>CM036590.1:1871860-3143110 GCA_020745705.1 Hemiprocne comata
CCAGCCTGTCTCCAGAGCAGAGCTGCTCCAGCCCTTGTTTTCTCAGAATGATTTAACCATGCAATTGATCAGTGTGACAAATCCCCACGTAGAAGTACTGGAATGCTCCCGATTCTCTGCCAGCTCTGCAGCCCAACCTGGTGCTGGTTTCTCTTTCCATCAGCTGGAAGTGCAGGACCACCTCTGCTGATCATCACTTTCGCTGAAGATCAAGGATGCTTCGAGCCATCCATTCCCCTCTCCTGCCATCTAGAGGCATCGAGCCCGCAGATATTTGTGAAATTGCCACCGGCCCCGTGCTGGATGTGTCCGCGCAACCCTCTGAGCCTGGGGTGGGGGGAGCAGGGGGGGCTAGGGCTCCTGCTCCTGTCCTGAAGGAAGCAGAGGTGTTCAGGAGGCTGAGAGGGGAATTTTGGTGGGAGTGAGGTGTCAGCTGACCTGTCTTCATGAGGGTCTCCTGCTCAGCTTCCCAGAGCAAGTGGCTCTCCCGGGCATCATTGTCATCCTCCACTGTGCACCGGAGGGCAGATGCAGAGTCATGGCCCGCTCTGCTGTCACAGTGTCCCCAGGCGGATGGAATCGGGGTCTGGAGGGGGCTGTGGGGACCCGTGATGAGCCACACGGCTGCTTCCCCAGGCAGCAACATCGGCTGCTCCTTGCTCAGCCTCTCACTGCAGCGAGGGGGGCAGCGGGAGATGGGCACGAGCCCCCGGGCTTGCCCATTCCTGCAGCCCTTTGAGCAGATCCCCGCCTGGCTTGGCCAGCAGAGGCAGCCAGAGCTCCCCCAGGGCCTGATGTGCCCCACCTTCCCCAGGCAAGAGACCCCCCAAAACACCAGGAGACGCATCTGCTGAGCCAAAGGAGCCCGAGTTTATTGGCTGGGGCCAGGGCAGGGAGGGTCATTGCCATGGGGAATGCAGGGCCCCAGCCCGGCTGAGCAGGGCCGCGCTGGCTCTGTGCCACGTGCCCCCGCGCCTCCATCCCCCCGGCTCTCGGCCAGGCTCCACATCTCCAGCTCTCCTGCCCAGCAGAGCCTTACACACTGGTCTCCACCGTAGGCTCCCCCGGCACGTGTCTCCCCTCCTGCTTCATCCCTTTCTCTTCAAACACTCGGCGAAGGGCGACTCCGGCAGAGCCCTGGAACCGGCGCTGCCGGCAGCCTCCGACCAGGAAATAAATGAAGGGGTTGATGCTGCTGTTCAGAGAGGCCAGCAGGCAGGAAACTTGAATGGGAAACTGTTTGTGAAAAAAAGGATCAAGGTGAAGCACCACAGCGAAAGGAAACCCAAAGACGAACAAGAAGATCACACTGAGCAGCACAGCAACGAAGAGTCTCCCTGGGTGTCGTCTCGTGAGCCACATCGGAGTTTGACAAAGAGGGAGAGGTTGGAAAGGAATAGGAAAGAGAGAATGATGAAATTAAAAATGCTTATGCCTGTTAAAACTGCTGTACAGCTTACAGAAAAAAAGAAATAACAGCCCATGAAATCCAAAGAAACCAGAACTCCAGCAAGAGCCCAGAGCAGCCCACACATGATGCTGGACAAGTGCTTTGGGCGGTGGCACCGGTACCAGATTGGGAACAGAACAGACAGGCACCTCTCCATGCTCATTGCTGTCAGGAGGTACATGCTGGCAGAATAGGAAAACAGAAAAAGATCCATCAGAACATAATTGGCAGTACTGCGTGTAAAAGGGAAATGACAAGAGACTTCTGAAATGATGTGTGCTGAAAGATTACAAAGAAGAAAGAAGAGCAGAGAGAAGTCAGCAACAGCCAGGTTCAGGACATAGACAGTGAAGGGGCTCTTCTTCATGTGGAAGCCCAGGAACCACACGACCACCATATTTCCCACCAGACCACACGGGCAAACACCAATAGAGACACCTTCAATAATCAACACACTATAGTCTGGTGTGCACAGAGCTTCATGAACTGTGGGGGAGTCTGGATAGTCTTCAGCAGTCAGGTTCCAAAAGACGTCTGTTGTGTTGGGCTCCTCCATGGTGAATGACCCTGCTCTGGGTGGCTGCCTTCTCCCACTCCCACCACCTCCTAGGACAGATGAGGAAGGAGAAGGCAATGAGGGGCATTGGTGCTCCCAGCACTCACCACCTTTCCCCCCAGCCCCATGCCAGCCCCAGGCTGCCCCAGCAAGGACCCCATCCCCTCCGGGCCCAGGGCAGGCTCCATGCCCAGCCCTGTCCCTGGCCACGAGGCATCTCCCCTGCCCGTCCCCAGCCTCCCACCTCCTGGTGCTCCTGGGAACAGTGCTGCTGCAGGAGATCCAGCACACGGGGCCTCCAGGCTCTGCAGGAGAAAGGCTCTGCTGATGGCTGCTGGGGCCACCCTGCTCTGCTTTGTCCTCGTCCCTGGTGTCTGAGGAGCAGATCTTTGTGAAAGATCACATCCTGTTGTCAAGAAACTCCCCTCACAATCTCATCACATCACTGACAGCTTCCCTTCACATGTCCCATGGACGCTGATCTTGTCATGAGATGGCCACATCACCCCCTTTCTCTCCTCCTGCCACCCTCCAATGTGGTCCCACCACATGAGGGGCTTCTGGCTTTCTCTGTGTGTCCCTGTGCTTGAGCAGGAGACCCTCTACATTGGAAACTCACTGATGTGTGCACATGTAACAGCACAAGGGCTTTGCTGATTATACCAAGCTGTGTGGAGTTGTTGACACCCTAGAGGGAAGGTATGCCATCCAGAGGAACCTTGACAGGCTGGAGAGGTGGGCCAGTGCCAACCTCAAGAAGTTCAACGAGGCCAAGTGCAAGGTCCTGCACCTGGGTTGGCGCAACCCCAGGCACAAATAGACTGGGGAGGAGAATGGCTAGAGAGCAGTCCTGATGAGAAGGACTTGGGGGTAGGAGGAGATGAGAAGCTGGACATGAGCCCCCAGTGAGTGCTGGAGCCCAGAGGGCCAATTGTGTCCTGGGCTGCATCAAAAGCAGTGCGGCCAGCAGGGCCGGGGAGGGGATTCTGCCCCTCTACTCTGCTCTGGTGAGACCCCACCTGGAGTACTGAGTCCAGCTCTGGAGCCCTCAGCACAGGAGAGACATGGAGCTGTTGGAGAGGGACCAGAGAAAGGCCACGAAGATGATCAAAAGGGCTGGAGCAGCTCTGCTCTGGAGAGAGAGAGTTGGGGCTGTTCAACCTGGAGAAGAGAAGGCTTGGGGGAGATCTTAGAGCACCTTCCAGTGCCTGAAGGGGCTCCAGAAAAGCTGGGGAGGGGCTTTTCACCAGAGAGGCAGTGATAGGACAAGGGGTGATGGTTTTAAACTGAAAGAGGGGAGATTGAGGTTAGACATCAGGAAGAATTTATTCACCATGAGGGTAATGAGGTGCTGGAATAGGTTGCCCAGGGAGGTTGTTGCTGCCCCCTCCCTGGAGGTGTTGAAGGCCAGGTTGGATGAGGCTTGTGCAGCCTGGTCTGGTGGGAGGTGTCCCTGCCCATGGCAGGAAGGTTGGAACCTGATGATCTTTAAGGTCCCTTCCAACCTTCACCATTCTGTGATTCACTTGCTGTCTCTGATGAAGTTCCTCAGGTGTGTCACCTTCGAGATGGTGGCTGGGGGCACTTAGGGCTGCAAATGGGTCTTACCGGTGAAATTCTTGTCTCACCAAATGTTATAAGCAGGTACCCTGGAGATAGCTCAATTTCTCTGCATTTTTCTTTCCTCTCCTCTCTCTTTCTTTTCTTTTTTAAATCTGTTTCTTATTTTTTCAGTTTCTTTCACACATTCAATCCACCTCTCCTTGGCTCTTTCTTCCTCTATTGTTCAGTTTCCTTCTTCTCTTTCTGTCTCATTTTTCAAATTGTGATTTTATCCCACGTCGAATTTCCGCCCCCCCAACTCATCTCCCCATCACCCACCAGCACCCAGGGCCTTGCCTGTTCCTGCAGCCCTTTGAGCAGAGCCCTGCCTGGCTTGGCCAGCAGAGGCAGCCAGAGCTCCCCCAGGGCCTGATGTGCCCCACCTTCCCCAGGCAAGAGACCCCCCAAAACACCAGGAGACGCATCTGCTGAGCCAAAGGAGCCCGAGTTTATTGGCTGGGGCCAGGGCAGGGAGGGTCATTGCCATGGGGAATGCAGGGCCCCAGCCCGGCTGAGCAGGGCCGCGCTGGCTCTGTGCCACGTGCCCCCCGCGCCTCCATCCCCCCGGCTCTCGGCCAGGCTCCACATCTCCAGCTCTCCTGCCCAGCAGAGCCTTACACACTGGTCTCCACCGTAGGCTCCCCCGGCACGTGTCTCCCCTCCTGCTTCATCCCTTTCTCTTCAAACACTCGGCGAAGGGCGACTCCGGCAGAGCCCTGGAACCGGCGCTGCCGGCAGCCTCCGACCAGGAAATAAATGAAGGGGTTGATGCTGCTGTTCAGAGAGGCCAGCAGGTAAAATATTGCCTGTATAGATGGTGCATAACAGTATGAGAAAGAAGAAAAAAAAACACAGTGAGAGGAAACCCAAAGACGAACAAGAAGATCACACTGAGCAGCACAGCAACAAAGAGTCTCCCTGGGTGTCGTCTCTGTGAGCCACATTGGAGTTTGACAAAGAGGGAGAGGTTGGAAAGGAATGGAAATACAGAGAAAATGAGAAGATTTGCAATGGTTACAACTTGTACTGTTTTTTTACAGGTTGTAGTCCAAGAGACAAAGCGACAAATGAAAACCAAAGAGCCAAAGAGTCCAGCGAGAGCCCAGAGCAGCCCACACATGATGCTGGACAAGTGCTTTGGGCGGTGGCCCCGGTACCAGATTGGGAACAGAACAGACAGGCACCTCTCCATGCTCATTGCTGTCAGGAGGTACATGCTGGCAGAATAGAAAAAGAGAAACACCTCTCGCAGGATGAAATGGGTCAAGAATAATGGAAATGAGAAGAAACAATACACTTCTGCAATACTGTCTGATACAAGTACAATGAGAAGTAAGAGGAGCAGAGAGAAGTCAGCAACAGCCAGGTTCAGGACATAGACAGTGAAGGGGCTCTTCTTCATGTGGAAGCCCAGGAACCACACGACCACCATATTCCCCACCAGACCACACAGCGAAACAGCAATGAAGACACCTTCAATAATCAACACTCTATAGCTTGGTGTGCATGCAGGTTTAGAAACTGCTCGACAGTCTTCACATCCAGCAGTGCTGTTGTTCAGAGAGAGGTCTGTTGTGTTGAGCTCCTCCATAGTGAATGACCCTGCTCTGGGTGGCCGCCTTCTCCTTCTCCCACCACCTCCTACGACAGATGAGGAAGGAGAAGGCAATGAGGGGCATTGGTGCTCCCAGCACTCACCACCTTTCCCCCCAGCCCCACGCCAGCCCCAGGCTGCCCCAGCAAGGACCCCATCCCTGCTGGGCCCAGGGCAGGCTCCATGCCCAGCCCTGGCCCTGGCCACGAGGCATCTCCCCTCTGCCCGTCCCCGGCCTCCCACCTCCTGGTGCTCCTGGGAACAGTGCTGCTGCAGGAGATCCAGCACACGGGGCCTCCAGGCTCTGCAGGAGAAAGGCTCTGCTGATGGCTGCTGGGGCCACCCTGCTCTGCTTTGTCCTCGTCCCTGGTGCCTGAGGAGCAGATCTTTGTCCAGGGACACATCCCGTGATCAGGAGACTCCCCTCACAATCTGATGTCACATCACTGACAGCTTCCCCTCACATGTCCCATGGACGGCGATCTTGTCAGGAGGAGTTGGCCACGTCACCCTCCTCCTCCTCCCCTCCCGCCACTCCCCAGTGTGGTCCCACCACATGAGGGGCTTCTGGCTTTCTCTGTGTGTCCCTGTGCTTGAGCAGGAGACCCTCCACATTCGGAACTCAGCAGTGTGTGGACATGGAACAGCACAAGGGCTTCACCCACTTCTCTGATCAGGTGTGTCACCTTATAGATGGTGTCCCCGAGGCATGTAAAGCTGAAAATGGGGGTTTATCTGTAAGATTCTTGTCTCTCCAAACCTCATCCATCAGCACCCTGGAGAAAGCTCACTTTTCTCTGTAGTTATTTTCTTTCCCATTCTCTTTCTTCCTTTTATTTCTTTCTCCCATGCTTGCTTGCTTGCTTGCTTTCCCTTTCTTACTGTTCTTCCCTCTTTCTCTTTGTCTCTTTCATTCTCTTTTTTAGTTTCCTTCTTTCTTTCTCTTATTTTTCAATTCTCCAAGTTGTAATTATACCCCATGTCACCTTCTCTCCAACATTCATCAGTCATCACCCACCAGCACCCAGGGCCTTGCCCGTTCCTGCAGCCCTTTGAGCAGAGCCCTGCCTGGCTTGGCCAGCAGAGGCAGCCAGAGCTCCCCCAGGGCCTGATGTGCCCCACCTTCCCCAGGCAAGAGACCCCCCCAAAACACCAGGAGACGCATCTGCTGAGCCAAAGGAGCCCGAGTTTATTGGCTGGGGCCAGGGCAGGGAGGGTCATTGCCATGGGGAATGCAGGGCCCCAGCCCGGCTGAGCAGGGCCGCGCTGGCTCTGTGCCACGTGCCCCCGCGCCTCCATCCCCCCGGCTCTCGGCCAGGCTCCACATCTCCAGCTCTCCTGCCCAGCAGAGCCTTACACACTGGTCTCCACCGTAGGCTCCCCCGGCACGTGTCTCCCCTCCTGCTTCATCCCTTTCTCTTCAAACACTCGGCGAAGGGCGACTCCGGCAGAGCCCTGGAACCGGCGCTGCCGGCAGCCTCCGACCAGGAAATAAATGAAGGGGTTGATGCTGCTGTTCAGAGAGGCCAGCAGGTAGCTGACTTGAAAATGACTGGTACGACCACGAGGAAGAAGAAATGCCACAGTGAAAGAAAACCCAGAGATGAAGAGGAAGATGACACGGATCAGCACAGCAACATCGAGTCTCCCTGGGCATCGTCTCTGTGAGCCACATCGGAGTTTGACGAAGAGGGAGAGGTTGGAAAGGAATTGGAATAAAGAGAAGACAAGAAAATTCACAGTTCTTATACCTCTTAATAGATGTATGCAGTGTATATGAAAATGGAAAGAGCAGCTGATGGAAACCAAAGAAACATAAAGTCCCTTGAGAGCCCAGAGCAGCCCACACATGATGCCAGACAAGTGCTTTGGGCGGTGGCACCGGTACCAGATTGGGAACAGAACAGACAGGCACCTCTCCATGCTCATTGCTGTCAGGAGGTACATGCTGGCAGAATAGAAAAAGAGAAACAGAAACACCAAATACATCGTAGCCCACAAATATTGCTCTGAGGAAATACAATAGACCTTTTCAATAATGTCAAGTGTAAATTTAAAAAGAAGTAAGAGGAGCTGAGAGAAGTCAGCAACAGCCAGGTTCAGGACATAGACAGTGAAGGGGCTCTTCTTCATGTGGAAGCCCAGGAACCACACGACCACCATATTCCCCACCAGACCACACAGTGAAACAGCAATGAAGACACCTGGAATTGCTGTCATAGTATAATATCCTGGTTTGCACCAAGATTCATTGACTGCTGGAGAGCCTGTATATCCAGCAGTGCTGTTGTTCAGAAAGAGGTCTGTTGTGTTGGGCTCCTCCATGGTGAATGACCCTGCTCTGGGTGGCCGCCTTCTCCCTCTCCCACCACCTCCTAGGACAGATGAGGAAGGAGAAGGCAATGAGGGGCATTGGTGCTCCCAGCACTCACCACCTTTCCCCCCAGCCCCACGCCAGCCCCAGGCTGCCCCAGCAAGGACCCCATCCCCTGCTGGGCCCAGGACAGGCTCCATGCCCAGCCCTGGTCCTGGCCACAAGGCATCTCCCCCCTGCCCATCCCCGGCCTCCCACCTCCTGGTGCTCCTGGGAACAGTGCTGCTGCAGGAGATCCAGCACACAGGGCCTCCAGGCTCTGCAGGAGAAAGGCTCTGCTGATGGCTGCTGGGGCCACCCTGCTCTGCTTTGTCCTCGTCCCTGGTGTCTGAGGAGCAGATCTTTGCCAAAAGAACAGGTTCCGTGAGACCTTCACAATCTGATGTCACATCACTTACAGCTTCCCCTCACATGTCCCATCAGTGGTGATCTTGTCAGGAGGAGCTGGCCACGTCACTCCCCTTCCTCTCCTCTCGCCATCCTCCAGTGTGGTCCCACCACATGAGGGGCTTCTGGCTTTCTCTGTGTGCACCTTGTGGTCCTAGAGTTCCCCCTGCTCTCCCTGGGGACACTGTATTCCGATACAGAATCTTCTGCATTTTGTGTGTCAAAATGTGGAAGGTCCTACAAGTAGCTGAGCTATAGCCTCAAAGCCACAGGAAAGTAGCCTGGGAGAGCCAAGCACAAGCAAGACCTTCTGCTTGGAGGAGAAGGAAGACAGAGGAACACCATGCAAATATGGGACAACGCTGGCTGGCCAGTTCGTGTACACAGTGGGAGGTGTATTGTCCCACACCAGGAAAACTTGGGGATATTTTTCTAGAGTCTCCTGTTACTTCCCAGCAGCACCACTTGACTGCATGTGGAAAGCTCCATCTATCAACACAGGAGGGTATGTAAGTCACATACAGGGATGGAGGATGGCAGGAAGGTGACAGTGAGAGAGGCAAGCCAAAGACCCTCATGAAGTCTGAGGGCTTTGTTCAGTGACCCTGAGCTTTGCCTGAGCTATGCAGGAGTTTCACCTGTCTGAAGATCTGTCTCCATTCCTTTCTCATGGATGGACCTTGAGTTTATGCTCTAGCCTTGTTTGAAGTCTGTCTCTGTCCCCAGCTCCTGCAGCTCCAGGCTGTATCCCCTGGAGAGACTGTGGACCTTGTTCATTACCATGCGTTCACCACATGAAATCAAAGGACATCCTTGGAGGACATCAGTCTTGGGGATGAAAAGCACAGGCAATAACTCCCACAAAGATGTGTTTGAAAGATGGAAAACACATAAAAGAGGGAGAGAAAATGAGCAATGAAAAGCCAGTCCCTGCTGTGCTAAAGGATGAGATGGTGTGACAGGAACCACTTGTAGATAAAGCACGTTGCAGCACTATGTACCCCACAACATGTAATCTCAGAGGAGACACATGCATGTCAGGGGTGTGATTAGAGGCAGTGGGCAAAGTCCTTATGCTTTCTGTGTCTGAACACTGGTGATGTCTCATGGCCACTTGAGATGAGGCCAGTGATCTGCCTCGCTGTCAGCTGTTGAGGGGTCTCTGCTAGCATTGGAGGTGCAGGGAGTGGGTGTATGATGAGGCTGGGAGGGGCAGGGGCTGGGCATGACCAGGAGTGGTTCTACACCTGGAGACTGATGGGATGAAGAAGTAGCATCAATGCCATGGGGCTGTCAAGGACTTCCAAGGGGTTTCTGCTGGCTCATCTCACTGATTCTCATCGTTCTGCCTTCTTCTTGCCCCTCCAAACCCCTGCCCCACCATCCCCTTGGCGATGCAGGCCACAAGGAAAGAAAAGGAACAGAAGGGAGCTAGGGGAAGTCTTTCACCACCAGCTTGGCACAGCAACACCCAGGAGACCCAGGCATGGTGACTGAAGCTGGAGGACTGGGGTGTAGAGATCCTGACCAGAAGACCGTTACACATCAGTGACTTAGTGATCTACAAAACACTCAACCTGGGTAGTCCCAGGTCTGTGCCATGCTGTGCATCTCCCATGGCCATGGGATAAACATGCCACTTGACATTAAGAGAGGAGCCCACAGGCAGCTCCACTGGGTGCTGGTGATCACACCACCTGCATGTCCTTGCCTTTACCTGAGACGGCTGCAATAATTCTCATGTGAACATCCTTTTTGTTCGATGGCAGAATGAATTGTTTTCTTTTTAAAGAAAATCCTGTAATAGCTCAAACTACCATAATGGTGTGATCTTTCCATGGACAGGATCTGCCCTGATCAGAGCCATCTTTGGTGCTGCAAGACCTGAGATTCCAAGAACCTGAAGGGACATAAGATTATCTGTGCTATTCTCTCCTTCTTCATAGTTTTAGACCTAGTAAATGGCATTTAAAATTATACTTTATGGAGTCTAAGTGCCTTTCTTAACAGGATCATAATAGATTAGCACTTCCTGGTGAAAAACGGGGGAGGAGAGGAGGGGGTGACGTGGCCAACTCCTCCTGACAAGATCGCTGTCCATGGGACATGTGAGGGGAAGCTGTCAGTGATGTGACATCAGATTGTGAGGGTCTCAGGGGACCTGTTCTCTTGGCAAAGGTCTGTTCCTCATGCACTAGGGACAAGGACAAAGCAGGGTGGCCCCAGCAGCCATCAGCAGAGCCTTTCTTCTGCAGAGCCTGGAGGCCCTGTGTGCTGGATCTCCTGCAGCAGCACTGTTCCCAGGAGCACCAGGAGGTGGGAGGCTGGGGATGGGCAGAGGGGAGATGTCTTGTGGCCAGGGCCAGGGCTGGGCATGGAGCCTGCCCTGGGCCCAGCAGGGGATGGGGTCCTTGCTGGGGCAGCCTGGGGCTGGCGTGGGGCTGGGGGGAAAGGTGGTGAGTGCTGGGAGCACCAATGCCCCTCATTGCCTTCTCCTTCCTCGTCTGTCCTAGGAGGTGGTGGGAGAGGGAGAAGTTGGCCACCCAGAGCAGGGTCATTCACCATGGAGGAGCTCAACACAACAGACCTCTCTCTGAACAACAGCACTGCTGGATATGTGAACTATGGGGAAAATATTGACTATGAATGTTCCAGTCTACCCTATGGGCTGATGGTCTTCACAGGTGTCTGTATGGGGATTTCTCTCTTTGGACTTGTAGGGAATGGGATAGTCATGTGGTTCCTGGGCTTCCACATGAAGCAGAACCCTTTCACCATCTATGCCCTAAATCTAGCTGTTGCTGACTTCTCTCAGCTCCTCCTGTTTTTTCTGCTCACATTGGCCACTTTGACCTTAACAGCAATTTGTTCTTTCTCACATAGTTTTGTTTCTTACCACAAAGATTTTGTGTTTTGCAGTTGAATTTCTGTGCCACTTCTTTGACCTTGGCAGCCTGGGTCTGCTGACAGCCATAAGCATGGAGCAGTGCATCTCTGTCCTCTTCCCAAACTGGCATCGCTGCCACCGCCCCAAAGCACTTATCAGGTGTTGTGAGTGGGGTGCTCTGGGCTCTTGCTGGAATTCTTGTTTCCTCAAAGTATCTTAGCTTAAACGTTGCTGAAACCGACGAGACAATATTCACAGATGTAACCTTTGTGATTTCCATGATGTTGTCATCAATGATGTTGATTTCTGACCTGTCCCTCTTCGTGAAACTCCAATGTGGCTCACAGAGCCTCCGGCAGGGCAACTCTGCGTTACTGTCCTTCTCAACGGGATCTTCTTTTTTTGCTCTTGGAATTTCTTTCAATGTAGAGGTTTTCCTCAATCTTTCAAGTTCTCTTGAATTATTTCCTGAAAATTTTTCTGCTGAATTTGCTGAATTGCAGCATCCATTCCAGTTCATTTACTTCCTGGTGGGGATTTGTCAGCAGCGCAGGCTCCAAGGCTCCGTGAAATCCGCCTTTCGCCAAGTGTTTGAAGAGAAAGTGGTGAGTGAGGAGGACAGCCGTGTGCCTGAGGACACTGTGGAAGAAACGACTGTCTAAAGCACTGCTGGCGAGGAGGCCTGGAGATGTGGAGCCTTGGAGCAGCCTGGGAGATGAAGGTCCACATGGAATCGGTGCCAACCTGCTGCCAGGGAGGGGAACAACACTGCAGTTGAGAATGGGGGCACGTGGCACAGAGCCAGCGCGGCCCTGCTCAGCCGGGCTGGGGCCCTGCATTCCCCATGGCAATGACCCTCCCTGCCCTGGCCCCAGCCAATAAACTCGGGCTCCTTTGGCTCAGCAGATGCGTCTCCTGGTGTTTTGGGGGGTCTCTTGCCTGGGGAAGGTGGGGCACATCAGGCCCTGGGGGAGCTCTGGCTGCCTCTGCTGGCCAAGCCAGGCAGGGCTCTGCTCAAAGGGCTGCAGGAACGGGCAAGGCCCTGGGTGCTGGTGGGTGATGACTGATGAATGTTGGAGAGAAGATGACATGGGGTATAATTACAACTTGGAGAATTGAAAAATAAGAGAAAGAAAGAAGGAAACTAAAAAAGAGAATGAAAGAGACAAAGAGAAAGAGGGAAGAACAGAAAGAAAGGGAAAGCAAGCAAGCAAGCAAGCATGGGAGAAAGAAATAAAAGGAAGAAAGAGAATGGGAAAGAAAATAACTACAGAGAAAGTGAGCTTTCTCCAGGGTGCTGATGGATGAGGTTTGGAGAGACAAGAATCTTACAGATAAACCCCCATTTTCAGCTTTACATGCCTCGGGGACACCATCTATAAGGTGACACACCTGATCAGAGAAGTGGGTGAAGCCCTTGTGCTGTTCCATGTCCACACACTGCTGAGTTCCGAATGTGGAGGGTCTCCTGCTCAAGCACAGGGACACACAGAGAAAGCCAGAAGCCCCTCATGTGGTGGGACCACACTGGGGAGTGGCGGGAGGGGAGGAGGAGGAGGGTGACGTGGCCAACTCCTCCTGACAAGATCGCCGTCCATGGGACATGTGAGGGGAAGCTGTCAGTGATGTGACATCAGATTGTGAGGGGAGTCTCCTGATCACGGGATGTGTCCCTGGACAAAGATCTGCTCCTCAGGCACCAGGGACGAGGACAAAGCAGAGCAGGGTGGCCCCAGCAGCCATCAGCAGAGCCTTTCTCCTGCAGAGCCTGGAGGCCCTGTGTGCTGGATCTCCTGCAGCAGCACTGTTCCCAGGAGCACCAGGAGGTGGGAGGCCGGGGACGGGCAGAGGGGAGATGCCTCGTGGCCAGGGCCAGGGCTGGGCATGGAGCCTGTCCTGGGCCCGGGAGGGGACGGGGTCCTTGCTGGGGCAGCCTGGGGCTGGCGTGGGGCTGAGGGGAAAGGTGGTGAGTGCTGGGAGCACCAATGCCCCTCATTGCCTTCTCCTTCCTCATCTGTCGTAGGAGGTGGTGGGAGAAGGAGAAGGCGGCCACCCAGAGCAGGATCATTCACTATGGAGGAGCTCAACACAACAGACCTCTCTCTGAACAACAGCACTGCTGGATGTGAAGACTGTCGAGCAGTTTCTAAACCTGCATGCACACCAAGCTATAGTGTGTTGATTATTCCAGGTGTCTTCATTGCTGTTTCACTGTGTGGTCTGGTGGGGAATATGGTGGTCGTGTGGTTCCTGGGCTTCCACATGAAGAAGAGCCCCTTCACTGTCTATGTCCTGAACCTGGCTGTTGCTGACTTCTCTCTGCTCCTCTTACTTCTCATTGTACTTGTATCAGACAGTATTGCAGAAGTGTATTGTTTCTTCTCAGTTCCATTATTCTTGACCCATTTCATCCTGCGAGAGGTGTTTCTCTTTTTCTATTTTGCCAGCATGTACCTCCTGACAGCAATGAGCATGGAGAGGTGCCTGTCTGTTCTGTTCCCAATCTGGTACCGGTGCCACCGCCCAAAGCACTTGTCCAGCATCATGTGTGGGCTGCTCTGGGCTCTCGCTGGACTCTTTGGCTCTTTGGTTTTCATTTGTAGCTTTCTCCCTTGGACTACAACCTGTAAAAAAACAGTACAAGTTGTAACCATTGCAAATCTTCTCATTTTCTCTGTATTTCCATTCCTTTCCAACCTCTCCCTCTTTGTCAAACTCCAATGTGGCTCACGGAGACGACACCCAGGGAGACTCTTTGTTGCTGTGCTGCTCAGTGTGATCTTCTTGTTCGTCTTTGGGTTTCCTCTCACTGTGTTTTTTTTTCTTCTTTCTCATACTGATATGCACCCATCTATACAGGCAATATTTTACCTGCTGGCCTCTCTGAACAGCAGCATCAACCCCTTCATTTATTTCCTGGTCGGAGGCTGCCGGCAGCGCCGGTTCCAGGGCTCTGCCGGAGTCGCCCTTCGCCGAGTGTTTGAAGAGAAAGGGATGAAGCAGGAGGGAGACACGTGCCGGGGGAGCCTACGGTGGAGACCAGTGTGTAAGGCTCTGCTGGGCAGGAGAGCTGGAGATGTGGAGCCTGGCCGAGAGCCGGGGGGATGGAGGCGCGGGGGCACGTGGCACAGAGCCAGCGCGGCCCTGCTCAGCCGGGCTGGGGCCCTGCATTCCCCATGGCAATGACCCTCCCTGCCCTGGCCCCAGCCAATAAACTCGGGCTCCTTTGGCTCAGCAGATGCGTCTCCTGGTGTTTTGGGGGGTCTCTTGCCTGGGGAAGGTGGGGCACATCAGGCCCTGGGGGAGCTCTGGCTGCCTCTGCTGGCCAAGCCAGGCAGGGCTCTGCTCAAAGGGCTGCAGAAATAACAAGTTTCTGCCTGGCACAGGAACTCAATCCTGTTTATCAGACTCTAGTGTTGCTTCCTGAGGTGTCTCCAGGGAAGGCTGTACCTAGCGCTTTTCCTCGCCAGCCTTTTCTTAATCTTTGATGTTCTTTTAGCTGTGGAGCAAGTTTTGGAAGTTGCAGGAAGAATATATCCTAAAGTTCATCATCCGTGCTGGTGGCTTCTAAGGGTGGCATCAACCATTAATTTACTTCTGGTGGGAAGCTACCTGCAGCACTGGTTCCAGTGCTTTGTGCAAGCTGCCTTACCCAAAAAAAATGAGGTAGAAAGAGGGGACTCACCTGCCCAGGGACGTGGCTGCAGAGATGGCTGTTTGAACCTCTGTTGGTGAGGGGAAAGAGGCTGGGGCTGCTCCTATGGGGCAGTGCAGTGGGGCAAGTGGCTGGGCTGGTGATGTGCCTCCTCTGCCTGGGACTGTGGTGGAGACAGCCCCTGTGCTACCTGAGCATCCTCAGGTCTCCTCAAGGCTGGTGCTTTTCCTCATTCCTGGTATGAGGCAACACTGTGCAACGGGCTCAGAGCAGGTAGATCAGGGAAGGAGGAGTAACCCTGGATGTTGGCCAGATCTGGACCCTGCATTCCAGCTTCTCCCTCACTTTGACTTGAGGCCAAACCTGGAGGGCTCCAGTGCAGTGTGGCAACCCATGACCCCAGCAAAGATGGGTTTTGTTGCAGATACCTCAGGCTCATCCAGAGAGATCCAATGATGCAAACACCATGTGCTGGTGGGAGCAGGGAGAGCTCAGGCATGAGTGGGTCACTAGGGGCTGAAGATGCTGAGCTCTGCAGGCAGCCTGAGGGGAAAGCCCTGTGCTCTGGTCCTAACCCAATAATCTCTTGGCTCTTTTGGTCATCAAATGAGCATTTGTGGTCTTCTGGGGGATCCGAATCTGTTACCTCTCCTCTGTTTCTTCCCTTACTTAGTTACATTCTCAGCTCCACTGATTGTGTTTATGGGATCTACATTTACAGTGGGGTCACCTGGCACCTGTGATTCCTGCATTGCAGGAATCCCTCCCACCCCAACTGAAAAAAACCTGAAGATTTCTTCAACAATAAAAGAGAAAAGTCAATCACCATAACAACAGAAGTATTGCTGTTTCTTATAATAGTCTTGGGACATAACTGGGGGAGGATTTGTAGGTATAAGCAGTATCTCTGGACCCTGCTGGAGTTCACTTTCCCTTGAATGCAGCTCCCATGAAAGCCTTGCTCTTTCAGGGGCCTAAAGCAGTCTCAAGAAGCTCTGAACAACAGTGTTTACACAAGTGTAAATATTCAATGCAAATGGCACAGGAGGAGTGCCTAAGCCCAGGATAGGTGAGTGTTGGAATGGTGCAGATGGTCCAAAGATTTACCTTGGGATGGCTAGAGGTACAGGTGGAACTGGGGAACAGGAACAGCATAAACTGCACATCAAAGGATATGCTTGGACACGACAGATGGAACACAAATATCCCCAGAGTGCTAAATACTCACGTGTAGTTGGGTGAATCACACAGGGGATGATGCTGCTTCCTCTGGAATCACTGGAGAAAGTGTTATTCACCTGCCAAAGAGCAAGCATAGCTGTGAAATACCAGGCTAACAGCTGGAATTAGCTCTTCTAAAATAAACTTGGCTTTTCTGTTCTTTATCAGCACACACTAACCTGAAGGTTCTTCCCCTGTCTAAAATAAAAAATTATTTATCTAGTCCAGTCCCCACTTTCTGTCTTCATGTTCCCATTTGTTTAGGTTCATTATGATTTGCCTTCTACTCGGTGCTGGTTTTGACAGTAATTAAAATCTTATTTCCTCTGCTGCACATTGTGCAATGAGTATTTCTAATTCTTCTCAGATCACTCCTTTTTGTCAGGAACTACCCATAAAACGAGTGATGAATATATTGCTTCTCTAATGCAATGGCAGCACTTCCTAAGAAAGCTCTGGGACAGGCATAATGGACTGAGATAACAAGATGTATTTTAAGACGGAGAAAATCATAATGTCTAATGTCCATGAGAGTCATCAAACATTAAAAACAAAAAACAATAAAAAGAAAACAATGAAGTAGGTGTCAATATTGATATAATTACCAGGACAGAAGGAATCTATCAAAACCAGGAATATCTGTGAAAAAAGGTGTTTTCCACACTGTTTACCTTCCAAAGTTTCTTTCCATTAATAATTTCCTCTATCCAGAGAAGATTAGAAGTCATGAGTGTTGCTGGGTGCCCTAAACCTTGGTCCATATTAAGAAGAAATTGGACTTTGTGAACTCATTCCTCCTTTGGTCAGAGGTGATGTAAAGACAGCCCCTTTGTGAAAGGTCCTGAGAGATCCCAAGGAGACAAATTCCACCCACAGTGCAGCTTGACTTCCATGGCACAACCAGACTTCCAAGTGTCTGGTTGCAAATCAGAGAACATTCACATGGAAATGGTGGTGAAAGTTGCCAGTGAAAAGCCATTCAGGTTGTGGAATTGCTCTGCCTTAGCCCCACAGCAGTCTCCCCACCGTACCTGGTTCAGGCTCTGGCACCAAGAGGAAGGATTTTGTTTTTTAAGAAATAATAACACCTTAGCTTACTGTTTTCACAGATCTGCTTCCCACCCATTCTGTTTCTGTACCTTTTCCTAGAAGCCCCTTTGCTCGTGGTCTCAATCCTTGTTTTTCCCTTACTCGAAGTTGGGACCTGGATAGGGAAAGACAGTACCAGGAAAGTAGAGACCTGGGCATAGGAAAGTTGCTATTTCCTTTTGCTTTTTAAAGGATGGGAGAGAAAAGGGAGAAATGAGGAGAGAAACACCAGTGAGGAAAGCTTTCAAATGAGTCCTTTCCTCTGACAGAGACAGGTTTGAGGTACAGGGATTGCTGTATTATGGCAGACCCTCAGAGGATATCCCTTACCAATTACGGTCATGGGCAAAACAGGGGAAAATTAATCTAATGGCAATTAAAATAGATTTGAGTAGTGAGAGACAATTAAAACATGACCTTTCTCCCTGCATCTCAGCTCAGCCTCACTCCTTCCCTCCAGACACCTCTACCCACAAGCAGCACAAGGGTGTTTAGGGGTTGTTACAGCCTGTACATAGTGTTTCTTCCTGCTGCTCCTTCCCTCTCCTGCTTTTTCCCTGCTCCAGCATGGATTCTCCTCAGGCAGCAGTTCCTCTCAATACTCATCTGCTTCGGCGCAGCGCAGTCCACGGAGGAGGACCCTCCTTTCCCTTTCTCTGCCCTCACTGTTCTCTCTGCTGTATCTCACTCTTTTCCCCTCTCCCTCTTTGCTGTTTTCTGCCAGTTTTCACACACGTTCTCACAGCCGCCCTCACACACTCTCCTGAAGGGTTCGGCTGTTGCCGCCAAGGAACCGGTGGGAACCGGCGGGAACCGGCTGTGCCCAGCAGGGCAGCCCCTCAGCTCCCCTCATAGCCCGCACTGCCAGCAGCGTGAACCAGGCACCCAGAGCACGCACACACACACACACACACCATGTAATTTTTTTATATTTACCAGATTTTGGGTGTTCCCTGCTCTGGTCCCTCTCCCCTGGGACACACACACACACACACAGTGTCTGCTGCCCCCAGCACCACCTCTGCCACCACCTGCATTCGCCTGGAAGCTCTGTCGGGAGAGGCCGGAGGAGATGGGAGACTGAATTTGAGAAACTTCTGAGGTACTGGTCTGGAAGGAAGGGCAGCCGGTTTCTTCAGATGATTTTCACACATTGTAATTGAAATATTATTGTTATTTTTTTCATTCCGCCCTTCTTCCCCTTCCCCCTCACCTTTACCTAAGGTCAGGAATATCCCTGCATGTTCCCTCTCTGTTCATGGCCAAGAACCCAGTTAGACCATGTCCCTGTTGTTAAGGTACCATTGCCATGTTTCTGTTTAGGCTGATTTCTAGTCTCCTATTCCTCTTTTCTTCATCGTCTTTGAAAGGATGAGGTTTCCAGCTCCCCCTGCTGCCTTGTTGGTGCTGGGTTGCACCTCTGCCCACCTGCCTCCTCTTGCTGGGTAATGCAATCAGCTGCTTCGCGTTTCAAAACTGTGAATTCAACAGTGCTACAAAGTTATGTGCAGCAGCAGTCGCCCATCAGCCCTGAGGGGAAGTGGCATTTTGTCATGAATAATTTCCCTCTTTGATCCAGTGTTGAGTTCACCAACCCAAGAGCCTGTTGTCCAGTGTTGTGTGGAGCAACGTGTTTTAACAATGGAGGTACATCTATCGTATGTATTCAGATCAGATTTCCTGATTTGTTTATTTTTGCTCCTGATTTTTCTCCATCTTCCCCTCTCCATTAGCATTTAAAACGTAACAGTATTTATCCATTATCTCCATTAGTGTTTAAAACAGAACAGTATCAGCTAGGAGAGATCTATGTTCTTATCACTACCTTCCTGCCTGATGCTTTCCTCAGAGCATGTATCTAACCCACCAGATTTTTAGCTGGTCTCCACATGTTGCAGCCAGAGATTTTCTTGCTGCAAAGAGCAGCAGCTTTTTTTTTTTTTTTTTTTTTAAATCTACTACACTGCAAGGAATAAGCCAAGAGGGTCAAGGGTTTTGTTGTGCTATTGGAGAGCCTCTGAAGAGTAAAACAAAGTTTGAAGGTAGGAGACAGCTGCTGCAGAGACGTGGTGGAGTCACCTCGCTGATCAATGTCATCAGGTTGAGCTCAGAGAAACTGTCCCCAGAATGTATGTAACCTAAAGTTGGCTAAGTTTAGATAGTTTGATATAATGAAAATCACCTCTCCCTACCCCAAATGCTTCACTTCTCTCCTTAGCTCATCTCCTTGACAAAGGTACGTTTTCTGTTTGGATACTATAAAATTTTCTGCCTTGTTGTCTAAACCTTCCAAATTCCAGTCCAGTTCACTGCCAGGGAGATATAGAAAAGAAAAAGCAGAATAATAATATCTGTGCTTTGAAGTTTGAGGTAATTTTGACATCTTAAATAATATTACCATTTTAATTCTAGTCTCAGATGACCTCTGTTCTCTTAGGGGAAAAAAACAAACAACAGTGAATGTCAAGGCACATTGAGGATGAAGTGTGACATGGCAGGTGCCATGTAGTGTCCAAGAGCCCATGCAACAGCCTTGGTCCAGTGTTTTCCTTGGCTGAATTCCATGAATTAACCTCACTGGAATGTCTGCAACCAGTCAGCCTTACTGCAGGGATGTGTCAGACTTTTGAGATGTACTCCCTCAGGAAGCATCCCCAGTTGCCTGGGCTGGGGGTGAAGGAGGGAGAAAAGACCCCTTTGTTGCTGTGCAAGTGATTTTTAAGGTGCATGAAAGGACTAAAAACAAGGATAAGTGAATTTTGCCATAAATGTACATTGAGGAGAGATAATGTCCTTGACCAGCACTATTGCTGTCTGTGTTCTCCAACACCTTGTGACTCCCTCTGTGATCCCCCAAAAGATGTTCTAGACTTCTGGTCAGGACTTCTTGATTCCCCACAGGGATTCAAAGCAGATGCCAGGATAGCAGGTCTGAAGATCCAGCTTGCACCTGCAGCCAGGCAGCACCTTTTGCTGCCAAGCCTTGCAGAGACTCCTCTGCCATGCAGTTCTGTGCAGGGCATGCCTTCCTCAGCTGCTTCTGAAGCTCTTCTGCACCACCATCTCCCCCAGAAGCTCATCCCTCCCTTCATTTTTTCTTTTATCCCCACAAAAATCAAGCCCACATCTTTGTGTCGCTCTCTCTTTTTTGAAGAGAAAGCTTTCAGTTTGTGGCTGGGGTGGTTTTGGCAGGCTTCTTCTGGTCAGGCCCTGGGGACAGTCTCCAGGCAGACCCCTGGGGAGGAGCACCTGAGAAGAGGGGCATGCCCACACGGTGGGCATGTTTCCTTCCATGTTTCTTTTTGAACGACTGATTTCTGGGGTTTTTTAATGAATAAATGTTGGCAGGGGTGTGTGTGTGAAGGGAGATTATATTTATACTTTCTTGCCAAAAATAATTGGTTTGTAAATTGGCTTGGATAAGGCATTTTTGACAATGTGGAAGCTATACAATGGCTTTAGAGGTGAGAAAGTTGATGGCAAAGAAGCTGAAACGTTGGCTCTAGAGGGACAGCTGAGAGAAAAAAAGTGAACGAAGAGCAGGAAGAACCATTTAAAAATACTGTTTATTAAACTTGGCACCCAAAGAGAGGGACAGTAAGAGCAGTAAGCTACCCACAAGGACAGTTTTACCTCCTGCTTTACCATATATTTAAATATAAACCAGTGCATTGCAATTTGGAGTTAACATATGGGGCTAGCAACATGGCTTGGTTTAGGCCTACATTAAAATATTTTGGTTTACCCCCCCACCCTGGGATCTAGGGCTTGATGGCTCGAAGGAATCATAGAATCATAGAATCATAGAATCATAGAAAGGTTAGGGTTGGAAGGGACCTGAAAGATCATCTAGATCCAACCCCCCTGCATGGGCAGGGACACCTCCCACTAGATCAGGTTGCTTAGAGCCTTGAATACTGCAAGGATGAGACTGTTCAACAGGGTAAAGAAAAAGAAGCAGAAGAAAACTGGTACTTGCAGATGGAGCAGAAGAAAATGGGGAGGGCGTGACTACATAGTGACTGTGTGTGTGTGGATGCTTGGGAGAGAGGAGCAGAAAATGGCACAGCAGAGACAAAGGACACTGCAAAAATTGTGACTGGTGAGGCAGTTCTGAACCCAGGCCTCAAAGGCTCACCTTCTGCTTTCTCTGCAGCTGAACTGAGCTCCCAGAGAAACTGGGATCTGGCATCAACTCTAGAGTGCCTTCCTCTTGGTTTCTCATCTCTCCCATTGGGTCTCTGGGGAAACACTTTCTGCAGAGAAGATAAGGAAGATGTTTCAGTTTGCAGATGCAGTCTGTGTCCTCCGTGACAAAACGCAGCGGGTGCTGTCAGGAAGGGACGTTTCCACTGCGCAGAGGGGGAGGACATGGTGAAGTCAGCAGTGGGTGAGAATGATTTGCTTTTATGTTGTGAGGCAGTTTCATATTTCTGTTCCACTTCCACAGTTGCTCCTACAGGAAGTGGGGAGAAAATTATCTGCCAGGGATTCTATTGCTGGCAATGCTCTGGGACATTGCTTGCGCTGGGGCCAAATGCTCTTAGACTGGCGAGGTATAAATGAGTGATTAGTAGAGATTGTGTGAAGTTCTCAGAGGAATGGTACTCTATTTATTTTTGTCATTCTTGGAAAAATCACATTTGGTTTAGGTTAGATTAGTTGGAGGGACAGGATCCCTTTCCCCAGGGTTTCCTTCAAAATTCACTTCCTGTGTGATGCCTTCCCCTAAACCCTGCCAAGACCCCAAGAAGACCCCATGACTATTCTGTGATTCTGTGTTCAGGGCCAGGTTGGATGAGGCTTTGTGCAGCCTGGTCTAGTGTGAGCTGTCCTTGCTCATAGCAAGGAGGCTGGAACCTGATGATCTTTAAAGTCCCTCCCAAACTTCACCATTCTATGATTTTTTAAGAAAAATGGCTTGTCCAATGTGCCTGGGGTGAGGGAGACAGATCAGGCCTTCAACCCCTGAGTGCCAGGCATCAGTAATCCTTTCTGGACAGGATCAGCCCTTGCTTTCCACCCCGGAATGCTTCTGAGCCTTCTTTCTTTTAAAGTGTATGTAAAAAGGTGCCTATTTCCTTCTCCTGCTGATGAGTGGAACCTCTCTAAACTGCAGAGGCTCTTACAGCTCCTTGATGACTCATTGCTCACCTCCAATCATGGAGAAAGTATTTTAAAAGGCTGAGCTGAAAGGGACTTCAGAAGGATCATACACACAGCAATTTAGTCAAAGCAATTAACAGAAATACCACAGACAGGAAATGAACTTGCTGTGTGCCACGTGTAAAATGGACAGGAAGAATGGTCTGTTGACAGTGTGGCTGTGCAAGTTTTGAAATGGGCAGGTGTTGGCTCCAGGGGGACAAATGTCCCTCAGTGGCACACTGAAGAAGCGAGTCTCTTCCTCCACCTCTGCAGGCAGGAGTTGCCTTTGAGCAGACCTGGTGCAGATTTTGTGATGTTGTGATGCCCTGGCTTTGCCACCTCTCTTAATTCAGACCAAACAGAGCTTGGGAGCAGACTAAGTCTTGTATCTACAGTTTCTTCCCTATGGACACTTGCTTTGACCTGCTGTCTTCTGCTGGCCTGAGTTGGAATGGGTGACTCTGGTTTTGGCAGTTAAACTTTTAAAGCACAAACCTGTAGGCCCTAATGTGGGGTTTCTCTAACCTACCTGGGGTGTCAGCAGCAAGGCCTGCCCAAGCCTGTGTGCACCAATGTTCATCCTCTGCTCTTCTTTCTGCTTGATCTCAAGTTGGTCTGTGGGTTGCAAGACACCACTTGGCTCTGACCTGGTGCAACACGTAAATACTGTAAAATGGAGCTGACTGGACGTGCTTGGCCCTCCTCCTGCCCCCAGTTAGCTGACCCAGAGTCTCCAGTTCCAAAGAAGACATAGCTTTGTTATTATCTGCTGGCCCCTCCTTCCTGTGGCATGAAGCCACATCTCCATGAAGGGTGCAAGAGAAGGAACTTGGCAGCTGGTGCTGGGGAGGGCTGCAAGGGGAAGGCTGCTCCTTTGAGGTGTGTGTGAGGCAGGCTGGCGTGATGGGGGGAAGTGGGGTGGTTGTTGCAGAAGCTCTTGGAATGGAGAATGAGGTTGTTGCTTGAAGGGGATAACTACTGAGGGATGGAGGCTGGGGAAAGGGAACCAAATCAAGGCTCTGGAGTGTCTTTCACTCTCCTGAACATGGTGAAAAATGGACTGTTCTGAAGCCTCCATGTGCCCATACACCTCCCTTCCACCAGGCCTTAACTGCAGCACAGAAATTCCAGCAGTAATGTGTGTGCCTTCTGCTGAAATCAATGAGAACACAAAGATTATTTTGGACTCTGGTGTGGAGGGACTCCTCAGAGGAGTGGGGTGAGGTTTGCTGTCCTTGGGGAACAGGTGACACCATCCCTCACAAGCACCTCATGCCAGTGGCACATGGGCCATGTTGAAGAGCACACTCAACACTTATGGCCTGGGTTGCCTGTCTCCTTCCAGGGAAGCAGATTGTCCCCAGGGAAGCAGAAATGTGGGCTCTTTTCAGGGTGCTTGGGGCCCCTGAGGAGTATACCCTTCTCATGCATGACTGCAGATCTTCTGGATGGCCTGGTATCCCTCCAGAGAGATACCAAGCACTTTGGAGGGCAAATTTAGTTGAGATACTGAGGACATTCCCCCTGGCAGGCTGGGCTGACTATCTTGATGTTAGTTCAGCATGGAAAAGCCTGCAAACGATCCCCATCTCCTTGCAGATCCTATCATTGACCTCTTTTGGGCCACAGGAGACACACCACAAATATCTGGCAGATGCCACCCCTGAGAATGCTTGTCTTCTACCATGGATGATCAAGGGTGGCTGTGATGGTGGTTTATGTGGAGGCATCACCTTTGAAATGTCCAAGGTTGGATGTAAAGTGTTCACATTAATGTGATGTGTAAAATGTGTTCACAATAAATGCCACATGTCTTCGTGGTGGGTACGTTTAAGGACAAACTGTCAGGATGGGAAGTTTTTCACAGTTTATATTCTACACATTTTCATCAGTCGATGGCTTCCTCCCAGCACAATAATGTTTTAAAGACAATTTGTCCTCCTCTTAAAAATAAAAAAGGTGTTTGACATTTTTAATAATAACTGAAACGTTTCAGTTCTCCTGATGATAAAATCATTACAGGTGTTAAAAGGAAGACATTTATAACATGTTTTCTGATAAATGGATGCTCTCTTTCCCTCAGCAGTATAAGTTAGAATTAAAAAAACCCACCTTACTAAAATTGATTGAGGACACAGACCTAATCTGAATCACCTGTACATACATTGCAGAACAAGAGCATTAAAAATTAAAGAATGGTAGAAATGGAACTCAAATTTCAGCTTTCAGGAGCTGTCAACAGGAAGCAAAAAGCAACTATAGACATTAGGGTCAACCACTATTTTTTTTTGTTTTAAGTGGTACTTTTCAAATTAATAAAAAAGAGGAACAGAAAAAAAATCATAGACAGTAGAAGAATGCAGCTTCCATTTAGGAAATTATGTGCAGATGGAGGCACAAAGAGGAAATCTGTAAGGTTTCACAGAGAAAATTACCTGTGTTGCCTTTTCCTATCAATGTAGATTGAAAGAGGAAGTGCTATATGGCCTGACAGTATAACACTTCAAATAATCACATCTTGCATCTCAAGGGTCTAGAGAACAACTTGTTGCAATTTGTGGTGTTTCTTTACCTTTCTTCTGTTTGCTGTTTTTTCCCTATCCTTGAATTTGTTTCTGTTGGTAGAGGAGATGTTAGAAGCTGTGGGTTCTTTTCTGTCCTTCTTCAAGGAAGAAATAACAACTCAGTGCATGTTGTAGTTAGAGGCAGATACTGTGTCCTGGGCTTGGAGGAAGCTAAAATAATATGCAACTCCAGCCCTGTATTTTTTGAAATACAAGAAAAAGGAGCACGCAACTCAGTCCCTAAAGTTGCTGGGCAAGTTGGTAGGGATTGGAGCCCTTTTCCTACTACACCATAACTCTATGGGATGGAAACCTCCATAGTTAATAGAGGAAAGGGACTGGTAGGGCATGAATCATTTAATTATGTGAAATTCTGACAGAAGGAAGCAAAGAATCATGCACTCTGTGAGCCACAAAAGGTTGCTTGTGTTCCTGAAATGCAGATATTTAAAATTAAGTGAGAGAGGGAGAGACTCTTCTTCCAGGAGCTTCATTCAACAGGAGGAGGGCTGGTTTCCATCTCATCTCCAGAGATCTGAGTGGAAAGTGACTGCGAATGTATGAATTTGATATTATTGTGCTCCGAAAGAAAGAGATTTATTGAGTGAGCTGCAAATTCTGTGTGGGATTCCTTTTATGCCATGCAAACACAGAGACACTTCCCCTTATCAAATTAGAATAATTTAATGGCCATGGAAAAGAAACAGGCACTTTCAATGTGGTCCTAAAACAGGTCAGATAAATTCTGTAGTCCAGCTGCTTACATGTTTTCACCAACCACAGATGGAGCTTGAGTAAGTAAATAAAGGGTAGAGATCTACACAGCAGATACTGAAGGTTAGGTGAGATAAACCTTCCCCAGTACCTCAGAATTTTTCAATTCTGTAAACTGTTGTCCCACAGCTCCAGACCGGGGTCACTGTGCTGGGCACTGCAGGGTATTAGGAGGACATAGTCATTGTGTCACGGGTTTCCCGTTCGTCTTTGTCATCTCCTGAATCTTCAAAGGCCCTCTGGAATGCCAGCCTGAGGGCGAGCTTGATTCTCCGATCCTTGTAGCTCCCCACAAGGAAGTAGATGACAGGGTTGAGACTGCTGTTCACACAGGACAGCACAAAGCCGATCTCTGGGGAGTAGAGAAATTTGTAGCCCAAGAAGTCCAAGAGGATCAGGACGCTCAGAGGCACAGCGAAAATGAGGAAGAAGAGGACAGTGAGCATGATGACGATGAAGAGCCTGCCTGTTCGGAGGTGCTGGGTGCTGCACTTGACTCGAAGGAAGAGGGTGAGGCTGAAGAGCAGCATGAGGGGTGTGCAGAAGAGGAAGTCCAAGGATCCAATGGTGATGAGCAGGAGCTGGCAGGTCCTGGCAGAGCGGCAAACGGTGCAGAAAACGTACCCGAGGGTGTTGAGCAGCAGGGAGAGCCCCCAGAGCAGGCTGGAGATGATGCCAGACAAATGCTTTGGGCGGTGGCTTCGGCACCAGACTGGAGAAAGGACAGAGAGGCACCTCTCAATGCTGATGGCAGTCAGGAGATACAAGCCCGTCCCATACATGAAAAGATCCAGGAAGAGGAATATCCCGAACTGCACCCCCACGTTGAACTGCATCAGGTACTGCACCGTCTCCATGGCGATGCAGAGCAGGTACCCAAAGTCAGCGGCGGCCAGGTTCAGGATGTAGACCGTGAAGTGGTTTCTCCGGATGCGGAAGCCAAGGTACCACAGGACCATGCCATTTCCCACCATCCCACAGGCAGCGCTGATCAGGCAGAAGCTCTCCATGAACTTGAGGACAGTGTACGATGGCTCTGCCTTCCCCACAGCCTCACTCTGATTCATCCTGTGGGCCTGGCTGGTTGCAGTTGGAAGGAAGGTTGATGGCGTACTCATAGCGAGTGATTTCAGACAGACCTGTAAGCAGAGAGGAGAGAGATGGCAGCTCCAGGGTGGCTTTTCCCTCAGGGTGGTGTTTCTAGGTTTGTTCCAGCTCTTTGTAGCCAGAGCCTGATTCAGGGAGGGGTTGCTGTGCTTAGAGCACGTTGTGCAAAGCACTCCAAGGCCAAATTCCATACAGCACGTAGGCAAAGTTAGATTGCAGTGTATTTCTCCCCTTGTAAAATGCATTTCTCAAGGGTCCTTTTTTGCAGTTCAGTATCAGGAAACAAGTATCTTTAGAAACCAATGATGGCTTAGATTAATCGTGTCTGAAAAGTACCTCTTGCCTGAACAAAAAGGGATCCCAGTGTTAACAGCTCTGCTCTAAGTGTCTTTGCTTCATGTGGCTGGTGAGATAAATCTTGTCAAAAGTGTGTGGAAGTTCTAAGCAATCAGCATACGGGTTCAATCAGCATGAAAGGAGACATGGTTGAGAGTACTCCAAATAGCTGGTGGTTTTTCATGTTGATGGCTGATTTCTGCTTTAATAAAGTGTAGTTTAGTATGGTTGGTTTGTTCTCTTGAGCCCTATGCACAGAAAATGGAGTCAGCCCTTGGTAACTTCCTTCTCAGAGAGAAACTGTAAGAACCAGATGTGGGGCAAAATGTCTGACCCTCACAGGGCATTGAATTATGGCTCAAATAATTATTTCCCCCCCCATTAATTACCCCCCATTCCCCAAGGCAGTTCATCCTGCTTCTTCCCCTCCATTACACTGGGATCTGAATGAAAACATTAAATACATTTTTTAAAAGTTAAAAAAAAATAGATTTCACACCCCTTATTTTGTCTGATGAGATGAAGCAGCATGACTCTCCTCCTCTCTCCCCACCAGCTATTCATTTTGATATGAAAAGACAGAGAAATATGATGAAAGACAGCAGGAGAGAGTTAAAGAGGAGAGAGGAACAAGTCAAAAAGGGGGAGAGCTGGGGAGATGTGACTGATTGAACAGTGTAACCAGCATGAATATTCTGATCTCTCTTTGTAAAATGCTGCAGCATACGTGGGGACAGACTAGATAAATGTGACAGACTGAGTCATTCTCGTTTCATCTCAGCACCCCAAACACACTGTCTTCAGTGCTGCATGGACAGAGGCAAGATAAATGCCATTTACACCTTACTGTCTACCTGGCTTTCACCATTCAAAATGCAAACATCCCATTTAATTTTGCCTTTAAAGCTGCCATTGGGATTAATGGAGGTTTAGGAGCACCCCCAATGGTAATGCATTTTATCCTCAGTCAGGTGTCACAGGTAGGTGTGCAGGCACCTGCCTGTCTTTGCTGACCCATTGCAGAGTGCACCTCTGCTGAGAGGATTAGTGTGTGGACAGCTGAAATCAGCTGAGGTGAATTCCACCCTTAACTTCACTAAAGTGATGTGAAAGGATGTGAAATCTTTAGGGTTGACTGAAATCAGGGACCTTCTGGCACTGCACCATATTGTTATATAGGAATCTGGATGATTCCATCCTCAGCTGTTACAAGATGCTAAGTACTTCTGACATTAAGACCTTAGAGACCAGTGGTCTTCTCTCTAATGAAGAAACCACTGGTCTTTAGAGACCAAAGCTGTCTGAAGAAAGGATTGTAGTACATACTGAAAGGGACCACAGAAAACAAACCCCATTATCTCCTTCAGAATGCACAGGATCTGTCTTGCAGCACAGTTTCAAAACAGGAACATCTCTGAGTTCAAATTCACCTTCTCTTTCCTTGCCTGAGGAGAGCAGCATCCTGCCTGAGTGACACCACTAGCACAGCTATCTCTTCCCTGAACATTTGGAGCAAGCAAGTTGAAAAGATGCAGCTTTATGACTTTGTTCACTCCTTCACTACCTGCTTGTGGGGTGTCAGCAAAGTATCAGACCTTGATTCACAGTAGAAAGCAGCTGCAGTAGCCTCTAATTCTGTGAACCAAGTCGGGTGTGAGGAGAAAGGAAGAGCCAGTAGTTAAATGGTTTCCTAGACTTTAAAAGACCCAAGAAATTCTTCACCATGAAGGCAGTGAGGCACTGGAACAGGTTGCCCGGGGAGGTGGTTGATGCCCCCTCCCTGGAGGTGTTCAAGGCCAGGTTGGATGAGGCTTGTGCAGCCTGGTCTGGTGGGAGGTGTCCCTGCTCATAGCAGGGGGGTTGGAACCTGATGATCTTTAAGGTCCATTCCAACCTTCACCACTCTATGATTCCATGATTCATGTTACATCTATGTAACCTGAAATTAGTTTCCAATTTATTTAAAAAGGACAGGAACATCTGAGTGTCACTTAAGGTCTGTCTAAGCCTTCTGACCAAGTGTCCATTTAAGGAAAGTGGTTTTCCTACCTCCCAGGTGCAGTCATCTCCAGAAAGCAATCGACCACCTCCTCCAGAAGTGTCTCTCTCTTCCATGGGCATTCAGGGAATGCCAGGTGATTAGCTGTCTAACTTAAGCTTGCCAAACATATTTCCTAATGACACATTCATGTCTCCAAGACACATTCAAGATGTGAGTCTACATCATTAACTGAACTAATGATGAAATCTTGCACCAAACAGCAGCAAACTGAGTCTACGTGGTCTTTTCTTCCCTTGACATTAACCATCCTTCTTGTGGTTTGCACGTTGTTCCTGTGTCTGAGCCACCTTGAAACCACAAAAAGCATTTCAGACTATAGAGAGAAAATGATGATGTTGTATTTTCTGGGCTAATCTTAAGTGATCATTTAAGACCTAAACTTCTACTGCTGGATCTCTGAAGGATGGCATCTTATGTTCCAGAGTCGTATCTAGAGCAATTCAACAGCACTTGTTCATGGCAAAGTGTCCCCAGAATGAACCTCTCATCTGAAAAAGGCTCAAGACAGTTGGTTACCTACAGCCAATTTCTAACCAGCAGGAGAAGAAA
Source organism: Hemiprocne comata (assembly GCA_020745705.1). Classification (NCBI taxonomy): domain Eukaryota; kingdom Metazoa; phylum Chordata; class Aves; order Apodiformes; family Apodidae; genus Hemiprocne; species Hemiprocne comata. Next base: position 1,901,216 of record CM036590.1, read on the forward strand.
ATGTTTGATCTCCTTTTCCTTCAAGTTTTTTTTCTCCTTCCTTCCCCTCACCATGTCTCCAAAAGCAGGACAGAAAGTGTTAGACAGAGTGCAACGGCAAAGATACCACGTAGGCATTTCTCACCTTTTTGTGGGTTCCTTGGAATTTCAGGGACTGTTTTGCAGCAGCTGCCTGGTGTGGATCTGCTGGGGAAGATTGTCACCTGAATCTTGTGACATATGGTCCTGATAAAAATCCTCCTGTCACACTGTAGTGCTGGGCGAGTTAGACGCTGTTTAAAAAGCCTCGGTCTCTTCGGCGTGACATCCGACAGGCAGCCAATCACCCTCCTGAGGAAACAGCAAGCTTGGGGGGTGTGGTCACTTTGGTTTGAACTTCCCTCTTCCCTCTTTGCACAGAACCTGTCACTGTCGTGGTTCTGGAAATGTATTTTTACTACTTCTCCCTTCTTCAGCCAGTCTCACAGTTCAAAGAAAGCAAGAACTGTCTGTGCAAAATGTTACCTTGCCTCTTGCTCTGATGCTTTGTTTCCTACTTGTGTCCCTGAGATGCTCTATTTCACAGGCCTTGAAGGGGATGCCTCACTGCTGCCCAGGGTCACAGAGACTGGGAAACTGTCAGTCCTCTTCTATAACTTCTGATGGTGATTTCACAACCTCCCTCAGCACAACTTCTCATTCCCCCAGGACATGTTGTCCCTTTCAAACCAGCATTAACACACCCATCACCGCTGAGTGTCCTCTTCTGACCCTCAGCCTCTCCCAGCACAAGTTATCACCCTACTTAGTCCTTACTGCTTCACACAACCTTTCCTGGAAGAGGGTCCACCCAGACTCCATAGCCTTACCACACTCAGCAGCTATGATTGCACACCCTGTGCTTGGGCTGCCTTCAAGGCCCAATGCCTGCTTCTGATGGCATGGGTTCTTTCAATGCATCTTCACACCCCACAGAATTACCTGCCACTTCATGCTGTCTTTCATTATCTTTCTTTTTCACCTCAGGCACTTCTGTTTTCACCAAATCCCTCCAGACAGCCTCCAGCCTTCCATTTCCAGTTTCACAACTTCCCTCCCCCAACAGTGCCCCAGCCCCAACCTGCCCACCATAAATTCACACCTCTTGACCACCTCATGGCTCTACCAAGACAGCCCCTCACCAGCATTTACCACCCACCCCCAACACCTCACTCATCTTCTCGCCATGCACAGTCTTTCCATGGGCATGAGCTACCATGGTGTCCAGACCCCTGTGCCAAAGTGACTGGAGTGAAAACAGAGGTAACACCTTTCTCCTTTCCTGGCAGAAAGCACATCCTTCTAGGGAACTATTTTGCAACAGGAGATACAGCAGCTCCTGATTTGGGCTTGTGCATTGAGTCACTTCTGCTTGTCTAAGGAAGCAAAGGGAGACAAGTGTCATTCTAGCCAAGTTGCTGCCATGTTTGTCAGTGGATACAGAAACTGGCAGATCTGGCCCAAATAGCTTCAAGGGCAAATACCTGATGGTTCATCTTTAGCTTCTTCTATCATTTCTTGTTCCTCTTCCTTACCCAAAGAATGTAAGATGGGTAAGATGGTTTTTACTTTCTTACCCAAGACTGTTTCCTGTAGTGATTGTTAACCCTTACAGAATCACAGAATCACCAAGGCTTGGAAAAGACCTTTAAGATCATCAAGTCCAGCCTATGACCAACACCACCACACCATCTGGACCATGGCACTAAGTGCCACATCCAGCCTTGCCTTGAACACATCCAGGGACGGTGCCTCCACCACTTCCCTGGGAAGTCCATTCCAATGTCTAATCACCCTCTCCGTGAGGAAGTGCTTCCTAATATCCAACCTGAACCTCCCCTGGAGCAGCTTCAGGCTGTGTCCTGTTGTCCTGTCACTGGTTGCCTGGGAGAAGAGCCCAGCCCCAACCTGACTCCAACCTCCCTTCAGGTAGTTGAAGAGAGTGATGAGGTCCCCCCTGAGTCTCCTCTTCTCCAGGCAAACTAACCTGCCCAGGTCTCCCAGCTACAGTGTAAGATGATATTTAAGTTAGAGGACTATTTTCACCTGGAGAAGTATTTAACCTCCTCATTAATGTGGGGATTTCCATTTTCACTGCATGGATCATGGTTTTCTGTGTCGGGAGATGGTTACATTACCTTGGATGCTATTGGGCCATTCTACATGTCAAGAAATGTCAACAAAACAAAGCAATGGACAGTGGATGAAATTGTTTATTGACACCCCTAGGTCAGAAGCTAAAAATACACAGTAGACTTCAGAGCAGTGATGGGTTTGAGTTGAACTGATGCGTGAATTGGTAAATCCATTTGCTTTATTGTGGTTTGTTTCATAGATCCACATTTGGCTGTAGGATTTTAAGTTAAAAAAGATGAGACTCTTCCTGACAGCAAGAATCATAGAATGGTTTGGGTTAGAAAAGACCTTGAAAGGTCATCTAGTCCAACCTCTCCTGCCATGGGCAGGGAAATTTTCAGTAGATCAGGTTCTCAAAGCCTCATCCAAATCCAACATCACCTTGAACGTTCCCAATGTGGGGCATCCACAACTTCTCTGGGCAACCTGTTCCAGTGTCTCACCACACTCATCACAAGTAATTTCTTCCTTATGTTCCACCTAAATCTCCCCTCTTTCAGTTTAAAACCATTGCCTCTTGTCCTGTCACTACAGACACCAAGGAAAAGCTTTTCTCTGTCTTTCTTTTGGGCACCTCTTGTATATTGAAAAGCCCCAAGAAGGTCTTGAGGAGCCTTCTCTTCTTCAGGCTGAACCCTCTCAGCCTTTCTTTGTAGGAGAGCTGCTGCAGCTCTAGGATTGTTTTTGTGGCCCTCCACTGCACCTGCTCCAATAGATGCATGTCTGTCTTATGCTGAGGACCCCAAGAGCTGGATACAATACTTCAGGTGGGGTCCCACCAGAGTGGAGTAGAGGGGAAGAATCAGCTCCCTCAACCTGCTGGTCACACTTCTTTTTATGGAGCCCAGGCTACAATTTGCTTTCTGGGCTGTAGGCTCACATTGCCAATGTTTCATCCAGCAGTATCCCCAAGCCCTTGTCTGCAGGGCTGTTCTCAATCACTCCATCCCCCAGTCTGCACTGTTAGCAGGGTGCATGATCTTGCACTGGGCCTTGCTGAACTTCATGATGTTCTCATGAGCCCACTCCTCAAGCCTGGCAAGGTCCTCTGGATGGCATCCCTTCCCTCAAGGCCCCACTCAACTTGGAGTCATTTGCAAAATTGTCAAGGGTGCACTCAGTCCCACTCTCTATCTCACTGATGAAGATACCAATAGTATTAATCCCAGGATGGACCCTTGAGGGACACCATTCATTGCTGGTTTCTTCTTGGACACTGAGCAATTGGCTGTAACTCTTTGGATGTGGCCTTTGTCTGCCCTAAGTAATTTTGTTCAAAGTCTAGATGTTGATTTCTGACCTAATCCCATCCTAAAATTAGGCCTGAGGTAGATCAGGTGAGTTAATTCTTGGAGAGCATTTCCATTTTCTTTCCATAGAAGAGCCTTGAGTGAAAACGACTCAACTCAGCTGACTTTCACAGGCATAACAGAGCTGACTTCCTCCCTTGGATTTCCCCATTTGTGACAGAGGATTTTTTAACTGCAATTTGCTGACCCTTGCTGAAGCATGCAAGTTCTTGTAAGAGGCTTCATTCACTGGGTTGCCAGTGATGAAATTTCATGCAAAATAGGACACGAAGGGTCATCAGGAGCTATCCCAGGTCATCTTCTGTCCTTGGAAAACTCAATCATAACCACTACTGAGACAAGTGTGCCCAACCTGCCCTTTCAGAGACCACCATGCCAGGTAACTCTTTACCACCCCCAGAGCATGGCACCTCTCTCCTTACTACTAGAAATCTCTCTTGACTTTTTTTTTTTAAAGAAGATTTCTCTTACACATGGTTTCTTTTTGGATCACAAAGATGTGAAGTGCTGCTTTATTCCTCACAATGCTGTGAGGCCAAAGCAGTGGATCTCATGGACACTTGGGAAAACCATAAAGCCTTGCTCAGTGAAGGACTCTGGAAAGGGTTAACTGGACTAAGCCACTGCATGTGCCTGTCCAGGTTCATACTCAGCTCATCCATTGGCTGTTGTTCCTACTGGAGAAATCCTGAAATGCCTCAATAATTTCATTATCACTGACTGATGGCTATTTTTTAAAAAAATGTTTGCTTCAACTTTTCAGGCAGAACAGAACAAGTTTCTCTTCCTTTGTCCCTTCCTTCCATGCCTTGCTCCACACCTCCCTCCTCCAGCCCCAGGAGCCCATCAGGTGGGAGATTTCCTCGGAGAGGCTCTCAGAGAGCTACTTCAGAAGTTTCCTTCTCAGCTTCTATCTGCTGCTGGGTTGTGAATGCATCGACCAGCACACACAGGCCCTGCTGTCCACACAGCCCATCACAGCAGTTCTGACACGGGCAGGAAATACCAGGCACAGGAAAACAGGAGGTGAAGTTAGATGGGATGATAAAGGCATCTCCTTTGGTTGTTGGAAGCTTTCCAGAAGCTGTTCCATAATCCATAAGGCTCTAACACGTTCCTACCAGGGAAGGCAGGTGTTAAGGAGATAAAATCATACAGACCTCACACAAAAAATTAAATCTCCAAACACACAGGAGGTAAGTTTTCCGGGTTCATGGATTCTTCCTTTTGTTTGTGTGTGTGTGGTTTTGTTGTTTCCTTTCTTCATGTCTTGTCCTTTTTTCCTTTCCTCTTTTGTTTCCCTTCTTCTTGAACAAATGTGAAAATACAAGAAGAAATTGTCACTGAATTTATCAGCTGCCTGAGGCATTCTTTGGCTGGAGCCACCTACAGAACTAGTTCTGTAGTCCCAGATTAGGTGATTTTGTTACTTTTTTTCCCAGTAACCACCTGAAATTTTAGGGAATAAGGAGATGGTGCAATTTCTCATCTTTTCTGAAATGTTTTCAGTCCCTATTCTCTTTGTTTTATTTTGCAATTGATTGCATGATATCATCTACCTCTAGTCTCTCCCTGAAAATACACTTTTAGAGGTAAAACATAACTTGTGAGAATCCTCTACTGAATTAGTCACTCTAGTCACCCTCTTAGAGTCAACAGAAAGAAACAGGCACCTCCAGCATGTAATTAATCACATCTTTAAGTAGACACCTCAGGGTGGTCATGAATTGCCCTACAAAGGCAGGAAAAAGAATGCATATGACTGGCTCAGATCTATCTTTCCAAAACATACAGCTGGTTTTAGCTCAGGTCTTTCCCATCTGCCCTTATTCAGGAATATAGTTTCCCTTGATCATTTATCTTTTGGTCACTCCTTTCTGAACCACCCACTGATAGTCTCAATGACACCAAAACTTGTGGGGTTTGTTCCCAGTTCTGCTCTGGCCTTGGTGATCTTTCTTCCCTTGGAGATAGGTCAGACAAGGAATTATCCATGTAAACTTTAGCTCCCTCCTTGAGTATCTGTTACCTATAGATACTACAGCTGGAGGCACAGGAAAAGTCCCTAACTTTCCCAACTTCCTCTCTAGGCTTTACTTTGTGGGTTGGAGAGCAATTTTGGTTTTTCTCCATTTCAATGTTTCCTGTGGATGCTTCATCACTTTTTCCCTGCACAAGTTTCTCATTTTGCTGTAATTTCGAGTAGGTGCTTGGCAATTTGAATTAACTGAATCATTCCACAGATCTGCTCAGATCACTCCCAGTAACAGGGGGAACTTCTTGTCTTTTCATTGGGCAGGATCTGCAAGGGCAAACTGGGAATGTTTTGATGCTTGGATGAATCCCATACAGCTGATAATTTGTTTCTAAGAGGTGCCTATTTTTGGTTAAACTCTGTGAAGTGTTAAATCTAGTGGTTACAGGCTTTTTTGACCAAAGCAGGTCTGATATCTGGGTGCATAATGTTAAGGACTGAGTCATTTTAAAGATGTAGAGTATTTATTCCCTAGTGACAGGTACTGCTATGGATGGAACAGGCCAAACCAAAGCAGCTCCACATTCCCACTGGAATGTGACCATGTCTGAAAGGAGAAACTGTAGAAGTGTAGAAATGCCTAGAGATAAGGAGTTCAGCCATAGCACACACACACACACAATGGGAATGGCATTAGGGAAAGCTCTGAGCTACTTTCAGGGGACAAAAAGGCTTGTTCCCTGAAGTTTACTTTATCCTGGTGATGTTAATTATCCTCCTTGTCACTGGCAAAAGAAAGGATCCTTTAAAGGACCTTAGTTCATCTGCTCTGCCTGTAGAGAGACTTTGACCACCAGCTAGATTAGCTCCACCAAACAGAAACTAACCCTTTCCCCAGTATAAAGTAAAATTAATAAAATACTGGGACAGAAGATCTGAAAAGATCCATCCTTTCATTCTTCCTTCCCCTCAAAGGAATGTTGCTGAGGTTTGGAGCAAACTAAATGCTAGAGCAAGTCATAAGTGAAATTGTTTGCTGCTTTCACCATGACAGATAACTTCTCCAGAGCTCATTGTTCAGCCCAGGAAGCTGCAAATTTATGTTTCAAAATGTATATACACAAGAGATTTTTTTTTTCCTCTGTGGGTGGTTTCATTTCCCCTCTGAACAAGAATTCAAAGATCATTTTGACTTTTAAAATCAGCTTTCTAAGGAATATTTCCAGGTGTTCTCAATGGCACTGTTTTACAGAGACTCTTTTCATGGACTGGGTTTACAGTGAGGGCAAACATGCTTTTAAACATCAGTAGCCACTGAGGTGAACACTCTGGCCTTGTCCTTAGCACACCAGCCACAGATCCAGTCCTTCAAAAACCTGGAGATCCAGGATGGAGGAACATCTCACAGAGTGCACCTCTCTCAGTGCAGCAACAGACATGGCTTAAGTCTCATGCAGGGAGAATTAAATACCTTAGGGGGGGAATTAAAAAACAAACAATGAAAATCCCACTCCATAAACTGAATGCTAATTCTATGTGTTTCTTTGCCTGTATGCACTTCTGAGAAAGAATTCATTATTTATAATGAAAATAATCTGATTAATCATTTGTCTTTATTTTCCCATCTGCCCAGACTGTACATTGTGTATCACCACCTGACTGATTAGCATGGAGAATGCAAGCAGTGTGAAGGAATTCATCCTTCTGGGCCTCTCAGAGAATCAAGGGGTGCAGAAAATATGTTTTGTGATGTTTCTGCTCTTCTACATGACTATTGTGGCTGGAAATCTGCTCATTGTGATCACTGTAATTAGCAGTCAACGCCTGAACACCCCCATGTATTTCTTCCTCGGCTACTTGTCCTTTGTAGACATCTGTTACTCTTCTGTCACAGCTCCCAAAATGATTGCTGACTTCCTTGTGGAATGTAAAACCATCTCCTTCATGGGTTGCATGGTACAGCTGTTTGGAGTCCATTTCTTTGGCTGCACAGAGATCTTCATCCTCACCGTGATGGCCTACGATCGCTACCTTGCCATCTGCAGACCTCTCCACTACTCCACCCACATGACCAGACGTGTGTGTGGCCAGCTGGTGATGGCCTCATGGGTAGGAGGCTTTGTGCACTCCATCGTGCAGACCCTTCTCATCACTCACCTCCCCTTCTGTGGCCCTAACAAAATTGACCACTACTTCTGTGACGTCCACCCCCTCCTACAACTGGCCTGTACCAACACCCACCTCGTGGGCATCATCGTTGTTGCCAACAGCGGGGTGATAACTCTGATCTGTTTCCTCATCCTGGTCACCTCCTACGTTGTCATCCTGGTTTCCCTGAGGAGTCAAACATCCGAAGGGCGGCGCAAGGCCCTCTCCATCTGTGGGTCCCACATCATGGTGGTGGTTCTGTTCTTTGGGCCGTGCACCTTCACCTACATACGTCCGTCCAGCGATCTGTCAGAGGACAAGAGCGTGGCAGTGTTCTACACTGTCATCACCCCCCTGCTGAACCCACTCATCTACACCCTAAGAAACGCAGAGGTGAAGAGTGCCATGAAAAAACTCTGGAGGAGAAAAGTGGGAAGGGAAAATGGGAAGGCGTAGAACTGTGGTAACGTTTCCAAAGGATCAGAGAAAATCAAGCTCCTTCCTCTCTCATTTCTTTGCTGAAAATCCCCCAAGAACTGCCTTTCAAATAAAAACTTGCTGTGAGCTCCTCTTGTGATTAGAAAGACACTAGGGGTTCATTTCTTTATTTCAAAGATGTTGTGAACCCTGTGACATGCAGGTATTCCCTTTCTACTCTCTTGTCAACTGGTGCAGGCCCAGGCCTGGGGCTCCTGAGCACTGACTGAAACACCAGTCTCAAAAATACTGAATGTTGCCCAGGGAGAACATCCCATTATTCAGGTATAAACTTCCAGACCAACTCCATCTGCTCTGTAACCCATTGAGCTGGGACAGAGAGGACTGTGGTCACCTGCTGCTGGAAACTGGGGCCCCTTTCCGCTTGCAGTAAATGCCTTTTTGTGAGAACCCCCTTGGGGTATCTTGAATCAATGAGTTAGAAATTAAAAATGTGATATTAGGTGCTAGGTGGGTCATTTGGTGCTACCAGGAGGGGAAGCTTCTCCCCTTCCCCTGTCAGTGCAAGAAAAACCTTTCTGCAATGTTCAAAGTCAGGTTGTTCAGGGCTTTGAGCAACCTGAACTAGTGGAAGGTGTCTCTGCGTGTGGCAGGGTGGTTCTTCAAAGGTTCCTTCCACCCCAAACTGTTCTAGAATTCTGTTCACTTCACCTATCACTGATGCCATCCTTCCAACCATCCCCTCAATCCTCCAGCTCTGCCTCAGGCTTTTTAATCTTCATGTTTAGACTAATATGGCAAATATTTGACCATAGCTCATGGAAGGTGTCACTGAGAGCAACATCAGGCTCCTGTTTTCTTTGGCAAGAAATCTTATAGGAACTTAATACTTGGGCTAAAGAATTGAGACTGTGTCTTGCATTCTCTCAGTAGACAAACCTGATTAGCAGTGAGGAGTAACCACAAACCTTTCTAAATTGTTGAATAATTTCCTGTTTTACTTCTTGTTTCAAATGTGTACAGCAGTTGGCTAAGAGGCAACAGTCTCTAGTACAGTTGTGACATTTTCTTGTGCTGTCAACACACAATGGCAAGAACAAGTTAATAAGAAATAAGAAAGCATAAGAGAAATATTAGCTGAGGACAGAAAACAGAACTTGTATAAATGTCTTGTTTCTTTACTTCAAGAATCTTTGATTGCAAAGGTAAGATGAACGCAAAACCTTGCAAAGGGCCAGGGGTGATGTTTATTTGAAATGCTCTCAGAAGAAATACCTGCCCAGTAGTAAATAAAGTCTATCTGTCTGCACAGCATTAAACAGCCAGCCAGCAAACAAGCAAGCAAGCAAACCCATGTGCAAGGCAACAGTCCAGATGACCACACCCCAACATCACTCTCCAGAGGCTACCCTAATAGCTATCCAATTTTAGCTCCTCTTCCACTGGTGATATCTGACAAAACTTCACATGCCTCTGGGATCTCATTACTCTTTACAGTCTTGTGCTTCTGCTGTGTGAGCTACTTTAAATATTCCTGCTACAATTCCCCTATCTTGTGAGAGAGAATTGTTCTTGTAGATGCTCTTGGAAGTCATTTTTTGCAGGATGAGAAATGCAGGAAGAGTCAGGCTGTTCTTTTCAGCCGTGGTAGGTTTCAGGTTTGGCAGAGATCCTGACTGCTTTCACAACAGCTAAGCAGCAACCTGCAGCTGAGACATCTGCTGAAACCACCTAGAGTGGTCAGAGGAGCTCATCAGAGGAGGTCATTGGGGGAGGAATAGCACGTGAGCTCTTGGGGACTGGCAAATATGCACTGTGTAAGTGTTCTGATATTCTTCCTTTGCTCTGTCCAAATGTCACTGAAATCCTACCTTTGAAAACAGGCACTTCTGGTGAGTGACTCTTGTGAGGTTCCTTTTATGAATCAGAAAAAACTCAATTTGAGATTCTTCAGCATTGTTCTAGTCCATGTCTTACTTCTTCACCCAGTTATATGCAATTTCCAGACAGATCTGTCAAAAGGGTGTTGTCAGTCTTACAGAGAGGACTCGAGCTGATGACAGCACATCCCAGGTGCTCGGCCTTGTTTGAGGTGGACATCTCAGGCAAGAATGATTACAACACACACACTTCTGTCTTCCCCACAGTGCTCTCCCTCTGCTCATGGAGGGGCATGGAGATAGGGATGGAGACACTAAAGAGCCTTTCCTTTGCTGCCGTAGAAGTGAGAAGCTCTGGAGAAAGACCTGAATGTCCCATGATTGTCAAATAGAATTCAGACCCCAAAGGGCTTGCTGGTATCACAGACAAGGTGGTTACGCATTTGCCATCTCTGTCTTCACGTGTAAATTGAACACTAGTGACACTTGTGTCCATGGGAATGCCACAGGGGTGAATTCCTGGGAGTCTGTGAGTACAAGAGGGTCACCAGCCATGCAGTCATCACCCCAGAGCCACTACAGGTGTATTTATGGTGTGTTCCACAGCAAGTTCAGTCTCCCCCCACTACCAAAACCCCCTCACACTGACCCAACACAACCTGGCTGAGGTATGCAAACTTCTGCTAATGCACCATTAATGCAAATTAGCTCAAGATTAGTCCATTCATGTACTGTAAGAAGGGCAGACCATGAAAACACTGCCCAGCTCGTTCTGTGGCTGAACTTACTCAGGTCCATCACAGTCAGAGAGACATTAAGGAGTAGTTCTATAGCAGTCCTTTGGGGGACTGAAAAGGAAAGTCCAGTCATTGCTTGTACAAGGACCTTCCTCAGGCCGTGATCAAAGCATTGAGACTTGAATTACAACCACACTGTCTCTTTTGGTCAACTTTTATTTCCAAATCAACATTATAGGGTAAAAGTGGGTCTGGAGGGGACCTGGTTATTAGTGAGGCAAAGGTGAGAATTAGGATTCTTGAGGGTATTATTTCTACCCCTGTCCTCAAATAAATAATCTGAGCTTATTATATAGGTGAGTAATACATTCTGATTTGGGTATCACCTGTTATTGCTAGAGGGAAGCATTGAATTTAAATGGAAACTGGCCCAAAAAGACAGCAAGGGAAATATGTTTAGTGTTTACCAGGGCAGTGGTCAGTCTGAGTGTGCACTGGTACTGTCCCATGTCTCATGCTGTTGCTGGCAACTCTTTTCTCTGCTTCAGGTCCTGTCTGCAGGGGGTCCATGGAAACCAGAAACGATGTGATGGAGTTCATCCTCTGTGGACTGATGCAAGATAAGACAGCAGCAAAATTGTGCTTCTTACTATTCTTAGTCTTCTGTGCCACTATCATTCTTGGAAACCTGGCTGTCATCATGACTATAAAGACAAGTGAACAGCTGAACTCTCTCATGTACTTTTCCCTGAGCTACTTGTCTTCAGTAGACATCAGTTACTCCACTGTCACAGGTCCCAGACTCATTCATGACCTTCTTGTGGAGAAGAAGACCATCTCTTTTGCGGGCTGCTTAGCTCAGCTGTTTGCAGGCCATTTCTTGGGGTGCACTGAGATCTTCCTGCTGACAGTGATGGCCTATGACCGTGTCAGTGCTATCTGCAAGCCCCTTCATTACACCACTATTGGGAACAAGCACGTCTGTGACTCTCTGGTGGCAGCTTCTTGGGTGGGAGGCTTTGTGCACTCAGTGGTGCAGACCCTGCTGGCCATCTAGCTGTCATTTTGTGGGCCCATTGAGGTTGACCACTTCTTCTGTGATGTTAACCCTTTACTGAAGCTGGCCTGCACTGACACCTACATCATTGGCTGCCAATAGTGGCTTGATTTCCCTGAGCTCTTTTGTTGTTCTGGTTGTATCCCATGCTGTCATCTTGCTTTCTTTGAGGACACGCTCTTCTGAGGGGCATCTCAAAGCACTCTATACATGTACTTCCCACATCACTGCTGGAGTTCTGTTCTTTGGGCCCTGCATTTTCATCTACATGTGCCCTTCCACCACCTTCTCAGCAGACAAGATGGTCTCTGTGTTCTACACCATCATCACACCAATGCTCAACCCCTTGATCTACACGGTCCAAAATAAAGAGGTGAAAAATGCCATGAAAAGGCTGTGGAGCAGAAAAGAGAAGGGGAGGGAGAAAATGAAACAACACAGTGGATCTCTGTGAAGTGATGTGAGCTTAAGAAATCAGGGGCAGGGAAAGAGAAGTGTTCAGGAGAAACTTGCCAGGAGTGTTGCTCTGTTTCTAGCACAGCTGCTCAGGATGGGGCTGACAGTAAATTCAAGGATTTGTGTGAGGTTATTGTCAGCTGCCAAACCTGAGCATTGGGGGTGGTATTGTGGCATTTACCTTCAGGCACCTTGTAGTCATATCTTGGGTACTTGACCAGGCTTCTCCCAGCATTAGGAGAAACTACCAGATTGTACTGAAAAAACAGTGAAATAAACAAACCCCACGATGTAAATATTAAAAACATTTCCCAGGCAGAGCATCCTAGTAGGTAGAGGGTGACCCTTCAGTCAGACAACCTGTAGCTGCTCTCTAGCCCATCCAGCTGGGAAATGGTGGCCCAAGGTGTCTGCAAAATGGCTTGTTGCCCACTGCTGGAAGCAATCCCACCAGTGGCATTCCTTTTCTGCTTGGGGTAGATGCCTTGTTGTGAACTCTGCATTGGCACCTGCTGAAGCCATGAGTTAGCTATTAAATCTGGTGCCACCTGCAAGTTTGGTCATTTGCTGATGCTGAGAACAGGAGGGGAATCTTCCCTCCTTCCCCTGCCAGTGCAATTTCCACTAATAAGAATTACTACAACTTAGTAGTACCATGATTCAAAAGCTCACCAGGCCAATAGCTACAGTGGTGAGCCTGAATGTTCCCATGTTTATGTATATCTGCACCTGGGAAACGGGTGTAATTGAGCCTGTTCGTTTCCCCTCCTTTCTCCTCCTTGCCCTTCCCTGCCCTTCTCTTCCCCTCCTTGCCCTTCCTTGCCCTTTCTTGACCCTTCTTGCCCCTCCTTCCCTTCTTTGCCCCTCCTTCCCTTCCTTGCCCTTCCTTGCCCTTCTTTGACCTTCCTTGACCTTCCTTGCCCCTCCTTTCCTTTCATTGCCCTTCCTTGCTTTTCTTTGCCTTTCCTTTCCCCTTCTTTCTCCTCCTTTTCCCTTCCATTTCCCTCTTTGCCCCTCCTTGCCCCTCCTTTCCCCTCCTTGCCCTTTCTTGCCCTCAGACATTCGGAGGAAACTCTTCCCTGTGAGGGTGGTGAGACCCTGGCCCAGGTTGCCCAGAGAAGCTGTGGCTGCCCCATCCCTGGAGGTGTTTGAGGGCAGGTTGGATGGGGCTTGGAGCAACCTGGTCTGGTGGGAGGTGTCCCTGCCCATGCAGGAGGTTGGATCTAGATGATCTTTAAGGTCTCCTCCAACCCAAACCATCCCATGATTCTATGTATTTGGTGCTTTCTGGCGAATGTCCAATCTACCTCACTTTTGTTCTCCTTCCTGCCCCTGGCTCTTCAAACACTCATAATCTGAGCTGTCCATGACAGCAAGTGTAAGACATGCAAATTAATGTCCAGGTCCAAAAAACCCAAAAAACCTAAAAATTATGGCTCTTCTTGCTTGGAAGGATTTCATAGAAAGGAACCATGCTGTCAAACACCTTCAGTTTATGTCACAGGTGACCTTTATGATCTACCAGGGCAGCAATCCAAGCAGGGTTAAAAAGCACAGACACTGTCTGAGCCACAGCCCAGTGGAATAATTGGGACAGTTTTCATAACTTTATCGAGACACTGGATGAAATGTCACCTTCTGGCCAATACTCTGGTGCTATTTCTAGTCTGATCTGAGAGACAGGTACCCCAGTGGAAATAGCAGAATTAAAGATGTCTCCATACTGAGACACAACCAAGCTCTTAGTTGACCATGGAAAATATTCCTCGTTTTTGGTTGACATTCTCCTCAGCCATGTCCAGTATGGAAAGGTAGAATCTCATGACTCCGGGCAATGCTTTTCTACTGCAAACTGACTGACTGCAGTCAGGGCATGGAACTTCTAAAAGCTTCTGTTGGCTCTAATATTTTGGGAAGGGAAGCAGAGGAACAGGATGGCCTTAAAACAGTTGACGACTCACTCATTTGCCTCGAGGTAATGGATGGCACGTGGAAATGAAATACAGCAACAAGTCCTCGTTACTTTCCCATGGTAGTAAAATTAGAAGTAAAACATCACTACTTGGGCAGAGTTTTATTACCATTTCTCCATGTTTCCAGACAGAATAGGAAGAGAAAGAGGGAGCAATCACTGACAGAAGAGGAAGGTTTATCTTCTCTGGTGTTAGGGGGTACAAACAGGTAGATTTCCAGGTTCTTGGAAGAGGCTACTCCTTTCACCTCCCAAAGATGTAGCAGAAATTGCCATGAAATTCAGTAATCACATTTCTCCTTTTGCTAAACTGCTTTCAGAGACTAGTTTCCCATTTTGAAAGTTCATGCCCTGTGGTGGCTTTACCTTGGGTAGCTGCTGAATGCCCACCCAGCCCCTCTCTCACTCAACTGTCTGCAAGAGGACAGGGGGAGACAAGGAGATGAAAAGCTTGTGGGTTGAGATAAAGCTGGAGGATCTCACACCAATTAACATCATGGGCAGAGCAATCAGCTCAAGCTGAATTGAAGCTGAGCCATAGTTCCCAGTGGCAGCTGAGAACCCTGATAGCTTTGATCTTCCTGGACCTTCCTTTGTCTTGGAGAATGAACATTCAATGAAGTTTGTCTTTACACCCCATCCTGACGAGACATTGATCCCTAAGTGGCTCCAGTTTCCCACCAGTGCTGCCTCTCCCAGCTCTGCAGCTTCTCTCATCTCAACCAACACGTTGGGGGGCCTGACACTCAGTGCAGGGATGGGCAGTACAACCCTACCTTGATGTTTTATTACTAGAGGTTTATTCTTTCCATACAAAGGCCTTCTGACTGCTTAGAAGTGTGTGGTGTCTTATCCTCTCTTCAGGTCCCCAAGCTCAGAAGGTCACTGAGCAAACTGGTTTGCTGTCGTGCACCAAGGGACCCAAGCACCAAAAGTTCTTAATAAGGCCCTCGGGTAGCTGCTTGGAGCTTGGGAATGACACAGTTCTCACAGGTACAACTCCACGGGCAGGAAACTATCTTCTGCCTCTGCGTAGTACCCAGTGCATCACAGCAGTATTTATATGTTGCACTGGGATGGGATGACTTCAGGGAGAAGGATGATGTGGGAAACCCAGAGGTCAGTTCAGAAAGCCATGGGAGTGTTGCCTCGTTGGATCTCTCCATCTAAATGATAAATGGAAAAAGGGGCATTGACACCATCGCAGTAAAAGTTGCCTGTAGCCTGTCAGGAAAAGAAAAGTTGCTTGAAAACCTCCTGAAACCAATTTCTGTGCAGCAAGACACTTAAACAAGGATATGGCAATTACAAGCAGGAGGAAGAGGAGTGGAACAATGCCCTGACCTGCTGGACAAACAACTTGAAACAGACTTGGAGTGAATGATTGAAGACAGACAACACGTGCTGTGGAGTTCAGGCTTGAAAGTTCATGTTGTGTCAACAGATAGTAACTAGGTACAGTAGCAACTTTTCTCCCTCTGCTTTGTTTATGTTCTTTGTGTCAGGCAGGGCATATTAAAGCACATGTGTGTGGTTGTGCTTCTTTCTGTGGAAGGCAGAGAGAAATGCTTGGCAGTCTGTTGAAAAATACACAGAAAAATGGAAATGCTACCTTGACATTTTGCTCATTTGGATCCTTCAGGGCAGCTTCATTTAATGCTGATTGCTTGGTAGCTTGTAACATGGGACAGACATCTGCTCTCCATTTGAACATCTCCAGATGTTCTGTCTTCTGTGGTGGAACTCATCTCACTGTAGTGTGATGGTCCAAACAAGAGAAACTGAGTCATGCCTTTAAGGTGTTCATTCCTCTGAATTGACTACACAGGGAGCCAGAGCTGTTGTGCTCCAACTGTGAGGCCTGTTCTGCAGGTCTCCATCTGACACAACATCAGGGATGGATCCAGACAGTTCACCCTCTGCAGCTGGAATACTACTGAGCCCTGGGGAGAAGCAGAGAGGAAAAAGTGGGATCATTTCTAAACTAGTGCTGTGATTTGCAGACATAATCTGAATTATGCATGAAGCAAACCTGTTGAACTACCAGACAGTGGTCAAGAGTAGAGCAGGACCTGAGGAAAGTGCTCAGCTGTTAGCAAAAGGCAGCTGAGGCAGGGATGAAAACCAGCCACTGCTTCCTTGGTAGGAATCTCCTGCTTGCTGACTGACAAACTCTCAGGCAGAAATGAGCAGCTGAAGGATTTCCTGGTGTGTTTGTAAATAAGAAGGAGCATTCCTCTGCTAGTCCCATTTTAACCTTCACAAGGTAGTGAGCGTATTTGTCTACTGAAGAACTTTAAAAATCACTCTGAGGTGGAGAAACTGTGCAGAGTTTTGCAGCTTCTGCTCTGTTAAAAAGCACCACTTCTTCAGGAGGGCGTGTTCAGTCACCAGCAGGGCCTAAGAGAGCACTCAAGGTACAAAAGAGCTGCCAGAAAAAACCTCCCAGGCCTGGTTTCTGTGCACGTATTTCTAGTTTCAATCTGACTGGAGAGGAACAGTGATTGGAGGAACACAATGAGGAGCAGAACGTGCACCAGCTCATGGCTGAGCCACGTATGGTAGATACGATGGTTGAGCGTGGCAAACATTTGGTTCCATCCTGGCACTTTAAACTCCCAGCAGGTAAAAGGACAGAGCAGCATTTTTTTCCAGCATTTGTGGCTCTTGTCCTGTGAGAGTAGGATGTGGATCCTGAGAGCATGGGAGCACACACAGTCACACCAACTACACTGCAGAAGAGCAGTGGTCAGAGTGAGGTTAGGGGGGATGAGTGTGGAGGGGCCAGAAACCTGGGAAAGGAGTGGGAAGGCAGGAGGTGAGAGGCCATCAGAGCTCTTTGCAAACACTCTCACCATGATCTATGATGTGACACTGTGCTTTCTGTAGCAGGTAGAACAGCAGTAAATGCATCCTGCTCTCATCAGCCATGATCCCTGGAGCTGTGGCATGTCCCCTTCTCTTCCTGGTCAGCCCATGACTTCACCCCACACCTGTGCTATGGGAGCCTGGGCTGAAGCCATGGTGCTGGGAAACTCCTCCCGGGTGACTGAATTCATCCTCCTTGGGCTTTCTGACACCAGGGAGCTGCAGGTCCTCTTCTTCACCATCTTCTTGCTGGCCTATGCCATGGTTCTGCTGGGGAACATCCTCATCATTGTGACAATCAGGACTGACCCCAAGCTGTCCTCACCCATGTACTTTCTCCTGTGCAATTTGTCCTTCATAGATATCTGCTGCACCTCTGTCACCTCTCCCAGGATGCTGGTGGACCTGCTCTCCCAGAGGAAGACCATTCCCTTTGAAGACTGTGTAGCCCAGCTGTTTTTTCTGCACTTCGTTGGGGCATCAGAGATGTTCCTCCTGACCGTGATGGCATACGACCGCTACGCTGCCATCTGCAAGCCCCTGCACTACACAGTCCTCATGAGCAGGCAAGTGTGCTGGGTCCTGGTGGCTGTCTGCTGGGCAGGGGGCTTCCTCCACTCCCTTGTCCAGACTCTGCTCACCATCCAGCTCCCCTTCTGTGGCCCTAACACAATCGACAGCTACTTCTGTGACGTGCCTCCTGTCATTCGCCTGGCCTGCACAGACATCTACGTCACCGAGTGGCTCATGGCTTCCAACAGTGGCTTAATATCCCTGGCTTGCTTCCTGGTGCTGGTCACATCTTACACCTTCATCCTAGTCACAATCAGGGTCCGCTTCACCGAGGGGCACTGGAAGGCTCTCTCTACCTGTGGCTCACATGTGATGGTGGTCACCATCTTCTTTGTACCCTGCATCTTCATCTACCTCCGGCCCTTTTCTACCTTCCCCTCCGACAAGCACATCTGTGTGGTCTACACTGTCCTCTCCCCAGTGATGAACCCCCTCATCTATACCCTGAGGAACAACGAGGTGAAGGCCTCCATGTGGAAGTTGTGGAAGCGCTGCAGAGTCTTCTGAGACAAGCTGGGTGTGCAGCAAACCTGCAGCTCCTTTCCTACAGACCAATGGGAGAACAGGGCATGGGAATGGGGTTGGAATCCAACCTGGAGGGCAATATCTGAAATCCAAATGATGTTTAGCTCCTGTTAGGGAATTTACCTAACCTTGGTTTCTTCAGACCCGTAGATTTCCTTGCTATTGTCATCTGGGTTTTGGGCTTTAGGTTCCCTTAGTCCACCTATGGATTTTTCACTCAGATGCGATGGTTTTAAAGTTTTTACCATTCATGCAACTTTGCAATTAACATTGCAGTTTCTGGTGACAAGTAGGACATCCTTCTCTGCACCTTCAAAGAGAAGTTATGAGGACCAGACTCTTGATTACAGAGTGACGACGTTCTGCGGTGACCTTTGTGATGCAGTGACTGATTTAGAAGTCTTGCTTGGGCAGAGCTCAGATGTTTGGGGTGAAATTCTAAGGGCAAAAGAATTATGCTGTGGAACATGTTGAGCCTAAACAACAACTATTGAAGCACCAGATCTGCACGGGTGGGAAATATTGAGCAGCCTCTGAACGTTGCTTGGGAAGAGTAAACCACCCTTACCCAGCAGAACTTGCACTAACATTGTTACTCTTCATTAAGAAACATGGGGATATTTTTCAGGCATGGGTAATTCTTTTCCTTGAACTTCAAACCTGAAAGATCTGAACAACTAAGGTCTTTGGCAGTGTCATTTCCCCCCCCACCTGCTGTCTTGCCTTTGCTTTTCCATGTTTGTTTCCATGATGTTCCTCTGTTTCTCCTAAAAATGGATGGACTCTTCCCATCACCACAGCCCTTTCTCTGCCATGGCAAATGACTACAACCTATTCAAAACCATTTCAGATCCCTTCTTAAGACATTACCTACCACCACCACCACAAAAATCTGGTGATAAAGGAGTTCTGGAGCCTCAGTGACTCATTTTTTCCCCACATTGTTGAGGAAAGAAAATAATTTCCTCTACTTCAGCTCCAAAACCATTAGGTGTGTGGAAAAGACTGAGCTGTCCACAGTGGCTCTTAGTTTTTAGACTGTTTCTGGAGTCTTGGACTGCTTCTTACAGGCATTTTCTGAATTATCTGAAATAACAAAGTCAGATTGTATTTAAAACTGGGCTTAAATTTAGCAAAACATCATTTCAGGCCAATGTGGAACTTGAATATGGTAACTCCCAGCACTGTAAAAATAAAAAGGAGCTCCAAAACGAGCTTGCATCAGGTTCACAGTGGAACTTCTCTGTGTGTGTTTAGACTTTGGGAGATCAAGGGTCCACAGGGAAATCTGGCAAGTAACCCAGTCCCTACCAGAGAGACTTACACTTACACAGCAGCTTCTCCTGGGTCGTCCAAGAACTGCTGAAATGCTCACTGAGGTGATTTCCCAATTTGGAAAGCGAGCAACTCTGGCTGTGTTGAAATCTGCTGTTGTAGCAGAACTGAGCAGTGGCAACGACAGCATGATTGGCCTCTGGGCGTAAAGAAGACACTGGAAATGTGAAACAGGTCTTTCACCACTCACTGCCAAGGCCTGAAGAACACAAAGTTCACACTAAGCAGCGTAACTGCTGAATTCCCTCTCGCAAGAAGCAAGAATTAGTTGGGTTTGGTTGGGGTTTTTTTGACCTTAGCACATGTTCTGTGTCAAAGTTCTTTCTCACCTTCGCCCCACAGGGCAGCATGGCTGTGCCTGGCACAATCAGTATCATAGAATCAAAGACTCTTGGAATGGTTTGGATTGGGAGGGATCTTGAAGATCCTCTAGATCCACACCCCCTGCATGGGCAGGGACACCTCCCACCAGACCAGGTTGCTCCAAGCCCCATCCAACCTGCCCTTGAACACTTCCAGGGATGGGGCAGCCACAGCTTCCCTATGTAGGCCACAGTTAAGTATTTGCTAAATCTACATTTAGAATTATATTTACTAGAAAACCTATAATCAAGAGAAGAAAATTGCTGCAAATAATAGGCTTACTTCACTTCTGCACCAGTATATAGTATATATAGTATATATATATAGTATATAGTGTTTATTTTTCACAATGAAGCTCCATATGATCTTCAGACAATTAAGGATTTTTACAACAGCATTAACTGATGTTATGATCTAAACATTTTTTATCCCTCTAAGAACCCAACTTCTATCATAGCAGGTTTCTAACACAGTTATTTCATTTCAATGCCACAGTCTTGCCCCCAGTGAGAGAAACCCCTTGACTCTGAACAGACCCATCTGTGGAATCAAGTGTATGACATGTGAAAGCATTCCAATCCAGACTTCAACTCCTACTTAATTCAATGACTTGCCTTGGAAAGCAGATGCTCCAATCTTAGTTTCAAGGCGGAATTTAATCAAACACAGGTTAAAAGTTTGTTTTCAGAACGCAGTGGAAGTTTCTTTCAGGGCTGAGCTTTCCTCCTGGCTTATGGAACACACTGGGAGAAAGGAGGATGTAATGATAACACCTGGGATTAGAGCACTGGGGTTCTGGTTAGTTCAGTCACTTGGATCCCCCAGTTTGAAGGAGCAGGTGAGAGGTTTTGTTTACACTTCAGCTGTAGGGTCTGTGATCTCAGCTTCACCTGCCTTGCCCTTCTGATCATCTTTGTAGTTAACAACAAAGATCTGTGGGTCCTAGGATATGAACATGGCTGTTCTAGGAAAGGATGAGCAGTGCCTGAGAAGTGCCTCGATTTTTTACTGCAAAGGCAGCTTAGACTGATGAGATCAGTGGACTCACTTCTGGCGCAGATTTGAGGAGAAATCAACCTGCTTATCCATACCTGGAATAACCTGGGACAGCCTGTGGGACAAGCTTACAGCTAGAATCCCACTCAGCTGTTTGAACAGAGTCTTTTATATCTTGCTGTCCCCACATTAATATTTAATGCAACACTATATTTAATGCAACATAACACAAGATCAGACACGATCAACAACTAGCAGCAGTGAACAACAAATATCCCAAGGTATCTACAGCATACAAGCTCTTCAAATTATGGGGGTATAAATACCTGATCCTATTTAAAATAAACGTTGGGGGAGGGAAAAAAAGGAAACTTCCTAAACGGTTTCACTTGTCTGGGAGCATCATTTTCAAAGAAATCAACCCGGGACAAGAATTTTCTCCCTCTCCGAGATGCTGTTCCTGCGCTTTGCCACCGGATGGCAGAGGCACCTGGGTGAAGTGCGTCTGAACTGAAACTGATCTTACAGGGAAGTTAAAGACGGTGGGGATTTTGTTTGTAGGATTTTCTTTTAGACATTTAAGGATGCAATTTATTATTATTATTATTTAAGTTTTCAGAAAATCGCCATGATCCTGTCACACAAGCGAATGAGTAAAATCATAGACAGAGGAAGCAGTGACACAATCCCCACTATCTGGGGAAAAAGCAACAGTGTTTGGGGAAAAAGACTAAAGGAATGACCACAGGGTTTTGCTCTGCGAAGTGTTTTTAATAACTGACATTTCCATCTTGCAACAGTTAAGTTTCTGTACTCCTTCAGCAAACTTTCTCCTGTATGAGGGCAGCAATCCCATCACCAAACCTATCAGAAGTTCAGTGTCTGCCCTCAGGAGGGCACCGTAAGTTTCTTTGTGCCGGGATGATTTCGGGTTGGATGCACACCACCTCATTTTGGGCATCCCACTGCAGCATCTCCTTCTGAAGCCTAGGTGCTTCAAGGCCTCTCAACAGAGAAAAAGTTACCTTTGAAGGGAAAAAAAAAGAGAGGGTTGAGTGTGAAAAAGTTGCTGCTATCTACCAGCAAGCATGGATAAGTGTTGTCTGACTCTGATCTAGTCATTCCAGAGAGGCAGTTCCTGGAAACAATTACTCCCATCCTCAGGAAGACTCACTCTTTGAAAAGATTAGTTTCTTTCTCTCTGATGAATACAGAGGAGGCCTGATGAAGCAGGTCACTTATGTGCAGCTAAAGACCAGTGAGGAAATCCTCCTGTATTTTTACCACAAGTATTCGACACGTCCAAGTAGTTGAAACAGCTCCTCATGGAGACCCACCTCTCGTATTGGTGTGGAAAACAGGGTTATGGCATGGGACAAAACTGTGGGCTCGGAGGGTGAGGCAGGTGGGTTTGATGTGTGGATTTGCCATCTCAAACATGCCTTGTCCAGGTTGAAGCTCAGTGTGCCCCGAAGGCAGCTGGTTCACTGCCCACGTGAAGATGGTCAGCACAACACGTGGTGCTGCTTGGTTTGATATCTCATCCCCTGGGCACAGCTGTGCAGTGCATCTGGAAACATCTGGCTTACTGAGGGTAGACAACATGTCTGTACAACACAAGGGATTCATCTGTCTGAAGTGAAGCTACTGAAATATTAGGTGACTTGATCTAATCTAGTTGTCCAGGCCCCCTTTCTAGTAGAGGGAAGAAATAGACCTTTTCAGCAGGCAAACAATCATCCCTCTTACAAACTCATCTGTGGGGTCATGCGCTGTTCTCTGGATCCACTTGTCTACAACCTTTCACTACAGAGAGAGCTGATAACCCAGTTACTGTTAGGTGAGGGTTTTTTCCATCCCACATCTCCTCTACCTTAGTGGCACGGAAAGAAACTCTTTGCTTGTGCTGCAGCAGGGATCTAAGGTGTTTGATCTGCCCAGGGCACAGGGAAGGTTCTGGAAATGCAGTTTGGAAAGAGCTGAGTGGTCCCAGCACCAGCTACGTGTCTGGCTTCTGTAGCCATCACTGCAGCACCTAATTCCAGTTTAAGACTCAGAAAATGACAACACAAAAGCCCACAAGAGTTTTCCTGTCATTCCCACACCTGTCAAAAGAAGAAAGAAGATCAGAAGCACCAATGAGTCATTGATCCTCCTGGGCAAGGCAGATTTACAAACATCTCCCATCTTTGTGCAAATTATGTCTCTTTTTAATGGTGAATTCCTCCTCCTTTAATCTTCATTTGGATTAGGGAGAAATGCTGAAATCCTAAAAACTCCCCTCGGTCAGTCGGGGTAAATTTCCACTGAGACAAATAAAAATGTAGAAGTCTGATAATTTTGAATCACTGCAGTAAAGATTTTATTAGACATTTCAGAATGTATATAACAGAAATCATACACAACCCTATACCATTTAATAACACTATTTTAAATTAGATCAAACCAGACAGGAAAATAGGCATGAACCATGTTTTGTCTTACTGAGCCAAATCCTTCCACGACTTAAGATACCAAGTCCCCAGACTTACCTGGCATTTTGAAACTTCCTGATCTAAAATGTCACAGTGGATCCCAGTCAAACCAGCTAGGCAGCTGATCAGGATTTGCTAAGTTCTTGGGAGAAATGTCTCATCTGGTGCAAAATGTTGTGCCTAAACTGATGACAACCAACCAGACTTCCAGCTGACACAAGTGGGAGAGGCTCCTACAAAGACCAGGTAGCCAAGGTGGAGGCTGGAGGAAACCACCCCATGACACACAGAGCCTGATCACCCAGTGTTGGGGTAAATGTGCTGTGTTCTACTGACACTTCCCAGCTCTGGTGAGCCACCACCACCTCTCCTAAAATCCCTGGGCTAAATAATATTCCATCACAGTACATCTTCCAGAACTTCTTGTGTTATAGAACTTTATAGGAAAAAGGTCTGTGGTAAAAATAACTTGTGCACCACTGAAGCCTATAAAACAAATCCTCACAACGGTGTGAGCACAAGTTCTGGGAAGCAGGTGGAAGAGTCTTCAGCTGTAGTAAATCAATGCAAGTCTAATCAGAGCCCGTGGTCCAGTTACTCAGCTGATGTTAATTTGCTTTGCTTCATTTGCTCCTCAGGTATAAATCAGGGGCACTGAGAGGTCAGAGCTGGTGGGAGCTGCTGGAGTGACTTTGTGTCTGAGGTGATCAAGAGCTGTGTCCAGAAAAAGGTCAGTGCTTCTGCTGGCAGAGGATTCCAGAGTGCCAGTGAGCAATGTCACAGTGATGGCCCTTGGCCAAGTATCTCAGGGCTTTGGGGGGCCCACCTGCACCCTAGGGATGCTGCAGCAGCTGCTTGCACACAGTTGGGGTGAATGGGCAGTGGCTCTTTTGTCAGCTAAGGGGCTTCTTTTCTCCTTTTCAATCAGTCTGTGTAACTAAAAGCCCACATCTCTCCTGTGCTTGTTCACTCTCTCAAGAAACCTGTGGCCCTTAGCAGCTTGTGGTAAGTTAAAACTGTTGCAGGAGCTTTTGGACTGACTGGAGCTGTGTGTTTTTCTAGGTGACTGTAAGGAAACAGACTGGGCATCAGGATCAGGGGAGACTGGGATGGGAGACAAACCTTCTGCTCAGGGAGGGATGTAACCAGCCAGCTTTGCTGTTTCTGGTATTCATTAACCTATGCAGAGCTCCAGATGTAGGTATTTATGGGATATTTAATTAGCTTTAAGCCCCTATTACCTGTATCCTCACAGTGAGATGGGCCTGCAAAGGGCTTGTTGGCCCCCCCCCAAAGACACAGAAACTTGGCACATCTGCTCTAACTTGTGTCTCAGGGCTTCTATTGCTTTGTGCTGAACTTGCCACTGGATGCTACAGTAGAAGTAGTAAATCCAGAAATGTTTTTTTTAAAAGGGGAAGAGCTATGACAAAAGCAAAAGGGGAAAAAAGCTGAAATGTAAGTAATTGATCTATAAATAATTCTGCTTGTCTGTCTGTCACAGCAGTCTTTAAGCATGCAAGATTTATCAGCTGAAAATAATTGGGAATGTAGCCCTCTCCCAAGGACAGTTATGGGAGAGGTATCCCTGGATCTGTATGGGGAGGGCAGACTGGAATAGCAGAGGGGGCTGTGCTGGAGAACTGAGGAGGCTCAGCTGGACTTTGGGGAGAACTCACAGGATAACAATGAGTCCAGGAGACTCTTGCTCTGCCCATTCAGCCCCATCTTGGAATGTACTCCACATGGATGTACATCCAATGGCTGCAGCCATTCAGCCACCCAGACACGGAGGTTCCTTCACCTCCAGGCTCTGGAGATGGCCTCACAGCCACAGTCAGGTTATCCTTGCTCCTGAAGGTTGTTTCAATCTGGAAGGCACTGCAATATAATAAGGCCAGAGCTGATGGTCAGTGGTGGGGGCAAGTGGTGTCTCTGCATGGTCTGTTGTTGTGTGAGTATATTCTGGGGTGCCAAAGGTCTTTTTGGAACTGGGGACTGAACCCTGCATTTCCAAGTGTCTAATTAGAAGCCTTTGGTTGGTCTGTAGGTTGGTACACATGGGGTGGCTGGATGGAGATGCCCTTGGTTGTTGATACTGTAGGGAAAATGGGAGAGGAAATGAGGATTTGGGAGCCTTGATCAAACTATGGGGTGGTTGTGGGACAGAGTTTGGGATCTGAGCTGAACTGGCAGAGCTGGAGAGGTTGGCTACCAGGCTCCTCAGCAGTTACCTCTGGCTGCCAACACTGAAAGCAGAGTGTTGTGCAGGAGCAACTTGAGGGTGACCAAGTACTGAAGAGATTCTCCAGAGAGACTGTGGAGTCTTCATCCTTGAATGTGATTAAAACCTGGCTGGACACAATCCTGGACAACTTACTCTAGCTGATCCTACTTGAGCAGAGGTGTTGGACTGGAGGAACTCAAGAGGTCCCTTCAACATCAATGATTTAATAATTCTGTAATGTGTCAAGAGAGCTCTGAGGAGCTGGAACTTCCTGCTCACTACCAAGGAGGTAGGAAGAATGGGGACACAATTGCCAGTTTTGGGAAGGGCCTCTCTGCACCCCTTCAGTTACCACCTCTCCCTGCCACCTACTGCATTTCCCAGGATCCTGCTGGGTTCATTGTGCCATTGATAATCTGCTGCTTGAGGTGACCTGGCTGCTCAAACACCCCAGAAGAGGTGGCAAAGAGAGGCCAAAGTGGACAGGATTAACATGCTGAACACAAGAGACCCTTGGAGCTCATTTGACAAATGCATGACCAAGTTGAGTGACTTTTCTTCTTAACAGTGTTTCAGTCTCTGGCTTAGTTTGGATCTCTGAGACCACTGAGAATAATCAAGACTCAGTCTTGTCTCTCAGTCACACTCCCTGGTGGAGCAAAATCCACTGATCTCAAAACTAGAAAATAAACACTCTGCAGATCATGGTTTGAAATAATCAGCCTGATTTTGACAAGGAAACCAGATGCAAATTCCATGTGGATTTTGGTAGCCTGTGTCTCAAGGCAAACAATTTAATATAATTGGTTTGTCTCTTCAGGCAACAGCTTGGGCTGATTTTTAATTAGGCCTCTGTAGGTGCTGTTAAAAAGTTGGTGCCTGACAAATTGCAGTGGTGCAACTTGGCAGGTGAGTTTGGAAGGGTGTGTAAATTGGCTCCACTGTGCATCATTAAAATCTCAAGTTCTTTCTCTCCTGGAAATTAGCAGCTCAGGTCTGATTATTGCCCTAATCTAGGGAACAGTGAAAAGTTGCCTCAAAGGGGAAAAAAAAGTCCTTTGAAAACTGAAAATCTCCAGAATGCTTTTGTTTAATCCCAAGAAAACTGATCCTGGTCTAATAAATGTTATGGAAAGATTATGGGTCAAGGAGGGCATCTGCATTGCACTGTTGGGGATGCAGCTTGGGTTGGGCTGGTTCCAAAGATCTCTTTTGTGGGGTGACACACTGCAGGCTGATGACTCCACAGCAAAATACCAACTCAGAAATGGTTCTTGGCAAAGATAAGGGCCATCCAGAGCTGCCCCAGGGCTCCTACCCTGCAGATCTCTTCTGGCTGCTCCTTCTTGCCAGCACCTAGTAAATAGGGGGCAAAGTTCTGAATAAAATCTCTAAGTTTAGAAGGAGGATCTTGTCAGGGATTCTGACAGTGAGTATGGAGCCCACCTGCAGTGTGAGTTGCAGTGTGGGATTATGCCCTTGTTAAGCATGAAGACAGCAGAATAACCTCCAATGACCTTATCCCTGGGTCTGGAACCAATGATCATTAGAGAAAGAGGAGTGTTTTCACCAGCCAAGTCTGATCAGTCTGAGCTCATGATGACATTCCTAGCTGGATAGCTCAAGACATGACAGAGCTTGGTGACCCCACAACTGGTCAAAATCAAATCACTTTGGCTGTCTAAGGTTGGGGGGTGGTCCTGGAGGTCAAGCACTTTGAAGCCTTGTGCCACATAGAGGTTCTCCATAAGGTATTGCCCTCTTGTGGCTGTTCAACCAAGAGATGGTTGAACACTGGTAGGGGAAGTGGCATGAAGTCAGTTTGGGAAGACAGGGCACAGTCCTAGTTCTTCTCACAGCTACAGATGGGATTGATCTCATGACTGTATCTCTTTCTGGTATCTGGGTTTATTGCAGCATGGCCAACTCCTCTCTTTGCAAAGCTTCATGGGAAGTACAAGGTCTGGACCACAGGGATTTATCATCCCAGCCACAGGTCTACACAACCACAGCAGGATAGTGCTTCGTAACCCTTGGAGAACACCAACAGGTCTTCTGCTATATGTGCAGAAGTCTTAGTTTTGTAAGAGTCAGACACTGCAAACAGGCTGTAAGAATGACTGACAACCAGTATCATCCATGTTAACAGTGCAGAGGTTGTGAGCAGGTACAACTGGAAAAGGAACAGGTTGGATGGACAGCAGTGCTCCCATAAATCAATGCACAGATGCTTTCTGGAACCAGAGGGGAATCTTTGTTGGCTCTTCCAAGTAGTGCTGGTGATTTATGTTCCCCCTTAGGCCAGGGTACACATCTGCTTCAAGCACTGGGTTCATCAAGTGGTTTGTCTTCTGTCACCTCTATAGGGGCTGTACAAAATGAAAAGGTTGATCCTGTACAAGAGGTTGCCCATGAAATCAACCTGGAAGGCACTTACACCAGCACGTGATGATGTCCTAGCTGCCCTGGCAACAAATGCTCCACAGAGTGGCTCAGGTTCTGCTCTTTACCCTGCAGGGACACTGCTAGCATGGCCCTCCTCTAAGGTATGTTCTGTTGCCCAATTTATTTTGACCCAATATGTGCAATAGACTTCAGGCTTCAGGGCAAGACGAACTGGTTTGCAAAGAACTTGCAATCAAGTCATTGTAAGGCTGTAGCTTAATTTAAAGAAATCAGAGCACTGGGCTCTTGGGAGATGTAAAACTTCAGTAGCCGGGAACGGCACCTGAAGTGGGATGGCAGGACCTAGGGAGAGTGACACCATCTAGTGCTGTTTCCTGGGAATAGACTCAGATATCAAAGCACAGCCCTTTGAAAGGGTCTCACAGCATGGAAGTCCCAGGAAGCAAAGGACTGAGGGTGAAGGAGTAGTTTAGCCCTCTGACAGTGTGCTGAGAAAGCCTCATGTGTGCAATAAAGGTGGCATCCAAAAAAGCTTCAGAGACTCCTCCCCAGATACATCCTCACGTATTTATAAAACCTCAAGAGGTGCTTCCCCTTCCAGCTGAGCTAGCACTTCTGCCAGAGCTTGCAGATGTCAGTCTGAACACTCTTATGCTGCTAAATCTGGACCCACCACTTTCTTAATGGATTGATGTTCCTGACTCCACAGTGAAATAATTTTTCTGTCATGTGTAGATACTCTAATCAGAAGTAGAAAGAAGAAGGTTAGTCACATTTGCTGGAGATACAGATGACCACATATTACCAGTAATTAATTCTTTGTAGCAGTGAGTATTTCCATGTTAAGTTTCTGTTGTGTCTCACCTGAAGAAGTTCACCATTTTAAGAATGAGAGATGCTGTGATTTCAAGCACCATGTGCCTTTTATTTCTGCTAAGATATTTCTTGTGGTAATTCAGGCTCTGAGTCTGGTCCTTTTCAAGCTTCTGGGAGAACATGAGACAACAGCTGGTCCTTTCTCAGATGGGATATCTCTTTAACTTGTTCTCTGCATCTCTTCCAAATGAGAATGTTACAATATTCACACCATCTCATAATCATTCTCTAATCTGCAAACAAGGAGGTGCCTGAGCAGAACTTTGCTTTGTCTCTCTCCAGGATGACTAGGGAACTCATTACCATAAATGTTGAGTTACATTCCATGTAGTAACTCAGGACAGATGGAAAGATCCTTCAAAGCTGAGTCTTCCTAGACTTCTTTGAATTGGGAAAAGGAAAGGAGGGGGGGGAGGGAGGGAGGGAATGGAGTCCAGATAAATCCTAGAAGTTCTAATACTGTTCTGGAAGTCTGTGGGGCAAAATTTAAAGAAAGGAGGGAGGCTTTTAATTGGATACTCAATTATATCTCTTCTTGTATCCCACTGGATAAAGCTGAAAAACCCAAAATGCACCTGGGGTGTACTACCTGCCTGTTGGTGACCAGGAGTTTAACTCTTCTGTGATAGCATTACTCACTTAAAATTAGGTCTTGACTTCAGCTAGTAATCTAGTCCCCTTTGGTGATGATATCACTAAATAATTTATACTGAAAGGACTTCTGGAGAGCTGTCCTCCACCCACCTTGCTCAGAGTACTGCTGCCTTCAAAGCCCAGTCAGGTTGCTCAGGGCTGGGTCCAATCAAGAAGAAGAGGTGTCTCTGTCTTCAACTTGTAGCTACTCTGAGAAGATGGCTTGCAAGAATGAAACTTTCCTGATTAATCACTATGAAACTTAATACCTACACTTTGCCTCTTGCATTGTAAGTAGAATTCACATGTTGAGTGTGGCAATGGAAACTTGCAAATGCTTTTAAACTGTGAGACAGATCCAAAAAATGAGACTCTTGAGAAGGGAGATGCAATGTTGACTAAGTTACAACTTCTTTCTTCCAGGTAAAGCTCTGCACTCTTTCCCACAATGAAAGATACGACACAGAGGGTCAACCTATCCTCACAATCTGAATTTGTTCTTGTGGGCCTCTCTGATGCTCCAGAAGTTCGTTTTCTTCTCTTTGTGCTGTTTTTGATCATTTATCTGGCCACCATGGCAGGCAACATCACAACCCTTGTTGCCATTAGCACAGACGTTCATCTGCACAACCCCATGTACTTCTTCCTTGGCAACTTATCCTTACTGGATATCTTATGTCCCACCATCACCGTGCCAAAGATGCTGGAGGCCTTGCTGCTTGAGAACAAGGTGATCTCCTTCCCTGGCTGCATGTTCCAGCTGTTCTTCCTCATTGGTGTTGTAACCACAGAGATTTTTCT
This sequence comes from Hemiprocne comata, assembly GCA_020745705.1. NCBI lineage: Eukaryota > Metazoa > Chordata > Aves > Apodiformes > Apodidae > Hemiprocne > Hemiprocne comata. Next base: position 1,931,420 of record CM036590.1, read on the forward strand.
CTTGGCTGTGATGGCTTATGACCGTTACGTTGCAATATGTTACCCCCTGCAGTACATGAACATTGTGAGTCTGAAACTGTGTGCTCACCTAGCCATTGGCACCTGGGTAGTAGGGTTTTTTAACTCCCTGTTGCACACATCTTTGATTTTTACCCTCTCTTTTTGTGACTCTCATGAAGTTGACCAGTATTACTGTGACATTCCTCCTATGCTGGCCCTCTCCTGCTCACCTACTTACAGTAGGGAACTGGTCATCCTGACAATTGCTGGGGTCCTGGGCAGCAGTGCCTTTGTGGCCACTCTCATCTCCTACATCTATATCCTCCTGGCCATCCTGCAGATGAAGTCTCCTGAGAGCAGGCACAAGGCCTTCTCCACCTGTGGCTCCCACTTGGCAGTCGTGTGCCTTTTCTACGGGACCACCATCTGCACGTACGTGCGGTCCTCCTCCACCTACTCACCCACTCAGGATAGGATAGTTTCCATGCTCTATGGAATCCTCACTCCCCTGCTCAACCCCCTGATCTACAGTCTGAGGAACAAAGAAGTTAAATGCTCCCTAAGCAGAGTGATCAGCCAGGTAAGAACTGCTTTAACAAGGCAATAGCATCTCTTGGTTTCTGGCATCCTCTGGAGCCCCTACCAAGTGGATAGGCACTGCAATTTGATCTTCTCTGACTTCAGCCATCTAAAAAGTTAGAAGCTGGTATCAAAACTCCTTCTCTGGGCTCCCCTTACCGTTAAAAGGGAGAGGTGCAACTCCAGAAGGCCAACAAGAGGGCACAGCTTTAGGACATGATCCCAGGAGGAGATGGCTTCAGCTGGCAATGTTTTTCTCCACTGAGCACAGATGAAGCTTAGATGAGAATTTCAGGCTTGGACACAGGTGTTGGATGCATATCCTAGAGCAGGAAAGGTAGGAATTGGTACTGCAGGCACACTTGGATATACATTCATCATATAGGACTGGTGCCTTCTATTGCCCACGTTGCTCCTGCAGAAAACAGAAGCACCTCCTTTGTGGGAGACTGACTGGAAGAAAGGCTCCTTTGCCATCATTTAAGGTCATCAATCTGGGTGTGTTTTCAACCAGCGTGCCAAGAATCCAACTGCAACACCTGCAGTGCCACCAGGCACAATAAGGCCACAGTTTGCATCATTTATCTCAACTCCCATGAATCAGATGTCAACTGTGCTGATGTCTACCCTTAGGAAGGTTTACAAGACCATGGCCAGTGTGGGGAAGGAAGCCTTTGCAGCCATGGGCTTTGGGACCACTGCACAGGCACACCCTGGCTTGCCCCAGTGTTGGTAGCCTGAAGGAAGGTTTACAGAAAGTGCTTTAGGTCTGTGTGACTTTAGGAACAGTACTTCACTCCAGGCCAAATGTGGAGGTGTGTCTGGAAAAAGATGGAAATGGATGTGCAGAGAGAGGGGTGCTGTGCAGAGAGAGGGGTGCTGTGCAGTCTCCCCTCTGCTTTGGGGCTATAAATCTGTGTAGATCTTGGCTACAAGGTTCCATACTGAGTTGATAAAACTCTTACAGCTTGAGCTGGACCTTGGGCTGTGGTGTCTGGTGCTAAATAACTGACAGGACTTTGTTTGCATGCTGCTCCTCACTAACACCAAATGTCAAGGATGTCCTGGTGGCCTTTTTTGTGAGGGCTGTCTTGGTGTAAAGGATAAGCTACTGACTTGCCTGCAGGATCTTGGTGGCAACATGCACATTAAAATGAAACCAGTGGAAATAATTTAAGCTTCATCCATTCTCAGCTGCCAGTCATGGTGACAACGGGTTCAAAAGTCAACTGTAAGGACCAAAGAGCTCTTCTCTAGGGTAACACATTCTGGATTTTCTGGGGTTTTCTTTTGGTTTTGTTGTTGTTAAAGTGTATTTCCCCCACGTAAGAAAATGCATATAAGTCCATCCAAGACCACTTCAATGTCAAAGTCAAGCATTAAGAAGTTAGTAAGGCCACCCATGGAGTTGTAATGGTACAGAGTTTCCCTCAGACCTCAGCCTCCCAACCTACAGCACAGTTGGGGTTCAGTTTTTTAAACACAAGTTTAATGGTATCCAAGGTGACCTGAGGAATCTTTCCTGGTCCACAGTTCCCTAAAAAGTAGAGACTACTCAGAGTCCTGTTATTTCCACCAACTGGGTGAAAAGATCAGAAGTCCTCTACTGCCAAACAGGGACTATTTACCTATTATGGGCAGAGCAGCAGATGTTTACACAGGTTTTCCTGTAATTCTTGAAGTATGGTAGTGGAAACCGTTGGTTTTCTTTTTTTAAAGCCATTTAGAATCATAGACCCCTTTATACTTGTTAAGATTAAACATCAAGTATATTGTTATGTTTTCATAGAATCATAGACTGGTTTGGGTTGGGAGGGACCTTAAAGATCATCTAGATCCAACCCCCGAGTATGGGCAGGGACACCTCCCACCAGCCCAGGTTGCTCCAAGCCCCATCCAACCTGCCCTTGAACACTTCCAGGGATGGGGCAGCCACAGCTTCCCTGGGCAACCTGGCCCAGTGTCTCACCACACAGAGGGAAGAATTTCCTCCTAGTATCCAGCCTACATCTCCCCTCTTCCAGTTTGAATCCATCCCTCCCTGCCCTTGTCCACAGCCCCTCCCCAGCTTTCCTGGAGCCCCTTCAGGCACTGGAAGGTGCTCTAAGGTCTCCCTGGAGCCTTCTCTTCTCTGGGCTGAACAACCCCAGGGATTAGTACTGAAATCTCTCTCCTCCCCCTGCTTGTTGGGTGTATATTGTTTGACATCACAGAATCATAGAATGGTTTGAGTTGAAAGGGACCTTAAAGATCATCTAGATCCAACCCCCTCTGCATTGCCATCCCCTTCAGAGTGACACCTCTCTGATACTAGGTAAAACACTGAGGGTTTCTTTGACTGACAAAGGAAGTTTGACACGTATGGCATGGTCAGAAACAGGAGTTTATTGACTCTAGGCTGTTTTGGTCAGGCTGAGAACTCCTCATCAGGCAGCCACGGGGTGGGTCCACGCTGGGTGTAGGTGGTGGCTGAACCGGCATAGTGGCCGACGTCTGCCTCAAGCTCCGAGGGCACTGGCTCTGCCAGCTCCTCACCCTGGCTGCCAAACTGGACGCTGGGGTCAGCTGTGGGTGGCTCGAGTGACCTCAGGGTGTCCGTCCCCTTGTGGGACTGATCCTTGTGCCGGGGAAGGAGCCTCTTCCTCGGGCTGCGCCTCAGCAGGCGCCGGGAGCTGGGGGAGGAGGGCGAGCTCCGGTGCCGGGCGGCCCGGGGGCTTTGCCGTGCTGCCTTCAGCAGCCGCCGCCGCTCCTGGACGGCCTCTCTGCACCTCCCACAGCTCAGGTCGTAGCACAGGAACCTGCCCAGGGACCTGCCCTGGCCGTTCCGGACCTTGGCCCCGCAGCTGGGCAGCCCTGCCTTCTTGCCTGCAACACAGCCAGGGGTGCAGAGGCTGAGAGCAGTGCTGTGGAGAGGGGCTTGGTTCTGGTTGGGCATCGGGACAGCTCTGGTCACAGGGAATGCCAGCAGCTGGAGCCATCCTGGGAGGGTCTTGGCACCATGCTGAAGATGGGTGTGCTTCACTGTGGAGGGGAGCTGTGCTGGGGTTGGAGAGCAGGGCAATCCTCACCCCTGGATGTGGGAGGAACACACCAACCCCACATCCTCATTCCTCCTCCCAGCAGGACCCATGGGACAGGGAGAGGGACACAGCAGGGACAGCTGGTCATAGGGGAGGGGCAGAACTTCGACGTGGTGCTGGGATGGGGCTTGGGAGGGACAGGACCTCCACATGGTGCTGGGATGGGTCTTGTTCCACAGCAAACCCCAGAACCACCTCTCTCATGGACATGTGGCCATGAGTATGGACAGCTGGACATGCTGTCCCCAGCATGGGGCAGAGCCATGGCCTCACCTGGGTCTTGGGCTCCTGTCAGGCTCCTCCACAGGCTGCAGTGACCAACCTGTGGGTACAGTGACAATGGTTCAGGGACCTCATCTGAGGTCCACTGCATGTGGGTCAAGGCTCAGCCGAGGTCTCTGAGCCAGCCTCGACTTCCTCTGCCAACCCCAATCCCCCCAGGGCCAGGGACCCTCAGCAGAGCAGGGCCCTGTGGCTGGCTGTGACCCTGGGAAGCCCTTCCCAGGGGTCTCCTTCCTACCTGGTGCTGTTTCCTGGAGTCTCTGCACCGGCAGCGCCAGCCAGCCCAGGCTGCCAGGAGCAGGAGGAAGCCACTGGCCCACAACAGGAGAAGCCAGCTGAGCTGGCTCAGCTCCGTGGTGTCCAGCATGCTGGGGTTGAAGTCAAAGAAGCACATCCAGCACATTGCAGCTGCTCTCACCTCTGCATCCAGGCCTTCTGCCCTCTGGGGACCAGGCCAGGACAGTGAGGTCACAGCTACTGTGAGGTTATTGAGTCCATCAGGAGTGCTTCCAGAGACATTCCAGGGAATGGGTGACTGGCCTGGGAGAGGGATGATGTAGAAGGGCTGAGCCAAAGCCTCCAAAGCAGTGCAGGGCAGATGGGAGCAGAGGGTGGGCAGGAGTTAAGGCAGGATGGACTCAGAGAGCAGAGCAGGGAGCTTGCCCATCACTATTATTTTCTCTCAGCATTCTATTCTAGTTGCTTCCCAGTACCTGAAGGGACTACAGGAAAGCTGGAGAGGGACTTTCTACAAGGGCGTGGAGTGATAGGATGAGGGGGAACAGTTTAAAGCTGAAAGAGGGGAGATGTAGATGAGCTATTCGGAAGAAATTCTTCATTATGAGGGTGGTGAGACACTGCAACAGGTCACCCAGAGAAGTTGTGGATGCCTCCTCCCTGGAACAGTTCAAGGGCAGGTTGGATGGGGCTTGGAGCAACCTGGTCTCATTCTATTCTATGTATTTTTGTGTTCCTAACAGTAAAACCTAGCAGCCTCTTTCAGTCTGGCTTGGTGCAGGATAAGGTCTTGCAGGAACGTGGCTTCTTGAAGGGCTCCTGCATAACTCTTGACTATCCAAGGGTGCTCCAACCCTGGAGAATGCAGCCAGAAAACACTGGAAATTCCTCTAGCTTTGATACCCCAGCTGGGGATCATCTCACTTAACTTCAGATGTCCACTCCTTAGCTACTGTTCTTTACTTTAGGATGAGGTGGCTTCTGGAGACACACTTTATCAACGTGTAGGTGAGACAAATCCCTCTTGTTCCACTCCAGAGCGTGTTTCCTCTGTTGGAAATTATGCCAATATCATCACTGGCATAAACATCAAATTATCATGGGCATTATGGCTGGGTTATTTTTTTCCCAGTAGTTGCACTTAATTTGGGTCATTTTATGTGCCAGTTCACGGAGGTGTAATTGACTTTCCTTTGGAGGGAAAAAAAACACAAGGCATCCAGGCAGGATGGTTTGCTATTCCACCAATGTTCTCTGCTGCATCAGTATGGCAGAGCAGCTCCTGGATGTGTCTTCTTCATGGCCACTGGAGTGTCTTCTGCTTACTGTGCCTCTTTGGGTTAATTTTTCATGCCTCTTTGCTTTAATAACGTGCTCTCAGGCTGCTTCTGGGCATCTCTTCCCCTGCTGTTTGCAGCAACTGGATGGCTGCTGCCAGGGAGCTGAAGAGCACAGCAGCCCCATGAGATCCTTCCTGGTGGAGCTGAGGGCCAGATGACTGCTCACCTTTCCATGCCATGCTCCCACGGAGGCAGAAAAGGAAGAAACACCACAGAAGAGAAGCCCTGGATGAGTTGCCACTTGCTCTCTGGCCAGCTCTATGTTGGTGTAAGCTGGTGGCTACCAAGAGGGTGCCCAAGTCAGTGATATCCTCCAAGGAGGGACAATGGTCCTCTCTAGATGACAGCATCCTGGAGGGAGAGGACCTGCAGGATGAGGAGGGCTTTGTGGAAGTCCCAGTCTTTTCCCCAGGTTCTGTGGTGCTGTGGGGCTCTGTCCCTAGGTGCACCCAAGGTGCTCACTTCAATGTCATAGACACAAACCTGCAGCCCACAAAGCTGCTGCTTATTCTGCAGAGGCCTGGAGGCACTGAGGCCACCAATGTTTTCCCTGGGGACATAAGGCTGTGAGCTGTGTGGACACCAGAGATAATGGATGGCCCTTTCAGTCCCCCAGGAGAGCTGAGGGACAGGGCTGGCTCTGCAGCTTCTCCAGCAACCTCAGGCCAGTCTCTGGCCAAGTGCAGCCTCACAGGGAGGTACTGGGGTTCGTCCCACTTTGGTTTGGACATCTGACTCCAAGATTCCAAATGTTTCAGCCAGCCCTGTTACCAGGTGATGAATCACCTTCAAGAACTGGCTTCCACCACTAGAGGAGGCCTCAGAAGCACCAAAGAGAATGTGTTGATTTTATAAGCAAGTGCTAAGGCAGATACAATCCATCATCTGCATTGCTACAAGAGCTTATTTCCTGAGTGTGCATCCACCTTTCATTTCCATCACCTTCAAGAAGTGTCCTCCCACTGGAACCAGCTAGGAAAACAGCTGGCTCCCCTGGCTGGAGCTGGTGTGTCAAAGGAATCCCCAAATTGACCTGGTCTTGGGTGCTATGTTTCTGGAAGGAACAACCATCTCTATTTTGCCTTCCATGCTCTTCACTCTTGAGTTACCATCACAGAACTGCATAAAATGTGGAGAGCAGGATGCTGTGGTGAAAGGAGAGCTTGGTCCTCATACCAATGTGCACAGCTGTGAGCAGAGAGCATCACGTAAGCCCACCACAAGCCCACCTGCTCAAGTCAGAGGAGCACAGGGATGCACAGCAGCAGGTGGGAACCCAAATCAAGGACTTGCAAGGAACAACCATCCTGTCCAGGCTCTTCCCAGAGCTGTCCCAGCAGAGCCATCAGCTCCAGTGTCCAGGTGTGAAACCCATCACCATGACCTGGAAAATCCTGGCCAGTGTGGTGGTCTGTACCAGCCACTGGAGCAAGGCTGCAGCCTCAGGAGCCCTTATATCCAGGTGTCAGCAACTGGGGAGACTGGGATCAGGGGAAGATACACATCCACCAAAAAATGGAGTACAAACAGAAGGACACTTAACCTCACTGGCCACTGCCAAGATAAACATTTCCCTACATTGACCTTATTAATAAACAGTCACTGGAGTTTATTCTCCAGAAACACAGGAAGAAAAAGTTCTTCCCATTCTTCTGCAATCCTTCTACAAAGTTCTCCCAATCCTTCTACAAAATGTATCATCTCGTGGTTATTTTTTTCTTGTGGGGTTAAGCACACGGGTAGAACTGCTTGTTCCCTCACATCATTTCTGATGTTTTGCCAAATTCCCCAACCATCAACTTCAGAGAGAAATCCCTGCAGGATGCCCTGGGGGAACGTTGTCCAGGTGCCCTGGAGAGGCTATGATGGTTTGTCTCGTGAGCATGGGATCAATGGGACATCATTCTGGTTTCATAAAGCCTGGTTTTGGACTTCAGCAGAGTAATTGCTGAGCTTGAGTCTGCAAATAATGCAGGGGACCTTTGAGAGGAGAGAGGGTGGGTGAATTTCTCAATCTGGCTGGTAAGGGGTCGACTCCCCTTCAGGAATTAAATCCTTTTATGCATGGACAAAACTCTCCATCAACACCTGCTTGATGGTCCTACCTGCCCCTAGTTTCTCTGGAGAACTGTGACAAAGTGCAGCCGGTCTGATGTAAGGTAGGAAAATTAAGGATCTTATTAAGAACCTAGTGATGAAGAAGGCCACAAAGATGGAAAAGAAGAGGAGGAAAATGACACTGCACATTGAATAACACTTTTACACACAAATTCACAAGGAATTTGAGTAGCACAGGAGATTAATAAACAGGACAAATGAGGATTCTTAGTTTAGCTCTGTGTTTAAATCCCATGGCTAAAATGAGCTTTTCTGAAGTTTGATGTTTTGTCTTGTCCATGGCCCATCTCCAAAATCAAGGGTGGCAAAATTGCCCATAAAATTGTTGTTAATCAGTTTTGAAAGTTGGTCTGAATCGCTGGTATCCAGATAAATGGTGTCAGAGTCTGAAGTTTCAAGTCTGGCTGAAGACTATAGAAGACTCTAATGCATATTTACAGGATGAGGGACTCTTTTAGTGGCTGCTGAGGTTGAATACTCCAAACCTACTGTGCCAACCTTGCCTCATCCAAATGCCCAGCCACCCCTGGATTCATCACCCCTGGTTTCCACCAGAGGATGCACGGAGACATGGGGCTTTGTCAGTACCTGTAGGCAGCAGGATGTGACCATAGCTCCTGTGGATGGTGCAGGCAATATTTGACACCAACATAACATGGTGAGAGTGTAACTGTCTCTTGTTGGCATGGCTGCTCCATCTTCTCCTCTCATTCCCCCCAGTCAAGTTGTCCTTACTTTGGGCCTTCACTTGAGGGTCGCATCATGAGCAAAGACCACCTGCTCTCACTAAGTGTTCTCCATCAGCATTGTTGTTTCAGTGGTGATATGGACTTGACTTTACCTCAGACTGTTCATTCCTTCACCTTATCTGCAGACCTTTCTCCTCTTAGGAATCTCAACAGGAATTTAGACACTCAACCTTCATAAGAGCAGCTCTACACTGTCCATCTCCCCTCTCCTTAAATGCAAGAAATGAGCAACTACAAGTGATGATAATTCACCTCAAACACCTGAGAGCTGTTTCAGATGGACAGAGTTGCCCCGTGGAAGAGTCACACTCCAACCTCATCATGGACATTTTCTGATAATGACCTTGAGAGCAATGAAGACATTAACTGGTGTGTAGGAAGAGGGTTGCATCATCCACCAAGTTGGAGGAGCACATGGGCACTTCATTGCACATTGGAGAATCCTTTCTAAAGCCCGTGGAAATGAGACCTCAAGGTATGTCTTAGTTTACTGGGAAGGGGGTCTGGAAGGTGTAAAATTGTAGGTATCTCTGAGGCTGTTTGCAGAAGGTTGAAGAAGGAAATCTCTACAAAGAACTAATAAGTCATCCTGTAAAAATGCTGAGGTTAATCTCACTTGATTGATGCCAGGAGCTTCTGATGAGGTGTGTTCAATAACATCAATATTTCAGTGCAGTTGGCTGTGGATTTTTAAAGGGTTGCTATGCCTGTTAGATGTCTGCTTGAGCAGCTTCACATCAGCTATAAAAAAAAAGACCAAGCTCCTGAACTGGAAAGGAAGCACAGAGGGTAAAATTTGCCTTGAAGATTTACCCACTTTGGCAATCTTTGGCCAAAATGTTAAATGTGAATGTGCCAGTCTTCAGGAGTTGAGTTGCATGCAGGGTGGTCTGCAGGGAGACAAGTGGGATTGATCTCCTCTCCCTTTCAACACCTAGAGTGCAAGTGTCAACCTCTGAACAGGTCTTCTACCCTCTGAGGGTACCTGGACTATGGGTGAGTTGTCTTAACCCGAGAAAAATAGTTCAGAATGGGTCAGAAGAGCCAAATTTGTGTGTTGTCTGGGAGGCCAGATGGTCAGCTCACTTAGAGCTGTCATCCAAAGCACGATGGATCTAACTCCTAAGGACCCAGGAATCAATACCAGGAGGGATTCCAGGAAGCCTCTGGCTAGATAAAAACATACCAGTTCAAGACTAAAAACCACAACCATTGTCCCCCAGGATGTTAAATTCCAAGTTAAATTCCACCTTGTGATGGGGCCTGGTATGAACAGTAGCCTTGAGATGTTTGAGATAAACTAGATGCTTGAAACAGAGGAAGAATCCTCAGTGTGAACAAGGTTACCTGATGGTAACTGTGGACAGGAGATTCCTGAAACACTTCCTGTGCCCCCCCCAAAAAAAAATCCTTGTGCAGATATGGGACTTGAAGCTGGAAGGGAATCAGAGAACTACTTGTAAGAACTACTGATGTTTCTTCCAGAGATGGCACTGTCACTGCAAGGAAAAAATCAGCAGCTCTTACATTTTTGTCTTGTCTGTTTAACTTCAATGGTGGTGTCAAGTTTTTTGCACTGATACTGATGAAGTGGAAACTGCATCAGGAACTTCTTCACCCTCTTCCCTCCACGTCTCTCTGCAGTGATATAGAAATGGCTGATGAGAACTGCACTGAGGTGACCCAGTTCACCTTCCTGGGACTCACAGAGGACCCACAACTGAAGCTCATCCTCTTCACCCTCTTCCTGGGCACCTACGTGCTGACGTTGGTGGGAAACCTCGGCCTGGTCACCCTGATCAAGGTCAGCCCCCAGCTTCACACCCCCATGTACTTCTTCCTCGGCAGCTTGTCCTTCTTGGACATTTGCTACTCCTCCACCATCAGCCCCAAAATGCTGCTGGACCTTCCAACAAAACCCAAAGTCATCTCTTTTGCTGGCTGCCTCACACAGTTTCATTTCTATGCTGGTTTTGCCACAGCTGAGATTTACCTGCTGGCTGCCATGGCCTATGACTGGTATGTGGCCATCTCCAAGCCCCTGCTCTACAAGGTTATCCTGTCTCCTGGTGTCTGCATGAGCCTGGTGGCTGGGTCCTACCTGGCAGGGTTGCTGAATGCCATGGTGCACACCAGTGCCCTGCTCCAGTTGTCCTTCTGTGGCCCCTCCATCATCAACAGCTTCTACTGTGATGGGCCACCACTGTTTGCTGTCGCCTCCGCTGACACGCGCCTCAACGAGGGTTTGATGTTTGTGTTGGTGGGTTTCAACATAATGACCACCAACATGCTCATCCTCAGCTCCTACGCCTGCATCGTGGTGGCCATGGGCAGGATGGGCTCTGCTGCAGGCAGGCACAAAGCCTGGTCCACCTGCACCTCCCACCTGGCAGTCATTGTCATCTTCTATGTGTCTGCCTCTTTTAATTATATGCAACCCCCTTCACCAAACTCCCAGGAGAGCAAAAAAATTGCCTCCATCTTTTACACCATCATAGTCCCCATGCTCAACCCCATCATTTACAGCCTGAGGAACACAGAGGTGAAGCAGGCCCTCCAAAGCTGTGTCAGGAGGAAAGTGTACTTCTGAAGGACAATTTGTGTCATATTCTCTTCCTTTTTTTCTCTCTCTAAGTCGACTGTTTCATGCAGGTCTCTGTTGCCTCCAGAACCATTTGGCACCTCATATGATAGGGTTGAAAAATGAATGAATCTGCTCTCAAACCATCAGTCTTGTCTCTAGCACCAACTTCTTGCCCAGTTACTCTACCTCCCAGGCAATGACCACGATGCCATTGTGCAAAGCAAAGTGAAAGGTACGTCTGTGGACCAAAGACAGTGACCATCTGGATGTTCACACAGAATCACAGGATGGTGGAAGCTTGATGGGACCTCTGGAGATGACCTAGGCCAACCACCTGCTCAAAGCCAGGTCACCAGATAGGCTGCCAAGGAATGTGTCCACTCTGAATGTCTTTAAGGATGGAAAGACCTTACAACCTTTCTGGGCTTTCAGTGCTTGATCCTCTTTACAGGAATAAAGCCTTTTCTTATGTTTAAATGCAGTTCCCTGAATTTCAATCTGTCTTCTCAGGGCTTTGAGCAACCTGGTGTGGAGGGAGGTGTCCCTACCCATGCAGGGGGTGTGGAACCAGATGATCTTTAAGGTCCCTTCCAACCCAAACCATTCTGTGATTCTCACTGGGCACCACAGAGTTTGGTTCTGCTCTCTTTATTCTTCTCCCCCAAAAGGTATTTGCACTCACTGCTAAGTCCCCCTGAGCCTTCTCTTCTCCAGGCTGAACTATCTAAGCTTGCTCATGAGATGTTCTAGTCCCTCAGTCCCCTTTGCTGGTCCTGTTCCAGGATGTCCTGGTCTCTCTTGCACTAAGAAACTGAGACCTGGCCACAGCACCCCAGCTGTGGTCTCACTGACTTGACCTGCTGACCGTGCTTTTCCTAAGGTAGCTCAGAAGGCTTTCTGACCTTCTTTGTCCCCAGGGGCTGGCTCATGGTCAGCCTGGTGTCCCACTGGACACCCAGGTCCTTCTCTACAAAGCTGCCTTCCAGCTGGCCAACCTCCAGCCTTTACTGGTGCCTGGGGTTATTCCTCCCCTGGTGCAGGACTTTGTTGAACTCCACGAGATCCCTCTCGACCCATTGCTCCAGTCTTCCCAGGCACAACCAGGGTTCAGTAGTTGGACCTCCCATCAAAGTATCTGCAGATACTTAGAACCATCCCTCTCCTTCTGGTTAACCAGAACTATTTGTTTCCATTTTCCATTGCTGTTAGGCAGTTTGTCTGCAAAGCAGGTTCCAGGAATGCTGAGTGAGCAGGAATTCTCATGTGCAGGATCAGATGAAGAATTCTTAACGAGCTGTGATAAAACACAAAGTTTTATTCATTCTGAACAAACCTATGTTCTAGATCTGAATATTTTTTGGCTGAATCATCAAAAGTTGTGGTCAACTTCCTTGTTGACTCTACCAGCCTCCAGGATAGTAAATATCCACTTCACATCCTTCAACTGAACATACTTCTCTGAATATGTGAAGAACACATTAAATGACCCAGTCAAATTCATTTTCTGAGTCTTTCCTTAAAAAAAAATAAATTTGGCTTCTCTAGATTATCTTGAGAGCCAGAGGCCCTGTTTCCATTTGCTTACTTCAGCACAGATGGACACAGTGGTCAAGCAGAACACCTGGGGCTGTGAGCTGAGGTTAATGCTCTGTCCCTCCCCCTGTGCACTGCTTTAGATGTCGAGTTTCAACTCCATCCTACTGCTCAGCCTCTCCTCATGCATGACCCCCTGAGAGCACCTCAAGGTGTGGACCCCCGTGTGGTGCTCAGAGGCTGTTGGTTCAACCCCGTGCTCACAGGGGCAAGCTCCAGGTCACACCGAGGAGCTCACACCAAGCACCACCCCACTGGTGACTCAGGCAGCTGCTCCATGCCAAGAGAAAGAAGTTATGACTGTCCAGATAAATTTCTCTAAGAGAAACAAGGTCCTAATGTCCCCTTCCCCAGTCTGCAGTGAGGGGTTATGACCACCCCCAAACCTATCAAGACATTGACCTGCAGGAACAGTGAATTCACCAGGACTGCCATGGTTTCTTTTCCCAAGATCTAGCACTTTTCACACCTCACTGTTACTCAAAACCCTTTCCAAGTGAATGGTTTTGAAGCAGCAGTATCTCAGAGCAGCCAGGACTATGTTGTGATGTGTGCAAGGGCAGGAGATGGAGAGCAAGTGTTGGGCTGAGCCTGGGATGGCTGCAGATCAAGCCATGCTTGTACTGAAGGGGCTGGCTATGGAGGAGACCACCTGACAGCCCCTCAAGCAGCAGAAAGCAACTGAGAACCACCAGCCCAGTTAGCATCTGTGAACTGGGGTAGCTTGTGTGGGGTCAGGACCCTGATGGCAACAGTAGGTCGTAGTGGTCCTGATCAACCTGCCCTGGTGTTTTCTTGCCCCACCACATGCACCCTCATCTCCTCCCATGGACAAGGTCACCCATTTTAGGAGGCCTTCAGGTCTTCCCAAGACCACATCGTAGGCCTGCGTGGCTGCATCTGGCTCCTGGATGGACCCTGGGCCTGTGCTGTAGATAGTTTCATTCCTGGATGTGCAAATGCATGTACATTGTATTTTGTCTCCATCCACATCACCTTTTGCTTCTGACTGGGCCCCCTGGGTGAACCCTGAAGCTGGTTCATCATCTGCCATGGCTGTGGCTGTTGAGAGACCCCTTGTGATGTCCCAAGCACTTGTTGCAAGGTGCTGGGAGACTTCTGTGCACCAGAAATTGTTGGTCAGGGGCAGCTGATCTCTCAGCTGATGATGGTGTGATGCACAGATCTGTTGTCCTTCAAACTCCAGTGGTAACTTCTGTACCCACCAAGTGGAGGACTGGAAAGGTGTTTGTCAACCCATAAACTCTCCAACCACCAACTTTAGGGCATGGAGCAGTTGTGACAAACTAAACTGCTTTAGAATTGCTCGTTGGCTTTAACAAGGAGGAAAGTTTCCTTCTCCTTAGTGTCCTTGAAGTTGTCCCCCAGGAGCTTGTTAGGAAGAATGACGTGAATTTACTATCAACCCTCTAAGAAGGTCTCAAGATCATTAGAGGCTTCTCCATAATGCCCAGAAGAGCTTGTTAAGCTGATGACTCCTGGGTGGCTGCTCACCAGGGAAGTTCCTTGTTTTGGAAAAGCAGAAGTTTAATTTCTGGAGGAAACAGATTTAACTACGTAGCTGATGTTGGAGCTCAGGCCTGCCAGAGGCTTCTGGTGGGTCATGCTATGACTGTTGCCTCCACTTCCTGCTAGAGAAGGCCTCTTCTTTACTCTTGTTAAGGGTTAAGAGGGTTGAGGGTTAAGAAATCACCTGTTCTCCCTATGGGTACAGTTCATATGCATTTATTTGCCTTCACTAATCAGATACTTGAACTTTTGCCTTATCTTCCAGTCATGGGAAGAATATTTTTTAAAAGCAGAGAGTCCTTTAGGTGTGGTGGGAGCCTGGCTTGGCCTTGGAAAAAGCTGGTGTCTGGCTCTGGCTACACTTCCCCTTTTCTGGCTTACCCTGCACTAAATATTTTTGCATCTCTTTGTATTTACCTGCTAAAGGCTCCATCTGCCCAAGGGCTCCCTCACACCATCTCAAGAGGCTCTGCAGGAGAGGTAGACTTCTACATCCTACCCCAGCAAGGACCTCCACCAGATACCAGACCCAAACCCTTCCCCTGGCCACCTTCAAAGGTGGGATATAGCAGTAGGGACAGACAACTGGCATGTGACTGTCCTCCAGGGGACAGCCATCTGCCCAAACACACAAGCAAGGAGCTTGTCCTCATGTTTCTATCTTCAATGGCACCAGGGAGTAGCTGGAGACCCAACACTAAACAAGCTTTCTCCTTTCCCTGCCCTCCCTAGGAAGGCAAGAGCCACAGCCCGGGCCACGTGCCCTGCTCTGAGCCACAGGAGAGCCCAGACCTGCCTCTCTGGGGTGGCTTTCTGGGCTCCAACCCATGAATGCCACCTCCAGATACTGGTGCTTGCTAAGAGTGTAATTATCCCTTAGTTTGGCCTTTCCCTGCACGGGCCAGGGGTGAGCACACCTCTGGTGTGTGGGATTCTGATTAATGAGGGACATTTCTTCACTAATTGCATTTTCCCCACTTCAGCTTTCTGCAGAGACTCCACTTTCCACTAACCTGCAGAGGAAACCACATCAGTGCAAGTCGTGCCTGTACAGGCTGAGCTGGTTTGTGGTGGCAAACATCAAAAGAAGAACGTACCCCATGGAGTGACACTGACAAAGCTGTGGAGCTGGGACAACTGTTCTTTCCAGGCGTGTTGTTCAACCTCAGTCATGCTGGGTGGGGAGTGTCTGCAACTCTGTAAGGTTACAGACATACCTGCAGCTAGAAAAGCTGAAGTTCCTCCTGCCTCACTCTGGCAGTCTAAAAATTGTTTAGAATCATCTTAAAAGCTGCTTTTCCTGGACAGACAGAGAGGCAGAAACACAGAAACAGGCCTCAGCTCAGAGGTGCCTGGACTAGCTCACTTGGGTTTTGCACTGCTGCTTGAGACATTGAAGTCTAGTTCTTTGGCTTCATGAACATGATTCTTCTTCTTCCCTCATTTATAGAGAATTCACTGGTACTTTCTTAGGCACTTGTCATTGTGTGGGGTGAGTTTCTCTGCCCACTGTGCCACCCCAAAGCCTGGGGAGCCAGCTTGGACTTAGATGCTTCACTACAGGTTTTTAAAACCATGTGAGATGACTCTCACCTTTAGAGACCAGAAAGTCAGCTGTGTCCCACCATGCTTTGTTATAACTTTCCATACACTTCATCTAGTTTTCCTGATGCTAGTTTTCCTCAGGTGCTTCTGGTGATGGTTATTTGACAGGAAGAAGGAAAAAGAGACAAGGCTGGAGGATATTTCTTAGAGCAGAACAATTTTGACCACAAAATTAAAGGGAAAAGACAAGATTTGGGCTTTAAAGATGCTCTGACTGCTTTGGTTGTACATGTCTTAGGTGTCATAGGGTGTTCTTGCTCTCTTTTCAAGCCTGGGTTTATTTAGACTTTGGAGCCCGTTGGGGAAGGACTTTCTGTGGGTTTCTCTAAGCTTGAATGATTCCATCTAACTTTGGTCATCAAAATATGGCTACATAAGGAAGGTTGATCAGCCTGTGGAGAAGAGATGTTCTCCCTCTCTGGTCAGTGGGGGATTCAGATACAAAATTGACATCACAGTGGCATCCAACCCCATCCAGACTTTGGCTCTAATGTCACTGAGTAACAAATAAAGCCAAACCACAGAAAGGAGGAGGCACAGTTGTCCACGACCAAAAAAGCGAGTGGGTGGGGAGCACAACCACCTGTGTTGGATGAATGTGAGAACAAAGCATGTCTTTTGAAAAGGTTACTTTAATTGTCACTAAGTTGAGGAGGTCTGAAATACTCTTCATCTTGCCTGGGTTACTTACAACCTAGGGATCTGTCGTTGAGTTACAGAAAGAAAACCCCTCTCTGATATTCGTGTCTGATTTTGCCCTACTCAACTGAGAAAACAATCTGCTGTCAGCTGTCCACGTGCCAGAGTGAAATGGAAGGTCCCATGAGGACCCTGAGTTGGACTGAAATGCAGTAGGAATTAAGAGGGGCAGAAACCAGTTACAGAGGAAGCAAAAAAACTATTAGTTGCAAACAACTGCAGCCTTTCTTGGAGAAGACAGCAGGTTTGTTTGGTAACCAACACAACAGACGTTGAGGAATCTTCAGCTCTGAAGAGAAATCACAGTAGCAGCTCGTGTTTGCAAGATAACTTCCATGTTCACATGCTCTGAGGTTAATTAGGAAACCCTTCAGAAGCAAAATGCACTTGAAGCTTTACAAAAATAAGTCTAGGAGGGTTGCAGGTGGAGGAATAATGAGATGTGAGAGTTGTTTCTACTCGTAGAAGTAAAAGCAGTTCCTGGAGAGCCTTTAAGTACAGAGGGATTTGGGTCTATTCATTGCCCTTCTCAGGGCAGCTTTCATGTCCTTGTTCCTGAGGCTGTAGATGAGGGGGTTCACCATTGGGGCTACGATGGTGTAAAACACTGCAACCACTTTGTCCCTGTCCTGGGGACTCCTTGACTTGGGATTCACGTACATGCAGATGGCCGTCCCATAGAACAGGGTCACCACCATCAGGTGGGATCCACAGGTGGAGAAGGCCTTGGATTGCACACGTGCAGAGTGAATCTTCAGGATGGTGGAAAGGATACGGGCGTAGGAGGCGATGATCAGAAGGAAGGGGATGAAGATGATGAGGACGCTGAAGATGAAGATGACCAACTCCGTGAGGGCAGTGTCAGCACAGGCCAAGGCCAGCACTGCTGGCACTTCACAGAAGTAGTGGTTCAAGGTGTCTGGCCTGCAGAAGGGCAGCTGCAAGGTGAGGCTGTTGATGACCATGGAGCTCAGCAAGCTGCTGGTCCAGGAAGCCAGGACCATGTGAATGCAAACCTTCCTGCTCATGAGGGTGGTGTAGAGCAAGGGCTGACATATTGCCATGTATCGATCATAGGCCATGGCCCCGAGCAGAAAACACTCTGTCATGCCAAAAGCCAGAGAGAAATACATCTGAGTAGCACATCCAGAGAAGGAGATGGTCCTCTTCTTGGTCAAGAGGTTCACCAGCATCTGGGGGACATTGCAGGAGATGTAGCAGATATCCAAGAAGGACAGGTTGGCAAGGAAAAAGTACATGGGTGACTGCAACTGGCAATCAGCTCTGATCACTGTAATGACCACGATGTTCCCAACGAGGGTGAACAGATAAAAAACCAGGAACACTATGAAAAGAACAGTCTGTGTCCTTGGCTGGGAGGAAAGGCCTTCAAAGATTAATTCCATCACTACACTTTGGTTTTTGCTGGCCATTATTATTCCAGTGGTTTAACTGCCAAGATAAGAAATAGCAACAAAGTCAACCCATATCTGTTGCAAGAGAACTGTAGCAAGAGCTTTTATTTCTCTTGGAAGAGGAGAGAATCTGCCATGGAGAATAATGTACCAGACACAACATACCATCCATCGTATCTTATCTGTTCTGGTGACCTAGAACTGTGAGAGGAATCTCTATTATCTATTATGAGCAACCTGGTCTGGTGGGAGGTGTCCCTGCCCATGCAGGGGGGTTGGATCTAGATGATCTTTAAGGTCCCTCCCAACCCCAAACCCTTCCATGATTCCATGACCAGAGGAGTGGGACCATGTTGAGAACGTTTTCCCATGGTGCATTTAGCTGAGCCCTGTTCATGTGGTTGCAGCCAAATTACACAGATTTCACTGGAGAATCCCTGATTTATACACATTTTAATGCCCAACAGTTACTCTCCTCTGCAGAAAATCAAAATTCAGTGTTAGGTCAAAAGGTTATGGGTTGAAATCCCAGTTCTCAATCTCCTTTCTTAACGTGGCAAGAAACACGAAACAGACTTCTGGAGTGAAACGATCCTCCAGACCCTCTCACCATGACACAGATCTCCTCTGGTGGACAAATACCCAAAAAAGTAAAACACCCTTTTCCTGCAATAAAGCCAAAACTCAGCACACAGGTCACATCTGACAAATGACATATGTCCAACCACTTTAATGTACATCTAGGGATTTATGGCATCCTCATCTCGACAGCTCCTGCTGTTCATGTTCTGTCTTTCCACAATGTTGTCTAAGATGTTTCAAGGCTTTTACTACGACAAGAAAGTTTCTGAGTGGTCACAGTTGCTGGATCCTGAGTCTTCATCCAAGGAGAGCACTACATCAGTCATGCTGTGGAAGACACTGATCGATGTCACTCGATACGCTGAGGGCTATCTGAGACATCTGAGGGTGGCTGTCACATTTGAGGTGGGGATGTTGGAGGACTTCCATTCTTCTGGAATGAAAAGTGGACGAATGCCAGGTCACACCAGGATGTCTCAAGTGGTACCAGGCTGCTACCCCTGAACACATTTATTTGGATGACTCGTTGATACAGTCAATGGACTCTAAAGGGCAACTCAGATGACCAGCTGGTAGGAGATAACTTCAGCTATCTCAACTTCTCAGCTGTTCCTGAGAACCTGAGGAGCCTTCTGGACCTAACCTTGACACCTTGGCTTGTCCCTCACCCATGACAGAAATGTAGATGTGTAACTTACATATCAATGGTTCTATGTAGATGCCTAAATCTGATGCCTTCACCTGAAACTGAATCCTGGCCTGGGTTTTTAAGACCAAGCAGGCTCTCACCACCTGAAATAGCAATAATACTGTCAAGGAGAAGTGCTGCAAAATGAAACAGAGAAACTCTTCTGGATGAAGGTTGAGAAATAATCCAAAAAAGCCCAGTTCAAGGAGTTTGCCTCAGCCCAGGATCATTATCTCAGGTGAGATTGCTGAGCCTTCACCCCACTCAACAGAACCAGAGGATTCTGGCTCCACCACAGCCAGAGACATTTCTCTCCTTTAAGCCCACACTTGCACAATCACTTTAAACCCTGTGCCAACATAAACAGCCCCATCCAGCTTCTGATCCCATTCAGACATCATTTCCATGCCTACACTCTGTAGGCAAAGAACAACTACAGTTTGTGGTCATGTTGTTGATGAATATCCCACCACATCAAAGACCATCTGAAAACTGTAAGCCTCTGGGAGCAAGAAGGGAAATTTACTCTGGCAATCATATCAATAACCAGAGTGGGATTTTCTACTGAATTTCATTTTCTTAAGACTGTGGAGTGTCTGAGACCAAGTGGCTCATGAGAAGTTCTATGGATTTGAGGTGGGTCCTTCTAATTTACTTACCCACTTGTGGAAATCCTTTCCTTTAGTATTGATGTTAGTAGATGGCACCAGCTCTGAACTTCACATCGTTGGGTTTCAAAGCAATTTGAAAGAATGAGAGCCATTTAGGTTTTGTAGGTGAGAAAAAGCAGACAAAAATCAAGTGCTTTGCTCAAGGTTGAAAGAGGTTTCTCTGAGAAAACATCACAGGGAAGACATGGAGCTGTTGGAGAGGGTCCAGAGAAAGGCCATGGAGATGATCTGAGGGCTGGAGCAGCTCTGCTCTGGAGACAGGCTGAGGGAGTTGGGGGTGTTCAGCCTGCAGAAGAGAAGGCTCCAGGGAGACCTTAGAGCACCTTCCAGTGCCTGAAGGGGCTCCAGGAAAGCTGGGGAGGGGCTTTTCACCAGAGAGGGCAGTGATAGGACAAGGGGTGATGGTTTTAAACTGAAAGAGGGGAGATTGAGGTGAGACATCAGGAAGAAATTCTTCACCATGAGGGTAGGAAGGCACTGGAATAGGTTGCTCAAGGAGGTTGTTGATGCCCCCTTCCTGGAGGTGTTCAAGGCCAGGTTGGATGAGGCTTGTGCAGCCTGGTCTGGTGGGAGGTGTCCCTGCTCATAGCAGGGAGGTTGGAACCTGATGATCTTTAAGGTCCCTTCCAACCCAAACCATTCTATGAATCTACAACTCTATTATCATCAGCAGGGACAAACGTGTCTTGGATTTCTGTGAATTCTCATCTAGACCAAAATACTTTTACTCAACCTGGCACACCTCTGGTCAAGATCTGTAAAACTAAAGCACGTGGGGGGTTTTGTCCTGTACCTGAAAATGTTGACTCTGCAAAGAAAGTTTGAAACTCACCCAACCCTGAGAGCAGAACACACCAAAGACAACTGCAGACAACCTCCCCAGTCTCAAGAAAGATTAGATATCTGAAGGCAAGAAGTCAATGGGGAGTGGCTTGGTCCTTCACAAAGGTGATAGCAAAGTTGTGGAAGAATTTAAATCCCATGTCAAGATTTCCCTTTAGAGACACCATCACTAATTTAAATGCCAAAGGGAAGTGGTCCCAGAGGTCCCATCACGCCTACTCCTTGTAAGCACAAACCCAAGCATCATTTTAAGGGTTTAAATCATAAACAACAGCAGTTGTAGGCAAAGTCATTAAAAATGTTCTCTGTTGAAGACTCAGTGAACTGTAAGTTACACTTCAAATCTGAAGAGACCAAATATTTGAATAGATTTGTGGAGTTTATAGAGGATTGTCTAAACATGGAATTCTTATCCATTCCTATTTTGAGCCAGCTGACCTCTGAAACACACCAATATTCCCATTTTGGTCTGAAGACATCAGGAGGTCCAGAGTCTGATACAAAAGGTGCAATCCTCCTCAGACATGAGACAATTGGTTATCGAGGTCGAAGCCACTGATGAGATTTCACCTATATTTGGTGCAGTGACTTCCCAAGGACTGGTGGGGTGGGAAGGGCAGTGGTGGAACTGGAAGAATTGTGACTGGGTTTGTTTCAGGAGACATTTTGGATGAGGTGTCAGTGCTGGGTGAGGTGTGCCAAGAATCCATTCAAACTTTTGGAGGCCTGAGGGGAAGTAAGACCTGACTTTGGACCTGTTTCCATCAGGAATACCAGTATCTTCAGCCAGGATAAAGAGGTGTGCTGGTCTCTGAGGAGATGTCACCAGCTGTAACCCCCTCCTGGAGCCAGGTGCTCACCATGAGTGTTCCTCAACAACATAAATGCTATTTTTTTGTTCTCTCCTGTGCCCAGTAGCCTGAAACACTAGAGAGTCACACAGCTGTGATTTTCCTTGCCAGAGCTGGAAAAAAATGTCACAGGGAAGGACCATAATATACTCCTCCAGTTTCTGATCCTCTTTCTCTGAACACCTATTTTTGGCTGCTGTCAGAAATGGATACCCTTGGCCTGACTCCTCTCCCACCTCAGATCTATTCTCAGATTCTTCCACGTGGAGCTGCCCTCTTGGAAGAGCAGGGTGGGAGCACAGACCATCACCCCCCGGCCAACTGGAAGAGGCAGAAAAATGTTGGCAAGCTCTGGTGGGTGATCTTTTTTTATACTGTTGCTTCAGGAGAACCTCTAGCCCTTTCCTAGAGTTGCTCACTCAGATGTCCTCAAATGCAGTCTTGTCTGACATGATTTTTTTGCACCAGGATGCTGGGAGGAGAAGCTGAATTTCTGGAAGTTCTCCCCTAATGGTATAATTACATCCCTGTAAATGAATAAAATATGAGGGAGTCCAAATAAAGTGAAGGAAAACCCTCTGCATCAATGAAACCCCCCCAGGAATCATCATCTGGGCATTTGCACCTCACATTTGGCACTGAAAAGCAGACCTGCCCCATTTGCATATCGGGCTAATTTCCTGTCACCAGTGGTGGATGAAAATGAACCATGTTCACCTTCCTATTCCCAAAGTGAAAGGATTCCTGAAATTCTTGAGGTGCCTTCAATTCTTCAGCTGCCTATTGCTGCTGAACTTCAACTGAAGCTTTGACAAAGACCTTGACTTTTACTGCTTCATACAGACCAGCTGTAGATGGCTTAATGATAATTAAGAATGCCATAATTAACTTCTCATATGAACACCTTGTGCTCTTACCGGGTGTGTGTGAACCCAAATGTAGACCCAGGGCACAAGGACAGGGTTAAGTTGTGAATATTCCTGTTTTCTCACTCCTCCCTGTTTGCTGTGGAGAAGGTGTTTCTTCAGAATAAAAAAGGGGTTTATTTTCCTTAAGCAAGATTCAAACACATCATTAACATGTGGGGTTTTAATTGTTTGCAACACAACCAGGGTAGAGTTTAATCTCTGCCTTTTGTGTGGTGGTCAGGTATGAAAATGTGCAACAGGAAAGAGGCTGTGAATGATTCATCTTCTTTGAAAATCATAGAATCATGGAATGGTTTGGGTTGGGAGGGACCTTAAAGCTCATCAGGTTCCAACCTCCCTGCATGGGCAGGGACACCTCCCACCAGCCCAGGCTGCACAAGCCTCATCCAACCTGGCCCTGAACACCTCCAGGGAGGGGGACATCAACAACCTCCCTGGGTACCATGTCCAGTAGTTTTTCATGGTCTGTTCCATGACTCTGACCTCAGGCTAGGGACTACTCATCCTCCCAAACATCATCTCCAAGATGAACCTTGTGTCACAGGTGTGTCTGAAGCACTTGGTTTCTTCAGGGTTAGGATTCATGTCCCCAATTTTCTGTATCTAACAGGAAAATGGGCAATTCCTGTTTACCCCTCTGAGCATTTCATTATCAAAGGGCTGAAATAGAGAATTCCTGAGGTGATTTTTCCCAAGTGTGGCACATAGGAAGAGCTTCCCCACAAGTACTGTGAGACAAAAGCTCTTCTCTGCTGCTCCTGAGGGCTTCAGTTGGTCTGGCATTGGTTCTGCTAAGGAATAAATGAGTGGTTGATCCATCATCTTAGATGACATTTTCTATTTAAACCCACAGCTGGGACTGGCAGCTCTTTTTTTGTTTTGTTTTCCGTTTGCCTTTTAAAAATAGCTGAGGTTTCTGTATCAGCAAAGGGTCCTCCAAAGGTGTCACCCAGAATTGATGGCATCAAGCCGTGTCTGGTGGCTGAAGCTCATCTGGGGAATGCACCTATGGAGCATTCATTGATTTGATCTTGAAGCAGCCCTGCTCGTTAGTAAAATTAAACCTGGCTTCTGCAAGCTCGGGCTGCCCTGCCAGTTGGAAACGTTCCTGGGTCCAGGCACGTTAGCCCAGATCTATTCTTGGCAACCATCCATGAGGGCCTGGATCTCCTCGTTGCCCCATCCCTCCCTCTTGAAGATCTGCCAGAAGAACTAAATCATGTGAGGGATGCTTTTCAGTCTGAAAAGTGTAGCTCCTTTTGGAGTGAGACAGAGGACGCCAAGCCTTTCAAGGAAGGGTGGCAGGTGGGAAAGGAGACTTTGGGAGGAATTAGTGGGTTTAAGGGTAAAATTAGGTCAGGAAGAAATTCTTCCCTATGAGGCTGGTGAGACACTGGAACAGGTTGCCCAGGGAAGCTGTGGCTGCCCCATCCCTGAAGTGTTCAAGGGCAGGTTGGATGGGGCTTGGAGCAACCTGGTCTGGTGGGAGGTGTCCCTGCCCATGCAGGGGGGGTGGATCTAGGTGATCTTTAAGGTCCCTTCCAACTCTAACCATTCCATGGTTATATGAAAATCAGGCAGCAGAGTTACACCCTGACAGAGGAGAAGGAAGACAATGGCCCACTGCATCTCGTAGCAATGACACAAGCACTTGGGTCCTCACCATTCCTATCTTCTTTTTTGCTTTTAGTTTAAATGGAGACTGAAATTCAAGAATGTCCAAGTTTATTGCATGTGGTTTATGACCCCCCCTCTACCAGGCTGATTTCTAAAGGAACCAAGAACTTTCCCTCGGAGTCTCTTGCCAGCCTCCTTCACCTCCTTGTTCCTCAGGCTGTAGATCAGGGGGTTCAGCATGGGGATCACCATGGTGTAGACAACAGACACCCCTTTGTCCTGGTCCAGGGAGTAGGCAGAGGTGGGGCGGAGGTACATGAAGACCATGGTCCCATAAAACACTGAGACTGATGTCAAATGTGAGGCACAGGTGGAGAAAGCTCTGTGCCTGCCTTCTGAGGAGGGGATCCTCAGGACAGTGGTGAGGATGTAACCATAAGAGACAACAATGAAGGCTAAAGTGTTGAGTGCAATGAAAGCAACGGTGAAGAGGACGCGTTCGTTGACAGTTGTATTGGAGCAGGAAAGTTTCAGGAGGGGAGGAATGTCACAGAAGAAGTGATTGAGGACATGAGGGCCACAGAAGGGCAAACTGAACACGGTGCTGACCAGCACCAATTGACTCACAGAACCTATCAGGTAGGATCCCACAGCCAGTTGGACACAGACCTTTGGAGACATGGTGGCCACGTAGAGCAGAGGGCTGCAGATGGCCACGTAGCGGTCGTAGGCCATGGCAGCCAGCAGGTAGCACTCGGTGATGATGCAGACTCCACAAAAGTACATCTGGGCTGCACACCCTGGCCAAGAGATGGCTTTCCTCTCCTCAAAGAAGCTCACTAGCATCTTGGGAGCAACTGCTGAGGAATTCCCTAGGTCTACCAGAGAGAGGTGGCAGAGGAAGAAGTACATGGGGGTGTGGAGTCGAGAGTCAAGGCTGATTAACACGAGCATGCCCAGGTTCCCCACCAAGGAGGTGACACAGATCAGAAGGAGCAGCACAAAGAGAACGACCTGCAGCTCCCAAACATCTGTGATTCCCAGGAGAAGGAACTCCTCAACCGTTGTCTCGTTTCTTCTGACCATTCCCTTAATGAACCTGAACCTTTAAGAGGGAGAAAAAGAATCAAAGGACACAAGTTACAACCCTGAGTAGAAGAATAAGTCAAAATGATGCTGGGAATGTTGGGCTGGAATCTAGTAGAAGAAAATGGGAGCTGCTTCATTCTAATGGAAACCTGAAGTTGAATATGAAATCCATTGATCACAGAATCTTAGGGGTTGGAAGGGACCAATGACAGTCTCCAAGCAGGATTGCTTTTGTTCCATTGCTGAGATTGTTCCAGGAAAGAGGAATCACTTGTTCTTAGCTCCAGGATTGTTTTTAACTTGTATTTTCTGCTTAGTTCTATGGTTAATTTTTTCTCAAATGCTTGTCTGTGTCCATGGTGCCCAAGAGGAGTAACAGGATGGTTCCTGTTATCTGCTCTGATCTGTTGTAAATAGGGGAGTGATAAGTTGCTCTCAGCTTCTGAGGGTGACACTTAAGTTGGCCAGTGCAGTTCTGAGAAGTCCTGATAGGAAGATACCCCCACATTAAAAAAAAACAAAACCAAAACTTTTCTGCATGGATTTTCTTTCATTTCAAAAAGCAGTTCAAGTTTATTTGCTGCTTCCAAACATAACTGAAAGAAGACAGGGGCAGGTAGTCATGGACCTTGTCCTGTGTCCCTGAGCCCCTCTCTGCTAAAGGCAGGAAAGGGATCTGGAAGTCTGTCCTGACAAAACCACACTTGTTTTGTCCAAGGTCAAGAAAGGAGTCGTGGATAAATGGAAGAAACACAGTAGATGACACTGGAGACTGAATCCATCTTGCCTAAAATTGCCTTCTCCCTAGGTGGGCACCTAGATTTGAGGTGGCCCCCTAGATTTGAGGTGGCCCTTCAAGGCTTCATTTTCAGTCCCAGAACAGAAGCAGGCACTCGAAGGCAACACTCAGGTAAGCTCCCTAAAACACCTGCTTACTTTGGGGTGAAAGGAATTGCCTCTTGGAGGTGCCAGTTTCTCAGCACTGCTCAGAAACATTCAACTGCAGAGTCAGTCTCTGAAGGGGATCATGTTTAGGCAGACCAATGAGACCATCAGACTTTACAGGCATGTTCAAGAACAGCATGGCCATGGGTGAACCAAAGGGAAACCCACTATCACCTCATCATCACCTTTCCCCTTCTCTTACAACCCTGATTTCCAGGAAACCACCTCTCTTGTTCTCAGGCTGCAGTCTTCTTCTGGCACTTCTGGTTGGAGTTCTGTAGAAAACACACCTGCAATTAACAGTTCTCATTAAATGAATGCCTGAGCTGGCCAGGTGGAGCTTCTTACAGCTGAATGGCTGAAACACCTTGGAAGCTGTTATTTGCATTGTTATTAAGTGTAATTCAGAGTGAACTTTCAGACAGTTCCAGTAGCTCAACTGATCAGCAGCAACTTGAAGAGCCCAACAGCTTGATTGAGGATAATTTTCTGGGCTACAGGAAATTCTAGACAAGTCAGTTGGACTATTTGTAGGGACCAAAAGACTGTGAAATACTGACCTGAATGGCACTTGTCACCCTAAGTACAAACTTCCAGGAGCAAGAGTCCAAAAGTCTCCACATCTTAGGAAAAGGAGCCACGTGGACATTCCCAAGGATTTGTTCTCCTGTTTTCCAAAACAAGAAAAAGAATCCAGCTCAGGTCAAAACCATTTCCCCCCCGACTGCATTATTTTTTGTTTGTAGATGTTAATTTCAGCATCCCTTAGATGAAAACTCATTAATTGTTATTATTTACTGTTGTGTACACGAGGATTGGCTGCAATTATGTGCAGGATTTAAACTCCAGAGTAAAGGCAGAGAGTAGAACAGTGACACAATGAACAAGCTGGCAATTTTTATAGTATCTCAGGCTATGGATTTGTGTCCTACCTTGGAGACCAACAGCAAAAATGATGCTGCTTTTCTCCTCAGGACTGAACGGTGCTGGAAAGCTGGACACACGGTGGCATTTGGGAAGCTCTGAGGGCAGGATCAGGAAAGCTGGTGGCACATCCTGCTGCTCCCTGGCTCCAGATGAGATGCTGTGGAGTCAGCAGGGGAATGGCAAGGTCTTCTCATCCAACCTTCCCCCTCAACTTCTCTTAAGTGCTGTTGTGTCCCAGAGGGACCCCACGGAGCGATGCAATGGCTGCAGTCTGCTGAGGCCTTTGGTTCATTAGTACTGAGGACAAAGATTAACAATCATGGAAAAAAACCAACCCTCCAGAGTGTCAGCAGAGGATTCCTGTTCTTCTCTAGGTAATGTGATCATTTATTTTGACTGAGCTGTCTTTGTGGGTTGTTTTTAAATGAGTGACATTTCTCCCTCTGGCCACAGGTCATGGAATTGTTTGGGTTGGAAAAGCCCTTTCAGATCCTCCAGCCAGGTTTGGGGCTGCCAAGAAGGGGTGTCTGCATCCCTCACGCCCACCCACCTCATTACCTCTTTTCCCTGTTTCTAATTGCCCTGCTCCCCCCCCCCCAACCTTCACTGTTCATCAAGGCCTCTCCAGTTCAGCTCATGAACCTGGCAGAAAACAGAAGAGGACAAATCATAGACTCATGGAATTGTTTGGGTTGGAAAAGCCCTTTCAGATCCTCCAGCCCAACCCTTCCCCCAGCCCTGCCAAGGCCACCACTGACCCATGTCCCTCAGCACCACATCTACACACCTTGGAAACCCCTCCAGGGATGGGGACTCCCCCCCTGCCCTGGGCAGCCTGGGCCAGGGCCTGACAGCCCTTTGGGGGCAGGAATTGTTCCCCAGATCCAACCTGAACCTCCCCTGGTGCAACTTGAGGCCAGTTCCTCTTGTCCCATCACTTGTTCCTGGGGAGCAGAGCCCGACCCCCCCTGGCTCCAACCTCCTCTCAGGCAGTTGCAGAGCCAGCAGGTCTCCCCTCAGCCTCCTTTGCTCCAGGCTGGACACCCCCAGCTCCCTCCTCTAAGCCACATGGAGCAGGAGGCTGCAGAGGATTGAAAGGATCAGCCTTTCTATGAGCACTAGAAAGAGAAGGGGATATCATCATGATTTCAAGTTTTTGCTGGACCTCATGAAACAAAAGCAAGCTGAAATCCAGTCTGGATTCTCCTTGCTTAATCTAAAGATAGTTTACATCACTGGCAGTCTTCCCTCTTGGATCATTAAGATGTAATTTTACAGATTTCCAGCCTATGGTCATCTGAGATGGTTGATTAACACTAGGCACATGACAGGTCCCTCTCTCCTGAGCTCATCTAAGCAAAGCCCACAGGAGCCTCCATAAAGATGTTTGTGCTCTGGATACTTTAGGATTTGGGTGATTATTTCTCCATGTGGATCACAGGAATGGTCTAGAAGTTGGGCTTAGACAAGTAACTTTTACTTGTTTCAGTTGAGTGATGAACCCCACACCAAAAATGAATGAGCAGGATGACGAATAACAACCCAAACATGGTCATTTTCTCATCTTCCTCTGGAGGGGCTTTCCACATCATTGCCCCCAAGACAGGCTGGAAGAGTTGGGGGTGTTCAGCCTGGAGAAGAGAAGGCTCCAGGGAGAGCTTAGAGCACCTTCCAGTGCATGAAGGGGCTCCAGGAAAGCTGGGGAGGGACTTGGGACAAGGGCAGGGAGGGATGGGATGAGGGGGAAGGGATTAAAACTGGAAGAGGGAGATTTAGGTTGGACATGAGGAAGAAATTCTTCCCTATGAGGGTGGTGAGACCCTGGCCCAGGTTGCCCAGGGAAGCTGTGGCTGCCCCATCCCTGGAAGTGTTGAAGGCAGGTTGGATGGGGCTTGGAGCAACCTGGTCTGGTGGGAGGTGTCCCTGCCCATGCAGGGGGGTTGGATCTAGATGATCTCTAAGGTCCCTTCCAACCCAAACCATTCCATGATGATTCTATGAAAACCAGAGCATCCATCCATGACATCCCTGCCACATGTCATGGTTTAGCCCCTGCCCAGAGTTTCAGAAGGTCCAAATATATCCATCACTGGTTAGTGGAGACCTCCATGGAGCTTTCCCAGCTCTTCACAGCCCATTGGTGGAAATGGGAGAAATAAAAATCAGTTCTGGGGTCTTGCCTCAGGGGTGTCCCCTGTGACCTTGTACCCCAGGGTTTCAAGCTGTGTGTGTGTGTCAGAGCTGAGGGGTGGGGTGTGGGGATAGGAAGGGGAGGATCCTTTTGGTGTCACTCCAGCAGCAGATGGTGGAGCTGTGGAAGGCTGACCCAGCTGCCTGGGCTCCTTTTCTAGTCAGTGTAGGGAGGGAGAGACCTGCAGGAAGCAAAACACACCATTTCCCTCAGGGACATTGTCTAAGGGGATGAGCAGTCCCTTGGAAGTGCCAACTTCTGGCCACTGACAGGTAAAAAAATCCAAGGAACTTACTCTGATGAACAACTTCTTGATGCCTAAAACTAGTGAAGATTATTGGCCATGGATTTTGGGGGCTTTCTCTGCCCTCAGGAGCCTTTGAGGTCTGGCCCAGCAGACTCTGAGGTCCAACACAAACTGCATGCCTCAGAGTTGTCCTCACCCCATTTAGATGTTCACTGGGAGGAACAGCTCAGGCTCAGATGAACCAAAACCAGAAGAGCTTGAGCACCTCCCTGGGAAAACTCATATGTCCTCCAGTGCTCTGGGACACAGGAACTAGGCAGAAGGAAGGAAAATACCAAAAGCTTGTTAGGTGGAAATTCCATTTCCTTTCTGGAAAGGTCAAATTAATACCCCCTTTTTTCCCCCCCACTGTTTAATCCTGAGCTGTGCCTGAACTCCTTGCTCAGGTAGGGTAAATGTTCAATGTTGGTGTAGCAGCTTTTATCCTCCATTGATGTGTTTTTCCTCATGGGATAAATCATCCAAAGTTTCTTCTCCACCTGCACTGTGGTCCAGCTCTTCCATGAAATTCCATCTGAGGTCCCATTTCATATAGGGAACAGGAATCTGCAGGGAGGAATTCCATCTAGGAGGTGTTTGTGAAGTTCTCTGAATGGCCTCCTAAGCTCTCCTTTCAGTGGGCACCACTGGTTTCCTCTCTGATACTGGGTGAGATGCTTCCACCTCCACCAGCTCTGCCTCCTGGAGGATGGAATGTTTGATGCCTTGCTTCCTTCCCCACGAAGGCCCGGGGGATGATCCCCTGACCAACCTTATGTCCATGAAGCCAAACACGAGGTGATGAAATGCCTGAAGGAAACCACACTGCACCGACCCAGTTCATTCTCCTGGGTCTCACCCACCAGCCACGGGTGGAGATCCTTTTGTTTGGGCTCTTCCTACTCCTCTAGGTCACCCCTTTGGTGGGGAATGTTGGCCTCACTCTGTTGGTCCAGCTCAATGCCTCTGTTCATACCCCCACCTACTATCTCCTCAGGAGTTTCTCTTTCCTGGACCTCAGCTGTTCATCTGCCATTGCTCCCAAGATGCTGGTGAACCTGTTAGCCCAGCAGAAGACCATTTCTTTTCTTGGCTGTGCAACCCAGATGTTTCTCCTTGCTGCCTTGGCTGATGGTGCACATCTCCTGTTGGCTGCCATGGCCTGTGACCCCTACGTGGCCATTTGTCACCCCCTGCTCTACTCCACTGCCATGTCCCACAGGGTCTGCACCTCCATGGTGGCTGTGGCTCACCTCAGCACCTCACTGCTGCACACATCTTCCACCTTCACCTTCTCATTCTGTGGCTCCAACGTGATCAACCCCTTCTTCTGTGACATCCAGGGTGTGCAGTGACAGGACAAGGGGTAATGGTTTTAAACTGGAAGAGGGGAGATTTAGGTTAGATGTTAGGAGGAAGTTCTTCACTGTGAGGGTGGTGAGACACTGGAACAGGTTGCCCAGAGAAGCTGTGGCTGCCCCATCCCTGGAAGTGTTCAAGGGCAGGTTGGATATCCTGTTGAATATACTGCTGGGCCTCTGCTTTGGCTCCTGTCATTTCAGCCCTGGCCCCTTTTCCTCTTGGTTTTCCACTTGCTGGTGCTTGTAGAAGATCTTCTAGCTGCCCTCGCCCAGTTCTTGCCACTCTACTCCACAGATAAACTTCAGTCTTCCTCATCCCATCCCTTGGAAGCCCAAGAGATGCTCCTGTGCTCCTCCCTGGGAGCCTGTTCCTGCAGGATGGTGGTGAAGGAGATGGGGAATGGCACCCTGCCAGGCAGGTAAGGGAAACATGAGGGACAGCACTTGCAGGTAGAAGTGCAGCAGCCACAGAATCACTGAATTGTTCTGGTTGGAAAAGACCTTTAAGATCATGGAGTCCAACAGCTTCAAGTCCGAGCACCCGATTCTGGGTGGCATCACTCAAGGAACAACCCAGGATGAGTCTTCAGAGGCACCTTGATGAGGTGGAGGAATGGAGGAACCTCCTGAAGTTCAGCAAAGACAAGCACCACCTCTCTGTAACCCTGGGCCGCCCCGGCCCTCGTTCCCCGCTTCAGGCGGAGGTTTGTGAGGCCCCAGCCCGGACACGGGCCGCACTCTCCTCAGAGAGGCGCCGCGGCCTACACTTCCCAGCATGCCAAGCGCGCCTGCGACCCTTGGTGGCGCAGTGAAACGTCATCATCCGCGACACGGAAGCCTCATCCCCACGGCAACGCCGGACCGGCCGCACAGCCTGCGGCAGCACTGCGGCACGGCGGAAAATACCCTACAGGTCCCGAAGTGGCCCTGAAGATAGAACTATAGGGGAGCGGCCCCAGGCAGTCGATAGCACCGCAGAGGGCTCCCCACAGGCCCCGGGAGCGGCCTTGCGGAGAGCGGGAACGAGGAGGCGCCGCGCCCCGCTCCCGCGTCTCCCCGCGGGACTACAACTCCCAGCATGCCCCGGGACATCGGCGCACGCGCCGCGTCCGCCCTCCTGACGAAGCCCTCTGATTGGCTCCGCTGGGCGCTTCCTCGCCGGCAGCGCCCCCTGCGGGCCGCAGGGCGGTAGCGCAGGCCGGGGCTTCCCCGGTAGCCGCGGGCTCAGGTCCAGACCCCGCAGGCTGCACCGGCCCGGCCTCACCGGCACCCCCGCCAGCCCCGCGGCTCCACAGCGATGTGTAAGCTCCGTCCTGGGCCCCAGGCACGGCCCGGGCTACCCCGCTGTTGCCTCGGCCGGGCCGGACCGGGTGGTTGCGCTGGTAACGGGGGCGGTGCTGCTGGGGCGGGACAAGGCCCGGTGCCGCGGTGGTTCCCCGGCTGGCCTGGCCCTTTCTCACTCCCGGTCCTGTGGGGTGAGGAGGTGCCTGCGGGGTGGCTGCTGGCTTCAGGTCTACACGTCCCTGCTGCTCACGGGGTTCGAGGGCTGGGAGGAGGAGAAGGGCAGTCGGGTGCTGTGCCCACCCCCCTGTGTCCCCCAGGATTGTTTCCTTCTCTGAGATGACACAAACACCGGAGCCCTAAAACTTGACAGCTGCGGGTTTGCTTGGTGACTCGCTGGCTGCTGTGGCACGATGAGGTCCCGGTGAGCTGGAGGAGCTCAGGGGCACCGGCTGGAGAGCAGGGAGGTTCCCCTCAGGCAGTCGGATGAGGTGCAAGTGTCACTCAGATTGTTTCTGCTACAGGAAAGAAGACTCGGATGAGTTCTGACACAGCTGTACAGCTTGAGGAAGCAGAGCTAATGTATATAAAGACCAACGAAGTGGAAAGTACTTATAGGAAAATGAGTTTGTGTGCTTCATGATGACAGGATTAGGCAGGTGTGTTAGCTCTGCAAATGGGGATGATACTGGAAGGTGTGACTGGCAGTTGGCAGCTTTCTGTTGTCCTTCCCCCTCCAAATTCTATTAAATCCATGTGTCGTGAGGGGAAGGGGTTGAAATGGGAGGAGGGGAAGGGGTGCTGGGAGCCCTGAGCAGCTCCTTGGTGTGCCAGCTGTTGGTTGTAATCCTGGTGCTGGAAGCAAGGTGGGGGATCTGAAATCTTGTTTCTGAAATCTTCCTGGAGAGGGCTGTGAAGCACAGCACCCTGCCCAGGACAGCCAGACTCAGAAATCAAGTGCTGTAACCTTTCACAAATCCCCTCCCTTGTGGTCCAACACAGGGACAGCCCCCTGGTTTTCAAAGGTAAAGTTAAAAACAAACAAAAAAAAAAGATGCTTTTTGAAATTTGCTCTTGTCAAATGAAGAGTGCCCGGCCTAGTCTGGTTACTTCAGGTGTCAGGCAAAACCCTTGGCCTGGAAATTAAATGCTGCCTCATTCCCAAGAGGGAAAATGAATAAAGGTCACGTGCTGGTCAGGAAAAGATTGGATCTGCTTCCCAGTTCCTATCCTGAGGGTTTGGTTGCTTCCCTACCTGCTCAATCCTGATATTCCCACCTAAGAGGAAAGCAGAGGCTGAAGCAGAACCCAGATCTCTCTGGTGATGGTTGGGGGTGATGTGGGGAAAGGGGTGGAACTGGTTCCTACCAGTTGTGTCTGAAAGAGGCACTTCTGAGGGACACAGGGCAAGAAGAGGAAGTTTCCAGTGATGATGGTGTCACTTTCTCTTCCCATTCCTTAGTCTCTCCATACACTGGTGTTTCTTATGTTGGATGTGGCTGTAGAAAGAGAGTTTCTCAGTCCCTTTTCTTCTTCCTTTTCTGGCCTTGAGAGTAGAACAAGAAGGTGTTGAACCCTTCCCACCTGGGGAAGTTTGTGATGACAACCACAGCCCACAAACCCTGTTCATCTTGAAATGTTCACATTTACAGGGAGGGAGGTGGCATTAGTGACTCCAAAGGATATGAAAAGATGAAGGAAGCAGAGAATAAACCCAGGATTTCCTTAACCAGTGAACTAGTTGGCTGGCTTCCAGGAAAAGGCTGGATGCTGGTTTTTGTGTGGTCATGCTGAGCCAGCCCATCTGGCTGAACTTTGCTGCCCAAGTTTCCTGGATGAAGTAACAACGCTGCAATTCTGGTTTTTTTTTGTTGTTTTTTTGTTGTTTTTTTTTTTTCCTTCCCTGACGTTTTAGGTGGTGACCCAAGTCACATCCACGTGGTTTAGCATCTGAGCCACTCCCTCCACCTCCTGGTGTTTTTAGCTGATGTCAGCCTGGGTCTCCTGACTGGAGAAATGCTTTGGAAGGGAACTCGTTACAGCCACTTCCCTTTTGGACTTGATTTAACATCTTTCACTGCTTGGTGTCCTGGCACCTTGGCCAAATCCTGGGTGTTCAGGCTTTGCTGTTTCAGCTCCAGCCTCTATTTGAGGATTTACAGCCCATGCAGTTTTGGGAACAAGTGTCTTGGCCACAGCAGGTGTGAGGAAGCCCCCTCTGCTTTCACAACCAGCTCTCAAGGATCTGGTTGTGGCATTTGAAGCGATTTGCTTCTGTCTCCCCTCTCTCCTGCTGCCCAATGAGCTTGGCCAGCACCTTCATCCACCTCAGCATGAAGGCACAACCTGGATGCTTGAGCTCATCCAGCAACCTCCTGTCCTCCCACACTGCACCAGATTCTGGAGCTCGTCAGATCCATCTGTTGGCCAAGCCAACCCTGGAAACTGGCCAAAATATGGTTCACCTCGAATCCTGGGGTCAGTTGTGGGTCCCTCATGACAAGAAGGACATGGAGGGGCTGGAGCGTGTCCAGAGAAGGGGAAGGGGCTGGAGCACAAGGAGAAGTGTCTGGAGAACTTGTGAGGAGCAGCCAAGGGAGCTGGGGGTGTCCAGCCTGGAGCAAAGGAGGCTGAGGGGAGACCTGCTGGCTCTGCAACTGCCTGAGAGGAGGTTGGAGCCAGGGGGGGTCGGGCTCTGCTCCCCAGGAACAAGTGATGGGACAAGAGGAACTGGCCTCAAGCTGCACCAGGGGAGGTTCAGGTTGGATCTGGGGAACAATTCCTGCCCCCAAGGGGCTGTCAGGCCCTGGCCCAGGCTGCCCAGGGCAGGGGGGGAGTCCCCATCCCTGGAGGGGTTTCCAAGCCGTGTAGATGTGGTGCTGAGGGCCATGGGTCAGTGGTGGCCTTGGCAGGGCTGGGTTAATGGTTGGACCTGATGATCTGAAAGGGCTTTTCCAACCCAAACAATTCCATGAGTCTATAATTTGTCCTCTTCTGTTTTCTGCCAGGTTCATGAGCTGAACTGGAGAGGCCTTGATGAACAGTGAAGGTTGGGGGGGGGGAGCAGGGCAATTAGAAACAGGGAAAAGAGGTAATGAGGTGTGTGGGGGTGAGGGATGCAGACACCCCTTCTTGGCAGCCCCAAAGCTGTGTCCATGTCTCAGCTGCACCCTGTAGCTTTACTCCAAGCCTGCTGCTGTCCTGAGGGTTGGGTCCCTTTCATGGTGGCTTTTAGAAGCAACCAAGAACATCAAACCAAAGGCAGGGGGGTCCAGCCTGAGCTACAGGAGTGTCAGGCAGAAATCTTTTTATTTCTTTTTACTTGTTGGACTGGAAAGTTCCTGATTTGACTGGTTTCAGTCTTGGTCATCACTGCATATTTAGACAGGTTTTGGGCAGTGTGGCCACGCATGACTGAGCAGGCCTACCCATCACATGGAGCAACATGAGGGGAGGAGCTGATCCCTCAGCCCAAACAGAGCATTCCTCTGGCCATCTTAAACCTGCCGTGGAGCTGCCTGGATCTGAGGGAAGTCCAAGATCCCTGCAGATGAGCCTGGTACTAACAGCTTTTAGTGGGAGTATCTTTCCACCACGCTGACCAACACCACGGGGCAACGTGAGCTGGTGGCCACGGCTTAAGAGGCTGGAGGTCTGCCAGGGTTGGGTGATTCCACCCAGTCTGTGGAACATCTGCCAACGGAGCTGGTGCTGTGGTCTGAAACAGCCAGATGTGCTTGCTAAGGACTTTGAGGACTTCTCTCCAGCAGCACATAGTGCCCTTCCCTGTTATCTCTCACTGGTTTGTTGGTCGCTGAAATGTCGCTATCTGTGGGCAGGGTCCAACATCTGCTGAGCTGAAGATGACACCTTAGACGTGGTCCTCATACCCAACCCTGTTAGTATCAAGGTCAGGTCTTGCCCAAGTAGAGCCTGCTGAGTGTTCTCCCCGTTTTATTTCTCTCCCTGCCCAGCCTCATTTGCTTTTTTCTCCCCCACAAATTCTGCAGTGGAAGAAGTTTGAGAACCAGGTTCTCAGGTTTTGAGGCGTTTCTCCTTTTTTTCCAGGTTTTCCCAGCAGGTGGGGTGGGAGCAGGTACAGCTCAGGGAAAGCAGCAGTGGGTCACTCCCCCACCAGCTGCTGCTGGCTTGTGGAAGGAGCTGTGTCCAGCTCATCCAGAGGCTGTGGCTGCATCTCAGCTGCAGGAACCTCACGGGTGTTCTCAGTGTCCCTTTCCAGCTTGGCAGGAACCAGCTTTTCCTCCAGACTGCCAGGAAACCTCTGCTTCCCACTTGCCCTCACCAAACCTCTGCCTCACCTCACCAGAGAAAACCCCCCCAGTTCTTCTAAGCCAGACTGAGATGACCTCATCTCTTCACTCCCTCTAAATAAGCCATGAAATGAGTTCCTGGAGACACCTGCTCAACAAGGGCCGTTCAGAGGTGTCCCCCCATCAGCATGTCCTGCCTGACAGAGGTGGGGGACAGGGGCTGCTGCTTGGTTTTGTGGTGGAGCTGATGCTTTATTGGGCTGGTGCATGTTCCTTGAGCTGGTGCACGTTCCTTGAGCTGGTGCATGTTCCTTAAGCTGGTGTTCAACTGTCAGTTCCCTGTAAAAGCTTCTTCTCATCAGGCTCCACAGCATTTGTCTGCCTGCCCCTTTCTGGGTGGCTCGACAGAAAAACAAAGTGTCTGTTCAAACCTGATGCTGCACAAACTGCCAAAATTGCACCTCGGGTGAAACCTCACCTTTCAAAAAAGGACATTTTTCCAGCTCAGAATGAAAGCTGCCTGGTCATTCATGAAGGCTTCAATATCTACCAGTGGTTTGCAGGGGAATTCATGATAGGAAAGAGGTGATTTTTTGGTGGATTGTGAATAGTTGTTGACTTTAGCTGGGTGGTTCTGTTTGCAAGTGTGGGGTGGGTTGTTCGTTCTTTGTTTGTTTTTTTTTTTTGTCCCCAGCTTTGCAGTGTTTGGAGGAAAAAGTGAAGTACAACAAAACCAAGAATCACTCCCACCCTCCAGCTCCTGGTTTTTAAGACTTTGTAAATGTGAGGGGGGGTGGAGAAAAAGTGGATCACACTCCAAGAGGATGATGACAGTGTAGAAATGGGGGGGTTGTGGCCTGGGCTGGACTGTTCAGTTCATTTTGGCTTGAGCAACTTGGCAAACCTGTGAAAGCTGCAGTGTGTCTGACCCCCAGATCCTTGGGGTCAGGGGGAGAGCTTTCCAGCCTTGAAACAGGGCTGAGAGATGGGTCATAAATTCACCAAATTACATTCAAAAGGTATTCTGAACCCATGAGAGCATTGTCATCTCCTGGGGCACTCCACTGAGGCTGTGTGTGTGCCAAAAGGTTCCGAAGTGAGGATCAAAACTCTGTAACACAGCTTGGAAAATGTTTTGTCTGTCTAAAAATGGGGGTTTGTGCTACTTGCCAACAAACCCTGTAGTACAGAGGGTTGCAGGTTATTTTGTCTGTGGGGCTTTTTTCCTGGAGCAGAACAGCTCGTGGTTCACTTGTCTCCTAAGCCCATTTCCCAGAATCATTTCCAATGTCCTTTGTCTGTTTGTCCCAGGAGTGTGTTTCCAGGAACTGGCAGTTCTGTGTCCCCCAGTCCTTTGCATTCTGTGCTGTAAAACCCTCCTGCCTTTCCCACATGTAGAAATTTCAACCCCTTAAAAGAAATGACAGAAAAAAAAAAAAATCTCCACGACGTTTGTGGTTTTTTTTTACCCGAGGGGCTGGAGGAGAAATTTGCAGTTAATGGCAGTTCCGTTTTCAGGATATCTTCCCGAATAAGTAGATCCCAGATGTTTTTAGTTCCCCGTTGAGATGAGTGTCAAATTTCCAGGCACATGATCAACCCTCCGAGCCGAGCTTGGGGCTGCTTTTGTGTTTCCATCGAGCTGAGTGACACTGAAGTTCGGGGCTGGGGTGGAAGTTTTCCAGAGCAAATATTTGACTGGATGCAGTTTTATCTTATTTACAGGACGTGGAGCTTTGAAAACAAAAGGTGGCTGTGTTTTATTTTGAGGCATATTCGTGCCTCTCTCACTGGGTTTGGAACAGCTGTTGCTTTTTAACTGGGATTTGTTATTTTAGCCATTAAACCAGCCTGGCTGAAAGCATTTTAAGGCATTTCTAGAGATTGAGAAGTGAAACTTTGTGCATTGCTCAAGATTCTGGCTCTGTCCAGCTACAGTGAGCTCTGCCTGCTCACCCCAGGGCAGCCCCCTCTCCTTGGAGGTTGGGCTGGAGGCCTCGAGTCATGTGCCAAGTTTTTCCTCAGTGACTCGATCAGCAAAGAATTTGGCTACTGGTTTTACAAGCTCAGGATTTCCTCTGTGCAAATATTGCCCAGTATCTGTTGAAAAGTCATGTTTTCTGCCTGCCCTGGGATCTCTGCCACCGTTGGGAAGGATCGTGGCACAAGAAGGTAGAGTCAGTGTGAGGGAGGCAGAAGTGGTGGGGGTAAGAATCATGGAATTTTTCCCTTTTTTCTTCTTTTTAGCAGCACACCCTGGGTCTCACCCTCTGCAAAGCCTTTGCCAACATCAGATTTTTTTGCTGCCTGGTGCTGTGCAGGGTCCTGTCCACACAGACCTGCTGTAACCACGTGTCCTGGCCTCTTAAACCCCACTCTCAGCTCCCAAATTAACAACTGGGCTGTGACTTCATCATCTTCTGTAGATCTAGGGAAACATTAATCACAGAAGCTTAACTGATTTCAATGTAAATGATCCTCCCCAGCTGTGGGATGAGGAAGCCAAGCGTTGCTGTCCCCAAACTGGCTGATGTTTGGGTCTGTGCTCTGTGTGTCATCTCTGAGCTGCAAAGAGCAGAGCTTGATCCATTGTTTCTGAAGGGATGGTGTCCAAGGGAGAACAGAGATTGTCTTCAACCATGTGGAGCTGGGGTGGGCAGACAATGGGTTGGCTTTTGCCTGTGGGCAGCACGAGACAGGCCTCTGCTTTGAGGCCAGGAGGCAGCTGAGAGCTGACAGGAGCCCAGAGTGACACTGAGAGGATGGATGTTGGTGTGTCAAAGTTTACTGAAAGGACTAAAGATGTCCTGGAAGAAGCAATTTGGATTAGCAGGCTCCTTTTTTTTCCCCTGCATACACCGACATCTTTCATCTGCTGGATTTGAAGAGGAAGGCCAAGGATCTGCCCTCTGATTCCAATAATACAGCCAGGTGTACAATTAACTGTTAGTTACTGAAAAGAATGTGGTGAAAAGTAGAGTGTGAGGCATTGGCAGATGTAAAAAATGAGCTTGCAGTTGCTGACTGTGAAGGCCGTTGGATGGGAGGTCCAGGCTGCTTCTGGAGGATGCTTGCCAGCATGTTCTCCAGGAAGAAAGGCACCAGAGTCAAGAACCAAGCCTTAGGAAAGCTGTGGGAAGTGAAAACTAACCCATGATGTGGCAGTGGTTTGGGAGTCAGTTGCACAATGGACAGAACAGGGCTGGGTACAGCTGGACCCAACGTGTGGGAAGAGCAGAGTGCTGAGCACTCCTCACCGTGGTCACTGGGCACCACCAGCCCGTGGTTCCTCCTCTGCCCACGTCAATCTGCTGCCATCAGAGACAACAGGAACGTTTGTGCAACTTGCCTTGGAGCCAGGAAGCAGAAGGTAGGACTGCCCTCATCTCCTGGTGCTGACAGGCAGTCACGGGTGGCACAGGGTGTCCCAACTACAGAGGAAACATTGGGAAGAGTGGGAATTGGAAGGGACTTGTTTGCTGGGTCGCTGGCAAGCTGTGCTCCTCAGGAAGCAGTGTCATGAGGATTGGGAACATTATTTAAATAAACAGCAATACCTTGACTTGATAAACTTGTGGGCAGCTCTCTTCTCATCCTTCCAAGGGTCAGCCAGAGGCAAAAAGGTTGGGTGGAAAGAAAGCACAAACTGTAAAGATAAAATAAATGGTTTAGTGTTTTATAGCTTCGAGGTTGGCCTTTCTGGAGTACTGCAACACGCTCTGCAATCAACTGCCAAGGTAGTGTCAAGTTCTCCTGTGCTTCAGGAGGACAACTCCTCATTTTTGGCAAGCCTCTCCAGCCAGATGCTGGTGCAGATGGTGAAAAAAAAATGATGCACATCTGCCCAGCAGTTACAGCTTTTTCTTTTTTAATTTCTTACGTAAGCCTTGGTGTGGGGGGGAAAGGGGAGATGACAAAATGGACCTGGCAGCCTGTTGATGTGACCCGTGTCAACTTACAGACCTTAAGGACTTGTGATGGTTAATTGAGAGAAGGAACAGGAAAGTGAAGCAAAGGAAGCCCTGGGGTGGCTCGGGCACTCAGAGCACCTCCAGAAGTGCCCCCGTGCTGACACAAGCACTTTACACACACACAGACACCTCTGCCCTCCCACCTGGACAATCACACAACTACCAGGAAGGTTCAAAGAGCAAATCAAGCTTTGTGGAAATTAACTGATAAGAGGAAAATCGATTTAATCTGAGTTCACGGGCTCCATAACATCATAAATCTGATGAATGTCAGCATTAACATTGGGGTAGGAAAAGCCAGGACTTTGGGAGCCTGATGTTGTGGGATGATCTCAGTTGAAGGAGGATGTTTCCAGCCCTCAAGGTCACACTGCTTAACATTTCAGACAGCAGAAAGTAAAAGAACCCAGTGTTAATTGAAAATAAATGAGTGCACAAACTGGATGACTGTGGTAGTGCTAAAAGCAGCTGAAATCATCACCTCAAGGCTCAGGTTTTTTTCTGTCAGACCTTTGATTTCTCAGTTCTTCATTATTCAGCATGAGGTTTGAACTGAC
This sequence comes from Hemiprocne comata, assembly GCA_020745705.1. NCBI lineage: Eukaryota > Metazoa > Chordata > Aves > Apodiformes > Apodidae > Hemiprocne > Hemiprocne comata. The sequence goes on from CM036590.1 coordinate 1,972,291, forward strand.
TGTAGGCTCCTAAATCTCACCATCAAACAAATTGAGTATCTGAGGGCAAGAAATGTTAGCTTCTCACCAGTTTTCTAGTGGATGGTGCCTTTGGTCACCCCGGGTGCTAATATCCAGCGTGCCTCGTTAGCAGACACCCGGGGTCATCACTGCAGGTGCCTGATGATAACTTGGAGCAACTTTGAAGACTTCAGTTCATGTTTGTTCAGTCGTGTCTGCTTGGCTCATCAGGCTGACCCAGGATTTTTGCCCTGTATTTAATTGTTTCTTGACTTTCTTAGGAGTGTTGTGGAGGCAGTAGCCAAAGGAGGGCCTGGTCGCTGACAGGAGGAAGTCTGAAAGCTCACCAGGTCATAGAGTAATGGAATTGTTTGGGTTGGAAAAGCCCTTTCAGATCATCAGGTCCAACCATTAACCCAGCCCTGCCAAGGCCACCACTGACCCATGGCCCTCAGCACCACATCTACACGGCTTGGAAACCCCTCCAGGGATGGGGACTCCCCCCCTGCCCTGGGCAGCCTGGGCCAGGGCCTGACAGCCCTTTGGGGGCAGGAATTGTTCCCCAGATCCAACCTGAACCTCCCCTGGCACAATTTGAGGCCATTTCCTCTTCTCCTGTCACTTGCTCCTTGGGAGAAGAGACCAACCTCCTTTCGGGGAGTTGCAGAGGGTGAGGAGGTCTCCCCTCAGCCTCTTTTTCTCTCTACCTGTAGAATCCTAGAACCATCATGTAATGGTTTGGGTTGGAAGGGACCTTAGAGATAATCTAGTCCCACCCCCCTGCATGGGCAGGGACACCTCCCACCAGACCAGGTTGCTCCAAGCCCCTTCCAACCTGCCCTTGAACACTTCCAGGGATGGGGCAGCCACAGCTTCCCTGGGCAACCTGTTCCAGTGTCTCACCAACCTCATGGGGGCCATGAGATCCTAGTATGTAATCTAAATGTATCCTCGTTTAGTTTGAAACCATTACCCCTCATCCTAGCACTACAAAGTCTCTCCAGTGTGTCCCCAGCTGCTTTACTGGGGTGGCAAGCCAGAGCCAGCAGCTGCCACCGACAGCCAGCCCAGCTTTCATACTGGTTTCCAGTCCCAACTACCACTTTTGTAAATGAGGAAAAAGGAAAACAAACCATCCACCACGGAATTAATTCCTTCCTTCCCAATGCTGTACTAATTGAGCGGCTCGAACGTTTACTATTAAGGCGTAAAAGCTGTTTTTCGTTGAACAACCACATCTCAGTGCCCGCAGAGCCACAAGGCCCTTCCCTCTCCGGGCCTCCGCCTGAGGCCTGCTCCTTCCGTGTGGGGCCGGGAGCCCCGCGCTCCGGCAGAGAGACACCCCCGGCCTCCAGGTTTAGGCTGGGACAGGGATAACGGCGAAACGTGGAGGTGGGAAGTTGGGCAGTTCAGGGGTGGAAGGCAGCGGGGAGGAGCGGCGGGACAGACCCGCACAGACCCCCCCCCTGTCCCCGCCGGCCATGGCTGAGGGAGCGGGCAGCGCGGGCCCCACGCGCGGGAGGGGAAGGGCGGGGCCGAGGCACGCGCCGCCGGGGGAGGTGCTGAGTCACGCTGGGACAGCAGAAGCGCCCGGCGGGAGGCCCCGCCTCTCAGCGTGAGGATGGGGGCGTGGCCGAGCGTGGTGACGCCACGGCTCTATAAAAAGGTTGGCGCGGAGCTCCGCAGGATCAGAGCGCGTCGGCGAGGCGGAGCGGAGCGGGTTCCTGCGTCAACAGTGCTTGGACGGAACCGGCCGCGCTCGGGCTCGTCGCCCTCACCACTTTCACACCCACCAACTGCCGTCGTACCTATCGACTCATCAGGCATCGCCATGGCAGCGCCCCCCTCCCAGGTGCGCCAGAATTATCACCAGGACTGCGAAGCCGCCATCAACCGCCAGATCAACCTGGAGCTCTACGCTTCCTACGTGTACCTCAGCATGGTGAGGGGAGCGGGGGGCCTGCCGCTGGGCCTGAGTGTGGGGATAAAAGGAGGGGAGGCGTGAGGCCTGCAGTAGGAAAGGGGGAGGCGCCTCGGGCCTACCCGGGAGCGCCAGTGCTCAGGTAGGGGCGGGGGGTAGGCCAGCCTCGGGAGGAGGGCGGGCCTACCCCGTGTGGCCTTTCCTCTGAGAGGGCTCCGGGCCCGCCTTGTGTTTGGGCCCTGCCAGGGTGGGGGGAGAAGCGTTTCGCCTTCTGTGTGAGGCCAGAGGGAGGGGCTGGAAGGGGAGTTAGTGAAGTGAGGGAAGGGCCTCGCGTGGGATAAAGGAGTAGCCGGGGCTGTGGGGGTGGCAGGCACAGAGCGGGGGAGTTCGCTGGCCCTGCCCGCTCTGCGGGACGAGGGGCCGGCCTGGCTCCCCGCGCTGGCCTGGGCTGGCGGGGAGGGGGGCTCGGCGGCGGGCGGTGCCTGCGGGCGCAGCCGCGCTGCTGCTCCTCCTCCTCCCCCCGCTGCCTCCCAGCTTTTCTCGGCCTTCCCCGGGGGGGTGGGGCGGGCGCTTGTTTTCTGTAGGTGAGACCTTTATCTCGGTGGCGAACTTGGGTTACACGTTAACCGCTCTGTCCGTTGCCCTTGGCGGACTGGTTATCAGCACAGCTCAGCAGCTTCCAAGCGGCTCTGCCCTTGGGGCTGGGCTGGATGGCAGGAGTTGACTAACGAAGCGATTGGCACTTTTCCCACGGGCGTTCTTGTCTCTGGGGCAAGGTTTTTTCCTTTGTAGTTTACGAAGTGAATTAGTAGGAATCCGTGGTTTCCTTGGCGCTGTGCTTACACGTCTCATTTGGCATGAGACGCCAATTTTAGCCGTAGCCGAGATGAGTAAATTCGGGCCAAGCAGCTGCTCTGACCTCTCTGCAGCAATCTTTACTGCTTTAGACGTGCTTTCCAGTAGGTGTAGAACTTGACAGCTTGTTTTTGCATTGCTGTGAAGGTCTGCACCTCAGCTACAAGCTGAGTGTGATGATGATGTTGAAGGAGGATAGTCCACAAGCACCAGCGTCTTTGCCTTGAACCTCCAAGCTGCTGGTTTAAGAGCAGAAAATTGTGGGCTAGTTTGGTAAATAACTGGCAGTTGACACAAAGCTTTCCATGGAATCCTGAACAGACAAGCAGTGTGATGGCTTCTAACTGCTGTTGCAGGTTTTTTTGGCTTTCAGGAAAGATTACCTTGTATTGGCTGTTGAATATGTTTTAGTTCTTCTTATCTTTTGTCTTTTAAATGCGATAGTAATTTTTCTCCCATAAACTAGAAAGTGTACTTTTTAGTCTAATCCCTGATAAGCCACGGCAAGCATGGGAGCTTTGTTGCAAAAGTACTTCAAGTTCTTGGCTACCTTTAAGGCCTGTTGCAAGTCAGAACCTCGACTTGTGATCATTGTAAACAAATCCAGGCAAACAAAGGGAGCAGGGAGGACTTTTTCCTTCTTGAAAGGCTTTTGAAGTCTGCCGTGTTTAAGGCATTTGAATGGTATCCTTGTGGGGTTTTTTGTGTCTTGAAAACTGAACCATTTATTTGTGAAGGGGCACAGGTTAAAACTTAACCCTAGTCAGCAAAACCTTAACTTGCCACTAAGGGCAGAGCTTTGCCACCCTGCTCTGCTGTCCTCATGCTGCTGCTGGCCTGAGCTTGGACTCCAGCCATCTCGCAGCAGGGCTGCTAGGAGAGTGTCTGAAGTCACAGTATGGACTTGGCTTTGTGAGGCTTGGGGTTTTAAGCATATAAATTCTTTTTCAGTCCTACTACTTCGACCGGGATGACGTGGCCCTGAAAAACTTTGCCAAATACTTCCTGCATCAGTCCCACGAGGAGCGTGAGCACGCCGAGAAGCTGATGAAACTGCAGAACCAGAGGGGCGGGCGCATCTTCTTGCAGGACATCAAGGTGAGGAGTGGAGCTGGGGGTTGTCCCATCTAGTGCAGTCCTAGACTCTTGGTCTGCCTCCAGGTTCCTTCAATCCAATGTCAAGAGCCTCTCTGTTCTCTACCCTGGTTTCTAGAGGACTCTTGGCCAGGGCAATATGAAATGTCAAGATTTCCAATGGCTTGTTATGGCTCACTGCAGGATCTTACAGCAGTGTTTTCTTGAAGTCACTTGAATGACATTATTTGGCACAGCAGAAAGGAAGCAGTACTGTGGGGCCAGTTCAGTGTATGAGCTCTTTGTGGGAGAAAAGAGCAACACAGCAAGTGATGGGCATTTGAGAAGAATTCCTTTGTTTACCAGTAAATCAGTACTTGTAAACACCAGGCTGTGTGGCAGCTCTCAGCTGAGGACTAGACCTGCCTGCACTGGTGTCTTAACTGCTTCATTTGAGATCCTGCTCATAGAGCCAGATGTTTAAGCCATGAGGTTGTAACAGGAGGGGAAAGACATTGCTTCATAGTTGTCTTCTCTACAAGAGCTTGGAGGACATAACATGAGGAGAACCTAGGGAATGGGGACCAATCTGGGACTTGGAGTGTGCATTCAGTTCTGTTCAGGATGTGCACTGTGTGTCCACCAAGTTTTAAATGGTATCTAAATGCCTGAACTTGGTCTAAAGAGGCTCTGAGACTGGTCTGAAAGACTTTGCTCCCTGGTCTGTGGGTACTTAAAATCTGGTTATGTGGTTTTCTCCTTGTAGAAGCCAGACCGTGATGACTGGGAGAATGGCCTGACTGCAATGGAGTGTGCCCTGCACCTGGAGAAGAATGTGAACCAGTCACTGCTGGAGCTGCACAAACTGGCAACTGAGAAGAACGACCCACATGTGAGTGGATGCTGCAGCTGAGGATGTGGCTGTGCTGTGAGGGGGGGCTTGTCTGCCTAGTGGTGGGGGTTTAGGGGCAAGTTGTGTGTCCCTGCCTTGCCTGAAGGTGGAAAAAGGATGTGATCTAGTGGTGCAGCCTGGACCCCAGCTGTTGGGTTAATCCCACAAGTGTCCAGGAGGACCAGTTGCAGGGTGCTGGGGTGGCTGAGGCCTGCCTCACTGACCAGTGGGTGCATTGCTTTGTTCAGACCTTTCTGTTCCCCTGGGGACCAGAGGGTGCTCATGTACAAACAGTCTTCTTGAAAAGAAGAAATGAGTTAAGCTGTGTGGAGAAGGCTTGGTGCTGTGTGGGAGGAGTTCTTTCCATCAATGGATGCCTGTAGGGCTGTCATAAAACTTAAGCATTGCTTCCAAATGTTAAGAGCCCTGATGCTTCAGAACAGTGTCTGGAAACACGGGCTGCTTCACAGGTGGGAGTTATGGGCAAGGCTGGATTGAGGCTTCTTAGTGTGAGAGATCAGCAGGTGTCTGAATCAAGAAGTGTTGTGCAGGAGGTAGGGGGACTTCTTTGGAAAGAAACAAGGCTGCTGGACCAGTCTATGGGTGTGAGTCTTGATGTGTGTGGGGGCTTCTGCAACTGTTCAGAACCTTCTGTTGCTTCCTGTAGTGAGGAAGGGGGAGGCTTCCTCAGCTGGGGTCTGGAGCAAGTGTGCCTAGATGAGCCTGCCTCACTTAGGTCTTGTTCTGGCTTTGAGGCAGAACTGAGGGCTCCTTCCTCCCTGCTGTCATCTGCAGCTTTAAAGTTGTCGTTCTGGATCTCTTCCCTAGAGAGGAGTGGTGGGATTTCTGATGTTGCTTCAGCAGGAGAAGCTGTGTTCAGGCCTGAATTCACACTCTCTTGTCTCCCTTTCAGTTGTGTGACTTCATTGAGACTCACTACCTGGATGAGCAGGTGAAATCCATCAAAGAGCTGGGTGACCATGTGACCAACCTGCGGAAGATGGGGGCACCAAAATATGGCATGGCAGAGTACCTCTTTGACAAGCACACCCTTGGGGACAGTGACAATGACAGCTGAAGCCTTGCCAAGAACCACCCTGTGGGTTTCAGTGGGACTCCTACTTTACTGTCCAGCCATGCATGCATCTTCAGCTATCTAGATAAACAGTTCTCATACTCTGTACCAAATATCACCCCTATTTTCTCTTGTGTTTTGTGTATTGCCCTCCATCCAATAAAGTGACTTGGTTCCAGGTGGCTTTTTTCTGTTTCTCTCTGGAGTGAGAGGCCTGCACTGGCAGGGTTGTGTTCCATAGTCTGTGGCAGCCAGGAGTTGGGCATAGATGGAGAATGTTAGAGGGATCAGGTTCTACTTGTTCTAGTGCTTTCATAAAAACGACTCTTAACCCATCTGGTGGGGTCTCCTGCAGGAATTGCTCAGTGGCTGAAGTTGTGTTTCAGAATGCCTTTGCCACCCAAGCTCTTGATGTAATAAATGCTCAAGGAAAGGAAGGTTTGGTGAAGGGCTTGGTGAATGTGTCCCTGTGAATTCAGGTGAGGCTGCTGAAGTGGGGGCGGGTTGGCACCTCACCAGCCATTGTCTGTCTAACAAATGGTGCTGCCGTGTGGAGAGAACAGTGAAGGGAGATTTCAGAGCTGGGAATGGGCTGGACTGAAGCTGCAGGAGCTGCCTCAAGGCCACTGTTGGCTGTGGTGACCTCTGCCTGCATCTAGCAGCTGCACTGGGAAGGTGGAGAGAGGGTGGGAAGGGATGTGGGGGAGAGACTAAATTTGTCATGTGCTCCCTGTGGTACAGGGGACTCGCAGCTGTTTCTGTGGTACAGGGGACTTGCAGCTGTTTTCTGAAGACAGAAGTAGGAAAAACTGGTTTCTCTATTCCTGTTGCACAGAAAGTAAAATGAGGAAACGGAGCAGATGGTGCTTGACTTCAGCCTTGCTTTTATTGTTGTAGGGAAGACAGTAACAGCTCAGAGCTGCACGGGTTCTGCTGCCACCCACATGACTGAGCACTGTCAGGTTGGTGGCAGATGTGGAACCCCAAAAGGAAGCCAAGTTCTGGGCAAGTGCTGCTGACTGCAGCTTCTTGTTCCAGCAGGCACTTGTCCTGCCTTATCCTGGCACTTTTCCACTGGTGGAAAACACCAGCTAGACACGACTTTGGGCTGCACTGTGGGTCTGCAGCACGAATGCTGCCACTTGCTCCAGTCCCTTAGTTTCCCTGGAGTATCTTGACTAGTGCAAGTCCTGCCTCAGACCTGTGGTGGGCCTTGGGACCAATGTTGGCATCAAGCTGCAGTTCCAATGGCTGTGATGAGGAGGGGAGGCATCCATGTGAACTGTATTCCTATTCTGTTTTGGGCTACACCTGCACTCCAGGTTCTTCAGGCTGATCCCTGCTGAGCTTCTGCTCTGCTGTTAGCTATCTGCAATACTTAACACTCAAAGTCTTTTTTGTTGTCTTGCTACCAATTTGGAGGGTTTTTTGAAGTGTTTTATTGTTGTTGCAACCCCAGCTGTGCCTGCTGCTGTGCCTGAGTGGTTAGTGCTGCCTTTAGCCTTGGGCTGGGCTCTAGCTGCATGTTCCAGCCAGAACATGGTGGCTTGGCTGCACTGTCCTTGCTGGGGTGAGTGCCAGTGTGGCCAGGTGTGGAGATACTGCAACAGCACTAACACAGCAGGTATCTCAACAGAACTCTGTGTCTCTTGGTCTCCTCTAGCTGTACTGGTCTATCTGCTCTTCACCTGTGCTTTCACTTGTCTCCATGATCACCTCCATCAGCCCCACGTAGTCACCTTCAGCTAGAGAGATGCCAGAGTCATTGGGGGATGGACTCTCTGCTCTTCTTGGCTCTTTTGTAGGGGTGTTAGTGCTTCCATTTCCACTGTCTCTTGCAGTCCTGGAAACCTCTGCTGGGTGCTGCTCTGGAGCACTGGCTGCATCTTCTAAACTAAGGCTGTGAGTGTCAGGGCCCATGTTCCCCAGGGGGGATCTCTCCAGCACTGGGGACGTGACAGGAGTGAAGGAGAAGCAGAGGGAGGTGCTGCCCCCGGGGGTTTTGTTACTGGGGGTGTGGAAGGCACTTGAGTGCTCGGAGTTGGGGGTGGCTGATGCTGTGTTCTCCAGGGTTAGCCAGGGTGGGTGGGAACCTTTCAAGCTCTTCAGGCTCTTGAAGCTACCCTGCCTCTCGTGATCTGGGGACTCAGCCAGGAAGGTGAATTTTGGGCTATCTGATGCTATGGACTGAGCTCCTGGACTTCCTGTGGTAGCAGCTTCTCTGCTTTTACTGTTAGACTTGCTCTGCTCTTCTTCCACTGTTAGAATCAGCGAGTCAGGGCCTTTGCTCCGGTCTGTTGGCCAAATAAATGTTTCCTTTGCCCCTGAGCCAAGGGAGCTCTGGCTTTTATACAGATCACTGCCCCTGGAGGGTGAGGTGTTGGCAATGCCATCCCGAAGAGACGTGGAGCAGGCGGCGATGCTGGAGAGCGCGGGAGGCTTCTTGCGGCCTTGGCGCCTGGAAGGGAAGATCATGGGGATGGAGCTGATGGGTGTCTGTGGAGCACTGTAGAAACCAGGTCTCTCATAGAACGGGGTTGACATGAAGGCATCAAACTCCCTTAGTTTCCTGTCTTCGCTGTCCCACTGCTCCTGTGAGCTGGAGTCTCTCCTTGGTTGGTTGATGCTGCAAGGGCTTCCAGGCTTGCCCATGTCTTGGTAGGTATAATGGGAGAAGGGGGATGAGGGGTCTCCTCGCCTGCGCAGCAGGTTCATCCGGGAAGAGGACCTGGAGAAGTTTGGGGACTGGACACCGAGGAGGCGACCCAGGTGTCCCAGTAAGGGTGTGGAGTGGTTGGCCTCTTCATTCTCTTTAATTTGCTCCAGGGGTTGGAACTCCATCTCTTCTTTCTGCATGCTGGGAAAAGGCAAAAGGGGCTGTTACACTGTCACAAAGAGAGGCGGTTTCTGGTGGAGAGGTGGGTGTGGGAATGCTGCTGCCAGGGGCCAGCCTCTCCCTTCCTCTATTGTTATTAGATACATTAGGCCCCCCACAATGGGGGTGAGAAGGGAAAGAGGTCAGAGTCATCCTTTTCTGAGAGGCTGAGAGATGGGAGTGTTCAGCCTGAAGAGGATAAGGCTCTGGGGAGACCTTAGGGCACCTTCCAGTGCCTGAAGGGGCTTCCAGGAAAGCTGGGGAGGGGCTTTGGACAAGGGCAGGGAGGGATGGGATGAGGGGGAATGGATTAGAACGGGGAAAAGGAAGATTTAGGTTGGACTCTGGAAGGAAATTCTTCAGTATGAGGGTGGTGAGACACTGGAACAGGTTGCCCAGAGAGGCTGTGGCTGCCCCATCCCTGGAAGTGTTCAAGGGCAGGTTGGATGGGGCTTGGAGCAACCTGGTCTGGTGGGAGGTGTTCCTGCTCATGCAGGGGGGCTGGAACTCGATGATCTTTAAGGTCCCTTCCAACCCAAACCATTTTCCATGGAGGATGTTTGCTATTGTCTTTGGATAAGCCAAAAGTATCTTGGAGCGAGATTTTAAAGACTATGGAGAAAGATACTAGTGCTCTCTTACTCCTCAAATACAATATCCTGCACCAGACCTGATCCAAGGTGCAAACATGGACTGTTCTGACACCCTGTGACTGTGCTCACCTGATATCAAAGGTTGAGCCAAGGAACGATGGGCGCTTGTACTCAGCAGTGGCTGCAGTGTAGGGTGGCTGGGGATCTGACTCGTTCCAGTATAGGTCCTTCTCTAGAATGGGCAAATCCTGATGCATCTCATCCACTGCCATCAGGGAGACCTGCAGGGGACAGCAGAAATGTCTTACGGGGTGAGCAGTGTTATGTGTGGCTGGTATTGGTGGAGGAAGGGACGCTGGGCAGGAGGGAGCTGTGTGGTGAGGCAAGGGGCTGGGTTTGCTGTGTGGTTTCCTCTCACTGGGGTTGTTTTCCACACTGAGAGATTTGATTGATTGGAAGGAAAGTGATGCTGGAGGAGACAGGAAAGCAGAGGAGACAGGAAAGCAATATGCTCTCTAGGACAGAAGGGCTAGGTGGAAGGGCTGAAGGTGGAGAGTTACTGCACGGAGGAAAGCAGAGGAGGCAGTTTTAGATACAGACGTGGGTGGAAAAAGTGAGGGAGAGGCAGGAATGCTGTGTCTGTGAAAGGCAGTGAGGGCTTGAAAGATAATCTGGGTCTGTGGCGTGTCCCGGAGCATGGACTAAAGCTGCAGTTGGTCTCTGTGTACAAAGATGCCCCAAAAGACACGTTGTTCCTGGTGTAGGGAGGTCTTCCTGGCACAGGCCTTGCCCCACGTTCTTGGAGCCTGGGATGCTTCTTTGGCTGCTGAGGGGGAACACTGAGCTGGCCACCTTCACCCTCATGTTTGTTGGGAAACCTTATGCTCTCTTCCTGCTCTCCTACCCATCTCTCTCTGGAGATCCTGGTCTGCATCTAAAGATGCAGCTACTGACAACTCAGGAAACCTCAAGGGCAACAGGGGCTGCTTCTCCATCCCATGGCAGGAAGGGGAGGTGGGTGGCAGAAGTGTTGCAGGAGAAATCTGTGACTGATGGGGGTTTCTAAACCCTCAGGAGCAGTCCTGAGGGTTCCTCAGGGTTCCTCTGCAGGTCAGGCCCATCTGGAGGATCCTGCCTTCACTTTACCTGCAGGTTCCTGTCAATGAGCCAGTTGGTTTCAAAGTCATCATCGTCCTCCCCAAAAGGGTTGATGAGCTGCTCGGCCACCTGCATGTGGAGAGCACACAGCAAAGGTCATCATGGTCACACCTGCCCCTTTCCCTGCAGGGAGAAGGCCTGTGGGGCACAGTCAAGTGTCATGTCCCCTGAATTTGGAGCAATGCTTTTCCTCCCCAAAAGGAGTGGGGTAATAAAAGTGTAGCCCACTGCCTTTTCCCCACACTGGTCAGGACCAGAGCTTAGGAAAGGGAGAGCTGATCTCCAGGGTGAGACACTCAAACTGAGAAGGTCTCTGCAATATCCTCAGCCCCTGTTGGCTTCCCACTTCTCTGCCAGCACCTGGCATGTTGTCCATTGGCCAAAGAACACAGCTGGGTCCCCGCTGAGCACAGACTGGGAAGAACCCTGGGCTGGGTCAGATTTGGGCTGCAGACATACTTTCTTGGACTTACCTTTAACCAGCCAGCGTAGAAGAAGAACTGCAAAAATGTGAAGACAGGCACGAAGAGGTCTAGTTCATGGCCAGGATATGCTTTTTCTGGATCCAGGAACTGCCTCCCAATCAGACAGGCCAGAAAGAAGCTGTAAACAGCCATGGTCACCACCTGGGAAAGATGCCAGGGGACACACCAGAGGACCTTCAGTTCCCAGCATCAGTTCCACCCCACACAACTCCAAACAGCAGCAAGCTGCTGGCTCTGTAGCCTTTTAAAAGCCTTGGGTTCAGTAATGACAGGCTTCTCCCTGGTCTTTGCAGGAAGATGCATTTCCACTGCAGAAAGCTTTAAATATGCTTATGTTGTCCCTGGAATGACATCCGTGCAGGTGTCACAGAAAGAGAGTGGCAGAAGAAAGCAGGTGACATCCTGGATGGAAAGAGCCTGGACAACCTGCTGCATGGTGGTTCTGCTCCTGAAGTGAGGGGTGCTGAGAGCTCTTTCCATTCCTCCCCTTCCCTCTCCTGAAAGCTGTCTCGAGCCCCACATGGCTCAGCCTGTCCTGGGGCTGCTTCCAAGCCCAAGGGAGGGGAACCCTGGCAGTGCTGCCAGCTCTGAACTAGCTCCTTCCTCCCTGGTCCTCACGCTGGGCCTTTTTGATATTTGCCTGCTTGTTTGCCCAGATTTCAGACTCCAATGACCTTTGTGCCTTCCTCTGTAACCACGAGACTGGACACTTCCCCTTTTCAAACAAAGAGCAGCTGAGACTCCTGCGTGGTTCCTTGACACAACAAGCAAGAGGGTTCAAAACAAACCCCTGGCATCACAAGGCTCTGGAACCAGCCTTGTTCCCTGCAGTGACCAGCACAGGGCTGTTTCACCACAGGCAGGATAGAGAGGGCCTGGAGTGACAGCCTTTACATTGTGGATGGGCACTCATTAAAAATGGGGTTGTGTACTGCAGAAACATGCCTTGCTGTTGCTTTTGCTCCTAGTGTGCAGGACACTGGTCTGTGCAGGACACTGGTCTGTGCAGGAATAGAGATTCCCAACGTGTTCCCAGTGACCTTCAGCCCTGCCTGAGCGGAAGCAGATCCCGTTTCCCAGCGCAGTGCATTAGTGTTACCTGAGCAGCTGGACTGGGTGACACAAAGGAGCAAGCTGGTGCCCAAGTGTCTGTCTGGGTTTGCATCGAGGGGGCTGTTCAAGCAGCTCTCACACAACCTGGCACAGCTCCAGGGCTGCCCTGCCACCCGGGTGGCACACGTCGTGGTTAGTTCTCCCTGGACAGCCAAGTGTTCCTGCAGAGGTGGCTGTGTCTGAGTTAGGCTGGGCTGGGTGTGTGCTGCTGAGCTCCCTGTCATTGAGTGGTTTGGGTTGGACAGGGCCTTTAGAGGTCATCTAGTCCAACCCCCCCTGCAGTGAGCAGGGACACCTTCAAGTAGATCAGGTCGCTCAGAGCCCCGTCCAACCTGACCTTGGATGAGCCGACGTGTGTAGGTGGGGACGAGGGGTCCAAGTGTATCTTGGGTGTGGGTGGGAATGGGGATGCCCAGGAAGGCAGCCTGGGGGGATCCCTTCTCACCTGGGTGTAGACCAGGGGGATGCTGATCCAGTCGTACCCATAGAGTCGCCCGCACTGGCTGCGCAAGGTGTTGAGCTCCTGCAGGGGGGAGAAGGAGTGGCCTGGCACCATCATCTTGCATCTCCTTGCTGAGGACACTGAGCCTCTCCATCCCCGTTTCCCTGTGTTGCTCCAGCCCATTTCCTCCCACTCATACCTCCTCTGGAAGGAGGGGATCATCCAGGGTGCCTGCCCAGCCTCATCCCAACATTCCATCAGCAGGGGCTCGCTCTTGCCCTGGAGGATCTCCTTGTTCCCTGGGTGTCTCCATCTGAGCCCAGAATCCCTTCCTAGCTCACTTCAAAGCAGAGTTTTTCTCCTCACAAAATGAGCAGCCAGCAGGTTAGGCAAAGAATGTCTCAGGAGCCTCCATTTCTCTCTCCAGACTGCCTAGTGAGTCTAGATCAATAGCCCAGAGGGACATCTTCCTCTCTGGGCAGAGGAATCTCACTCCAGGCAACAGAAACAACGGGGCTTTCTCTGCACATGAATACCAGGAAGGATGAGCTGCTCTGGACCTTTTTTCTCTACAGCTGGGCAGGGATCGTTGCCAGGTCTTGCCTGTGGAGCATGGCCTGCTTCCCAGGACTATCCAAGAGTTTTCAATAGTGAAGTTTTCTACATGGACCTTTGTTATTGGGGATGCTTTTGACTTCTCCTGGTCTCTTCCAGATACGTGGCTTCCTTGTGGCTTTCCATCTATATCCTGCTCTGGAGTGTGTGAAGGCTGGAGGAAGGCTGATGAAGGACCTACTATGTGTGCCTCCTGTTACCACACCTAGATGTGAGTCCCATGGTTCCTCCCAGTCCTACATTTTTGAAAGATGTCACATCCCCCTTGCCTCTAATAGATGTGACGTTCCTGCTGTGTCAGGAGGCCACAAAAACCTCTGGTCTCTCATGAGCTGGAGTGCTGCCGTGGGGGCGTTTCCCACCCAAGTTAATGCAAGATCCCCAGGGACAGGCTTGGCTCAGTGTCTTTCCTCACCATTCCTGTTCCTTGCCTGACCTCTGGAAATCCTGGTAGTTCCCCCTAGAGGACCAGACAAGGACCTCAAACAGTTGCCTGTTGCCTCAGTCACTCACATTCAGGATGCCTTGGAGCAGCACGCTGTCCCGGATCCTCCCCTCGTTCCTTGCCTTCACAGCCAGGTTGGAGAACCACACACACGGGATCCAAAACTTGTTGTGGGGTGAATTCAAGCTCTCAAACTTCTTGTGCTCTTCTGGTGTCATGAGGCCTGGGTGGAAAAGAGTGGATGGGAGAGGGATGGCCATAGAGAGCAGAAAGGAATTGATCTGGTCTGAAATGAAAGCATCTAAATCTCAGGTGGTCACCTTAGCTCTCCTGACAAATCACAGGGAAAACTCAGGCCCTCAGCCTTTGGGGGACACAGAGGAGGAGGACAAGTCTTCTTATTAAAAAAATTGAGTTATAGGAGTGAGAGGCAGGCTTTCTCTCATTCCACTTTGGATGTCTGCAGCATATCTGGCCAGATCACAGTCAGCAAGGGAGACAAAGTTCTGCTGAGGGTGCAATTGCCTGCTGTTCAGAGACCTTTGTTGCAAATGGGATAACTTCTCTCCTCATAGTGCCTGGTTTCTCTTTCTGGATTGCGAAGGGACCCCTGACTAGGGCAGGTGCAGACATGTCCCCTCGGGCAGACTGTACCTTGAGGAGCATCTTCAGAGAGCGTTGAGGGCGCCCAGCAGTTAAGGTCAGAGGTTCCAGTTCCCACCTGCCCAGTGGACAACTGTTGCCCCAAGTGAGGACAAACCTGCCACTTGGCAGGGGTCTGCTCATGCTCTGCTACAGGTCTGTGCATGGGGTCATTGACTACAGAGAGCTCTTCTCTCCCCGCTCTCACTTCCAGTGCAGGGTGAGCAGCTCCCAGGGATGTCTTTGCACCATGGTCACCCTCATCTGCTCAGCCAGGGCTGTCCTGTGTCCTGCAGCATATCTGCATTCACAAACTGGATCTCCATGTTCCCCTTAGATAAAAAATGGGGCAGAGACCCTTCATCTCTCAAACAAGCCTTCCAGCCACCAGCAGGAGCAAGCATGCTGGGCAGTGAGGAAACAGACACAGTTGGTTGCTTCAGAAGAGCAGAGCTGGGGCATGAGCTCAGCACCTGCTGCAGACCTCAGCTGAGCACATTCCAGCACTGTGCCATCTCATGTGACCCTTTCCAAGGCTCTTTATCCCAAAACCAGCAGCAAGGTGCTGCTGTCTGCCTGCTGCCACAGAATCACAGAATCCCCTTGGTTGGAAAAGACCTTAAAGACCATTGAGTCCAACCATCAACCTAACACGGACAAGTCCTTAACTAAACCACATCCCTAAGTACCAAGTCTATACAATTTAAGTCCCTCCAGGGATGGTGACTCCACCACTGCCCTGGGCAGCCTGTCCCAATGCCTGATAACTCTTTCAGTGAAGCAATTCTTCCTAACATCCAATCTAAACCTCCCCTGGTGCAACTTGAGGCCATTACCTCTTGTCCTATCACCTGTAACTTCATTGAACGATCCCCACCTCTTTACAACCTCCTTTTGGAGAGTTGTAAAGAGTGATGAGGTCTCCTCTCAGCCTCCTTTTCTCTAGGCTAAACAACCCCAGCTCCCCTTGTGAGACCTCTGCTCCAAACCCTTCAGCAGCTTCGTTGCCCTTCTCTGGACGCGCTCGAGCAGCTCAACATCCTCTCTGTAGCGAGAGCCCCAGAATTGGAGCCCAGCACAGGGGTAAGACCACCTCCCCGGCCCTGCTGACCACACCATTCCTTCTGCAGGCCTGGAGGCCATCAGCTGCCGGAGCTGACCTGCCCTCACGACGTGCTCCATGCTGGGGAAGCGCTTGTAGACGGCGGTGCTGACGGAGCGCAGGATGAGGACGCTGCAGAGGTTGCTGTAGCGCATCAGGGTGCGGCGCAGGAGCCGCCCGTACTCGTCCTCCCCGTCCACGTTGCAGGAGACCAAGTTCATGATGCGGTCGGGCCACGGGATGCTCTCGTACTGAGCCCACCAGCGGGACACCACCAGGGCCACGTAGAAACCTAGAGGTGAGCTGAGCAGATTAGTCCGTCCTGAAGGAGCGGGAGATGTAATTGATGGGAATCGTGGAATGGTTTGGGTGGGAAGGGACCTTAAAGATCATCTAGATCCACCCCCCCTGCATGGGCAGGGACACCTCCCACCAGACCAGGTTGCTCCAAGCCCCATCCAACCTGCCCTTGAACACTTCCAGGGATGGGGCAGCCACAGCTTCTCTGGGCAACCTGTTCCAGTGTCTCACCACCCTCAGAGTGAAGAATTTCCTCCTAATGTCCCACCTAAATCTCCCTTCTTCCAATTTCAATCCATTACCACTTGTCCTCTCCCTACAAGCCCTTGTAAATCATGTCCAGGAAGGCTGGTACTGCTCACAGGGGGTTGCAGGTGTGCCTGGAGGGCAATTCCAATCTCCAGGCCAAAGTGAGAGTCTGGGTTTCAGGGTTTTTTTTTTTTTTATGCTACTCAGTGCCCACCCTCCTGGCAGAACCCAGAAGCAGCACAGCTGCACAGTGCAAGCTGTGTGCTGGGGCCACACCTCACAGCTGCAACAGGGGATGATGTCTTCTGCTCCAGGACTTTTAGGAAGGCAGAGGGAGGGATCTGCTTGGTGAAACTTGCTGAGCTATAGCAAACCAGGGAGAAGAAATGCTGGCCCCTTCTCCTCCCTGTGTGTTCCCAGCCAGAGCTCCTTACCCAGCACGAAGGACACGGGGATGAGCTCAGCATAGCTGTTGCAGTAGAGTGCCAGCTTCTCAAACATCAGCCTTTGGCTCTCACTCAGGATCAGCCTGAAAGGGAGAAACAGAAGCATCAGCCCCAGAAAAAGGGTCTGGGCCTGCTGGGGGAGGAGCCTGGCAAGGGGAGCCAAGGATGGGTGACACTGCCACGCTGTGAGTCTGAGGATGATGTGAGTGAACAGTCCTTGAGAGCCAAGAACCTCAGCCCACCCCCCCCAAAACACCCTGCAGACCAGTCTGGAGGAGCCAGAAGTGGTCACTGGTGGAGAGTGTGTGGTGAGTGATGCAGCCTGATGTCAGGGACATCCCTATTTTTCCCACTCAGGAGAGTGCTACGTGGTGTCAAGGGTTTGACAAAGAGCTTGGACGTGCACCCCAAGTCACTTAACATCCTGCAAAACCTCAGCCTAAGCTCTGCCCTTTCTTCTGTGAGTTCTGCCTCTTCCTTAGAGCTGCTTCCCTGCCTCTGTGCTACATCTGTGATGGACCCAGCTCAGGGAACTCCCTGTCTTTCCTCACCAAAACCAAAGCAGCCACAGAGTCCAGTTGCCCCATAACAGATCTGTGGCCCCAGAGCTGATGTCTGCTCTCAAAAATGTACCCAAGGTATTGCCTGTTGTGTCATGAGGGAAACTCCCTCCTAAAGCTCCCCACTGTGGGGCATCTGTGGTGCTAGTTCAGTCATGGTCTCCACTGATCTAGACATTATCCTTCTGGAGGTAATCATCAAATGCAACACTTCATCCTAGAGAAGAGACACTGTGTACTTCCCAGGACAGAAAAAGGAGATTTATCAGCTGCTAGGCCATATTGGAGCAGTGAGGAGGGACCTTTCTGTTCACCAGGATCACTGTCCCAAACCTGTGTTAACTCAGTTGTCCTGCTCCAGGACAGGCTGGGAGTGAGGGGCTGTGCTGGGGTGTAAGGATGTTTACCTGTAGACAAGACTGATGGTGAAGTAGAGAAAGATGAAAATAAGGAACTCGGAGTAGAGAAGTTTGTAGATACTTCCTTTCCATTGGAGCAGGAGCTGTGAGAAGGTGCCAAGGCGGGCATCAGCCACACGGTTGGTGTATGTCACTGTCATCACAGGTCCTGGGGGAGACACAAAATGAGCAGATGTTGGAGCTGCCTGCAAGCTTGTGCAGAGGGACAAGACAGGGACACCTCGAGTGTCCCAGCAAGTGAGATGGAAGGAAGAGAGAAAGAAACAATGAATTGCAATCAAAAGACAGGTAAGATCATCATCATCATCGTAGAATGGTTTGGGTTGGAAGGGACCTCAAAGATCATCTAATTCCAATCTCACCCTGCAGGGGTGGGTTGGAACTAGATGGTCTCTTCCAACCCAAACCTGGAGGAGATTTATGATAGGCAATTCATTTGATGAGCTTGCCATCTTTGTCCTGTCTTGGAGGTGCATGTGAGCTGGTTCCAAGGATAGAGAACACACTTTCTGATGGAGCCCTTGGTTTCTAGTGTTTGATTATCAGCACTCAAGTGGTGCTGTTTGGCTGCAGTGGACAGAACCCTCGTGCCACTACCTTCCACAAGACATTTATTTAAGATGAATTCTCAGGATCACAAACTCCAAACTACTTTTTCTTGTAGTGTTTGCTTCAAATGTGTTGTTCCTGTAAATCTGCTTGTCAGGGAGTGCCTTCCTGGAATATTGCTGGCAAAAAAAACAATAAAAAAAAAAAGAGAGAGAGACCCAAAGGAAAGGAAAAACCCCAGAAGGGAGAGATTTCTTGGTACTGATCCAGATGAAGGTACCCCTGGAGATCTGAGAGTTTTTGTGGCATTTGCCCAACAAAATAGTTGCCTTTAAATGAGGGCTGAGGGTCATCTCTGGGCTGTGCTGATCCTAGTCCTGCAGCAGGAACAGCCCTCCCTGGTAGGGAGCTGAGGGATGGAGCTGGGCCAGGCTCAGGGCACAAATTCCAGCAACTCCACCTCCCTTTTCCTTCAACCATACATTGCACAAGAAATCAGGCTGGAGGAAAAAAGGCATTCAGGCTCATGGAATGCCTCCCCATCGAGCAGCATCCCTGTTGCACTTCTTCTAGTCTAACCCTGGGTAAATAATTCTTGATCATCAATTCATAATCAGACTTGCATTCATAGAAACCTAAATCTGTAAAAAACAAACCCCCAACAAACTAGTATAATTCATGCCAGGCAGGGTCAATGATCCCTGGGTTCATAAATAATTATCCAATATGAAAACTATTGGTATTTCTAAATCAAAACATGTTACCAGGACATGACACAGACATTTGACAGAAGCAATAATGTTAATAGCTGTGGGGCCCTGGGCTCTTCCCTGAATGGTGGAGACCAAGCAGCACTTCAAGGGACAATTCAGACCTCACTGCTCTTTAGCAGCAGCTGAAGGCAGATTAGTTTGTGTCCGTGCTCCTCAGTGAAAGATCTACAGTTAGGTGGGGACAACTCAGGTCTCAGTCAGTTGGTGCTGTGAAGAAAACCAGCAAACTCTGTTTTGTTGGCTGTTTCAATCAAATACCATCTTTGTCCTGGCTTTGGCTGTTTGGTGCTGCTCTTCCTTTGGGTTTCCCTGTCATAACTCTCCCTGAATCCCATCTCAGGGGTTATAGGGGTATATATATGTATGCACACCCCCAATATAAGGGTTATATGGAGGAGCAGAGCTGGCACCTGCCCTGCCAAGCTGCACAAATGCACCTTTCACTCCAGCCTCATGTACATTCATGCTGTTTCCATATGTATTTTTGGCCCAGTGCACAGGACTCAAGTGGGTTTTAACTGCCTTAGGAACCATGCAGATGGGCCACACCAGTGCAAACACCCATCAATCTGGGGGGCTACTTAACAGAAATCTGGCTGTTTTCTCCTATGCTTTGAGTCTTAAAAGTGCCCAGGGAGACTCTTCGTTGCGTAATTCAAATACAGATTCACTCTTTACCAAACATGGAAAACTTCAGCTCTTGCCCATGTAAATAATGGATGTCACCCACCTCTATGCAGTTCTTCTCAGGCGTGGGATATGGGGCTTTTCCTACTGCTTTTCCCTCCAGCCCTGGATGGTGAAGGCACTTCCCTGCCCACCTGGCAGCCTGTGCAGGACTACCCCGGGATGTCACTCACAAGGGACCATTTGGGGTTGAGGTACGTGGTGGGAGGTGACTCCCCACAGCACTGGAGTGGGGATGGGGAGGAAGAGCCATCCCCTCTGTGGATCCCTCCCCAGGGAGCTGCTGCCTGCATCCATCTGCCCGATCCATCCGGACTAACCATTGTACCTGGAGGTCGACTGACACTGATCCGACTGTGGGAATCCCCAACAACCAAGATCCCACTACAACCAGCCTCAGGTCAGGTGTGTCACCCACCACATGGGATGGGGAGCAGACACCAGGAGCTGTGGCAAGGATGGAGAGCAAGCAGGTAGAGTGGCCAGATGGAGAGAGAGAGAGAGGAGGTCATGGAGAGGCAGGAAGAGAGATCTTGGAAGGAATCTGTCCTGCTCTTGGGAGGACTTGATACTTACAGTCATGGGCTCCTGAGCTGCTCTGGAGGCTGTGGAGGTTTGGTCCCACACGTGTCCTCGCTGGGTCCTTTGTGGCCCATGCCACGGCCCACCTCCTCGTGCCCCCTGGGCTCATGGGGGGGATTGAACCTGACAGACACGGTGTGCTAAGGAGCCTGGAACCCACTTGGGAGCTGCAGCCGGTCACTTGATGCCGTAATCCTTCCTCATTACAAAAGAGACTCTGTTGTCTTTTGCCCTGGTCCCTTCTAATCTTCTGAGTAAGCCCTGCGTGTTTATAGAGGCGGCCGGAGGAGGGGGAGGCAGGGCTGGCTGCTCTGCAGCTGCTGCTGCTGCTAACTCCTGGCACAGCCATGGTGGCTGCCAGAAGAGAGGCATTTTTCCTCTAATTCTTTCCTGTTTGGTCCCTTTCCCTGTGTCACAATCTTACAGGAGCCCCAGGAGATTAAGCAGGGCTGGAATTTTCCACAAAGGCTATAAAATGTGCTGCCCTTGGGGGCTGCACAGCCCTCTCTTCCCTGGGGAAGCTCCTAGTTCCCCAGCTCAGGGGAAGACCTGGCCCGTGGTCTGCCTGGCTCTCAGCAGGTGTTTCTCTCCAACTCCTCACTGTCTCTGCTGTCCCTGGATGACTCTGCCATCTCTTCCAGCTGTGGTTTGGATGCTGGGGACTTCCACCCTGCCACTGGCTCCCTGAGACTCTTTCCACGTGTTCATTTCCTTTTCTGCTTGCTTCTCCAGCAGCACCTGAGGGCTGTCAATGCTCTTTCTTGCATCCCACCACGGAAAACACTGGTCCTTCACTTTGTCCCCAAGCCAGAGAACCCCTTGCCTCTGTCTCTCCAGGGTCCTCTGTCCCTTTTCTGCTCCCAAGCTGTCCCTCACTATTGTGACCCTCTTTCTCTTCCACCATCTCCTGTCAGGTCTTTAAGACATTCCCCTTCCACGAGCCTCTGAATCAAGATCCTTTCCTACCAAATTAGTCTTCCTGTGACATGCACCCTTGGCTGTCAGCAGGCTCCTGGGCAGCGACCCTGTGCCCACAGGCACAGGACTTTGGAGAGCCCACAGCTCTTCATGAGACCTCCATGTCTTTCCATCCCCTTCCTTCTCACTCCTTTGGGAAGCTGTCTCTGTTGTCCAAGGTAGCCCCTAGACACCCACATTTCCTCAGTCAGCTGCTACAACATCCAGTGTCCTGGAGACAAGGAGCTGCTCTGAGCCTTGAGCCAAGCCATGGCCCTGTCTCACCACCTGGGCCCAACTTCCTAAGTGTGCTCTGCTCCTCCTGGCCTCCATTCTCCAGCTGTGGGTCACTGTGGGGAGGGAGCATAGGTCTGGTCCCTGCAGCTGGAGACCTAGGCTCCTCGGTGAGGCTCTGGGGTTGCCACGTGTGTTTTTTCACTGCTCAGTCCAGGCAGAAAAGTCTGCAGTGAAATTTAATGACGAGCTTGTTCTTGTAATAACCTACTTTCTCTTGTGCTGGTCTATGTGCCTGTGTCTCTGATGCTTGGTTAGCATCAGCAGCAGGGATTAATTTGTCCAAAACCAAAAAAGGTTTCTCCTTTTTGTGTGGCTGAGCCTAGGCAAGGGGAGCAGGGTGCTGTGTCACTCCTCTCAAGCAGGTGCTGCCTGGCTTCTGCCTCACGTGGGGTTGCTGGGAATTGCTGTTGACAGTGGGGAGACAGTTTAAAACATGAAGCTCAGCTCCAGCACCAAAGGTTTGAATTCTGGTTAGGCTGTGGTAGGTTGGTTTACCTCTCCTCAGAGGTTTTAATTCTGGTTAGGCTGTGGTTGGTTGGTTTATCTCTAGTCCTGATTCCTTTTTGACAAAAAACGGAGAGAACAATCCTTGCTTCTTCTGCCTGGCACCCAAACCATGCAGATCTCCTGATTCCTGCTGGGTGGAAGCTGTTCTGTGTTGGACTGTGTGACACGCAGAAGGACATGGGCACACATCTGGTGGGAGTAAGTTGCAACATCTGGCCGTGCAACTGGCAGGCTGCCACACGATGTGTTAGGAGAATGGGTATAATTGCAGAGGGAGCACTTGGCCTCACCCGAGTCCTTCCTGCATCAACACTCTGCATCCCAGGGTGTGCTGCAGCTCCCTGGCCCTGGAGCCCCCCCAAGCAAGGATGACTTGCCCTGGGTAGGTGGGAGGGCAGTGCAGAAGAGCAAAGGCAACATGATGCTTCTGCAGGGTGAGATACAGACCTGGCAGGAGAAGCAGGGGCACATGGAGGGCCCAGGGAGAGCCCCACATTCAAGGTGGGGAACTAGATAATGGCTTTTATCAGGGGCCAGAGGCTAGTGAGTACAAGGTTGCCTCACTTCCCAACCACAGCAAACTCATCATGCTGAAGGAGCACGTAGTTCTGTGCCTGCTGCCATGAGCAGCCCAGGCCAGCTCAGGGGGAGGGAGAAATGTCCCCCAGGACCAAGTCACCCCAGCTGTCCTCCCGTCCTGAAGCCTTGTCCTGGGCCAGCAGCAAGGCATGGGGGCTAGTCCAGGCCCTGGTGTGTCTACCCCAGTGTGAGTGGCATCTGTCTGGGACAGGAGGTGGGGTGCCCTGGTTTTGCTGAGGGTGCAGGACAGTCTTGTCCCTCAGAGGTGTAATTACTGTGTCATCTGCTCTGTTATGGGACTGGGCTTGCGATGAGGACCCTGAAACTTTGCTCCTAGGTTGCAGCTACTCCCAAAGGACCCTTTGATGGCCAAGATCACAGGACAGGGTCCCCAAGTGATTCAGGTTCATGACAATGTCTCAAAGCACCAGAGAGCTCTGTGAGTGGGGGTAAAAGCTGGGAGAGCACAGGGATGGACCCTCTCTGAAGGCAAGGTAGTCCACGCAAGGGCCCCTCTCCATGGTTTGGTCACCCCCTCTGTGGAGGTACCAGAGAGAAGGAACTGGTGGACAGGCAGGCTGAAATGGTTCTTGAGGGTCACAGTGCCTCAGCCCTCATACGTGGCAAGGAACAAAAACGGTTCAGGCGAGACATTTGCTGGAGCCGTTGGGAGTGGTTCAGGTGCCCCTGGGGACAAACACCAAAGAGCAAAACCTCAAGTGTCCTGCTCTTTGCAGAGGGATGTGCAGGCATCTGGGGGACTCTGCTGCCCTCCTCTGAAAGTAGCTCAGCTGGCAGCTCGCGTGGCTCAGAGCTGCTCTTAGGACAGCACCAAATATTTGTGGAATTTAATAGGAAAGTAAATCGCTCAGGGGCTACCAGCGTGGCAGCGCTGCTTGGATCACAAGGGGTTTTCTCAGGACACCCAAAACTTGGTGAAATCCCTTTCCCTTCTTTGCTTTCGGTGCTGAGACAGACACAGAAGGAGCTGGTGTCAGGGATATCCCTCCAACTGACATTCTTCCCTGGAATCTGACGTAATAAATTGGGGTAACTTGCTGATTGAAGCAGCCACGTCCCTGCCAGCTCCACTGCTTTTTACAAGTGTCTTTGGGTTGTTTTGGGTTTTTTTCTGTGGCAAATCCCAAGCCATCTGGTAGCACCAGGCTCCTCGCTCCTCTGAGGTGGGGTCGGTGTGTGTGTGTGCAAGGAGCCATTTGGACTGTACCTCCCTGCAAATCCCAGTGCCAATCTCTGCCTGACCCTCTGCATTTTAATTTTCAGGGGCCTGGAGGGTGACCGACCTCTCCCTCTGGTGTTGCACAGTTCAGTTTGTTCAGACATGAGAAGGAGGGAAGAGTCCTTAGCAAGGTCCCCCTTTTCTTGCCCTAGCCACCATGGTAGGGATTAGGTTCCACAGGGAGCACCAAATGTCTTGGTCCTGGACATCACTTCTAGGGACTGCCTGCTGCCTCCTCCCAGATGTTGTGGGAAGGGTGCAGGACTGAGAAGTTTCTGGTTGGATAAACAGTGACCAAATCAGCCAGCAGAAAGGAAGACCTTCCTAAAAAGCTGAGAGATAGTCCTCCTTTCCCTCGGAGTTTTCCAGCTGCTTTTCTTCTTTGTCCATCTGGTCTCTCTTCCTTCAAAGGATGCTGCTGAGCTCTCTGTCTGCAGCTGAGAACCAGCAGGCACAGCAGTGTCTCTGGTGGGTCTCTGCTCAGAGCCACGATGAGGCTGCTCTTAGCAGCATCCATCTGAGCAGTGTGGTACTGCTGGCCCAGGCAAAGCCCCCCCTGCTCTTCCTGCTCTCAGGCAGGAGCTGAACATGGTGCTTTTCCAGCCTTTTCCTTTCAACCTGCTGCCCTGGCACTCTGTTGGGTGCTCAAGGCAGATCCTTTCCATGAAATCAGAGATCTTAGATATCCCAGAGGGACTTTGCTGAAGCCCTTCCAGCCAGTTGAGCAAACATGCTGCACAGCTGGCCCAGACAGGCGAGAGGGAGGGGAGCCAGTGGGTGGATGAAGCCTGGGGTTTTATGCCATTTGTTTTCATTTTCATGGCAATAACATCCATGTGGGTGGATGAAGCCTGGAGTTTTGTGCCATTTATTTTCATTCTCAATTTCATGGCAATAACATCCGGGCTGGGTTTGCTGGGTCAGGGGTGTAGTCCTGTTTTCCAAGCTCTAAGATAATCCTTGGTTCCTCCTTCCCTTCTCAGCCTGTGTCTAGTTTTTTTTTGTTTTTGTTTGTTTGTTTTAATTATTGTAGGGTCTGAATCCGTAAGCAGACAAGGCAGGCCAGAGGAGGCTTGAGCCAATCCCATGATTGGGAAGCATCTGTGCTGGGCAGGGTGTCCTAATTGAGAGCTGCTTTTGCTCTGCAGGGTGGTCTCCCACCTTGTTTCAACCACATTCAGGATTCTGAGTCCTGCTCTTCACTTATCACCCATTCAAAGGAAGATGTGGGCACTCCAGGAGGGAATATGAAGGATCAGGTTGATGTGGAGGCAGAGAGCTTGCTGTCTAGAGGAGGCAATTAGGACCACCAGAAGCAGACCCCACCAGATGGAAGTCTCTGCTTTGCCCTGGTTTCTCCCCAGTTGCTCAGTCCACAGTGTCTGCTTCCACAAAGCTTGGGCTCCAGGAAGTCACTGGAGAATGGTGTGGATGGGCTCCAGAAGTGGCAGGGATCTGCTTGGGAGGTGTCCAGGCTGGAGATGCTGAGCTGGCTCAGAGGATTGGTTCTGTGGGGGGGCATTGGGGTGCCACAAGGGTATCCCTGCACCTGAGAAACCCAAGGGAAGGACTGGGGGGGTCCTTTCCGTTGTGAAAGAGCTGTGGGGAGCAAAGGACCTGGCTGGATCTGACTCTCAAGAAGACATAGAAAGCACTAGTGAGATGCTTCTTTGCCTGGAGGAGGTGGGAGGATGAGAAACAAGAGGTGGAGAGTCAGTAGCTTGGCAAGGGGGGTCTGCAGGAGGGAGGTGAGAGGAGTGGGAACAAGTGAGGGAGCAGAAATGGGGAAGATATGGAGGAAAAAAGGGTGACTAAAAACACCTGTGGCAGTGGGGAGGTACCATGTCAGGGCCTTCACACCAGGTCTCTGCCTTGCTGGGAGACTTGCAGGAGGCAAAGTGGATTTTATGACACTTCATTACCCAGAGGTCAGTGATTTTTTTCAGCTTCCATGAAATGTAAATGGGAAATAATGAAACGTAAATGGGAAACGTGCATCTCAGCACATCTCCTCTTAATGCTTCCTGTTTGCATTATCAGAACTTGTTCTTCCTGCCTTTGTTGAATCCTGGAAGTTCTTACCTTCTAATCTGAAGACCCTCTGTCCCTGCCAGCCAGGCCTTGGGAGTTAATAATTACAAAGACTAATTACTTCTGGTGCTGCCTTGCAAAGCCAAAGATTTTTCCCCTCCTCCCAAAAGTTCCCTGAAGATAACAAAGGTTACAGCCATCGACAGAAACTTCTCAGACACTTCACACTGAGACTTCAGAGCATGGGCTTGGCCTCTGTTGTCACCGTGGATCCCAGCCATGTGGCAGGGCAGGGCTGTAGATGACATGGACACCCTGGAGAAGCTGGGACTGGGAATTGCTCCCCGTGCAGTATCTACAGCAGAGCTCTGCAATGGAGTCAAGGATGACCATGTCCACCTTGTCTGCCTTCAGCCTTGTGTCTGGCAGCGAGGCAAAGGATGGAACCAGGGCAGGAGCTGCTCCTGAGTGCCAAGGCTGCCAGGGGATACCACTGCCTGGAGAAAAGCCTGGGGCAATGGCAAGGTGGGACACAAGGGGAAACATGGGTGAATGACTGGTCTGGAAAGCAGACTCTGAGGGTGGCCTGTGAGGGCACAGGCAGTTCTTGGTGCAATGGAGGCACTGTCACCAAAACTGCAGTGCTGTCCATCCAGAGGTGGTTGTGGGATCCACTGTGGGACAGGAGGAACAGCAGGTGTGGTTTGCCTGTTTTGTTCCCATCGGGCAGACATGCCCCCAGGGACAGGGACAATGTGCTCTGCGCTCCCTGGAGCACTTTCTGGGGGTTGGGAACCTCACGGTGCTGCCAGTTGTCTCTCTGCCTGGAGTTGATGTCCCAGTGAGAGGATGAACTTCCTAAAACTGCAGCTCCTCTCGATTCCAGTGACAGGCTGTGGAGTGGATGGGGCATTTCCAAACACCCCAGTGATCACCTGGAGCTGACTGGTTTTCTCCTCAGTGCTAGCAGAGCAAGTGAGGAAAAAGCTTTCTGGAGAAGTATGCAAAGGGGGTCCTTGGTGGTTGGACTTGGTGATCTGAAAGGTCTTTTCCAACCAAAAGGACTCTCTGATTCTGTGATTCCACGCACAGGTGGTGATGCAGGAGGGAAGGAGGATGGGTGGACAAAGAACAGTGTGTTCCCACTGCTGAGCAAAGAGGATGCAAATCAGTGCAGCCACATGACTGCTCTATCTGCTGGGGGAGCCATCCTGCTCCCTCAGCCTCCTGGAAACAGCGAGTTCAAGGATGAACTAGCTAAAAATTGGAGCCACAGCATCCAAAGGTCAAAGCTCAGTAACAACAAGACTGTCTGGTCTCATTCATGTAAGGGTATGAAAAGCCCAGTGCTTTTCCTGAATGCTGAGTTTAAAAATCCTGTAGCCCACCACTAACAAGCACAGGCCTTTCCCCCTCAGCCAGATGTCTCCCATCCTTTCATGTTCCTGTCAACCATAGAATCATGTATCTTATCACTTCTTTACATCCCAGGCTTTCCCACTGAGCCCACAGAGCTGTTCCAGCAGGAGTCTGAGGGCACGCTCCGTGCCTGGGAGGGATGATGTGTTTGTTATCAGCTACTGGTACCAGTTTGAATCCTTGGCTGAGCACACACCTTCTCCCAGGGCCCCTCCAGCTGTGCAGACTTTACATCCCAGTGACACCCACTTGCCTACAGCTGCCACCCCTGTGCCCCCACAGCAGCAGGGGTTGTCTCTTCACAACCTCAGCTTTGTGGGAAAGCTTTTCACTCTCCCCAGCAGTGCACATCTCAGACATCGTGAGTCAGGAGCTCCAAAATCATAGAATCATAGGATGGTTTGGGTTGGAAGGGACCTTACATAGCATCTAGATCCAACCCCCCTGCATGGGCAGGGACACCTCCCACCAGACCAGGTTGCTCCAAGCCCCATCCAACCTGCCCTTCAACACTTCCAGGAATGGGGCAGCCACAGCTTCCCTGGGCAACCTGGGCCAGTGTTTCACCACCCTTATACTGAAGAATTTCTTCCTAATATCTAATAGAAATTTCCCTTCTTCCAGCTGGAAACTATTCCCCCTCATCCCATCCCTCCCTGCCCTTGTCCAAAGTCCCTCCCCAGCTTTCCTGGAGCCCCTTCAGGCACTGGAAGGTGCTCTAAGGTCTCCCTGGAGCCTTCTCCTCTCCAGGCTGAACACCCCCAACTCTCCCAGCCTGTCTCCAGAGCAGAGCAGCTCCAGCCCTCGGATCATCTCCGTGGCCTCCTCTTGGACTCGCTCCAACAGCTCCTTGCGTTGGGGGCCCCAGAACTCAGGACACCGACAGCAATTCTGAGGTTTGTGTTCCTAAAAACCTATCCCCAGGGTCTTTCACAGGCACTTCCACAGAATCACGAGTCTGGAAACGTCCCTGTTTTTTTATTGCTGAGGTGAGGCTGGAGGGACACCCCCCTCGGGCCGCCGCAGCTCTGAGGAAAGCCCCGTGAAGCGGATAAAACCCGGAGACCCTCCGAGAGGACGGGACGCCGGCCCCAGCGCACCACCACCCCTCGGAGGGGCCGGGGTCGGCCCCACATCCCCGGGACATCAGCGGCGACATGCGCGACAGACGCCCCCCCCCCCCCCTTTCCCCTCCCACCCCTCCCCGGGGACGCGGAGCGCGGGAGCGCGCAGGCGCGCGCCCTGCGCCTCCAGCCGCGCTGAGGTCACGTGGCGCCGCCGCCGTTCCGCCCCCCCCCCCCCCTCCCCTCCCTCCGGGGGGGCCGCGGGAGCCGCGTCCTTCAGGCGGTGCCGCAGCGCCGGGCACGGCTCCGGCTCCGGCTCCGGGCATGGGGGCGGCCGCTCCTCCGCCTCCACCCTGAGCAGAAGGAGCAGCAGCAGCAGCGGCGGCGGCGGCGGGACCCAGCATGCGGCGGGGGTAGGTCCGGGAGCCCGGCCCCGCCGGGTGGGAAGGCTGAGGGCGGTGAGGCAGCCTTAGCGGCGGGGCCTGGCCGGTGGCGAGGGGAGGCGGCCGGGCTCGGACCTTCAGTCCTTTGTGGCTGGAAAGCTGACCAGCGGAGAAGGACGTCGGCAGCCGTTTGAAAATGAGCTAGCAGTGTGTGCCCCGGTGGCCAAGGAGGCCACCAGCATCCTGGCTTGTACCGGCGACAGTGTGGCCAGTCCCCCTGTGCTCAGCACTTCGAATCCTGGGGTCAGTTGTGGGCCCCCCATGGCAAGAAGGACATGGAGGGGCTGGAGCGTGTCCAGAGAAGGAGAAGGGGCTGGAGCACAAGGAGAAGGGGCTGGAGAACTTGTGAGGAGCCACTGGGGGTGCCCAGCCTGGAGCAAAGGAGGCTGAGGGGAGACCTGCTGGCTCTGCAACTGCCTGAGAGGAGGTTGGAGCCAGGGGGGGTCGGGCTCTGCTCCCCAGGAACAAGCGATGGGACAAGAGGAACTGGCCTCAAGTTGCACCAGGGGAGGTTTAGACTGGAGATTAGAAGAAAATTCTTTACTGAAGGGGTTGTCAGGCCCTGGCACAGGCTGCCCGCCCAGGGAGGTGGGGGAGTCCCCATCTCTGGAGGTGTTTAAAAGCCGTGTAGATGCGGTGCTGAGGAACATGGTTTGGCACTGGACTCTGTAGAGCTGGGTTAATGGCTGGACCTGATGATCTTAAAGGTTTTTCCAACCAGAACGATTCTGTGTGCTCTGAGAACCCGCAGGGTCTGGCACCTGGACCTACCCCTGAAATAAGGGGGGCTGGGACAAGGATCAGGGAGGCTTGGGAGAAGCCAGGCTGAGTTTCTCCTTGGACTTCCATTGGGTTTGCTTGTTTTGTTGTGAAAAGTTCTTGCAACTGAAAACCTCACAGCTCAGGCTGCTCTCAAGGCTCTGCAGGCATGTTTGTGTGTGCAGTCTTACAAAGTCAAGTAAGGAGACAGAATAAGGAGCTACCGTGTCCACCAGTGACATACGGACACAGTGGGTGACTGAGAGAAATATAATAAATAGGATTTTTGTCTTAGGCTATAATAGAACAGCTTTGCAAAAGCTTCTGCGAGCTGGTGGGGTGGTGAGCAGGCTGTGGAGCAATGATAGTTCGTGGTGATGCAGAACAGTAGCATTGCAGCTTCTGTCCACATCATGATGGAAAAGTCAGGTCCTTTTTGCAAGCCTGAGGGTAAGAATTTAACCTGGAGAGAGACCCACTGGCTCTTTGTACAGGAAATAACCCTGTCAGATCAGCACTGCAGGGAACATGTGGGGCCCGCTGGAAAAAGTGCAGATCCTGCACATTTTTTTGCTTTTTCTACAAAATCCAGCTTTAGAAGGTTGTGGGGTGTTGGGGTTTGGTGTGGTTTTTTTGGTATGAGTTTGCATTTCTTGTGTCTGTGTGAGACCATTAGGATATGATTTATTTTTCCAAGGAAGCCACCCGTCAGACCAGTGAGAGAGTGTGAGTGTACGTGGTGAAATACAGCAAATGATCTCGGGATAATTTTTCAGGATGGGTTTTTAGGTCCTTTGGCATTCTGGAGTGTGGGTGGGACTGTTTCATTCTTCTGTGTCCTCCACTTTTCTTCTGTAGCACATGGAAATACACTGGAATACCTGTTTCCCAAAACAAACAACTTTCATCTCAGAACCTGAGAGTCATAAAGAAGCAGTGTTTTATTTTCTTCCTGTTATGCAGGGGTTAGATTGGCTGTCTTAGTAGTTTAGTGGACTGTTGAAATGTCCCTTTTCCTTACTGCTGCTTTATTTTATTTTTTTTTACCAGCTGCTTGGTTTTGAGTCCAGCTTTTCCTCTGTGCTCTGGTTTTGTGGGGTTTTTTTTCCCTTGTGATCACAGAAGCTGGAGGTGCTCGGACTGGCTGGGGCCCTTCTGGTGTGTGTCCTCTCTGATGTAGGAGAACCTGGAGAGATGTGTTCTCTGTGACTTACCCTGTCTAATCTCAAAAGTCCACAGCAGAGGAGGTTTCCACTGTGCTGCCTGAGAAGCAGTTTAACTGTTGAACAGAGCTCCCTGCTTGGCATGCTCCCCCTGCTCCGTGGCAAATCCATTGCAGGGAACCTCCTCTGATCTCTGGGATGTGTTGGCCTTGTTACTTTCCCACCAGCCTGAAATGGATTTAATTCCTTCCTTTGGGTCATTCTTTTGCTTGATCCCTCCTCTTCCTTAGTGTTTGGAGCATCTGGAGACCTCATCCTGTTAGCAATGTCACTCTGTAGGTAAGTGATCTGTGTTAGCTAATCTTGACCTTTTTAAACCCTTTTATTTCCTCTGTGCACTTCTGCCTTTCCTCTGATGAACCAAACGTGCCAGCAGAGCAGCTGAGCTGGGTGCAGCAGGCACTGCACACTCTGAACACCACAGAGTTTGCACTTGGGTGCCCTCTCCCACCTCAACCTGGAGATCCCAGCCTGGAAGCTCCTGCTGGTCACACGTATCCCTCCGTGGCTGTGCATACTGCTTTTTATCAAGCAGCCCAGGCATACTGAATAGCTCAAAAGGAGCTGTCTTTGGAGGCACTGTCTGTCCTTTTTCCTCTGGCCAAAGCTAATTCTTGCCCTTTCCCCAACACGCTGTTTTATGTTTTTTTCCACACTTCCAAATTTAGTAGTATCTCCAGGATGAGCCTCCTTTTCTAGATCTTCCTAGTGAATGTTCAGTAAAACCAGGTGAAGTCAATGGGACTCTAGTTAGCTTCTATCTAGGAAAAAGGTAGTTTTCCTACTTTCTTAGCACTGCTGTATGACTGTCCTTCTGATGCTTTCACTTGTTCTTGCTCAGTGGCCTTCAAGAAAATCTGTGATACTGACTGTGTGTCCTCCTTCTCCACTTCTGTGGTCAAAATGCTGTCTAGTTGGCATGGCATGGTGGTGATCTTGTGCTCTTCATCTTCCAAAGGTTCAGAGACTTTTTCCATGTGTGCTTTCCCACATGCTTTCCTGTTGTACCTGAGCTGAATTAGCTGATAGCTGCTGCTTCTTTCCCTCTCTGGGAGATGACTGTGGCCAAGTGTTGCTCACGGACAGATTTGAGAGGCAGGAAGGGGGAGCACTTTGAGTAGGAAAGGTGGTAGCACCATGCTGTTGCTGGCTGGCACAGCCTAGGAGAAAAAGGCCTGTCAGTAGTTGGTCCTCATGGTTTGGATAAGGTGAGGGAGAACAAGACTCTTCATAGCTGCACGTGGCTGAGGAGATAAGCCCAGTATGGGGCCAGAGGCAGGGCAAGGGACAAGATGTGGCCTGGCTGGAATACAAGAGGTCGGGCAAATTCAGGGAAGGAAAAGAGAGATTGGGAAAAGAAAAGAAGAGAAAGTGAACCTAACCAAAAGAAGGTGGTAGCTTCTCTGCAGGAGAAGGTAATGGGCAAGAAGCAGTAGGCAGGGGTGTGCAGGAGGAGGGATTGGTGCTGTGCACGTGTACCACAGCTCAGCTAAGGCTT
Organism: Hemiprocne comata; assembly: GCA_020745705.1. NCBI lineage: Eukaryota > Metazoa > Chordata > Aves > Apodiformes > Apodidae > Hemiprocne > Hemiprocne comata. The sequence goes on from CM036590.1 coordinate 2,004,160, forward strand.
GTGACCCAGAGATAAGTGGCAGCAGGTTAATCTGGAGTGCAGTGTCTGTGTGTCCTGCTGAGTGGCTGGACATGATAGAAAGCTTCCACGTGTGCAAGGCTTGCACGTGCTCCCACTGTTCAGATGACAGGTGACCACATGAGGACAGTCCAGTGCATGAAGAAGGGGTGATGCACACACTGTGATCCAGGCCACACTGTGGTTGCAGTGCCCTGTCAGGCAGGCACTCAAGCCTTCCTCTCATAAGACCCCAGCAACTGCAAATTCATCAACCTCTTCCAGAGTCTGACTTAGTCTGTTGGCAGTTGACAAAGTCCAGCTGAGCACTGGGCAACAGTGTCCTAGGTCACTCTCCTGCTTTCCTCTTTCGAGCCCATCTCGACTTGCCAGCCACTGAAACTGAAAAACAGGGCCTCAGCTCAGCTCAGTGGACATGCACTGGTTTAGACAGCTCTGTGGAGGACTTTGGTGGGTGACCAGTAGGTTAAAAATAGATCCTTCCCCTCTGAAGCAGGGGTGGGGGTTTGCAGAGGAAGGGATTAGGGTCTGTACTTTGCTAGGGAGTGGGAGAGCTGTGCTCCCTTCTTGCTATTCCCCTTCAGTTGGCTAAGCTGTGTCTCTGAACTGAGGTCTACTGGGTGTATACTGGAGTCCTAAACAAGCCAGCTGCAGACTGTCTCTCTCTGAAAGCAGGAGAGAATGGGATTCCTGGAGCAGCTGCCTTTAGTTCTGTTTTTTCCTGAGTCAATAGTATCTGGGACATGCTGGTTGAGAAGGGTAAAACCAGGAGTTCCTAAGTTTTGTGTGCCCAGAATTATCTGTGAGGGAGTACTCACTGTTGAGAAACCAGCCCTTCTTCAGAGGAGTGCAGGCTGCACATCTCACACTCGATTCTTAACGATCCCAGGGGAGGAGTGGAGATTTCCCCTCAAACTCTTTATTTTAGACAGTCATCACCTCTTGTGTTGCTGGTCTGGAAGCAGCCCGTGCCAACAGGGTGAAGCACCTCAACAAGGGAGGCCTTGGCTGTGTGCAGGGTAAAGGAACTGGTGCTGCTGGACACAAAGGAGGTCCTCAAAGCCAGTCCTGGCCTCTTCATGCCCCATCACCCTCCCTGCCTCACTTCAGTGCCTGTGAGAGGCTGGACATGGGTATGTTCCCAAGGAGGCTGTGAATTGCCCCCATCTAAAGTTTCACGGTGCTGTTATCCCACAGCCAGGCCAGTTTTGAGGAAGACAGCCAGAAAGAACTAGCTGTGGGACGCTGGAAGACACTAATGCCATCCAAAGGCAGCAAGGAGGAGCCAGAAACTGGATGCCAAGATGCTGGAGGTGTGGATGAGACCCAGTCCACTGAGCAGCTCGATGTGTCACGTCTACGCAGCTCTTCAGTGGAGATCCGTGAAAAGGGGTCTGAATTCCTGAAGGAAGAGCTGCACAAAGCACAAAAGGTAAGGCCCAGAGTTTGTGAGAACATCTGAGGATGGTGGCACAGATTGGAGCAGTGGGGGATTTCCTAGAGGTGGTGCAGAAGGCAGCAGGGTCTGAATGGGGCTGTGCCGCAGTGTGAAGCTCACAGAAGAGGAGTGAGATGGAGCTGAGGTGGTTTAAAGTGCTTTGGAGCAGGACATCATTTGCTAGGTTGACCCAAAGCCTCTGTGCCAACATCCAGAGTATTCCTGGAAACCTGCTGCAGAAAGCAGCCTGAGGCAGGCAGCGTGTGCTCGGGAGCCTCCCTGCTCATGGCAAATGAGCAAATCCAGCCTGAAAAGCCTGTTGCAATTTGTGGAGGGGTGACACGGAGCCTGGGACAGAGCTTAGTGACAGGAGTGTTGGGCTGGGGAATGGTTGTGATTGACAGGAGGGGACAGGCAGGAATCAGCACTGCTGGGAGCTCACATGTCCCTCTCCCTTTCCTCAACAGGAGCTGAAGCTGAAGGACAAAGAATGTGAGAGGTTGTCAAAAGTCAGAGAACAACTGGAGCAGGAACTAGAGGAGTTAACAGCTAGCCTGTTTGAGGTACCACCCTCTTCCTTTTCCCATCATTTCTTAAGCTAAGCTTACATCCAAGTCCTTTAAGACAGGCTTTCCCTGAACTTCCAGCCATCTCCTCCCACAGTTTCCTTCTTTCTCCTGTTGTTCTTTCCCACTTGGAGAGGCAGAGCTGGGCAGTGCTGCAGGCAGAGCCTGAGAGCAGGGGCTTGTACCTGCTCCTGGGAAGCATTTGCATGCCTTTCTTTCCCTTCCAGCAGCTGTGGGGTGGCATGAAGAGCACAGTTGTTATGGGTTTGTTCATCCAGTAGGAAAAACAGATGTGGGGGTGCCTGTAGCTGGAGCTAAGCAGAGCTCCCTGGCCCTCTCCAGTGCCTGCTCTGCAGTCTGGACAGCAGCTGCTGTGTAAGAGACATGATCCCCTGGCTCATGTCAGCCCTTGCTTGGGGTGGGAACAAGCTGGGTGTCCTCATACCCTCTGCCCCAGTGAGTGTTCAGAAGGCCTGTTGGTTGTTTTTCTTTTTAAAAATGTGATTCTTGCCAAGCTTTATCCTGGCAAAATCCCACTTACCAGCAGCTCTAATGTCTGGATCTGACTGGGCAGTGAGGAAAGCCAGGCCCATCTGTACCTTTGAAACACAGGCTGGTGCTGAGTGTGAGGGCCAAGAGAGCATCCCCTCTCCTGGAGATCTGGCTGCCTGGGCTCAGGGCAAGCTTAGAGATAATGTAGCTGAGGGCTGTCCCTTTCCTTTGGTGGCCTTGGACAGACTACTTCCAGACAGCTCTGTGGGGAGGCCTCAGCTGGGACTCACCCCTCTTCCTGTGAGAGATGCCTTTAAATTAGGCTCTACCATTTGGCCCTCACCTGAGCTACAGCTCCTGCTTGGGTTGCAGCTGTGCCCAGAGCACCGACGGCTGGCTGCTCCATGAGGGAGGTGGGAGCAAAGTGCAATAACAAGTCAGGCAAGAGCAGTGACCTCACCAGCAAGGAGCCAAGATGTGGAGCAGCAAGGCTGGATCAGGATCTGTGCCACAGACAGCAGTCAGGGTCAGAAAACAGTCCAGTGAGCAACCAGAAAGCCTGCAGTGACAACACGGGCCTGAGGTTAAGTCAGGAAGCCCAGCTAGTTAGTCTGAGTCAAGGTAAGAGTCACAGAGGTGTAAAGCAGTTCCCAAGGGCAAGGAGGGGCAGGCCCTTGCTTCCAGGTTTCTTCACAGCAGCTTGTATCAGTGAAAGAGATGAGCTTGGCAGCTAAACTCTTTAATCAAGCCAACCAGACTCCTTAGAAGGGGGATGCACTCCGGGCTCTGGCACTGAGAGCCTTCTCTGGGCAATTCTGGGAGAAGACTCTTCACAGCTCACAGTGTAAAACCCTCGGAGGTGGCAGTGATGGCTGTCCCTGTGCTTGCTTGCCCCAGAGCGTGTGATGTGGCAGAGCTCTGGCCTGTCCTGGTGGCTTTAGGAGTTGGGGCTGCAACAGGCAGACTAAAATTCTCTCTGGTCCAGGAAGCGCACAAGATGGTGAGAGAAGCAAACACTAAACAGGCGGCGTCGGAGAAGCAGCTGAGGGAGGCACGGGGGAAGGTGAGAACTGCACTCTCTGTGACTTGGTCTCTGTGCTGGGTTGGTGCCATCCCTGCTCAGCCTGGCCATGGGGCTTTGTTGGCTGGAGGAGAGTCAAGTGCCAGCACCTTGGTCTCTCTGAGGTGTTGGGTTTGCTCTGTTCCCTCTCCAGCAGACAGGGGGTGAGGGGGAAGAGGCATCCGTGCTGCTGATCCAGCTCCTTTGTTGAGAAATGGGTGCCAGGGGAACCACAGGGGAGTGATCTGCCATTTATTGCCACAGCTGTGGGGATGGATGGAGCAAGGAGCTGGGGAGTTGGGATTTCCTGACATCACGGGGCTGTTCAACTTGTTCCTTCTTGAGGAGAGAGGAAATTATGGGGTCTAAAAAGAGCTGGGGGCAAAATGTGCTCAGACTGAGGAGCAGAGGGCTTGGTTCCCAAATAGGTGCTGTTTATCCCTGTTTAAAATTCTGGGTGATGGTGGGCATTTGGGAGAAGGGGGAAGAGGCTTCCTGGCTGGGCTGGTAGCTGGTTCCCTGTGGTTTGGTGGGGTGCAGCAAGCTGGAGTTCAGCAGGTGCTGGAGGTGTCTTGCCTTGTCTCCCCAGATTGACATGCTGCAGGCAGAGGTGACAGCTCTGAAGACACTGGTGATCACATCCACTCCTTCCTCTCCCAACCGGGAGCTGCACCCTCAGCTCCAGAGCCCTTCTAAAGCTGTCTTCAGGAAGGGCCATGGGCGAAACAAGAGCACCAGCAGTGCAATGTTCTCAGCTGCCAGCCAGAATGTGACTCCAGAGCCAGTCAGTCGGGAGTGCAAAGAGGTGGGTGAGGCCATTTGCTTCATGCTTCATCAGCCTTGGAGCCACCACTGTGCTCAGGGAGCTGTGCAGCTTCTGACTTGGGCTTCCTGGAGAGCTCTGTGGTTGCAGTGCTGGGAGAAGGTGTCTGTGTCAATCTGGCTTGTTCCCTAAATTTGTGCTGAGGCAGGCTCTGGAGGGTTTCCCTTGGTGGAGATTTCCCCTTCTGTTGAAGGCTGTGTCAGGACAACTGCTAGAGGAAGCAGCTGAGAGCCCTGAAGGGCACAGACAGAACCAGGAGTTACCAGAGCTGAGAGTGGATATGTCAGGAGTTGCTGAGCAGAAGCCAATTGTTCTGCTGCACCTTGGCAGTTGAATCCTCTGCCTGTTCTGGTGTGGTTTGTTCTTGTTTCTTCTCTCTACCTAGTTTGGCTTGGACACCAGGACACCTCCATCAACTTGTAGTCTCTGGGACTTGCTCTGTGGTTTTGGGCATGTCACTGTTCTTCCTCTTTGCAGAGCATATATTTAATAGTTACATTTAATTCCTTCCTCACTGGAAGGAACTGGGCAGATAAGCATACAAAGCATTTGGGCATATCTTTCAAATAAGCCCTGTTCAATTCCCTTTGGTCATCCTTTGATAGTTCCCTTCCTGCTGTGACCATGGGTGTGAGTAAAGCTTCTTCCTGCTTGCAGGACCTTTCTGTCTGGGAACATTCCACTAGCCAGATGTGTACACAGCTGTCCTGGGGAGCAAAAAGGAGGCAGCTTATGGCATTTGGTCAAGAAGAATGAAAATGAGAGGGGCTGTGGTGGGGGAATATGTCTCCCTAGTGATTTTTTGGGAGTTGCAGCCTCTGTTGTGAAGAACTGTTGAGGGAACATGGGGGTATCTGGTCACTTGGCTTGTGTGAGACCATATGCAGAGGGGCCACATGAAATTAATACTCTCTCCAAACAGGACAGTGCTGGTAACCTCTGCTTTTGGCAGTGGATTCCATGGATGTGCCTTCTCAGCAACTCCTCTTGCTAGAGTTTGGATGAAATGCTTCAGGCAATATTGGCTGTAGCCATTGTCCTGAAACAGCAATAGCAACGAGAGATAAAGATGTTTAACTGTGTTCACAGGCAGAGGGGAGCAAAGGCTGTGTCAGAAAGAAAGCCAAAGGGGAAGTCAGGTCAGTAATTGAAGGCCTGACAGTTTCTCTTGGTGTCAAGCAGGGAGCAGTGCAGATACATACAAGTTGGAGTCAAATGCAGCCAGCTGGAAGCTGCTTCCAGGGTTGGGAAGAAAAAGGTTTTAATCTTTTTAAGGTCCTGTGACCTCTCCCAGTGCTAACCATTTCCCCCAGACAGAACAGAGGAGCTCCAGGTGGAGAGCTCAGTTGGGTGAACCACTCACTACCTCTGTAGAAGTTGCTCTCTTGCCTGCTGGCTTGTAGTGAGAGAGCATGGGGTAATATATTAAAACTGGAAGAGGGGAGATTCAGGTTAGACATGAGGAGGAAATTCTTCACTCTGAGGGTGGTGAGACCCTGGAACAGGTTGCCCAGAGAAGCTGTGGCTGCCCCATCCCTGGAAGTGTTCAAGGGCAGGTTGGATGGGGCTTGGGGCAACCTGGTCTGGTGGGAGGTGTCCCTGCCCATGCAGGGAGGTTGGATCTAGATGATCTTTAAGGTCCCTTCCCACTCAAGCCATTCCATGGTATGATCCTGTGATTCTACAGAAAGCAGAGATAACTTTTGCCCACTGAGTTGTTCATTTTGCTGTCCTTGGCTCAGTGTCAGCAAAGCTCGTGATCTCCAGAGAATTCCAAGCTCTTATAGGTGACTTGCTTGTTAAAGATCTGGACCTGTCAGTTCTTTGTGTAGGTGACTTCCACGTGGAGCAGATATCCTGGGCCTCAAAATCCTAGGGCTGCAGCTTCCAAAGTGACTAAGAATTTTATATATCAAGGGTGGAGTGTTTTTTGTTCAGTTGTTAACTTGTGTCTTTCAGGTTCCTTAGTGACCTAAGTGAGAGGTGCTAAAAGGGAACGTGGCATGCAGAGAGTTGGTGCTTGGTCCTCCATGGAAAACAAAACGTGTCCCATCTTAAACTGAGCCTCAAAATGACAGAATTTCCGTTCCCTTTTTGCACCTCAAGTCAAAAGGTGTGTCTTGTGGCCCAGTGATGTCACGAGCACCACAATTACTTCCCTGGAAGGGAGGACTTGAGCCTTTCTTTTGTATCTTTTGTCTCAGGTTTTTTTACCTCCTTTTCTTGCCTGTCTCTCTAAACCTTTTCCTTCACTGTCTGTCTCTTCCTCTGCCCTCAAAGTCAGGGTTTCCTGCTCTCCTCTCTCTGCTCCTCTGTATCCTCCCTGGGAAGGCTGTCCACATCACCTATGAGCCAGGCTGGCAGGCCTTGGGGGCAGATGGCTCCTCAACCTTGCAGCAGGTAACCTTTCTGGACAGCACTGGGGAGGGCTGGGACCCATCTGCCTCTCATGCTTCCAGCCTTTCAGTTCTAGCTTCCTCTTCTGCTAACCTCCATGGTTTTGTTTTCTTTTTGTGTTTTTCTCAGTTTGTTTTTCCCATCCTGTGGCTCTGAAGCTGCCTCTTGGTACTGGATGAGCAGTCTCCATAGCACTGAGTGGATGTGCTAGAGCCCAGACCTTTTCCAGCTTTGTTCACTCACGTTCTTTGTGTTGCTCAGCAGGGTTTCTTTAGTTTTGTTTTTCCTTTCAGCAGCTTTAACAGGATTTGCTGACCTTTTAAGGTGATGCCCTCTTGGTAAGGTTGGTGGTTCTGCTAATGATCCATCTGAGGTTTAAATGTCAGGTCCTGAAGAGTCTCTAGAACTGAAGTATTTTCAGCCAGACAGGGAGGGAGGGCACAACCTTCCTGCTGGCAGAGGGGATGGGAGCAAGCTCTGTCCTGGGCCCCTTTCTTCTGAACAGAGACAATGCTTGTGGGCCCAGCTGTGAAAGGCAGGGAGCAGACATTAGAATGGGGAAAGCTGTCCCTCCTCTGAGTTCCTTTGAGAGACCTCCTTTCCTACCCTCAACTTGCCTCTGCAAGCCTGTGTGGCTGCCCAGTGTTCCCATAACTTCCTCAAGTCCCCACACATCAGAGTTCTGGGCTTGGAGTGGTCTCTAAAGGGCTGGCATACCCTGGGAGCTCATACTTGGGCTCACCAGATGTGGTCCTGCTGGTGGCTTTTTATAAACAGCTTTTTCCAATCCTTTTCTGGAGCAACCCCTTCCTTACAGAAGGGTTCTGCCTCCTGTGCCCTGGGTGCCATTGGCACTGGGCTTTGCCATTCAGCTGCTCTCCTCATTCCTGCCATGGGCTGAGTGGGCACTTGGGCTGGTGGCTTTCCTGCAGCAGAGGTGCTGCCCTGTCCTGAAGAAAGATGGGATAAAAAGGTGCCTGCAGGTTTCTGGCAGTGTGGCAGTATCAGGCTGGCACAGAACTGCTGATGGGTGGGAGGTGAGAGATCCTTGGAGCAGGCCAGCTTCCCTCAGACACTTCTGTGATGCCTGAGCCTTTCTAGATGCTGAAGCAGATGTTTTGTGGTTAGGTTACCTGCACAGTAGCAGATACCTTCTGATGTGGTATCTCTCCCTCCACCCACCTTCCCTCTTCCTGCTCCTCTTGGACACTTGTTGCAGGTCGACTCCATTTTATTTGCTGAGTTCCAGGCCTGGAAGGAATCTCCAACTTTGGATAAATCCTGCTCCTTCCTGGACAGAATTTATCGAGAAGATGTAGGACCTTGTCTGGACTTTACTAAGCAGGAGGTGAGTGCTGGAAAAAAGAGGACAAAACCTGCACAGCCTGGCAGCACCAAGGTTGCACCTTGATGGAGGTCCCTTTTGCACGTTCCTGTCTGCACTGATTTCTGTCTGCACTGATTTCTCTCTGCTGCAGCTGTCGGAGCTGGTGCGAGTGGCCGTGGAGCAGAACACACTCACCATTGAGCCCGTTGCTTCCCAGACACTGCCCGTGGTGAAGGTGGCAGCAGAAGAGTGTGGTGGGCCAAAGTAAGGAGCTGTGCTTGTGCTCCCTTGTCCTCTCCTTGCTGGTCATAGAATCATGGAGTGGTTTGGGTTGGAGGGGACCTTAAAGACCATCTAGTTCCAACCCCCTGTATGGGCAGGGACACCTCCCAGTAGACCAGGTTGCCCCAAGCCCCATCTGACCTGGCCTTGAACACTTCCAGGGATGGGGCAGCCACAGCTTCTCTGGGCAACCTGTTCCAGTGTCTCACCACCCTCAAAGTGAAGAATTTCCTCCCAATGTCTAACCTAAATCTTCCTTTTCCCTGTTCTAATCCATTTCCCCTCATCCCATCCCTCCCTGCCCTTGGCCAAAGCCCCTCCCCAGCTTTGCTGGAGCCCCCTGGAAGGGGGGCACTGGAAGGTGCTTTAAGGTTTCCCTGGAGTCTTTTCTTCTCCAGGCTGAACACCCCCAACTCCCTCAGCTGTCTTCATAGCAGAGCTGTTCCAGCCCTTGGATCATCTCCGTGGGCTCCTCTGGTCCCCATCTGTTGAGCTGAACAGTTCAGAGGGCCCAGCTGAGTGTTCTCCTACCCTGTGACCAGTGGTAGCTCAGCTCTTTAGATGAGAAGGGGAGTTAGCTCAGCTGATGTCCTGTAGTCACCTGTTTTGGGGGATAACCTACTGATGTGTTGGTGCCCTTGGTTTAGGAGAGGGTTGTTTTTTCTTTCCCCTTGAGGTAGCAACTTGTCTAATGTTCTCTCGAGGTGTGTTTGTGCATAACCTAGGGTGAAAGGCTTCAGTCAGAGCTGTGTCATCTCATGTTCTTGCATGATGGGAGGTTTGAGCTCACCTTGCACTCCTGACCTTGCTGGTGCACCAGGTGGGTTTGAGCCTGGGTCAGAAGAGATCACCTCAAAAATGCTGTTGGAGCATTTCCTCAAACAGTCAAAGCTGCTCGTGTGCAGGTTTCCTACCACTCTTTTCTGCATTTTCCATCATCTCTAGGCACATTGTTCCACGGGTATGTGTCAGGCCTGTTCCAAGAACAACCCATCCTGTGTTTATCCTTATCAGTTTCCTTTTTGATTTATTGATTTATTTTTTTTTGTCTTCACAGTGGGTTCCGGTCCCAAATTGTAACGTAAGTGAAGGATTTGGTTTTTAGTCAGTGATCAAAGATCTCTAACCCACTAACCAAGTCACTAACAGTGCAATTTAGCAGCTTTGGGACTAGAGCTGAACTGAGCTAACTTTTTAACCCTCTTTAATTACCACCCAGACAGGATGGGAAAGAATCTTCCTATTGGCCATAAAGGACCCAAAAGGAATTTGTTCCTCTTTGTTTCCCAGATGATTTTTATGGCAACTTTGGACATGCTGTCAACCTGAAAGGAGAAAGCTGGGGGTTCCTGCCCAAGCTGGGTTCTACCAGACCTACTTTTCTCTCTACCCTGCTGTGTAGGCACCTCAGTGCAGTTGTTTGAGGAGTCTGGACAGGCAGGAGCTGAGTTGGCCTCTGTATGATGTTGTCCTTATGGCATCAGAGCAAAATGCTGGCCAGGAGGACAACTGGTTTTCATGGTGGTGTGTCTGGCAAAGTGCCCTGGGGTGTGTAGAGTGCTGAGACATGAGACAAGGAGACATGCTGAGAAACTCTGAAACATCTGATCCCATCTGCTGTCACCTTCCATGGCCTGCAGAGCAGTATTTTGCAGCTGGGGAGTGATGTCCCTCTTCCCACTATCCAGGCACTAAGTATCCAGGGCATGTGGTGGTGACTGCAGCAGAAAATTCTGCTTAACTGCTTTAACTGGTGATGAAGGAAGAGCAGCTGGTTGGTGCTGGGAACCATTAATCTTGCAAATAACAGAAGGAAATGGCAAGAAAATAAAAAGGTGCTGCACCTTTGCTGATGGTGTCTTTTGGTGGTGTCCCTGGGAGCTGAGCTGTCTTGGAAAGACTGTTTTCTTCACTCAGTCTGAAGTCTCCTTAAAATTGTGAAGCTAAACTTCCTCCCTGTCTGCACAAGAAGGGACTGGCTTGCTCTTAGGATCTGCCAGCCTTCTCCAAAGCCCCCTGAAGTCACTCCAAAGTCACTTCAACTAGAATAGCTTCAAATCAGGCCCAAATGAATTAATAGGAGCCTAGGGTAAAGGCTGCAGTGCTGCTTGTTTGGTATTCTCAGCATGCACGAGTTCTGCTCAAATGCTGGATTTACCTGTTTTGAGACCAGGTTTGGTCCCCAGCCAGTGTGTTTGCATCCTGTCAGGAAAGCTGATAGACCTGAGCAGAACTCCTTCAGCAAAAGCCTCACCTGGAACGTGGAGGAGATGTGCAGAGACCAGATGCTGTTTGTTATACTCTGCTCCAGCCTCACCTCTTTAATATTTTCTGAGCTTTTGTCTTGGGCTGTCAGCCAGGGAAAAGGTTCAGCCTTGGTTTGCTTGGGCATGGAGTAATTCGTGGTTCCAGATATTTAGCCTAAGGTCTCCTAAACTTGCCATTTATGGAATCTTTCAAGGAGCAAAAGGCTCCTATCAGGCCAAGGTTTTTTCTCCTTCATGCTGACCTGACACAGCATCTGGCTGCTGAGCTGCTGCTTCCATCTCTTGGGGACAGCCTTGAGCTGGTTGAATTGCTGTGCTCTGCTGTGCCACTGGATTGCTGAAGTGGTTTTTTGTTTTTTTTTTTGGCTTTGTCTGCAGGAAATGTGCTCTGAGTGGCCTCCCCAGGACCTGCAAACACCGCATCATGCTGGGGGATTCTGGGAGTTACTACTACATTTCACCATCCTGCAGGGCCAGGGTGAGTCTTCCCACCTTCCTCAACCCTCCAGAATTGTTCCAGGCCCTGAAATGGAGGAGCTCTTGGGTCAGCCCCTCAAACTGACAGAGACATGTGGGGCTTGAGTGTGTTCCTGAAGTCCTGGTGACTCTTGGTCCATGAGGAGAGTGCAGGTCTCCAGCCCTTGCCTCATGCTCTGGTGATCTGCCTTATGTTCCTCCAGGCAACTTGTCTTCAGTGAGTTCACTCTCCATGGTTTGATTCAGTACAGGGCTTTGATTGTTTTGCTTTATTATTATGTTTTAATCCTCCTTTGTAAAACACAGTAATTTTCTGCCCTTTAAATGCTGGCTCTTGTTACTGTTCCAGTGCAGGTCAGTGACTCAGCTGGTTGTGAGAACAAGCTGCCCTTTCTTTGGAGGGAAGGGAGGTGAATGATCTGTTAGTGTTGCTCCTGGGGCTCTGATTCTTAGCAGAAGAGCTGATCCTGCAACATGTCACAAAACGATTTCTGAGACAAAAAGTTGGTTTTGCCCATGAACTTAAGTTGACTAATTTTTTGCCACAGCCAAGTACTCTGGAGTGTGACAAACCCCCCTCACCTCCCTGCACACAAACTTGCTGCACAAACCTCTAACTCCAACGATCTTCATCCTGTTGGAGAACAGTGCCCTTTGGAGGAAGATGGGGGACTTTGCCACGTGAAGTAATGATTATTTATGTCTCAAACCAGCAGCAGATTGGAGCTCTTCCACAGTGTCTCACAGATGGTGGAATGTCTTGGGATGGGGTTGCAGAGGCCCAGATTTTTTGTGGTTTATGTTTTTAACCTGATTTTTTTTTGCTCTTTCTTTTCCATCTGGTGGTAGGTGGTACTATTTCTCAGGTGCTGAACACTCAGAGCTCTCCTGCTGGGGGGCTGTGCAGGCCTCTTGCAGGCCAAGCAGTTCTGTAGCTGACTTTTTTTCCTTGTTTTTCTCTTTCTCTCTCCCTCAGATCACAGCAGTGTGTAACTTCTTCACATACATTCGCTATATCCAGCAGGGCTTGGTGAGGCAGGATGGTAAGAGGGGGGAGTGGCTGGCTGGGGTGGGGGTGTCTTCTTTGGGCCATTGGAAGGAATTAAGAGGTCCTATTCAGTGGGACAGGAATGGGGTCAGCTCGGGGTACCCTGAGCTCCCTGTGCCTCTGAGAAACAGACTATAGAATCATAGGATGGTTTGGGTTGGAAGGGACCTCAAAGATCATCTAGTTCCAACCCCTGCATGGGCAGGGACACCTCCCACTAGAACAGGTTGCTCCAAGCCCCATCCAACCTGCCCTTCAACACTTCCAGGGATGGGGCAGCCACAGCTTCCCTGGGCAAGAAAGGCATGAGAGGGAGGAATAGATGCACCTACTTGATCATCAGCTTGTTGGAAGGTTTGCCCTTGGGTGGGGCTGGTAAGGGGTGACATGATGGGCTTGTCCTGCCGGGCCCTCCAGCATGTCTCCTTCCCTCATTTTGAGCCTGGCTGGGCTGCACTGAGCATGGCCTAACATGAGGTGCTGTCCAGCTGTGTCTTGCTTACTGATTTGTTGGTGGTTTTTTCCCTTCTCTTCCCCACACCCCCTCTGCTTTGCAGTGGAGCTGATGTACTGGGAGGTGATGCGGCTCCGCAGGGAGATGTCCTTGGCCAAACTTGGGTTTTATCCCAGTGAGATGTGAGCAGAGGCCCCAGCATGGAAGGAAACTGCTCCTGGATGAACAGCTTGTCAAACGTAGTCTGCTAAACAGATGGATGCAGTCCCTTTCCTGCAGTGGGCCTTACTCCCTCCCTCTGCCTGGAGCTAATCAAAGAGCAAGAAGCACAAGTTCCACCTTCAGCTGTCCCACTTCTCCAACTGTGACTGGAAGGCAGCTGCCAAGCTACCCCCCGTGGAGTTGGGCTGGCCCTGGCTGCTCTGGGGTGGCCACCTATAGACTGTCCTCTATGGAGTTTCCTATATGCAGTGTATAGCCATTCTTTTTTTTTTTTTTTTAAACCTTTGTTTTTATATGCAATCTGCTTTGGCATAGTCTGAGGCCAGCCCTGTGCAGGCCAGGAGTCCTGGACCTTCTTTGGAAGCACATTTTTCAGGACAGATGCTGGCTGTCTGTCCCATCTTGTTGGTGGAGGGTGCTGTGCCCCAGTCCTCCTCACCACTTCCTCCCCTGTAGATGCCAGCAGCACACAATGATCTGATGGAGGGGCATGGCCAGCCTGATGCCAAGGACTTCCTTGCTCCTTGTGAAGGAGCCTGCACGAGAAGCTTTTCTGCCAACTGAGTCACAAAGAGGGATTTGTTTCTGTTTTTAGCTTGGGATTTGGCACTGGGGGAAAGGCCAGAGCAGAGGCTGCAGCTGTGCACCTTCAGCAGAAGAAAAGCAAGCAGGAAAAATGCAGAACTCACAGCTGGCTGCAGCCTTCAGGATGTTTTCTCCTCATCTAGAGCTTCTGCTGCAGTTGTCACAGGAAGACGTGGACCTTGACAGGCGGTGCCCTGTGGCAGTCCTGGGTGCAGAAGTCCTCCGTGGTGCTCTTGGAGGCAAACTTCACCCACAAACAGATGCCTTTGAGCAGTTCCTGCTTTCAGGGTAGCTTTGGGTGGTAGTTCCCACTGTTTAGATAGAAACCATGGTCCCAGGCTGGGTTCTTTGTCTCCAGAAGGAGCATTCCAACACTGGGAGCAGTTGTGAGGCCTCAAGGTTTCCTCCCAGTGTTGCATCAGACCTAGAGACAAATGTCTCCTGGGAAGCCCAGCTTCTCCTGGGCTGCTAACCCCAGAAAGGAGATTTCAGACATCTTTCTGTGCACATGAAGGGAGGTGGCTGCAGTTCCTGTTTGCCTCAAATATGCAGGGATGGATGTCCCTAAAGCTGTTGGGAAGCAGAGGCCTGCTATAGCTTGAGCTCAGGCCCAGGCTTGTCTGAGCAGAACTGTTGAAGCCATGCCAGTGTTTTGTAGCCAATTTAGCCTTTTTTTCAGTGACTGTGGAATCAGCTCAGCCACCACTTGCCCTGGAGGTTTCATCTCACGTGGCATTTCTGCACTCTTGGCTGGTATGTCACTCTGTCCCTCTGCCATCATCATAACTCCTGTCTTAGCAGGTTGGTGCCCAGCCCCAGTCACCATCCTCAGCTCCATCAAGTTTCATCCTCTCCTGGGAGGTGCTACAGCAGGAACTCTGGATCTTCAGTGGATGAAAATGAACTGAGCTGCTGTGGTTTTGTCCAGGGGAGGGAAGAAAAGATGGGGATGGCAAAAGCTTTTGGTTTGGAGGCTAATAAAGGTCTGAGAGCCTTCTGTGGAAGATCCCCACGAGCACAAGGTTTCCTGTCACTGAGCATACTCACAGGATGCTGCAGAGTTGCTCCTCAGGGCACTCCTCTCCTGACACCTATCCTGGCACGTGGTGCTGTTTGCCAAGGGTTAGTGGCCATGTGGAACATGAGTGGTCATCCCCTGAGCTGGGAGAACACGTCCTGACAATACACACTAGCTTTGAGTCCACCTCCTTCAGCTCAGGAAGGGCTGTCCTGCGAGTCCAAGTTGTTAACAGCCCAGTTCTGCTTTTGCTTCCCCCAGCTGAGTGCCCCAACTCAGGCTGCTCACCCCAGCTAGGTGAGTGTGTTCATCTGCAGCTCTTCACCCAAGGAATGCATTTCAAATGTGGAGTAAAAGCCTGGAAAATACATCTTTGGGTAAGAGTCTGGCTGGGTCTCGGGCTAGTGATAAACCTGCATCTCTTTGGTGTCTGCAGACGTGTGGCATCAGCTTTTGACATTTGACATCAGCTTTTCCAGAGGAGAAAACAGGCCTTTTCCCAGTTGCAGATTTCAGCTCAGGTAAATTCTGTTCCTGGCAGTTTCTCCTTGTG
This sequence comes from Hemiprocne comata, assembly GCA_020745705.1. Classification (NCBI taxonomy): domain Eukaryota; kingdom Metazoa; phylum Chordata; class Aves; order Apodiformes; family Apodidae; genus Hemiprocne; species Hemiprocne comata. The sequence continues at coordinate 2,019,187 of CM036590.1, forward strand.
TCTGTTCCCCCTGACCTTGTGATCCCTCCGTGTCATCCTGTGCCATTAGCTGCTACATTGCACAACAGACGTGGCTACACTGCAGCACTGGGAATGAGATGATCTCTCTGTGCAGGAGATGGTTTGGTGTGAGGGGTTTTTCTTTTTCCCCCCCCCGTGTCATTTTGTAAAGCACTTTGAGATGAATTAGAGAAATGCATTGATTAAGGTTTTCTTACAGTTAAAACAATTTGCAAATGAAGTCACTCCGTTAGCCAGCGGGATGGTTCCCCCCTGCTCTTTAATAAAGGAAAATAAACATTTGTTATTAACCTCATTAAAGGTTGCTGTTGAGTTTGTTGGGGTGGGTGTGCTTGGTAGCCAAGAGGAAAATCAAGTTGGGCTGGTGGTGTGCTCTGTGCTTCTCCTGCTGCTGTGTGTCCTCAGGGACTGGGTTTTCAGTGTTCCTCTTCATCAGTCTGGCTGCTCCCCAGCTCCACCAGGGGACTAAGTCACTGTTCTGGTAGCAAACAGTTTTATCCCAGGTATTTCTTGTGACAGGGCAAACCCCTGTGGTTCTTGCTGAGCAAGGCTGAGTTCTCTTCCAGCTCACCTGTGGCCTGGGTCATTTTGCTGGCCTAAAGCATTCCATGGGATATGCTGGCTGTCCCAAAGGCTGGTGAGTTCAAGGATCTTCTTCCTCCTCCTTTCCTTGCAGGGCTGAGCAGTCTCCTGCTTTTCCTATCAGCAGGTGGAGGCAGAAGCATGGTGGGAACCTTTCAGAAGCTGCCATTACCAGTGGGCCCTTGGTGGTGTAGAGTCAATGTTTCTGGAGACTTTTGGATCATGGACTCCTCTTTGGCAGGTCTTGCACAGCGGGCTGGGGCTTTGGATGCAAAGGCAGGAGGAGCTGGCAAGCATGAGTTGTAGAAGCAGCAGGGACTGAACTTGCTCCTGCTGTTCAGGTAATGCCCCCTGCTTTTAATTTCAATGTGATTTGAAAAATGTCTTCCCCCAAAGGGTTGTCAGGCCCTGGCACAGGCTGCTCAGGGCACTGGTGGAGTCCCCATCCCTTGAGGGATTCAAAAGCCATGTAGATGTGGTGCTTGGGGATGTGGTTTAGTGGTGGCCTTGGCAGTGCTGGGTTAACAGTTGGACTTGGTGATCTTGAGGTCTTTTCCAACCAAGACTATCCTATGATTCTAAAGCAGGACCAGAGCTGGTGGTGTCTGCCCATCCTGCTTGTCCCCTCAGGGCCAGTGCTGGAGTGGAGCAGGGGTGTGAGCAGAGGGGAGCTGCCAGGAGAGCCAGAACAAGTTTCCCTGAATGGATGGGGGCTTCAAGGAGGAGATGGTGGGCAGCCACCAGGGCCAACAGCAGATAGGATGGAGTAATCAGAAGGACCATCCCGCCCAACTCAAAGCTGTGTCTGCACTTCCCTTCCCTGGTGGGTCTGGGCTGGGCTGTTTGTGCTCACATGACTGTGAAGTTTCTTTGTGCTTTTGAGCTCCTCAGGTGTCTTGTGTGAGGCAGCGACATTTTGAGTTGGGAACTGTCTCCAGAGTGGAGTATCAGCTGTATGGATTTGATTTTAAAGCGTTCTACGGGGTCTGTGTTAAAAAGTAATTCAAGAATCTTCGTTCTTGGCAAGGGAGAGCAGCCTCTGTTCCTCCTCGAGAAGTTTGGTGCTACCCTGTGCTGCGTGGTCAGGCAGCCACCAGAGGGCACAGGCAGACCAGGCACGGACTGTCCTTCCCTTGCGGCCAGAATGGAGCATCTCCAGGGTCCTACCTCGCTTCTGTGAAGGCATCACACCTGGCTCACCTGTCTTCTGCAGCCTCTTGGCCAGGTGGATGCCTGCAGCCTTCCTCTGCTCCTGGCGGTGGGAATCGGTGGTGGATGCCGTTCTCTGTCGGCAACTGGAGAGCAAGTCTGTGATGTGGGAAGGGTGGGTTTGGATTTTGAGGGATTCTTGGTGAAGCCTGAGGAATGTTGTAAAGCAATGAGGATGGCCAGGTGAGACACTGAATGTTTTGCTGTGTCTGGGTCCTCAGGTGTAATGTCCTCACTGGAATCACTAGGGATTGCTGATCAGAAACTTTTCTGGGGCTGAGATCAGAGTTGGCTCCCAAGCTTCTATGGTCTGAGAAGGTATCAACCCTGTGTCTTATTACCATCTGCCCACCTCTCCCACCAGAGCTTTCCTGCTGTTTTCCCTCTCAGAAGTAAACCATGGTCCAGCTGCCAGACCTTCTGGTTCACTTTCAAGCCTCACGTTCCATGTCTGTCAAACTGGGAGATGATTATTTTCCACCATGAGGTGGATATTTGGGGCACACCATTTAGGACAGCTTCTATCTAGAGCTCTACTAGGAGTGATAACGTGTTTGTATGCTTGATCTATTGGGTCTACCTGGATGTGGGGCTCTGAGCATTTGTGCATGAATCCATGGCTGGGAGGGATGCCTGCAGGTCCAGAGAATGAACCATCTGAACCTGGACTGCAAGGGAGCTTGGGTTTGGGACAGAAGAGGGATGTTTTACATCTCTGATGGATGTTAATGTTGTGCACAGTGAGGTGCTTTTAGGTACTTAATATATATTGAAGTGCAGAATCTAGGAGGTGTTGAACAGCAAGAAGAGAGAAGCCAGGATAAGGATCCTAGGGAATTGGTTGCTCATGGCAACTCCCTGGATCTGCTGCTTCTGTCCTTTACCCTTTCTTCAAACTTACTCTGGGTTTGCCCCGGGCTGTAAATCAGGCTGTCTCTGCACAGTCGGTCAGGCTGCCCCCACATGCACAGTGTGTTTCCAGGAACCAACAAATGAAAGATTGTTTTGTTTGTTTGCTCCAGGTGCAGACAAGGAGAAGGCAGAAGGTAAGCAGATGGCCTCTAAAAAAAGTCAGCTATTTCAGAGCTTTCATGATGAATAATAATCACCTTCCTTCATGGCAGATGTGTCAAACTGGTGAGGGTTAGTGCAGAACAGGCAGCACCACAGGAGGTGTGGGGAAATTCCAGTCATTTCAGAAATCTGGGAAGCGTGGCCCTGCCAGGAAGAAGCTGGTGTCCTGGCACCAGCCTGAATGTGCACGTGACACTGAGGGCTGGGGCTGGTCAGCTCTGCCAAGGCAACATGATCCTTATAGGAGCAATCCCAGTGGTGCCACTGGTGCTGGAAGCCAAGAGGTCGATTTTTCTATTGATCATGTCAATATTCCCATGTTGGTACCAGGGTTGTTGGGCTGGGCTGAGAGAGGAGCTGAAACATTGACTTAAGGCAGATGGACTTTGTGCTGGTTTGCAACATTTGCAGGGTTATCAGAAGGCAGGAGAAGCCCTCAGTGGGGTCATTCCTGTTCACAAGGGATGATGAGTTGGAGAGAGAGCAAATTCCAGCCCTGCTTCCCCTTCAAATTTTGGCCACCAGTGAAATGTAGTTATGTCCTTTGTGGTGAGGTTCCAGGAGACAGGGCTCAGTGGACAGTGAGGTCCCTTCTAGGAGGGTTGGTGTGTGCCACAGGGAATGGCTGCAAAGCCTCTGCCCCACAGAGCTTGGCTGAGCAGCCAAGGTTCTTCAGCAGCCTCTTCCCAGCTGAAAGAGACCAACCCCTTCCTCTCACCAAGGAACAGTGTGTTCTGTGGGTGCCTCCATCATCTGGGCACAAAGGGTGGCAGAGGGCATTGAGGTGAAGAGCAGAGAATGCTGGATCACTGGTGGGATGGGAGGTGGTGGGAGAAGACACAGGAGCTTGGTATGATTTCACTGGTGAGACAGCATGTACACAGTGCCCAACCTGAAGAAGAGAGAAAGGGAAGAGCTCTTTTGGGGGTGGATTAGAAGAGGAAGAGAATGTAGAGAAAGTGAGACTAGTTGTGGGCTGGATGTGAGGAGAAGGGCAAATCAGAGCTGACAGGGATGCCTTGGCTCAGGTTGACCTTGAAATGATTCCCCTTGTAGAAGGTATCACGCTGGGTTAACTGAAGAGGTACAGTTGAGTCATTGGTACGTGTCTGGTTACTTACAAGTAACTTCAGTGATGGAAAAGCAGCTCACAGGAATTTGTGCAGGAGCAGGAAGGCCCAGAACAGCTCCCCGTGGGGCTGTCTCAGAGAGGGGAGCCATGAAGAGAAAGCTGAAGGAGAAATTGGAGTGAAAACTCCAGTAGCCATTGCTGCGCCATTCAGAGAGCTCCCAGTGACCCTCAGCTGGGCACCCAGAACCTCCTGAGCTCCTTAACTCCATGTAAAATACCAGAAACTTCCTTAATGCTTCCTATTTATGTGTCCCTTTCAGTTCTGGGGCTGCAGGTTTTCCTCTGGCAGATGAAGATGTGGTATTGGCTCAAGGACAGGTCCTTGCCCTTAATTCCCCTGGCTCGTCGTGCTGATTCTGCTCTGTTAATCACCTTAGAGTCAAGTAAAGATGCCTCATGTCAATGGACACGTCCATCACGTATGTTGGTTGTGGCCTTTGCTCTTTCTGCAGCAGAATTGCAGCTGGGGCTGGAGGAGGTGACTTGTCCATTGCCTTTGACCTTCCCCTTTGTCAGGCCACCTGCTGAAAGCCAGCTGACCAAAATGATAAGGAATGAAGCACAAATCCAACTCCCAGTTGCAGTGACCTTGACAAATAGTGGGTCAGTGGGAAGGGCAGCAGCACCTAATGGTCCCATGGGTGGATGGCAAGAGAGCTTTTGGGCAGCTGAAGTGTTGGGACCACCTAAAAGCCTGACTGCTCTGTCTTGCAACAAGCCTGAAGACTCTTCTGTGTCTGCACTAGGAACAACTGACAGAGGGGACATGAGGACCAAATCTTGTTCATCTAGCACTGAACTGATGTCTGTGTGTCTGAAAGAAGATCTCATGTGTACCCACCTGTTCAGGTTGTCTTTCCAGCCCCCTGTTCTTCTGACTACCATTGCATATCTGTGGGTTTGGTGATCCTTCACTCCTGGTTTGTCAAGGGACTCCTGGTGTAACAACTGATTTAGACACATCAGATATTACAAGAAGCTCCTTTAAAATCCTCAGTGACTCCATGAGGACTTGGGGGTTTCCCTGTGGCTTGTAGCCCTCCAGATGTTTTGGCTCAGGCTGGTGCTGCTGGGTCCATGACTGAGTGAGGGGTTAAAACTTCTCTCCTTTGCAGCAGGTGGTTCTTTCACACGCAGTGCAAATACTGCAGGATATTTGCACAGGAGGAGGAAAACTCTGGAGGTAATCCAGCCTTGCTTCCTGCTCGTAGCTGGGCTACATCTGAGTTAGCTCAGGCCAGTCAGTGCCTTACCCTGCTGAGCTTAGAAAACCCAGAAGTCATTGTGCTGGTGTCAGCAGGGTTGTCACTAGCTTCTCTTCATCGTGCTGATTTTAAAAGCCTGGCTTTACAGGTCCAAAATGCACAAATACCTTAAACCCTCTTCCTGCAGCACGTGTGCTACCACAGTGACCTGCCCTCCCTGCCTTGGCAGCAACACCTCTGGGGGGGTTTTTCTGAAACTTTGGGACATTTACAACATACTTCCATAGAGACCTTGAAAATTGACCCTTTCTGTTCAGTGGTGGTTACAGGGACGTTGCAGAAAGGAAATTGCTCCTTCATGTCTCTCCCCTGTTCTGTGTGTGATTCACAGACTGATGCCACATCTCTTGGCTTTTTATTTATGGATTTTTAATTGTCCATAGTTCATAGTGTTGGAATGGTTTGGGTTGGAAGGGACCTTTGAGGACCACCTCATTCCTGCCTTGCCCAAGGTGAGAGGCAGAACCCCCTGCTGCAACATTCAAGCCCAGACATCTTGTTATTAGGCAAATTGTTGGGTTTTGTTTTTTTTTTAATTTTTGCAGGAATGTGAAGAGAGTCATGATGCTGGAATGCTGCACTGCAAAACAAACACTGGACCTCTGAAGTCATCCTGCTGATCCCCTCTTGGATTGCATTTCACTTACATGCCTTTAGCAAGTCAGATGTTCCAATTTAACTTTCTGTGAGCTTCAGCATGATCAGGAGGCAAGAATGAGCAAGGGACTGGTATTGGTGTTGGCACCAGCACCTTCAGTTGTGTTTAATGCTCCAGGTTTTTTTTCCTCCCTGGCTGATGGTGAGGAGGAGGCTTTGCTGCTTGGGTCCCTCTGGGGTCATGGCCGTGGCCTCTGGGCTTGCAAAAGGCAAGAATTTCAACTTGCAGTGACTGATCTGAAGTTGCTCACAGGACCAGGCAGAAGGAGGAACTGGCTCCAGCTGAGAAACCAACAGCATCTTCTGTAGGTTCAGAAACCAGATTTTTAAGCTTTATCAGGCATCTGCAAGCAAGGATTTTAAATGTTCTTACATATATTCTTTCTGAACTAATCCTAATGTTAATATCATCAGTCTAATTGCTCTGCTCAGCATGTTCTTTTGGTCTCAGCTGGCACTTTCACACCTTCATGGGCAGTGGCTCCCAAAATGACACCCAGATCCCTTCACCAGAGGTGCTTTCCTGATCTGGGATGATGCGTGGGGACTCTGGTTTGTGCTGGTCACAATGAAAATAAGGGAGAAATCACAAAAGAGAGAGTGCAGGAGGGTTCCTGGGGTTTATATAAAATGAGCCACTGCTTAATGCAACAGAGGAGGGCAGATCTGAGTGCAGGGTAATTGAATTAAATGAGTCGGACAAGACCAGCCACACCTGTTCCAACTCGGATGTGTGCAAACACAGGCAATTGCTGTGATTAACCTTCTCACTGTCATATGCAAATTAAGCACCTGGCCAATAAGTTGCATAGTTGTCTAATTGTGCTAAGAACGAGGCTTCAGGCAAGGGTGAAGCTCCTCTGTGAGGATCCTTCTCCTTGACCTCTTTTCCACTCATCTCCTAGAATCATGGAATGCTTTGGCTTGGAGAGACCTTGAAGATCATCTAGTTCCAACCCCCCTGCATGGGCAGGGACACCTCCCACCAGACCAGGTTGCTCCAAGCCCCATCCAACCTGCCCTTCAACACTTCCAGGGATGGGGCAGCCACAGCTTCTCTGGGCAACCTGTTCCAGTGTCTCACCACCCTCACAGGGAAGAATTTCTTCCTAATATCTAACCTAAATCTTCCCTCTTCCAGTTTTGATCCATTACCTCTTGTGCTATCACTCCCTGCCCTTGTCCCCATCTTTCTTGGAGCCCCTTCAGGCACTGGAAGATGCTCTAAGGTCTCCCTGGAGTCTTTGCTTCTCCAGACTCAACAGCCCCAACTCTCTCAGCCTGTGTCTCCAGAGCAGAGCTGCTCTAGCCCTCGGATCATCTTTGTGGCCTCCTCTGGACTCTCTCCAACAGTTCCATGTCCTCCTGCTCCGGGGCTGGACCCAGTACTCCAGGTGGGTCTCCACCCTCTAGAGGTGGTCTTTGGTTTCTGCTGAACTTCCCTTGTCTTCTTTCACCTGTGCTTGAGATTCCAACAGCAGTGTTAGCAGTGGGTGGAAGAGCTCTGTTACAACAACCCAGGGGAGTTAAGAAAACACTCATCATTCTCACAGTGCAGCTCCTCAGGTTTTCAACCCAACAACCTCCATGGGGGTTAGAAATCACCTTTATTTATAACAGAGCTTGGTGATTTGGGGGGAGTCCCCAGGGACAGCCTCAGAGCAATGTCTTTGTCTCAGGATCAGCACTTTGGGTGGTTGGAGCAGGACATTGTCCTTCATGTTAGCATCTTGAGTGCTGGATACCTTTCATCTTTTTGGTAGCTCACAATTAACCCCAGTCTGAAAAAAAAAGAAATAAAATCACTGAACTGAGAGGTTGATTCTGCTGAAGAAATGCAAGAGAAGCTGTTGTGAGCTCCTGCATGTATTTCTCCTACCAAACTGGGCTTCTCAGCAAACATCTGGAGCTGGATGCACATGCTGGCTGATTCTGCAGCAGGCTGATGGACAGTTGGTCTCCCTGGGGTGCTAGGAAAGGCCTTTGGATACAGAGCAAAATTATTATCCAGGACTTGCTGAGCGACTGGAGGAGGTTTTGAATCCAGTGCCTGTTTGCCAGGGAGTCCATCCTCTCACTGAGGCTGAAAAAAATACACTGACTTGAAGGTAAAAAGTTGCAACATCTTAATTTAATAGTTCAGTTTTATAAAGCTGTCAGCACACATTACCATGAAACTCAATTGATCATCAATAACCCACAGCCCATAATCATCAAAACTTGCCCCATGGTATTTTGGGAAACGACCTTAACTTTCCATCTTCACCAGGAGCTGGCCCGAAAAAATCATAGAATAGGGTCCCAGATGTGAGGATTTTTTCTGCATTTCAGCTTGCTGGTCACAGCTGGGTGTTTGTGGTTTGTTTTTGCTGGCCTGCTTTGTAGGAGTTGTTTCCCTTGCCAACGGGTTCCTGTCTCTGTTCCCATTTCCAGCAGTTAATTTTAGTTTTCAGCACCAATATTTCTGACGCTGGTTCTTAGCACAGGCCTGAATGTTCTTCTGTGAGGAGCTGGAATGAGACTATCAAAAAGAAAAAAATGAAGTTTGATGCTGCACTGCTCACAAATGGATGTGTGTGAATATAGTGGATGTGACAGAGTAATGATTGGTCTGACACTTGGGTCACTTTGCATTGTCTTGATAAGGGAAAGAGAAAGATATAGTCAATACATCGAAGCTGCTCTCTGGATCTGTGAACTTTTTTGGACTCCTAACACTGTCACGTCCTATAAACTCACACTGGGATGGATTTCTAGCCACATTATTCAGGATTACAAATGACTGGGTTTCAATTAAACCTTTCAGATGGCTCGGATGCTCAGCTGGAATGCACCACTGCTGCTCCAAGGATCCAGGTGAACTTAGACAATTCGTGGACCAGTCCATAATCCGTGTAGAAGAGGTGATTTTGCAGGCAAGATAAATCACCCACAAGCCCAGCAACATCTTTATGTTGAGACTCAGCAGATTTCTTACTGAATGGGGAAATAAATGAGCTTATTCTGTAGCTCTCACTGGGGTAATTGTTTCCATGTTGTTGCTGGTCAGTGTTTAGGGAACAAAGTCCACACCTCTTGTAATTCTGTCAGCAAACAAAACATGAGAATAATAACTTCTGTACACAAAGGAGACCTTTTCATAATTATCTCCTCCTCCTTGCCTCATTCAGCAGCAAGAGGCTGAGCAGCATCATGAACTTCATCCTCTTTGAAAGGTTCTTTACTGCCTTTCTGAAAGGACTCTGATGTTTTGTCTTTTAGTCTCTTTTCCTTCTTCCTCTCTTCATCTTCTTTTCCTTTTTTTTCCTCCTCCTCCTTTTTTTCCTCCTCCTCCTCCTCCTCCTCCTTTTTTTCCTTCTCTTTTCTATTCTAATAGAATTCTACAAAATGTTCCTCATGTGTCTTTGCCCTTCCTGGCTGAGCTACTGGTGACTCCCTCTGGCTGAATCACTGGATTCCTGTGGTGGCTGGAGATGGTGGTGCTTCCAAAAACACCCACTTGCAGTAGAAAGTGGCTTCAGATTGTTAACCAACTGCCATCTCTGGAGATCATGGAGGACCTGAATGTCTTCCTGAAGAGGAATGGCATCTTGCTTCAGACCTTAGTGTGCTGGGGCTGGGGAAATTTCCAGAATGCTGGAAGTGCTGTGCAGTGTCATGTGTTGTGCACAGGAAAATCACATTAAATAGCCCCGTTCCAGGGCAGTGTTGGGTTGGAGTGATTCACCTCCTGGCTTGCTTTGGGGTTCTGGAATTCTGTATTATTCCCTTCATGCTATTTATAACATGGTTTTCAAACAGATGATGATTCTGTGTCTGGAAATGGGAATGAAATACTGGCCTTACCAGAGGCCAGCAGCTCACCCCTGCCCTGTGGTGTAGGAACAGCCAGGACAGAGGGACACTGCAGCTTGGACATGCTACAGAAATGTCTCTCTACTAGATTTGAGGGATTCAGACACATTTTTTCCAAGCTGCCCAATAAAATACTTGAGGAGATAAGCCCAGCACAAACTCTGAACTAAAAATGGAGTTTCTTCAGAGGCTGAACTCATCAAGGACTTTTTCTGCACAGGATTTTAAAAAAACCTGCTGCAAGGAGGACACTGGGTGAGAACAGTACCTTCTGGCATGGCCTGGGTGAAACCTGAGGGGATGAGCACATGGACACACTTCTGACCATGTTGATGCCACACAACAGGTATGGTGTGAAACACACAGCTTCCCAAGACAGCTGGAATCCGACCATTGGAGTCAGGAAACCAGGTTATTATTTTTTAAAGCAATGTGTAAGGCTTCTTTATAGACCTTGCCAATTGTAAATCTCTACCTTTTTAGGCCATTCAGTAGCTTAAAACAGAGTTGGAGCTGATGAGCTCAATGCCTGGATATGAGTATTTAACATAAGAATAGTAGGTGCATTTTCTGTTGATCTCATGCCTTAGATTCCTTACCATCCATGTGCTAATTTCAAGAGAGGGAGGGAACTGAAAAGGCTTCATTTTGACACCTAAAGTCAGATAAATTTAAAAAAGAAGACAAAGCCACTTGTGCTGCTGGGCTCACAGGGTCAGGGTGTTTCCCAAGTCCCCAGCTGAGGGGTGAGCTGAACTTTGGATAAGCTGAGCCTGAGCTTGTGGAAGATAAACCTTGGGAAACTGGCTGGCTTGGCACATTTCAACTAAAGCCTGTGGAGCTGAGCAGAGGTCCAAGGCCTGTGTAAAAGCAGGGAGGGTTTTGGTGTGGCTGGTGTGAAGGCACCTTCATCCAGAATGTGAACCTGGAGCTAGCAGGACCTTGTTCCCCTTGAAGCCATGTTGGGTTGGGATGCTCAGAGGTTCAAGCCATGTTGGGGTGCTCAGAGGTTCAAGCCATGTTGTGTTGGGATGCTCAGAGGTTCAGGCCATGTTGGGGTGCTCAGAGGTTCAAGCCATGTTGTGTTGGGGTGCTCAGAGGTTCAGGCCATGTTGGGGTGCTCAGAGGTTCAAGCCATGTTGTGTTGGGATGCTCAGAGGTTCAGGCCATGTTGGGGTGCTCAGAGGTTCAAGCCATGTTGTGTTGGGATGCTCAGAGGTTCAGGCCATGTTGGGGTGCTCAGAGGTTCAAGCCATGTTGTGTTGGGGTGCTCAGAGGTTCAGGCCATGTTGGGGTGCTCAGAGGTTCAAGCCATGTTGTGTTGGGATGCTCAGAGGTTCAGGCCATGTTGGGGTGCTCAGAGGTTCAAGCCATGTTGTGTTGGGGTGCTCAGAGGTTCAAGCCACATTGTACTGGGGTACTCAGAGGATCAAGCCATGTGGGGTTGGGATGCTGAGAGGTTCTGGGAACAGTTGTACCCTCCCAGGGAAGCAAGCCAGGTGCCACATCCATTTGTAACAGTTTCTTCTTGCATAAGAGCTCCCTGTGTTTGGATTAGGGGAGTGTGTTTATTCTAGGATCAACTAAAAGCCCTAATAGTGGGGCAAGGCAGGTCATTTTCTGGTTTGGGTTCTATGACTTCTCATAGAATGGTTTCTGTGCAGAATGAGCTTACCTATGAGGCAATGCTTGTGTACTCTGGAGAGCTGCAGCATGGACTGAGGTAACAAATAACCACAGACTGGCCTTCCCTGACCATCCTTCTGTCTCCTGACCTAGGAGAGCCAATGTGCTTCCCGCCCTCAGCCTCTCTGTTCTGTTCTCCTCCACCTGGAGATATGGTTGAAGTGGGTTTGTTTGCAAGAGCCACCAGCCTCATGGTTCTGTTAAAGCCTCTGGGCTGACTTAAAGCCCACTGAAGTGTTGGATCAAGTTGTTGGTGCTCACCATACCTCTGGATGAGCCATGAATGGGCAGCAAATTGAGTTTTAGACAAACTAAGGAGCTTCTGTGGAAGTTTTCACATGAGTTTTGTTCTCAGCTGCCTCCCTGGATGGCCCAGAGACTGATTTTTGAATGGCCAAGCAGATCTTTTTCCAGGGAGATGTCCTTTTCTCTAGTGCTGGTTCCCAAGGTGAGGATAAGCAGTGTCCTGGGCTGTGTCAAGGCTGATAAAGAAATTTGTGCTACAAAAGTCAACGCTATGAAGTCATTTCAGAATTTCAGCCTGTGAGGGTGGGGGGGAAAGGACTTTCCTCAATCACTACCTAACAGCTCCTCTATAAAAACGTGTAGTTAGGAAAAACAAGGGAAGCCATAATCAGCAAGTCTGATCCCAAATCCTTTTCTGGAGTTTGGTTCCATGGTTTTCTTATCATTCCTGGTCTGGGATCTGATTTTGGACTGATAAGAGCAATGACGAGGCTAAAGCTGAAGTTCAGACTTGAATACCAAATCCTACCCTCTAAGAATTTTAACATCAGTTCCTGATCTCAGAGCCAGACCTGGATGGTGACATCGAGACCCTACAAATGTCCTAGCTAGCATGTCCATGCTCCCTGCTAGTGGGTTGGTATTGCAGAAGGTGCTCCAAGGGGAAGCAGATTCTTTGAGCACTGCAGTGACTCTGGATGTGACTGGGAAAAAAAAAACCACGAAAACACACAAAACATTTTTATGGTCAACAAAAAGTTATGGTTTTATTGAGTGGTAGAATACACAAGAAAGAAAAAAATTCTTCTTTTTGAGTTACTGAAATATATTTTTTTAAGAATTAATCAGGAGCTGTCCCATAAGGAATGTGGTTTTGATGTTTGAGCAGCTCCTAGAAAACATCTGAAATGTTACGGCTTTGTTAGGAAGGCTTTCTTAGGAAAGCATCTACTAGAAGAGGCCATGGCTTGGACATGGCAGCTTGTTACAGAAAGAAAAGGATGTCTTTGCCCTAATGGAGACCTAAAATCCAGTGTGATCTGTGTAGCAAGGAGTGATGGTGCCTGGAGGTCCCTCCTGATGAGGCTCTGCTGGAGTTCTGAGGCTCCCGAGCCCTGTTTCAGCAAGCAGTTGGGATCCTGGACTCCTCAAACCCCTGCTGAAAGGAATGCAGATCCCTCATTCCCATTGTGCCTCTGCCTGGAAACATGGGGCTACACTTCATGTTAGCTCATGAGGCTGGCACAGCCCCATGGCCTTCAGTGGAGCTAGTTTGTGTTGCAGAAGGTCCAGGCTGCAGCTCTAACCTACTTGACCTGAGTGCAGGAGCAGCTCGTGCTCTGGGGGGACCAAAACCTGCTGCTGAAGTCACTGTGTGTGTCCCCCTAGCCTGGCCCTGCTCTCAGAGCCGAGGGAGGGTGAGCTCAGGGCAAGATCCAGCCCACCAGGAGATGGCTGGTGATGTTCCCAGCCCCTTCCATCTCCTTTGAGCCTCTGCTCTGACCTTTCCTCCTCGTGTCTCCAGCATCACCTGTTCTCTGGTACCTACCAGTGATGAACGGGAGGATACAGGGCACCTGACTTCAAGTTGCTTTTTCTTCTCTCTCCACCCCCTCGGTGTTTTCTCCTGCTCCATCATGCACCCCTTCCCTCATCTCTCCCATCTCTGTACCTCTCCCAAACCACATGCCCACCTCTCTCCTGCCCAGAGGCTTCTCTTGCCTTTGCTGCCCTTGCTTCAGCTCATGCCTTCCCCTGCCAACTCTCTCTGACCATCCTGCTCCTCCAGTTTCTGCTCCAGCCCCCCCAAACAAGGGACTGCAGAGAAGCCAAGCCAGCCCTTTCCTGCCTATTGTTTTATTATCTGCCCTGGAACAAACTCTGTCTTTCCAACTCGTGGCCTCTCTCTGTTGCCAAGTGCTCATGTAGCCAACGCTGTGGTTCAGCTGGGTTAAGTAAACCCTGGCAGGCTCCCAGCATGTTCTACAGATTATTTGTGTGTGTGTGTTTGTGTCTCATCCCAGTGCAAACGGGAGAGAAAAGTGTACAAGATTTCACCTCATTCTTTTCAGAGGAACTCCTTAGTTATGGTCCTCAGAAAGCTGGGCAGAACTGGACTTAAATTTCTGTGTTTGAACCGTTTTGGTGGCTGATTGCAACCTGTGTGACTGATGGCAGCTTTTTGCCTGGGCTGGGGACAAAGCCAAGCAAGGTCACATGAATTTTGTGTCTATCTAAGTTTGCAGTTTTACTGACACTTCTGGAACATCTCCTGTAAACCTGATTTCACTTTGGTCCTACTTAAAATTATAACCAAGCAGATTGCTCCAGACTTCCAGGGCTCGTTGTCAGGGATTAAAGGATGGAGAATTTCCATATCAAGGCACGTGTGAAACAGCTTGATTTCCAAGATAAGAGGGCTGGGATTTTTTTGGAAGGAGAGGAAGAAACTATCCAAGCCAGAGAAGGTTTGCCTGAAAAAGGAACCAGCAGCTAACTTTTTCACCAGGCTAACTTTAAAATGAAGAAGAAAAATACACTGCTAGTTACAAAGGGTTGGTGACCTACCCTTTGCAGATCAGATCTGTTCATCTTGCAAGGGCAGGGACAACACGTGTCACTGGGAAATCAGTTCTGACTCTAACACTGCACACAGTTTTTTATTGCTGGATTTGAGCAACTGAACATTTTTCATGAGAAGGGAATTTTCCGAGAGTCTGAAAGAAGCAAGAAGCTGGGGCAGAGTTACAAACTCTCTCCTCTTCCCCCCCTGTCTTCCCTTTGGTATCTTCTGCTAAGTCCTTGGGGGAAAAAAGAAAATCCCATTTGCCTAAGAGCTGGTCTGGCCGTTGCTGGCCTTGAATGTGTCAAGTTCTTCAACCATTGTCAGCAGTAGCTGCTGTCTGCTGTCAGGCCAGGCTGTCGTGCTGGCAATCCTCTGGGTTTTTAGCAGCAGAACAGTCCTCTGGCAGGCTGGCCAGTGGCAAAAGGGAAGCCAGGTTGCTAAAGCAGGACTGTTCACCCAGGCTGAGCTACCAGATTGCTGCAGTTTCTCTGGGTGTTAAAAAGAGTTTCCCAAGAAGAAAGGTAAGAGGGAGAAGAGCGGGGAGTGCTGAGGAGGAAGAGGCATCTGTAGTGAGAAAATATTTGCTCTGGAAATGAGGCCCAGAAGGGTGGAAAAAATAGGAAGTGTCAGAAAAATAAGCTGAATATTTAAGATTGCAGGGCTGTGTGCTTGGGATCATCCTTGCTGGAGCAGAGAAAGTGAGATACATTCAAGGAGGCAGAGAGAGATGCACGTGTTAAGGTAGCTCAGTGTCAGCCACAATCCCAGGCTAGCTCCTTACTGCCTGTCTGGGAAAGCACAGCATCCCAAAGGATGTTATTGTTTATGCTATTAGAAATTCCCTATAAAAACTGCTCAAAGTCTGCTCGACCTTCAGACAGCCCAGAGACAGCAGCTTTTCATCCCAACCATTCCTGGTGGGAGTCAGGTGTTGCCATCAAGAAGACCAAAATAAGCCCTTTCCAAACCTTAAGCATTCCTAGCTAGCTGAAGTTGCAGTCCTGCCTATGAAATTCCCATCTGTAAGCAAAGAAATAATCTCATTTTATTCTCCAAGGAAAGGCTTGGGAATACATTGATTTTTATTTTTATTTTTTTCAGTGGCTGGTCACAGTCCTGGAGTTGTCTCTGCTCCTGAGGAACCTTGTGTTGATTTTGTGGGCCTCTGTTTAGCATTGAAGGGGTTGATAGAGAGGTTCCAGTTTCAGAGCTGAGCAAAATAAGGAGGTGTGTAAATTCCTTGCCTAAGAACTGGAGCATCCCTGTTGGGTGTTCAGAGTGAGCCCTGAGGCAGCTGGTGGAATTGGAGACTGCTTTTGGAACCATGGCCCTTTCTCATCAACTGAAGGGTCTGTCTCTTTGGGTTGTATTACAACCAAATCTAAAGCCCTTGATTTAGTTGGGATCAGGTTGCCTGTGACAGAAGCACCTGGAAGCTGTTCAACCATATCTCCTGCTAAGCCATTAATGGATTTGGTAATCAGGTGTTGGGGAAAAAAAAAAAAAAAGAGTTTTAGACAAGTTGTAAGAGGGATCCCCAGAAGGGTTTCCTACCACCAGCACAGCCTGGTCAGTTCTGTCCTCAGCTGCCTCCTGAAGGGCCAAGTTGGGTTGGGCAGCTCCTTCTTTTGGAGGGACAACTCACTTTCTTGGCTGATTGTTTGCAGGAGAAGGGTAAGCAGTGCCATTGCCCGTGGCCTCTGACAAGGAAGCAGAGGTTTGGTTCCTGCCAGGCCTGTGCAGACAGCCAAAACCCTGTGTGTTTTGCAGCAGCCTGCCTGGCTGCTCTGCTGAAAAGCCCATTTGTGGTTACACTGGGGCACTCACCAGCAATTAGTAAGTTTTGCTTATGTGACTTATTCTGGTCTTTTGTGTAATGTACTGACAGCCATAACGCTGTGCCAGGCTGTGTTGCTCATTAAAGGGAAAAAAACCCCTTTCCTAAAGGAGATGTTTTGCTGTTAAAGCCCAAAAAGATCTTCCATGGACCCCTGGAAATCAGGCCTGGTCATAAAAATACACCTGCTGAGAGGTGGTTAGAGATGAGTTGTGCAGGGTCAGTATCACAGCTTTTACTAAAGTGATGTTATGGTTAGAGAAAGAAAGGAGGGAGAGAAAGGAGGGAGGGAACCCTAGAGGGGGGGGCTCTGGGCAGGGCTGAAAGCTCCATTGTGTGTCCCTGTGGGATGGGATTCCTGCAGGCAGGGCTGGTGGGCATGGCAGCCCACCTCAGCTCCCTTCTTGCCATGGGCATCGTGGACCATGTTAGTTTTTCCTGGATAACAAAATGAAACTCTGTGCTGAGCTCCTCTTTTACACAAACAGGGGGAAAAGAGGCATAAGCTGACTGGGGTGTCCTTGGATTGCAAGGGCTCACTGAACCCTGAGGAGTCTCAGGGGTCTGGGAATCAGGGGTTTGTGTGGTTTAGGGAGAAGCAGAATGAATCTCGTTAAGAGAAGGTCGAGGTCAGCTATTAATGCCCCTTTTTCAAACACTCCCTCCCTCCGTCCCAACCTTCTGTTTTGTGCAGTGCTGCCATTGTTTGCCATCCTCTGAAGCACATTTTTGCAGCTGTCTGGATTAAACAGGTTGCCTGAGCCCAAACCAGTTCCCAAGACAGGAAGCTCCCCTCCAGCCGTGCACGTAGCTAGAGGCTGATATCTGAGAGTAAAAGACACACGTGTGATCCCCCCCACACACCCCCCCATCCCTCCCTGTCACTCACACCTCCCCATTAAGATTCATGTTCACTTATGCAGGTAAGCATCCAGCCATAGATCTCCAGATTTCTTGAGGGACCTGTGGAAAGACAATGAGGAGAAGTTTGTTTGGCCTGTGCATCTTGCCTCCATAATATCCTTTTTTTTTTTGTTTTCCTACAAAGAAGCCTCATTAGTGAATTTGGGTATGAATCCTTGGGGCACCAA
Organism: Hemiprocne comata; assembly: GCA_020745705.1. Lineage (NCBI taxonomy): Eukaryota > Metazoa > Chordata > Aves > Apodiformes > Apodidae > Hemiprocne > Hemiprocne comata. The sequence continues at coordinate 2,036,408 of CM036590.1, forward strand.
ATGCCTTTCTCCAGCAGAGCAGATACAGTTATTATTATAATATACCTAATGTACCTATTTTGCTCTTTAGGCCCTCAAAGTGACCAGTTTGAGACTCAGTGGAGCAAGAACTTCACCTGATGCCCACCATGTCCCTCTGGCCCTAAATCAACAGCAGAGAAGAAGTGCCTGGTCTCACCATGTTCCACCTCTGAAGGTGTTTTCCCCATATCCCCCCTCCCTGGGAATTCTCATGCAGAATTTTCCCATCAGCTCCACAAATACCACGGGACAGATCTGACCTGGTTTGGGCTCAAAAGTCCTCCCTGCAACCAGACTTGGGGGCTGGAGGGTGGAAAGGTGGCTTTGCATTGTTTAGAGATGATTCTTCTCCTGGGAGGGCAAGTCAGTGCTGAGAGGGGTTTCTGAGAACTTGTGGAGGGACATGGGCACTGCAGGGTGGGATGCTGGAATTCCCCCCCCCGGGTCTCAGGGTTGCCTGGGCTGGGATGTGAGGAGCAAAGGAGGTTTGGAACCAGCTTTCAGCCCTTCTGCAGGTTGGGGCCAACCTGCTTTCATTTGCATTGGCTTCGAATGGTTTTGGAGTGGAGATCCCTGGCCTGCAGGATACTTTCTCATGTTCCCTGTCATGAATTATTTCCCTTGGAGTAACTGAGACAGAAACATTAACACAGAGGCTGCCTGACAAGGACTATTAGACCAGTCTGCAACCCAGCCTAGAGGGAATAGCCCTGTGCTGCTGGCAGGGCTCAAATGGAACCAGCACGGGCTGTAACCTGACTCATTCCCCTTTGATTCATCTCACTTGGCAGCCTAAACACACAGCAGGAATCATCAGCTCTCAGAATAGCCTCCTAAAAAGGTATTAAATGTAGTGCATTCAAAAAGTAACATGAAAAATGTATTATGCAAAAGGTCCCTGTTAGATCAGGTTAGTGCCCATCTCAGTGCTCCGTGAGTAAAGTGGTGCTTTGATCACAGTGCTCTGGTGGCAGAAGCTGCTCTGGGGGACAGTTATTTCTTCCCCCATGGTGGAGTGAAGCAGCTTCCCAGCCATCTGTTGTCACCTGTCCATGAAATCACTGGAGCTGTGTCATTTCTGCTGTGGGTCAGCACTGCTGCAGGTGTTCCCTGGACTGTGATGTGAAGGTTATTAAGCCCATGCCACCAGATGACAACACACCAGGGTGGTATTTCTGAAGGGTCTCTAGTATCCTGAATCCTCTCTACTAGAAAAGGTCAGATGTTCCTGTAACAACGAATTTCCAGCTGCAGAAGGTACTTAGAAGGACCTTACCCAACAATGTCTACAAATGCTTTTCCAAGAGGTTTCTCTTCATACTGGACTCCATACTTGGCACATAAGGACTTCACCAAAGGTTTCACCTTCCATAAGTTGTGCCGTGGCATTGTTGGGAACAGGCTTGAAGAGAGAAAAAGAAAACAAACCTGAGGAAGCTCTAGAGACTAACCCCAAGGGAGGGGCATCTCTGTCTGCCTCCTCATGGGGGCTAATTATTAACAGCTTCTCCTCAAGCTCCACAAGCAGAGAAAGGGATGAAAGGCACAGAGAGGTATGGGTGCTCTACAGTCCTCTGTTCCAAGGAGCCTTGTGAAAACTGAATGCATTCATTTATCACCTCTGGAACAGCAAAGCAGGTAAGGAAGAATTTGGGACAACCTTGACCTGTGCTGTTCAATGGAGATGTCCTAAGTTGACATCCAAACCAGTCAGCTTTGCCCCACATGCTGTCTCTTCTACATTTTGTGTTGTCACAGGCAACAAACTGTCTATATGGCCTTGATTTTAAATTTTTTAATTTATTTTTCCATGTGTTGTTTTTTTTTTTTTCCTGGAACCTGGTACCCAGCAGTGTACCCAGTCCCACACCACTGTCCCAAGCTATAAAGCACAAAAGGGAGAGGACATTTCTGAAATGGATACTCAAGTTCAAATGGAGTATGAATCCATAGCCATTGTAACTGTTAGATTTGTGCCACTGACTCCCAATTAAATTCCAAATTAAAATGGGGAGAGTGAAAGCTGAAGGATTAGGTAGCAAAGGAGACAGATGCCAGGCTTGTAGAAAGCAGGCTATGACCCCCAGGAGTCTGGGGCTCTCTTTCCTTGGCACACAGTAGCTCCAAAGATCCTGCCCCATCCCACACGTGTGCCTTTAGCAGACTTTTCCCTCCCCCCAAATCCAGTGCTGTGACAACCTGATGATGGCCACATGGTTCTGCCTCTGTACTCACTGGTGCTCGATTTGAAAATTCAGGTGCCCGGTGAACCAGTCGTTGAAAAAGGACTGCTCAATATTGCAGGTGGCTGCCAGCTGGGAAGGCAAGAGAGCAGCTGTGAGGAGTCAGAAGCTGGTTGGGAAAGACCTTCTAGATCATCGAGTCCAACCATAACCCAACTCTACCAACCATTAACCCAACTCTACCAACCATTAACCCAACCCTACCAAGTCCAGTGCTTAAACCACGTCACTCAGCAGCACATCTCCACAGCTTTGAAACACCTCCAGGAATGGGGATCCCACCACCTCCCTGGGCAGCCAGGGCCAGTGTTTAATTGCCCTTTCCATGAAGAAGTTTCTTCTAATATCCAATCTAAACCTCCCCTGGCACAACTTGAGGCTGTTTCCTCTTGTCCTGTTGCTTGTTACTATGGAGAAGAGACCAACCCACACCTCACTCCAACCTCCTTTCAGTGAGTTACAGAGAGCTAGAAGGTCTTCCCTGGGCTAAACACCCCAGTTCCCTCAGATGCTCCTCACAGGGCTTGTTCTCCAGTAGTGAAGTCTCAGTGTCACAATTGCTCCCTCCTCTAGGTCTGGACAGGACTTGGACAACTGTAAATCAGTGGTATCCTTTCAGCAGGGTGGATTTGTCTGGCCAGGCATTAAAAAGGTGTAAAAAGCAGCTGCTTTTCATTTCAGCCCTTATTGCTGAAATAGAAACTTTAGAAATCTATCAAGCCCTCTCTTTAGCTTTCATTTTCATTGGGGCTCTTTTGCTCTCATGGGCCAAGATATCCCACCCAAGAAAGCCAAATATCCTTCTTGAACCTGATACTGCCTCCAATCTGAAGGAACCTTTTGGCTGTCAATAATGACAGAAGTTTGGACTTCCATGTCTTGACTTGGCATGGCTAGCTCTGGGGAGAACATCTCTATGGGAGGGAACATAGATAGAGACCTGGGGGGTAGTGGGAACCCATCCACTCTCTAATTAAATGTCTAATCCCTTTTGGGGTGAGTCAGGGTTATTCCTTCCCCTCCCAGTTACCTGAGAGCTCAGCCAGTCTCTGTGCTTCTCAGACTCAATTTCCATTGGAATGTGATTCATCTGGGTGACCCACACAAACCAGTGACTCTCCAGAAACCTTCAAAAACAGGGAAAAAACGTGACAACTGACGTTGCAGATGGGGAGAGGAGGTAGAGTGGGGTTTACAGGGAGCACCTTTCCTATTGCTTGCTGATTCTACATGAATTTCCAACTCCTCCTGCCCATCAGTGTTACCTTCCTGGGTGTCAAGCTTAGCACACTGGGGCTCCCAGCTTCCTTTTGCTCCTCCAGTACCTTTTCCATAAGTCTCAACCCTGCACTGGGATAGATCTTGCTCATTTAGAGTGGCTTGTTTATTGCTCATGGTTTATAACTGCATTGTTAGCACCTGCACAATCCTCCACAGAAATGCTCTCCTCTTTCTTTACTCCAAGTAGTATCTCTAAGCTGAGACTTTGCTACACATTGCCAAGGCAGTTGTCCAGAAACATCCTTGCTCTGGTTTTAGGCTTGTTTTCTGAACGAGTAGATGATCCACATTTTTGCCTTCCTTCTCCCAGTTTCAGCTTAATCAAAATAGGGAAGTTTTGGAAATCATGAGTCAGTTGTCCTAAGTTTTCCAGCTTGATTTCAGACCTAAAAGGTTGGCTAGGGACTGACACAACCCTGTGTCTTTGGGATCTCCTCTTTTCCTTAGGTCCAGAGTGTTTTGAAACGATGAAAACTGAATTGATGACCAGGGATGTTACATTTTGGGGAGGCAAAAGTTGTGAAGGTTTTTGTACATCTGCTGATTTTCCTTTTTTAATGCAAAAACATGAATCATTTATTTTTTTTTAAGAAAATGGTCTTCACTGTGATGAAATGTTTCCCTGAAATTAATGACTCTAGAGCTAACTGCCATCCTTTGGTACTAGCTAGTAGACCAGGCAGTCTTCTCCAGTGGAGAAGTGGTGAGCACCTCACTGGGAAGCACATCCAGTGCTCCAGAGGGCTCAGGAATTACCTTCCCAGTAAGGTGGGAAGAAGGTGGCCTGAGGCACTCTGGAAGGGCCCAATCTTGACCAAAATGGAAATAAAAAAAATGCATAAACATGTTGGGATCAGGCAGCGTGTGAGAACAGAGGATGAGGAAAGGAAGGAGGAACCTGGGCAGGGGAAGATGCAGGCAGGGGAAGATGCTGAGCACCAGAACCAGCTCTGCAGAGGGGAGAAGAAACTGGGAGATGAGAAGAGGAAAGTGAAGCAGTGGGAATAGCCACAGTGAGGTCAATGACTGCAGAGAACCTACACAGGGAAGGTCTGTGGGACACAGAGACTTGGTTCATCTGGCCCTGGAAGGAGAGGAGAGCAACAGGGATGCCCTTTGTCTCCTACCTGACAAAAGTGAGGAGAAACAGGGATCCCAGGACACCATAGAATGGGATGTAGGTGATGAAGTAGCGCATGTAGTAGCTGATGGCCCAGGCGAGGTCCTAGGGGAAGAGAGAAGATATGAGGCATCACCTTGCCTATCTTCTCCAACGTGTCCTTCATGGGTATTTAATTCAGCACAGTGCAATCCCTGCCCTCCTCCCTGCTGAGGGGGGATTCCTCACCAGTCAGCCAGGCCCCATAAAGCTGGAGGGAACGTTTCACTCACCGCCCAGAACCCGTGCCTGATCATGGTCGAGATGATTTGGATTTGGAAATACACAGGGATGAGCAGAGGTGGGAAGACTGCAAAGCAAAGGGGAATGTTTCAGCCATCAGAGAGGGGGAAAAGCTTTGGGGCATGAGAGTGAGCCAGGGATTTAGGGCTGGTTCTAGGGGAAGGCTGCCTGGCACTGGTGAGAGAGGTGAGGTGCTCGGGGTTGCCTCTGCTTCACACCCATTCTTCCTGATTTATCAAAGCCCATTGACTGGAAACATGGCTTCTTTTCCATGGAAGTTATTTCTCAGTCTTTGCTGTTCATCTTGGTTTACACGACCATGCTGGCCATGTCCAAGGTGCCTGGATATCACTGAGAATATTCTGAACTGATCTGGGACCTGCACAGGGATCCTGAGGAAGGGAAGGATGAGCTGGGACTTCAGGAGTTGCTCTGCTAGTGCAGTAGGGGCTGGGAATGTCAACTGGCATCCAGGGAGAAAGGCAGAGTGCAGGGCAGATACTCACTGAGGAAGAAGTACTCGTGCTGGTGGTTGTAAGGCAGGTACTTCAGCTTCTTCTTGCCATACTGCAGGACACAGAGGAGAAAGCCCAGGCTTGGATTATGACATTCACATGTAAGAGAAGATCCCCTGCTGACAAGTTTGGACTAAATTCCCACACCAGTAAAGGTAAAAAGTGTTTTGATATGGCTAAATGTCTTGGCTTTGTAATTGTGCTAGGTGTAAGTTCCTTTTGAAAGTCTTCTGGCTGATATTCCCATCAATTCTATTTACTTGAGAGCCTGGTGGCATTTTAATGCATCTCTCCACCTTCTGCTGTGCCTGTGCCTGTGCTAAGAGCTCCTCTCATCTCATCATTATCAACACAAATGTCACAGGCATAAAGTGTGACCTTTGGTAAGTCACAACGTGGGGTGCCAGGGCAAGACACTGATTCCTGGGGAGTCCTCCATGCAAAATTTCCCAACCATGGATCCTTTTGACCCTGGATTGTTGTGTTTGTTTGGTTTTTTTTTTTTGCAGGTGCCCATATCTTTTCAGTGAAAAGAGGGAGCCAAGAGCACCTGGTCTCCCAACCTCATCTCCTTAGTGACCTATCTAGAGCTATACAGAAGTTTTTTGAGCTCCAGGAGTGTTCACACAAGGATCCTGGAGAACCTGGATTGCTGAGAACTTGCATTTTCACTTCCAGCAACTTCCCAATGAAGGTAGGTCCTGATAAATCAGTCACATTCACTCTGGGCTGAGCTTTGAAGGGCTGGAACAGGACTGTATACAGGTGTGAAAGAGCACTGGGACAGGCTGATGCTGGCCTGACATGTCAGAGATTTTGTAGGAGAGAGATCCAGTTTTCCCCATTGTCACAGATGTCTAAATTCTTAGTTTTCTCTTTAAGCAGTAGAGCCAAGGTCTGCTTTTAAACCCATTTATCAGGCACAAGGTTTTCCATTTAAGAGTGTGATACTGATTTACAGCTGCTAGATACTGGCTTTTTTTTATACCCCAGGAGAAGGCTTTTATTTTAGTCAACTATAAGAGCCCTTCTGCCTCTTGCAAATTCTGTGTGTGCAAAAATCTGTGTCCCCTGCTTGTGTCTGGAGTTACTTTCTCAGTAGAATAAAAGCTGGCTGAGAAACCATCAACTCTTTTTGATGTTGTATCCCCCTGTGTTGTACTTACTGCAGATGCATCTTTGTCTCCTTTGTTTTGTTTCTCAAACTAGAAATCTTTGTTCCCTTGTAAAAAAAGACCAAGGAGGGTACATGGTTTATGTCCTTTGTGGAGGTTTTTATCCAGTAAATAGTAAATGTTTTGGCTCTAGAAGGACAGGTTGAGTTAAAATCCTTAACATAGCCTGTGACTTGATGTGCAGCATGTGTCAGCACATGGTTCATGTCAGCAAGTAAGGAAGTTTGCTCATGGAAATGCTATCCCTTCAGGTGCCCAGGAGAGGCTCCAGTGGAGAGGACCTTGTACAGTTTGTCCTGGGCACAGCTGGACTGACTAATATTGGAAGATACTTTCTGTGGAAAGGGATAATCAGTTTTGAAATGTCCTTGATGGAACTCTGAGGAACACCACATCTTCCCCTCGTGTTGGTATTTCAAGCCAGCAGGATGAAGTTGTCTCTAATGGCTTTCTACTTTCTTTCCAGTCCTAGAATCATGGAATGGTTAGAGTTGGAAGGGACCTTAAAGATCATCAAGTTCCAACTCCCCTGCATGAACAGGGACACCTCCCACTAGACCAGGTTGCTCAGAGCCCCATCCAACCTATCTTCATTGCTTTTCCCAAGCTATCCCAAAACACTGGTTCCCATGGTCAGTACAGGAAATGGCCAGGGAATTGTACATCTTGCTCTTCAGCCCAAGGCTCCTCAGGGTGTGGGACATAAACAGGTGAAATCCCTGGGTGAGGCATTTCCTTTTTTTAGCACTCCTGGAAGTCATAGCTCTGTAAGTCACTTCTCCCAACTCCTGGTATTGCACAAGCATTTTCTGCAGCCCTTTAGGACAACATTTTTCCATGTTTTACCCACTCTGCCTCACCTCAACGGGCTGTGTGTCTCCAAGGACAAAAATATGCAGCATGTTCACATCTGGGTCCTTCTGGAATATGTTGGGCTTGGCATGGTGCTGGAAGTGACGGTGGTTCCACCAGTTTGCAGAGGCACCCTGGGCAGAGACAAGAACAAGGAATCAATCCATGGAAAAGGACAGTCCTTCTGATGGTAGGATTACCCATTCATTTCTAAAAACTACAACAGTGCAACTCTGATGATGGCCAAACTGTTGTTTGCTTCTGAGATAGCAACAAGCAGCATCTGAGCTGTCAGTTGCTATGAGACTGCTGGTTTTGGAGACCTGATTTGCCCTTACTAGGGATCATCCATATGGAGAGAGCAAGCAATAAATATGCTTCCAGTGAGTTGCAGGTCACCATGGGAAGCTGTTATTAGTAGCTGGAACATAGAACCATGTAGGTTGGAAAAGACCTTTCAGATCATCCAGTCCAACCATTAACCTAATACGACCAAACCCACCATGAAACCCTCCTGCTGCCTTACTGGTGATCACACTGGTTTTCCTCCATTGCCTGGGAGGAACCAGGCAAGACAAAGGGGGTTTGGGAGAATGGGCAAAGCTACATCCCACCCGCTCTAAGTTCCTGCTGCAGGTGGATGCTGTAATGTCTGAGCTGCCCTGGACCTTGCCCAGGTCTGAAGGCATCTTGAATGGATGGGATGTAGCAGGATGGGACATTTGAAAAATACCAAACCTTAGTGTGAAGGAAGGAGGTGAAGGGCATGGCAAAAATAGGATGTTAAAATAGGGTTTTATGCAGTTCAATAAGCTTTGTCCTCAGCTGCTATAAATTGGTGTGGTGGCACTGAAGGTTGTGGAACTCCTGTGTTCTCTAACAGCTATGGTTGTGCTCTCTTATGTCTTCTGCACAAGAGCTCCATGTGCAATGGCCACTAACTTCTCCTCTGTGCCTCTGCTCACTGCAGAAAGGTCTAGAGCTGCAGTTTCCTATTTTGACATAGTCCAAGTGACTGTAGCTGTTTCCACAGTGCACTGGTGGGTCCAGCATGTCCTTTACCTTCAGGTGTCCAATGACAAACTTGTGGACAATGTGGTTCCAGGAAGACTTCTTAAAGACAGAGAGGTGTCCAAAATCATGTTGCAGCCACCCTGCCTGGGCCTGGGATGAAGGGAAATCAAGTAGTTAGGAAGCTGGTTGGAATCAGAGTTAAGCACAAATGGAAATGGAGATGGAAGGCAAGTTTTGAGTGTGAGGAAGAGAGGGAATTGACTGAAGTGAGAAGGTGAAGATCTCTGGTTTTGTTCTGGAGGGGAACATAGAATAATTTAGGTTGGGAAAGACCCTTAAGGCCATCAAGTCCAACCATAACCTTCACACTGTCCACCGACATGTGGAAGAAAAGGCCAGAGAGGTGAGAAAAAGATGTGATCCACACTCAGCAGTGGGTGGGGGTGGCCAGAAGGCACCACAGGGACAGGTATGTTGCCAGTTTTTTTCACTGTTATGAATATTCTGCACTGGTAATTAATTTAATATGACAAGTTGGTTGCACACTGGTCTTCTCCTGAGTTATTTGCAGAGCCAGTACCCTCTGTGCCTGCTGCTTCTCACCTGGGAAGTCGTAAGGATGCAGGCAAGGATGAGAGTCATGATCCAGCCAGTGCCAAAGTATGAAACCATTAACCAAGCCAAAACTTCCATTGCAATAATATGGCTCAAGTAAAGAGAGAAGAACAGAGGATTTGCTCTGAACAAGTTCATGTCCTCTGCTGTCTTCCTCAGGGTCCTGAAATCCTCCACCAGCTGGGACTGCAAAATAGACATGGCAAGAGAGAGTATGAAGTTTGTCAGTAGGTGTGAATGAGCCCAAGGAAGGCAGACTAAGTTCCATACCAAGGAAACTGGCTGATCCAGGCATTGGTTGACTTCTCCAGAAGCAGGGAAGGACCTGCCTCCAGATTCAGCCAGTATTCTAGCTTTTCATAGCACTGTCCTATGAATAAACATCCTGGCTGGGCTGAGCCCACGTCCTGACCTTTTGCACTCTGAGCTAGGAGAGCAATCCAAGCTGCTGCTGGGAATCAGCAGCATGACCTGGCTCTGTGGACAGTTACCTCAGCCAATGACTCTGGTCTGAATGAGCTTTACAAGTGCTAAAGAGGCAGCTGGAGAAAGAGACAATCCAGCCCTATTACTTCTGCATAATTCCAGGTGCTGAGCACCCCAGATCAGAGCACCCACCATCTCTTTACCAGCTGGGTCAGCTCCCCTGCAATCATTCCTGAGGAGCATTCCTGGGTGAGGGAGGGTGAGCACCCCCTCTTCTATTGTGAGTGACACAATATATCATAATCATGGCCAGTCACACACAACGGGCCAGGATTGAGTTTCCTGGCAAGAGCTCATCATGCCCTGCCCCCTGCCTGAATAATGGATGAACAGACTGTCTGGGAGGGACACAGAGCTGCCCTGAGGGTGCTGAGCAGGTGGAAAAGGAACTTGCTGGGTTGCTGCTCCTCAAGAACAGCCACCAAAAGGAGACATCTGGTTCAGCTCGCCCAGAGGTGCCTCCTGCTCGTGCCTGGCACCAATGTGGCTGCTCTCAGGAGCTTTGCTGGTGCTGGGCTCAGCAGGATGAACCAGTCTGAGTCTCAGAGAGGTGTTTCCCTGGGAGTTAACCTGTCAGGAGGAGCTGTGGAGCTAACACGGAAAGACATCCGAGTCTTGAAGTGGTGAGCAACTTGTTAGGAAGTCTCTTCAGACTTCTTTGCCCACTGCTCTCCTTCCCCCACCACAGGCAAATGATGATCTGAGTTCTAGAGCTTGGTCACCAGAGAAGGAATAGCAGAAGGGACACCAGTCACGAGTGTGGTGCACATTTCTCCACATGTCTCAGTTCCCATTTCCCTTCAAGTATGGGATCATTCCAGCCTGGGCACATGGAGTGGGCTGCTGGAAATGGGACAGGATTGCCAACAACAGAGCTGCTGGTGGCTCTGTGGGAAAGGAAGGGCTTGTACCACCCATCTGCTGCCTGGAGATTTTCAGACCCCGAGTATTCTCCCTCTTTGGAGCTGCCTGTACTTGAAGAAACCTTTATAATCTACCTTTCCTCTGACCTGGAGGACATCCTGAGAGGAAAACCAATGGTGGACCCATCATAAACCCCAGCACAGACACAAAAACTCACATTTTTATCTCGGTCCTGGCTGGGTTCTCCTGGAGCAAGCTCTCCAATGAGTAACGGCTTGAGAAACTTCCTCACCAAGGTGGGATTGATGTGGAAGGCCTGGAATGCATCCTGGAGTGGAAATAGAAGTAAGTGTGTGAGATTCAGGAGTAAGCTGTTGCTTCCTACCCCTTGTGTCATTCCCAGCCATCTCAAGTGTCCTTCTCTGCAGTTGTCCCCCCTTGTCACTGTGAAGGAGGGGTGCCAGACTGACTGCCACCACTGTGGTCACTGCTCAGTGCAATACTTCTACTGGAGGCTGATGAATTTGCTTAGCTTGTAGGCAAGCAAAGAGTGAGATCTGGGATGCTACCAAGACATATGGTGAAAGGCACTTCAAGAAATTCATTCTAAGCAACTAAATACCTAAATCCTGTTAAATCCCTTCCAAGGTAGGCAGAGAGGAATTTGTGTAAATCCCCACTGGGATATAAATACCCTTTGAAAGTCAGCTGCCTGGAGCCAATTCAAGAGAGAGGGGGGGACTGGGGGGACTCAACCTGGATGTGACTGCAGATAGAACAAATATTTTGGCCAGACCTGTAGATCCCAGCACTAACACAGCTGAGGAAAAGGTGGTTCCTCATTTTGGAGACTGTCCTTCTCTTTTTGTTCTGTCAGATGAGTTATCTGAATGCTACCTTGACTCTGCTTTAGAACCATACTCTAGCTCTACAGGCTCTACCTCCATGCAAGCCCAAGTAAAATGTCTTACAAAGGAACCAAACCCAAACCTCAGTTGGTTACCAGGACTTTAAGCAACTGCTTTGAAGTATTTGCTGTCAAACTTTGCAGTGGCAAGGACCCCATTTGAAAAAGGCCTCACACCAAAAACCAGTTTCATTCATTCCTCTGAAATTAGTCTCAAAGAGCTGATAGTCATCAATACCTCTGACAAGACTTGTTGTCATTTCTCCCGTGCTGTGGTCTACAGCTGCTTGTCCTTCTAAGAGGTCTTTGGTGACACTGCTTGCACATTTTTTTTATTCAGGACATGCCCTGAGCACTGGGTACGTTTTTACTGTATTCTCTCAAACGTGTGGTAACAGACATAAACAGCTTGTTAAGTTTCAGCAACAGAATCTAATCGAGGGATGAGACTCAATGTTGATGTAACTTGTGCAATAAATCCTAGCCCATCTACTCCTGGGGCTGGGAAAGCAGGAAACCCAGCTGGAACAATATTTTTCTTACATATTTTCAAGACTTCTTCCAGTACGGAAGGAAAATGCCTTGTTTGCAGAGTCTTTTTGATCCTGAGTTTGCCTGGCTCTTATTTTTCTGGACTCCTTCCCCTTTCCCCATGTTTCTGTCTACCTGTGTCTTACAGATGCCTGACAGGAGCATAAATTTGATGCACATAGTTGAGATTTTGATCTTAACTGGAGTTAACTCCAGAAGATCACTCAGGAGAGCTGTAAAAAAAAAAGTAATTACACAGAGAGCTAAGACTGGTACAGGAAAAACAGTCAAAAATAGAAGTCAGGAGTACCATGCTTCAGCCTTTCCACCTTTGTCCCATGGCCTAACACTAGGGACTAACTAAAAATCTCACTTCTGGATTTCAACTGGTATCTTCAAACACCAGAGGTCAACTCCCAGAAGGGGCAGACTGGAAAGTGCTCCCTGTGTCCAGCTGACCCTTCTGGGAGTTGAGCTGGACCCCTCTGGGAGTTACAGGTTCCCCAGAGAGGTTGTGGAGTCTCCTTTTCTGGAAACCTTCAAGACCTGTCTGGCTGCCTTTCTGAGTGATCTGCCCTAGTTTTTGGTCCTGCTCTGGCATTGGGGTTGGACTTGATGATCTTCAGAGGTCCCTTCCAACCCCTGACATTCTGTGACTGTGTGAGCTCTGGTGTTTGAAGATACCAGCCAACAACCACGGTCCCAAGGTCCACCAAAATCAATAGAAGCTTCCACCTGATTCCAAGACTTTGGACTGAGCTTCAAAGGAATGCTCTGAGCACAGAAGTTCTGCTGTGGGAAGCAGATAAGTAGGGGAGAGCAAAAGCTGATCTGAGACATTTGACTTGAAGTTAGACATTATATTTGAGAAGTTAGAGATGCAGCACTGGGTGGGGGGTGGGTAGAGAAAAGCTAGCTACAGGTGCAGGAGAGAAATAAAACTCTGTGGAAGGATTTAAAAACTATAAAAGCCATAAAATGCCAGGGGCTATGGGGGAAGAAATAAGGAAAGGGGAAAAAACCCTCATTTCAATGGGGGAGGCTACAATGGAGTAGCAGAACTGGTGGTAGCAGATCAGCCTCAAGCCTTTGTTACTAGTGCCCCAGTTCTTGTAGCATTTTCCACTCTTGGAGCCATAAACGTGTCCCTGAAATATTAGCTCTGGTTGCTCATTTCCTTCCCAGGTACAATTTGCAGCTGATGTGAAAGAAGAGGGAAGAGCAGAATGAGTGGAGAAGTGAAGAGCTGGCTGGACCTGCAGCAAGGTTTTGCAATTTTGGGGTGAAAAAAGGGGAAAGAGGGAGAGGGTGAACACATAAGAATGTTGTCTCAATATTATTTAAGCCAATGGGGAAAACCAAAAGTCTTTGGAGGTCTGTACTGCCTGATCACCGTGCTGGAGATCTCACTGATCTGTGTGGTATGATCTGGGGGGGGGTTGTCTCAGAACATCAGCTTCTGCCTGGCCACCTAGAAGGTATTTTTGTCTACCTGGGGCATCCCTGCCAGTAGCTTCTGTTTCCTAAACATGCTCATCAATTTTCTGTCGTGGCTTTGGCAGGGAGAGAATGTAGAGGATGGGCTTTTTCAGTATAGCCTCCAAGCAGGAGAGTGAATAACATCTCCTGAATGCCATCCTACAGTGATGGAAGGATTGCTTTTTTATTAGCTATATAAAATAGAGTTATTTAAGTTCATGCTTCTCCTTTACTATAAGTCTTGAATATAAGATACTACCTGAATCTTGGAACTGGCCTCAGTTCTGCACTGGAGGAGATAACAAGCAAAAGGCAAAAGAGAAGTCTCTGGGCAGGGCCATGTGGTATTTCCACCTGACCTCCCAACTTTGTGGTCTACTGGCTGAATAAGCTGAAGTGTCTTCTGGGAAGTGGGCAAGTGGGAATTACTCCACCTGCTTTTGGCGAAAAAAAAAGCTTCATATTCTTGAGGTGTGAACTGCTCCTGAGCATCTGAAGTGCTTAGTGCAGTCAGGACAAGGATGTCCTTTCACATCCTTGAAGATCTCTGAAACAGAGAGACTACAAAGTGCCCCCTTCATTTTTTGAAGGCAACTGTGCATGATGTGATACCAGAAGATGTTGTCCCAGACTTGTACGTTGCCTCAGCATGTTCAAGTATGGCCTAACATGAATGAGTGCTCAGTGTTGTTAGTACATGTAGAGGAAATCTGTGCATAACCTGGGCACTCCTCCCCTGCCTGGTATGAGCTGAGCATGCTGAACATAGCAGCTGCCATGGAAGCTCCTCAGTTGGCTGTCTTGTGAGCATCCTGAGGTGAACGAGCTCACCCATGGCCAAGCAGGGCAGCTTTAGAGTGGCCTGGCATAGATGTGGAGTTCAGTGTGTCAGTGGGCAGCCTGTGGTAGATGGGCAGACATCATCCTCTAGGGGATGGGTCCAAGAGAAATGGACGAGATGCTGAGGTTCCTTTGGTGCCTGTTTGCTGGACTGCAGGTCCTGACTGCACGTGGTGCTAAGGAGAACCTGAGGAAGATGAAACCTATTGAGGAACTAAGAGCGTAAACATGTTAACCGGAATTTTTATCATTGCTTTCTCCTCCTCCCAAAGTCTTCCACTTGTGATATCTTGCAAGGCAGAATGAAACTTGTGGGTTAAGCCTTGACAAGGTCAAGGCCAAGGCTTTCACAGCCTGAATGAGAGAGATTTTTTTTGGCAGTAAACTGTCACTCAGCACAGGGAAGCTGGAAACCAGGTGCCAATTCTGGTTTGGTGCTCAGAATGGTGATGAACAATTTCAGAGCATTTTTAAGACCATGCCTTCATGGAGGGTGCTCTGAGTAAAGCAGGATGCCATGGACCCTGGGGAGGTGGGAGGAGGACCCTCGGTGGTAGAATCACAAACCCATGTTTCAGTCTCCCCTGCAAAGATGAGAGACAAATGCAAGATGCTTTTTGGTTTCTAGTGGAGATACTGGAGTCAAATTCTTGGGGATAGGAGTCAAACTCCTCTGCTTTCAGCAGGCCTGCCTCTGAGCAGCTGAAAGTAAAACCTGGCCCATCTTTTTGAGGGAGAAAGCTATTGATTCATGATTTATTGGAAGGGGACAGGAAGGCCAAAATATGGACCTTTGTGCTCCAAGGAAAAGAATGGAATAGAACCACAGACCACAGGCAAATGGAGACCGATGGAAAGGTTAGTAATTATTGCCAATTAGTTCTGCCACACACGGAGCCACCTCCTAGAGGTGTTAAGAGCTGTGGGAGATGAAGAGTTAATGTCACAGCTTGGTCTCCCCTGCCAACACCATGCACATATTCCTACAAGATCTGAGGCAGTTTCAATTTTATTAACTATGGGCTAAAGCCCTGAGGAGACGCCAAGGTCTCCAGATGCACTTCTGAAGAAGGTGGCTTCCAGGGAAACTGCAGGCAACAATCTCCCAGGCAAATTGTGCCTTTTTCAAGGTTTTTGTTTGGTTTGAGGTTTCGGTTTTTTGTTTGTTTGTTTTGTTTTTCTTCTAAGTAGCTGAAACAGGAGAGGTAGCTGAAGCCAGCTATGAAGTAGGCTGTAGGAGCAGCTTTTTTCATGTACTTATTATTTTTTTTTATTTTCTCTAGAAACCTGTAACTAAATTCTCTAGAGAATTCTCTCCTGGGGGGCGGGGAATTAAAAAAAGCTAAAAAGCTCCTTGTGTTGAAGCCTCAAGCTCACCCTCCTCACAGAAGCAACTTTGAAACAGGGACTGGCCTCTCGTTAATCCTTTCTTGTGCTTGGCTGCTGGGGGCTGAGGGTTGGACTTGATGATCTTAGAGGTCTTTTCCAACCTTTAATGATTCTAGGATTCTACGACTCTGCACGTCAGAAGCTACAACACTGAAGAGAGGAAGACTCGGGCCACTTTGCTCATGAACTCAGAGCTCTCAGGCACAGTACAAACAAGGGACAAAGACAAAGCAGAGCCCAGCAATCTCTCCCAACCAATCTTCCAGGTGCTGCGAATGGCCACAGCTCAATGAGATGATGGCCAAGGAGCTGCATCAATTTGCACCAACCTTTTCGCTCCTAAAAGCAGCGAAAAAGGGCTGAGCTGGGCGTCCAGCAGGTGGGAGAGAGGCAGGCAGCTGGCTGCACCAAAGCCGGCTCACTTCTCCATCCCCACCGGGCAGGCAAGGACCTGTCAGAGGTCGCTGGGGTGGCAGCCCCGTGGGTGGGTGTTGGTGCGTGGGTCCTTACCGTGGCATCTTCGCCGGCGCAGTGGCTGATCACTCGGTGACCCCCCGGGTGTCTGTTTGCCCACTTGGTGATATTATAAACCTTGCGCTCTATCACCAGCCACTTGTCCGTCCTCAGGTTGTGCTTCTGGATCTCCTCCCAGGTGTAGAAGCGGAGCTGCGCCTCCGGCTCCCCCGATTCCCCTCCTTTCTCCCCTCCTTTCCCCATGGGGACACTTACTCCTTTGTCTTCTTGCCAAAAAAAAAAAAACCCAAAAAACCAAAAACCCACCAACAAACAAACCCGGGGGCAACCTTTCCCTGCCCTTCTTCGGGATCTGCCGGAGGGGACAGAGCTTTTCCTGGATGGTTTAACTCAGCTGATCCCCTGTTCTCTCCCTTCGCTCATGTCCTCCCGTCTTTGTCTCTCGCTGCCCGGCCTTTGCAATCCCTCCGCTCGGTCGCTTGCTCGGAACTGCCCCCCCGAGGCTGGTTTTCCCCCTACTGATCCACTTTCTCCTCGCACACCGCCCTGGCTCCTGGGAAGCTCAGCCCCTTCCACCCACCCCCCATCAACCCTCCTCCCCCGCCCCGTTCTCCTCCCCCCGCTCCAGCATCCTCTTCCATTCAGTACCGGTGAGGTTTCCAGCGGGATCAGCAGAGCTCCTGCACCAATCCCGGCTCTGCCCTCACCGAGCTGGTCCCTGCCATTGGCCCTGGGCGATCTTTCGAAGCCGGGAGCCAGCCGGCTGCCCGCCAGGCCGGGCCGCGGGCCCGGGGCCGCCGCCGCCCGCTCCCCCCGCGGCGAGGCCTGGGACGGGACCTGCGGGCAGGCCCCCCTCCTCCTCGGCCTTGGGTTCTGTCCCGGGATTTTGGCTCAGGCTTTAAAAAGCTTTTGCTTTCCCCTCTTCCTCCTCTCCTTTTTTTTTTTCCTTTCTTCCCTTCCTCGCCTCTTTTTTCCTTCCCCTCCTTTTTTCCTTTCCCCCTTTTTTCTTCCCCCCCTTTATTCCTTTCCCCCTTTATTCCTTTTTTAACCCCTTTTTCCTTTTTTTCCTTTTTTCTTTTCCCCTTTTCCTTCCCCCTCCCCTTTTCCTTCCCCCTCCCCTTTTCCTTCCCCCTCCCCTTTTTCCTTTTTTTCTTTCCCTCCTTCTTCCTTTTTTCCTCGCTCCCCCCTTTTTTTTCTTCTTTCTTCTCCCCCTTTTTTCCCCCCCAGAATTCCACCTTGCTTCTTAATGTTCACCTTCAAGAAGAGCTTTTACTATTTTGCCCGAAAAAATCCCACAGTTTTGCTCTTTTTTTGCCTACAGAATTGTTGCCTCTGTGGCTCTCAGGCTTAAGAGTTTCCGTTTGGCAGGAGTGGGGCTGTTTGCACAGCGAGGGGAGTGCCTGGGGCCATGCTTAATGAGCAGGTGGGACATCCTTTTCTTTGCCGGGAGGCACTTTGATTCTGAAATAATCCCTGACTTCAGGTTATGCAAGGTGTTGTGGTGCAAGAGTGTAAATGATAGCAGAGCACTGGCACTGGTGTGGCTGAGGGGATCTGTGGATGTTCTCCAGGGCAAGGCAGCTTTCCTGGTGGTAGGAATATGTTCTTGTGAGCTTTTTGCATTAATAAGAAGGCTTATTAATCCTTTCTGCTATGGCAGGGGCTGATTTTAAGCAGATTTCATATACAAACTTTAGGTTACAGGCTGCACTGCCTGAATTACAGCACAAAAACCATTTTCCTGCGGTATGACCAAACCTTAGGGTTGAAGCAACACTGGCTGCCAGTAGCTCAGACCTTTAGTTGCCTCATCTTTCAACAGCATTATGATCTGACCTGGTCTGGAAAAGCAGAAGAAGGAACCCATAGGGTTAACCGTCAAATATTTTAATTCGCAACGTGTATTTCCTCTCTAGCCAACTGTCATTATCACACTGTTGAAGGAGGGAGCTCATCCATGAGATAAGAGACCACCTCCTTCAGTGAAAGCAAAGAAATGCCTCCAGCCCTGGTGCTGTTGTGCTCCTGCCCTGCCCCAGCCATAGTTCAGAGCAGGCCCAGACATGGGTGCTCTGTTTTTCCATGATGCCATTAGCCTGGAAGAGCTGACAACAGTCAACATCTGCAGATTTCTTGCTCCTCTCCTTTTCTCCACCCCTACACAGGGACCAGCAAGGGAGGTGGAAGTGAAGGAGCTCACACCACCTCTCCACTGGTGAGAATCACTTCGTGCTACCTCTGCAGAGATGTCCTCTGCTTCTGCCTGGTCTTAGAGCTGCACAAGGACTTGTCTGACTTCTCCTAAAAATTGATTGCCATGGCTAAGTAATTCATCCTTTCTTACCCTATATTTCACCCTATATTTTACCCTTTGCCTTTTAGCTTATAACTTTAGAGGCTGCTGGATATCATGCAGATAAATCATTTCCATGCCCAATAAATATTATGTACATGCAGAAAGCTTCTACCTTCCCTCTGCATGGAGCAGCCAACTCCTGCACCTCAGCAAGTGTGCCCCAATCACTGCTGACATTATCTCAGGCAGGAGCAACCAGGAATGAGTTTAAGTGGGTTTTGATGAAACCTGTAGTGTTACTGTTGGAAAACTGCTCTGTGGACACCCTGCTCCAGTGGAGAGGATGTCCAGGAGAGGAGTATTGTCTGGAAGACCCCATTGCTTCTGTTCCTGGGAATGGATGGGATGAGTCCACTGGGAAGATGGTTTTTCTTCTCTCTTTTTTCATCTCCTTATTTTGGTTGTGGTTTTGGTTTGAGTTGTTTGTTGTGGTTTAGTTTGTTTTGGGTTGGGTTTTTTGGTTGTTTCCCCCTTGTTAAAATAGCTTTGAGGTCCACGTGTGCCATAAATTGTGGGTTCAGCTAAAAAAAAAAAAACACAACATAAAATCTGTGCATATAAGCCTGTCTCAGCTTTCTTTGTGCAGGAGAGAAAAAAAATCAGAGGGTTTGGGGCTTGGTGATGGGAAATGTTGAGCAGCCTCATGGCCCAAGCGGTGGAGGAACGAGTTCCATACCAATTACTGCACCCTGACAGGGTAGGTAAGGCCACCCAAAGGAAAGAGCACACAGGAATTCTTGTTAAAGTTGTTCTTAAAGAACTCCAAACGCAACGAAGTGAGAAATTATACCCAAAGATACATTAGCTCTTAGCAGCAGTGAAAGTCACAGACCCTTGTCATGAACATTCCTGGCTTTTTTTGTTTGTTTTTTCAGATCATCACTTCTGCACCTTTTGCACTCTGTAGACCTTTTCATAAGTTTATGGACTCCAAGCAGTCTGCTGACCTCAGTTTGAAAATCATTGCATAGAAAGATCTATTATTGCTATGACGACAGGCCAAGAGACCTGGGGTGTTCAGCCTGGAGAAGAGAATGCTCCAGGGAGATCTTTGAGCACCTTCCAGTGCCTGAAGGGGCTCCAGGAAAGCTGGGGAGGGACTTTGGACAAGGGCAGGGAGGGAGAGGACAAGGGAGAATGGCTTTAAACTGGAAGAGGGGAGATTTAGGCTAGACATGAGGAGGAAATTCTTTGCTGTGAGGGTGGTGAGACACTGGCTCAGGTTGTCCAGGGAGGTTGTGGCTGCTTCATCCCTGGAAGTGTTCAAGGGCAGGTTGGATGGGGCTTGGAGCAACCTGGTCTAGTGGGAGGTGTCCCTGCCCATGCAGGGGGGGTTGGATCTAGATGATCCTTAAGGTCCCTTCCAACCCAGACCATCCTATGATTCAATGATTTTCAGCTGCAATTTATAGCATATCTACTGGATGATGTGAATTACCTCAACATTCCCATGACTGGTAGCAGTTCAGAACAAAGACCCAGCAGCATCTCTTGCTTTGTTGCTTCTGCAGAGTAAAATCTTGTACAACTGCAGACTGGTGAATTCCAATGATTTTCCTGTTAGTAGCAGCTGAAGATCTGATTCTCTGGTTTCTGTGACTGTGCTGAGAGGGACAGAAGCTCTGCCCTGAGCCAGGAGCTTGTACCGTAGCCCTCCAGAGTCCTTTGCAAACAGTGTTACTTTCTAATTCTATATAGAAGAAGATTGCAAAGCTGAAGAACATAGAGATGTCCAAGAAGATGGAGAGAGCCACTGGACAACACAGGGAAAGGAACAAGCAAAGATGCTACAACTGATTGTCTTGGGATGTTTTTCTTCAAGCTTCACTATGGAAAGTGACAGAGACAGATTTTTGGTAAGGAATTTAATTTGAAAATTCATGACATACTTTGGCATCTTCAGTGTCCTAATTGAAGGTTGTGTCTTCTATGTCCACAACTTGATTCAAAGCCATGACTTCTTTTTGACATGTAGAGAGAAAGATACAAGTTACTGGTCACTCACAGTATTATCTGACGGTCATTGTCCATCAGGTGACTGCTCCAGAAGGTTTGAGTGTCCCAGAAATTGTTTGTTATTTTGTGTACCACAAGCTTTATCCAGCAGTCCATGGAAGTTCTTACTTCAGAGCTGACAACTTTAAGCAGTAGATAATCTATGCAGGGCTGGCTACATACCCAGAAGTTGGGCTTTAATGGTCTACTTGCCTCAGCAAGTTCTCCCTCCTGAGAAACGACCTGGTAAGGACCTCTTGGATGGACACAGACATAACGTCTGTTCACAGAACTCCTCATCTGGATGGTTCCCCTAGATAATCATAGAATCATAGAATGCCAGGTTGGAAGGGACCTCAAGGATCATCTGCTCCAGCCTTTCTAGGTGCTACTCTAGTTTACATTAGGTGGCTCAGCACCCTGTCAAGCTGAGACTTAAAACTGTCCAATGTGGGGGAATCCACCACTTCCCTTGGGAGACTATTCCAATGTTGGACTGTCCTCATGGTGAAAAATGTACCTCTTGTGTCCAGTGGGAATCTCCCCAGGAGCAACTTGTGCCCATCACCCCTTGGCTTTTCCATGTGACTCCTTGTCAAGAGGGAGTCTCCATTGTCTTGGTAGCCACCCTTTAAGTCCTGGAATAACTCCATGACACACCCAAGTGCCTATCAGAAAAACCTCCAGCACTATCACCTTCTTGCAGCCCAGCCTGTCACGCTGTCAGGGCTTTATGCAACGTTTGTTTTAGGGACTTTTTGGCTCCTGGGGCACGAACCAGTCAAGGCAACGGGAGGAGAACAGACTCTCTTCTGTGGCCAAGTAGGTGAAAGGCTGCATGTGCTGCTCGGTGCAGCTGTACCAGCACAAAGAGCTTGTGTGAGGGGCATGAAAGCCTGGAGTTTAATTGGGTGGTCACGAGATGGGGTGGAGGGTGGGGAAAGGTGAGAAGCACGACAGGAAGGAAAGCATGGAAAAGGGGAGACACAGGGAAGTGCAAAGTGGGAGAGCTTTTGTTGGGGGCAGTATAAGAAGGACACTGAGGTGCTGGAGAGGGTGCAGAGAAGGGCAGCTAGGCTGATGAGGGGTCTGGAGAAGCAGCCTTATGAGGAGAGGCTGAGGGAGCTGGGGCTGTTCAGCCTGGAGAAGAGGAGGCTGAGGGGAGACCTCATTGCTCTCTACAACTGCCTGAAAGGAGGTTGTAGTGAGATGTGTGTTGGCCTCTTCTCCCTGGTGACCAGCAATAGGACAAGAGGACATGGGGTCAAGCTGCCCCAGAGGAGGTTCAGGCTGGATATTAGAAAAAATTTCTTCACAGAAAGAGTGGTGAGGCCTTGAAACAGGCTGCCCAGGGAGGTGGTGGAGGCACCATTCCTGGAGATGTTCAAAAAAGGGGTAGACATGGTGTTTCATAAGATGGTTTAATGGTTAGGGGTTGTAGGGTGGACGGTTGGACTTGATGATCTTGAAGGTCTTTTCCAACCTTGACGATTCTATGAATCTATATGTAGCAATGCATACAGCAGTTTGAGCTAAGGGAAGGACATCTTGCTGTGAAATGGGGCAAAACCAGGGCAAATGGGGAGTTTGGGTGTCTTTACACTGTGTCGTGCATTGATTTGTTAATGTGAAAGAAACTGAGGCCATGAGAAAAGTGTTTAAACATGTAATAGAAATCACACATTTTTAGCTTGTTGTCTCATCCCTTTATCAAATGTGGTGTAGGAATTGGTAAAATCGGACAATATTATTTTAATCTCTCTTTTAGAAATAATTATGGTCTCCATGAATACCTGGAGGATGCCCAGCCTGGCACTAGCACATGGAAATGCATTTCAGTGCCCAGTGTTCCTCATGGATGAGGGGAAAAATCCTCCTTTTCCCCAGTTTAAGAAGCATGAGATCCATCACTGGCCACTTGGCAAGGCTGGAGGGCTCCGTGGCACGTGGTGGGAAGAGGAGGTGGCAGGAGAGGGCAGTGGGTGCATGGGAAGGACATGGAGCAGGGATGTGAAGGGGAAAGAGGGGATGGGAAGAGAGGATTTTGGGGAAAAAAACAGAGGGGAGATCAGATTTAGCTGCATCTTTAGACTAGTAGCTACCTTCAGTTACTCTGCCAAGGAAAAATACATGTAGGAGAGCAAGGATCCCAGGATTTCCCTCCCTTGGATTAGAAGGAAAGGCTGAGGAGCTCTGAACTAGGGCTGAGATGGATGAATAATACCTGACTGGGGAAAGAGGTGCTGGAGGTGAGGGAACCCAACAGACCAGCAGGGATGCCACTGCACCTGAATAACCCATCCCTCAAACCAACTTCCTTCCTTCCTTCCTTCCTCCCTCCCTTCCTTCCTTCCTTCCTTCCTTCCTTCCTTCCTTCCTTCCTTCCTTCCTTCCTTCCTTCCTTCCTTCCTTCCTTCCTTCCTTCCTTCCTTCCTTCCTTCCTTCCTTCCTTCCTTCCTTCCTTCCTTCCTTCCTTCCTTCCTTCCTTCCTTCCTTCCTTCCTTCCTTCCTTCCTTCCTTCCTTCCTTCCTTCCTTCCTTCCTTCCTTCCTTCCTTCCTTCCTTCCTTCCTTCCTTCCTTCCTTCCTTCCTTCCTTCCTTCCTTCCTTCCCTCCTTCCTTCCCTCCTTCCTTCCCTCCTTCCTTCCCTCCTTCCTTCCTTCCTTCCTTCCTTCCTTCCTTCCTTCCTTCCTTCCTTCCTTCCTTCCTTCCTTCCTTCCTTCCTTCCTTCCTTCCTTCCTTCCTTCCTTCCTTCCTTCCTTCCTTCCTTCCCTCCTTCCTTCCCTCCTTCCTTCCCTCCTTCCTTCCCTCCTTCCTTCCCTCCTTCCTTCCCTCCTTCCTTCCCTCCTTCCTTCCCTCCTTCCTTCCCTCCTTCCTTCCCTCCTTCCTTCCCTCCTTCCCTCCTTCCTTCCCTCCTTCCCTCCTTCCTTCCCTCCTTCCCTCCTTCCCTCCTTCCCTCCTTCCCTCCTTCCCTCCCTCCTTCCCTCCCTCCTTCCCTCCCTCCTTCCCTCTCTCCTTCCCTCTCTCCTTCCTTCCCTCCTTCCTTCCCTCCCTCCTTCCTTCCCTCCCTCCTTCCCTCCCTCCCTCCTTCCTTCCCTCCTTCCCTCCTTCCCTCCCTCCTTCTCTCCCCCCTTCCCTCCCTCCTTCCCTCCCTCCTTCCCTCCCTCCTTCCCTCCTCCCTCCCTCCGATGTATTTTAATGCCATTTAAAATGCTGTGCAAAGATGTGTTTGATACTTTCCTCTGACACATCCGAGCATTTTGAAGGGAGTTGGCCATGGGAGAGTGGCTGAGGGAGCTGACTGACTTTACAAGGCAACCAACCAACAACCAAACAGCAATTCCCATTGTATTGCCATCGCTGGCATCAATCTCACATTCCACAGTGGATTTTGGGTTGGCCATGTGGGATTATCAGGGTCGGGGCACAAACTGCTCCAGATGCCAAGGAAACCAAGTACATAATCACACTTGTTTGGTATAGAAAGCAGCAGACATTGCAAGTGCCCGTCAGGACACAAAGGAGGAGAGAAATGTCCTGTTCTTAGCGCTGCCTCCTCAGGGTAATCTCATTTGTAATAATTTGTAACAAAAAGTCCATCCTACAGATGTTCTCCCATTATCACCAGATTCTTTTCTCTTTGCTCAGGTTTTGCTTTCAAACATGACCAACAAAAAAATCTAAACAATTACTGCCTTACTTCCTCAGTTACTAATCTTCACTTACATCTTCTGGAGAACAAAAACCACACTTCTTTTCATCTCCGTGACCCCATCCCTTTATCTATAGTGATTCCTGGTTGCTCTTTCTGGCAAAACAAAAACTCCTCCCAGATCCCAGTCTTCCTCTGGTAGTTTGCAATTTGGGACAATTATTCTTTTGTTCAATAGATAATCAGGAAAAAAAAAAAAATCACTGCACCGTTCTGGGAATAATGGCTAAAGTATATGGTTAAATATGGGTAAAATACGCCAAACATTTATTAATGTCTTTAATGATTATGTTTGTGAGATGGTCAGCGTTCAACATGCAGCTTAATTGGTGCTGAGATGGGGGGAGAACCTTTTCTTTCATGGGCAAGAGAGCAGATGTGTAAAAGCAGGGATGATGCCTTGGTCAGTGCATTCCCTAAATTTGCTAAAGGGAGGGAAATAAGAGATGTTTGATCCAGTGTTTTTCAGGCAGAGAATTCCAAGCTCGGAAGATGTTCCGTAGCAATCAGGTGATGTTCAGAAGGAGAAGGGATGCAGTCTGGTGGGTCTTTGTTTCTATGGTTACATTCAATTGGAATGGCTGTAACTAGGTCAGAATCGAAGGTGTGAATGAAAACAAAGGAATTTGGAATCAGTTAATGGGAGTTCAGGGAGAAAAGTGTTGGTATTAGGGAAAGCAAGAAGGGAGCTCAGTGTGGAACCAGGGATTTTAATGTACAGCAGCCAAATGTGGCTAGAGGAACAGAAGAGGCCATGGCAGCCAAAAGGAAGGGGCAGGAAAGATGGAGAGCGGGAGGATTTTGCTGGAAAGGGGAAACAAAACCAAGCCTCCATCCTTCCCAACTAGCAAGTCTCTGGGACCAGCCACTTGCCATTTTGTTCCCTTTCCCACGTTTCTTAACCTCCTCAGTGCAGGACTCGGCATTCTCTTGTGTTCTCTTGTGAACTTGATGTTCTGGTCAGCTTGCCCATCTTTCTTGCCCCCCAGCATATCTCCTGTCCCCCCCAGTTTGATACAATCAGAAAACCCCTATAAAGCTGCATTTATCCCAGTTCCCTGGTCAGAAGTGAAAGCATTTCAATAGCTCCTGGCACCAGCATCTGCACCTTTAGGAATGTACCTCGTAACCGGCTACTTTTTGAGCAAGCCAAGATGATGAGGTCTGTAAGGTGCCCTCAAATATGGTCAAAATGATCCTGTCCTAGGGCTGCATTTTACAGCCTGTAATTTATTACAGCCTGGCAAGACACCGGGCAGCCGCCTGTTGCCAGAGCCCTAATTTTCCATCCCCAAACCCCACGGCTAGAGCTACGCTGGTTGCATCTCCAGGTCTGGCAGCCTTGGAGCACGGCGGGGCTGCCCGGGGCTCCGCTCCCAGCCCCTCAGCCCGCGGCCGCCATCGTCCCCTCAGGCAGCGCTCCCGGCCCGGCCACAGCGCGGGTCCCTCCGGGGGCGGGCGCAAGGCCAGCGGGGCCCAATGGGCGTGGGAGAATGGAGGGGAGGCGGGGCTTGGGGGACTGGGCAGCCAATGGGAGGCGAGCCACAGGCTGGGAGGTTGGGAAGGAGCGAGGAGAGGGGAGCGGGCGGTGCTGGCGGGGACGGTCCGAGCGAGCCGAACCGAGCCGATCGGAGCCGAACCGAGCCGAGCCCAACCATGGAGGGCTCCGAGGGCAGCCGGGCCCTGCGACGCTTCACCTGGGAAGAGATCGGACAGCGGAACGGGCGGGGGTCGCCGCCTCAGGAACGATGGTTGGTGATCGAGAGGAAGGTGTACGACATCAGCCACTTCTGCCGGAGACACCCGGGAGGCTCCCGGGTCATCAGCCACTACGCCGGGCAGGACGCCACGGTGAGCGGCGGGGGATCAGTCCCCGGGGCTGAGGGGTGCGAGGGGCAGGGGCTGAGGGGTCACCCCCCAATGCTGCAGGCAGCGGCGGGAGGAGGGGTCCTGAGGGGTGGTCTGCGTGGCGAGGGGGTCACTCGGGACCGAAACACGGCGGGGTGGCCGTCGGGGACGACCCCGGCTCCAGCTGCTGCGCTGTGTTCTACACACACACACACCCGGTGAGCTCCTAAATGCGAAGATACCGAGTGCAATTAATTCCGGGGTCCTGGAGGGCTGTTCTGAGAAAGTAACATTCCGAAGGAATAACCAACATGTGCGCAAATAGGGTGTCAGCAACCGGGCATAAATCGGGGGGGAAGCCCATTGATTTGTGCACACATGCAGTAAATAAGAATACTTCTGCTTTCTACGTGTCTCCGCACGGGCCAGAGCGGAGCAGAAGCACCGAGGGGTTGATCGCTGGTGTGTGCACAGATAAATGACTCTTTTTTGGTAAGTCTGTGAAAGCGTTCAGCCTCCTCTAACTTAAAAAACCCAGCACAGCGTTTCCAAGAGGTGGCACTAATGTAAAATATCACTGGAAGTTGTATTTCAGCCTTTAAAAAAATATAAAATCTGTCATGTCTGAACTCCAGTGATTGTTGCAAAGCGGAGTAAACGTTGTTCAAGCTGGGGTGATTTTGTCAGTGTATTTCCTTGACGCTCCCTTTGTCCATTTATTTCTTTCACAAAAGGAAGTGCATTTCTCCCAATGTAAGTATTTGCACTCAAGGGATGCTGAAGCTACCTCAAGAGTGGGTTTGATGGACTATGTTTCAGTTTTGTCCCAGAGCAGGAAGGATGAAACTTGAGATCTTGTACTTCACTTCATTGTTGGCATAAAACTTAAAGCCAAAGATAATAACCTGAATTTACAGGTACTGCAGGAGGTCAGGGGGTGCTTTTGAAGCCCTCTTGGTGGTGTGTGGTCAGAAATGGGTCAGTGACAGTGGCCAGCACAGCTCAGTTCCATGGTCACATTGCAGCCAACTGCATTCTTTAGGTGTTATCATCTGTGTCACTGCTGGGTGCAGCTGAATTGCTGATCACTCAGGAACCCGAGCCAAATAAATGCCTTTTTTTTAAATTTTGTTTTTTCCCCTAATAGTTTTGCCCTGGAAATTTAAAAAGACAGGGCCCCTCAATACCAGAAATGAAAGGTGATTTAGTTTGCTGAATGCCACTGGAGTGCTCTGATTTCTAGAAGGTGCAACCAGTGATCCTTTACCCTGCAGTTAGGATTGCACTGCCAGGTTTTACAGCCTCCATGGAGACGATTGGTCTGAAACATGTGGTACCATCCTCCTCTGATCTGCCCACATACTCCTCCCCATTTTTTTTCCCTCTCTTCCAATACGGAAAATGCAAACATACGTCCCCCCTCTCCTCCTTCCCTCCTTTATTCACATAATCCTGAGCAGAGAGGATGCTACATCTGACATACAACAGGGCTGAACTGGTTGCCATGGAGACTGTCATTACTTTAAATGATAAAAGTGACTGATTTCCCCAACAGGGAATGGTGAGGAGGGAAATAAAGGCCTTTTCATGGGACTCTTCAAAACACATGGGGGGGGAGCCATTTGGGGAACAGGAGGCAGGTAGCAAGAAAGAAAGACAGTTCTAGGAAAATAAGGCAGCGTGGGCATTGGGGATTGCCAAGGAAGCATGTTTGGACCAACGTGGGGCTTCTGAGAGACTTGTTGTGGGTCACCAAAAGCTGCCATCACCTGTCTGTGTCCTGCTTGTCCCATTATTTTTCCCAGTTCAGCCAGCTGATCCAGTTTTTGTGCTAACATCTTGTCCTTCTCCCTAGTCAGACTTTCATTTCAGGATATAAGGCCTGAGGAGAAATAAAATGGAAGGCAAAGGCAAAATAGAGACAGAGGAGTGTGTAGTTGAGGTGATAAATCTTGAGGATATTGAATTTTCAGATTCAGAAGTAAGAAGGGAGTGAGTCCATATGTCTTGGTGACCTGCACTTACCAGCATATAGATAGAAAATGATACAGAGACTTCAACTTCAAATGATCATTTATGGTGTGAAGAAAGCAGTAAGATTTATGGCAGTAAAACCTGGCTCAGCCAGCTCCATTAGTTGGGTTGCTTTCTGCTGAGTCCAGGAAATGTGTTTCTTTTAAATATATCATGAAACATACTTATTTCAGCTGCCACCTGAATGGTTGTTTTTCTTCATCCTGTTCCTGTACCTGTATTTCAGGATCCTTTCATAGCATTTCATCTTGACAAGACACTCGTAAGAAAGTACATGAGCCCACTCTTGATTGGGGAGCTGGCACCAGATCAGCCCAGCTTTGAGCCCAGCAAGAATGTAAGTACCTTAAAAACTTGGTATTTGGGTTGAAATGGTGCTATTTAACTTCTCTTACTGACAGCCAGAATTTCCTGTACATGAAATGATAGTGTCTCCTGGGATCGCTGTGTTGGTCTGGTGCTTCTTCACTTCATGTCATTATTAGTAGTTTAATGAAGGCTTGTCTCTGGGTGACCCTCAGCTTTTCCCCATTGCCACACTAGCTCCTTGAGAGGGGAAACTGAGCTTCCTGAGGCATTTTCAGACCAGCAGATGCTCTTGGGTCTCCCCACAGAAAAAGCTGGTAGAAGATTTCCGTGAGCTCCGTGCAGCTGTTGAGAAGATGGGGCTGTTCAACCCCAGCCGCACCTTTTTCATGCTCTATCTCTGTCACATCTTGGTGTTGGATGTTGCAGCTTGGCTCACCATCTGGTATTTTGGAGCATCCACAGTGCCTTTCCTCTTCTCTGCAGTGCTTCTAGGCACTGTCCAGGTAAGCAGCTAGGCAGAAAAAAAGAGCCCCAGAAGCACCAAAAACAAACCCTTTGAGACTCAGGTGCTCGTTGCCGTAGGAGGAATCTTACCTTTGTGGACTTCCCAAAATTCTGCTTCTTCTTGGGTTCCACCAAAGGGGTAAAATTGCAGTGCCACGACATGCTGCTTTGGTAGAGCAGGCTTTTCCCTGCCTTTTCCTCCCCTTAGTTCATCAAAGCCCTCCTTATTCCCAGCCTTCTTCACACAATGAAAGCCATGCTCCGCTTCGGAGGTCCCTGGTGCCAGAACTCCAAGGCACTGTGCAGGGGCCAAGCCACCAGGTTCCCATGGGAACTTGCAGCAAGTTAGAGGAGAGGGCAGAGCAGCTCTCAAAGGCCCAGCTATTCCTCCTGTGGCCAGCTGATCCCCTTGGAATTGCGAGTACTCGGAGGAGGCAGCAAGCTGCTCCTTAAAGGAGACTTTGTTGCTGATTTCTGTGCAGTTTTGTAAGAGAATAAATGCTGTTTCTGAACTCCATGACTTCTTTATTTTTATTTTTTTCCTCCACCATTTTTTCCTTCCTCATGAAAACAGCTTTCTGGGGCTGAATGTCATTAGGCAAAGTCTGGGCTGCAATGGTAAAAAAATAAGTGTTTGGACCGGGTCCTAGTTACGGAACTGCTCTCTATCCAGGGGTGTGTTGTGAGGAGTGTGGGAGAATCATAGAATCATGGAATGGTTTGGGTTGGAAGGGACCTGAAAGATCCTCTAGTTCCAACCCCCCTATATGGGCAGGGACACCTCCCACTAGACCAGGTTGCTCAGAGCCCCATCCAACCTTGAATACTTCTAGGGATGGGGCATCCACAACCTCCCTGGGCAACCTGTGCCAGTGTCTCACCACCCTCACACTGAATAATTTCTTCCTAATGTCTAACCTAAATCTCCCCTCTTCCAGTTTAAAGCCATTACTCCTTTTCCTGTCACTCCATGTCCTTGTAAAAAGTCCATTTCCAGCTTTCCTGTAAGCCCCAAGAAGCCCCAAGCCCTTTTCCAGTGCAGACTCCTGACTCTTCTTTTTCCCCAGCACTGGTTTTGTTTGTTTGTTTTTAATTCCAGGCCCAGGCTGGCTGGCTCCAGCACGATTTTGGACACCTTTCAGTCTTTAGCAAATCCAGGTGGAACCACTGGGTGCACAAGTTCGTGATCGGCCATCTGAAGGTGGGCACTGAGTGCTGAGAAGGGACTGCAGAGCCTTGCCCGGGGTGCTCTGCAGTCAAAACCCATCTCAGCATAAGAAGAAAGCAAATGCAAGGAGCTACTGGGGAGGGAGGACTAAGGGCAGAAGGTACAACTTCTTTATGGCACTCTCTTCTCATCCCTTCCTGCAGGGAGCACCAGCCAGCTGGTGGAATCACCTCCACTTCCAACACCACGCCAAACCCAACTGCTTCCGAAAGGACCCCGATGTTAACATGCACCCTTTGTTTTTTGCTTTGGGAAAAACACTCTCTGTAGAGGTGAGGCCTTTAGGTCTTCAGGGTTCCAATTTGATAAGCAGCAGAGAGCTGGGAGACCAGTGACCAGTTAGTTTGGTCAATGAGCTGTCTCCATAATTCAGGAATTTAGAGAAGGAGCCAGCTTGGCATTAGTGGCCTTTGAAAAACAAGAAGAAAAAAGATCCTGATGCATCCCTAGCTTCCATCTGCTTCATGTTGCAACCATTTTTTATGGGTTTTGCCTTCATACAGCCTTGCTGTGGGTTGATATTTCCCAAATTTATTCTGCAGGTTTAAAGAAAAACACCAAAAGTGCTTCTATAAAATGAGAAGTACACCCAGAAGATGGTTTAAGTTGACCTGCTAGTTTGTCTAGTGCTACTTTGCCTTCTACTAGGCCCTGATATTTCATAGCAATACTTCAGGACTTTGTAGAACTTTCTTCAAATTGCAATGGAAGTTATTTTGCTGTGTTGGGGAAGTGAAGCAGCACGTGACAAACGAGGACTGTCTGAAACTCTCACAATTACTGCTCAAACAGTCTATTTTGGTGGCCTCAAAGTGGATGTCAGACTAGGTCCCATTGGGAGTCCAACGTTATTCTGGTATCTCTGAAATGAATTGAGTGGCTTTAGCATTTCCTGGTCCCTCAAAAGGAATTCGTTGTGTCTCCTGGCTTGAATGCTCTGATTTGCATTGAAATTGAGGGAGGACTGCTGTTTGGAATTGGTTTGGACATGTACAGGGATAGAATGGAATTCCTCAAGGAAGTCAGCGACGTGGTCTGTTGTGTTTGTGCAGTGAGAGCTGAAAAATTAGCAGTCTCAGGGAATAATTTCTTCACCCCAGTTCCCCTGGACACCGTTCAGTTCCATTCCTCTGCTTTGGAAACTAATTGCAAGGAGGTGGGAGTTGAACACACGGGCATCTTTGTTGATAGGATGGTAGGTTTTTCCTTTTTTTTTGGAAGCTGTGTTGGCAGGAGCCTGTTTGGGTTTGGTTTCAGTTTTGTTAAGGCAGCTGTGCCCTCTGCAGGGAAACAGCTCCCGGTGCACCTTGCTGTTGGTGGTGCAAGGGACTACCCAGCCTCTTGGGCATCCAAGGCAGGGAGGAGAACTTCCCGTGGCCCTCACAGACTGTAGTTTCAGGGGATGGTGAAGCCCATGGCATGGTTTGATATATGGACATCTCTTTCAAAGGTTAGGAGGTATCTAAGTATGCATCTCTGAAAGAACAAGTAGGAGGGTGTGCACAGATGTCTTTAGCTGTCTCCACAGCCTGAGTAACCTGCTTATTTTAACAGCTTGGTATACAAAAGAAGAAATTCATGCCTTACAACCACCAGCACAAGTACTTCTTCATCAGTGAGTAGCCCTGCCCTGTTGCAGTGGTGTGGTCAACAGTCACTCCTCCCCTTCCTTTTCCAGCCCAACTCCCTGGGATGAAGGGGCACAGTTAATGTCTCTGCAATCTTCTTTCTCCACTCTAGTTGGTCCTCCAGCTCTGGTGCCTCTTTACTTCCAGTGGTACATATTCTACTTCGTGGTGCAGAGGAAACAGTGGGTGGTGAGTCAGCTCCACTTTGCCAGTGGGGGCTTCTCCTTCTTTTCCAGTGCAAAAAGTCAGGAGCTCTGAGCTGTGTGTCAAGGGGGATGGGTCCATGATCTGGGAAATTATGTCTCTGATGTTCTGCCTCAGTCCAAGTGTGTGGGTGTCTGGAAGTCTTCCTCCTTCTGAAGAGCTGATATTCATACAGAATTTGTCCTTCAGGTAGCATGAGAGTCTGGTTTTAGGGAGAAGTGGTCATGCTGGACACTCTTTATTTTGTTTTTCCCAAACCAATACAATAAAAACTTACAGGCATGGGAAAAAGGGAAAAGCAGCAGAAGTCAGGGGGGGTTTGGAGGAGGATTCAGTGCACCTCCATTTTGCAAAATGATGTCTTAAAAGTCAAGAAGCTGTCAGGTAGCCTAAACCTGAATGCTCACAGTTCAGAGTGAAGTGGAGTAGAGGATGTGGACTTCCAGAGTTGTTAGGAAGATTTAAGGGGAAAATCTAGGACCTTGAAAAATAACATGGTTTCTAGAGAGTTTAGGAAAAAAAATGCAGAAGAAAGATAGGTTGTTCTCTGAGATGTGGGGGTTAGAGACATCTTGGCTGTTTTATTCTTGCCGGGGAGATGGACAGTCAGGAGAAAATGAACATGAGGGAAAGAAGGGATTGCAAGAAATGTGCAGAGGAACAAAAAAAGAGGAGATGGAGGTAAACCAGAGCTCTTCATTCTTTTTTTTTCAGTGGCCAGGTTTTTTTGGCTTTCTCCCTGCTTGCTTTCTCTTTAGATTCAGAGGAAAACATGATGCTTTAGAGCATGTCCTCTCTAGTGTTTGCCCTGTGCTGGGCTCATAAGACCAGGATAATTCCCAAGCACAGGAATGGCTGGGGAATGGCTGTGTGTCAGGTTGCTTTGTGATGGAGCCAGGGAGGAAAAAAATCGATCAGTAGAAGATATTATGGGATGTTTTAAAGGGAGTGTCACAGAGAGTGGATGGTAAATTCAGAAGCCAATAATTCCTCCTCTTAACGAAGTTGTATCTGTTCCCTCTACTGCAGGACCTGGCCTGGATGCTGACCTTCTACATCCGATTCTTTCTCACCTACTTGCCCTTACTGGGGGTGAAGGGTATCCTGGGGCTTCATCTCTTAGTCAGGTATCATTCAACTCCTAATTTTCTCTACCCAGTTGCTGTCAAGCCTTTGTGTCAGCTTTTCTTCAGCCTCCTGGTTATTATCCTCATCAGCCCCTACTCTTCTATCTCACACCTTTCAGCAAGGCAGGTTGTTGTCTGTCAGGCTACAAGGGCACATTGCTGGCTCATGGTCACCCTCCTGTCCACCAGGACCCCCAGGTCCCTTTCTCCTACACTGCTCTCCAGCAGGTCAGCCCCCAACCTGTACTGGTACCTGGGGTTGTTCTTCCCCAGATGCAAGACTCTACACTTGCCCTTGTTGAATTTCATCAAGTTTGTCCCCACCCAACTCTCCAGCCTGTCCAGGTCTCACTGAATGGCAGCACAACCTTCTGGTGTGTCAGCCACTCCTCCCAGCTTAGTGTCATCAGCAAACTTGCTGAGGGTGCACTCTGTTCCCTCATCAGGTCATTGATGAGAATATTGAATAGTGCTGGTCCCAGTACTGACCCCTGAGGGACTCCACTAGTCACAGACCTCCAACTAGATTCTGTCAGGAGACCACAGTTTATTCTCACTTTTAAAAAGTTCAGCCTTTAGAAGGTGTGTATAGATCTGAGCTGTTGATCAGATGTTTGGGGTTCCTGGGGGGTAATTTTGTCAAGCCAGGACTGGTGTGTGTGTCTACAAGTGTTTTGCACTGACTTGTGATGGCACAGGTGTGAGATCAGTGATGGTTTTGTGTGTCTGTCTGCACAGGTTTATAGAGAGTAACTGGTTTGTCTGGGTTACACAAATGAATCACATCCCGATGCACATTGATTATGATAAGAATGTGGACTGGTTCTCTACCCAGGTAAGACCTTTCTAGAGACCTCTGAAGGTGAGAAGTGACAGTTCTGGGTACACAGTGCCCAAGACAGCTGATCACAGAGGTGATGGGAAATGAGAGAGGAGAACATAAGCAGCTGGTCCTCACTGTGTGACGTGATTAGTGCAAAGAAAGAAGGTGCAGAGGTGGGATGGAGACTGCACATGCTGAGCACAGATGCCTCAAGGAAAATAACTAGAGGTGCTACAGTGCTCTTCAGATAGAGAGGTTTCTGGGCATGAAGGATGCAAACCTCTCAAGTGCTCTGTCTTATTTGAGTTCTGAAGCCATTACACGGGTTTTTAAGTGGGAGAGGGGAAAAGTCATGGCAGTTAATGACTTATCTCACTGGGAAAGTCAAGTCTGTTCTCCTAAATTGTGTCCCTAACTATTGTGTCTCACAGCATGGGCATCTTGTGTTGAGTGAACGTAGCTCTTGGGGTTACTGTATTCACCCAGAAGACACATGGTGATAAGGAACTTGTACCTGCTTACTGTTGTGTTTGGCACATGTAAGAGAAGGGACATTCCTAAAACAACACTTAAATGTTACTGCTTTTTCTCTCAGCTCCAGGCAACCTGCAATGTTCATCAGTCCTTGTTCAATGACTGGTTTAGTGGACATCTGAACTTCCAAATCGAGCACCAGTGAGTTGAAGCATGGGGTCAGGGATGTGAGGGAATTTCAAGGAGTGCTGGTTACACGAGGTCTGAAGAGCCTACAAGGTCCCTCCCTGTCTATCAGCTGGTACAAGAGCAAAATACAATGTAAATATGTTGCTCTTTCTGTGGGGATGGAAGGGAAACTCCGAGAAACTTTTTGGAGCACGGGGGTGAGCACCAACACCACTTCAGATCTGAGTAGCAAGGCACAGGAGTGAGAATTACCAGCCTCCTGGTTGGTACAGATGCTGACTGAAGGGAGATGAGAGGAACCACTACAGAGCACTGATGGCCACGGGCACAAGGGGAGGTTGAGGAACTCCCAGGCTTAGGCAAAATAGGGAGTCAGGAATTCTCTGGGGTGGTGCCGAATGCCACTGAATCACCGTACTCCTTTCCCACAGCCTCTTCCCCACAATGCCAAGACACAACTACTGGAAGGTGGCTCCTCTGGTGAAGTCCCTGTGTGCCAAACACGGCATCGAGTACCAGTGCAAGCCGCTGCTCACCGCCTTCGCTGACATAGTGCAGTGGGTATCAACCCTAGGTGAAGGGTTTTCCACAATTCTGGAGAGAACAAGGGATGTGGGAAGGGGAGAGGCAGCCAGCCTAGCTCACAGAAGTTCTGTGGAGAACTGTAGATAGTACAGATGACTGTGAAAGGGGTTGGAAACCTGTTCAGCCGTGGTGCCGGTTTCAGTAGCAGCAGACAGAAGGTGTCAGTAGGAGCAACCCAATGGAGAGCTCCCTTCTTCAGCTCTGAGAAGTCAGAGGCCTGTAGGATGCCAAGTCTGGTTCCTCTATCTCTGACTATGCTCCAGAAAAAGAGATGTTTTCACAAAGAGCTTTAACTGTCATTCATCCTTTCTTTTTTCTTCCTTTCTTCCCCTCCTTGCCCCCAGATATTTCTTATTCCATCAAAAGCTCACATGGTTCTCTTTGCCATGCTTGCTCCTTTTGTTTTCCTTCTAATTAAGTTGTTCCCTTTGCCCTTCCAGTCTTTGTCTGATGTAGCCCCAGTGGTTTGGTGGTTCTTCATCTTTCCAAGGAGCTGTAGTCTGTATTGCCTTGCCTCTGAAAATCTCTGAGCAACCTGATGTAGTTGAAGATGTCCCTGCTCATTGCAAGGGGGTTGGACTAGAGGGCCCTTAAAGGTCCCTTCCAACCCAACCCATTCCATGATTCTATGGTCTCTTTTTCTTAATCTATAGAAGGGAATTTCTAAGGAAAATGTGTTTCTCTCTTGGCAGCTCGTTGAAAGATTCAGGGGAGCTCTGGCTTGATGCCTATCTACATAAATAAGAAGCAGTGGATCCTTCCAGAGGGAATTCCCCACCCTTGTTGCCTTCTGTGGTGATCACCAGGAAGATACTGCACAGAGGAGAGAGAGCTGGCAATGCCAGAGGTGGGGAGGTGGCACTGCATAATTCCACTGATGAACGGGATTAATATGATTATTATTTGTTTTTAAAAGCTGTGTTCTTAATTCTTCTTGTGCTTCTTTCATTTCTCTTCTCTGGTGCTGAGTTATGGGGGAAAGCTGGATGAAGGAGGTTGTGTTCCACCAAGCTGGAGGAAGATTGGGGACCAGGAGCAGATTCCTTTGTCTGCTGATAATAATTTGTTGAGTATATGGGAGGGAAATCTCTTCTCTAGCATAGATCTCGGTGAGGTGGCTCTCATGAACGTGGCAAGAAAGTTGAGACACTACAAAGAACATGGGAGTTATTGAAGTGGGGAAGCAAGAAGGAATTGTGTGGGTCCAGTATTTTCTAACACTTGTATGTCATTAACAATGGCAACAGAAGTGCCCAAGCCAAGGGGCAGTGAGGAGCACGTGAGAGCCCAAAGCAGTTTGTATGTAGGTGGGTGAGGTGGAGGAGGTGCAGGCAGCAGGTCTGTAGGAATAAGGATGAGGAAAATGATCTAATTAGATCTTAGGAAAGTGCAGCTTATTCTCCAGGTGTGTAGATGTGAGAGCTCAGTGTGCCATATTCTTGGAATGCTGCCCTCCATGTCTCTTCTGTGGTGAAGGCCTCTGGGCTGTTTGCCCAGTGGACCTTCCATGGGGTCTCTGCAAGTGGTTTCCTCAGTGCCATACTTCTGAGTGTCATTGAACCCAGTACTGGAAGTCAGAAGAGATGGAAGGGTGGCACATCCATAGTGGGGATCTCTACAAGGGTGACTAGGGAAGCAAAAGGGTAGTTGGTCTGTGGTCACCTGAAGCTTCACTCTTTTTTGAGTGATCAGTGAAGTGGAGAGAACTCATGACTTCTGGCCCATGGAGCCCTGGTCATTTTCTGTTGGATGATGTGCCTCCAAAACACACCTCAAGAGGACGCATGCTGGATTTCTTGGAATGTGCACTAGCCTTACTGCATTTCCTGGTGTCTTGTCAATTGCCACACCAACATTACAGATGCCAAATGAAGATGGTAGCACTAGTGAAGACAGCTCCATCACCCTCTCACCTCAGTGGCAGGTGGCTTACATGTCTCCAGAAAGGATGGGTTGATTTTGAGGAACAGACGGTGCTTTTTTCTGATTAATATCCAAAAGGAGGATGGTTTGTGAGGGAATGGAAGAAATAGATCTTCCCAGGCCAAGAGTATTGTTAAGCACAGGATAAAATTGTAATGGAAATAATAATCATTGACTCATTGGTACCTGTTGATAAAGACCATAAAGGAAATGGGCCTTAGTTACTCTTTTACTTTGTTTTTTCCTGTTCCATTTCTTTCCCTTTTAATATTAGAACTGTTGATGGAGGGAAGTCTAATAATAAAATTCCTTCTCTTACCAATTATTGCTGTCACCAGAGTAAAATATGTCTGCTCAGGAGTCTGTGCTCTCTAAAAAGTGGAACAAATGCCTGTCCACAGCTGCAGAGAGATCTGACTCAGCATCTGTAGTTTGGAGGAAGGGAATCAGCTTGTGTGAGTATGAACAGTTAAACCAAAAGGAGTCCTACCAAAACAAAACCCTCCAGCAGTTCTTCCTCCAGAATGAGCTCCTGGTGGAGCTGAGATGCTGACTAGCTCTCTCTTTGTGGTTAGGATCAACACTCCAAGGTCAGAGGGAACTCTTGGCAGTGCCTTCCATCTCCCTCACTCAAGCTCCACAACTGTCCGTGGGATAAAACCACCCAGACTGTCCTGATAGCAAGAATCCATCTCGTGTTTTAGCCATAATTGCCAGGTTTGAGAGTAAAATTTGCTCCTATTCTCTTTCTGTGGCCCAGTGAAGTTTGAATTTGGACGTGCAAGTAGGGTGGTTTCAAGAGGCAAGGGAGGTACTCTGCCCCTGTTGTCAGGACAAGATTTCAGTCATCTCTGACAAAAGAGGGAAGCCTGAGATGCTCCAGTTGCTGGATATTAGTGCTCTAGTCATGAAGATACTATAAAAATGTAAATACTTCCAACATGTTTGAAGGAAAACAGCTGGACTGCAGCTCAGCTTGTGAAGCTTTGAAAGTACTTCTGGGTGGACTGTGGCAAAGGAGGTAAGTGGAAGAAATGCTGCTTGTAGGTCAAGTGGGCCATAAGTGTTCAGCAATGTTGAAGAACTTGGTGTTGCCCAGCAAGTGGCTTTTCTTTTTTGAATGTCCAGAGTTGGAAAGTTAATTATCTGGATGTTTTTAATTTTAAAAATTAAAGAGCTTAAGGGCTAGGATGATCTAGTTCACAGTTTTGAGGAGAATAGTGTGTCTTGGTGCCTAAGACTTTGGAGACTCATGTTTGCCACGGTAAGGGGGAAACACCCACAATACAATGAACCAATTGCCTGATTAACCAGGAAAAATAACGTGATGAACTGATTCACAGTCCTAAAGGGTAAAGGGGTGAGAGGGGACCTGAATCAACATAAACAGATCTGTGTATGTTGAGTTTGCTGGAAGTTCCCCAGGTTTATGAGAGCTCAGGAGGAGAAATAAGCTGTGTGGCAGCTTCAGTTTCTGTGATTGCTCTGGGCTGTTCGGAGTCAACAGAGGCAGATCACTCTGAGATTTCTGATGCCACAGTTTAACAATAATATTCAAATACAAGTCCAAGACCTCTCAGGTTCTCTGAACTTTGGTTCTATCCTAGCTCAAACCAGGCCCATTGGGATACACCTTTCTGGGACAACACCAGCTGCCTCAAATTTGCCATCGAGTGGAAGCCCTTTGGCTCCACAGTCAAAACACAGAACCTGTGAAACAGCCACAGGATGGCAGTCAGGCATCAGGAGGGAAGGAGGACATCCAGTCTCACTGGCAACTGAAGCATCAGTGTTTGAAGGCTCCAGTCTTGCTGTTATCCTACTATTCACTTAAAGGAAGAAACTATGAAATTAATGCACAGCTCAAAGCAGCTTTTAGCTGATGTGAGAATGGAACTGCTAAAGCTCACTAACCAAAGCTTTATATCCTTGTCTCACCCTCTGTAGCAGGAACCCTTGTCCATAAGCAGGAATAGCTTCTGGGGCCTTTTGGGTCTTTATTTTACTTCAGCCTAAAGACTAGGAAGTGAAGGGTGTGTTAAACACCAAGCACAGGTTTCATAAACAACAATTCATTCTGAAGATCTCTCCATTGGATCCATGAGGTCGGGGAGCGTAATTAATCTTCAGCTCTTGGTAATTGCTCCAATTTGTTCAATTGTTTTGCGTTGTGTTCTCATATCCTGTACTTCAGTGCTCTTTTGGTAGGTTAAGCAATGAAACATTTAAATTACGTGGTCTAAGGAGGGATTTAATGAATAGGATCGTTGTTTTAAATAAACAAACAAAAGCACTGTAGCAGAGCTTGTTTAGGGATGAAGACAGAGTGTTGACACCCAAGGTGAAGCCTGGCAGTCTTCAGCCTCTCCCATGGGATTTGGATGTTGGAGTAGGGATGTGATTCTCCCCCTGTGCTCAGCACTGGTGAGGCCTCACCTCGAGTCCTGTGTGCAGCTCTGGGCCCCTCACTTCAAGAAGGACATTGAGGTGCTGGAGTGGGTCCAGAGGAGAGCAACGAGGCTGGTGAAGGGACTGGAGGGAAAATCTTACAGAGAGAGGCTGAGGGAGCTGGGGTTGTTTAGCCTGGAGAAGAGGAGACTCAGGGGGGACCTTATCACTCTCTTCAACTACCTGAAGGGAGGTTGGAGTCAGGTGGGTTTGGGCTCTTCTCCCAGGCAACCAGTGACAGG
This sequence comes from Hemiprocne comata, assembly GCA_020745705.1. NCBI lineage: Eukaryota > Metazoa > Chordata > Aves > Apodiformes > Apodidae > Hemiprocne > Hemiprocne comata. The sequence goes on from CM036590.1 coordinate 2,076,123, forward strand.
ACAACAGGGCACAGCCTGAAGTTGCTCCAAGGGAGGTTTAGGTTGGATATTAGGAAGCACTTCCTCACGGAGAGGGTGATTAGACATTGGAATGGACTTCCCAGGGAAGTGGTGGAGGCACCATCCCTGGATGTGTTCAAGGCAAGGCTGGATGTGGCACTTAGTGCCATGGTCTGGATGGTGTGGTGGTGTTGGTCATAGGCTGGACTTGATGATCTTAAAGGTCTTTTCCAGCCTTGGTGATTCTGTGATTCTGTGAAAAGATTATCGCCCCCAAAGATACTCAAAGGAGAAGAAATTCATCAGGCATTTGGGGGGGGGGGGGTCTTGAAAACTGCAGCCTGAGGTTCCTAAGGCTTTGAAGAAGAAGTGAAGTGGAGATTCATTGGACAAAGAGGTGGCTCCAGCCCAGAATAAATTACTCTTTTTTTTTTTTTTTTTCAAATCAGGGAGGAACATTTTCAGCAAAAGAGGAGCTGGAATTATGAAAACCTTTGGGTGATGTTAAAGCAGTGAAGGGTGATGGGGCGACTGGAAGAGGAAAATGCTGTAGTTTTCCCCTTCCCAACACCTGCTCGTGTTGACTTGTTAATGGAGGGAATGATCTGGATTTGCAATCCTTGTCCAACTCGTGCTTCCATTATCCTGAATTCCTGCAGAGGTGAAATGTGGTGTTTATGGAAGTTTCTCCACCTTTAGAAGGGAAGTCCCCACAGGGTAGATAATGGATGCCGAGCTGAGCTGCTCAGAAGCAGGATAATATGTTGCTTCCCAGGATAGGTTCTTTTATAAGGAATGTAAAAAGATTTCTTAACAGGTCAGGTGGAGAAGACTAATGTGTTAATGCAACACTACTCATGGGTGGGGAAAGAAAGAGGATTACGTTACACTTGAGTTTATTGGCATGAACGTGGTTTCTGTGCGATTTCCATCTGCTGCAGAGACTGATATTAATTGTTCAGACAATGGTGAGAAATTTCTACAAAGAAGGTTTTGAAACGGCAATAAAAACTAATGCTCCAATCAGTGGCTCTGTGAGAAGCTGGTTATGATGGTGCCCTTCAGGCAAAGTAGTTTGCTCCTGTGAGAAGTAGTAGTTCTGTAGGGTTGGAGGATCGAGTGGCACAATGCTTATTTTCAGGAAGACGAGCTTAAAATACACCTCAATAACTAAAATATCATCTAACAGTGCAATTTTGGTCACTGGCATGCTTGTCTAAGGACAAAAGAGTCTTCAGAACATCAAGTTTACACGTGTCTGGCTCCTCCAGTAGATGTTCTACAAATACTGTGGAGACGTGGTCATTCGTGGTGAAAATTGCCCTTTCCTTTTGGTTGCTGGAGGCTCCATTTCACAGGGGCTGCAACACAAAGGCAGCACATGGGTGATGCTTGCCAGTCAGTGGCCAAGTCTCTCAGGTCTTGTTGGGATGGGAAAACTGGACAACGGTTCTCCTGCTAAATGCAAAATGACATTTGATCCCCAGAGGTGAAGGAAGGCGAAGTGGGATCGCTAGTGTAGAATGTTGGGCCATTTCCAAAGGTCTGACTGATGTCTTTGGTGTCAAGAACTAGCCTGGCTTTTTGATTTTTGCAGCTAATCATTTGGGCTCTTGCCAGTTTGGTGATTTGAGTACTATTTTTTTTTTTTTTGGAGGGGCAGTCCTGCATGGCTACAAAGAACACACGGGCAGTTCAGTCAAGTCAGATTCCTTCACTGAGTCATTCAGCCCAAGAAACAAGGTCTGTGCATCCTCCGAGCCACGGTCACCACGTCTTGAATGATGCTCATTGCTCTTAATGCATGGAAAGGAGGTGGAATGTTTGTGTCATTAAAAATAGAAGGAAAAGTGCTTCATGCAGCTTTAGTTGATTTTAAGTAGGTTTGTAACTTGCCTGTTGCTCAAAACCCTACTTGGCAGCCAAGAAGCACATAACCTGATGTTTCTCCTCTAAAAACAGGAGGCTCTTAGCAGAGTGGTTTTTGTCATGCTCCTTCCATTTTGGAACCCCTTTCTGGGTCTGCTAGAGTCTGAGTTTCTTACCATTTCTCATCCACTGCCAAGCCTGTCCTGTTTTCCATCTCTTCCTTCCTCCTTCTACTAAGGCTTTGGAGAGTGGAGGTGGAATCACGTAAGGCTAATCTAGCAGCTTCATGCAAACGTTCTAAAAGCTGTTCCATGCTTAGGATTAATTTCTTCAAAGTTATAACTATCTAAAAAATGAAGCTTTTTTGTTCCCTCTACAGCCCACGGAGGTGAAGGGAGGTGTTCCAGGTGTTCTTTGGATTAAAAAACCAGAGAATTACAGTGAATTGCCTCTGCAGGTGTTTGCTGCTCTTCAGGCTCTCTAGGAAGAACATAACCAACTAGTTCAGATTAGCTGCCTCTGTGTTAAACTGCTAAGGTTAGATGACCATTACGGTCAGAACTCAGTTCTGTGGGAAGAAGTTGGGCTTCACCAACACATTTCTTGGTGTTTAAGAGATGTTGCCAATTCCTACAGCTGCAGAGGGTGATCTCTGGATAGCCCAAATGTGTCCTGTACAGATGGCAAAGGCAAAGCCTTTCTGGGCAGACAACAGGGCCTCAGGACCTCTGAATCTTAGGATTGTTCAGGTTAAAAGGCACATCATATATTTATTTATCATATATCAGGATTAGTTATTCTGAGCTCATGCTCAGTTCAGCAAATACTGAATTCAGGTGAAGTTGCTCAGGGCTTTGTTCATTTGGGTCCTGAAAACCTGCAGGGACAGAGATCCTGTGGACTCTCTGGGCAGCATCTTCCAAAGCTTAAATTATCTTTGTGGTGACATTTTTTTTTTTGTCAAGACCTCCCTTGTTTCAGTTCATTACCTGCCCTTTCCCTTAGGAAAGTTCCTTATTTTAGAAGTCTTAAAGTTGTCAGAGCTCCCTGAGGCCTACAAAAGAAAAGGCAGCGACTTGATCATAAAATGAGACATTTTAGAGCTGACTAGTTCAATCTGTCAGTGAGAAAGAAATACTCAGTGGCTGAAATGTGAATCAAGCCCAGTTCAAGCTACACAGAAGGTGCAAATTCATAGAACAGAGGTTAATTAGCCCCGTGTTCCATATAGCAAGAGCATATCGATTGTCCACTAAGGGAAATATCAAAATTAATGAATAGCTTCATTTTCTAGAAAATCATTAAACTGTAGCTGTTTGCTTTCGCTCAGAAAGTGGTCAGGGCCCCATCCTGTGGCCAGTAATACCATAATTAAGTCACCTCCTGCATAACAGACCTTTTGGGATGAATGTGGCTGCTTCTAAAGCAACCATTTAGATACCCAGCCAGAGAGAATGAAAACTTCTTCTGGCAAGAGAGGATGCAGATGTCCTAACAAGTGAGTCTCAATTCCTTTCCAGCATCATCTCATAATTGGTAATGAGAAAAAGAACAAGATGAAGTAATAAATGCTCCATGTTGCCCAAGGAAAAGAAAAAGCAAATGAAAATGCTGACAGTGAGCTCAGCTTATGTCTTGGGCATGTTGAGCTGCTCTTTATTTTATTCCCTCTTCTCCCCTCATCCAAGAGGAAGATCAGAAGCGCACGACTTCATTTGGAACTAGGAAGTTACAAGTATTTCTGTCTTAAGCAAACACTTCAAAATTACCAAAACAGAGGAAGGAATAAGGAGAAAAGTCCTGCTGGAGTCTATTTCAGATCCCAGAACAGACATTCGGAGTAGCTGGTTCACGTTGTGGTCTATGTCTTGTAGACAACTTCTAATTCTTGAAGAAAACTCTTCTGAGAGAGCAACAACATTGCTTGAGCAACAACAGTCACCACCCACACCTGCTGTGAGGCAGGGCATGTCAGGGCAGGGATGGACCAAGATTCCAAAACTTTGTGTCATCAGATGCAAGACTAGAGGCAAAACGTGGATTTTTTCAATTTTTTTTTTCCTGAAAATAAAAAAGAGAATTTGCAAAAGTGCCCAAGTTGTATCAGAGCAATAGGACTCACCAGGAGTCTCTTCTGTCTTAGGTTGTTCCATTTTTTTTGTACTGGAGTAACTGGAGCTGAGGTGGGGTCCTGCCTGTTGTACCTGTCAGCAGGGAACTTGTCAGAGGGAACCAGGGTGATGTCTGGCCCAGGAGTGGAATTCCTGCTGTCCTACAGGAGGAAAGCAGGATTGCCCTGGCAAAGCCTCAGCCCTCAAAGGCTCTCTTAGGGGGGCTCAAATCCTTACTCATGTTTTTGAACCATGAGGAAGACTCATGCTGGCTCAGACCATTTGCTATAGAATTAACCATACTTGGGAAGTTGACTACCTGGATGCTCTGGTCTCAGAGTCAAAACGGGATCTAGCAGGATGCCTTCTTGATTAAAATGGATGGTGGTTGCACTTCTTGTCATAAGATAGACCTGCATGTCCCCCATATGAACCTCAAAAGCCATACACCTGCTCCATGCTGCCTCAAATTTTGGATGGATAAGGAGTTATCTCTGAGGCAGGTGGGGAATGCAAAGAATAGGGAGAAGGTCATGGAGGTGCAAGTAGGAACTGCTAAAGTGTCAAAGAAAATGAAACTTTGCAGAAGAAATGAAAGCAAAAGGAAGAAGCAAAAGCTTCTTCATCCATATAAATGAAAAATATGACTGGCCTCCTTGTGAAGAGGGTAGGATGTAGAAGTTTAAGGTTGATGCACATCTCTAAGTCAAAATGCATGTGTTGTCCTGCTAAGAATATACATTGCAATATGTGTCTGAGGAAGACTATGGCAGGAGGCAGCTGGTGAAGGCCAGAGAATAGATTTACGATTGACTAGCGCAGGAGGCAAGTTGTTGCAGGATCCCTGCCTCAGAAGTTGTAGAAGTTGGAAGGTGGCCCAAGACCCACAGGAAGGACAGGAGGAAGGTTTTCTGTGTGTAGGCCGTGGAACCACCACAGGTGTTTTAATCCCTGCTTATGCCATGTTGTTCCTAATTGGTGTTGCCCAAGCCATGTGTGAAAAAAACCAACACCACCTTTCAAGCATGGTCACCTTTTGTAGAGTTTTTCTTTTGTGGTTGCACGATTTCAGATAGCTGGAGCATTCACAAGTGGGTCTGGGATCAGTGGGTGCTCTGCACTGAACATGGAAATGCTATAAAAATACTGGCTAGTCTGAAAAAAAACAACCCCAACTATGTGACAGTGGGAAAACAAAATGGGGTTGTGATCATTCAACAGTTGTAGCTTGAATCATTCCGTGTTCTTTGTAAAAATACATAATGGTGCCCCTGTGCTGGAGAGAGGGGCTTTGAAATTTAGAATTTATAACTTTAGATCAGCTGAATTTAGACCTTAAAGCCACAGAAGAGCCCCTGGGGTTCTGACTTCTGTGAAACTGGAGGATGGGAAGGGTGGATCTCGTAGGAACTGCAGGTTAAATGAGATACACAAAATGGAAATATTAAGCACCTGGGGAGTGTTGAAGAGATGAATATCAAGGCTCTTTAAAAACAATTTGGGTGTGGATTTGCAGATGGCGTGGGGCTGTGTGTGTGAGAAGGTGGCATCAGAATTGCAAGAGCAAATTGGTTTACACCTTCATTGGGCAGCCTTGCAGCACCTTCTGTGCAGGGCTTGTAGTAACTTACCCAGAAGTACAAAAAAATGTATAAAATACAATTCAGTGTCAGTGCAACTTATTGTTCCATGAGGAGTTTTAGATGAGAATGTCCACAGTGCTTATTATAGAACGTCATTTTACACCTTGTTATAATGAACATGGCAGAGTTCTGAGTGTAGAATGGTTAAGGTTAAGGTTGGAAGGGACCTTAAAGATCTTCAGGTTTCAACCTCCATGCTATGAGCAGCATCATTCTTGGGTTTTTTTAATCATTTACCCATAAAATGCAACCCAAAGCTACGAGTGAAAGCAAAGTGTGCCACCACCCAAGGGGTAAAATTTCACAGGAGTTTTTTTTTTTCTCTTTTGCAAAAAATGCCAAGATTGGTTTCACAAGTGGGAAAAAAACCCAACCCCACAGATTAAAGAGTAAAGTTAATCCAGACTTTGAATATCTGAGCCACCCTAAAGCCCTCGGGGCAGGGAAGAGGTTCTCCAATGCAAACTGGACTCTGTGCTCTGCAAAAAAACCATTAGTTTGGCTTTTGGTGTCTCTTCCTATTTCTGAAAGTACAGGACATGCCTGAAAAGTAGCCCCATCTGAGATACAGGTGGTGTCCCATTAATTCAGAATATACTAAAAAAAGGAAAACCTGGTCCTTTTGTCCTCCTGACTGACATGGTGTCTTTTCATGTTCTTATCAAGCAAGTAATTACTAGTTTGTTTGTTTGTTTGTTTGTTTTTCTTCAAAATTTTGTGGTCTGTAAAAGCTTTTGTCTCTTGAAAAGTTTGGGGAGATGTTTCAGAGTGCAGCCTCCTCCTGAATTGTGGATTCCCAATGAAGTTTTGTGCTGGAGAGAAAATAATTTGAATGATTTCAGTTTCCCTGCTGTGTTTGGCAAGAGACAGATCATAGTCACAGGAGAGGGAGTCTTGAATGAGGATCCATGAAATCCATGCAGGTGCACAGGGTCTGTCTGCAGGGGTGGGAGCAGGTCAGCTCCCTGCCAGAGCTCAGAGCATCCACGAGCCCACCACAAAGTCAAGGTGCTCTGGATGGCTTCAGACCAGCCAGGGCAGGGCAGGAGACTCAGGTCTGCCCACATAGGTAAGTGCAGCTGTAATTGTAGATGCTCATCTCCAAGGTGAGCTCAAACTCTGTACTGTTGACATCTAACCCTGGAGACATATACAACCCATAACTATCTGTCTTACACCTAAGTTCTCCTCCTGGGTGAGACTGTGCAGCTTGTAAAGTAGATGTTCTTCATCCAGTCTTGCCCAGGAGCCTTGCTTTGTACATCTTCTCACAGCACGTGGGACAGGTTCCATGAAAAATTTAGTTGTTGTAGACAACTTGTTAAAAGAATTATAGGTGGCATCTTGTATGACAGAATTACTCAGAACTTAGAGGATTTCTCTGGAACAAGAGATTTTTTTAGTAACAAGATGCTTCAGTGTATCTTAGTACTAGATGGTTTTTTTTCTGGACCACTGGGTGCTGTGGCAATTGATCTCCAGTGGATTAAGTGTAAACTTAATGCAACAAAACAGGAGAAAAGCTGAGAGCGTTGGGGTTGATCAGCCTGGAGAGGAGAAGGCTCCAGGGAGAGCTTAGAGCACCTTCCAGTGCCTGAAGGGGCTCCAGGAAAGCTGGGGAGGGACTTTGGACAAGGGCAGGGAGGGATGGGATGAGGGGAATGGATTAAAACTGGAAGAGGGAGATTGAGGTTGGAGATGAGGAGGAAATTCTTCCCTGTGAGGGTGGTGAGACCCTGGCCCAGGTTGCCCAGGGAAGCTGTGGCTGCCCCATCCCTGGAAGTGTTCAAGGGCAGGTTGGATGGGGCTTGGAGCAACCTGGTCTGGTGGGAGGTGTCCCTGCCCATGCAGGGGAGTTGGAACTAGATGATCTTTAAGGTCCCTTCCAATCCAAACCATTCCATGATTCCATGATCCAAACTTTTCTGTGACACAGGCTAAAAATGTTGATGCCATAACTCCCAGCTCAGCTGTCACATCCTGGCTTTCTGGAAATCAGGAAAACTGTGCAAGTTTTTTTTTTGCACAACACAAGTGCCTGTGCAAAGGGACTCTTAGTCACAACAGCAGCTCTGCAGAACAGCTCTGGGCACGTGTCCCAGCTCCCAGCTCCATCCAACACTGGTTTGGGCAGGTGTGTGGGCAGCTGTTGCAGAACACCCAGGATGGTGTAAATTCAGTCTGATTTCTCAATAGTTTCTCTGGGTGAGCATGGCTGTGGCTTTCACCATCTCGAGTCCTGTGTGCAGCTCTGGGCCCCTCACTTCAAGAAGGATCTTGAGGTGCTGGAGCAGGTCCAGAGGAGAGCAACAAGGCTGGTGAAAGGACTAGAGGGAAAGTCTTATAGGGAGAGGTGGAGGATGTTGGGGTTGTTTAGCCTGGAGAAGAGGAGACTCAGGGGGGGACCTCATCACTCTCTTCAACTACCTGAAGGGAGGTTGTAGTCAGGTTGGGGCTGGGCTCTTCTCCCAGGCAACCAGTGACAGGACAAGAGGACACAGCCTGAAGTTGCTCCAAGGGAGGTTTAGGTTGGATATCAGGAAGCACTTCCTCACGGAGAGGGTGATCAGACATTGGAATAGACTTCCCAGGGAAGTGTTGGAGGCACCATCCCTGGATGTGTTCAAGGCAAGGCTGGATGTGGCACTTAGTGCCATGGTCTAGATGGTGTGGTGGTGTTGGTCATAGGCTGGACTCGATGATCTTAAAGGTCTTTTCCAGCCTTGGTGATTCTGTGATTCTGTGATCTAGCTGGGCTTTGCCATGCAGCTCTGAAATGTGTTTGGTGGCCTGGGTAATCTTGACAGAGACAACTTCTGCTTTCAGACTGGGAAAGGACATGTTTGAGACTCTTTAATATAGTGTAGGATTGATGGGCATTACAGGGCGCTCTGGAGGAGATCTGATGCTAAATAACTTCAGCCATGAAGTGGTATGCACACTGTTCATATGGAGGACAGTTAGCTTAGTGGAAAGGACCTTAAAGATCATCTAGATCCAACCCCTCTGCATGGGCAGGGACACCTCCCACTAGACCAGGTTGCTCCAAGGCCCATCCAACCTGCCCTTCAACACTTCCAGGGATGGGGCCTCCTTTAATTAAAAACAGTGGTTTGGTGGATAGTGGCACCCACAGTGTCTCTTCCCAGAGAAACTCATCATTACTGTGTCTATAGACAGACACATCCCATATTTGTCCTCTCCAAGATGGTCTTGGCTCTGTATTCTCCAGCTCCTTGTGGACCAGAATCTGACCCCACATTTTTATTGATTTCATTTCATGTAGCTGCTACATCTATGGGGGGGTTGTACTAGCTGATCTCCAGAGGTCCCTTCCAACCCCTCACATTCTGTGATCCCATGATTTACAAATCTGAAAATAGGGCAATGGGAGGGGTTGGTGTTTTTTTTGGACTTTCAGCCAGCTATGGAGTAACTTGGAAAGTTTTGGCATGTATATAAAGAAAACACACAGGCAGAAATGTGTAACAACTCTTATACATATTCTATTGTCACCACCTCAAGAACTGAACACAGTTTATGTAAGACTCCACACATCCTCCATGCTAGAACATGAGCACATCATGAGTGTGGACACTCTTAACTCTTGTTCAGAGCAAGATAAAGAGTTACAAAATGCCATGTGACAGTAGAAATTATTCCTCCCATCTTTTTTTTATCTCTGCCTCCTAATGCAAACAAAGAGTTAGATTTCCCTTTTTCCCCGGGGTGGTTCAACCATTGCCACATGTCAGGGACTTGGAAAGGGTTGTTTTGGGCTTGTCTGATTCGTTTGCAAGATGCTACATGATACAAAGAACTAGACTTGCATCATTTGTGGTTCTGTGTGAGCCAGAAAGGCTGCCCACCCTGTGCAGGGCTGAGGGCAGGTGTCTCTGCTACAGGAGATGTCCCCACTCAACTGGTTTTGGGCTACTGTTAATTCACTGGGAACCATGAGGAAGACAAAACCCAAGAGTTCACATCTGTGAATGTTTGCAGAGTGTGTTTGCAGTCTGAGACAGACACAGAGTGTGCTAAGAAAAAGAAATGTAAGCTGAGAAGCTTTTAAGCCCAAATCATCATAGAATCATAGAACCATAGAAGGGTTTGAGTTGGAAGGGACCTTAAAGACCATCTAGTTCCAACCCCCCTGCATGGGCAGGGACACCTCCCACTAGACCAGGTTGCTCAAAAATCCCATCTTACCCTATCTAAATATCCCTATATAAATATATAAATATCCCCTAATCTCCATTCCGGAGTCCCCAGAGAAGAAAGTCTTGGAAATAAAGTTATTCTATAGAAATTAAATGGTACTTTCTCCTGATGCTGAGGCCTATCAGCTCATCTCTGCTTTGCTCAGCTCTTGCCTGGGCTTCCTGCATGCCACCATGTCTCTCACCTCACCCTGCTGAGGCACCTTGACCAAGAACATAGTTTGGCTTTCTTGGCTTTCTGTCCTTCCTGAGGTCTGTGGCTTCAGCTGAGGGTTGTTTTTTTTTCAGTCCTTCTCAGAACTGGGAGCTCATCACAACCACCACTTTTCTTTGGATCATTGTATGGGAATTGTCTGTGAAACTTGCTGTCACAAGAGATAGTTGAGACCCAGACCTTTGTTAGGTTTCAGGCAGGGACTGGGCATTGTTGTAGACAATATTTGTAGTTTTGCATCTAATACATTTAGAAATGTAAATAAAGAGTTTGGGGAAAGGTGGAAAACTTGGAATTTAACTCAGTTTTCCATGATAAAGGAATAGGCTGGAAACTGAAGGAGAACAGACTACACCATACCTGCCCATAGCTTGGACCTTCCTCAGAAGCACCCAAGGCTAAACATTTTGCATTAACAAAAACAAACCACAGCAATATTAAGAGAATCCTAAATCCCAAGGAAGGTGATATTTCATTTGTGTGGGTTTAGTTTTTCCCGGGTCTCCTGCAAACCTGCTGGGACTTGATAGGAAATATGGCATTGCCCTCTCTCTCTGTTTATTACATCTGATGGACTCTCACCTCTTGACTGGAGAGCAGAGCCTCTCTGAACATCACAGATATGTAGATTTGGCTCTGCAAGACTAATATTTAAGTCGGGTTACTTATGTAAACAGCAGTTTTGGAGACTCTTGATCTACAGCCAAACTTGGTGGTTGTTGTTGGCATTCTCTACCCTCAAATCTTTTCATTTCTGTCTGTTGGTGACTTGTGAATTCATTACTTGAACAATGAGGTGACTGCCTGGAGTGCACATGGGAACCTCTGAAACCAACCACATGCCAACTAAATGTGCAAGCTAAATTAACTGGAGATAAATAATGTTTCCTTCATGTGCTCTTCCTGATCTGGTGATATTTCGATCAATGACACTTTTAGTGAAGAAAGACCCATGAATTTAGTGTGCCAGGGTCAACACAGAAAATTCCCAAGACCAAGGGCAACCTGAGGTTTTTGGGTAGTGATGAGGTGGTTAGGAGGTAGCTTGTGGAGAGATTGCAGGCCCTGGAGCAGGCTGCTGGTTTCACAGCAGTGTTCAGGTTGGCTCCATGCCTTGAAGGCAGGAATTACAGTTACAGGAGATGTTAGCAACCATATTTAATAGCAGCTTTTGGTTCTCTACACAGGCTCCTTCCCAGCTTTACCTTTGGGTGCTGTATGACAGGATGAAGCCCCACTTCATGGTGAGCACAGGTTTTCCTGGTGTTTAATGACTGATTAAAGGATTACAGGATGCTGAAAGTGCTGCAGTTTCCTAGGAAGATCAGTGAATATTTGGTGCAGAAGAGTTGCCCACAGCCTTCCTCTGGTCTATCATAGCATCATAGAATGGTTTGTGTTGGAAGGGACCTTAAAGATCCTCTAGTTCCAACCCCCCTGCATGGGCAGGGACACCTCCCACCAGACCAGGTTGCTCCAAGCCCCATCCAACCTGCCCTTGAACACTTCCAGGGATGGGGCAGCCACAGCTTCTCTGGGCAACCTGTTCCAGTGTCTCACCACCCTCACAGGGAAGAATTTCCTCCTCATGTCTAATCTAATCTTCTGGCCAATCCCCACATCAACTCAGCAGCATGGATGCAAGTTCCCAGCTTAGCTTACTCAGCTCCTAATACTCTATGGAGGTGCTCACTTGATGGTCCTTTCTGTCATTTTGCCATCTAATTTACCTGAATAACAGATAATCTTCTCAGTGGAGCAGTCTACACTCCTCATGAGTTCATCAAACTTTCCAAAGGCAACTCAGGAAGAACAAGCAGGAACAGGGCTTTTATTCAAGGGCGTGTCCGTGTGTCTGGTGTGAACGTGGAGGAGGAGGGAGCTATGGAAGGGTGTGTTTGGGTAAGAGGAGCCAACCAGCCCTAGAAGCACAGGGAGTGGCTCAGAGTGGGACTGCATAACGGGCAGGCTGAGATGGTTCACTCTGTGCCTGGGCACAGTGCTGCAAAGCTCAGAGCAGTGAACCTGACTGCACACCTACCAGCACGGATGGCTCCACAGACTGGCTCCACAGAAAAGGAGACACAACCTGTTTCGGCTTTCCTACAGCTTTTCACCTGGGAAGAGATCAGAATCCACAATGGCCATGGCCAAGGTCAGGAGCAGTGGCTGGTGATCGACAGGAAGGTTTATGATGTCAGCCAGTTTTCCAAAAGACACCCCGGAGGCAGCCGGGTTATGAGCCACTACGCCGGGCAAGATGCTACGGTAAGATCTTGGAGAAGACTGGAGGGAGGTGGTGCCATTGCCAGGGCAGGATGGCATGGTGGGACACCAGGGGCTTGTGGTAGTTGACGTTGACCAGGTGATGCAGCGTAAACGTGTCCTTCTGGTTACCCTCAAGGTCAGAGTCACCTAATACACAATTTGTGAAGCTCCATTTAGGTTCTTGACACCTTGCCATGGCCATGAGGGTTGTCTCACACTTGGAATGACCAGGCAAGCTGTCCTCCAGGGGCCTGGAAACTGCCTCTGGGTTAGCAGGGAGAAAGGGAAGAGGGTAGGAAGCAGAATGCCCAGTGTGTGTTTCCACTTTAGAGGCTGCACTTTCAGCATAACGTGGATGCGATCAATGGTGAGCAAATTATCATCAAAGATAGATTAGATAGATACAGAGGAGGTAACATCCAAACATACAGTAATCTGGGGGGGCAGTGAAGCCAGAGAAGAGGCCACTCAAGTGACAGAGTCACCCAAGAGAGTCTTGAGCAAAAGGCTACTTCAAAGAAGGGGGAAAAAGAAATAAAAAATCAGGGAAAATGACTGAGAAAGCAACAGAATGACAGTTGGCTGCAGAAGAGGACGAAAGATGCTATAAATAATCTCTATTTGAAAATATTCTGTCCCCAGATTGCTGCAAAATTATTAAATGTAGAGGATTTCTCTAAAATAATGGGTTGCTTGTTGACAGAAATGATAATTGTATGCAGATCTTGCAGACTTTGCTGAAAGTGGGTCCTGTGGTTCTGAATAGTCAGAGATGTGATACGTGCATCAGAAACATGGGATTAAGGCATCAGCTTGTGATGTGGGAGACCCAGATTTAATTTTTGTCATGACAAGACTGTTTGACATCAAGGAAATTGCTCAGCCTGTCCAGTTCCTCAGGTTTTGGTTAGTAAAATGGAACAGTGCTTTCTGGCTCATGGCTCAAAATGGACCAGGTCGGTTCTTAAATGCATTTTATTCCTTTCACCCTACTGGAAATTGAGGCAAAAAAATACTTAGTGTTCCCAAGTGAACTAAAACAAGGCTTTGGAGTCTCTTGGGGTTTCTTCTCCAGCCCACTGGCTGGCAGATACAACCCTGATGTAAGGGGAAGGTGGTGTGTCCATCGTGCAGCACCTGCAGAACCTGGGGTGGGATTGCAACCAGCTCTGCACCCAGAGCTAACTGCAGAGGGGACACCAGTCCTGGCCACCAACGCTGCCAGCTCTCTCACCAACCTCTTCTCTTCCCAGAAATTCTGCTCCAGTTAGCCCTCTGTGCCTGCTAATTCACTGTAGTCTTCCCTAAGGAGGATTCAAGCATGCTTGAAAGTCTTTTATTTTAAAATGAAAACTGCTTTTTTGACTTGAGGATGGGCTGATTTGAAATCAAAACCACCCTTTCAGATAACATTTTGTGCCGTGCTCTAATGATTTTGCTGTTGCTCCTCTTAAGAACATAGGACCAACCACAGAATTGATCTGGTTGGAAAAGACCTTTAAGATCCTCAAGTCCAACCACACCAAGGCAGCCCAGAGATCCCTGTACCTGGTGCCACCTCCTGCAGCTTCTATTCCTGGACTTCAATGGAAGGAGTCAAGGGATCCAGAATGCTGGGAAGGATGGGTCCCCAAGCTATGCCCTCCCAGCTGCTGCAGCCACCCGTGCAAGGGCTGATTTTGATTTGAAAACGAATTTGATTTATTATGCTTTAAAGGCCCCCAGGGGGTTGAACAGCAGGGAATTTGTCTGGTATGAGTGAGTTTAAAAAATAACCTTTGATCTTCATTATATTTGTTATTACAAGAATATTACAGTCTGGTTTCCCTCATTAAGCCTCATTATTACTTTTACACCTTTTAAACCTACTTCCTGCTCATCCCATTCTTGTCTTACGAAAACGGTGACTACATGTTCCATCATTTCTCTCAATGCTAATTAGGGGGTTTTAAAACTCTTTAACTTGCTACCTCTTTCCCAGGGCAGTCTTCTAGTACAAAAGCTGTTCCAGAACTCTGGTTTTCTTTGGTTTGGGGTTTTGTTTTGTTTTTTTTTTTGCTACAGATAGTTATGCTCCATCTCTTTTGAAGACAGAAGGACCCTGCAGTAGTCAGGATTGGGGCTACACTCCGGATTTAATCTTCTGTCTTGCTCTTGATATTTATTCTGTGACTCTGTATCATTCTTTTTTTGCTTCTAAAATGTTCATCTATTCTGAAAAATACACACTTTTACAGAAAAACAGGACTGGAAGGTGTCTCAAGAGTTGATCTGGTAGGTGACTTTGCCTCAAGCCAGGTTCCAGGATTTTGTCCCAAGTACTTTTGGCTACTCTAGAGCTCATAATTGTATGTAGATGGTGGGAATTCTCTTCCTCTAAAGCTCATAATTATATGTACATGGTGAGAATCATCTACTTGTGTGTGGATGACTTTGTAAATATGGGCAATATGCCTGGCAGAACATGACATTGATGTCAAATGTTGGAGATGAGGTGCCTTGCAGATGAAAGTCCTTAAAGTTAATCTCTAAGTCCCTTAAAGTTAAGGTGATAATCAGGGCCTAGAGAGCAGGGAGGAGAAAGGACAGGTTGCAGGACTGCAAGGCTTGCATTTCTGTGATAAAAATCTCTGATAATGATATCGTGGATGGGAAATTCTGCTTGAAAGGATTCTGGCTCCTGTTTCTAAGCTGCAGTTAAGATACTTACAGCTTGAGTCAGTTTTGGTGTTCCTGGCAAGAGGGAGCTACATAAAAAAAATGCATAAAAACTGTCGGATGAGAGGCACAGAATCATAATGGAAAGTTTTCCTCAGTCCTCTGGGTCTGGACAGAGTTAGTCACCAGGACAGAGGGTCACTGTAGAAAGGTCATCTGTCCACAAAGTCACCTTGCTCTGACTCCTTCTAGGCTAAAGTACTCAGAGATAGATTGTGTCTAAACAGAGACTCTGGAGGAGTGCCAGACTGCACAAGGGGAATCCTCTGTCCTCTTCCAGGGACTTAATTTTTCTGTGTCATGATCACCCACCTTGATCTTCAGAGCCCAAATCAGCAAGCACCTGGATGCTCAGACTCTGAGGATTTTGTTATATCTACTGTTTTTGGAAGGCAAAAGAGTATGTTCAACCTCTTTACTTTTCTGCTGGAAAATTCACTGAGGACATGAGCTGAAGAAGAGGAGTTTTGGTTTATCTGGACTTTCACCTTTCATCCCACAGTTTAGAAATGATTTTGGAACTGGCATTTCTGGTGGTTCTTGGGCAGTACCTTTGTGTCACAAGTGCTACCCAGCTTCCCAAAACATCAATCAGTCTGAAATCTTACTGGGGGAGATGCCCAGCTAGTCCTGCTGTGTGTGGACCCTTTGGCCCCAGCGTAATGAAGACAGGATTTTAAAAACATCATGGCCAAGGCAGCCAGTGAAGGCACTGACGTGTTCTCCTTCTCCTGGGACTCATCCATAGGGCAGGGCTGCTGGCTGGAGCCTCCTGGGGAAGGACTGTGCTGAAACAAGCAGATGAAAGAGCGTGGTTCCCTCCACAAAGAGTTTTTCATCAAACACTTCCATGTTTATTACCAGCCTCGCCCAGGTACATTTATGAAATCTGGTTTCTTGAAACTTCTCCAGCTTCCTTGGGCCACGCTCCAGCTGATGGCACAGAACTACAGGAGCAACCAAAGGGACAAAAATCCAAAAGCCCCTGGACCAAGGAAACTGGATTATGGATTGTATCAAAGACCTGGAAAAAGTAGAGACTCAGCACCTTGTGTTTAGTCACTTACCCTTTCTTACCCCCATCCTTTTTTTGTCTTTCTCAGGATGCCTTCATAGCATTTCACAATGATAAGTCTCTGGTGAAAAAATACTTGAAATCTCTGCTGATTGGGGAGTTGGCACCAGATCAGCCCAGCTTTGAGTCTAATAAAAAAGTGAGTGTCCCAGAATCCAGGGGTGGGAATGGCTGGGGTTTTGGCATGGGAGGAGAAGGAAAACCGAAGAGCTAGGAGAAGTCATTTCTGAGGCACCATGTCTGATGCTGTGCCAGGGGGTGGGTGGTGGGGCAGTAGCATGGAAACATGCACAATCCCAGAATCACTACATCCCCACCTGGGTTTGAGGGATGAGCCCCCCAGAGCTCCACATTCTTCTCAGTCAAAGCAAAACCAAGACCTGTTGGTCTCAGGCTCGTTTTTGCACAGACACCCCTCTGGTAGCCTAGCTCCTCTGACTTCCAGGGCTGCTCTGGGGCTCCTGGCTCTGCTGTGTTCCTTTTTCAAAGCAGGCAGTGCATTAATACTGACTTTACCCACAGAAATCCCTTTTAGAGGATTTTCGGGAGCTGCGCTGCACTATTGAGAAGATGGGACTTCTGAGGCCAAATTCCCTCTTTTTCTTCCTGATTTTCCTTCACTTCCTGGTACTGGATGCTGCATCCTGGCTCGTGGTCTGGTACTTTGGGATATCCTTAGTGCCTTTCGTGGTTGGCATGGCGTTCTTCACCACTGCTCAGGTAAAGTGCTGGCAGCTGTTTGACACTGCAGACATGTTTGGTCCTTCCAGATGGAGAGGATTAATGGAATCTTGATATCCTGGTTGTGCTTTATTGCCTCTTCTTAGATCCTGGCATCTGGCTGAGGACCACAAGCATGTTCTACATCACAATTTTTGTTGCTCCAGCAAATCTGGGTTGGCCGACAAGCTGCTCACTAGGGTTGGTGGGGTGCTGTGGACCTGGCAGTTCCACAGGATGGGATGAGCTTATCTAATCACCCCAGCAAAAGAGGGAATATTTCATTCTCAACTCTACTTTTGGCTCCATGGTCCTTCTCTTTACTGCTTGATGGCTCTTGTGTTTGTTGGGTCCTTTATGAGCCAATTACACCCACTAGTCCTGAACAGTCTTCTTTCTGCTGGTTTGGTAAACTGAAGCATAGAAGGGCACGATACATGTCAGGGTTGATGTAGAGAAGGAAGGAACAGGACATTGTGGCCCTTAGGTGGGAGAAATTGGAGGGTGAGGGGAGGAAGAAAGAACGATTTTCTTCGTAGCACTGAAACCTTAGTTTTGCTCAGACACCCATGGAACAAGTGCAAAGCAACTCATTAATTAAATAATCTGTTCTACTTCCCTAATATCTAATAATTTGGAAGTTCTTCTATATTCTAGCTGGTTCCTTGGGAATTACATTCTTGCAGTGGGAGGAAAAGACTTCCATGCTGCAACAGTCCCATTAATTGTAACGATGCTTTGCTGCTTTCCCTTTAGCTGCTACAAGAAAGGCAAGATCTGGTGTTGAGCAGCTTTAGTGGACAGTAGCCTGAAAGGATTGAGCATGTAGGACAGCAGGTTTCTTCCCCAAACCAGAAGGAAGATGTACTCACACCATGAAGTTACAGAGGCCAATTCATGCAACACCCCTGTGACTCTGTTCCCTCAGTGATCCTTTTGTCTTCCAGATCCAGATGGGCTGGTTCCAGCACGATCTGGGGCACTGCTCTGTTTTAAGGAAGCCTAAATGGAATCGACTTCTGCAGATCGTTGTGATAAATGTTCTGAAGGTAATTGCCTCATGGTGGGAATATTCCCTGGGGCTAATCTGGACTAAGCAATGAATGGGAGTGTCCCTATGTTCAGGGAAGGGTAGTGCAGGTGTCAATCACAGGTGGATAAAAAGTGATGTAATAGTTGATATTTTTTTTTAGTTTGACTCCCTGGTCTTCTGGTTTTCCCTGCAGGGGTTGCCAGCCAGCTGGTGGAATCACCTGCACAACCAGCACCACGCCAAACCCAACTGCTTCCGCAAGGACCCTGACCTCAACATGCACCCTCTCCTCTTCAGCCTGGGAAAGACCCTCTCCATGGAGGTGAGCATGGGGATGGCTGGAGCAGCAAAGAGTTATGGACAGGAAGCTATGGGGTGAGGTATAATCATAACCCAGGTTGTGCCTTTCTACATAAACTCATGGGAATTTCCAAAGTGTTCCTAGCTCTGGGAGTCTCAGGGGAGTTAGTACGATGCTGAGGCACCAACCAGCTCCTGAGAAGCAAAGTCTTAAAATCAGTGCTTGAGTTCTCTGTGTTGCTGGAAGAGCTGGGTAAGCACCTTGGAGGCAGCCCAAAGGATGAGTCAGTCCAGTTGCATTGGTGAGATGCTCTCAGTGATAGTGGTAGTGGTAGCAGGTAGTGAGTCAGATGTTCCCTCTGGGACCTTTTGGCTGTGGGAGCTGTTTGGCACCTAAATCCTTCAGGACCAGTACAGCTGCTATGCACAAAACACAAGCATAGCAAATTATTTCTTAATCATGAATGTTTATGGCTTTCCTAGAAATACAAACCATGGACAGACCCTCCCTGCACCCCTGTGATTTCTGGTATCATCAGGATAGGCGAAGTCTCTTTTGCTTCTCTTTCTCTGGCAATTCTGTCTCCTCATGGGGAGATGAAATGGCCTCTTTGCTAGACAACCAGCCTCTCAACATAACATCTCACTCTCTTTTTATTGGGAATAAGGAGAGAAATGACAAGGCATGTGGAAAATTCCAGCTCTGCTGTCTCAGAAAGGCTCCTGTAATGAGAATTTACAGGAAACACTTATTCACAGAAAACTATTAGCTGCAAGTGTGGGGGGAGCAGACAAAGTGGGAAGGAATTTGTCTGTGAAAGATGTCCTGTGGTTCTGAATTAGCCATCTAGAGTGGGCTGGTTCTGCTGGGTTGGCTTTGATGGAGGTGACCATGAAGGAAACTAGTTCTCATGTCTTCCTGGTTGCTAACAGAAAAGAGTCAGGCACCCTGTGGGTGGGCAAAATGGATTTCAGGGGTTTCATTGAGTCCAGTTCATTTGTTCTGTTTCAGATTTGATCCAGTGAGGACATCTTTGAGGTGCTGAAGGAGTTTTTTTTTCTCAGTAATAGTTTGCTTTACCTCATTATTTTGTTCTTTGAAGAGCCAAATTTGCTGCTGATGTTAAGAACCTTTCTGTGCAAGCAGTGAAAACAATACACTGTGAGGCAGTAAACTTACCTGTTCTTTTGGTAAATAGTTCATCTCTTTGGTGCTTCATGTACTTGGAGGCAAAATATTTAAAAAAAAAAAAAGACGCAGATGTCTTCAGAGAGTCTTTACTGCTTTGAATTTGTGGTCATTTTAGGACAGCATCCGAATGCTTGTGTCATTTCTGGGCACTGTCTCCTCTATGACTCAAGAATTTGGCTGTCTGCATCCTATCTTATCTGAGAAGGAAGTTCAGGTGTAGCTTCCACAGCAAACACATCCTGCCTTTGTCACCCATCAAGGTTGTGGTCTTGGTTTTCACCTTAATAACCTGCTCCTCCCTGAGCACCCGTGGTCTCCGCACTCTGTGGGGTGAATATGTGGAATTGGTTAGGTTGGACTTTCAGCACCATCACTGGAAGCTTCTTCTACAAAATTGAAATGGCTTGAGAGCGTTTTTGAGCATTTTTGTATCCTGCCATGAGTTTTGGAACTCTCCTAAAAATAATGGCTCTGTTCTGACATGAGTATAACGCTGGTATCTGGATGCAGAGCCTGAAATGAAACCTCTCTCTCTCCATTGCTCTGGAGGTTTAGCACCTGCTTTTCAAGAAGAAGGGTTGAATTAGAGAGATGAAGAGGTGGTTGTTGATGTGTTCATCAGCCAGAAATAAGAAATACCTTCTGGAGGGTCTCAGGTCTTCAAATGCCCCATGACCATGTCGTTTCATTTTTCAGCTTGGAAAAAAGAAGAAGAAGTTCATGCCTTATAATTACCAGCATAAATATTTCATCTGTGAGTATCCCCACCCACCTAAAAACCATGACTGCATCTCCTCCCCAGAATAAAGGTTCTAAAGATACTCCCACTGAAATCATAGCTTTGGGAAGCTTCCTTCACCTTAAAGAAGCTTCACGTGAGGAGGAATTGCCCCTTATCTCTCTGTTGGGGTTATGTCATGTTGGGTACCAGGTAAGGGTGAATCAAGTATGAGAAAGAAAGAGATGGAAAAGAAATGAAGAAGTGGTGAGATGAACAGAGGAACAGATGGTGTGGGCACATGACTAGTTAGTGTAAATGGAAGACAGCAATTTTTGTATTCCACTGCAAAGAAGCAGCTTTTAAGGGAACTTTTGCCCACCCCCCCAATATTATATGTGTATTTTGTGTATTTTATATATTGTATATGTATGTGTATATATAATATGTATAAATGTCTCTCTGTTTTCGTTTTTCCCTCCAGTTTTGGCCCCTCTTGCACTTATACCCTTCTTCCAGCTGTCTATATTCTACTTTGCAATCAAGAGGAAGAAGTGGTTGGTAAGCACGACTTGCATGGCCTTGGAGACTTCCATAAAATGTCACCACTCTATGGCTATATTAACCTTCACCTCAGGTTCTTCTGGGGGTTTCAGATCAAAAAAAGCTGATTCCAGGCTTGCTGCAGTAGGAATGGGTCCAGGGGAAAAAAATTTAGAAGAGGGTTTTTAGCCTCTTAGCAGCTGATGGAAATGGAACAGGAAACTATGTTTTTCGTGTGCAGGTCAAGCAAAGGGGAGAGGAGGGAATGGAGGGACTTCTTCCACAAAGGCTTCTTTGCATCTTGTTTTTTGCTGTTTTATTTTATTTTGTTGTTTGTTTGGTTTTTTACAGGACCTGTTGTTGATTGTGTCTTTCAACATCCGAGTCTGCCTCATGTATATTCCTTTAATGGGATTTAACAAGTTCATGGTGTACTACTGGCTGTCCAGGTAACACACATGGCTGATATTTTTGAACAATATTGAAGACTCAATGGAAAGAAATGAAAACTGGTTGTACTTGCTACAATTTTCTCAGAAATAATCAGCCAAGAAGGAACAGTGTATCTTGGGGAGGGTGGTGGTGGCTGCTCAGGGACATCTGCAGCTACAAATGGAATGGTTCTCAGAAGAAAGCCCAACATTTAGGAGGCAAAGGGATAGAACAGAAAATCCTGAATTATGCAAAAGTGCTCTTTTGCTCAAGATGAGACTCAGGAAAGTGTTTTAATGGTAAGTTTGGATGGGATTAGAGATATGACAAATGTTCCTGTGTTTATCTGCCCAGGTACCTAGAGAGTACCTGGTTTATTTGGGTGACGCAGATGAATCACATTCCAATGGACATTGATTATGATCAGAACAAGGACTGGGTGTCTACTCAGGTGAGAATCTCCTTTCTTCTGGAAGAGTGGGACTGCAGTGCTGAGTTACAGGACAAAGACAACATTGTTCTCCTAGCTTGAGTGCCATGTCAGTGAGCTTTACCTTCACTGTTCAACAAACAGTTGAACAAAATAGTAGCCAAAATAGTTAAAACTTCAGTTAGAAAACAGCACACCTAGATTTTTTTTAAAATCCTATATTTTCAGTCAAAAAATGTTTTTTCACAACACTTCCCCTTCCTATTATGACAAAGTACTGATGGCATAACAGTCCATTTTCTTTTTAGGCCAAGTAAGGAGAAGCAAAGTGGGGCTGGACAGCTTTATTTTTTTACCCTACAAGTTACAGGTTTACTGCAGATAAGGTAAATCTGACAAGATTTAGGTATCTAAATGTAAATACACCTTTACTCACACCTCTACTGCCTCCAGCAGTAAAATCCCACATAGTGGGTTCCAAATGTTTTCCCTTCTATTAAGAGAAAAAGACTCACCCTGGTATTCACCTGAGCAAATCTGGGTGTCCACATCTGAACACCTGCTACACTCATTGCAGAGAAAGACCCATTTCTAGAGTATGATTCATCTTGCTCTAAAATAGACATCTGAATCAGGTCAGATGAATGGCTCCATGAAAATGTCTATTTTCTCCACTGACTCAGAAGTGATGAGCTCAGATGCAGGTTTCAAACCAGAGGGGTTCAAACGAGGTGAGAGGAAGCCAGTGTACACAAATGGTTGTACTCATAGATTTGCATCTGACTCCACTTGTCCTGGTCAGAGGAGGCCAGAAGAATGTTTTTTGTTGCTTCATTGGGCATCTTCTCTTTCCACCCAAGTGAAAGGTGTGAGGAGAACCTCTTAAAAGAATGACAGCTGGGGCTGTGTGCTTGCCAGTGAAGTTGTTCTTTCTGAACAGCTAAATCAACGTGTATCCTCAAAACTCCTTTCAATCTAGACTTCATTTAATTCTTCAGGGCAATAATACCTATAACCCCTGACACTAACTTGCCTTTCATGCTAGACAGGGGTGGGTCATGATTGCTGGAGTTCAATTATGAGAGCTGCAGAAAAAATAAAAGCCAAATCATGTATTTCTTTGGTCTTTTTTCCTCCCAGCTCCACGCAACATGCAACGTGAAACAATCTTTGTTCAATGACTGGTTCACTGGGCACCTGAACTTCCAAATTGAGCACCAGTGAGTATGATTCTGGGGAGAAGAGTGGGAATAATATGGGGCACTTACAAGTGAGAAAGACCACGTAGTCTCACATGAAACCATCTCAGGAGACCCTTTGCTCTCCTGCTGGGGCTTGGGGAGGGAAGGGAAAGCTTTTGAACAGGGGGAGCAGAGTGGTGCGAGCAAAGTCATACAATAAATTTCTTCTTCAATTCTCCAGCCTTTTCCCCACCATGCCCCGACACAACTACTGGAAAGCAGCTCCCCTGGTGAAAGCCCTCTGTGATAAGCATGGCATTGAGTATAAAACCAAGCCTTTACTGACAGCCTTTGTAGATATTTTGCAGTAAGTATCAATTACCAAGATGGTTTTGCACTGCAATAACATGCAAGGTAGATCCACCTCCATGCAGAGATCAACCCTAGAGTTTATTTAGGTTTTTCTCGAGGCAATTTATTTTCAACATTTTTTCAGCGTTTTAAACCTCTTCTTCTTTTTCTTAAGCCCCCTCAACTCGTTCCCTGTAGTCAGACTTTGCTATGAGATGGCAGTGCAGTTTTTAATTCATTTTTTTCTACTTACTTCTTTTCCCATCTGCACCCCAGTGTGCTTCCCATGAAGCTGAATATTGCCTCCCCACATGTGATATTTTTTTTACTTTCTGTTCCTGCAGCTCACTGAAGGATTCTGGGGAGCACTGGCTTGAAGCCTATCTGCATGGATAGAGACTGGCAGCTCTCAAAGGGAACCTCTTCACCAGACAACTGCTGCAAAGAGTCAGCACTGACCATCTGTGTGTGTGTGTGTGTCTTCTGGCATGGAAACTCGGGAGCTGGGCAAAGCTAATTTCAGTAAGAATGGGTGGGAAAGTGGCTTAGAGATATTTATTTTTTTTCTCCTTCCCAACCACTAACCTCTGTTTTTCTTGCTCTGAGTCTCAGACTTCAGAGCCATGGTGAACTTGGCCTTTAAACTGGGGAGAAGTAGCTCTTGAATCAGCTTGACCAGTTTACTTCATTGGAGGAACCAGCTCGTTCCTTGTGGAGAAAGTTTGAAAGGGAATTCTTCATAGAGTCATAGAATCCTACAATGGTTTGGGTTGGAAGGGACCTTAAAGATCATCTAGTTCCAATCCTCACCATGTGCAGGGGCATCTTTCACTAGACCAGGTTGCTCCAAGCCCCATCCAACCTGCCCTTGAACACTTCCAGGGATGGGGCAGCCACAGCTTCTCTGGGCAACCTGTATGTACACTACTTGCTCTGGCTATGTAGGTGTTGTAACTCATATTGTTCATGGATTGTGTGGGGAGGCAGGTAGCTGGATGCTAAGTTTTACACCTGTAATAGCTGGTTTGAAGACAGCCCAAAGAGTCTGTAAAGCATGTAATATTTATATGCCTAAATACATGTATATATTTTAATTGAGTGGTGACTGTGCTGTCTGATTAGCTTTCTGCTGTCGACCTGCTTTGAGGAAGACTGAGAAGGAAGGCACTGAGGAGTAGGCCCAGATTGCAAGAGCATGTAGGGTGATCTTGCTTTTATTGAGCTTTACATCTATAAATTTTTATCTAAATGCACACTTCCCAGTGATTCCAAGGACTTGTGGGCATCTGCACTGGTTATTATGCAACTAGGTACATCTGTGGCTCTGTTCCTACATCCAGAAAAGGAATTATTCATACCTAGTTCTGGAGGCCTCTCTGGGCCTCTCAGACTTCCTTTTCAGCATCCCCAAGATCCAGCTCCTCACCTGGAACTCCCTCTTAGCAGTTTTGTACCTGGTACTTAGCTGTTTGGCCCCAAGGAGGACCTAGCCCTTCCCTGCTTATGGTCAAGGACAGCTTCTGCTAGTGGGCAGTGTAATGGCCACCTCTGTAGAGGCACAGTAGGTCTCCAAGAACACCAGCATTTGAAAGAGTCAGCAAAATGAAGAAGCTGGAGTGGGCCTATAGTAGAATATCTTCACTGAAACTGCTTTGAACCTTATGGGGAAGGTAAAACTGTAAATGAGGAGAGGTGAGAATTGAATAAGAGATGAAAGAGATGGAGGATGTATGAAAGAACAAGGAGATGTTCAAGTATCAATTAATAGCAGGGAAGAAAGAAGGGGAAAGATGAAAAGCTGAGTGGTGATAGCATGGTCATCTGGAAAAGCTGGAATGCAGGAAAAAAGAGAAATTATACTAAGCAGTAAAGCTCATCTTTGTGATTTTTTTAGATTGCAAGTCAATAGCTGTTTTAGAAAGAGTCTATGACCTCTGATTAATCTTGCTGATTTTGCAAAAGAATGATGATATGATGATGACATTTTCTAATATAATTTATAGCTAATGTAGTCCAGACAGTTGAGCCGTACTGGCCAAACCTGTATTGCAGTGTACTCACCTGGCTGACTGGCAACTAGGTAGACAATTTGCCCATAAGAGCAAAGACCACATGGAAGAAAAGTGGTTCTTCTTCTCCTCTGCCATTCACATCCAGAGCTCTATGCCCCACCTTTCAGTGGACAAACCACCCAAGAGAGGAAAACACGAAAGATCTGAACGTGAGGTATGAACCATGAACAGTGTGACCCATCTGCAACCCCTTGATGAGCAACTTAGATGTGTTGCAGACACCCACAGCCTTCTTCTAGGTCACAAATCATATCAAGCCCAACACGCAAAGCAGGAGTTTGCACTTTTTATTTTTGCCTTTGTTTTTTAAGAGCACCTTTTTAAAACTTTATTTATATTTCTTGTGTGTATGTGCTGGCACTAATATTATTTCCTAATACCAGCTGAGAGATGTCATTGAAAAGGGCCCTGATTTAAAAGGTATCATAGAATCATAGAATCATAGAATCCTAGGGATTAAAAGGTAGTTACTAAAAACTGCTTTGCTTGTCATTTGAAAAGCCCTTCTCACTAGTACCTAGAACAACTCTGCATTCCCAAATCCAAGGTTGGTTAGAATGGTGAGATCCACAATTGTGTTTAACAGAAGCAGCATTCCCTAAGTATTTAAGTGATAGTGTGGTGATACACAAAGAGATTTTTAAGATGAGTTGGTGAAGGTAATATAAATATTAAGGATTCCTGTGGGTTTCTACCAATGAGACTTGAAAGCTTTGCTGATTAGATCCCTGTGTCCCACTGAAATCCTCTAAGTACAAGACTGACACAAAATGGTTCTTTCTGGTGTCAGTCTCATAAATCAAAGTGATTATTTGTTGCCCTTAGTTGCATTCCACTCATTCAAAGGTAGTAATTTATCAAGTCTGTCTTTTTGCAGCCTCATTTTGAATGTTTCCACCCCTTTAATTGATTCAACAGTCTGTGTGAATATTCGTTTGTTTCTTTATCTGTTTCTGAAAGGTTATTAGCAATTGAGCTGGTTGATCTTTGGCAAATTCTAACATGGTTCACAAGAACAAATAACAAAAATAACAAACCTGTTACTTTTTCTTCCACTTCCTTCCTTGTTCTCACATTACACAACTCGAGCATTTCCCTTTCACGTCTTTTGTCTCGCTCTCCTCCTGGATAATTCAATCATTGCCTCTTTTAATTCTTCTCCAAATGGGTTTCCATCTTTCCCACTCTCAAACATTCCCTCTCTCCTCATGATTAGACAGACTCCAGCCTTTCTACCCTGTAGGTTCTCTGAAGGGTTTGGAGGATGCTGATGTGGTGGCTGTTTGTATGGATAAATAATATCAGTGAAGCTGCAGCAACTACAACAGACCCAAAAGGACTGTGAAGCCTTTGAGAGAAGGATAAGCTTGACCCAACAAAGCTTATTTCAGGACAAAGGGAGGCATACGTGGTTACATTCCCTCTCTTGAGCTGGTAGCTTTGCTTTTGTTCTTCACTCAGGCTCTAGATGTAAGGAGAATATTGAATCAGATGGTTCAGGTGGAAGCTGAGGAATTTAGAAAGGGAAAGAGCAACTCCCTTTTCTGCTGTTGTCTTGCCCTAGGTGGCAGGACCTCGGCTTAGCACCTGCCCTCCCCTCTCTATTCCCACCAAAAACGATTCTCCTGTAAGACTTCTTCACTGACTCCTCTTACCACCCAATCCTGCAAAACTTCACTATAGCCCTTCAGTGTTACTGCATAAACTCTGAAGTAACTGATTGTTGGCCAACTTTGCCACCCTGAAGGAAATGACAACGTAGATGTATAATATCCACCCCTGAAGAGACAGTCACCCAGGAGTAGAGATGGTATCTACAGTGGAGGCTGCTAACCCAGGTGACTATATTGCCTTTTCTTCAGGTGGTGCCCACAGCTCAGTAGGTGTGTTCTGCTGTTACTCTCAAGCTCTTGAAATGCTGAGCTTTGCCTCTCTGCGTGTACAGAACTGCCTGGGTCTGAGCAATTTTCATCTTATCACCCACCCAGGGGTGGGGCATGTTCCATTTTCCTGCCTGCCCTGTCCCCTGAGGGACCTGATCCCACAGGCACGCTCGGAACACGCTTGACGTTCTGGCAGGAGTGTGCTTTGCAGAGAAGGTTTGTTTTCTTTCTAAAATGGAGCTGGAAGAGGTGATCCTGGACTTTTTTCACAACATGGTGGTTATGGCAGTGCACCAATGCAGTTGTTGGAACAGTCTAATTGCCAAGGTTCAGTTTTCTTCCTAGGAAAAGTCACCCAGAGCCATAATGCCCACATAAGGACTGGCTGGGGACATGTCCTCCTCTCCTTGCAAGCTGTACCATGGTGTAACAAAGACTTCAAGACTGGAAGAACTGGCCTCTCATTTATACCATTGCTTGTCTGGGCAGGAATTCTATCCCCATTTTAGATGCTTTCTACACCTTTGATTCAATGGCTACTGATAATTGCAAGAGCAATTCCCAGCCTCTGTAATTGCATTCCTAAAAGCAATGGGGTGTCTAAGCTGTTCTCGGAGGCAGCCTGGGCCCTGACATTGCACTTCTGAGCCTGTCCTTGCTCAGACTCCACAAGGGATGAGCAAATGATGTGCCAGGACTGAGTTAATTGCTCAGATGTTGTTCTTCGGTATCAGTTTGAGGAAATTGCTGCTGGGGGAAATGTCCTGTGCACACCCTGCAGTCTCAGAAGAACCCTGGTGGGGCTCTGGTACCAGGAAGGAGCGGTTTGAAATCAGGCCAGTGCCTCCCCTGTCCCTGCTTCTGCACTCAGTTCTGTCACCTAGAATGAGCCAACAAGGTGCCTTGAATGCCAGAGGATGAGTAGTTGTGTGCAGAAGTCCAGGACGAGCTCAAAGTGAGAACCAGGGAGGTTACTGGAGAGCCTGTGGAAGCGTGAGCAACACAAAGTGGTAACTTCTGTGATGCTGTTCTAAGAGCCAGTTGGAAACATATGTTAGGATATGTGGTGTCTTCTGTCACACACTCCTGGGGGAGTCAGCTACAAGTTAAGACTCTGCATGTACAAGTTGGCGTCTGACTGAAGCTGACGTGCTGATTCCAGGCTTCTCAACCATGTGTTTGGTGCTGAACACACCAGCTTCACCTTGCAGCACCTTCAGGAGCCATTAACGGGGTCCTGAATGAACTGTTGAGTTCAAGTGGTCACCTGGACACAGGGGAATGAGGTGGGGAAGAGGCCGTTGTGGGGAGACTAGGTTAACACGACAGGTCACACCACAGAGGTGCTCCTGGGGGACCAGCAGTGCTGTTGTAGTGACAATGTGCACGAGGGTGTTGCCCAAAGCACTTCCATGGGAGCATTGTAATCTCTGTGCTTAACATCTGTCACTGCAGTAAGAACCAAAGATAATGTCAGATTGGCTCTCTTTAAGCTAAGAGTGGGTAGCTTTTATTTACTTCAACGTGACCTTGTAAAATTACCTACAGAGCAATTAAATTAAATGAGTTTGTTCAGCTCTTGCAGTTTAAAACTTACTTTCACCACTGGGATTTTGCATGTCAAAGAAATCCACAAATGCTGCTAAAATCAAGGTGAAATAAGAGTAAGCACTTGCTTTCCAGAAGGTGCCTATAGGTTGAAATTCTCTAGTTTTCCTACCAAGAAATGCTCAGCTTGCAAAACCCTGCTCAGGAGGGAGAAAAAAAATCAGAGTTGATCTTTCCTCGTGGCTGAACCAAACAGGGTTCTAACCTGCAGCAGCGTTGGGGCCTTTATAAAGTCCAGCCTCAGCTGCCCCTGCTCCAAAGTTTATTTCTTGGCAAAACCAAGTAGGATTAATAAGAGGGTGAAAAGATGGTGGAAAGACACATTCCTTCAGAATTCTGTCAGTAATGCTGCAATAACCACACTATAATAAAGCCAGGAATAACCACAGCACAAGGAAAGGTTGGCAGCTCGATATCCTAACCAGGGAGAGTTTGTTCTGTATTTTTAGACTTCTCAGAAAAATCTTATGCCTGTTACTGGTGAGGATAACACGAGGAAAAATGAGAATCAAGTGAAATAATCTCTGTTGATTTGACTGGCCACTCAACTGAGCCTGGGAACAGACTCCCCTGGAGGACCTACATTTCTTCTTGGAAGAAAAAATTAACATTTGAAAACACGTAGGTGTGAAAATACAGTTTTCAAGATGGTTTAGGTTTCTAGGGGATCTAGATCTCTCCCTGTTGACTGCCCTATCTTTAAATACATTCACCCCTCAGGTAATACTCCTATTATCTGTCTATTTTATCAGCAGGGGGGTTATGGTTAGCATAAACATTTATGCTATATCTGGGGTTTTGTGTAATGCTAAAAAATTAGAATGGTGGAAACATTCTAATGGGAACATGTACAGGGATCCAGACTATCTTTTTTGGCCAATTAATAATGTATTGGTTGAAGGGTGTTGACACAAAGGTGTCCACCAGAGCTGTTACTCTGCTCTAGGTACAAAGAGAACCAGTCTGCATGTATTAGTGAAATAAAAGTAACAGCAACTTTTTAAAGCACTCTTCTTTTCCTTTTGGATTCGTTTGTTGCAAGTAACACCCAAGAAATCAAACATGAACATCTGGAGGCTCCAGCATCAGGCTCCAGTGTGAATTAATCTTAGATTTGTTTTACAAGCCTAGTTTGCTATGGAAGCCACCCCTGAATGGGGACTGCTGGGTCCCCAAGTGCCCATTTGTGACAGCAGCTTCACTTGGCTTTGCTTGAAGTATCTAGTGTAAAAAAAATTGTGATCTATTTTAGAATCACCTGTTTATCACTGCACAATTCTGGTGTGCTGATACACAGAGTTTGATGCCAGCCCAGTGTGGAGAACGTTGAGTCAGAGCAAGCTAATTATGCAAATAAAGCCAATATACTCTGCAAGAATTGCTGCACACAGAACTCCACGTGACCATAATTCTCACTCTGACTCATAATTCCATTTTTGTGAACAGATCTGTGCTTGGCAGTTGCATACCATCCAGTGTGTAGCTGAGGCTCGCTTACACAGGCATTTCTACCCCTTTACAACCTCTTTTATCACTGTCCCACAGACTAAAGCTTTAATTACCTGTGTCTGTGTGGCTTCCTGGAAGAGGAAATAGGTGTGAGGTGGCTCAAGAGAGACAATGTTAGACCAGAGCAATATTCCAGCCAGCCAAGTGTCCAAAAAGTGGATGCCTGAAGAAGGGTAGAAAAAGAGATTCCGTAGGGATTCATTCCAATGTCTGATTTATTATCATCTATTAACTGGATATTTGGGGACTTACCCAGTGTGGGAAGGAAAATAATAGCAGCTCTGACCACCAAGGCTGTTGCTGGCAGTGATTTAAAGGGTAGCTCTTCTCAGGAGTTACTCATTCCACTCCCACTGACCTACTAGGACCTTTGAAATCCCACCCTGATGCTAGATGTTCCCAAGTATTTATTAGTCTAACCTTCTTCTATTCCTCTCAAAATACAGAACAGCCTCAGCCACTCTGGGATGTTGCAAAACAAATGGATCAGGCTGTGGCTCCTCATGAAGCTGAGAAAGGATTTGTCTTGAAAGAGGGGGTGCTAAAGCTACACAGACCATGAGAAACAAAAAATCACAGTAAATATATATATATATATATATATTTTATATATATATATTTTTTATATATATATATATAAATCATCCTTGCTTTGTTCCTGTGGGATTTTTCCTTCCTACCTATTCAGGGAATGCACAATTTATGACATCACAGTAGGAGCTTAACTACAAACAGGGGGTTATGGCATTAAAAAAGTGACTTAAAACTGCGTTATTGCTGTTACCTCAGGGTGAGGAGAGTCAACCCGTTTTGGAATGGTGTCTCCTGCTTTCTCTCAGGGCCTGCTGGGATTTCAGATGCTCTGTTTCAACACACCAATTAAGAAGCTCCAATTTGCTGAATCAGAAATGCTTTGATCCATCAGCCATGCACTCAGTGAGCAAAGCACAGCAGGCCTGAGCTGCCCATCAAAATACTCATTACAACCTTTCCATGTTCTCTGTGGGACATGGGCTAGAAGTTTGACATTGCAGCACACCCAGTTTGCTCAATGAATGGGGTGATGATGGGAACTTCTTCACCCCATGAACAAAGCTGCAAGCTGTGGGTGTGTGAAAAGAAAAGAGAGGTTCTCAGGGTACTTTTAAAATCCTTTTTTATGAACTCACTTGTTCTTTTCACTGCCCTTACCAACTTCTAAATTAAAAAAATACCTTCAGTAAGAAGCTCTGGCAGCCAGGGAGATAAAACTCAGCCTTCAAGTCACTAAGAGCCCATCCAGCCTCATCCACCAAATAATCCTTCCATCAAACCCATCTCTCCAATGTAGATGTTGTAAAAAGATGTTGTAGAAGACCATGTCAAAGGCCTTATAGAAGTCCAGATGGCATCACCAGCTCCTCCCTTGTCCACTAGTGCAGTCACTCCATCATGATTTATTCATTCCTCACTTGCCAGCCTTATATATTACAAATCATTGAATGTGTTTTTTATTTCCCCCTGACAAGAAAAAGCTGCTATAGACACAAGCAAGATAAACAAGTGCAAAATGGCAGCCTGCATTAGAGGGAAAAAAAAGAAATTCACATGTGTGGCTTCTTTTAGAGCTTTGTTGACACCAGGTTGCTTTGGAGGTTTTCCAACAGCATGGGTTGTCCCTGCTAATTTGCCTGCTGGCAGGTTTAGACCTGCAGCAGTCACGTTCAGTCTGATGACTTGATTGTGTCCTACGTTGTTTTTTTTAGAGGTATCCAACAAAATGAAATATTAAAAGCTTCCCATTGAAATTGGATTTCTGCCCCTGCTTTTAAATCTTTTGAAGTACATAGAACACCTCTGCTTCCATGTAAGGGGTCTCTAACATCTGGTGCATGAAGGGTGGAAGAGGGGTGGTGGGTATGTGGACTGAAAGCATGGAAGTCCAGTGTTGAGCCTCTCAGGTGCTTCATGAAATTTGCATTTTATAGCAACATCTGTAGGTTATAAGCCTAAGCCAAGGATGTGAATTTTATTTACTGTGCAGGAAGTGCAACAAGGCCAAGTGCAAGGTCCTGCACTTGGGTCAGGGCAATCCCCAGTATCAACAGAGACTGGGGGGTGAAGGGATGGAGAGAAGCCCTGAGGAGAAGGATTTGGGTCACTGGTGGGTGAAAAGCTGGACATGAGCTGAGAACTGCTCTGGCAGCCCAGAAACCAACTGTGTCCTGGGCTGTAGCATCAGCAGAGTGACCAGCAGGGTTTGGAGGGGAAGGGCTGTCACCCCCACAGGGCTGGGTTCAGTTCTGGGGCCCTCAACACAAGGAGGACATGGAGCTGTTGGAGCAAGTCCAGAGGAGGCCACAGAAATAATATGAGGGCTGGAGCAGCTCTGCTCTGGAGACAGGCTGAAAGAGTTGGGGGTTGTTCAGCCTGGAGAAGAGAAGGCTCCAGGGAGACCTTATTGAGACCTTTCAATACTTGGAGGGGGGCCTATAAGAAAAATAGGGACAAACTTTTTAGCAGGGCCTGTAGTGATAGGACAAGGGGTGATGGTTTAAACTAAAAGAGGGAAGATTCAGACTAGATATAAGGAAGAATTTTTTTACTATGAGGGTGGTAGAACAGTGGCCCAGGTTTCCCAGAGAGGCTGGATATGCCCCAATTCCTGGAAACACTCAAGGTCAGGTTGGACAGGGCTCTGAGCAACCTGATCTAGTTGAAGATGTCCCTGCCTGAAGGTAGATGTCCCCTACCCTGAAGGTAGACCACTTCTAATGAGAAGCAGTATGTGCTTTTAATTAGGAGGCTGGTAGCACACCCTGACTTTTGTGCTCTCTGCCATGAGAAGAAATTTAGCAGAGATGATAACAATATAGTAGAAAAAGTAGTGAGGAAACTTCTCCCTGACTCAAAGGATGTGTTCCTGGGACTATCATTTACACTTTGACCATCCCTCTGAAATGTGTCCCCTCCAATGAACCAAGGGACCAGGTTTGATGAGAAATCTCAGCTCATTTTCATTCCTTTAATCCTTTTAATTCAGTGTATCATGAGCACGAGTTTCTTATTTTAACTCCCTACATTTAGAAATACCTGGTGACTACGGGCAATATATTTTATTTTTAACTAATGTCTCCTTTTTTCCAGTATGGGCACTTAACTTGCACCCTTGCTACACTTACCAGTTCAAAATCTCACCATCCCTAGACAGTTTCATTGGAGTTGTAAATCCAATAGTTGGAAGTTATCTTGCCACCTTCATCTCTTGCTAATAACAACTTGTGAAGGGATTTACCTCTGGGCTACCATCTCCAGGTTTGTTACTCCTGGTGTTTTGCCAGCCTTTCCTCCCACTGGCAGTTGATTTAGTAGAAATACTGGTGGGATATCAATGCTAATGCCTGGATTGAGGCAGTCAGGCTGTTTCTGTGAGTTGTCCTTCTCTAGAAAAGTCTACTGTGGTTTCTTACCACAAGTCCACCCAGTGCCTTGTGTGCAGCAGGGGAGATCCCACTCATTTCTTGCCAATGCAGTGGAAGTATGCCAAGGCTAACAGAGATAATGGCAACGAATCCAAGCAGCTGGCCCTTCCAGGAAGCTGTACAAGAGCCCTTTTCCTCTCCTCATGTTACAATGCCTTTCAGGCCTTGACCAGCATCGACCACATTCCTTTTATGTTGCCCTCGTTATCCAACTCCAGTGGTTTCTCTCCATTCGTTGCAGCAAGAGAGAGAAATCCAGGTTTTGTTCCATGTTCCAAGGTGGTTTCTCCTTTCTCACCAGTGTTTCTCCTTGAGTGGTTGTTTCTCTTGGTCATGCTCCCAAGCCTGTACTGTCATAACTTTTCTGGGTCCACCTCAGTGATCCTCTTACCTCCTTTTCTCTCTGTGCCTCCCCAACACAGTTCCAACCTGATTGCCTCTTGCTCCAGTTCTCCTTCTAGCCCTGCTAACAAGACCTGAGTGCCCTTCACCACAGCATGGACCAATTGCCTGGTGTCAGTGTGGCTGGGGCTGGCCTTGGGAATAAAAGCTTGCCTTTCATTTTTCTCTTTGTGAAAGCTGACTTTGAAAAAACAATCCATGGAATAGAATTTCTGTTGCTGCAATTGTTGTGGAGCAGAAGATTCCTGGAAAAGGAATATTGTCTTGGCAAGCAAGTTTTAAAGTTATGACCTCAGATTTTAAAAGCAAGGTTGAGGCATTGCTGCCTTGTTTATCCAGACTGTTTTCTTGTCTTCCAGGAGTGTGTTGCCACCTTCTAGTTGCATGAACCCGGGTGTGTCTTGTGTTCTTCTTGCTGTAGAGTCTCAACCTGCTGCCAGCACTAGAATTCCCCTGGTCTCTAAAAAAAAAACCAACAAAACCCTCTTAAAATGTTTCCCATTGGTAGAGCTACTCTAGGAACAGGGCAAGGTTGCATGGAGTTTAAATAAAAGCTATGACAAGGCAACCAGGGGTTGTCTCTGATCATAAAATGGTTTGGGTTGGAAAGGACCTTTAAAGATGACCAAGCACAACCCACCTGCTTTGGACAGGGATGTTTTTCTCTAGATCTGGTTGCTCAAAGCCCCATCCAAACTGACCTTGGACACTTCCAGTGGTGGAGCATCCAGAACACTTACTCATTTTTGTGTCCAGACAATAGGCTTTGGTTTATTAATGTGAGGGCTTTAAGGTAAGAGCTCTATGGACCAAGAGAAAAATCAAGCAGTGACCAGAGGCTTCTGTAACTCCACAACTGCAGTATCTGAGCATCCCACATGCCTTTTTCACACATTGACCTTCATAATCCTTTTGGGAGCTGGGAAAATGCTACATCCATCATAGGGAGAGAGATCTCAACATCTGCCTCTAAATGGGTTGAGTGAGTCACCCATTTTTAGAAGAAACCTACAGTAGAAAAGGTAACTAAGTCAAAATCTCTTGCCATCACTGGACCCTTTGTGAAAGCAAATGGCCATGGAGAGGTTAATACAAAGGGGTGAGATTCAAATGTTAAAAAAAATGAGAAAGAAATGCAAAATGGCAAGTCAGAAACAGGCTGGAAACCTTTGAAGATGAATGTTTGCACTGGTAAGAGAAGTGGGCTCAATCCCTTCTTGCTTGGCTCTTTCTGTCTCAGCCTACCACGTGGAACTTCTATCATCTACTTTGTACACATTCCAGCACCCTTTCACAACATTTCATTGTGATATTCATGGTGAGGAAAAAGTACATTAATTTGGTGCTAACTGGCAAGTTGGCACCTGAGAAGCCCAGCACTGAGTCCAAAAAAATCCTGCATTTGTCTCAATGAGAGCTTGCACAGCAGGACTGCCAGTAGAAGACAGTAAGATCCCCTCCTATTTACTGGCAACTGGATCTTCCCATTTGCATTGTCCTCTGCCTTGGACTCACTGAACCCATCTCCAAGCTGATCTTGTCCTTTGGGTCATTGCCGGATCATTTTAGTGTCATCTCCATCTGGATCTGGGAGCAAAACCTGCCCACTCCAGGTGCTGTCTGGCTCCTGTCCTTACCAAAGCTGGTGCAATGTGCACCCCCCAGTGGCAAATGCAGGGGCATGAGAATTGGACCATGCCCTCAGGGACATGGTATGAACCTTGGGGTTGTCTTGTTCTGGGGTGGAGTTGGACTTGGGGATCCAGGCTGTCCGAGGAGGTGTTTGAGCCACCATCCCTGGAGACATCTAAAAAGACAGATGTGGTGCCAGGGGACAGGGTTTGGTGGTGGACGTGGCAGAGCCAGGGTAGTGGTTGGACTTGGAGGTCTTTTCCAACCAGAATGATGATACTATGAAATACATGCCTGACTTCCACTTGACATTTTCTAAAACCAAAAAGGTGACCCTTAGTTACAGAAAAAAATAGGTCAGGGCACTTGACAATGTCAACAGAGTTGTCCATGTCACCTCATTTTCTTTGTTGAGATGTAATACATGTCTGGGAGGAAGATTGCTCCTCTCTGGGCTTTTCAGGTGTAAATTCTCAGGCCCTTCGTTGAGGAGACTATTTCTAGATGATGTGGAGACATAGTTTCCCATGTGAAATCACCTTATTTTGGGGGTGCACTCCTCTGCTACTGGCTGCATTTTCCTTCAGTTGAGGCGTCAGCTGTTTCCCTTATGGCTTGAAGTAAAATCAAACTATTTTTTTTTTATTTATAAAGTGCTTTCAAAGTGGTGTTTGAGTAGATCCAGATCTGAAGGAAATCATTGTGTCTTTCCTCACTCACTAGAGGGAACTGTTTATAATTGGTTGACAATTATAATATTATGACAATTATTTTTATATATATATATATATGCATTGAGACAACTAATGAGAGAAAGGCTAGAGAACCTCAGGAGTTTGACCCTAAAGCTGGAGGGATTGGGAAGGTCAGAGTGGAATTCACATTATTTAACTTGAATGTGTTTTAATAGCACAGTCTTATGAGAAATAACATCTAAAGAGGGATGCAACCTGGGGCTTTGAAGCATCCTTGCCTTCCAGCTGGCAGATTAAATAGGGACACACTCACCAGGACTGATTCTGGTCTTTGCTTGAGATTAAATTTTGGTCATTGGATCAAATCTTTCATTGGTGGCCTAAGGTGTTCTGTACTTGTTTGGTTTTTCTCTGGCTCAATATATCTTGCACCTTTTGCAGCACAGTGAGAGTCTTGCTGGTGGAGAATGAAGTCCTTCTTTCTTCCAGTTTGGAAGGGAGTGGGCTGAGGGGTGGGGAGACACAGCTTTGAGTGAATGAGTTATTTAGCTAGCCATCACTGAATCATACATAGAAGCATGGTTCTGGTTGGAAGGGACCTTTGAAGGTCATCTAGTCCAGCTCCCTCCAATGAGCAGGGACATCTTCAACTAGATCAGGTGGACTATCCAGCCTGACCTGGACTGTTTCCAGGGATGAGGCATTTACAACCTCATAACCACAAACTGCATCTCTTTCTCCATTCTTTTTCTGAGAAGAGGTCAACTATCTCAGGGCCTTGAGTACACCAACAGGTCTTGGTGGCCCTGACCAGCCTCACCTGGGACCCACACCCTGACCCGTGCCCCCATGTTAGCTCAGCTCTGGGTCTTCAGTCCCTCCATGGGCTTGGCCATGGACCCCATTGACCCTGACCCATGGACCTGCTTCATCACCACAAGCTTTTTCCTAGATTTGGGACTTGGTTGAGATGGCTGCCATCCTAGGCCTGACTAAACCTGAACCAGACAACCAAGAGCATCATCCAAACTCTCCTTGAACTCTGACAGTCTTGGTGCCGTGACCTCTTTACTTGTTGGAGTGCTAGAAGAGGTGGAAGATCCTGCCATGGTTTCCACAGGAGGAAGTTTATTTGCAGTCCAAACAGTTTAGAGACAAAACCTCTCTCGAGCAGAAAAACATGAAAGGATGAGGAAAAACAATCCAAGTTTGCCTCCTCGTGGTATCATCCTGCTGTTACACCCAGAGATGTACAACTTTCTCCTTTTCTTTCTATGAATTCTTCCCTGTTTGATGCTGAGTCTGGACCAGCTCTGTTCATAACAGGTTGTTTAGAGCCTCTCTGGCCTTTCAGCTCTCCAGGGGTGGTTTTGGAGACTCTTACTCTTCAGGCAGGACAAAGACAGATAATATCCTGTACCACACTGCTCCCTGCTCCTGCATTGAAGTCCTGTGTGCTTACCACAGCAATGTTATCCAAAGAAGTGTAATAGCAACATAAAAAAAACACAACCCTTAATATCTTTCTTCTGGATTACTACTGTTATCACTGGCATTAGGTGCATTTGAAAATTAAAACTTAGTGTGATTGCAACAATGAATTCTAGCACAGAGTGATGTAGCTGGAGCTACTCAAAGCACCATGTTGTGGGTAAAAGAACCCAAATTCTCTTCAGCAAGAGAGCCTAGTACTGTTTGAGAGAAAGCAGGAAGGCAACAAATATTAAAACTAGAGCTGAAATATCAGGTATAATCCCAGCTGCTGTCAGGTTTATGTTTCCTGCCCAGAAGACAGCACTTGCAGCACTGGGCCAGCCAATATACAGTGGAGTGGTAGGTGTGCCTGGCACTGCCACCTCCCTGGGTTTATCATCTGTCAGCAATCAGAGCTAAGATTAAACAATTAGCACTCCACTTGGATTTTTGGAAGTACCCCCCAGGCATAGTCCAAGGTTTCTGTTCAGCTAATCAAGGATTTGGAGCAATTAAGAGAAATAAAATGCAATACTTGCATCATACCCAGTAATATCATCCATCGCGCTGGGCTGGCACCAGGCACTTGTTTTTAAAATGCAATCTATTTCTTCCCAAGCTTAATCCTCCGTGGTACAGCTAAAGGAAATGCTGTACTAGAACCTGGTGTCTATAGACATGGAAGAAAAAAGCACTTCATCTAGTTAGCCTCTGTAACACCAATCCAAAAGCCCAATCAAGATCTAGGGTCTCATTTTCCTAGTTCCTTTTTTGAGTCTGGCCGTACTTTTGCTCATCCTCAGCAGCTGCTTTTCCTGCCTCAGTTGTAACATTTCTTTATCTTTTAAGGATGCTTTTTTTTTTTTTCTTTTTACCAACCCCTTTTTACCTTCTGTTTTGCTTAGATAGTTTGAAATCGGGCATACACTGAACAAATGCTCATGAACAGTTTCTCTTGGTGACCCTTTGCTGCCCTCTCATTCGTAACATCCAAAGTAATTCCCAGAGCAAGCTGCACTTCTGGGCCTGGGGACATGAAGTTGGTGTCTATCCTGTGCCTAAACCTGCTCAACAAATTGACATTTCCAAAAGCAAGGACATGCCAAAGCCCCTGCCAACCTGATAAATTCAATTTGGCAACCAGATTTGTGTGGTTCAGCTCAAAAATAACCAGCATTAACTTCTTGTTTCTGCTTCTTTGCCCTTAGCAGGGAAGCAGAGGGAAGAAGATCCTAAAAGAATTGTGATGAAATGTGGATCTGATCCCTTCAGGTGAAACAAGGCAATTAGGTAACCTAGTAGGTGCTAGACAGGTTGTGCAAGGAACCAGCCCAGCTACACAATCTAGATCCTCCCTTTTCATCTTGATAGTGGTTCCTTAATTAACAGAATGAATTATATGGCCCTGCTTTGCTCCCCCTCGTTTCCCCCAAAGGAAAGTGACTGAATTGTTATCACAGAGTGAGTGGGTGTCTGGGATTTTGTAAGACAATCCTAAGTGTGCAACCTGCCAGTTCTCCTTGGAGACTGGTTGAATAACTTGACTAATATTCTGCCTCCCTTGGGGAGGATAAAGAAGAATCATGGACTGAGGACTAAAGGTGAGGGGTGGTGGATGCACATTGGTCATTGCAAAACAGTAATTCTGCAAGAATTTTAATTGCTTGATTTTCTATTTCAGTTTCTTCTTCAGATTTTTTTCTGGAATTTGTTTCAATTGTTCAAAAAAAATGGGAAAGGGAAAGGGAAAGGGAAAGGGAAAGGGAAAGGGAAAGGGAAAGGGAAAGGGAAAGGGAAAGGGAAAGGGAAAGGGAAAGGGAAAGGGAAAGGGAAAGGGAAAGGGAAAGGGAAAGGGAAAGGGGAAGAGGAGAGGAGGGGAGAGAGGAGAGGAGAGGAGAGGAGAGGAGAGGAGAGGAGAGGAGAGGAGAGGAGAGGAGAGGAGAGGAGAGGAGAGGAGAGGAGAGGAGAGGAGAGGAGAGGAGAGGAGAGGAGAGGAGAGGAGAGGAGAGGAGAGGAGAGGAGAGGAGAGGAGAGGAGAGGAGAGGAGAGGAGAGGAGAGGAGAGGAGAGGAGAGGAGAGGAGAGGAGAGGAGAGGAGAGGAGAGGAGAGGAGAGGAGAGGAGAGGAGAGGAGAGGAGAGGAGGTGATGGTAAGAGCTGGAAGTTAATTCCCTTAAAAGCTCAATTATTTCACTTCTGGAATAGAAGAAGGAGAGGTAAGTTGGCCACTGTCCACAGCAAATGGAAGGAATACCAAGAAAATCTGAGTGGACCTCAGGTTTTCTTTACATTTAAACTCATCCTGCCTCCAGCAATGACTGTTTAGAAAAATAAAGTTATCAACCCCAACACTGAAGGACTCCTTCATTAAATAGAATTTGTCTTGATTAGCTTTCTGAAGTTAAGCACCTAGTCTAAGCTGTATATATTTACATTTTGTAGAAGAACAAGATGATTTTTGGCTGTCCTTTGCAGGAGCCTGGGAGGTGCAAAGAACAGCTACGTTTGCTAACACTGGTGTAGAACTGAAGGGGGGGGAAGTGCCTTTCCTGAGATCCAGTGAACAAGTCTCATGTTGGGCCCATTTTGTTACAGAAGCCACGTCTCAGGAGGATAATTTCTAGCCTTGTGCAATGTGTTTTCTTCCACTATTAGACATTACTTGTCTGGACCTGCTGACGTGCCTCGGATGGGAAGGCCGGGTGCAACTTTTTCTTACAAGGCAAGTTGTAAGAACCAGTTTTCTCCAAATATGAGCACAAAGCTTCCTACAAACAGTGTCAGGGACTTTCTGCAGAGTGTGGCCACAGGCGGTAAGCTCCGTGGGCAGGACATCATCACTGGCTGAGGAGACTCAGGGGGGACCTCATCACTCTCTTCAACTACCTGAAGGGAGGTTGGAGTCAGGTTGGGGCTGGGCTCTTCTCCCAGGCAACCAGTGACAGGACAAGAGGGCACAGCCTGAAGCTGCTCCAGGGGAGGTTTAGGTTGGATATTAGGAAGCACTTCCTCACGGAGAGGGTGATCAGACATTGGAATGGACTTCCCAGGGAAGTGGTGGAGGCACCATCCCTGGATGTGTTCAAGGCAAGGCTGGATGTGGCACTTAGTGCCGTGGTCTGGATGGTGTGGTGGTGTTGGTCATAGGCTGGACTTGATGATCTTAAAGGTCTTTTCCAGCCTTGGTGATTCTGTGATTCTGTGATCTCCTGAAATTCACCATTCCTGTCCTGGGCAGAAGAACGAGAAGGTGTGGTGGCACAGATGTAAGGGATGCCCCTCACTTTGTCTTCCCTTCCAGGAGAAGATGAGCAGTTACCATGGATGGTGTCACAAGTTAAGGTGTGCTTTAAGGACATGAGTGATTCCAGGTTTTTCTGTGCTTCCCCATCCCTGTCACTGCTGGGATGGCAACATGATCACCACCCTTTATGAAGTCTCTCTGCTGACTTTCCACCACCAGGGAGAGCCATGTTTACCCCATCATTTGACACTGGGTTTCTTACTTCCCTTTCAAAATTCCAACAGATTTTTGTTGCTTTTGCTGAAGCATATTGAGAGTTGCTAGGATGTTTCTTTGGCCTTTTCCAAATACTATCATCATCAGAACATCACTAGCCAAAAAATTAGGAGAGGAAGTAGTTGCAGTTATTTCAGAAAACCCAAGACAAAGAAATGAAGAGGTATGCTGGAGTAAAGCTGTTGTTACTTGACCTGTGCATTTGATGGTAAGGAGGTGAAAGTGCACTGCCAGGATCCTGGCCAAGAGACTGAAAGGATCCAAATAACCTGTATGGGCTGAGCTATGGCCACATAAAATGGAATAACCCACTCAGGTGCTTTATCTCATTGCACTGGCCAGGGGGAGTTTACCTGACCTCTTAATGTAGGCACTTAAGTGAAGTTAGACACTGGAAGTCAGGTATGAAGAGTCTAGACCTAAGTATTTGGCCTTGTAGGGAAAAGGTAGAAAAATTCTGTTCACTGTAGCTCTAAAATAAAGAGTGTCTGTATGTGCAAGGGGAGAGGGAGGAAGAGAGGGGCTGGTAGATTAAGATATAAAATAAAGTAAGTATCTAGGCATACCCTTAACTCTGTTTCCAATCCTTCACATGACTGAGTTTGAAATACTCTGTTTCCTAATTTCAGGTGTCTGAGTTTGTAGAACAGCTTCTCTCTAAATGGAACAGGGTGACACGAGAGAAAGCTAGACAGACTGATCAATCTTTCCATTGCTGCATTTCCTACTTGTTGCTCTAATAAGAGAATAATGCTCCCTGGGGGAGTCAGTGATTTCTGTGTAAAGTAATTTTCTGTGTAGGTTTGATGTAGAAGTGGTACATGATTCTTTATTATGTCTTCCCTTTCTGTCTCCTGTTGTAGAAGCAAGATAATTGCTGTCATGCACTGTGAAGTTTGAGGTGTGAGCAACAAGGTTGATGAGATAAATCACTTCCCCATTAATGTTACAAAATCTCTGCTATGATGCAGCAACTTTAAGCATGTGAGTACTGACATCTCCTTAACTTTTGTACCCAGCACCTCTCTCAGCTCCCCTTTCCATTTATCCTGTTAACAGTTCTAGAAGTTGTTCCATGTGTACATACCTCAGGAAGCCAAGTGTCAGGTGAATGCCTGATGTTTGTTTTTTTTTTGCTGTATTGCCTGAGTTGGAGGGAAACTTAAAAAATTAAGTCAGATTGTTTGGGTACTGACTGAGCTTTCCTTCCCCGCTTGCAGCATGGAGTCATTCTTCCCACAAACTACCATGCCACAA
Source organism: Hemiprocne comata (assembly GCA_020745705.1). Classification (NCBI taxonomy): domain Eukaryota; kingdom Metazoa; phylum Chordata; class Aves; order Apodiformes; family Apodidae; genus Hemiprocne; species Hemiprocne comata. The sequence goes on from CM036590.1 coordinate 2,118,651, forward strand.
ATCATATGTCATAGAATCATGGAATAGTTTGGGTTGGAAGGGACCTTAAAGACTATCTAGTTTCCACCCCACTGCCATGAGCAGGGACACCTCCCACTAGACCAGGTTGCTCCAAGCCCCATCCAACCTGCCCTTGAACACTTCCAGGGATGGAGCAGCCACAGTTTCCCTGGGCAAACTATTTCAGTGTCTCACCACCCTCACAGGGAAGAACTTCTTCCTAATGTCTAACCTAAATTTACCCTCTTCCAGTTTGAAGCCATTTCCCCTCGTCCTATTGCTAGATGCCCTTACAAAAGGGTCCCATGTTCTTTGGGTATTTTGTTCCAGTTCTTCCCTTCCCTATTCTTATGACGTACTCATAGCTTGACTCCAATGACTTCCAAATATGTTTTGAGTTTCCATGACTCCAGGAAAACCTTCTCCTTCATCTTGACATTCTTACCTGCCTTGGTGGGACATGCAGAGCCACATGTTCAGGGCCTGTTCAGCACTGAATTTGGGACAGGGAGCTTCTGGGCTGATTTAGATAGAAATATGGTCACCTGGTGCTTTGAAAAGCAAGTTGGAATGAGGTAAATGGGAATAATTCAATATTTTCTTACGAGTTTAAGTTGTTAAAAGTGAGGAAAAGTTGGTGGGAGAATGCTTCCGTATGTGTCCATAATTTCTTCAAGGGGTTGAAGCATCCACCCCTAAATTGCAGGTGTAGTTACCACCAAAATGGGGCATAATCTGCTGTACTTGCCAAAAAGGGTGTAACGTGGCATGGCAAGGAAGAGATGGTATCAGCCCCTCTGTGCTGCAAATCTTGAGTCACACACGGATGCTTTTGGGGGGCAGGAGCTAAGATCTGTTATTACAAGAGAAGAGGTTAATCACATGAAGATGCACGGACACAGTTCTGTCCATTCATGCCACATCAGCTGCTCCACTGAAACACTGGAGCCTTGCTCAGCTGAGGCTTTCCCAGACCAGTGTTCAGGATCATCAACAAAGTGCAATGAAGAATTGCTAAAGATTTACTAAAGGTCCTTGCCAGCATTTTTATTGCTCCAACAGTGTGACTTGAGAGGAAGTGTTTGGATTAAGCAACGTGCCTCTGGTGATTTTGTCCCAAAAGCAGGATTGTCAATTCATAGCAGAAAAGGGAGAGTTCATGGTCATCAAGTAGTCCCAGGAGGCAACGACAGTTGCTTCTTGGGACTACTTGATGACCATGAACTGGAGGGGATTATGGATCAGCACCCTTAGGATTCATTCTTTATGCACGTGATGTGTCACCTCCAAGGATTTTTGCAGTGTTCTTGTGATCAACTTCCATGAAACTCTGAAGAGTTTAAGAGATGTTCTGGGATACTTTTCTGTGAGTCCAGTGCTATTTACACCTGTCAACTTGACCAATGAAAATGATGGGGCATCCACCATTTCTCTGGGCAACCTGTTCCACTGTCTCACCACCCTTATTATAAAAAAAGAAATCTTCCTTATATTCAATCTAAACCTACCTTCTTTCAGTTTAAATTGTTGCCCCTTGTCCTGTCCCTACAGGCCTTGGTAAAATGTCTCCCTACATCTTTCTTAATCTCCTCCTACATATTGCATTTTTATGAACAATTCTTTATTTTGTTTATTTATATTTTTTGCTGGCTTACTCAGCTTGATTAGCACTTCTTTTTTTTTCTGGGGTTATGTTTTTGGGGCTGGATGCTCTGATTATATCCTTTGCTTACTTGTGTTGTTGAAATCCATAGCATCATCTATTACTGAAATTGTTACTCCTGCCCACACAACAATGAAAGAGAATCTCATTAGAAAGGAAGCCACTTATGCAATCCACTGAATTGATTTTCTACCAGTCTAAAATAGCAGCCAGAGGAAGGCACACTGAGCCTGACATGCTGCTTATCAGGCAGATCAATGCCCTGTCTCCTTTCTTGCTGTTCACCACAATTCAAGATCTTTTTTCAGGGGCAAACTGTTGCAAATATGTTGGCACTTGCCCCTTCTGCCAGCACAAAAGAAACAAGTCTAAAACATAAAATAGTGGATTAGCAGACAGGGACACACATAAACTGTGAAATGAAATAAAGCGTGGCAGGAACACAAGCACTACACAGCCCCAGCCTCCTTGGATTAATTACTTGGATGTTCTCTAAATATGGGAACTGGTCATGGAGCCCACCATGTGTTCAGGTTGTACTCCATGTGGAAATATTAAAACATTCTATTTTTTAATGTATTAAATATTATAATTAAAATACGTATCAAAATATTTATTACATTCTATTTTCAAATATAATATTTCAGCATCTGTGCTGGCTAAGGGAGGCTCCAGTACTACCACCTCACACGTTGGCACACCCAAGACTTTCTGAAAGAAATCTGAACTTGCATTCTGTTTTCCAAACTCATGTGGCACCACAACTGTAAGTGGTCCCATCCTACCAAGTTTCCTAAATCATGGAAGAAGGAGCAAGGTGGTGATCCTTAAAACACAGATGGGCTCCTGCAGTTGACTGATGATCCTACATCAATAGGGCCCATCAACTGGGGCTACAATTGGCTGGGGACTGGTCACCACTGGTATTCCTCAGGGTTCAATTCTCCATCCAGTTCTGTTCAAGACATTTATCAAAGATCTGGAAGCAGGAGCTGAAAGCATCAACAAGTTTGCTGGTGATACCAAACTGGGGGGTGCTGTTGATTCTCTCAAGGGATGAGAGGCCTTGCAGAGGGGTTGAGATAGATGGGAGCACTTGGCAAACAACAAACAGCATTAAATTTAACTTGAGGGCATCCAAAGGAGGGCTGCCCAGGGAAAGTTGTGGAGTCTCCTTCACTGGAGGCGTTCAAAACCCACCTGGACAAGTTCCTGTGTGATGTGCTCTAGGTGACCCTGCTCTGGCAGGGGGGGTTGGACTAGATGATCTTTCGAGGTCCCTTCCAACCCCTAGGATTCTATGATTCTATGATAATAAAGCTGGTGAATGGAAGGAATGTCCTATGAGGAGCAGCTGAAGCCTCCAGGGTTGTCTAATTTGGAGGCTGAGGAGCAACCATATTGCTCTTCACAGCCTCCTGAGGAGGGGACATGGAGAGGGAGGTGCTGATCTCTATTCCCTGGGATCCAGTGGCATGACACCTGGGAGTGGTTCAAAGCTGCATCAGGGGAGGTTTAGACTGGACATTAGGAAGCATTTCTTTATCAAGAGGATGGTCAAACACTGGAACAGGCTTCCTAGAGAGCTGGTCGATGCCCCAAGCCTGTCAGTGTTTAAGAAGCAATGACCAATGCCTTTGGTCGTGCTGTAGCTTTTGGTCAGCCCTGAAGTGACCAGGCAGTTGGACTAGATGATTGTTGTAGGTCCCTTCTAACTCAACAACGCTCTTCTCCTCTCCCTCTCCCTCTCCTCCCACCAGGGTAAAGAAAGTTCCTGCTTGTAGAAATATGAAGGTGCTTGACCTCCTCATCTAGCTAATGTTCCTCTGGTCAAGAAATATGTGATGGCCATGGCATGGAGAAAGGAAACTAACTGTGTTCCTTTGAGAGTCATTAAATATATTAACAACTTACAAGGTACAACAGCTCAGTTTGAAAAAAATCCATGTTCAGATTTTTAACTTGCCTGCAAGATCCATTTAGCCCTGCCCCAAGTATTTATATTTCTTTTCATTTAGTCTTGATGACAGATATATTAGCACATGAGTTCCAGAAAGGATCATAATACAGGTTTTTTTGGTCCACTTCAGCCTGGTGCAAGGAAAGAATGGATTGCAGAGCATGAACAGGTGGGATATGTGAGAGAACAAGTGGATGTCAGGTAGATACCAAGCCATAATTTGATGTTTATATTTTTAGCAGCTGAAATATTTTCTTGTGAAAAGAGTGATTGCGAAACATGGAAGCAGAGATCTGCAATACTGGAAATGAGCAAGTTTGGCTTCATGGGGTGTTCCAGTAAAAAGCTGAGCAGCTGGCAACTTGATGTAAGAGCAGTGGTTTGGGTTAATAAAGTGTTTGTTACCTAATGTATTGTTCCACCTGCAAAGACTGACCGATACAACAGCAATTATTATAATTATCAGTGTTTCCATCAGAGCAATGTCTACAGGCTGACACAAGAGCACTGCCACGAGTGCTGTACAGCCCGTGCAACAGACAGGTCCTCCCCTGAATGGATTATGTGGCTCTTTCTTGAGGAATTAGAACTTCAGTTAGCCAAGGGTTTGACATACATCCACGAAAGGACTTAATAGCCTGGCTAACATTTTAGGTGCTTGAGAGCACTTCATCAACCCTAAAGCTTGGTTGAGCTAATTTGTTGTGTATCTCCTTAAACAGCCAGATTCGCAGGGGTACTGACAAATCCCTCTCACTCAAGTTCCCAAAGTTTCTGAATCAAGCCCAGAAGGTGTTTTTTTCTTGTTGTTTTTTAATGATTTTTTTCTTTTAACCTCACACCTGTGGCAGTCTAAGAGCACACACATCTTCCACCCAGTCAAGAACCTTTCTAGAGGTGGCTGGGCAGCTGGCTGCTCAGTGTGCTAAAAAACAGAGGGTGAAAAAGCTTTTCCCCACCTGTCTTGCTGCTCCAGTGGGAGCTGCAGCTTTACCTCAAAGATGTAGCCCCATCCCTGGAACTATTCCAGGCCAGGTTGGATGGGGTTCTGAGCAACCTGATCTAGTTGAAGATGTTCCTGCTCACTGTAGGGGGGTTGGAATAGATGACCCCTAAAGGTTTCTTCCAGACGTTTCTATTCTGTGATTCCATGACTGGAAAAGAAGGGATTTTTCTATTTTACTCATCGACCTGTGATTCACTGGAAAGGGGAAAATATCAGGGGGATTTGAACTTATTTCTCTTGTGTATCCCTAGATTGCCATGGCCATCTGAGCATCCCCAGAAAGGTGGAGAAGAAGATGAAACAGGAAATCCCTCAGTCACGTTGTTGAAGCTATTTAAGTCTGTGCAGGATTTTAGGGTCAGAAAGAGCAGCTAAGGGGGCATGAACACAGGAAAAGGGGGGCTGAATTCTTCCTCCTTTTCCACTGAACATTCAATGTTGAGTATGTGGTGTAGGAGGGAAGCTACAAGAAACAAGCTCTGCTGTGCTGCCAAAGGTGTGTCCTGCTGCACTGGAGATGACTTATCTCAAATGTTATAACAACATATTCTGTAAAAAAGTACCAGACATGAGCCTAAGGGAAGACAAAGCCCAGGAGTGAGAAGGAAAAATGCTTTCTGACTATCTGCAATGACAGAGCAGAAGCAAAGAAATTGATCAGTTATGGTGACTACTGAATTTCTTTTTAAGGCATCTTACTGCATTCTCAATCATTGGGAGCTGGGCTGAGAAATCAGCTTTAGTCTTTTCACAGCTTCTTAGAAAGGCAAAGAGCCTTAAACACTATTTAAACAATTTTAACTGTGATGTTTATATGAGATTTCTCCTGGTTCTTTGGATCAGCATTTCTAACTTGAAATACAGACTGCAGAATTATTACCAGGTGAGAACTTCACTAGCCCAAGCAGCCTCAGAAGCAAATAAGCACTGAGGAAAAAAAAAATAAATATGCAAGTAGATGTGTTAGAAGTGTTACAAATGTCCAGGAATTAATGCAAATGAAATCCTGAAAACCACTAAAGGACACTAACTCAGACATATCAATTGCAGCTTTGGTCACATGCTTGGAAAACTCTATCCTAATTGAATGTTCCTCCATCTGGGTTGTTGCTGATGTGGCCTTCAACATGTATTTTTCTATGGAATTTTAAAAAATCATTGACTCAGTTCTGGTTTTATAATATTTTCAAGACTTTGTGATCTGTTTTGAAAAGAGAAAATTATGTGCATGCTATGATTAATTTAGAAAGATAGGAAAAGCTGAACCAAGCCTTGTTTTGCAATTAAAATTAATTTTCTGACATCCCCAAGTCAGTAGTTTGCTTATTTTACAAACAAGAAGGGGACAGGGAAGAAAAAGCAAGTTCACAACCTACCATCAGAATGTGGTACAACACTTGGTGTGTGCAACCCCAGGCAGCAGCATCCAGTGCAGAGCTCCAAGAGGATTATTGGTGTAAAGGACACTGTGGACCACCCTGCTCCATTCCTGCTGAGTGCTGGAGAAATGGAAATACAGAAATATGGGTTTTCATCAGATGGTTTGGGTTGGAAAGGACCTTAAAGATCATCTAATTCCAACCCCCTGCATGGGCAGGGACACCTCCCACCAGACCAGGTTGCTCCAAGCCCCATCCAACCTGGCCTTGAACACTTCCAGGGATGGGGCAGCCACAGCTTCCCTGGGCAACCTGTTCCAGTGTCTCACCACCCTCACAGGGAAGAATTTCCTCCTAATGTCCAACCTAAATCTCCCCCTTCTAGTTTAAAGCCATTTCCCCTTGTCCTATTACTACATGCCCTCATAAAAATTCCACAGAAAATGTTGTACTTTGGAAACAATACTGAATTTTTAGGAGGTTGGCATGTTGGGTTTCTGGGTTTTTTTATTTTTAATTTAGCCTAAGAATGTGCATAACTCATGGTTTTTACAAAGAGGTTCATGGACTGTAACATCCAAACTGAGCTAGAGAGTAATGTTGTTTTTCTGGTTAACAACAGGTTCATCAGAGGTGTATTTTAAGTGAAGTTTTCCCTGACTGTCAGAGCCTGGGAAACCTATATTGGGAACAGAATGAGCCAGCTGAGGAAAAAGAAAAAAAAGATAATAAAAAAACCCCAACCAACCAAAAAAAAAGCCCAAACAAACAGAAAAACCCAAACCCTTTAAGTGATCAGCTATTCCTTACCTGTAACCAACCGTCGGGATTTGCATTCTGGGATTGCACCGCGGCTGCCAGAGCCGGGGGAGTGAAGGAGCAAGCTTTTTTGGGGGGGACGAAGCCCAGAGCAGCTGGAGTTGAAGCAGAAGCTCTGCCTGCAGCCCAGCATCCCTCGCCTGTCCTGAAAATCCCAGGGAAGGGGAAAGGAGGAGGGCGTGGGCGCGGGGTGGGCGGGGGTTTGTCCCACCCTTATATGCGATGTCCGGAGCGGGGTGCTGGGGTTGGGGAAGCGGGAGGGAAGAAGAGGAAGGAGAGGAAGGAGAGGAAGGAGAGGAAGGAGAGGAAGGAGGATGGTACCGCCGCTGGAAGCCGGGGAAGAGCGGAACGGGAGCCCCGCGGCGGACCGGGAGCTTCGGAGGTTCACCTGGGAAGAGATCGGGCAGCGGAACGGGCGGGGGTCGCCGCCTCAGGAACGATGGTTGGTGATCGAGAGGAAGGTGTACGACATCAGCCACTTCTGCCGGAGACACCCGGGAGGCTCCCGGGTCATCAGCCACTACGCCGGGCAGGACGCCACGGTGAGGGCTTGGGGGGGGGAATAGGAGGGGAGGGGTTTGCTAGCGGCTGGCTTTGAGATGCGGGGTGGATGAGGCCGGTACCTGGGCATGTTGGTTGATGAGAAGCTCACCAGGAGCTGGTCATGTGCCTTGGCAGCCCAGAAACCACCCGTGTCCTGGGCTGCAGCACCAGCAGAGTGACTGGCAGGGTTAGGGAGGGGATTGTCCCCCTCTGCTCCACTCTGGTGAGACCCCTCTTCAGGGCTGGGTCCAGCTCTGGGGTCCCCAACACAAGAAGGACACCAACAGCTGTTGAAGCAAGTCCAGAGGAGGCCACAAAGATGCTCTGAGGGCTGGAGCAGCTCTGCTCTGGAGACAGGCTGAGACAGTTGGGGGTGTTCAGCCTGGAGAAGAGAAGGCTCCAAGGAGACCTTAGAGCACCTTCCAGTGCTTGAAGGGGCTATGGGAAAGCTGGGGAGGGGCTTTTGACAAGGACGTGGAGTGATGGGATGAGGGGGAACAGTTTTGAGCTGAAAGAAGAAGAATTCAATTAGATATTGGGAAGAAATTCTTCTCATGAGGAAGGTGAGGCACTGGTCAAGGTTGCCTAGAGAAGCTTTGGTTGTCCCATCCACAAAAGTGTTGAAGACCAGGTTGGATGGGGCTTGGAGCAACCTGGTCTAGTGGAAAGTGTCCCTGCCCATGCAGGCAGGTTGGAACTAGATGATTTTTAAGGTTCTTTCCAACCCAAAGCAGTCTGGGATTCTAAGCATCCTGCAGCAAGAGCTTGGGAAATGGCTCCAGTAGGAACTGCTGGGGATTGGGGGAATGGGGCAGGGTCCAGGCTATGTGGATGTCTCTGCTCCATGCAAACTTTCCAGCATCATGCTATGGAGACAGGCAGATGAAGAGTCTTATCCTATGGGGCAACCAGATGGTAACTGTTTATCCAGCTGAAGTCTTCAGGATGACTCTTATCACCTCACCCTGCTCTTGCAGCTACTGCAAATTGCAGTGGTTGCCTACAGGCAGGGTATGGTGGGGAAGCTGCCACAAGCCCTGTGGCAACAGCAGGACCTGCTTCCAGAAACGTACCTTGAGGAAAGAAATCCCTCCTAAATGCCACCTGGGGTAACTTGGAGGGAAGGCAAAGCCAGCCTGCTTTCCCAGTCTTCCAGAAAAAGTTTCTGTAGTTATTGCATATGGTCCTTCTGACCCTGGAGATGAACAAAATTCAAAGAACCAGCCAGGTAACAAGTGTCCCACTGCTGGCGAGTCAGTGTGTGGGCAAAAAGCCTTCTGCTCATCACGTTTCCTTGCCTGACTGATACTTTAATGCCATGGAAACCTGTGGTAATACACAGTAAAAGGTTCAGCCCCCTGGTATATGCAAGAAGTGTAGGAAAATTAAGGTGAATTAACATCTGTACAGGGATGTGACAGATGTGATTGCTTCCTTGCTGTGCATTTGGAAAGAAAAAAGCCCAAAACATATAGTTCCCTACCTTCTATCTGTAAGGGATGTTTGAGGCTCATGGAAATAACACTGATTTTCAGGCCAGTAAGTTTAAACTTCAAATTCTGTATTAGCTGCACTTTGCATTCCTCATTTCCCATCATTCATTTTGCCCTAGTCAGTACAGTCAGATTGCTTTCATTTTAGCATGCTGAAGTACCCCAGACAATGGATCAACTTGGAAAACACATATCTTGCTTCTGGGATCTGAGCTGGTTCTTACAAGTTGGTTCCATGCCCAAATCATGAAGCCTTGCAAGGCTTCAGCCAGTTTTGTATGACACCAGCTTAACTCCTCACACACAAGTGTGAAGCACTTTGAGTGGTCTGTGCACCATGATGGAAAAATGCCTGGTTATTTCCCCCTCTCTCTTTTTAAGCCTCTATGATAAAAGTCCAGCTCAAGAGCTGTAAGTGAAACCACTGGGAAGGAGTTTTTATTAAATTCCATAAGCCTTTAGAGAAGTCACACACAATCACAGAACAGTCATGGTTGGAGAGGACCTCTGAGATCTTTGCATCTTGGAAGAGGTTAATTGCTTAATCTTTCTGATGTATAGCAGGACAAATTAAAAAAAACTATCTCAGTTGGGAAGATTGTACCTACAGCATATAGCCTTGAGAGATGATAACTTAGGAGAGGATGAAAAACATGGAAGGCTCTCAGTAAGGAAAGAAACCTTTGGAATGGAAAAATGAGTATAATTAATACCACAATATTAGTAAGGGTGACACTGAAAAAAAAATGTGGAGTCCTTCTATTGCTGCTTTTTGTCACGGTGTTTTCTCACAAAGGATAGAAGAGCAGAGTTAGGGAATCAGGTGACTTGGAAAACAAGAGCAACAGTCTTGGGTCTGGAATTTTTGGCTGGATTTGGCACAATTTGGTTGAATTTTGGAGATTGTAGAAACAACTGGTGCTGCAACATCACGAAGTAACGAGGCACCTGCAGCAGATTACTTTGCAGAGAAACTGCTTGCTGATTTTTTTATTTATTGCTTATTCATGCTGGTGTTTTTGAGAGGTCAGTAACATCTAACCAGGCCTCTGAATTGTGTCCTTTCATCCTTTCCTTCTGAGAACCTCCGAGTCATGGAGGAAACAGCAAGGTCTCTGGACCACTTGGTCCTTGATGAAAAGCTTCCTGCCTCAGGTAATTCAGGAGTGGAGTTCTCTACCCAGAGCTGGTTGGAATGTTGTTCTGATTCCTCTCCCAAAGCAGGCTTCTCATGGCTGCAGCCTTTCCTCCTCCTTCACAACTTTAATCACTTCTTGCAGTTTGGTTTCCTGTAATTATGTGTCCTTAATATAACAGAACTTGATTCTCTTGCACGACCACTTTGGGGAACGTGAGAAGGCAGCCTCTGAAAGTGGTATATTTCTGAAAGATTAACATTCCTCCTCTTTGTGAGTAAGAGGAACCACATTTTTCTTTCAAGCTGTTGGATTTCAAGGCCAGTTTTCTCTTTTGACACATTGCACAACAAAGAAGATTTCAGTCTGCTGAGAAGAAAGCTCTTTTGGCTACTTAGATACCCAGGGAGATGAAGAAGTCACTAATACTGGGGTAGAGAAGAGGGAGAAGAAGAAAGGCAAGGGAAGTAGACTCTGCTTTAGGTGTATGATGGACATCTAATAGATTTTGTATTATGGAGCTTGCATACCTGTAGGCATTGCAGTAGTGGAAGTCAGAACTCTTCTGTTTCCAGCTGAAATAAGATCCTATTTAAGGAGAGCGCAGGACAAACACGAGGAGAAAAAGGTCAACAAAAGCTGGAGGAGACAGAAAGGTAAACTAACCATCTTTGCCATTGTGGTGCCTCCACAGTGAATGTCTTGCTGTGCACAGCAGAAGGAGGGTACTACCCCATATTTGTTTTTCTTACCTCTTCCTTTACCCCTGTGCATTTGCAGGATGCCTTTGCAGCATTCCATGTTGACCAGGTGCTGGTGAACAAGTACTTGAAGCCACTGCAGATTGGGGAGTTGGCACCAGATCAGCCCAGCATTGAGCCCACTAAAAATGTAAGTCTATTCTTGTAAATCGGACCAAAGGGAAATGTTCTGAGATTAGACCTTGTTCTTCTGTATCAGCGTGGCTCCAAGAACAATGGGATCCAGGTCCTTCACAATTTTTTTGTGCTAGTACTCAGAAAAAATACATGGATATTAGCCTAAATCCACATTATGTGGTTGAGAATGAGTTTTTTTCATGTAGTATTTTTACCCTCCCCTGTAAACCTTGGGAAGGGTAAAGTGAAGACATAGAATGATCTATTGGTGGCAGAGGAGGAATAATTTAATCCAAAAGGCCCACCACAAGATGGCATGCTGTGCTCATGCACACACAGTGCAGCCTCCACTAGACACAACTTCCACCTGAGCCGGGTGCTACCTGCCAAGATGATGGAAGAAGCACCAAAGATCTAGCCTTAGGGGCTGGGGGTACAGCCATTGTGACCTGTGGTGGGTGCTGCTTGCTCCTCTGCACGATCTACTTTACCAGCCAAAGGAACAGAAGCTGTAGGAGCAAAGATAAAGTTTACTTGTGTGCAAGCCCAGCTCTCGCCCATTTGGCCAGATCCTTTGCTCTCTCTTCCTCCCATTAAAGTGGTCCTTGGGTTTGGAGGCTGCAGCACTGCACTCCAGAAGCAGGGCACATGTGACACTGGTGCTTCCCACAGAAAATGCTGGTGGAAGACTTCCGTGAGCTGCGTGCTGCTGTCGGGAAAATGGGACTTCTGAAGCCAAACCAACTCTTCTTCTTCCTGCACCTCGCTCACATCCTCCTGTTGGATGCTGCTGCTTGGCTCATTCTCTTCTACTTTGGAACATCCTTCATGCCCTTTATTGTCTCTCTGGTGGTGCTGACCATTTCCCAGGTAAGCAACTAAGTCCACAGCATGTACACATGGACTGGAATCAGCTTTCATACAGATCACACTGTTGCAGTTTTGTAGTCCTCTGTTTCCTTACCTGACACAGTTCTCCTCTGTCATAAGAAAACAAACACTATATGGCACACATTTACAGCAGATGTAAGTATGAAATTCTGCACGTGGGGAGCTCCCACTAAATCTAGTCTGGGATTCTTTCAGCAAGATATATTCTAGGGGAAGCCCAAAAGATATCAGGACTTCATAGTTCCTGTCTGATTGTGATTTTGGAGCACTGTCCAAGAAATAAATCTTGATCTTTCAAAGCAAAAGTTGGGTGGGTCACTGTCCAAGTCTCAATTCCTCTTCCCCCACCCCCCCCTTTCCTAATGTTGTTTTTTTTTTTTCCTCTTCCAGGTCCAGGCTTCATGGTTACAACATGATTTAGGACATCTTTCAGTATTCAGGCAGAGCAAGTGGAACCACTTGCTGCATAAGTTTGTGATGTGCCATTTGATGGTAAGTATCTGACCCTTGGAAAAACTCCTTAGATCTGATGGCTTTCCTGTAAAAGTGTGTGTTTGGGAGACTGTGGAGGGCAACACTGTCCTTCAGCATTGGGTGAAGGAGGGCACTGGAGAGAATCTGGCCTTGAAAGCATTGTACTTTTCATCCTTTGTCCTTCACTAAAACAGGGGGCATCAGCCAGATGGTGGACTCTTCTGCACTCCCAGCACCATGCCAAACCCAACTGCTTCCAGAAAGATCCTGATATTGATATGCACCCTTTCTTGTTTACTCTGGGGAAGAAATTATCCGTGGAGGTCAGTGTGTGTGTGTGCATGTGCTTCTGCACCAGGAACTGGGAAGAACATCCTAGTGTCTGCTTCCTTCAGCCTTTGTGAGCAGGTCACAGTTCACAAGAAGTTCCCTTAAAAATACCTGGAAGAAAACAAGTGAACTTGTAGTTCTAAATAAATTAGACATGATGTACTTGTGTCACACAGAGGGTGGAAAACCCACCAGCAAAAAGGTTAATGGTTATAGCAACTTCATGACCTAATAGAACAGCTTCCAGGAGTAACAACCTAAGGCAATGCTGAACCCCTTTTGTTGTACAACTTCATCAGTCCTTGAGACCCCATCAGAGTAGCTACAACAGTGAAATATTTTTCTCCTTGGGAGACCTTTGCCATCAGGAAACTTCTCATACAGAATCAGAGAAGAAAGTAGGAGGTAAAAAAAGAAAACACGTGTGACTATTTTTGACCAATAATATAACTTGGCCTTGAAATATCTAATAATTCACCAAATGAACTATGAATGTGGCAAGAACAGGAAAACAAGGAAACTAGCAGTTAAAATTAAAGCCTTACATTAATGGCATGAGGATTTATAGACATTTTTATATTATGTATATAATTTAATAGGACAGGTACACAAGAAGACGACAGTAGGAATGAGAGTTGTGGGAAGTCTGCAAGAAGAAGCTCCTTGTCTTAGGAAGGAGGAGTGGAAACAGCCAGTGACCTGTGCAGATTGCTTAGTTTCCACTCAGGATTTATTTTTTTTTGCTGTTTCTTTTCACAGCTTGGGATCAAAAAGACAAAATACATGCCATACAACCACCAGCACAAATACTTCTTCATCAGTGAGTATCTCCACTCTCCTGCAATACCAGGAGGGGTAATTGTGGGGCTTGTAGATCTTACTTGTGACCTGTAGGACTTGAGCAGAACCAAGCTGCCTGCATGAAAGAACATAATCAGTTTGTATCTAATTTTTGGAGGAGTTGAAAACCTGACTGGATAAAACCCCAAGGAACCTGGTCTGACTCCATAGCTAATGGGTTTTTTTGTTGTGTTGGTTTGGTTTTTAAGTATAAATGAGATGTCCATTCAGAAGGTTGAGTTCTTGCAACCCAAAATCCCTGGTAGACAGGCATTTCATACCTATTCCTGTGGTTGCCCTGCTTCGAACAACTGACTGGGGAGCCAGATAAGCTCTGGAGCTGTGAAAGCCATTTCTTGAAATGCTCCTCTGTAGCTGTTCCTCAATTAAAAGCCCAAAATGAAATCTCAGGTTTGTAAGTACTATCAGATTAATGCACAGACCTAGAAATGTTGAGAGGCACTAATACAGTGTCCTAACCAGTATCAGACAGTTGCTTTCTTGCAAAGTGGTTACTCTGGTAGTCAAAAGGATTATTAAGCTTCTGGGGTCTTGTCCTCCTTATTTTTCAGGATCTCCACACCTCTTTTTGTTCTGTTTTCACTCTTTTCGAAAAGAAGGCATGGTCCTAGCTCCCCATGAGGAAACAGAAGGCAATAGTGCCTGTGTTGACAGGTGACATAAGCAGTGGCAGGCTGCCAGGCTGAAGAGCAAGAACTGTCAATCAAGCTTCAGAGAGCTTCTTGTCTTACCTTTGTTTCACCTCTTGAGGTCAGCAGGCTCCCAGATTGCTTCCTGTTAGTCTGCATTGATGCACACTGCTATCATCCAGAAAACTCTGCAGCCCCAGAACTTCTCAGAATATCCTCCCTATTGAGTAGCTGTTCAGGGATCCTTTGCTTCCCGTTTGATTCTGTGTTGTCCTGTCCATGACATGACCAGTGACAATGAATTCTCCCTTGCAGCTCTTCCTCCGCTCCTGTTTCCTACCTACTTCCAGTACCACACATTTTACATTGCATACACAAAAAGGTATTGGGTGGTAAGTATTGCTACTTGTGCAACCAAGATGGGGCAAGTTGTGGGCCTTCAGCCTTTCTTCTGAACATGGAGCCAGCTTCTGCCCAGAGCTCAGTCCCTGCTGTGTGACACTGGAAGGTCCATGGTGGTCAGGAATGGGAGGATGTGGATTTATAGAAACTGTTGTCCTTGATTTGTGTATATTTGGTGTTACTTCCTATGCCAGGCAGCCAGAATTAATGCTTTGTTCTTCCTTCTCTTGCATGTGTTCTGTGCACAGGAGGACAGAGCAGCTTCCAGCCAAAATGAGATGGTTGGTCTTGCACTTAGCTCACTGGGGAGTCCTGGGCAATGATTTGATACAAGTCTTCAACCCATGTTTCTGATTGCATAGCCATTTGCATATTAATCTACTTAGTAGGCATGAAAGCTCAGACTCATCTCTATTCTAGCAAGCCATGAAAAAGTACTGTTACCTTGTAGTAACTTGGGTTGATCCAATTCAGCAAAAACCTATAAAAGCTGAATGTAGATTGTTCTCTTGTACATATAACATGAAGCTTCGAAAACGATTTAAAGAAATGTAATTTATAATGATTTTCTTTGTGTTGTCTCTGGTTTTGGTAGGACTTGGCCTGGATGCTGACCTTCTATATCAGATTCTTTTTGACATATGGATCATTATTAGAAATAAAGAGTCTCCTGGCATATTATTTTTTATTCAGGTGATACCTCTTTAGAAGGTTCTTCAGCCATCCTTCACATATTCTTTCCATCCGTGCCTGCCTGCCTTTCTCTGCCTTTACTTATCCTTCCATGTTCTCCTTTACCACCTCATCTTTTTCTTAGTTTTTTAATTCTGTCAAGTTAAACTGAGACTTTTCTGTTTAATTGCTAGTTCAAGTTTTATGTTGCCTCATTGTCTCTGGCAGCAAATGGACTTCACGGAGTGCTGACCAAGAGAAATACATAAAATTCAGTCCTTTGGGTGTGCTACTGGCTAGAAAAAGAGAACATTTAACAGAAACAGCTCAGCTTGGGCTTGCAAATATCTGGGCATTATCCAGCAGCATTGGCTTGAATGGACAATTCACTTTACACTTAAATCATTTTACTGATTGTAACCAGTTCAGTCCTTGGCTACAGATAAAACAAGATGACTGCCAGGCTACATCAGTTTCATAACAAAACGTATTAAATAATCATGAGTTTCATAAGGAAGTATGAAATTTCTAGGCTTTGAAAGTTCTTCCAAGTGCTGGGTTAGCAATGCTGGTGTTCAGCTGGGTGTTTGTAGGTCTGGTTATGCTGTTGTGTCAGTGGCTCACCATCGACTTGCTGACCTGTTACTGAATTCTGGCCTCTTGTCTGATTGCACAGGATGCTGGAGAGCAGCTGGTTTGTCTGGGTTTCACAGATGAACCATATCCCCATGGATATTTACTATGACAAGAATTTGGACTGGGTGTCTACTCAGGTAGAACATTTTCCATTCTTAAGAATTGTGGCCATTCAGGTACAAATCCCAACTGTAAGGCAAGCGAGTCCTCTGTTGCTTCAAGGGTGAAAACCTGTCAGTAACAGGAAAGTGAAGATTAGTAGGATATGGGATTCAGATATGGTGACAGTAGAGGATGGCAGCAATGGCACATTCATGGACAGTCTAAAATCAATCCTAGGTCCAAACTCTATTTCCTGAATATACCCACATCCCCATTTATTGCATCATTCTGTCTTGGACCTTTTCTGCTTATGGGGAGATGGAAGTTTGTGTCCCGCTCTTGGGCAATTCCACACTAGCAGAAGGCCCATGTGGTGTCCCCTCTTTGCAGAGAGATTTACTGGAGTCCAGCAGTAAAGTCTGACCATCACAGGAGCACCCTGCCACCTCTGCTTTTTCTGCAGATGTAGGTTTGAGAAGACCCAGGAGGAACTTCTGACTGTTCACATGCACTCATTGAAGCACAGAGCCAAATCCTAGTTCTACCATGGCCCATATTAGCCAGTCTACATGTCTCTGCTGGTCCACAAAGCTGAAGGAGGATTATGATCCCTGGCTTGAGGTAGCTCAGCTTAGGCTAAAAGAAAACACTAGAGCAGAGCAGCAGAGCACACTGGGGTCTTCAGACAAATGAGAAAAGCTGCAGGCACCAATCTGTACTGACTTTGCTTTCCTTTCCCCTTCTCCAGCTCCAGGCAACATGCAACGTTGAGCAGTCTCTGTTCAATGACTGGTTTACTGGGCATCTGAACTTCCAGATTGAACATCAGTGAGTATGCACCCTGAGAGAGCATTTTCTTACTCTTTTTTTTCTTTAAATATTTCTTCCTTCTCCTTTTTTTTTTTTTTTTTTCCTTTTTCCTTTGCTCTGAATTTTACAAATAGTTGTGAGGCACCAGCGAGTTGGTCTTTAAAAAGACTGAAAACCCTAAAGAGAATCATAATGTAATTCAAACCCTTCACTGAACCCACAGGAAGATGAGAATTAGTAGCAACAATGGAATGTGGGCAGGATCTAGGAAACCATGAAGGGTCTATCCAAAGTAGTAGCTCATAAGCAGCAGTGAAAATGTACATGCTAAGACACCCTGTTCACAGCCTGACACAGTAGTTAAGCCCACCTGACTACTTAAACTAGTACTCTAGAGACTGAGATTTGCAGCTAGAGAATGGGCTCATCTCCTTTTCTGGGCTAAGGAGATGGTTACTGCTGGAGAAAGAAGTAATATCTTCCAGTTTATGGCATCACTTAATTTGGAGAAATGTGACTTCAGAGATGCTAGAGACAACTGGAAAATAACTTGTGCTAGAAGCACTGAAGGGGAAAGAGCCAGGAGCAGCTAAAGAGCTACTGGGTGTGATTCCTGGGAAATAGTAATGAATGTGAACATGTGAAAGGTAGTATTTCTTATGGAGCACTGGAAGAGCATTTGTCTGTCTCCTGTTCACAGCCTCTTCCCCACAATGCCAAGACACAACTACTGGAAGGTGGCTCCTCTGGTGAAGTCCCTGTGTGCCAAACACGGCATCGAGTACCAGTGCAAGCCGCTGCTCACCGCCTTCGCTGACATAGTGCAGTAAGTAACAACACCTTGGCAACACTTGACAGAAGGATGTAGGAGAGATTGGAAGCCAAAGAACAGCAGTTGGCTTGTTCTCTCCCAAATCAACACAGAGAAAGCCTCATTTCCCTTGTCCTCACCAACACCCCCGTAAGCAGCCCCGCATAACGCGGCCTCTTGTGCTCTATTTCTCTTTCAGCTCTCTGAAGAATTCAGGAGAGCTTTGGCTTGATGCCTACCTACACAAATAAGAAGACAAAGCTTGATGGTACCATTCACAACCTGTCACATCTTTGCATTCGCAGCAAGCTGAGAAGCAGGGACCACAAGGGACTCTATGGCAGAAGAAAATGGTTAAGAACCAAAGAATATGATTCTAATAGAGACGAAGTTTCCTGAACTTTATTTCTGGTCTTTCCTGGTGCTTTGGTTCTGATATGTTAGGAGGGGATAGGGCAAGCAGGAGATAAGTGATTAGAGCAGGAGAGACTACTTTGGTGGCTGAGTAAATGTGACCAAGAGCATTTCTGAGCCTGAGCATGTGTTCATGTCAGATTACAGACTGGTGTGGCTACACTTAACTCTATGTCAGAGTCCTCTGACTTCTTCAGGTACTCCTCACACGAAGGGTTTAATGCTTAATACAACATTTGCTTATTTGAAGGCATTTTAAATTGTACAGGATTGTGAATTAATATGGTGGTCCAGCAATGTGCTTAAATCATAATAAATTATAATAAACCACATATCACACTCAGAATATTGCAATGGCAATATGCAGTTGAACAACAACATAAATGTGTTTCCCACCTCTAGAGCATACTCATGGTCACAATTCGAGGCATTCCCAGTTGTCTGGAAGGAATACATGGGTTGAAACCAGCTCAAACCCACTGCTCTCTTCAAAGTTTCATTGCTCATTGTTTGTTGTTTGTGCTCTGAGTTGGGCTGAGCCATGTGTACACTCCCTGTGCTGGTCTGGCTGAGCTGTTTATAACCATGAGGTCCCCTCTGTCAAGTCTGAGGCCCAAAGTGCTCTTAAACACTTCATGCCTGTAATCCTTCATGAAACATCCTTTGTCTTTGCTTCTCAAAGCTGTTTCTGTCCTACCTGTATTTCATTATGTTGACACCATTATCTCATTCCACATCAAGTAACTGCTCATTACTGCTATCTGTATAAGACTATTATTGTCCTACAGTAAGATAAACCAAAAGTAAAATACATTAGCCATAGACCCTAACCCCAGCCTTGACCCTAACAGCTCTAACACCAACCCTAATCCATTCAGACAAACAGATATGATGATTTTTTTGACTAAATGAAGTAAAATGCATTTTTTACTTCCTATGCCTTTGATACAGAGCAGGGGGTTTACATGACAATTTTTGGAGCTCAGTTACTTTCCTTGCTTCCTGGTGAGATTTACAGCTCTGGAAATGAACCTGAGAGATGGGATTACAAATAAAATCAGGTAGGGAAGGTGGGATGAGAAAGCAAGGAAAAGGGGAGAGTTGGATAGTTAGGCAAGTCTGGAGGGTTGTGCAAGCTCTGCATCACGTTGTGTGAACACATGGTGAGGCAGAGCTGCTCGTGCTCCAGACTTTGTCCCATCTCCTTTTTAAATCAGCATCACACAAGGTTTGGGCTGGAACACTGGCTGTAAGGGAACAAGAATACAGGGTCCAGACTCAAGGCTCTGAGTGAGACCCAGTCTTCTGTGTGTCAAAGCTTGTTAAGACGAGGCTTGTTAAGCTCAAGCTTATTAAGGCAGTTTTGAGGGTTCAAGAGTGAAGTGAATTTTCCAAGTGGACTCAGACTTTGGCTCTGCCAGTCAGCTGATGAGTCAAAGAGGGAGATCTAGGTGCTTTGAGTCACCCTTGAGAGGAGGCAATATTCCTTCATGAATAAGGAAGGGAGTGCTTTCTTTGTCTGAAGTGAGTACCATCACCAGTACATCCTCAGACACTGAAATCAAAGACTAACTTTTGGAAAGGGGACTTTGGGAACAAAAAGAATGAATCATTTGAGTATTCACAGTTAAAACCATTTTCTTACAATAATGAAAATGGTGAGGTTGGTAAATAGAGATCTCACCTGGTAAAAAGATAAAGTAAGCCTCTGATTAGATAACTAATGGACTTTATATTGTTTGTGCAATGATTGTCTGAATTATACGTGCCACACTCAGCACTGACCTTTACTTAAAAACCTTTAATCCAGTACAGTCAGCCAGAACGTCTAAAAGATTTGTTAGTAAACCATTTTCTACCCTGCAAAATCTGCAATTATGTTTAGAGGTTAACAGCACAAAGTACAATTCCCAAACCACGGGAGTAAAAGAAGTAATTCCTGAAAACTCTGTCAGAGAAGTAAGGAGTGAGGCAGGAGTCAGAATGCTATCAGTCGTTCACACATTTCTCCTGTTTTTAAAAGCTTTTAGAAATTACTTTAAGTAGTACTTTAATTTCTTTGGGTAGATGAGAGGCCTGATTTTGAAGAACAGCATTTGATTTTTGGCCCTTCGATATCACTGGGCTTCTAAGTGCAATTTGCAGGAGCCCTGGGAGTCAAAATGCAGCAAGTAAAAAGAGCTGCAAATATTTTAGCTGGGGAGCCACCAGTGTGCAAACGAGGAAACGTGTGCCAGAAGGTTGAGCAAGATGGAGATGAAGGGCTGTGGATAAATGTGGAATAAAGCCTCAGCAATTTGGGTTGATGCCAGAGCAAACAGCAGGAGCTGCCAATTTTTCCCCAGGTATCTTTGGCCAGTCTTATCAGTATGGCAGATAACGTAGGTTGGGATCAAAGGCTGCCTTATTACCTGAGAAAAATATTGAATGGCTTAGTGAGATTTCACAAAGAAGATGTCATTGAGCGGGCCAAAGAAGGAAACGTAGACAAATTAGTTCCACAACCCAACAGAAAAGCATAACAAAAAATTGACTCTATGTAAAGAAACAGTACATGAAAACAGAGTGGAAGTAAAATCAGCATCACCCCTAGAGTATCTTCTCTACATGGGAAGAATGGTGGAAATCATACAAAGTATTAACTGACTTATTCTGACTTATTCTGAAGTACAACATTTATTCCTGCAACTTGGAAGTGCAAATTCTATCCTTTTCCAATGGTCATACCTTGAAATTGGAAGTCCAGGACAGATGGTTTCCACTGGAAATCGTATTGAAAGTTTGAATTTAAAATGAAGAAATTTTTTCTGATAAATTCTCTCTGAAAAAAAAAAAAAAAAAAAGTATACTTTCAGAAATAGTCTGCCTGACCAAATACAGCACCTCATATTATTAGCTAGATATTAAGTAAACAAAACAAGCACATTCAATGTGTCCTGTATTATAAAGCTGAATGGTAAATATTAAAAAGGATTTTAACATTTCAGTAAAAAGCTGTATCTGTTGAAAGGCTGAGAGATCTTAGCCAAAGTTTGAATAGTATAATGATACTGTTTATTTCATGGCAGTGGTGAAACTGTTCCCCATGCTGTAGTCTTCTCAAACTTGTACATATATACCTATCAGATGCATAACTTCAATAAAAAAAAACAAAAAGCTGTAACTTATCTGTTTTGAATCTAAAGCACCTGGGAAAAGCACTGAGTGTCCAAAGCACCTTGGACTCTGCACATACACAATAAATACAGCAGGGAAAATGACCAGAGATTTCTTTCTTCTCACTTTTCCAGCTTCTCTCCACCAAATGAAGAGCCTTGTCAGCAGCCTGCAGACATCATGAGAGCTATGATTAGGTAGAGCTACACCAATTTATCTCCTTTATATGTGCCAATTTTGATTTTTCCCCCTCATCTCAAGCTACCCAAAAAGGAACACCAGCCTTATTGCCTTATTTAAGTGGGTTTAACAGAACAACAGAGGAAAAAATGCAAGCCAGGCAAAAATATGTTCCACTTCTGTTAAAGATTACACCTTTAGGCAGAGCAAGTAGTGTGGCATTTAAAAGCAGCACTGGTTTGGCCAGCTTGCCTGCCAGGGTCTGGCACTTCTCACCTGAGCAGAGCAGGTTGGAACAGGTCGTGCAGACCTTGGCTGAGGCTGGGGTCAGCCCTGCACCATCTGGGCAGAGCTTGGCTACAGCAGTGGACAAAAGATGCTGTTTGGTCAAACAGGCACTGTACTCTGCACATTTTCTGCTGATCTGTGGTATCAAGACAATGCTACTGCAAAGAAAAAACATGTTTAATGGAGTTGTTTTCTAAAGGTGAGGAGGAGGAGGTACTCACTTCCCCAAGAACTCGGTTACCTGCTTCTTCACACGTTTTCAGTGGCAACCTCAGCAGCACCTGGGAGGGAAAGCCAGACCTAAAGCTGACAACTGGCCCAGCCACCAGCCCAGGGAAGGCTGCCTTCAGGCATTTCATGTTTTCCTTCCCTCTGGGGGGGGTGTTGCAACTGCAACTCAGTCTGTAAACAGTGTCTCCCATCATCCTTATTCCTCCAGAATTCTTACAACATACATCCACATAGCCCAGGAAAGATTCCTGAGACTTAAGCATAGAAATAGGTTCTTCTTCCCCTGGTATTTGTAGAAGAATCTTATCCACTTGTGTGTCAGTGCTGTTGCTGTCAATCCTGAATCAACACTCACTGTGAGACAAGGATTTATTGCTCTGAAAAAAAAAACAATCAAGGCAGGATAACAAGGTTCCCAATACTGGTCAAAGTTTTAAAATTGTGAAATTGGAGAGGAATGAGCAAAGAATAAACACCAAAGTTAACAAACATATATATATAAACCATGTTATATAGTTAACAAATCTATATAAAACATTTTTGTAATTTATCACAGGAACAAGGAATGAAGTTTTTCTTCTGCCTGGTTCCATTATACCTTTACAACATTACAACTGGATCATTGGATCCAACTTTGATTACAGCAACCCAGCAAAACTTTTATATTCTCACAATGATTTGAATGAGATCAGTTAAGGTCAAGGTGAACATTTCTGAGGTTTTCAAGAACCTGTGAAAACCCAGTGTGCAAGCTCTTCTGAAAAAAAAAAAAAAAGCAAAGTAACTGGTGTCTAATGTTTTCTCTCAAGGTAAAGAGCAATGTATCATCACTTAATGAAACAGGTCAGGCTCCAAATTGCAGGCTGAAAAATGTCCCCATTAATCAGGTAACAGTACTAGACCTCCTTGGTCCAGCTACTTGGCTCTGCTAAGCAGGATGCAGAAATTTACTCTATTTTATTTTTTTATTCAAAACCAGATAACCATCACTTTACCCAGCTTTCTGTGTAACCTGAAAATAAATTTCAGCACAGGTCCTGAGGGCCTGTTTACTCTCAGACTGCAATGCAGTTTGATTTCCAGCTGCACTGGGATTAAAGTTTGATTTTGGGTGGAACTCCAGTAGGACAAAGTTCAAGTTTTTATTACACAACTAAATCACACGGGCTCTACACAACAACCCAGGCTGTAAAAATATCATCATTACCAGTGAACTGAGTATCAAACTACTTCATTTGTTGTTTTTACAACACTGCCTCCCTGGTTAGCCTTGGTTAGCTTTCCTAGACTATGTAAATATGCAATCCTTTACAACCTCTGCCAACTTAGGGCTTTTCCAGGAATCTTCTTCAGTCTAAATGATCTATTCCCACAACTGGAAAGACCATCCTGAACCAGAAGAGAATCTCAGAACATCTCACAATTGAGAACTTTTCACCAGAGAAGTATGTTGGTATTTCCTTAATGGGACAGAAAGGGAATGTGACAGATGTGTTGCAGGTACCTTAAACAGTTGTTTGTGAGAAGATGCTACAGCTTAGATATGAAGGTCTTTAGTTCTTAATTTGGACTCATGAGCTAAGCAGGATCTAGCAGTTACTGACAAACCACAACTTTGGCAAAATTACCTTTATTTCACTTATAGTCGAAGTCAAGCCTTAGTTCTTCTCCCAGTTCTGTCCAAAAGGGCCTTATGCAGCTGCTGAAGTTACATCCTCAACATCAGTTGAGTCAAGGCTATGGTCAAGTCCAGCTTTGCATGTCATGACCTGTGTCACGATCACACAATTGTGAGCCTGAGAGGAAGGGTCAAGCTTTGCCATGAACTGCCTATCTTTGTGTAATCTACTGTCAACAAGAGACAGGAACATGCAGCACACCACTGGACTGACCCACTCCTGCAGTACTGGTTTGAGCCCCAAACCCCACACAACAAAGTGCAGAAAGAAACCTAGAATGGTTTGGGTTGGACAGGACCTTAAAGGTCATCTGGTTCAAGCCCCACACAATAAGCAGGGACATCTTCAACTAGATCAAGTTGCTCAGAGCCCTGTCCAACCTGACCTTGAATGTCTCCAGGGATGGAGCACCTACCACCTCTGGGCAACCTGGGCCAGTGTTTCATCACCCTCATTGTAGAACATTTCTTCATTATACCTAGCCTGAATCTCCCCTCTTCTAGTTTGAAACCATTCCCCCTCACCCCATCACTCCAGGCCCTTGTCATAAGCCCCTTCCCAGCTTTCCTGGAGCCCCTTCAGGCTCTGGAAGGTGCTCTAAGGTCTCCCTGGAGCCTTCTCTTCTCCAGGCTGAACAACCCAAACTCTCTCCGCCTTTCCTCATACAAGAGGTGCCCCAACTGAAAATACACTCAGACAGTCACACATGGAATGTGGGTTCTCAGGCCCAGGACAGGCTTGAACCCTCAGAGACTGCAACCACCTCCTCCTTTGGCATCAAGTGAGGAAAGGCTCATGCCTTAATGTGATTTTGTGAGAAACTGGTGACTCACAGGCCTGTCTGCCTGAGAAATCATGGATCAGATCTCCAAATGGAGAAAACACAGCTTTTCCCCCCGAGATGAGTAACATGTGCACAACATTTGGCAAATGACCATGACTGACTTGGTGGATGCTAAATTCATGGACACCTACACACTGCTTAGGAGACAATTTGACAATGGTTTTCAGCAAGCAAGGAGTTAGTTGAGTCCAAGAAAGGAATTCAGGGCTTATTTTTTCCAACATTAGAACAGTAATGAGCTGATTCAAATCTATCTCACCCCTTCTTTTTTCCTGTGGAAGGTTCAGCAACTCCATATACTCATCTCCTGGCACAGCCCAATTGAACAAACATCCATTTTGATTCTTTTGACTACCAAGTACAAACACTTCGGAAAAAACAACCTAGGAATAAAGGGGAAGGGCCCATGAGGAGAGGTGCTCCTGGAGAAGCTGGAATTTCAAAACAAGCTTAAAATTAATTTCCAGTTCCACTGTTACAGATGTCCATCTGAAATAACAGCAACATGTTGAGCAATTCTCCTTTGCAGATAACTGAAAATTGTATTGCAACCACCTGCCAAAGGAGTGTTTGATTTTACTTGAGCAGAACAAAGCCCAAACACAAGTGAGATTGTTCACATGATGTGAGTCTCTTTATTTTCATGGTGAGTAGCCATAAATGGATTTATCATCTTCGTTAAGAAACAGTATTATTGTTCTTCATGTGTTGGCAAACCCTCTCAACACCTTTTGAGCAAGGTGAGTTTTACTGGGTAATACTGGTCATGGTCAGTTTAGCAGCATAGAACATAGGTCAGTCTTCCAAGCACAACTCCCATTGAAACTTGAGGCTGCAGAAGGTACCTACTACCCACCAACCCCATTCTGTCTTCTCAATATTACTGCAGAAGAGGAAAGTTTCCTCTCTCTCCCTCATTCTCTAGTGCTTTGATTTTCTTTTCTGACTTGATGCCATCCAAATTTTAGCCTAACTACTACTCGAAGTTATTGTAACTTACATTAGAATTTATTAGTGATAATCATTTATGGGCATGGGGAGACAAAGACCACCTGGATGAAGTTAATAAAACACCTGTCCATGTTAAACACTCCACTAAAACCTCCACAAGGCCACGTCACAGTGCCCTTTCCCACACGTGACCAGGAGGTGTATTTATCCACTGTTTTACAAAAGTTATCCTGCAATGTACAATGAGGCCTGAGGTCCACACTTCCTCACCTGTGGGACAAAAGGAAGGGATTTAGGAAAAATAACTGCAGTAAGAAAAGCAACCCAAGTAACTAAGTTCTGAAGTAGATACCCATTACCCAGAAGTTCAACAGCTTCTGCATGTTCTCCAAAGAGATGAAGGTATGAACTTCCTAGATGAAAAGAAAATATCCGAAAACATTGCACAGAAGACAGATGACATGTCACCAAGAGATTTTTAAATTCAGTTTTATTTCAGAAGTAAAAGAGAAAGGCAATACAATTCATTTAACAGACACAACCAAAATTGAAGATGTAAGCCTTGCTTATTCTTTTCCAAAACTCCTTAGGATTCTAAGCTCCAGCAAGGAAATTCCCACCCATTCATAGAATCATAGAATGGTTAAGGATGGAAGGGACCTTAGAGCTCATCAGGTTCCAACCTTCCTGCTATGAGCAGGGACACCTCCCACCAGACCAGGCTGCACAAGCCTCATCCAACCTTGAACACCTCCAGGGAATGGGTATCAACAACCTCACTGTGCAACCTATTCCAGCACCTTACTACCCTCATGGTGAAGAATTTGTTCCTGATGTCTCACCTCAATCTCCCCTCTTTCAGTTTAAAACCATCACCCCTTGTCCTATCACTGCCCTCTCTGGTGAAAAGCCCCTCCCCAGCTTTCCTGTAGACAAATGTAGCTCTTTCAGCTCCCACCTGCTTCACCAGGTAAAAAAACCAACTGAATCTCAGAACAGAGTAGGATATCAGTTAATATTATTTTCTTGCACCTATATCACAGCCAATTTTTCACAATAGGTTAGTAGATAAATGAGCTGGAAAAGAAGTAGCTTTCCACAATTTCTTGGAACAGCACTTAGTATCTATTCTTTATCTGCCATCACTTCCTAGAATGCCAAGTCACACTTCAGATTCCAAATCAGAAAGTACTCCTGTTCAAAATACAATTCTAGACAGACCCAGAAATGCACTGAATATTAAAAAAAAAACAACTTCTGTGATTTGAAATTTGTATAACTTTTGCTTGAGTTAAGAGCTAGCAGAGCTGGGCTCTGAAATCCTTTCTATCATGAGACATGCTTTTCAAATTTAAATGCTAATGGGGAGGTATCAGTAGGCAAACAAGGAAAGCAAATACTTAAAACAAGGGGTAATGCTGCACAAGTAGGATCTGGACTAATTGCACATACAGACTGATCTCTTTGGCAAGGGAAGAAGTAGCAACAGAGTACTAGTTATACCTTACCAGGACTTTAGATACATGGTGAATTGCCTGATCCTACTGAGCACACTTCTGAAATTCTTTTGGTCTGTTAGGACTAACTTGAACATGCAACAGATTTTTAATTCAAAACTCCAAGGTTGGACAGTTATTATCCCATAATTAGGTAACACTTTCCAAATAATTATCTAAGAAATAATACTAGGAGGGATTTTGGCCTTTATAAAAACAGCAGTTCAAGCCATGTGTTTGTTGCATGCTTGTATGGTAAAGCACTCATGCTGACAGAGTGCTTGCTTAGGTGGCCACTACTCAGATACAACCAAGGTAGTGTTCAGAAATTCCCTAATTATCATCTAACTATTGCTCTAAGTTTTCAAACAAAAACACTCCCATTTTAAGCCAATTAGTAAGATCTGATTGAAGATTATACTCCAGGACTGAGGGAGGAAAAAAAAAAAATACTCAAAGCTAAAGAAACTCTTTTGGATCTAAGGAATAATAACAGGGAACACTTTTCAATTCTAAGGGTTCCAAAATCTTCTGTATTGATTAGCTAAATTGCAAATACCAGGCAACATTACAACATGCCTAAGATCAGATTTTATACAGGTATCTAGCTACAGATACATTCCTACAAACATGTCACTTCAATTGAAGTCTAACTTTGAAAACTAGCTCTGGCTTGATCAATAGATGCAATATCAAATTATGGCAGTAATTTCAAAACCAGAATTTCAAGAACCATTGGGAATAGTTTTGAAAGTGCTTAAGCTTGAATTTGACCCAGGTAGAAATATTAATGCATTTGGGGGTTAATTTCTCAGACAATTGGAAAATTTAAATTCTTACAGATTAGAAAGAGCAATTTCCCCCTCTAAAGACCTCTATGATGTAATAATTCACTTCTGAAGTGTATGTAACAGGAAAGGGTATTTTCTTATCTCCCTTAGGTCAGTTGTATTCCAACCTAGCAAAGATTGTCTCAAAATATGTATTGGGAATAAAATGCATATATTCAGACTAAACTTTCTAGTTAGCTTCATTTCAAGCATAAGGAATGAGACACAATCAATAGTTTACTTGAACTACTGCATAGCATTTTACTTCTGGAAGGCCAAGAATGAAATTCAAAGGAAGTGTCTACAAATACAGATAACTACTTTATTAGAAATACTGAGCATCATGAACTTTTTAACATGAACCAGTTTATCCATAAGGATAGTCACAGTATCATTAGAGAAGTCCTATTGTGCGATTTAGCCAGGAAAGTTTTACAGTAAAAAAATTAAACAGTATTTTGATTAAATTTACGTTTGCTTCTAAAAATGAAGACCATTTTAATCATGAATTTCCTTAAAAACACGATGTATTGTTAACAAGCAGTAAAGCACTAGTGATGAAAGGCACTAGAATTGTTAGCTTGTGTTACCTAGTTTCCAATGCAGACACAGGCACTTGAAAGCTTAATTTATCAAGCCTGTAAAACACTTCTGTATTTGTGTGGAAATCTGCTACATTCATTAACATCTTCATCAGGTTGTCCTGTGCTTGAAAGGATGCAAAATTCATAGAGTGAATCTCTGCAGCAGGCTTTACAAGTTGGATCTTTCTTTGGCAGATACACGAGATGTGGACTGTGTGTATGTCCTAATTACATCCTAAAAAGAATACAAAAGAAATATTCAGAGCAAGTTCATTAAATGTCATTAGGGGAACTTCAGAAAGGAATTAGTACTTGAAGCAACAATTTTGTTGTTCTGTGTAGTAAGCAGTGAGCCCAGAAAAGGCTTGTGGAAGCTTTTCATTACCATTACAAAGAGTGGATAATAATTTGGTCTGAAGAACCAACCTGATCACAGTGCATATCATGCAAAATTATCTTCCAGAAGCCTTAAAAAAACCCAGCTGAAACAAAGTAATTGCACATCATTGGTTAATCAGCATTTAATTAAGTGTAATTAAGAGGGATGTCTCCTCATTTTGCAATTCTACATGCACTTGCTTCTGCCATTTTACTCAAATTGGAATCAAGACCAATTTCTCACTTTGTTGGATTTGCAAAAGAAGCTAAAAATCATTCACCAGCACCCAAAATGCAACTAGAGAAACTATCAGCATACATTTTTCCCACTGTCAGCATTGTATTTGTCCAGCAAAGCCTGAATACGGGCACCATAGTCAGGATGAACATCAGTGAAGTTTTTCACCTAAAGAGGAGAGACAGAACAGAAAAAGCAAAAATGTTTTCCCCTGCACTTCAAATGTGTTCTCCAACACACTTCCTGCTCTACAGTCTGCGTGCAGTTCTTATCATAATGAGGATGCAAACTGTTTTCTGAAAGTTTAATTAAAGGAGCTATGAACATCTTCAAACATTAATTCTATTGTTTCACACAGAGCTCTTTCCTGATGTAAACAAAGTTCCTCTGGGAAGGATAAAGAGCAAATCCCTCCCTGGCCTTCCTGGCTTTTTTTTCTTGCTCAGAGCAAACATGACACTGGCAGTCACCTGCTCATTGAAACACCAACATTCAGACACCCTGAATGTTCAATATCAATCCCACTCTTCACATCAGGAAGAAGTTACTTTAACATCTTATGCATTATGTATGTTATATTATGTAAATACACATATTGGTGAGTTCTGTATTGAGAATTTCTGCGCAAGGAAAATCTAGAAATGGCCTCTCAGAGAAGAATTCCTGACCTTCCTTTCTATAGGTATGTTGCCATTTGGACAAAGTTACTGGACTGCAAGAAATAAAGGAATAAAGAGCAAAGGCTAAAAACCAAACAGGTCACTTACAGCTCTCTTCTGAATGAAGAGCTGGGCATCTTTCAGATGATCAGCAATATTCTGACACAGCCTCTGACGTTCATCCTCCTTCAGCACTTTGAGATAGAATTCTCTCACCTCAAAATGGGAAGCAAAGATTTATTTTGAAATTCCCAAAAGCAGGTCATTATACCTGAGACAGTCAGTAACACATGAAACCTAGAAGTCTTTTACTTACTAGTCAGGCAACACTTAAAATACTCAAAATACTTGAACTCAAAAGACAACCAATTTCTTGTTTGGTTTTGGTGTCTTTTTTGCAAACTACTAACAACTCCTTCTACGTCTAGCTTGAGCTAGCTGTTGCTTACTGAATTAATGAAAACAAATACTGCTCTTGATGTCCCATTCAGGAATTGACAATTGTGAGGTTGCATGCATACTTCAGTTTGCATATCTGGAGACAAGAATCACAAGACGACCAAGTCACAAGCTCTAGATAATCTGTGTTCAGAGTATGGATGGCAAAGGTCTGTGAGAATTCACTGACTTTCCTGTCAGCAAAAATTCCCTTATTCATTAAATTAAGCTGTAAGGACATCATCCAAGCTCTCACAAGAGCTTAACTTCAGGTTAGCCCAGATGCTTCAGAGAGAAGCCACGTTTGAATGAGTCTTATTAATATTCTCTAGACTTAGCCTATAAACTCATCTGATGTAGAAGGCAATATAAAGCTTTTTCAGAGCTCATACCTGAGTCACATTGTCTTCATTTGCACTGTTGAAGCGCTGCACATCTCCCGAAACACACGCGCGGCTCTCCTTCAACATGGGCTGATCTTCTGGACCAGTAAAACTATTTGGGTAATAGTTTGGGGCACCACCTGAAGACAGAAAACACCCCCCCCCAAAAAAAAAAACCACCCCAAAACCATAAGATTAATTAATTAATAAACCATAAGATAAGCTCCCTCAGACTAAGTCAGAAGACTGAAAATCATCTTTGCCTAGAAGAACCTACATCAATTACCCAATTATGATCCACTTTATTACAACAGTTGTCACATTTTTCTGTCACACACAGCTGGACATCAGGAGCTGTGACTTCAAGCCAGTACTTAACAGTACTCATTACAAGGAGAATTTCAATAGTTTTTTTTGGGGGAAAAATTGATTTGTTTCAGAAATGAGGTCTGGCCATTCTCACAACACAGCTCAGGACAACTTCAGTAGCTAAAGCCATGGAAGTCATTCAAAGTTATAGTCCATGGCAGCATAAAAATACACTTTCATCTATGTATTTGCAGTACTGCTAATCTTCACTACGTAGGAGCTTTATTTTAAATACATAATGAACTGCCAGAACTGCATCAAAATAAACTTATTCTCTGTTCTTGGACTGAAGCAGCTGTTCTGAAGTTCTCATTTTACAAGTGTTTCCTCTCCTCCCTCAGCAAGTATTAGAATTCATAGCCCAGAGGAATAGTGTCTTTGGCACGAGGCACAGCTTAAGTATATTCTTGTGTACTCTTGGGCATAAAACAGTCACTATTGGGAAAATGCTGACAGAAGAACCTGCTGAGTAGAGGCAAAGCTCTAGGCCTGGCATTTACACTCTTGGCTTTCGCAATCTCTCGGAAATCAGAAAGCAAAGCAGTTTAACAAAGTGGACTGAGGAAATGAAAGTCAGGCTCTATATTTTAAAAATGCAAATACAGATTTCTCAAAGACATTTAGGCCACCTCTATTATTTTAGAATAGATTTTTTGCCTAGAAGTAGAAACAGAGAGGTAGTAATTAACTTACGTGAAACAATTTCCCTGGCATATTTCATTTTAAATAATTAATATTTTAGAACTTTTTCCTATGAAGTCCCCTTTAACAAGCATGTTTTTAGAAGTCTTTAAAGGAACATAATTTGACTGGGGGTGTTCTCCTGTAAACCTCCTTTCTCTTAAAGGCCTATTTGCAAGTTTTTAAACACATGTGAAGCTTCACTTGGTTTTTACACTTTTACCCCTGTCCAAATATTCAAAGTCTCTTTTCCTGGATAAACGGAGTTGTACATCCATTGTAAACAAGTATGTAAAGATGACAAACATCCTACTTGTCAGGAACCAAGAACCACCACCACCCCACGTTTACAAAACTTAAAATTAGTCTATTTGTAGCAAGTCAACAGTACACAGAACAGAAAACACAATCAACAAACTATCAACTACTTTAAACAAGGCTGAAGTTGTCTGAGGAACATCCATATGCTCCTTTTAAAGCCTTAAGAAATTAATAAAGTTACCTGAAAAGGGAGCAAACTGACAGCTTTGACTCTGCAAACTTCAACTTAGTCAAAATCCAAGGTAGTTATTTATACTGACACAATCTCATTCTACCAAAACAGGTGAAAACTGCTTTTCTGAAAACACTTTTATTTACCATGTAATTCACATGGGGAAACAGAAATGCACACAACTTCACACATGCACAATCAAGGGTTCTAAGATCACAAAATAGATCTTGTATTTATTTGGACAGTTTGAATGAAATTACTTTTTGATTGCTGGTGAGCACTGAGTTGAAGTGAGTATTAGAAACAGGACATGGACAAGTTTAGGGCACACCACAGAAAAGAGCACATGGTGGATTCCTAAAAACGGCAGGGGAGGCCAACTAATCCCAAAAAGGATCTAGTAATACAAGGAAAGGTACTAAATGGATGGAAAAGATTGAGAGATAAAGAACAGTTTTCACATGAATGGAAAAAAAAACAGACTGGGAAGTCTGAAGCTCAGGAGGTTACACAGCGATGTTTGAGTTGGGGGAAAAAGTCACTAGAGACGTTAAATGGTTGAGGAGAAAAAGTAGCATTTCTTACAGTCTACCAAGTCAGTAATATCCAAAAAAAGCCCACAGCAGGTATCTTAAATCCCCTCTGAATAGAAAAGAATTCTGCAGTACTAAGTATCATTATACTTAAAGATATTTTCATTACTACCTTGGTTGTCTGAAATGCACATTGGTCCATCCCTCTGGTAATTGGCCACACGAGTTCTGAAGGGGCAGTTGACAGGAATTTGTAGATAATTAGGTCCCAGACGGTGTCTGTGAGTGTCAGGATATGAAAAAAGACGACCCTAAAACATTTAGCACAGACATTAACTGCTACTTGCTGAAAGAGATCACTGAAGTGGTATATGCCAATTCAAAGCACTATGCATTCAATAGGAACAGGGAGAAGACTCTTTGCTTTGCATATATATTCCTGACATACTTCAAGCAGTGCTCAAAGGGACACTCAGCCACAAACTTGGCTGGAATACCAGAGAAGAATGCCAGGTTGAGTTGCATTTATGCAGCTGGGGTGTTTCCTCCCAGTATCAGAATGCTTAACTCATTGTGAAGCAGGACCATGGTCACCCATGCAGAGAAGACAGTGACTATAACGGGGCCAAATGTTACTAATGAGTAATACAACTTCTTCCTACTTATTATCAACCTTAGATTTAAAAATGGATTACATCTGAAACATGAGAGTCCCTTATTTATTTACTGAACTGAATCTGAAGCAGTTCTAGTGACATCTAGATGCCAAGAAGACAGACTGCTTCTGAGCATGAAGTTTGTGGCAGCAAAGAGAGGCAAAACGAAAGAACTGCACGATGGCTCGAGTCTATCCAGTTAAAACTGTCAAGATACTTTCCTGTTGCCATAGATATAAATTCAAAGAGCAATCTGATTTTCATCTGAAAAACAGAACACAAACATCCATGCCTCTGCAGCCAGTCTCAGAGATTTTGACCTGTAAAAAAAATCTGATGCTACTTCTAAAGAATAGTCTTGCTGTTTGAATCAGGGATTAGTTACACTTGTATTTTAGAGCACTTGGAATCCACTCCTCACACTCTTAAGAGTTTATAATTCTAAAATACATGGTAAAAGCATGAATAAATATGCATTGCTGCTTTGGTTTTATCCCATGCTTCTTGCCAGACTGACAGATTCCCACATTCACTTTGATAGTTGTTGCAGGTGCCCTCTAAATTCTAATTATCTATTTCTTTAGTTCCTTTCTTTTCTCTTTTTAAATTTTGGATGAGTGAATCAAATGGTGATTAATTTAAAAAACCAGAACAACAAAAAAACCCAAAATAATTATCAGTTGCTTTCCACTGGTCAGGTTTACTGCTGCTACACAAACAGGGAGAGGAATGCTTTCCTAAGCAGCAAAGCAAGCAAGAATGCTCTTCAGGTAAAATCTTAGGTGCATTGCAGTTTACCTGCAGCATTTTATCCGGGCTGGGTTCAATACCAGGGGGCATGTTGCTGGGATCATATGCCATCTGTTCCACCTCTGCAAAGTAATTGACAGGATTCCTGTTCAAGACAAGCTTTCCCACAGGGATGAGAGGGTACTCACCATGGGGCCAAATCTGTAAGACATAACACACAATTTAAATCACCATTATTACAGTATTATGCAGCTTCAATAATTACTAGGCAACATGTGCCTGATACAAAATACACTACTGAAGAAATCTATGTTTTGCTAAAAAATATTTTGAGAAATGTCTTATTTTAAGAAGTCTTTTGGATTTAAGAGAGAGTACTAATGCAATTTATTTCATCTTCCCAGCAGAATCTCTGCACTTGACTACTTGAATCAAATGCCCACAGATGCCTGAAAAACTCTCTGGGAATGCAATATTGTAGGTGGAACTGGTAGTATGATTGTTTTCAGCTACTTCAAAACACAACCAGCTGAACTAGCCTCTTCTTTGTCACCTTAGCCTGTACTTCCAATTCAAGTCTTTAGTCATTTCTGGAGAGCAATATTAGAGGGGCAAAAAAAGTAATACAAGTTTATGTTGATATCTTTCAACACACTGTTCCCTGGAACAGCAACTGGAAGACAAAAATCAGACCAACAATCAGAAGCTACATTAACACCACCACTTAAAACTAGTGAGCTCAGGGTGTGTCTATATGACCCAAGATCACACTTTGGAAATGCAGTGCACTTGCAGGCCTGGAATCAAGCCCTATCTACAGTTCACTGAGGAAGAGTAACATCAGATACATCAACAGGATTTCATCTCCAGAATTGCCAATTCATCATGACCATATATATAATAAAGAGAATACTTTATTGATAGGGACTAGTAAGAAAACAGTGCTACTCCATGGAAACTGTTACACTCACTTCACAGATAAGCTCAGTTCTGGCATTTGCTACACTTTGAGCTCACGACCTTGCATAAACTACCTGAAACCGAGTATTCACAACAGTATGAGAAATACCTTAGTTAAATCAAAAGGATTAAATGGAAACTTTTCTGCTTCTTCAAACGTCATGACTTGAATGTAGAAAGACCACGATGGATAGTCCCCCTTGGCAATGGCATTGTAAAGATCACGGATTGCATAATCAGGATCAGTAGAAGCCAATCTTCCTGCTTCTTCAACAGGAAGATTTTTGATGCCCTGGTCAGTCTGGAAGCAACAAAAGCAGTGGCACCAGTTACGACATGCAGAAAGCATTACAGAAACCATCAATAAATGTACTTTAACAAGACCTAGAATCCAAGAATGTGATTGTCCATGTTCCAATTCCCAATAATTTGAGTTCAGAATAACAGTACATTCCACAGCTGCCTTCCAGATAAAAATTACTTCTGGTAGACATGAACTAAGTGTGTAATGCTACACTGCAGAACACAAGACATCAAACTTGAAGGTATGATCCCTGCAGTGCATCAAGTAGAGAGGTTTCCCCTCTTCCCTTTTAGGACAGAGTGCTCCTTCACTGTCCCATCATCCCACCCTTTCCTACAGATCACATGCCATCACAGAGTGATAAAACAGCTGCAGCCCTCACAGCTGAAGGCTCTGGATTCTACATGGATCTCATTTTCCCAACCACCACTCCTACTTCTGTGACAGAGATTTTATATTTTGGTATACAGTTGAGGCCATCTTAGGAATACTAGATCAATGCAGCTTGTATCCAGAAGATAAATGAGAACAAAAACCAGATCCAGACTGAGAGAACTTTGACCTGAAGAAGCACCTTTGGAATCCAAACTACTTTGTAGTCATGACCATGAAAGAGGAACACACCACACACTGAATAGAATACATTTCCAAAGGGCTAGAGGATTCTTGCACCTGCACTGAATGACAGCAAGGGAGTCTGTAGGAAGTCCTTGCACACCTTCTCACCCAAAACACCTAGTGCTGTGAGGCTGAAACACACTAAGCTGAGCTAGATGCTCAGAGCTCACCACACAGTAGATGGGGTTCTCCATAAGGACACAAGAAGTTCCCCAAAGAACAGCTAATTATAGCCTAGTAAATACCTACTGTCTCATAGCAGGAACAATAATGCCCATCATATTTGTTAAAGGCATGCAGCTGATCTAAAAAAACCTCACTTTCTTAATTCAGTCTATGCATTAACTTGTCTGAATTCCACTTGAAAAGTCACAGAATATTTTTAGACAATCTCTTCAAAATAGGTTTCATCCAACATGATGCATACTTCCAAGAGGTAATCAGAAACAAAATGATCAATACCTTCACATGGAACTTGCAATAAACTGCTCTTCCATTAGCATTAACCAGTTTAAACGTATGGGATCCATACCCATTCATGTAGCGATAACCATCAGGAATGCCACGGTCACTGAACAGGAAAGACACCTAAACAGAAGGATCAAACACCACTAATGGACTCACCAGATCAAGGATAAAGTGACCACCCCAGACAAAGGTCATTTATTGCATTAATCACAGAATAACTGGAAGCTATCTTCATGTTATGAATTCCTTGAGGAGTTTCTAGTTCAGGTTTGAAGAGTGTTAATGAAGTGTGCTTTGGTTTTGCACAAAGAGCAATTGGGAATTAAACCTACATGAAGTTTTAGGCCCACAAGGAACAATCAGTAAATCATCATGTTATTACTTCCCCTCTAAGCACAGAGCAGTCAAGCGTGGATAACTTAAGTTGCAAATACAAATAAGAATTTTTTCCAGGTTAAAGAACTTCAGTTTTCAGATTTTTGTCTTAATAACTTCAGTCCTCAAATATTAAGCACACCACCATGCAAACATACGAAGAAACCTGCTTTTCTTTAGCTTTATGTTCACAAACACTGCTCATGGTACTTCTTTTTCCAATTACTAATTCCTAGAAGGCTTCTGTATGAACCAATTTTCTTGAAAAAAAAAATAAAAAAAAAAAATCTGCATTTTGAATTCTGTATTAGCTTTTTTGCATAATATCTTTAGATCTAAATACCTTCCAGAATAATTAGAATGCACAGGGAATTCTAGTAATTTTTGGAGTTGATTAAGGTGCCACACAAAATACAGCTTTAAAGGAACTTCTATGTGATAGTACTAGCTTCCCAGTATTTACTGTTCTCAAACATTAACAGTTTGTTGTTCATCAGTATCACCATTGCTTTAGTGTTAGAAAACACAGCAGCTTCCCTTTCATCACTATATAAAATAGGATTATAAAAACAGAAGAATCCCACCCATTTCATAGAGTCATTAAAAGCAAAAAGGCTAGATGCACATGCTAACAGTCTTAAAAGTTACTGTAGGCTTTTCACCTTTACTGCTCCTAGAAGTCTACATACACTTCTAGATAAAACATGGAAAAGAGAGAGTTAAAAAAACATCTGCTGTCATAACATGATTTTCTTCATCATGCAAAATCAAGTCAAAAGGAGAATCTTACTTGATGCAAAGACTCAGGACGAAGACTCCAGAAGTCCCACATCATGTCAGGATCCCTTAAATGAGTCTGAGGGTTCCTCTTTTGGCTATGAATGAAGGACGGAAACTTGAGTTGTCCAGAAGTGGAGGAGAAAGGAAGGAGGAGGGGAAAAAAGTTAACAAAACACTTCACTGTGAAAGGAACAGCACACTCAGAGATAAGACAAAGCTGTAAGATCACAGAAAAAAAAACGTATATTGTCATACCCCTCCTGCACCCAAATTCACCCACAGAGCAGTAAGCTTTTAAAGTGAAGTCTCCCCCCTGCAAACTGCCTCAGAATGAAAAAACTGTGTAGAGTAAACCAGCTAATTTAAGCACCAAAGAAAATTATCAGATCTGAGTTAAAAACATGATAATGTACTTAATTGCTGGCTATTCTCCAGTGGCATATGCACTAGCAAACACAACTACATAAGCATTAGTCCTTAATTACTATTTTTTTAATAATACCTTTTCAAGTAAAAAGATACTCAGACAATCTAACAAAGTTTAAGTGGATCAAAACAGCTTTTCCTCCTCAGTGAAGCAAGAACAAGATGTGAATGAACTATTGGACTCTTTCACAAAGTACCCTCATCTTTCTGTGCTTACTCACCAACATTGCATCCCGAATAAAGAAGATAGGAGTATTATTTCCCACAAGATCCCAATTCCCCTCTTCTGTATAGAATTTCATTGCAAAGCCTCGAGGGTCACGAACTGTATCAGCTGACCCAGATTCTCCAGCTTGAAGAAACACATGAACATATACAAGTGTTAAGAAATGCATCCAAATGTTAAGCATAAAAACACAGAAGCTGAGAATATGTCATAAAATCCTAAAAAAGCAGGGTCTGTTAATTTAAGTATTTTCTACACCAAGGCAGTTCTGGCATTTTCAACAACAGTTCAGGCAATGGAAGTTTCCAAAGTGTGAATGGACACCCACCCAAGCATTTGGACCACAGTTAAGACACAGAAAAGCCAAGTATACCCACTTGAACCAATTAAGAGTGGAATCTGCATCATTGCTAACACAGACAACACCAAATTATAAGGCTGAATCAGCTAAACACCACATGAGTTTCTGTGCATCAAATCCCAGTGTGAAAGCTCTCACTGGGAAGGCAGCAATCTTACTAGCGTGCCTAATTAAGAGGGAACTTATAATAGAGAGTTGCAGGCCTTTTAATTCCCCTTCTGCTTTATCCAAAACAGCCCTTTCAATGGGTAACTTTATACCAGCAAAAGTGCCTAGCACAATACCTGAGCACAAGTGTTCCAGAGGTATTCAGGAACAGCTAATGCTAAGCATCATGTTGAAATAACAAGAACACTCATTCTCTCATTAAAAAAATTGTATACTACAGAACAGCTAGGGAGAAACATGTTCAAACAGAGCAGGGAAAGGAAAGGTAATGATGCCACAACCCACTTCAGCACATGGTCCACAGATACAATTAATATGCTTTAAGATTTTGCTAGTTTATGCATTCAGCTCTTCAAAAAATATGAATTTATTTACAGAAGATTGTTTATTCTTCTTTGCCTAGTACTTAGTTTACAGCATTCAGCCCCAAAACACTCCTACAGTGTAAGGTATTGTAGGTATTTAACTCCCAAGTGTTAAACCACAACATGGAAGTGCTGGTTATAATCCAGCCAGAAACAAAGCAAGCCTTCTGTCAGTAAAAAAACAGCTCAGCCCATCCTCTCTCTCACATTCCAGTGGAAAAAGTCTACAGAGAGCTCTGACAGAAAGATGCAGAAGCTGCTTAAGCTCTTACAATTTAAATTAAATTCATGGAAGAGGAATCAGTTGGCAGAAAGCATTTCAAACTACCTTCAGTACATTAAGT
This sequence comes from Hemiprocne comata, assembly GCA_020745705.1. Taxonomy (NCBI): domain Eukaryota; kingdom Metazoa; phylum Chordata; class Aves; order Apodiformes; family Apodidae; genus Hemiprocne; species Hemiprocne comata. Next base: position 2,157,772 of record CM036590.1, read on the forward strand.
GCTGCACAATGCACACATTGCTGTCAGTGTAATTACAGTGCACAATTAAGAAAACAGACAATAACTTTAGAGCCTTACCAACAGTGGAGAATCGTATGGCAATGGGAGTTCTTTTCCCAATGTGTTCAAACACTTTTGCCTTACAATACTTGGTAATATCATGAGTGACCTCAAAATAGCCAAAGGCTCCTGAAAAAAAGTCATTTCAACAATATCAGCTCTAGATACCTTCCTTCCACTCACAGTATATCCCACTATAGTCCAATACACAATTTGAAGTGAAAAAGAAACATGGAAATACACCCATTTAAACAATCTATGCACTAAACCAATCAATTTTCACAAATGAAATTTACTTAAGACAAACTACTGTTTGCATAGTGCTCCCTCTCCCCTCCTTCACGGATTAACAGCCCCCAGCAGCAACACAGTCCTAATTTCTACTGTGCAAAATAATAATCAATAGCTTTTTGGAAACTCTTCTGCCAAGGTTTGCATGCTTATCTCAGATCAAGACAAGTATTTCTTTAATCCTGACATGTTGCAGAATTTTTGGTCCACCTTTAAGCTGGATGAAGCAACAAATTCTTCCCACCCCCACAGAAGAATTTTTCCCATGTACACTCACAGAATAAAATGCAGTCCCACAGTTTCTTCTTCTAGGGAAATACGTAATAAAAATCAGAGCTGCCAGTTCTACTCTACTAGGTGCAGTAACAAATGTTAAAATTAGTTGGGGTTTTTTTATTTCTAATTAAAGTACTACACCATCATCTTGCTTTGGCAGACAGATACACTGGATGACAAAGAAGAATCTCTATCAAACAACATGCAAACAGACATTAAAATAGAGTAAATCTTTCCTTCCAGAGACAGCAGAGATTACAACAAATACAGTAAAAATCTAAGAGCTATAGCTACACTTTCTCTCAGGTTTTGTTTTCTAACAGTTTTTCAGTGCTTCAAGTTTTGGCATTGAGTTCTTTTAAACCAGGCCTCACCACTGGTGTTGATAGGTAATTATTTATTATAATCTATAACACTCAATTATAGGTAAGATGATGCAATTTATCTGCCACGATCTGTATGTTAACTCAGAAGCTTTTTTAAGTCTAACTCTACACAGAGAAAAAGTATGTGTTTTTAAACATACCTGCCCCTTTTGCATGCACAACTCTTTCAGGAATCCTCTCTCTGTCAAAATGAGCCATCTCATCAGTGAAAACAACATCTTGAACAAGAAGAGGTCCACGTGGCCCCACTGTCAGAATATTAAGCTTATCCCCTACTGGGTTCCCAGCACCCGTGGTCAAGACATCTGGTTTCTGGAAGCAAAAGACAGCCAATATCACACCACCAGAAATTAAACACCCTCTATCTTTAAGCCACGTGCCTGTTCAACCATTATGTGTCACAGGATATATAAACAAGTGTATAGCAACATTATATAAGATTCTGGAACTAGTTACAGAAAATATAGATGTCTAATTACATCACCATTTAATTACAGCACCATGTCTGGGGCTATTTAAGAAGGGGAGTTCAAGTCATGTATAGTCCAAGAATATATTCAATGGTTCAGAAATACTACTTGTTAAGACAATTTATCTTGCCTCAAGAAAAATATGACATATTGTCACAGCTTGACTCAGAATCAAAAAATAGACAATTCTCCTGCCCCAGTAGCCTCTGTAGCAGCAGAGTTAAGAAGCGACCTTGGAGTCTCAGCAGAAACAAACATTCCAGTGTTATCACTCCACTAGCTGGAACACTTGTTCCTAGGTAAAAGAGAGCTTACTGAAGGAAAAAAAAAAATCAGTAAAAGGAAAATTAGCTTAATCCTGGCTGAACCCAGGACACATATCAACCTTAAGTTAAGGGTCAGTTTGCCCCCCACCTCAACAGGAGAGGATGGGGAGAGTGTGAGCTAGAAAAGCTGTGGCTGCCAGAGAGTAATAACAGAGAAAGGAGAGGAAGGTGGTAATGTCAGTACAGGGATGAAGGCATAAGGAAAGCATAAAGACTAAAAGAGGGTACCTGTGATTACCATTGGTCTGGAAGAGCCATGGAAAATAACAAACATCTGAGGAATCATCATTCCTGGCTCTTGAACTATGGAAGTACCAGAAGCCCTAAGCAGCCCTACTGTCAATGCATGTCCTGCCAAAAGGATGGCAAACCAGAACACTTCTTTTTTACTAGCATCATTATTGACTTTAAAGAAACTGCTTGAGATAGCCCATAATCCTCTTCCCAACCCTTCCCTACCAAGTCTAAGTTAACCACTCTTGTAGGCTACTTGTACAGTAGGAGTGACCCTGTACCTGAAAAAAAAAAACACAACAAAACAGTCACTCCGAGACAACTTCAAGAAACACCTGTTGGAATTCTGTAGCACTGCAATTGAGTGTTACCCTGTTTCTTAAAAAAAAAAAATCCCTGTAAAAAAGATTGTGCCTGCATCACATATGGGGGTCACATGTTCCTTCCTCTAGGATGACATTTCCGTTTTACTTGGTACTGTATAAAATGCAGAAAGGTGCACCAGCTCCAGAGACCTCATGGTTGCAGGGGTTAGTTTTTCCTGGAGCACATTTACTGTTAGGAGCCAGGGTGATACTTGCAAAGGCCTCAGGAGAACAAAACAGAGGTTAGTACAAGTTAAAAAAAAAAAAAGAAAAAGTTCACAAACAGGTGAGCCCCAATATTTGAGTCACAGATTACAACCACATCAACCTGCTGCATTAAACTGACACACATTCATGTGGGCTCTCTATCCATGCCATCCTACCCCCTTCTGCCAGTAGCACCCACACACCTGAACCACAGGAAATGCACCAGGATAAACTCACTCACCCCCTCCTGACTAGTTCTCCTTTTAAAGTTCTATAAATGAAGAGGGATGCTGAAGATAAGGAAAAAGTAACTCTTGATGAGAAAGCCTTCACTATTAGATCAGCAACTTTACCAGGTTCCCATGTTTATACTGACAGTTTAAGTTCTGCTTTAGGTGTTTCAATTACAGTAAACAGATAAAATTCCCATCTGTATCTCATGGAAGATTATACAGAACTGGACTAGCCTCCAGAGTTTTATTTTTCCAAGAGGCACCCCACAAAGACAGGGAAAAGAACAGTTATTCACATCAACATAGCTACACCTTTGTTTAACTCAGGTACATGAATAACCACATAAAAAACATTTGACAGGATAACTGCATTTCCAATGTGTTCTTACTAAATATGCAACACCTACTAGTCTAGCTGGCTGCAATTCCCAAAATACCTGGGTTCTTTATTCTTCATTCACCACTTCATTAACATAAAGCTAAAGACATATAAGCACGAATTCCACTCCTCCAGCATACCCAAAACCCTAACCTATGCTGAAATACCTACAAATATTTAAAAGAAAAACATATCTTCAGTTACAAACAGTAACACAATGTTCAGAAAGGCACAGGAAAGTTACCACTTCAGCTTTATTTGAAGTAGTTTAAGTCAAAGGAACATCTGTCTAAATCAAAACGTTATCTACAATTTGTCAAGGGAAATATGCAAGAGTAGAAACTGTTCTCAGTATTCTTTCCCCTGCTTATACATCACATGCTTTCTGCCTTATATTTTGCTCACGAATTAACACAATCATCAGCTCATTATGAAAGCTACAATCTCTACCCATCTCGAAACCCATTTTCAGCCTCTCCTTTGACATTTCTTAGAAAATGGTATGGTCTGTAGATGAGGAGAACATAAAATGCTCACACACCATGTTTTTAATTGCATTTTTTGGTCAAGACATTTTTTCAGAGTTTGATTAGGGAGAGCTACTTCACTCTTTTTAAGCCACCTTCCAGCACTGCCAATATTTTTATTTTATCTTCTTTAGCTTTGCCAACTAAAACTTTCAGCTTCTCACAGCTAAAACCATAGTTTTCCTTATAAATTTGTTGATTTTGTTGGTATTGGTGGCTCTGTCGCACTCATTTAAGACAAGCAAGCTCACTGCAACGTGATGAAAAAGAACAGATCCTACCAATGGCATCCTAAGCTTCTTCAGTTTCCTCTCCAGCCTTCTTGTGTTATTATCATCACAGACATTTCCATCCTTCCCACGTGCTCTGTGTACACAGAGAGACTTGCACTTCATCTCACTGCTACACAAAAATCCTGTGTACAGATCCAGCACCATTTATGAATTCTGAACACTAATTCTAAGAAAAGCAAACTGAGAGACTGGATTCTGGTAACTTTTTTAACAAGAGGCATAGCTCTTAAGACCCCCCCAGTCCATATAGTGACTGCTCAAAGTCACCAGTATTTATGTCATCTGGAACCTGCAACCACGTTTCACTCAGCCTGTTGAGAAACTGATCCTGTTGAATCAGAGCCCTGTTTACTCTGGAGCTCTTCATTAATTCTGAGAAGCCTAGTAGATTTAACCATGCAGTTTGTAAGAATATAATGCATATACCTACACCTATAACCTTCTTCTTTACAAAGTCCTTGGAAAAAGACAGAAGGGGGAAAAAGGTGAAACTTCAGTCTTAAGGACACTTTTTGAGCTCTTTTGCTTCACCTATACCATTATAATACCCTCAATGTGATTACCTGGAGGGTAGAAAAAACCTTGCATATTATTTGTAAACTATGCATCCAACAAAGAATAAAGGTTTGTAGAGGTAACATAACCTTCCCCAATCCAACATGCTACACTTCTTCCACAATGCCAACATTTAAGACTACTAGAAGTAGTAGCAAAAACTACAACTTTTTGAAACAAAACCTATTAAAAATGTAACAGCTTTGACTGTTAAAATTTTTTGAGACTCCTTTGAGCACACAGACTTTTGGAAAAGTTCTCTCTCACATTAGAGATAGAAGCTGCTTTTTTTTTTTATGGTAGGATATATTTGCTTTAGTTTGTGATAATGTTATGTGGGGCACACCAAACAAGTTCCATCAGTATGAAGGGAGGGAAAAAAGAAACAGTAGTTGCAAGAAGAATTCTCATACTACTTTTGGACTTGAATTTGTTTGATGCCTGTATTTTCATACGGCTGGGAGCTGCATACAGTCAAAACCTTAAAAGATAAGAACTGTCAAATCTGCATGTGTATTTCATTACAGCACTAACCTGCCATGACAGAAAGAAGGGAAAGAAAGCCACGAGAATTTTAGTCACAGTTGTTATAAACACCATACATCAAAGTACATACTTCCAGGCATTACTGATACTTTGCACCTTATACAAGTCACTTTAAAATTCTAATAAGTCCTCCCTACTTTTCTATCTTAAGGTCTCATGACTCCTTATGCAACAGACTTCGGGTTGCCTCCCAATCTTCTAATTAACCTTGGCCTGTATTCAAACACTGCTTTGTTGCTGAAAAACCAACGTCCATACGAAAACTACTACTCATGGTACAAGGAGAAAATATTATTAAACATGCCAGAATATGATCAAGTCACAATTCATTACTGGAAGGTAGCTTTTATACAGTACCTTTCAGAACCAAGGGGAAAAAATACAATCAAGATGACTTAACAACTACAAACATTGAGACATCCACTTACGTCTTGTAAAGCTGCTGGTTAGTATAACCAGCTGAAAAAGTTTTTAATATCGACTACACACTTCTGTCAGAAAACACAGAGAAAATGTCACAGGGATTTGATGAAGAACAATGGAAAAGATCTCTTGCAGCATTTACACATTTATTTAAGTATTCTGGGGTATATTCTACATCTTCAGAAGATCGAGTACCATGCAGTTGATTACACGCTCTCATTATTGCAGCCAAGCACTTGCCCAAAACCAAGCTGGTAAACAAGTCTCCACATATTGCTGAACGTACCTCATCTTTTATACTATTCGCTAGCTACATTGTGACTGGGTTCTATCAATGCGGCAGCAGAACTGAAAACGTGAACATCTGACTTGAAAAGGAATAAACCCCAGTAATACCTCTGCCCAAGGACCTGCCAGCTTGGGCGTAGGCAAGCCCCGTTCCAAGCCAAAAGGAGAGGCTGCGGACAAGGCAGAGCTGCCGAGCAGCCGTGCCAGCAGCGGACCGCCCTTGTCACCCCCGGCCAGCTGGCAGCCGCCAGCCCCTTCGTGCTTCGCTTTTCCCGGGCACGGCACCAAGCCGAGCTCCGCCTCACGGCACGGGGCGAAGCCGCCTCCCCCTCCGCCGCTGCCCCACGGGACCACCCGAGGGAGGTTCGCGGCCCAACCTTCCCCCCCCTGCCCTGCTCCGTCCTCGCTGGCTTCTGTCAGGTCAAGCCAGAGGAACCCCCGGGGGCTCTGCGCCCTCCAGCACCGGGGCCCACCCGCTCGCCCCGGCCTCCGCAAGGGCAACGCCGCCCGCGGACCCACCGTCCCTCCGCCGTCCCCCTCACATTGGGCCGCACCGTTACCGCCCAGCGAGCCACACCGGCCGGACAGCGGCGCCGGCGGTGAGCGGGGTGCCGAGGGGCACAGTCCCTCAGGCCTCGCCGTGCGCTGGGGGCGCGCAACGCCCGCCACGCGGAGGGCTCAGGTACCTGCGAGCCCCGCTGGCTCCGCCACTGCTTCAGCTGGTCGGAGGCGTCGTCCCGGCTGTCAGCCATCTTGCAAGCTTAGGCGACCCCCAAGGCAGGAAGGGCGGTGTGGAAAGAAGCAGGCGTGGGGCGGCCCGGCAGTGCAGTGTTCGCTACCGACGAGGAGGTAACTCCGGAGAGGTGACCCCACGCGGAGCCACCGCCGCTGCGCCGCGCCCTGCAGCACCAGCAAGTAGCGGGAGCGACTGAACCTTCTACCCCAGTGCTGTGCCCGCCCCCCGCTACCTCCTTGGCCAATAGCCCTGCGGCCTGCGGGCAGCGCGAGTTGTGAGTGGGTGAGGGGAACGTCAATCAGGCGCGGTGGAGGGGGCGGTGCCCGCGGGAGCTCGCCGCCTCAGGCCAGCGCGGGGCTGAGGTGATCCCTCGTTGATCGAGTTTTAAAGTGTATAATTAATTGTGGACATGTGTAAGCAGCTTATTTTGGTGTGCGTTTTCAGTTTTGAGATGTCAGAACTTTCTAAAGCTGCTGATTAGGGAGAAATTACTCATTGGCGTAGGAAATTACAGAGGATGGGATGAGGGCCTTGTGAAAACTGCAATTACTTGGAGTTTTTGGAGGCAGGGTTTTTTCAGCATGAAAAAATGTTTTAAATTGCACATTCAAAGAGACCAAGTCTATAGTTAAATGTTTATTCTTGTATCAGTACCTCGAACAAGGCACTTACCATTGTTCATCATTCATATGCATCCGATTGCCTGGATTTGTAACCTTAAGAAAACCTCAATTCTGAATTAATAAGAAAACTCCCTGGGTTATACTTAAAAATTATGAGGTAAATACAGTTGTCCTGTTAGGCAACTGTAGTTCTGCTCCTTAAAGCACCATTGTGTGCTGAGTTTTCGGCACCTCAGCCCACGGGTCCATCCCTTGGCCTGTAACATTAATGATACTGGGGGACATCCCATGGCTTTGTGCCTAAAGGATGTACTACAGGTGATAAAAGTGGTTACCAGGCAATTATTTTTCCAATTTCTGAGGCAAAACCTTTCAGCAACAAGAATAATCTATTTTTATTAGGTTGTGTGACATAGGGTGCTTGAAACATAGATTAAGATCTCCATCTACCAGTAATTCTGTGTACTTGCACTTCATGGCACATACTTCTTCATGGGGTTCTTGGATCCAGACAGCTGGATAAGACTACCTAACACTAGAAAACTAAAATATATCTTTCCCCTTATTAAGTCTTCCCTAATGACAATGATTGGGGGTAATCCTAGCAGATAGAAGACTTCTCTGAATGAGCAGAAATTACCCAAATGTGGTTAAAGGAGTACTGGTTTATAAAAGCAAGTGAGCCAGCAAGTTTTGTGTGTGTGTGTTGGTTTGTTTTCCCACCACTATTGTTCTTAATATGAATCCCAATATGGTTCTTTACAGAATACATATTACAACAATGAAGCAAAGCAGCTCTGCTTACCCTTAGCCTGTGAGAAATTAATGAAACAGGGAAAGTGCTTAGCTGCAAGATTATGACTACATTTTTTCCCTTAACAGATACAAAGAATAGTCTAGCTCATTATTTCAATGACACAAGTGCTTTATCTAGTATTTATTATTATGTATTAGACTGCTAAGACTCCCAAATTCACGTCTGCATTGCATAGAGAGTAAAACTTTCCTCTGTGGTAAGAAGAGCAAGCTCCCTTTTTCCAGCTTCAGCCTTATTTGGGACATTTCTTTCATGTCTCCAGGTCTCATATATTTTCTTTCTCAACATAATAGCCAACATCATAAAGAAGAGCAAGAAATATCAATCACAACCCAGAAATATGAATTTCTAATATTTTTTTACTAAATATACATCATCAGACTACACCTACTACTGCATCTTCTGTGCACCTGCTGATCACTTCCATGTCCCAGACTTCTAGTGCACTCAGAAGATCTTTGGTAAAGCTAAACAGGAGTAAATCCACAAGGATCCAAACAGTCTCTGCACAAAGCAAGAAACCCTTTACAATGTCAGCCAAAGAAAAAAGTCTCCAAGCTTCACAACAAGGCCTTAATCCACAGAAACCTTTGCTTTCAAGATGCTGGCTCCCATTCTGCAAACTGTTTGTAGGCCTTGCCTTTTCTCAGAACATTTCATGATCTTTTCAGGTACTCATTCAGGCTTATGTGGTGTCCTTCCACACAGCTTTTACTTTTCAAGATGACTAGTTTATAACACAATGGTCTTTGCATAAGAAAAGACTGATTCACAAGTCCTATGGACTTGGTATTAGGAGTGCACACACCCATAATTTTTTTTTTAATCAAGTAATTGATATTTCAGTTTGCTTGACCAGCAAAATGAAGGAAATGTGGACATGTTCATGAAGAGCAACTGTTTGCTTTTCTTTTAAAGTTTAACACTTCCTGTCAACAAATGTCTGTAGATAAACTTGCTTGTCACAAATCTACTTCAAAGTAAGAGTAACTTGCAAAAACTGCTTCTTTTTCATTTCCCAAGGACCTTTCTTCCTATAACTGTAATGCTAGAGGAAAAGATATATGTGTATAAAGGCACTTGTAAGTGTGCCTAGAAAAACAAGAACGGATTAAATGTTGCCTAAGAAAATAGGCAAAAAAAGTTCCAAGAGAGAGCAGCTGGCAACACCAATGGCAAGTGTCTTTCAAAAACGTTTGCACTGTAGCTTTACTGCTTGCACTTTAGCAACTGCTTTTGATAAGAAAAGTCATATACAAAGCTCAGTGTGAAAGAACAATTCATTTTTTTCTCTCATATTGCCACAATCTTACAGCTTTTCAGTAAAGAAAACAGTGAATACAGGTTTGAATTCCACAGGTACCTTGCTGTGGGTATCTTTATTTCCTTTTTTTCTCCCTTCTATTTTGATATTTGTTTCCTGTGGCATCTTATTTGCCTGTGTAAGCCTCCTGTTAAATATGCATTAAGTAAACAAACTTCAAACAATCCCAATGTAATCATCTTTATTTACCTGGGGAGACTGGTTCTCTGTTGCTGCGTGTCTTTCTGAGGCACAATCCAAACCACACTTCACCCTCAGCTAAGATTTTGAGAGATTAAGTCATAATGCTTAGCATTTGTATTTTGTTTTCTGTATTTAAAGTGAGTTTAAACATAAACTACAAGGTCAGTTTCACTCACACACACAATTGTGCTGTATGTAAAGTTTATGCATAGTTCAGTCTTTTACACCCAAGGGAATGATCTAGAATTAGTCAAGTACAAGGTTAATAGGTCTGTTGCTTTGCTAATTAAGTTACATGAGCAGCGAAAGCTTCCATGCTACAGCCATCTCAGCTGGCTGACTTGGTACCTACCTCTTTCTTATGATTAATCAAATTCATAAATGTTCCCATGTTCTCTACAACTGTTGAGTGGGTCATCTCAATGTACCTCGACTACACAGCCAAAGCATTTCTCTTCAGGACAGAGAGGCCACAATGACTTTTAGTCTAAAATATCAGGAAAGAGAAACACAAGACAGAGAGTGCTCATTTTCAATTAAACTGATTTTTGGTGAGAATACTTATCACAGAACTGGGATACCTCATTTTTTCCCCCTTCTAATAAAGACGTTCAAAATTCTGTCTTCCAGAGTATCCAAATTTATGTATCTAGAAATGCAGCTTGAATACATTTTCTACCTATGCCACAAGGGAAAAGGTCAGAAAGAAAAAATACAAATACTCTGGTTTAGGCTGACATTAAAAAAAAAAAATAATAATCTTACTGAGTATCTTTTCAGTCATGAAACAAGTTCATCTACTGCATGTACTCCAACTATGAAATAATATAATGAAACTGTTCTTAGACTTGAAATAATAATTGGCCTTGTTACAATCATCCAACCTTGGGATATGTACAATACCTCAGGAATCTCTACAAATGACTTTTCCACCAGTCCTTTTGCTATCATGTCTGACGTGAGCATCAAGGCACAGAAAAAGCACTGAAAGAGGAACATAAACTACTGCTTCACTATTAATTTACATGACAGAGGATTGAGGGGCACGTACAGTCAGAGGAAGAAGGTTGGTATTTTAGAAAAATGGAGAAATATTAACAAAAATGACAGATTCATGCCTGTTGCAATACAGTAAACAAAGCGTATTCTTTGTCTTGATTCCAAAGGGGCCATACACACCCAAACCAATTTTATATGTCAAACTTGCAATTAGACATGAAGTCCATGGTATTAAAGGCCAGCCAACATCTGGGTGGCAGGTGCTAAGATCTTAGACACAGTACATAGTGAGAAGAGGTGATGGAGTATGAGATAAGTAATAATAAACTGGGAATCTCTGTATATACTTTGCAAGTTATATCTAAAGCATTTTACTGGTTAAACTGTCATGATGGGGCAGAACAACCTCATGCATCAATGTAGGTTAAGGGCTGACCTGCTGGAAATCAGCTCTGAGGAGAAGGATCTGGGAGTTCTGGTAGGCAATAAGTTAACAATGAGCCAGCATGGTGCCCTTGTGGCCAAGAAGGCCAATGGGATCTTGGGATGCATTAGGAAGAGTGTGGCCAGTAGGTTGAGAGAGGTTCTTCTTCCCCTTTATTCTGCCCTAGTGAGGCTACATCTGGAGAACTGTGTTAAATTTTGTGCTCCCCAGTTCAAGAGAGACAGGAAACTGGTGGCGAGAGTCCGGGGAGGGCAACAAAGACGACTGGGGGATTGGGGCATCTCTCTGATGAGGAAAGGCTGAGAGAGCTGGAACTGTTCAGCCTGGACAAGAGAAGGCTGAGGGGAGACATTATTAATATTTATAAGTATCTAATGGGTGGGTGCAAGGAGGATGGAGCCAGACTCTGTTCAGTAGTGCCCAGCACTAGGACAAGGGCATAAACTGAACACAGGAAGTTCCATCTGAACATGAGGGAAAACTTCTTTACAGTGAGGGTGACAGAGCCCTGGGACAGGCTGCCCAGGGGGGTTGTGGAGTCTCCTTCTCTGGAGACGTTCAAGACCCACCTGGATGCAGTCCTGAGTGATGTGCTCCAGGGGCTCCTGCTTTAGCAGGGGGTTGGACTAGATGATCTCTAGAGGTCCCTTCCAACTCTTATAATTCTGTGATGATGTTTGTCATTCAGAAACTTGTGTTATACGTGGTCTGTAATTTTGTATTGTGAGTCAGCAGATCTAATGGAAAACACTGAAATACGACATCTTTAGAAGGGGTGGACTTTAAGGGGTGATTGAGAGAACAATACTAGTAGGAAGGGTAATAAAAGGAAGTAAAAGCTGGCTTTTATGACAAATAGCACATGTATGTTGGGCTGTCAGTTGGCAGACTGAGATACTGAGATGCACAGCAGAGAGAAAACATGGACTTCTAGGAAAACGTATGTGAAAGAAAACTAGAACAAGGCACACGGGAGAACTCTGGTTTGGGTTTGAAATTTTCTGCCATCCTCTGCTGGAGGTAGTAGGGCAAGGTCTGAATTTAAAGGACTAGAAAAGACTAACCTCAGAGATTTAAAAGTATGTTAGAATAATAGTAGTTTATATGTTACAAACACTGTGTCTTTCTTTTATTCTGCTTCTTTTATTCATCACTTCAGTGATTCTGGAGCATGTTTTCAAATGTGAATAGTGTATGTGGGTAATAAATATGAACGGATATGCCAGGCGTAGAGTAAAATAAATTTTGCAGTATTGTTACATAAAAGAGAATATTGCTTATCTATATACATGTTTTGCAATTATTTATTAATTTTCATAAACAGTACTTCTGATCATCATCATCAAGAAGTGTTGGGTTTCATATTTCGTGCTGGAAAGACAGCTGCAATGTACTCCTAGAGATAACTGAAAGAAGAATAATAGAATAAGAAATGCAGCACTGTTCAGGTGGTAAGGTATTCAAACATGTATTTAGCATTCTGGTTATCTTAGTTTTGTATTTTTATTCGTAAAAACTACATTATTAAAATTACTTCATATCATAGAATTACAATTATCTTTTGTTAATTGCATTTGCTTTTATTTTATTTCAAGTTAGAGCATCAATAAGTCAGCTTATGAATGTTTTTCTGCATTTCTGTATTATTAGCAGCATTGCCTGAAGCATTTACCTAATAGCAGTTAATAAAGCCTCTGTTTTGAAACACGATTTTGTCCATTATTGCTTCATTCTGCATAAGAAAAAAATGAGACACAGCAGTATGTTTTTCTGTTGTTAGAATCAGAAGCTCTTAAGCTTTTAAATGGGTCAACCATCCAGTATGACTTAGTCACATGTGCTTTAAATTAGTCAAGTGCTTAATTGGCTGGCTGGATGTTTGCATGTATAAATATAGATGTCTGATCCAAGAGATACCTTGGTATACAATAGATGTCATTTTATATGTTCTAATTCTGTAGGAAGAAGAGAATCCTAAGTGAACTGGTTTTCCAAACCGATTAAGTTTTCAGAAACTTCAAGGCAATTAAAAATGTTTGCTGCCCAGCAGGACTGGAAAATCAGGGTATTCTTTCATTCCTAGCAAAAATTATATATATGCTTTTGAAAATTTTGGATCTATGTCTGTGGCTAAATGCATCGATATGGCTCTAGACTGATACACAGAGACTAGTCATACAATTCATTAACATGCCAATAAAATGAACTAAACTGAAGCTGCTCCTTGGATGTATGCACAGAATTTGTTTGCCCATTATATATGTTCTATGATCTGTAAGCAGAAGAATAGTTTGATGCTGTGCTGAAAAATACCAGTGTAATATTTCAGATTAAAATGTAGGATTCCATGCTGCAAGTGGAAAGGTGTGCATGGTAGAGGCTTTGTTAGAGGTCTACAGAATGTGCAGTGAACAAAAGAGATTGCAGATATGCCTGACAATAACAGCACTGCTTTATCATCTGGGCATCCCATTTTGAAGGGAAAACCCTAATTAGTGGCATTTTGAGTGCATGACTGACAGGCTGCAAGGTGAATAACACAACTAATAAATCATTTAGGCATGATTTGTTACTAAAATAATGTTAAACTTGGTCATCTGATCACACATAGTCCTTTACAGCAGTGATTTCTGAATTTTCCTGTGAATATGGTATCACAGTTACCACTGGAAGAGACAATAATGGGATCATGGGAAGCTTATGGGGGAAAAAAGCAAAGAACCCAGCTAGAGGAATGACACTAAGCAAGATGGAGTTGCAGCTCATGTGGACACTGGGAAGAGAAGGACAAAGAAGCAGGTATGTTGCATGTGGAAGGTACAAAAAATGAAAATGTCACTATCTTTGAAACCAAGAGGCAAGTAGCTGGAGATTCTCCATACATGATCTAGGCACTAAGTCAGAACTGTCAAACCTGAGGGATTTGTCATAGAATCATAGAATGATTTGAGTTGGAAGGGACCTTAAAGGTCATAAAGTTCCAGCCCCCCTGCATGGGCAACTTAAGCATCTATTTAGGTATCAAAACAAAGACTGGATTGATATATTTAAGTAAGTTGTGAAAGATGTGACTCTCTGCAAGCAGAGATACCTCAAAGACTATTAAATTGCATGTGACAATTGTAATAGGTACACGTGATATTTGTATGCTGCAGTATCAGTGAGCATTTTACATATATAATAACAATCTAGTGTGCTGACTTGATGGGGCAGTTCCCCATGGAATCACCTGGGGGTAATTGTAGCAAATTCCCAGTGCAGAGGTTGCCTGCCAGGATCCCATTAAGATGATAATATTTTCTGAGTTTAACATATTTATAATCCACATATAGTTTAGTGTGTTTTCTCTTTCACTTTTTTTGTCCTGAAAATACAAATACACTTTATTTAATCAAAACTATCTTGTCACGGATTCATTTTCGTTGACTTTAAAGTATCTGATTAATAGACGCTGAACATAACCCAGATTTTGAAAGATAATTTCAATGAATTGTGAAACAAATGCAGTTTTATACATCTGCTTTGTTATAGAAAAAGAAATGTGGCTGTCTCTTTTGTTGCCATAACAGCAATAGATGTAAGACTTGAGGTTTGTCCCTTGAGACAGTCACAAATAGAACCAAGGGAATAATTCATCCTAGGGTACCAGCACACTGATTAGTATTGTTTCAATTGGTAGGGGTTGCAGGTTCTCAATACCTTTGAAAATCTATTTTTATTTTGATGTGACTGTTTTAGCCTTTTTTTTTTTTTTCATGTTAAATGTCTGTCATTCTCTGTATATTTTACATCATAATAGGAAGCATCTAAGGATGGAATACTTGCAAAAAAGTCTGTTTACCATCTGCTTACGTATTTTAATTTTGACAATGAGAAAGTCTAGAAAAACTTCCAGGATGAGATTCAAAGAAGCAAGGGGCACAATCACAGTGAAATACAGCCCTGGCAGGAGCATATCAGAGAAACAGAAAATAGCTCTTTTAGCCTGGAATAATTGGTTCAGCACTGTGCCTGCCATCTGGCCAGCAGCTTGCTGATGCCCTTTGCCCCAGCTGTCTGGGGTAACAGCAGCATTTGAGCTGTCCTCCTGATAAAAGAATTCCAACCCAGTCCTTCTGATAAAAACAGGTTTCCACACTGACTAGTTATGTATCATTCTAGGTTGCAAATATGACCATTGCTTTGCTTAAGACTTAGACAGAACAAAAGGCCTGGACAAGCCCTTGACTGTTTTGAGTACAGGCAGATGCATGGAAAATAAACAGACCTCATTTTCTGTTCATAGAAAATTCATTGCCTCAAATAGGTGAGTTGAAATTATGGAAGCATCTAATATACATTAAAAAAGCAAAAGAATTTTCTAACTACAGTAGTCTTCACAGCATTTAGTTAGACATTGGGATCAACTATAGACATCCTAAAAATTCTCTGGTTTTGACATGTATGGAGAGCTATGTTTTTTAAATGTGTGACTGCTTTATAAAAGTTGCTGGAAGAGACAATGGTTATTTTGACATATCAGCACAGAACTTCACTGTTTGATGACAAGCAAGAAGTGGTGAAACTTACCTGGAAACTGTAACAAATCATTAGTTTGCTGAGGTTTTTTTCTGGAGGTTGACATTAAGCTACCAGGTTAATTATATTGATATGTTTCTTTCTTGCCACTAATTGTCCCTTGCACCTTGGCTGACCATTTACAAGTTGTTTACAAGAGGCTTACAAGCTGTTTACATTGCCAAAAAACTTATGACATAGGGATAAAGAAGAAATACCAGTTATAACTTACAGACATTTATAAACAGGCTAAAACCTTCCAAACAGACCTACAGTGATCAATCAGCATTCCTACCCAGCTTTGTTGATGTCCATTTCTTATTTGTGTTGGGTGAAGTGCAGTGTTTGTTCTGTGTTTTGAACAGCACAGTTGAGTCTTGATCCATAACCTGTGCTTCTGAACAATTTTCAGAGGAATCCACATTTTCCACTGAAAATGCTGCCTTTGTTTTTTACAATACTATTTTTTCAATACTTGTTTTTTTCAAGTCTAAAAATGTCTGATACATTTTTACAGCTACCAGAAAGAGTGCTACATGATACCAGCCATGTAAATCAGGCCAAGTGTTGACCACCAACTACTTTGGGTTCACCAACAGTGAAAACAGCTATTTTTCAGTAGTCCTCTGGTTATCGTATTATTTGAGTGAGCAGCTCAACATTGTTTCCTTTTGCTGTTAGTATGGTAGGAGGGTTCTGTTTTTTTGTTTTTACAGTGTGCTAATACCCCTTTTGTTTGGTATTGTAACCAATATATCCTGTTCACAAAAGGCCCCATTGTACTTGCAAGTTAATGCCAAGTATTCTCCTATGGATTGCACATAGACCTTGGTCTATCCTCCAGTATTTGAATGCATTTGAACAAGGAGGTTATTGTTGTGATCCAGTTCTAATGACTTCTCCTATGACATTCACCTACCATTCTTCATTTCATTCAGTTACTTTGTCAACCTCTGATCCATCTCTGATTCATCATTTTATGGCGTTCTGGAAGATCCTGTACTTCATGATCCTGGTACCAGCCCCATTTTAACTGAATCATACAGACTATTCTTATATTTTTTCAGGACCAGTGATGCTTCCATTACAGATGTGTCACAGGTCTGCTTTCCCAATGATGTAGGTAGAAAAAAAGGGAGTTGGTCATTATCTACCCAGTGCTTCCAGCATATGTTTAGTCCTGAGGGGCAATGACAACTTGGCCCATGTCACCAGTCTCCTTGTTGGAAAAATATTCCTGGGTTATATATTAACAAGCAACCCTGTGTCATAACTGAAATAAGGTATGTGAAGAGGTGAACAGCATTATGTTTAAGACTATGTGTTGACTAGGTGGTTCTTCAGCCAGTAGTGCTAATTAACAACTCACCTACATTTGCACGTACTGACTGACAATGAGTTTTTAAACCTCATGATGTCATTGTTTCCCTGCTGCTTTTCACATGGTTTTACTTTTTGAGTTGGAAGTATGAATGCTACAACAAAAATGTGGGGGTACACACATTCAGCATCTTCACAAGAGTAGTGAGGCAGTAAAATAATGTTCATTCACATAAAAACTAGGAACGAGGACACTGAAAAATTATGAACAGTGCATTATGTAAGTTACTTTTTGACTGACACATAACCTTAGAAAGTTTTCATTAATTAGTAAGCTCAGGCAATAGGTTTCAAACCACAAATTCCTGCTCCAACATACTGAGATTAAATCTCCCCATTGAAGAAGGTTTCTTAAAGTTTTTAGAACGGGCAGTATAATTTGGTGATGAATACAAGAATAATGGGTACTGTGCTGTTATGATGTTATATGGAATAAAGAGGGGTTTGTGTTACTGAATCTTTGGGAAAGAAACAAAGACTTTACCTCTATTTCAAATTCTGATGTTTCAGTGGCCTACTAGTGTTACAAAGTTTGTCTTCTGTTTTGTTTTTCATAAAAATGCCAATGTTAACAGTCATGCTAGGTGAGTTTTAGCACTTTTCACACATACCTTATACAATTTAGATAGAATTTTATTAAAATTTCAGCCTCATTGTGAGCAGTTACCCATTTATTTACTAAATTAGCATTATCTGATATTGTCTCTGAGGTATTTAAACAATATGAAGTACACCTCAAACTGATCCATTTGTAAGATTCTACTCTAGGTTTATGTGCAGGTAGGCAAGGTTTTCTAGTATATACTGGAAATGGCTAAAATCTCGTGAGTTTATCAGAGGAATCAGATAAAAGAAAATCAGGGGTCACAAAGTAAAAAGAGAGGAAGCTCTTAGAGAGGAGAGAATTCTGCAAGTGAAGACATTGTTTTGTTGTGGTTTTTTCTCCCTTATTATAACGCATTTGGCATTCTTTTGGTAATTATTTGGTTGCTGGAAGTAGTGATTCATTGTAATTTTTTTTCCCACAAACGTGTTTGAACTTTCCCACTTTCTAGGTGAGTACCAGGGTGATACTGCAGCGCTCTGTCTGTCTGTCTGTCTGTCTGCTTCCAAAGCAGAATGGCTTTTTGGAAGGTTGCCAGGTGGCCTTGCCACTGCTCAGGGTAACCTGAAACACAGTCCAATAATTCTGAACACAAAACTGTCCGGGGTTTATTGCATTTTGGCCTGGGTTCATGAGAAGACTTGGGCATAGACTCTGTGATGCCTGACACTCCTGAAATCTGTCCCTAGGGGTGAGCACGGCCATTTTACATTTCAGAAAATGACAATATAGGTGAAGGAGAGCATGTGACTGCATGAAACACAGTAGGATGCATGTATCTCCTGGCAAGAAGTCACTCTGACAAGCATCCATACATTCCCAGGCCTGTGTATGTCTCCTTGGAATCTCTTCTTTGCAGATGAGTGAACATTGTGCTCACTGGGAACAAACCCCATTCCACCCATAATTCCTATGGAAACACCATCAACACCATGCTGGAATACAGTTTATATAGATGATGTGACATCACCTTGGTGAAAGAATAGTTGTCACACCTCCTCTTTTTTCCCATTGATGCTTTCACGTGCATTTCCTACCCAGCTCCATTCCAAGGTTCCTAATTGCAGAAGCCATCTTCCCATGGGCCTGTCACCCTAGCAAGGATGGGAGGGAGAATTCTCCAGGAAAGACATGGAGCTGTTGGAGAGCATCCAGAGAAGGGCCATGAAGATGATCAAAGGGCTGTAACACCTTTGCTATGAAGACAGGCTGAGGGAGTTGGGGGTGTTCAGCCTGGAGAAGAGAAGGCTCCAGGGAGACCTTAGAGCACCTTCCAGTGCCTGAAGGGGCTCCAGGAAAGCTGGGGAGGGACTTTTCACCAGAGAGGGCAGTGATAGGACAAGGGGTGATGGTTTTAAACTGAAAGAGGGGAGATTTAGGTGAGACATCAGGAACAAATTCTTCACCATGAGGGTAGTAAGGTGCTGGAACAGATTTCCTGGGGAGGTTGTTGGCTGCCCCCTCCCTGGAGGTGTTCAAGGCCAGGTTGGATGAGGCTTGTGCAGCCTGGTCTGGTGGGAGGTGTCCCTGCTCATAGCAGGGAGGTTGGAGCCCGATGATCTTTAAGGTCCTTTCCAACCTTCACCATTCCATGATTCTATGATTCTATGATTCTATGATTATACAGTGTCAGGGTAGGCACTGCTGACCTTTTGGTGTAGACAGTCTCAAAATACAGACAGAGCCAGGACAACTTCACCCAAGAATGCCTTCTCTCACTAACATTTAGCCTAGAATTTCTGCTTCTGAGTGGAATATTGTGGACATGAGACAGATGTGCTCACACAGCAGAGGGGATGCTGGTTTACCCCTTTTACAGTGGGCATCCAGGGTAGCTGCACACCCAAGAGTTAGCCAACAGTGAGCACAGGAGGCCTGGCAAGACACTGGTAGAAGCAATTCATTGAGGGTGGACAGTGTAGTGTGTACCAGCTCCACAGCAGCCAGGAATTCACACTGCTAATCACCTCAAAGGCACATTCCAGTTCAAAGTGAGGCACCTGAAGCATCACAAAGTTTCTGATTAACTCCTCACTGAGGACAAGTTAGAAAAACACAGCAGTGAAGTCCCATTGCCACATCACACTTTTCATAATATGCATCAGTCTGATTCTTCTTATCCTCACTTTTTCTTTCCCCGTCTCACTTCCACTTTCTTCTCTTTTCTTGCGGTTGCATTTTCTTGCTCAAGAGCATGTTACTGCACAGAGACATGCCAAGGTTGGTAGGCATGACACCTCATCATGATGGGCCACCTTGTCAGGTGCTGCTTTGGGAACACGGTCTACAAATAAGTAAGTTTAAGTCACCTCTTCTCAGGCAAAATGGCAGGTTTTGTCTTGGTGCAGCAGGTGTCTGCAGCAGTGCACTATGCTGTGTGTCTCTTGCCAATATATTGTGAACAGAAAGGGGTGCTCCCTGTCCCAGGGGCTTTGTGCTAGAGATAAGGAGAGGAAGCAGATCACTACGACCAGTTCTATAAATAGGAAGTCGTTGGCTTCACTGCCGTGCAGTTCAGGTGTTAGCTGGGCAACCCTGCAACTACTCTGAGCAGTTGTGTATGCAAGGTGTTGTGCACTCGGTGATCACCCTGTGAGGCAACACACCTTGTGGTGACAGTGCCATGTCCTAAGATGTGATCTGTGCCATGTCCTAGGACACGGAACTGTGCGCAGTGCCTCATCAGTGTTCCTTCCCATGCACCCCCATCCCCTGAGGTGTGACAAACAGCACCTGTTCACACCACAGTGTGGAAGGAAGCTGGTGTTCTTCTTTCCTCCTTCGTTTTGCAGTGAATTGAATTACTACACATTTGATAGACATCCTGGAGCAGTTCGGTACAGATGATTGTGGTATTTCCAGCCAGCTAGCCTCAAGAGGGAGTCAGTGGGTTACTGCGAGACAGCGAAGCTACCTGGTCCAACAAAGATTGGTATGACTTGGGAAAGTAAAGCTCTGACTAAGCACAACCAGGAAGAAGCAGAATTTGTGCTCACAGCCTGTGTAGACTGTGAGGCAGCAGCAGCCCTTGTAAGGTAAGAACCTTGTGGAACGAGATCCTGCATCAGCCAGGAAGCTGTTGCTAGACTGATGTGTGTCAGTACTCCGCTAAATACTGCAGCTGCTGTCCTAAGGTTCTGAATCGTTCCAGACAAGGTAGAAAACATTTTTAAAGCTTGGATTTTGTCTTTGCATTTGTCTTCAATTCTTTTCAGCGTTGGTTGCTGTTGTATATAACCATTATTCTCAGCGTGGAGAATCCACTGGGGGCATCCACTTCACAGCAGTGTTAGAGGATAATACTCGATTGTGTTTCCTGACAGTTTCCTGACTGTTGAGAATTGTGAAAATTACAATTTTTACCTATAAATGTCTGTCTGTATGGCTATTCTTTCCACTGACTCTGTGACCATAGTAGCTGATTCTTGATATTGTTACTGTCAATACTGGATTGTGGGCTAATAAGAGGGTCGAGGACATGAACATTACTTTGGGACACGTGCCAGGAAGCAGACACACACGTGTGGAAATGTCTGTGTGTCCTTGGCTCTGTCAGGTGCCTCATGAGTTAACATTACAGCCAGTGTACAGCTACAGTAAGAAGTGTCATTTTGACATGAAGTTCATCAAAATACATGAGTACTCTGGCACACAGGTCTGTAGCAGGTTTCCACACATACATAATACAGTAGTGAAAACATGACCCCATGACCAAATAACTGAGATTATTGCAAATGCCTCCAAAGAATTCTTTTACACTGGTTGCTAATCATATGTAGGCTTGTCAGACCTGTTGTTATATCAGACCTAGATATCTAGGTGATGAGGGAAGTTTATCCTGCTGTAACTTTATACCTGGATGTTATAAATTAATAGCTGTTAAATGCTGAAAAACAACATCATTATTTGCAGCTATTTTGGTAACGCCTAATGACTTTATGAATGTTCCAGTTGCTTCATCCCTGCATAAGAAAGAAAATACAGGCACTGTGAAATTTTAATCAACAGTAAGAGATTAAAGAAGAAGTGGTGGGAAAATAGGCCTCAGTAAGTTTCAGTACACCACTTGCCTTGAATAGTGTCCCCTGAGGAAGAAAATACTCTTCTATCCCCTTCATTTGATCTGATTTCAGATGGTATAATATGATTCCTCCCATCACCCCTCACTGGTAAGATCTTGCTGCTAGTGATTGAGAAAGTCTGATACTTTAGCAAGTTATCATCCAGGAATTTACTGCATTTTTCAGATGCTAATATTTCTCCTCCTGAAAGTTTTCTCCACCCTTTGTCATCAGAGCCATTTAATTGTGTTATTAATAGGACAAATGTAGATCCATCTTTTTTGTAGTTCCATAATCTTCCCAAACAAGTCCTACTATAACACTTGTTCAGTTTTCTGATGCATTTAGAAGTAAAAAATATTTTTATATCATGTCTTGTCTTTATACATTCCAAATTTCTGGACAGAAATTTGTAAAGTATTACATTTTAAATGAGGTGAAATATCATCGGTTATTTCCAACTTCCTTTTCCTACTTTAAAATGTTTTCAGAACAAACATGGAATAAATGCATTATATGTGAAACAACTACTGAGGAAGGAGTCTGTTTCCTACATCTAACAAGGGTTCTTCTCCCTCCACCTGCTGGCGATGCTTTTCCTGACGCAGTCCAGGGTGCTGTTGGCTGCCTTTGCCACAAGGATGTACTCCTAGCCCATGTTCAACTTGTTTTCCACCGCTACCCTCAGGTCTTTTTATGCACGGTTGTTTTCCAGCTGGTCAGCCCCCAGCATGTCGTGAGGCATGGGATTATTCCTCCCTAGATGTAAGACTTGGTGCTTCCCTTTGCTGAACTTCACAAGATTCCACAACCGTTTCCTCAGCCTGTCGAGGACCGTCTGAATGGCAGCACCTGCTGTATCAGTCACTCCTCCCATTTCTTTGTCACCTGCAGACTTGCCGACTGGCCTCCGCTCGACTTTGTGATGCTGATCACCACACTTCAAGGTCAGCATCTCAGGCAGCTTTCGGTCTACCTCCCTGACCCCTTGTGGAGGCCATGATTCATCAGTTTGCCAGTGAGGATGTTATGGAAGTGAGTGTCGAAAGCCTTGCTGAAGCGAAAATAAACAATATCAACTGCTCTTCCCTCATCCATCATGGCTGTGATTTCATCACAGAAGGCTGTCGGGTTAGTCAGGCATCACTTCCCTTTCATAAATCAATGCTGACTACCCTAAATCGCTTTCTTTGTCCTTAATGTGTTTGCAAATGGTTTCCAGGATTATTTGTTCCACCTCCTTCCCAAGGATAAAGGTGAGGCTGACCAGTTTGTAGCTGGTTGCTGTGAATGACTTCTGGAGGAGCACAGTACAGCCAAAGCTATCCATACAGCAGCAGAAAACCACTTTCTTGTTCATCTCAGGATATGATGCAAATATGCATGGAGATTTCACACCAAATACTTTATTGATATCTGCTACAAAAGGCAGCTTTTAAAGTAGAAAGGATTTTTTTTTCATTGATTCTCAATGTTTCTTATGCGTTTCATATCAGAAAATGGGTCAAGCAGGTTCTTAAACAAAATCTTCAAGAATTAAAGTTTTTTAAATGGTCCTGCATTGCAGTCACTATTAGTCATTTTTCTCCTCAGGAATAATTTTGAGAAGTAGTACCTTATCATTACAAATAATAGAAAAACTAGTCTGTGCTGACTTCCTGTGCTAAACAAACTTACTGAAAAAAATTGAGGAGTGATCTTTTTTAAAATAGAAATTCTGTTTCAACTGACATCCTAAGGATATCAGTGGGGCAAGTTCTGTAAGGACAGGTAATATCATTTATTAGACTACTGGTACAGGAGAAAAAAAGTAGGTAGGTTTTGCTAGGCAGCAGCATTTTTGTGGAATTGTTAATAACAAAATGTAGTTTTAGTCTATACTAAATGACAGATAAAACTGACACAGGGAGAAGGTAAGATTGCCATTTATTACCAATAAGCCTAAAGATTTCTTAAGTGTTCTCTCTGCAGAAGATTTCCCTGAGCTCTAACTAGCTGAAAAGTTTACACAAGGGGTATTTCTGAGGATTCTGAAGAACAAAGGCTTGGTCTGAAATTCTACACTCATGAGATACTGTGTTGTCTTTTTAAATTTTAATTTGTGCTATCGAGTAAATTTACCTATGAAACAACATGTTCCAAAATTCTGAGTGTTGTAACCTTTGAGAGGGTCTCTCTGCACAGAATGAATGGGAAAAGACTTATTACATACTGGGGAAAAAGTCTCTCTCCAGCTGGGAAGATACAGCTGGTCCTTCCATTATTGGTGTTGGTGGGGTCAGCAGTGGGTATTTGGTAACTTGCTGAACTGGACCCTCAACACCAGTTAGGCAATAAACTGGGGGCCTTTGCTGGATGGGGGCTTTGGTTTACTGTACAAAACACACCAGATGTACACTGTCTTCTTCATCAGTGCTGCTTTGAAAGTATGCTAAATGTACTCTCTTAACTCTAGTAAGCTTAGGGGTGGTTTTTTTTTCTTTTAAATTTAATTTAGACCTGATATGTGATTCACCTGCTCTAGTCATGCTTCATCTCTAATTTCCTCCACACCCCCAGCTGCACTAAATAAGGCTTGGAAATGGCTCCTCTGCCAGGTGCTCTGTAGGTACCACCACGGGGCTTTAGTTGCAACCATTCGAACAGCTTTTTGGAGTCCTCTGCTGAGCATAGTTGTGTTCTTTTTATTTTTTGATTCTCCTTTTTCCTGGTGGAAAAGCTTGAGTCTTCTTTACTTCAAGTGAATAAAATGCAACCTCATGGTAAGGGATGTTTGTATGAATGTGAATGCTATTTTCTAGGAATAATGAACTTTGTTGTTTGAACAAATAACAGATTTTTCTAGGATTTGGATGGGGCTTGGAGCAACTGGCCCTAGTGGGAGGTGTCCCTGCCCATGCAGGGGGGTTGGAACTAGAAGATCTTTAAGGCCCCTTCTAAATCAAACCATTCCATGACTCTGTGATTGGTTACTTTTTAAAGTATTGATCTAGAGTCCAGTTTATGGGGGCTTTACATTTGCTTTGATTTTTATGTTGCCTTAAAAAATTAAAACAAGTGATTCTTTTTAAATGGGTTTGTTATTTGTCTAGTTGCTACTTGTGTATCAGAGAATGGTGATGCTTTTTAATTCTAATTAATTCTGATGGACTTTAAAATTAGAGTTTTAAAAAACTATGTCAAAGTCTGTAGTGTATCAGAGCTAGAACAACACTTGGATCTGAGCTCTTAATGTGAAGGAAGAGCAGGGTTCTAGAGTGCCATGGTTTTGTTTATGATGAGGCTTCCTTTATCCATTTTGCCTATGTTCCTGAAAGTCTTCTGATACCTTCTGCTTTCTTAACACCTTAATTTTAAGAAGAAATTATTATGAGAAAAATCAGTCTATAGAAAGTTGACTTTTGTTGTATTCAAATAATTGGCAGTTCCTTATGGCTCTAGTTGAAACATATACAAAAAGAGCCCAGGGCTTATTATGCCTTATAAACCAAGGAAAGTGAAGTTGTTCTTATTAGTGTTTTGATGTATGACTTGTAATCTTCATTGTTTGGGTTGGCAATTGTGTGTTAGTCCAGTGAAGCAATTGATTTCTAAAAGTGCACCTTAGTTTTCATAATGTAGTCAGTCTATAGTTTTGTTACAAATACATGCCTCTGGTCTGAAAGTGAACTATTTTCTTCTTCATATAAATGAATTTACTTGATTATTTCCTTCCACTCTTCATGCTTCTTTTAGCTGTTCTTGGAAATCTGTTGCAAAATTGCCTATTTCTAGTTGTCTGATAGAGATAATGAATTAGCATTGAGAAGCACAGCTCAGGTGGTGAACATGTTCTGTCATGGATAAGTAGCACATGAAATTGAGAAGTGCTAGTAGAGAACCCCTCTTTATCTGGTCTGCTTCCTTCTGCCTCAGTTTTGGTTTTATTGTGATGGATAGATTGGAGCTTGAGGTTTAAATCTTCAGTAAAGAACATCCTTTCCATACTTGAGGGCTTCTGTTCTACAGTTGATTTCCTTTTGGAAAAGGCTGATGAGGGAGAGAGGGATTCATCAAAGTGTTATTGTATAAGAAAATACTACATGTGAAATTCTAAAAATTGAAACTGGTGTAACCTCCTAACAAGGAGAAAACACTCCATGAGAGAAGTAAGAAAGCAGGTGCTGCTGTTAAGCTGGATGATTTTTGTATTGTTAAATGAGTTGGAATGGTAGGAATAACAGAGTGGGAGTATTGGAGAAGTAGGATAAAGGGAAAAAATAGAAATGCAGTATTTGCACAGCTGCATTTTTTCCAAATAATGTGAGTTCTCATGGGCCAACTACATAGTGATCCTCAGTGGCAATTTATGCCTGTTTTTATGATTGGCATGAATCCTAAGAAGTAGAAGAGGACAAATTTTAGAGAGAGCTTTGCAAAGGGCCATCACAAAATAAAGCACAAAGGCTTTTAGTAAGAAAGAGGTGATGGAGATGGGTCTTAATGTCTGCTTCCCATTTGTATAGAATTCAGTGTGAAGACACAAGTGGGGGGGGGAAAAATGTTTCTGTGTATGATCTTAGAGATGTGGATGAGGAACTAACATACAGTACCCTTGTTTTGAGGAGGCAGTGGAGAGATGGAAGGACATGAGTGACAGACACTGCAGTAACCCACCAGAAGTCATAGTTAAGAAGTCTACATTAGTCCTTGGTATCTAATAGATAGGATGAAATACAGATGTAAGATTAGAAAGATAATATTTTAAAGGAAGTGTATTGATTGAATGCAGTGGATGTATGTGACTTACAACTATGCTTTGAGTCAATAAAACCTCTTACATTCAGGTACCTTCTTACCATGTGTACTGTCACCTGTGTTGTCTTTTTTGGGCTTTAAATTCTTAAAAATAGTGCTCAAGCCTGAAAAATATGACAATAGCAGAGTTAGCTTTGATCTGTAAAATGTCAGCTGAATGAGGTATTAGGTATTTTTATTACATGGTTCTATTTCTGAGCTGATGGTGGAGTACAAACGAAGTGCTGAGGTGTTCAGATTTCAAATAAATTAGAATGACTTTGACAGAATTATGTCTGGTTTTATTAGACAACTTATGCTTCGTGTTCATGCCACTGTGGGGAGAAGCTATGAAAAAGCAAAGAGCTGAATTATAGATGGACTGAGATCCAAGAAAGATACCAGGAGATAACATGTTTAAAAGAAAAAATGCGATTTTTGAGGGTCAACTAGTGAGAAGTTGGTATGTCCTGTTAAGTAATTTGTCTTTTGGTATAAATGGAATGTGCTTGCTCTTGTAAGCAGAAGTGCATAAGTAAAATATATACTTTTTTTTTCAAGTATTTGATTAGAATAGAATAGTTCTGCTATATATTTCATTGACACTAAGCAATGTGTATACTGCAGTACAATACAAAATGAGATCCTATAAGGCATGATGCTTTTGAAGGAGGAAACTTCCTGTATCCCAGATAGCATGAAGATCTGCAGTAGTGACTGGCCAGCCGTGCAAATAGGTGGTCAATAGCCACATCTGCTCAAAGTACTCATCAGCCACAGCCTTCCCAGGAAAGCACTGCACTCCAGGGCAGACTGTGCAAATACAACCCTTCTGCTTCCTCTATGGCAAATAGGCACTAAGGGGAAGTGACACAGACAGAATAGATGCTGCTCCATGAGTGTCACTGCAAAATACGGATATTTTAGAGCTTTAACTGCACCTTTCTAGGCACTTTTTAAACCAAATAAAGAAATCAAAGTATTTGATGTGTCTGTTCTTGCCTGCAAAGTGCATGACATGGCGGTCAGCCTGCTGGTACAAATTTAGACTACTTCTAATTGAAACCTTTTGGCCTCCTACAACCAAAGACAACAGCAGATGACACTTGGCATTTTTGATTGAAATCTAATTAGTTTGAAGAATGAAGAAAATGCATATGTTCTGTGAGAGCACAGGAAATACACCAACCAGGCTGTCCTAAGCAGAGGTGGAGAGAACTGCTGCTTTGTGCGAGTCACAGTGGTTGTGGTTTAGGTTAGTGCTGAAATTCCTGACTGAAGTTTTCTTCCACAGATTGTAAATATCAAATGTTACTTTAGAGAGGAAAGGAGCAGAGCTTTTATGTGTCTTAAAGAACAGAAAGAAAACACCGTGTTTGTAAATAAGAAAGCTGTTGAAAAATCAATGCTTGAAATATGCTACCTGACAGATATTTGCAGTCACTGCAGGTTCCTGTATGGAGGTGTGAAATGAGGTTGAGTGTTAACAAAGTGGATGCTTGGCTACCTTCACTCTCCTTGTCACCTATGGCTAATGTATTTAGGAATATTAGTTGATAGCTGACTGAATATGAGCCAGCAGTGTGTCCAGGTGGCCAAGGAGGCCACCAGCATCCTGACTTGTACTGACAATAGCGTGGCCAGCAGGATTGGGAATTGTCCTGCTGTGCTCAGCACCTCAAATCCCGGGGTCAGTTGTGGGCCCCTCACTACAAGAAACATATTGAGGTGCTGGAGAGTGTCCAATGAAGGGCAATGGAGCTGGGGAAGGGGCTGGAGCACAAGGAGAAGGGGCTGGAGAACTTGTGGGGAGCCGAGGGAATTGGGGTTGTGCAGCCTGGAGACCTTCTCCCTCTCTACAACTCCCTGAAAGGAGGTTAAAGCTGGGGGGGGGGGGGGGTGTCAGTCTCTTCCCTCAAGTAATAAGTAATAGAACAAGAGGAAATAGCCCCAAGTTGCACCAGGGGAGGTTTAGGTTGTATACTAGAAGAAAATTCTTCACTGAAAGGGTTGTCAGGCTCTTACACAGGCTGCCCAGGGAAGTAGCAGTCACCATCCCTGTAGGGATTAAAAGAGGTGTAGATGTGGTGCTGAGGGAGACGGTTTAGTGGTGGGCTTGGCAGTGTGCTAGTTTAACGGTTAGATTGGATGTCCTTAAATGTCTTTTCCAACCAGAACGATTCTGTGATCATCTAGGGCTCTGCGGCCTCCAAAAAGATACTGTGTCTGCCTGGACGCTTTGATCGTGTGGCCGCAAGCAGTAAAGGGCATGTGATCTTTGGGTGTGTGTGGGGGGTTACTACTTGTAGAAAGATGTGAAAACTGCATTTAAAAGTTAAATTACGATAACCTGACACGGGGCGGTAAGGTTTCTCCGGCCTTTCCCCCGTCCCCGGCTCGCCGCTCCCCGGCGCGGTGCAGCCGAGAGGGGGCGCCCTCAGCCCACGCACCCGGTGCGGGCAGGACCGTGGCTTGGACGGAGGGAGGGGAGAAACAAACCAGACGCCTCCGCTTCATACCCAGCTCACGGTTCAAGGTCAGGGCTGTGTAAACGGCCGCACAAAGGCGTCTTTCAGCAGCCGGCACACCGGCTTCGCGGCCGCCCGCCCGCACAATCTTCCATTCAGGCGGTGATCCCCCCGTGGGGCCAGGCTTGCGCGACCCTCTCGCCCCAGGAAGCCGCCACGCACCCCCGGGTCCGGCCGTGTGCCGCTCCCGAGAGCTGGGCAGGGAGGGCAGCTACCCTGAGCAAGCTAAGCCGGTGGCAGCGGGACGCTGGTTGTCCCCCGGCTCCGCAACCCGCGGCGCTCCCCAGCTGGCCTCGTCTCGCCTCGCCTCCCCTCACCCCTCCTCCCCCGCCCCGCCCCTACCGGCGCTATTTGCATATGGACCGCCCATCTCGGATTTCATTGGCGGAGACGGTCTCTATCGGCATCGCTGATTGGTGCTTCCCCCCAGCATGTCCTTTGCATGCGGCGGGGCGGGGCGCCCGGCAGACCTGCGGCGGAGAAGTTGAGTCGGAGCCGCCGCCAAGTGTCCCGCTGAGCGGCTCGCGCGGAGCCCGCCCTCCGCCGGGCCTCGCGACCTGCGCGGGCAGCAGGCGGCCCCCGGGGCTGGAGACCGCCGGCTGCCGTCCCCTCCTCTGAGGGGGAAGATGGCTGAGCGCAGCCGCCCGGCGGGATGGAGGTAGCTGCTCCTCGGCGGAGCCGGCGTGCGGGGAGGGCTCCTTCTCGCCGTGCTGCCAATCCTCCCGCGCCGCTGTTGGGGCAGGCGGCTCTGGGTCGGTAGGCGCTGGAAGGGATCTGGCCCAGCCTCACCTTTCGTGCTCTTTGCGGTTGGCTTCACCCGTCTTTCCTATGGCTGGGATATACAGCTCTACTCTGAAGACCCTGGAGGATTTAACTTTGGACTCTGGTTATGGGGCAGGGGATTCCTGCAAGTCCCTTAGTCTCTCTTCTTCCAAGTCCAACTCCCAAGCTTTCACCTCTTCTCAGCACAGAGGCAACTGGTGGTACTACTCGGGCTCCATGAACAGTAGGAATAACAGCTGGGATACCGTGAACACTGTTCTGCCAGAAGACCCCGAGGTTGCAGATATCTTTTCCAAGTGTCCTAAGCTGCCGGATCTAGAGGAATACCCTTGGACTGATGAAGACATTGGAAAAATACTTCGAAAAGGGAAAGGAGATGGCCGTAGCAGAACCTTTTCTCAGGAAGCTGTCAGGCGGCTCTCGCAGCTCCTGAGGCGCGCCTTGATCAGGGTCTCCAGGGAAGCTCAGCGGCTCAGTGTGATGCACTCCAAGTGCACCAGGTTTGAGGTGCAGAGCGCTATCAAACTCATTCAGAGCTGGTCCTTGTCAGAAAGCTGTGTCTTGGCGACTGTCAAGGCTCTGTCTCTGTACAGCATGAGTGCTGGAGACGGACTGAGGAAAGGTAAATCAGCGAGATGCGGCCTCACTTTTTCAGTGGGGAGATTTTTCAGGTGGATGGTGGACACTAGGATCTCAGTTAGGATCCACGAATATGCAGCCATCTCTTTAACCGCTTGCATGGAAAACCTTGTAGAAGAGATTAAGGGTAGGGTTTTGGCAAGTCAGAGCCCGGATGGTGGAGGAGGGGAGATCTCTGCTGAAATCCTGGAGATGGTTATCAACAACGATGCTGAACTTTGGG
Organism: Hemiprocne comata; assembly: GCA_020745705.1. Lineage (NCBI taxonomy): Eukaryota > Metazoa > Chordata > Aves > Apodiformes > Apodidae > Hemiprocne > Hemiprocne comata. The sequence goes on from CM036590.1 coordinate 2,188,309, forward strand.
GAGTATTGCAACCTTACGAGCATCTCATCTGTGGAAAAAATGCTAATGGTAAGATCCAGCTTTTCTGATTTCTGATCTTCATGCCAGCAAGCTTTACAGTAAAACTGTTGATATCTGTGGATTTGTGTGGGTTTTTTTGTTTTTTCATCTGAATTCTATCTTAGTTGTGGTTTGTGTGTGCGTAATGCAGTTATGATGATTTTACTGGGCAAACACGGTTCTGTTTTATTCTTAAGTTTATAAAGGTGTAAAGGCTGTGGGAAACCAAGCCCTGTTGTCCTAACAAATGTCTTCTGATTTTCTACGAGCCGCTGTTTTGAACATTTTTACTGTAACTGGCATATAAACATGTTTGTCTGTAACCATAAGATGGCACGTGCTTTACAAGTACTCTTTAGAAAATACCACTATTGTTTTTAAACAAAATTTATATGGTAGTATGTTGCAGTTTCATCTCCAAGATGCTATTCCCACATACAGCCTGGAGAGGGAAAACAATACATTTTTTTCTTTGCAGTAGTAAAATTCAGCTTCTGAGCAGAAACTTATAACTACATGTTACTTAGACTTCCTTCTGGTTTAGCAGAAACCAGTGTTGTAATTACACTCGTGCAATAAACAAGAGCTTGTGCTTGGCTTGCCAAAGTGGGATGGTGCCTCAGTAATGAGAATAATATAGCATTAAGGTACTTACCTCTGTCATTTGTTTAGAAAGCAGACTTTTTGAACAGTTAAGAAAATAAGCAGATAGAGGAATGTTGGCATCTTCCTATGGGACTGAGAAACAATTTGAAAGGCTTAAGTCCTGACAGTTCTGTTAAGAAGCTGCACTGTTTGCTTTGTGTTGTCACACTGAGGAGTACCATATTTTTCCATGGAAGATGTGGAGAAAGATTCAGTTTAGAAAACTGTTCTGTGTACCACATGCAGTTTCCTTACTTTTGCTGGCCTCATCATTATGGTCGGATACTCCCTGCACAATAACTTTCTCATCTGACTCTGTAAACCCAAGTGGCTTGGTCCTCTTCAAAAGATAATCTCGTAACAAGGATAAGTGAAGAGTGGATTTTCTTTGTGGAAAAAATACACCTTAGTTGAATGTCAGTAACGACACACTTAGTCAGAGAAAGGCTGACTCAACTTCTGCTCCCTGGGTGCATTGATTTCCTGCAGTTATCCTATACCAAAGCAATAATGTCACAATTCAGATCACTGCTAGATAGGTGCAGTGAGTGTCCCATTGGGTCAGCCTGGTTCAAATTACAACGTAATTATGCTGCTATTATAGTACCCACAAAACCTCTCTTGCACACTCTATCTGCCCTCTGTCCACTGACAGAGTAAGTGAAGATATGTGAAATAAAAGTGAGGAACACTTTGGGATGTGCTCTTGGCACTGGTACAAGGTGTAACTGTAACTTTGAAAGTCAGATATAGACATCTACTTTTTTAACTACAAGCTCTTTATTGCAAGACTATGAAGGTATGGGGATGTCTTGTCCTCTGCCAAAACACTTGTTGTAATTCTTTGTCTACCATGGGGGCATTTATCACTAGCTCCAAAAAGAAGACTCGCTTCCCTCTTTTGTTCCTTATTCGGGTAAGCTGGAGTAAAATATTGTGGTTATATAAAGTAAAATTACTTGATTTCAGCTGTTCTCTGCTCAGTGCTTCTGCCACACAGGTTCTGTGTGTAAAATGGAGAGGAAGAGTCAGTCCCTCGTGGAGCTTTTTTTTTTTTTCTTAAGAGAAATCTCCTTCTTGGCAAAATTGCAATGAATGAATGGAAGCTGGAGTTCAATGGGAACACGAGTGACTGAGCAGGGAAATGCTTATAAATATTCAAACCACCAAATGGTCAGTTATGATAACGCTTGTGTAGCATAGCAGCAAGCAGTCACTGGCCACAGAAGGATTGGCTTCTGTTGCCTCTTTTGTTGTTCTTGTCTTGGAGATCAATTCCGTCAATAATTTAATGCATTTTTTAAGTCTGGAAATGGAATTAAACTGCACATGAAGGTATCCTGTGATATCCTGTGACAGTCTGTCACTAGTATTTCACCTGTCACAAGTCAGTGAATCTTCTAAATGGCATTTCTTGCAGTTGTAAGGCCACAAATGGTTTTATATGGATGCAAAAAGCTTGAAATAACCTCTTTATTCATTCTTCCTGTAGAAATTGTAAATTAGTAGTATTCACATCATTCTCCACAGTGCTTTCAAATGATCTTGTCTTTTACATTAATTTAAATCTAAGGTAGATTTAGTAGTAAAATAACTGGATTTATTGCAGCATAAGGCACAGGAAAACTTGCTTTACTGTCACTTTTTCTTTTATAGTAAGAACACTTCAATTGAGTACTTGTGAATTGCAAACTTGGCGTATGTTTGGGTTTGTTTTATAGCACTGTGTTTGATGCTAGAGATAAAAAGCACTTAGAGGTTAAGTTCTGACTCAGTCAAGCACAGCAATCCCTGAATGAAATCCACGGCAGTGTACTATGCAGAAGATTGTGCTGGATTATCATAATGGACCTTTCTAGCATTAAGATCTATTGAATACAATTTTCATTATTAGATCAGGATAGCATGCTTCTTTGGAGTATAAGAAACAGTAAGTAAATACATAAATCTTCATAAATTCTCAAGAGGCTGAGGTTTAGACCTGTATTTCTTCAGGAACTAATCCCCCATCAAAGCCAGTAGTCTAGTTACTGTTCTTAAGGCTTTGGAGGCTGAAAGCTTCTATATTTTAACAAATGTGTTTTAATCAGCACCTAGTGTGTGATGGGTTGAGTTTAAAACTCTACAAATGCTTGTATTTAGGGGAATTTTGATTTTATTTTTTTAATAAATAAGGATCTGTGAAATATTTATTCATCTTCTCTGAAGCTGTTATTTAATCCACTATTTGCTGCTTCTGTGACATTTTCTGCTGTTAGTGTGAGTTCTGACTTCATGCTTGGGACTCGTTCCTCATTCCAAAGCAAAGAGACTATCACCTGAGCTTGTGCCCATCAGGAGTTCTGTAAAGCTCTCTGGGTGTGCTTGTGTCTCCAAGGGCAAGTCTTTTCAGACAGAGTCTAGGTGGGATAATGCAAAAAATGCAATCCAAGCTGGAAAAAAAAAACAAGAAAACAAACATCTTTAAATGCAGCAAAAATTATAAGTAGCTACTGAGCAGCACAGCAACTGGAAGGTTAAAAAAAAAGTAAATTTGAATGTGTTCTATTTTCTATCTTTAATATGATGGAGGTATATGATATGCATTGGTTTGATACAAATAAAATAGCAAATGCATCTGATAGTTTCACAGGGATTTTGAGACATGCTAGTTTGGACTATTAGAGTGTGTTCATTTCAAATGTTTGTTGAGAGACAAGCAGAACGTACCTTGGAAATGTGATTCTTTTACTTGATGTTTAGGGTTTGACCAGTGCATGGTTCATTAGACTCTGTCCTGTCAGCACTGCAAATACATTTTGATATTATTGCCCTATTAACTATAGCACTTATGGTGTACTTAACTCTCAGGCTATTGCTGAACACTCCTGTGACAGCCAGTACACCTGCTGTGCTATTTAATGCATCAGCACATCCTGGTGTTCTGGAGATATAAGTGTTGACAGATGTTGTTGGAAAAAAAAAGGGGGGGGATGGGGAGGGGAATTTAACTTGGTGATTTTCTTTCTTCATGTACCTTGTAGCTGAAACACTTGATGTTCCCTGTGGATGAACTAATCCACAAATTAGCCTGTTGATTTGCTCAGTTGATGAGTAGTGGAAACAGTTTGAAGTAAGCACTACTTGTCTTGAGAGATTTTATTTTTTAGAAAGGGGTTGAGAGGGAAAATGTGTAACCTTTCCTCACAGTAGGAGGGAATAATTTGGACTCAAAATTAGACCAGGGATGAATGTTCTTCCCTCTGATATTAAACCCTGCCACACATGCTACCAAGTGCCAAGCGTGGCCTCTAGATTTAGAATCGCAAACTAAAGAGGTTTTATTTTTATTTTAGACCTATTGTAATTTTTTTATAGTTATCAAAACTATCTGGAATAACTTTTCATTTCAGTGTAGTCATGGTGCTGTACTGAAATCCAGCATGAAGGGAAAAAAAATGTGTGACTTTTCAACAAATAGAATGTCCTTTTGTTATCTGAACCGAACAAACTGGTGTGGTCATAAAGAGCCTCATCAATTTTAATAAGCTGTCAGCTGCACAACTATTCAGGAAAAAACCTGCATGCTGGAAGGGGTGTGTTTTGGGGCAGAGAGCTGCAAATGCAATCAATAAACTAAGCTGAGTAGAAGAACAAGGCTAGTACAGAGGTACCACAGGTGGTTTGCAAATAATTTAAAAAAAATAAAAATCAAACACCTCTGTCGTGGCTGTCATCATATCTCAAGCATTAGTTGGAAGTAATGTTGGTTACTGGGGATTCCTGGGCAGGAATGTGATAGACTTAAACCCACATTTCCATATGAAATGAGCTGGTTGTAGCTATGATCCTATTCAAGCTATGGCTTCATTCACCTCTGTACAAATGTACCCCCAGAACACCTTGTGTGCTCCTATGATTTCAGCAACTTGGATTTATATCCACAAACCCACAGGGACATGTTCTTTAAGCCTAAATGTTAGTGCTTGTAAATACATGCCCACCTCTCCTACAAAAGCAAACCACTAGATGCCTAATTAAAAATACTAACATCTGCTTATGTTAAAAGGGTTGATCAAGTAAAGCTAAAATACCTATTTTTTTTCCTATAGTGGATTTTATATGTGTATATATATTTAGTGATACTAAAGGAAAACTTCATTAATGAAGTAATAATGCTGTCTTAAATTTAAATTAATCCTTCCAGTTGTTGGTATTACATGATGGCAACTTGTGTCCTTTCTATTCAGCTGGTTAAAGAGCAAGTGCTGGAACTCCTTCCGTGTATAATTACTAGCAGCAAAATGCTGATATTTGGATTTCAGGTGAAATTGGTGTCAGTGGCAGCTTAGCACTGTGGGACTGAGGAGCTAGGCCTGTGAAGAAGGAACCTCTTGGAGAGAAAAGGCTGTGACCTGTTGTTGAGGCTAAAGTCTGAAGCCAGGGGTTTGAACTGAGCAAATACTGTTGAGGCTAGGGCAGAATTTTATCCTTTGTATGTAAAACCCTGTTATAACAGGGTTTTGTGATTATTTTTTTTTCCCAGATGAAAAATCATTCTGCTTTAGCTCAAAGTTTAGCAGAGAACACCCATGCAACATTTGGATCTTTGGGGTGCTCTTTCTTGTTTTTGTGTCTGCAGAAAATCAGGAGTGAGCTTTGAGTGTTCAGATTCTTAATAATAAAATATGATGTGGTTGATGTATGTGTCTGTTGATACTGGAATAATTTAAATTATTTCAATTCCATTTTGAAGCTCTTGAAGCATACAGTTGGCTAGTCTTTCTGAACTCAGCCACCTGGGTAGTTTTTTCTTGTACCCACCTAATTTTCTGATGTAATTTGAAACCAAAACTCATCCCATCTGGGGAGAGTTGATGGCTGTCAGTGCACCTTTCCCAACATATCTCTCTTAGCATTACAAATTGCCTCCCCTTTCTTGAGATCAGCACTTGCTCAGTGAATGGATGTTCTACATATTGTAGCTGTTTTGAAATCCTGAGCCTCCCTAATTTGGGCTATTCCAAAGCTAAATGCGGTGGTAACATAGGGTGGCAGTGAATTTTGAATAAATTGTGTTTTGATAATGGGGTTGAGGTGAAAGACCTTTTTACACTGAAAAACCTTGAGTGTTAATTTCATGTTGTAATAATTTATTTCTGCTGATGTCTCTGGTGTGATTCAATTAGTCTAGTTAATGGTCTGTTTAGAGCTTCCTTCCTTATCTGTTTCATTTTTCTGTCCCTTTCCCTAGCTTGATGTAATGCATGGGTATGCAACACTGCAAGGGAAACATTTACGCTTTTAAAACCCTCTGTTGTATGAAATGTAAGAAGTAAAGTACTGAACATACTTAATTTACAATAGACTGCACAAAATTCACTATTACACAATTATCAAGTTGCCCCTGGGAACTTGAACCCGAGATCTTAATGCTGAACTAGAGAGAAACTCATTTCTAAAAAGAGCTCATCTTACTGCTATGCAAGGCAATGGAAAAGTAAGGCCAAAGATAATATTAATCCTGTGATCTTCACTAAGTTGATGTCCTTCTTTAAAGTAAAATATAAAATTAACAGGTGTATACCTTGAGCAATTTTTTCATTGTGCCAGCAGAATTCAAAAGAAGAGAAATACAGGCTTCTAAATACAAGAAAAACATTAGATACTCAGAAACACCCAGCAGATCCCTCAGCAGTCTGTATTCTTCTGAGTGTTTGGAAACAAGATCAAAATAATTCTTTGTTTATATTTTAACTCTCATTTTGCATGTAGTCAATGCTTAGCTTTTCAAGTCAATATATGTGGTCCTTATTTATAAACATTTTCACATCATTACATGCTCAGAAGTCCTGCTTTGCAGTCTTGCCCTCTGAACGTTAAGAAGAACCTCTCGTTGACTAAGTTCTACTCCACCAGTGCTCAACATAAGAAAATATCCATTTGCTTCTATTGAACTATGAGAATTTGGGCTAATGGGCAAAAGAATAAAAACAATGTCCAATGCTCTTCTTTTTTTAATGGGATTAATTTACATGTTATTTTGAACGTAAGTGTCTAACCCTTTGACACTTGGTTAAATCTAAGTAAGCCTGAGGCAATCATAAAACCAGTACAATGGTGGCTTCATGCTTTCTTAATTTACTAATTGGGACAAAAGTATTTCAACAACTTTAAACGTACTCTGTTAGGGAAGGAATTAAAAAACAAAGCAAAACAGCTGCTGGACCTTGTTGGGAACATCTAAGTCAATTTGAGGATCCCAAGTTGTGTGTTTATGAGTGAGGAGAGTCTTTTAGCTGGACTTGTCTTGTTGGCAGCACAGGCCTTGTCACAAGAAAGCAATAATAGGAAGAGGAAAAGATACACAACTGCTGCAAAGTTTGTTCCTTTCATGCAAACGCATCCAGACTTGCCTTCTGACTTAGGTTACAAAGCAAGCTGGGCCTGGGAGCTCGTTCTGGTCCTTAGGAAACGTTTGGTACAGTGGGTGTGACTTTGGTATGCTTGGCAACTGGAGCGAGGAGAGACCAGTGCTGGGACAGGCAGGGCATGGCTGAGGGTTGTTTGTCAACCTGTAATTAAAGTGTCTGCCTGCAGCCTGCCAGGGTGGTGGTTGCAGCTTTTGTGAGCATGGGTTGTGTGGGATAGAATTAATAGTGTGAAAGGAACTTCTGAGGGAAGGTATGCTGCAACTGCTGCCATCTTCAGGAGTGGAAACTAAGGAGCAGTCCTTTTAAATTCAAGTTAAATGGAATTCTGAGCTATAAAATCCTTGTCTAATAAAACCTACTTACTTACGTGTTACTTGCAGATGAAAGTCCCTTAGAATTGTAAACTTCCTCCTCATTTGCTCAGAACCTGCTACTTAATGATGTGACTTCATTAACTTATAGTCTAGCTTATGTCTCTTGTGGTGGTCCTTCAGGAAGCAGTTGTTTGGATTAGCCTTTACATAAAACATATCTTTGAAATAGCCGTTCAGCAAGACTGAGATTGTGGGCTGGAACCTGTGAGAATCATTACATTTGGTCACAGGGATTGCTGTGAATGTGCTTTGCCTTCTTCCTGATGATAAAGCAAAAACTGTCCAGTGTTTGTATGGGTTTGACCCAGACAATTAATAGATTAGTTTTAAGCCTGAGCACTTGTCCATCTTGTTCTGGCTGTTTAATTGTTGCACTTGGACCATTTCTTTGTTAAAACTTGTTTGATGTTCAGCAGGCACTTGACCTGTTTCACATCTGAGTTGAGCAAAATACCAAGTTCTGGAGGATGCTGCAAGGTTTCATTAAGTCATTTGTGTAAAGTGCTTTCAGGCTGTGGAGTGGTAGGGCAGTAGAAGGCAAAGCATCTTCTCAATCATTCTGGGTCAGTGTACATGGATCGTGTATTTTGAGTGTGGCTTTCTCTCTGCACTATGTCATCTCACACTGAGAATCTGCATCTCCATTTGTTTGCTTGTCTTATGCACAGGTAGCAAGTCAGCTATTTGACAGGCTGCTACATTTGTGAAAGTGTCATTGAAATCGAAGATTAATTTTTAATTAGTATTGTTTTATTTTTTAAAAAATTGGAAGAAAGCTAGAGGAGTTTCCAAGTGACCAAAGTGACACTTTTTTGTAGTACCACAGCAGTCTATTAAGAGGCTGCATTTGGCCCTCCCTGTCCAAAAAAACAGAAAAATTTTGACATAAGCAAAAAAGGAGGAAACTGGAAAGTGTGCTTAAGTAATTGCTGTAATTTTTGTGTAGTGACACCAAAATGCTTGAGATGATTATAAGGGTATTTGTGGTATAATCATGGGCTAGAGACTAAGAACTGAAGCCAAATAAACGTTTCAGGCCAGTTTTTCAGTTCATGCATGAAGATTTGTAACAACTGATAAATTTGCTATGGGGCTATGCAAGATCAAAGCAAATGTTGTTTATGATACTTCGGGGATGAGAGGAAAGGAACACTATAATCTGCTTGTCCCATTCTATAGTGTTTATAATATTATAGCCCATGTTGAATGCTTCTGTTACTTTCATTTCTAGCCCAGTCTGCAGCCTGTTGCTTGGGACCTGGAGAATAAAGAAGAAAATATGACTGCATGTTTATGCTGAGATTTATACATTAAAAAGATAAACATGCAGAGGCATAATTATATATTATTTTCTTGATCCCATATAGCTCTGTTTTTTCCTGATTAATTCCAAGATGACAGTGAATAGATTTTCTTCTAATATTTACATTTTTTTGTTTATGAATAAAGTACACTACTCTTCCAGCCAAAGGGCAAGAGTTGAATGTTGTCAACCCGCTCAAGTAGGAAATTAGACCCCTTTTGCCTCATTTTTTTCTTCAAACTGTTTTGGACTTCTGTTGTTCTAATAGAATTTAGCAGGATTCAATTTCTTGTTTGCTTGTTTTATGTCAAACCACTCAATATTCCATGCAGCACAGACTGATGTCAAAGCAAAACCCCCCAGTTTCCCAATAGCTTTTAGGCAGTTCACTCATCTGTAACTGTGTTTCCACTTGGATGATCCACTGATGATCCTGCAACTTTTTAACCTGAAATAGTGTCTGAGCCTTCCCTGGTGGGTGAGGAAGCAGTGTCAGGGTGCTGCTGTGGCAGGTGAGGAGGAAGGGATGAGCAGTTATGGTGTTTCTGCTGTAGCTACCTATGCAGGCAGAGAGCAGCCCTCTGTGTTGACTTCAGGGGTGTCTTTTTGGAGTGTTTTATTGTGTGTTGAATTTGGGAGGAACGGTTGATGTGAGCCATGGCAAACGCTGATGGACTGGTGCACACTGTACATTTGACCTCTGAAGTGCTCTTCTATTTCTGCACCACAAATGGTTGAGAGGTTTCCTTTTTCTTTACTTTTTTAGTTTTTGTGCAGTTTCCTGAGCTAATACCACAGGTCTACCTGAAACATTAGGGATGTATGTGTGTATGTTGTAATAATGTAAGAGATAATATATAATGAAATGTATTTCCTCTGTGGGGGTGATACAATTTCTGGTTAATTGCACATGGAATATCTGTTCTTTGGTTTGAATCTTATCTTCCCTGCACCCTCTTTCACACTCAACTTGCACTGGCAGTTTTGTTTAGTCTAGAGATCATAAAAATCTCTCCAGAGTTAAACTGATACAGTTTTACTACAGTCTTAGTATGGTTTCTAGTACTTTTAAGTTGTTATATCAAATTTATAAGGTGTCTTTGGATATTTTCACTGAAGTGACAGTTTAACTTGGCATTGGGGGAAGATGGAAAACTGTAATAGCAGCAACCAAGACACATCATCTTTATTAGTTGTTTTTAATAAACCATTTAATTCTATTGTCAATATATATAGACTTCTAAAGCTTTTTTATGGGCTCATGTATTTTTTTTTTCAAGAAGTATTATGAGAAGTTCTTATGTTTTGGCAGTGTATGTGGAAAATTTGGCTTGAGTGAGTATTGGTTTTGTGTGAACTTATAAGATAACTGGGGCCGATGACAGCAAGATCATCATGGAGGAAATTTGTCAGAATTGTTGTCAATGCACTGCTACTGAAAGCAAGCTTGGAATCCACACAAGAAGTGCTGCTTACCTGAAAGTTTATTCTTGCTGGGGCCAAAGGAATAATTGCTATTAGCTTCAATGAGGTTTTGATTGGTATCCAGACTAGGTTTGTGAATTAGTTCTGAATTATACTTCTGCCTGGTGTGGTCTAGGTAGAAGAGGAGTATGTAAAGGATATGGATCCAAATTGTGAACTAGACTCTAGGAAAAAAAAATACAGTGTGTTTATTTACCAGTGCTGAGAAACCTGAGTGTTTCATTATGGAATAAAGCAGTGGCTCATGGATTTTAGACTAAGAATCCTTACAGTAGGAAAGGAATGATTTTTCTTATCAGAAAAGACTGGATTCTTTCTGAATCAGCTGCCTGGGCTCTTCCACTGAAATCACTTGGATTAAGGCCACATGTTTATCTGAGGTAGTTTCATTTTAGTACTTTGTAATAAACTTAAGGGCTTTACACCTTGAGGTGGGAGAAGCTTTGATGGTGACCATTAATTCCATGAAAAACCTGGATGTCCTGTCGTATGTGCTGGAGGTGGGAGGGATTTAAAGCATCTATCTACTGAGGTAGTTTTGTAGTGAGTGTGAGGGGGGTGACTGGTGTGTTCTTGTTAATATTATTCCTTGAAAAACATGTCCTTTCCCCCTCCCTTCCACCTCATTCTCTCAGGGCAATGCCAAATGCAGAGTCTCTTGTAAAAGCTGCTAAGGAAGATTCATGTTTAACGCTACATTTCCCGATAGAAAGCAACCCTGGAATTGTTTCTGGCACCTTTTCCCTGTGTATATTATCTTGGGTCTCAAATTTTTTTTGCAGATGTGGAAATGCAGCTTTTGGCTTAGATTTTGTGGGATGATGTACGTGCTGCACATCAATACACTTGGGGAGGGGACGGTTTTGCTTTGTTTCTAAACAGTCACAGCAGCCTGTGACCTGCTGGAATTGAGTGACAAAGCTGTGTGAATTTTCAGCTACCTTGTCAGCAGTTCAGAATATCATTTTCCTTTTATAGTGTGATGATGTATATGTAAAGCTGTGTGACTGTGGGTTTTCTTTTAATATTCACAGCAGAAGGCCAGAGCTTTCCTGAGGCAAGCACAATTTATAGATTAAAATGAATATAATTTATTAGCATGAAGGTAACTCTTGCCATATAGTCAAGACTTAGATAATGCATATGTTATGGAAGAAGATACTAAATTGGCACAGGGCATTTGACCTACCACCATCTGCAAAGCCTGCACTCCAATTTTCTGCTGTTGCCATGGGCTGCAGACTCAGACAGGAAATCATGGTAGAATGGGAAAGGGTCCAAAATATACACAGCTAGAATAAGGTCTGCAGTTGAGAGGGAGTCAGAGAACAGACTATCTGTTCTACTGAACAGGCAGTGCAAAGTAAAACTGGCTTGTGTGTGTGTGTGCCCGCACACTTTAAATGTCGTTTCAGTTTTTATATGCTCATTTTTTAAAAGCTTGAATTTTTTCCACGTAAAGTAACGTGTGTAACTTCAAATGATCCATTTATATACAAGAGGCCTGATTCAACCCTCACATAATTGGCCACGCTGGTCTGACAGAAGAGTAAAACAGAGGAGAATCAGGCCCCTGACATGTGTGAAATAACCACACAGTTTTGTTTTGGCAGGTCAAACAAAGGACTCCTGCCTCCCCCTTTTCCCCCAGACTCACCCCTGCTTTGGGATTTGGTTTTGTTTTCAGGGAACAAGGCCTGGGTTCTGTGTACTGCTCTAATGTGTAGAGTTCAGAGTAGAGCTCTAGGAGGCTCTGGGATCACTTTCTAGCACTGGGTAGACTGTAGGGTCAGGGTTACCAAGGTATTTCCTTTTGAATTGTAGGTTGAAACAGTGAGTTCTGGGATGACCTGATTTGGAGAGCAAATGGGTTTTTTTATCTGTCAATGAGAGGTAAGCATGATGATCCACAGGCAACAAGCTGCACTGCTTGAAAGCTTCTGTTGGTCTGAAGAGTAGTGTGCAACTGATCAACTTATGCTCCCTTGACAGATGATGGGAGAGAATAATTTCTCCATCAGTTGCTAATTTAATCTTTGTAAAAAAGATGCTTCTTAATTAAAAAATAACAACATTGAGTGTTGTGGTAGTAAAGCTTTCTGGACTTAGAGAATAGGAGCTCAGCAAACTTCTTGTGGCAAAAAACTGAACTAAAACTTTCTCACAGGCCCATCTGTGGTTTTTAGTTCAGGCTGAAGGGAACCATACAAGAGGGTGGTTTGTTCTCCAGGCATTTTCCAACTATAGCTTGTATTAGGCTGTAACAACTGCTTCCTGCTTGCCTTAGTTGTGTATGTAGTCCCTTCTCAGCTGTATGTGAACAGGAGTAAGGTGAGGTCTGCGTGTTGCAGTGCCAGATATTGCTGGATGCAATGGTGATGCATCTGCTAAGAATGAGACTGAAGCTACCAATTAATCCAGCTGAGAAATCAAATAACTAAGGTAGTATTTAACCCTGGGGCTGGGGTCAGTGAATGAGGCACTCTACTTCATGACCCTTTATCTTTGAGTGACTGCTGCTTTTTTTGTGTAATACAATCTCAAAAAGACTTGCTGATTTTTAATTTTTATTTTAAATGGAATCTGACTGGATACAATTTTCAAACTGGACTGTCTCAGCCAAGCCATCTGCCTGAGTCTTCAGCAGCACATTGTATTTCTGAAAAGCATTCTAGCGAAACATCATAATTCTGCAAAGTTTGAGCTGATTCTACATTAAAAGAGGTGATCCAAAAAGCTGCTGGTGATTTGCATGTGAACACCGCCAAGAATTTCTCTGATGAGAGTACATAACAAAGAAGTGCTCTAGTGATTGAGTAAGGCTGATTTGAACAATCTGTTGTGGGTTGCAGCTCCTGATATTCCACAATTGTGAGAAGCTACTGTCACTTATATTTTCAATCTGTGCTTTGCTTAGAAGTACAAGATCTTTTGTTGTCAAGTTCCTTGAGCCAGTTGGGGGGGAACATACAATATTTCCTGCTTAATATATTCATAAAGCTTGCATGGGCTAGCTTCATCTGATTTTGTCACCCATAGCTGTTTTTAGAAGATGACAAAAAAGTTGTATTTGATTTGTCTTAATTAGGGATTGTTAGACAACTTCTAATTTGACTTCTGGGTCTGAATATGGATATATATTAAGAATCAGTTGCTCTCCTAACCTTGCGATTTTCTTAAAAGTTACTAAGGAGCTTGCTCAGTGAATATCTGTAAAAATGTATAGTATTCATTATATAGGAGTGGTTCATCTGAGGACACTTTTCTGTTGTTCAGGGATAACAGGTTACTTTCTGTGCTTGTTCTGTGATGAACAACAACATGAGCTTTAAAAGACTCGTGTGGGAGTGATTTCTACTTTTTGTGATTTGCTGTTGGAGAGAAATGAAGTCGTTTATATAAACCAGCTGCTTATTTTGGAACAAAATCAGCATAACACATTAAAGAACCCATTAATCACTTAGCTTGACCTTAATTTACTATTGGAAAAAAAACCAACAACCAACAACCACATCTTTCCTCTATTGTTCATTTCAGAATGCCAGGGATGCTAAGAAATATGTATTCACATCTATAGGGTAAGAGCACCAAATTTTTAATAGGGAGCAAAACCAAAATGGATTTCTGTGGAAGTATTGTCCCTCCTCTTATTCATTTTTAGGAGTAAAAAGTGGTTATATAAATGCCTGCACAAACAAAGAACTGTTGTGAACTTTCATCTTATTCCATAGTTGCTACATGTAAATTTTTGTCCTGAGGTAGTGGCTTCTTCTCTTTGTTCAATCCTTGCCAACACAAAAGCCCTCACTTTCCTGCAAATCTTCCAGGAGGGAAAAAGAGGAATAAACCAACTTCTCCATCTTGCCCCCACCTCCCCCTCTTCCCCCCCCCCCCCCCCAAAAAAAAAAATAAAAAAAAATCCCAACTCTAATTTTACAAGAGAACGAAGTCTGTGTTTAGACAAAGTTCCTTGGCACAGTGTCTTTCTCATGTCCCCTGTGTAGTTCTAATGGTACCAGAAGAGCTTACTTCTTTATAGTCGTGTTAACTTGTTGCAGTTATTTCTGAGTACTGTGGATAAATGGATCAACCATTAAAACCTAGATTAGTTCTAAGATGGAGGAAGTGGTCAGTAGATGACTTTCCAAAAAGATTGTATGATTTGGTCAGAATCCTGCTGGATATTGTGCAGGAGCATAATACAGTAATCGATTTCTGCAAATGAAAATGTAATCACAACCACAGGATCAAGCTTTCATTGAGCTTTTAAGGAAGGCACTTGAACAGCATTCTCATTTTATGGGGAGGGTGCAATCAGGTTTGTGACATTCTTTAATATATAGTAGTTCATAAAACTGGCAGTCTTAATTGGATGTAGCAGTTAGTAGAAGCATGTGAGGTGAACCAGAATGAGATCTCTTGGGGTTTGAATTGCCTCTTCTCTTAAAATACACATGGCTTCTCAAAGTGAGTAGCTGAGGTCAAGAAAAACGTATATAATTTTGTTTGAATAATGGCATTCCTGTAGCTATGCTAATGAGCTGCATTCTGCTGTCTGTCCTACAGATTGTGGACTGGACTCTGAGTTTATTTTACATCTGTCATGGCTTCTGTCTGCCATAGAGCTTGTCTCAATGCACAGTGATGTAATGGATCAGGATCTGACCTTTACTGCACTGCTTTCCCACAACTGTTGTGCAGCAATCACACAGCTGTTCACAGATTTTTTTCAATTGGCTGCTTTGGGAGACATTATTCTTTGGCCTCAGCTTCCTAATGCAAATAATCAGCCACTCTTTGGTAACAACAGACAGAGCAGGCAGCGGTGTTGAAGGAAATAAGCATTGCTTAGGTATTTGGTTCTGCTCAGTGTGTTCAGACCTTTAATGAATATTAGGTTTATTTTTATGGGCAGTGAATTATGTGCTTCCTTCCTCCCTTTGCCCCTATCTCTTCTGACAAGCTAAGATAAAAACAGCACTTCAGGAAAGGAATGAACTGCTTCATATAGATATACCTTGTAGGCTTTTTTTCATTGATGTCACAGACACTTGCTCTGTTACATTCAGCATCCCCACTGACAGCAGGGAAGTTGCATGGAGTAGCAGTTTCCAGCCTAGACTCCTGGGTTTTTGGTGTTTTTTTTTAAAAAGTGTCTTTGATTCATTCATTGTGAAAGCACTGTGAGCTTATGAATTAGACCCAAGAAAGGGTGGGAGGAGGAATACAAATGAACACTTTGGGAACTGGAAATCCTGACTGTGTAACTACTTGGTTGCATTAGAATGATGGAAACGCTGGTTAAGAGGAGCTCCTGGAGGTCATGTAGTCCCGTGTCCGACCTGTAGTTGGACTCCTGCCAGAACTAGATCAGGGAAACACGGCTTTGCATCTCTAAATCTTGAAAGTGTCTGTGGTTGATCCCGCAGCCTCTCTGAGCAACCTGCTCATTTTTTAGTGAAGAAGCTTCTCCTAATGTCCAGCCTGGGTCTCCCAAGCTCGAGTTGTGCACCATCTGACAACCTTGAGAAGAATTTGACTCTGTAATTTTTGTAGCTACCCTTCCAACAGTTGTAGGTTTCTTTTAAATTGGCCCTTAGCATCCTCATAGCCATCCGATACAAGCCCAGCTGCCTCATCATCTCCTTGAAGGCTGATTAAACAATAGGGACCTCCCCAGTCACTTACATGAATGCTGCCTGTAAGTAGTTGGGAAAGTAGAGAACTGGGAAGCAAATATTTCAGTTTCTCTACCTACTGCATTATGATGTGGAGCATTCACAAACCAAAGACTCAAAACTGTGGCTCTAAACACTAGCTGCCCCTTCTTCCTTAAACCAGCTGCCCAGGGAAACATAACTAGGTACTGGATTATGTTTTAGCCTCACATAACCCTTAAAAACAGAACATCACCTACAAAAATTAATGGACTAATAATATATGGATAAACAGTTGAAGATAATTTTAGACCAATTAAAATAACAATGCTGGTGAGTGTGCAAATGTCATTGTACCCACGCTTCTTCTCTTCCCTTTTCTTTCATCTCTCATTTATTTTGTTCTAGGTTATAAACTTTTGAAGAGATTAGGGGGTAGGTCAGGACACTGAAGGTTACTCTGTATTAACTTTGTTCAGCTCTTGAACAAAGCTCATAATAAAACTTGAACTCTTAAAGTAATTAGTAAAAATAATGTATCAGGCTTTTCACTTTCTCTTCTGTGAAAATGTTGAAATTATGCTGAAATGTTCCTCAAAGAGGCCAGATCCCGTTAGCTAGCAGTATCAGTTCTGGATGTGAGGTCCCCTCTGAGGCCAGCAATACTGGTGGAAAAACAGAGAAACATCTTTTGACATACTTAAACTCTGGAGACGTCAGCAGAGATAATCCTGACTAATACATTTTATTTAGTGCAAATACTGGTATACCCCAGAAAATGGTGTTCTCCTGTCTTGAGCAGTGTAGCTACATTAAGTCTGCTAGTAGCAAGAGGAAACCTGCTCCCTACATACAAATTCATGTCTCTCTCTAATTGAAGTAAACCCTCTGTGAAATTGCTACCCAGGAATGACCTCACTAAGGTTGTTGGCTCAAGCTCTTGGCAATCAGTTTTGAATACTAACTGCAGTAGCTAAAAAGTAGCAAAACCCCCTGTAAGCTAGAGAATAAACGTGGTGGTGTCTATGATCCCAGAAAGCTCTCTAGTTCTTCTCTTCTTTCAGTTCAAAAAAACTATTTAAAAAGTATTCTAATGTTGTATTTATTAGTTACACCCTGCCATGTGAAATCCAAAGAAATGTCTCTATATAGAATGCTAAAATGCCAGAGGTGAACTGTGCTTCAGTATTTCATATTAATCCAAGTAGCTGTAGTGAGCTACTTAAATACAAACGTTAGGGAAAAAAATCCTGCAGTATTCTAAGTCTGTTGCCAGCAAGTCTTTGAATTTAGGTAATTTCATGCATGCGGAGGTAGACTTTATTTTTCCTTCATCAGCTAAAATAACAATAAAGCTGAACTTGGTGTATTTATTTAATGAAACACAGGATCCCTGCCCTGATGGTTTTAATCAGTACTCTCGCTATGTGGTAATTAAGGGTTCTCTCCCATGGTTCTGTTTTTACTTAACTTTCAGAATGTGTAGCCAGTTTAAGTTTCCAGAGATACTTGCAACTAATGTTGCCTCATTTACATGCAGATTATCCAGAGGGGACCCTTAAACACACACTCACATTACAGACACACAGACGTTTTCAGCACTTTCTTATTCAGTGAACAGTGTACTTGAGTAAAATGTTATCTTTTGTGAGTAACTAATTCATTCCACTCTGCAGATGTGACCAGCTCTTTCATTTCTTGCACACAGGATTCAGAAGCTGAAGAGGGCTGAGAGCCAGGATTGCCTGCTCTGCAGTGTGCTACTGGATATGGCTCTGCTCATTTAAAAGTACATACCTGAAATCAGGTTCAGGCTGTAAATTTGCCACTGAGAAGCCCTATGTGCAATGCAGGTCAAGAAATGGGACATTGCTTTCTCCAGCTAGACTGAGCACATCAGTGGAAAAGAGGTTACAGCAGGCTTCTTGTCTTTAGGCTTAATAGGCAGCTCCTAAAAGTGACCTGAGAAATGTCTGTGTTCTTGTATCTAACTGTACAGCTGGGTACCATTTGCTCCTGGCAGTTACAGAATCACTGGAGACGTGAGGAAGTAGAACAAACATATAGCACTTAATGCTCTCTAAAACGGCCTCCCTGCATAATATGTGATGTTAAAATACTAGGTGGCAGTTTGGCCCGATGTAAAAGTTTTATTGGTATGAGTTTGAGCCAGCCACATTACTCAGGAAGCCACTACAGAGTTTTCAAGTCGCCTGAAGTGTGTGCTAGTAAAACCCTTTATAAAGCAATGCAACCTCATGCAAGCTGCCTGTATGAGTAGTCATCCGTGTCCTGGGATTTCAGCTAGTGGGATGTTTGATGTAAGAGTCTCTTTGTTGCTGGTTGGTACAAGTTTACTGCTTGTAAAGCCAGGCAGGAAGAGTGAGCTTGTCCTGGTCCCAGACTTTAGCAAAGGGTTACAGAGAAACCACCTTTGCAACGTGCCTCTGAAAGTGTTCAAGGGCAGGTTGGATGGGGCTTGGAGCAACCTGGTCTAGTGGAAGGTGTCCCTGCCCATGCAGGGGAGTTGAAGCTAGGTGATCTTTAAGGTCCCTTCCAACCCAAACCATTCCATGGTTATGCTGAAACCTATTAATTAAAGCTTTCTCATTGTAGAACTGAGTCTTGCTGCAAATTTCTTTCCCTTCACAAGCATTAAGATAAAGAGAGAACTTGTCAGGTTTTATCCAGCATGCTGTGCAGTATGTCTCATTGTGGGCATCTGGTGCCTCTTTTCTACAAGCAGGAAAATCAAAAAGCCTTCCCCAAAATATGACCATTGACACAATGAAGCTGAGACAGGGGGGCTTGAGTTTTGGGTTGGAAAGGAAAAAGTTGTCTTTCATTGTGTGCTGTGCACATCTCAGAATAAAATAATCCGAGAGATAAAAACATTTTGGTTGCAAATGCAAGTCAGTAGCTGGAGTGACTTGGAGTCAGGACAGGAGATGGTCAGTCTGGGCAACAAGCATATGAGCATTGCTTCCTAAATGTGGGTATATACCCAACTGGTTTTAAAGGTTTCTGAGACCATGACTGTGGATAGAATGATCTCCCCACCCCACTCCCATTCTTTAGGAATACTGGTAATTGTGAAGATGCCCTCATTGTGGAAATGCAGTCATAGGACGAAGGTATGTTGCCTTCTGATTGCAGTGGAATCTCTTACTATTTGTCTGAGAAGCTGTTGAGATTCCTGGCTCAATAGCTCTGCAGGCTTGTTCACACACTTCTTTGATCTGGCTTGGCACTTTTCTCTTTCATTCTGTTGTAATTTTTTTCTTTGTAGCTCAGCTGTTCTTAATCATAACAGCTTACGAATTTGGGTATGTACTTTAGCTCTGACTTTGAAAGTGAGGGGTTTCTTCTTTACAGTTTTATCATAAATAAAAAAATTGCTTAATAAAATATGCTTTAAATAGTTTCAACAGGAAAGCATATTACAATATATTGTGAGAAACCTGTTTAACTGGTACCAGTAGCAGTCTACCAACAGCAGCTTGACTTAAACCTGTGCTTACTAAGCACAAAAAAACTCATACACTTATGACAAATTTAATTTTATTTTGTGAATAAAATATGGATACATAAGTTCTTTTAAAAATAAGGTTTGCTCTTCCGTGTTGTGGAAGAGCTGTTGGGTGAATACAGACTACAGTTCAGAAACCTAGAAGGAGGTGGAGATTGCAAAAAAATGCTTGGAATTCTTCCCCTCTTTCATATTCTTCACCCTCCCAAAAAAAAAAAGGGAAGGAATACTGAGGATGAGAATTATTATGAGCAAACAGTAGTAACCCAGAACTGAAAGGATTTGCTGTTCCAGTGTAGCACTATAGCAGTAGTATATTGTACTCACTGGAGTGAGTTCTGTAGTAGCATCCCACTAAGAGAGGGGACTAGGGGTGTCTCCTGCTTTTGAAATGAAGGTTCAGATATTATTCCTGCTTTTATGCTGTCTGAATGGCTAGTTGGTAATACATAATCATTGGATGCAAAAAAAATATTTGCAGATCTCTCTGGCTTTGGCCATGTTGTTCCTGTGTGAATGTAAACAGTATGTGGAAGGCTGTGGGTGAATAAACATGACAAGCTATAGCCAAGGCTAGAGAACATGGGACCTGCATTCACTGCTAGGGCTGCTCTGTTGGGAAACAGGTCCCTTTTGGGGGAGGAAAAGGGAAGCGAATCCCTTTATGAAAATAAAAACACGTTATGGGGTAGCTTTGTTTCTATTGGAATAATATTTTTTTTCCCTAGTGAGGCTTGACTTCATTTAATTTGAATATTGCAGCTAATAGTACAGCACCATACCCGTTGTATTGATGTGTCACAGAAAATTCAGTTCAACTGTCCAAGGCCCCCTTTCAGCAGTGAGTGTTGGAGCTTGGGTTGAATTCTAGATGTTCTGACTGGTTTAAGTTTAGAGCTTCTGTGCTCCCCCTGCATGTGTCCAGCTGTAACTTTAGGGCTTGTGGCTATGGAGGGTAAGATGTGCTCGGCACAGCGCCAGTCGACAATGAGATTCTTCAACTATGATTTTATACCATGAGCATCAAGCCTTCCATGAAAATGACAAAAACTGCAAGACCTGACTGCAGTAAAAAAATCACTGGTGTTTGGAATACTTCCCACAACTTCTTTTAGCAGCTTCCTTCTCTGGTATTTTCTCACTAGCCTGGTAGGCTGGGACAGTCATGACGGAGAGCAGTGAAAGTGTAAGTAGCCAGTTAACTCACAGGATTTACATTCTTCTCAGCCGTGGTGTTCTGTCAGAAACAAATTTAGTGCATAACGATGAAATATTTCAAGGAATACTTCTCGCTGTGCAGGCAGCCACATTTGGGTAACATTTCCATGTTGTAGAAAAGCAAACCACTGTGCATACTCATTAGAGAAACGTGTTTGTGCAGCTCACCAGAGATCGCATCCAGCAACAACCTACACATACCCGTCTGGTGACAGGATTGCTCAGCCCAGCAACCACCTGACTTCTGCTTTGTGATTAGCTGAGGTGGTTTCCTTGTTGCAAATTATGGGAAGGTCTTTCTCTTCCTTTCTGAAGCACGTAGTCATCTATTTTTGGATTCAGTTTGTATCACATTCATGATGACTCTTGCCTGGTACGTCACAAAGCTTGTCATCATTCTTTTTTTAAACATTATATAGCTGACTAGAATTAGGGCATTCCATGCACATGAGGAAACCCTCTCTCTTCTCTTTCAGCTATACTGAAAAGCTGTATTAGTTCACTATGTGTTTGTGCAGATCACTAAGCATTGTAGGCAGGGTGATAAGAGGTGGAGAAGCTCCTGTGAAGAAGGTGACACACGAGAGTTTCGGTATGCTGCTTCTACTTCACACCCTGCTTACAAAATATTGCAAGGACTCAAGCCAGGGGCTACAAAGCTTATTGTTGTTATAATAACTTGTGACTTTGATCAAGTACCTCTTGTTAGTGTTTTACAAATACTGAATTAGCCTTGTAGCACCTTATTAAGGCAGAAAAAAATTTTGAACTAAAAAGGATAATTTGAAATGTATACAGGATAACTGTTTTGTTTAAAGTCACACAAGAAGCAAAGTGGCAAAACTGGAAAGAAAATCCTGAAACGTGTCTCAGTTGATACTGTGATGCTACCTAATGCACAGGTGTGGTGTTAGGTTAGGCCTTCTGCCACTCATCAAGAATGGAAATAGATGTGTCCTCAATGTGCTGTAGTCTGTGCTCTCTGGCCAGTGTAGCAGACAGTATGAGATTTTAGCAACATTGAGAAGCTTTTAGAAAAACATCAGGACAGCATGAATTTACAACCTGCAAACAGTGGAGGGGGGACCCAACACAGCGATACATCTTCAGCATTTAAATATATCTCCAACCAAGAAATGGGATGATGTCTTCCTGAAATTCCTTCTGCTATTGAGCAGTAATTAGAGGGCGGTCTGCTTGAGACTTATGGACAAAAGATTGTCCTAGGCTTAGGCCATAGAGTGTTAACCATTTATGTTGAGAAATTGTTATGATTAGAGATCTTGCAGTGAATTTAGCTGGAGACAAATGTTCCTGCAGCAGAGTGAGTCAAGATGAGGGCTCCCTTTTCAGATTGAGGAAACTCTCAGTGCATTGCACATGGGTTGGTTACAGAACTCCTTTCCATGTTGACAGTGAAATCTCAGTCTGGTTCTATTTGGTTCTTCCCAGAAGAGAATTTTAATATTTTACTGCCTTATGGTAGATGTTGAAGATGAAGGGAGATGCATCTGCTGCTGCATTTTTCTCTTTTTAGGCCTACTGCATGTGTGGGGCTCCATAAAGAGCTAATTACTGTATTTTTTTTTAAGTTTTTATAAAATAATGCATGAAACTGATCCTTTGTTGCATTTATGGCTCTTTTTATGACTGGAAAGCCATTTATTAGGTAAAAACAGGTTCTGTCACTAATCAGTTATTAATCATATTTCTTTTTTTGTTAGCATAACAAATCACAATGTTTTGTTTTGTATTGTTTACTTTCAAATCAGACTGACTTGATAAAATGAATATGATGTTCACCTGCATTACAGTGGTGTCTGAAATGAGGATCCGAACTCCTGTTTCTAAGCTACAATGAAATTTGTTTTAATTGCTCTTCAGACCAATGAAAACTAGTTGCTTAGTAAGTGTGGTTATTTAAGTTAAAAGTAAAGTTCTGCATGGAACTTTAGGCTCATTCCATAAATGTGTATGACCATAAATTTACCTGGTTTAGTAAATTTGTTACAACAATCTTAAATTAGATATTTTAAAGACCAGTTTTTACATAAGATGTGCTAAACCTCTGGAAATGTTGTTGACTTAAAAGTGGCTGAATTTCCATGTTGCTAAAATTGTTCTAAGATGTCTTTTCCTCTGGAGAAAAATTATTCCATATAATTTTAAATGGTTGGTCTTGCTGGTTCTGCGTAAGCTGTGGGGTGGATTTGCTCTCTGGTGAGCCTTGCAGATCTGGTCTAACACCTTCCTGATGATCCTGCCACTAGGCAGGACAGGACTTGACTGTGCATCTCTCTACCTCCTCCCTGGTGTGCTTGGTTGCCTGGGCACCCAAGTTTTCTTCTAAGGAAAACAGGAGTTTCCTGATGACTTGGGGCTGTGTAGTTGGGGAACTAAGACTGCAGGGTGTCCCTGGAGTGGTCCTGTTTGGTAGGTTAGGCATGATTGATGAGGAGCACCCAAATGGGGCAATGCCACAATAGGGTAGTGGTGACACCTGAGGGGTGCAAAACTTTCTGTATCGTTGGTTAGGTATGGTGTTTTGACATTGAGATTCATAGTTTCATCTTACTTCTGCAAGGAAATGAGACAGTTGTTCAAAAAAAATATTTTTCAAGCAGATGCTAATAAATAATAAGAGCTTAATAAAAGGTAATTGTCTCTTATGGGGAAAAGGTTTCATTTTCATCACTGGAAATTGAAACTATGATGTAGGTGGCTGCTTGCAACAGAGTCCAAACTTGGCTCTGGATCTTGACTCTGAGAACTAAGCTGGATTCATCCTTTCCTAAGAAAGGTTCTGGAGTGCAAATTATGCCCTTCCAATGTGCATGGCAACTGCATCATGTTGTGTTTATGCTGTTGTTGATGGGTTGGTATCCCAAAGAAAGCAACACCTGTGTTTAAGTGCAAGAGGATGGAACTTGGTGAATTCAATCTTGTTCTCACACGCCTGTGATCTGGACTGTTGTAGTCTTTTTTTTCCTTTGTGACTCATAGTCTATATCTGGTGGAAATATTTTTCCTAGTGAAAATTTCTGGTGTGACTTTTCACTAAATATACATTGAGTGACTTAAAAAAACCCAGTTAAACTGAAGGAGTGAGATAAAGTAACTTGCACAGGTACTACCTTTCCTGTGTTGAAGGAATTATTCTAAGGTACTGTGATGTTAGCATACAAGGGTTTATATTGCCTGTCAGCTTAATTAAAATATAATGATTAGCATAAACACATTCTTCTTTGCATTGATTGAACTGCTAACAGAACAAAGAAAGCAAGAAAGGCATGATCTGTGCCCTAAGCACTGATGATCTGTCTCTGTACACAGCATGAGAAGGAACAGAGCTGTTGAGTAAGAGGTTACCATTGCTTCGTAGTATTGTTTCAAAGTGGGAACACTCTTGAAACTGAAACTTGAAGAGTCAGGTGCTAGTGGAAACAAAACCAAATAGAACACTTGCAATAAAACATGTTAACTGCACCATCCAGTTGAACCTTGCTTTGAAATTAATGAGCACTGAGTTTTGTTCTAGTAACTTAAATTTGGTTTCATTTTTGGAGTCATACTTCCTAAAATGTCTGTCAGCGTTTAGAGTTTTTCTGTGTCGTGGTGAAAGTTCAGTAAGTCTGTCTTAAAGCTTTGTAAGTGGAGCTGCTCTGCATTTGCTAGGGCTGACCCCAGAAAGAAACCAGCATACAGACAGTTGTCTACATTGATGCCATCACTTGCTGATGAAAACGAATGCTTACAGTGTGTAAGCCCTGAAATATAGCTGAACTCTGCAGTTGAGAGAAACAAGACTATCTTTCAGAATATTCTTAATACCACTGAACAAAGAGAAAAGATCAAAGCCAACCAATCAACCCCATTTCTTGTTTTAGTCAATTGATTTCTAAAGACCCCTGTTACTATAGTAACTCCAGTAGGTCTTTTAATTACAAAATTTGTAAAAAAGCATCAATTATTTGGAACTACTGGGTGGGAGAAACAGTGGCACAAATGCTTTACCAAAAAAAAAAAAGAAAACTTGCAAACAAACTGTTGCAAACAAAGCTTGACAGGCTTCCCATTAAGCGTGACAGGGAATAACACACCATCAACATAAGCACATTGGGTTCAAGTTCTCAGAAAGCAATCCCCTGTTTCAAGGTTCCCCCTTTGGCTAAAGAGAAAAAAATCCCCATCACTGTCCAAATAAAGCACTTCCCTCTCCACAGCTACAGATGGTAGAGCTTAGTCTTTACAGACACTACATTTAATTACAGTATATCTGAGCAGAGCAGTTGTTATCATATTAACTAGCAGTTTAGAGAACTGTTCACTACTGGAACTGTTGAATACCAGCATGTGGTGCAGGTACTGATTCTATCAAAGAGGGATCATTTAGCAATAATGAGCACCTTTCAAATAATAATTGCATTTAAAGTAGATGCTGTCATCTTTTATCATCAGATATGTTTTCAAAATGGATTTATACTCCAAACAGACTTATATTGACAGTATCAGAGTAGAAGAATTTGAGGCTCATCATGTGAGCAGTTTCTAAATGCCATCTCTTGACTTGAATATGTGCCGAGTTGATGTATTTGGCAGACCTGGTGTAGCTGTGGAAGGCAACTCAGAAGTGAAATGTTGGATGTGACTCTTTCACTTTTTAAAAATGAGACAGTTTTAATGACTGAGATTTGGACTCTCTGTATCTTTATTTTTTCTCTCTGCAAGAAAGTACATATCAGTTTTGTCTGTTACGTTCCTTACTCTAGTGTGTGTCACACATCCCAAACTTTATTTCATCTTCTGACAAAGATATTAATTGCATGTCCAAGTAGTAAGCTTACCTCTGGGTCTAACTGGAGTTTTAGCCCCAACCCAGGCTAATCCTGTGCTAACTTCTATGCTCTGTGCATTGACCCTGCTTGCTTGCTTGGATGTGTTGGGAACAGAGACTGCTTGCTTTGCAGACTTCCATTTTTGAATTTTCCTGTTTACATGCCCCCTTGTATGTCAAAACCCACTTGCTTAACTGGCATGGCCAGGGTTTAATCCTGCTTTTCACTCTGCCTATTCCATTTCTGCAGGACTTGGATCCTCTCAAGTGATAGGAAATGTAACTGTGTTCTGTTCAACCTACTGTGCAAGTGCAGGGAAAAAAGGTGATTCAAAAGAAGCATCAAAAAATGTCATGTTTCTTGAAGAAACTAGTTAGTATCCAGTGTTAGAGGTGCTAGTCATTGAGAATTGCCAACACTGTATAAAATAATGGTTGTGGATACTATTCTGACCACGCTAATTAGCACTTATCTTTCAGCCTCTTCATTAACCCCTGACAGTAGCAGAACTATCTCGGTAGTGCTGTGGTTTGAAGTGCACGTGTAGTTGTAAAACACGATTGGGTTGGAAGCAGGTTTGGTGAGGTCTGGTTTCATCTTTGGCAGTCCAGTGAGGCTCTCCAAGTTCCTCATGCGTGGGTAAGTAAGAAATGAGGCACATTTCAGAAGCTGATTCAAAGTGAAAAGTAATTGTTTTATTAGGCAACATTTCTTAATGGATAGACAACCGTAACCTGGAGCTTAGAAGTAATATTCACAAAGATTAATTGTAACTTGGAGAGGTATTTTTCCATCAGCTCCATGCTTTGAACGTTCCCCTAGAGTAGCTTCCATTTAAGACTTAGCCCTTGATTGGCCTGAAGATCGTTATTTCTCAGTGTGTGAAGCAGAGCTAATGACACAAAGTTTCAGGACCCATAGCTCTGTAAAGCCCTGGGGTTTCCTTTGTCTTTAAAAATTGTTGTTTGGTTTTTTTTTTCACTGAGAAGTTTTTTAATGAGGCTTTTAATTTGGTTGTTCTTGTGATCAAAGTGGCATGCAAGAAAGGAGCAAATGTCTTTTAGAACACTGCAATATATCAAGAACAGTGGAAACAACTGTTTGCATTATAACTTCTTACAGGTAAAAGTAGCATGTCTGTTGTGCCTAATAGCACAGCCTCCTTAAGGTTCAAAACTACCACAGATGATGAAGTTTCCATTACAGGATAATAAACTCTGGATGTCAATGTGACAAAATAACTCTTATCTCTTTGGAATAAGAATGCTCTTTGAAGAGCTTCATAAAAGACTGCAGTATGAAATAAGTCTAGTGGATGGTTATTTTGAATTTCTATACAGTGTGTCAACCCAAAGGCTAAAGGGATTATCTGTGAAGTAGCAAAACGTGCAAAGTGGATGCCTTGCTTCTAGGTAGTGAACAACATCTCTCTGGGAAGCACAGGTATAAATTCTTCTTCCCCAGCAGTAATTCAAATTGGGAATGATTCCTTGAAATTACAGGAGTCTTTGAGATTCAAGGGATCTATCTACAGTTGAAGGCTAATTCATCTTTAGGTTCAATGTAGATCTCAAGTGTAAATAAGCAATAATAATAATCCTGATCCAGCATATGGTTATCTACCTCTGGAATTGGTACAACTTCTTTCCCTTAGCTTTGCTTATACTTTTAGGTGAATTAAAGTGACCAGGAACAAAGATTAACTAGAATAGTTAATGAGTTTAGTGAAGAAGTCTCCTTCACTGGAGGCATTCAAAACCCTGGAGAAGTTCCTGTGTGATGTGCTCTAGGTGACCCTGCCTGGCAGGGGGGTTGGACTAGATGATCTTTGGAGGATGGTCTTTGGATGATCCAACCCTTAGGATTCTGTGATTCTGTGAATTGCTCTTCCTGAACTAAGTGTTTGCAACCCTAAAATTAGTGGTAGATTGGATCTGAATATTTAAATTAGTCACAGTAATGTTTATGGATTGTTTTTTATTACTTTTTTATATTCATGAGCTAGCTAAATGCTAAGCTCTTCCTCAGAGGCAGAGATCAGTGGTAGTGAGGCTGAGGAGAGAGGGCTGTTTTGCTCATTATTTGACATATACACAAACTGAGCGCATATCTAACCAAAAAGAGAAACTATTTTACTGCTTTCAAGATCTAGTGCATTAACCATTTGATGACTAGGTATTGCTGCTTTACCTTTTTTTTTTCCTATAATTAATTCTGGGGTGTTAGGTTTGAATTCAGAAACTCAAAATGAAAGAGCAGATTTTTTTGTTTGTTTTTAAATAGAGAGGGAGAAACTTGTTTCCATTTCATAATGTTCCTTCTGTGCCAAAAGTTTAGAAGTCCCTTTAAGAGTGAACAATCTGGCCAGTGAACAGCATGGCTAAGGTGTGTGCCAGTTAGTAACTGGCCACCAGTAAACAGCTCTATCTGAGGACTGTCATAGTGTACATAGTGAAGATGATGAGAGGAAAAATTCTACCCTGCTCATAGAAAGGTAATAGTAACAAAAAACAATATTTGGAAATAACTGCCACAGCACTATGCTTTTATGAAATACATATCCAGTGAAATCAAAAGGAATGTAAAACTTTCCTTGGGCTAAATGGCTTCTGTCATCTCTGCCGAGAGCCTCTGCATCTCTGACAACTTCAGAGCTCCCTTATCTTCTCATCAGCTTAGCAAAAGCAGGCTTGGCTTAGTGGATGAGGATCTGTGGGTCAGAGGCTTAAACACAGTGGCCTCTGGAAGTGCGCAGAAGGGGAACAGAGATGGGTGGCACTGGTGGATAGCCAAAATTCAATTTATTAAAAAATGTGGATGCTTTTGGAGCTATTTCATTCATTAAATGCCAGGACGCTGGGAGAGAAAATAAAAGGGGATGTGAGCAAAGCTTCTGGAACTCAGCTTTACAAGATCCTATCGTTCCCAATTATGTTTGGCAAATGGCAGAATAAAATTAATGATGCCAAATGATCCTTCCATGCAGTGTGTGATAGCTTAACTGTTTTAGCTGCTTCAGTGTTGTAAATTATGGAACTGATATCATACTAATGTGATCCTTTCAGGCTTCTCGTTTATATTAATGAGTTTTAGTCATCTAAGGCAAACTGATAACTACTGATTAATAGCTCAGCAACTTTCAAACTGGCATCAAAGGCTGATCTCTCCCTTTTTTCTTTTTTTTTTGTTTTTCAACTCCTTGATGGGTTATGAGTTAAGACAGTTAACAATTAACTCAAAGATTAATTGAAATCCAGATATTAAATTCTTGATGGAAGTTAATTTAATTCCGATCGTGGCTATAGGTGATTGCAGTCAATTTTTTTTTAAGTAGCTTTGAACTTGAAAAACGAGCATGGTTTTTAAATTTTTTTAGCATTTGCAGTCTGTTGAAGAGGGCTTGTTAAACTAATATTGAACAAAGAGAAATTATCATAGCAGCATCAAATAGCTACTAGCAAAAGCAATTAAACCCCTCAGAAAAACTCCAAATTATCAAGAAGAGGCAAACTGCTTTTCTTGAAGCTTTAGACAGTTTCTAATTTCTATAGATTTGTATGAAGAAACAAATTTCTGGACAGCATGTAGAGAGCAGAATAAGAGTTACAGGTGTGTGGGTGTGAGAAGTCAAGTAACCATTGTTTAAGAAAACACGTGGGAGGGTTTGGAAGAAAAATTATTGAGAGTGAAATAACAAAAGTCAGTCTCTGAACAAGACTGGGGTTTCGTATGCAGACGGCTGCTTACAGGTGAAATCTTTCAAAGTTTGGCTTTGTGGCATTCAGTCTCTAGTTTTTCTGTATTGTCAAATACTGTTGGAATAGTCAGTGCAAATGAGACATCATCTTAACATGGGACATGCTACTCTAATACCTTGTTTAGATTTCAAAACATTCCGGTTTTGAAGCAGAGGTTTTCAAAGGCCAAGCAGACAACAACTGAGTAGAGTGTTTGTGCAGTTATGATTACAAATGCTCTGCATTTTTCCTGCACTGCTTACTCAAAATTGCATCAAACAGCTGAAGTTCTTGCCCTGGCACTCAGATAATCCAGGTCAGCCTCTGCTCTTCAAACAACTGCCTTCATTGTTTTTCAGGAGGAATATCACTACAGCCTCCTAAATAAGCTATTCCCCCAAATAAGGAAACCTGATATGCTGAGAAATCTTGGCCTGGGGATCAGAAGCTCTGATCACTAATCAGTATTGCTTTAGAATAGACAGTGATGTTAACACTTCCTCTTGGTGTCTGGTGTTTGAGCTTTAAGGCTGTCCCACAAATGGCTTCATGCATTTGATGTGCACAGTGATGGGAACTAGATTTGCACAAAAACAATCTCTACAGAAAGGAGAAGAACAAAAAAAAAGTAATGGTATGTGTTCAGTCTTCATTTTAGATCAATACATTTTACAGTCACTATATTTTCCAGACAACATCTGCTAGAAAGATAAATCCATTGTAGTGGAAATTGAATGCATATTTTAAATTCAGACAGGTTTGTATTGTATTGTCAGTGATGTAGAGGAAAAATAAATGTGAAAGCCATTTAAAAAGCTTATGTAAAACTTGCATGTGTCTTAAAGAATGTTGTCTTTTAGAATGGGACCCCAACTCAGGCTTTCTTGTCAGATTGACTAGTTTGTTTCTTGAGAGTTCTTTTCATATTTAGAAACTGAGTTTAAAGAATAACTTTAATATTCTGCAACAGAATTATACATCTGAACAATGAGCATCTGCTACAGCTTGAGATTCCTTCTTCCCTTATAAGAGTACTCTGGTTTGGAGTGTGCTGCAGGGGAGTTAGCAGCATCCCTACCAAATTTCTAGCTTAGCTTTCAAAAACTGCACAAAACTACCATCTTTGTCAATTTACCTTCTGCTCAATTTTGCAGAGGCCAGCCCGAGTTTTAAATGTCACTTAACTCAAGGTGGACAGGTTTTGGTTGACCAGAAGCCAGGTTAGTTTCATGGAAAATGTGGAGATCTGCCTGGCAGAAGTAAAATAACTACAAAGTTAATTCTTAAATTCTGAATTTTCTCCCCAGAATCAGCATAAGATGTAGATATTAAAAATAAAAATAAGAAATTAATAGGTGCTAGTATAAAATAGTTTAAATGCTTATAATTGAGATCCTCCTAATATTCAAGTTATTAACCATGGAAGAAAGGAGCACTAATATAAGCAACTTAATGTAATTGCTGAAGCCTTTCAAATTCAACTAAGAAGGGCCCTTCTAGAAGAAAATACATTAAATATTGTTTAGATGTTGAACCTAGTTTTAGAATAATGAAGAGCTCTAATTTGCAGGAGCCAAGGACTCTTCTTTTCTAGCATGTTCAATCTTCCAAAATCCTAACCTGGCTATCCCAAGTTAAGAGCCTGTTTTTTAAAACAAAACAAGACCAAAAAACCCAGTTTTGGCTAGGTTTGTGTTCTGTTATTTTTAGTCAGCAGTGTTTAATTTGTTGTTCTCATCTGTAAAGAATGGAAGGAAGGGTATTTTGTTTGTCTTTTTTTATTTTAAGGAACTTTGTTCTGCTAATTTAATACTAAAACTCGGGGGGGGGGGGGGCGGTGCTTAAGGGTCACAATAAAATGGCTCCCCAATTTGCAGTGGAGTGGCAAGTATTGACAAAACTACTGCACTGGAGCCTTGACTTTATGTTTAAGACTGTTAAAAGCTTCTGGAGCCCTAATAGTAGTAGTAATAATAATCATAAATAGTTTGAGTAAATCTTGCTTTTACTGAGTTTTAGATTACATGAGAAGGTAAGACACTGTTTTTTTCCTGTCTGGATGGATTGTTGGTCCACTTTAAGCTTTGTACCAACCTCTGTAACCACTTACAAAAACCATTCTAGCAAAATACTTAACATATTTAGTTTTCTCAAATGGGAGGAAGAGGAATCAGCCACATATGAACAGCTATGATATCCAGGGATATCATTCAGTATTCTGTCAGTCACAGCAAGGAAACAGCATTGTAGAAAATTCAGGGTGCAGTTTTATGTTACACTGAGTTCAGTCTAAGTTTAGGCTGCCAATGAAATGAGATCCTGTTCTCTCTGGGCCAGCCATGTGCTCCCACTGTTTGTGTTTGCTCTGGCTACTCTGTGACTGTGGGCAAGTTGGATCAGTTTGCTGACTTATGGGAAAACTTGCTTTCCAAAATAAAAGCAAGTTTTCCACTGAATGGGATTGCTGACCTGAGATGGAAGACTGCATAATCCTGTGCAAGGTTGAGGGTGAGAGTATGTACCTCAGGGAAAAAGAAAATAGGACTTCACTTTTCAGCAGCAGCCAGCATAATGTAAAACTGTGACCTTAGGTTATGAATGCTGATTCCATCTAGTTTAAGTGTACAGAATACTTACCATATTTTTAAAACCTCAGTTGGCACCTACGGGGTGAGATCCTGATTCTGTAGTATTGGATGTGAGCATCCCTGTATGGTTACAGTACTGCATGGCAAAACACTGACATGGGTGGAATTTGAATAGGCAAATATCCCATCCTTGGTGTCACTGACTCACCCCTTGCCAATGCATTACCTGCAGTGCTGAGCATCTGCTACATGATGGGTATTTCCTAGAGAAAAAGGAGATAAACATGAAACTTCCCTGCAGTGTAAACCTCTTATCAGAGGGTGTGGAACAAGTCTTCAAACACCTTTATTTGACTCAGACAAGCAGGAAGAAGCCTGCTACAGCCCAGACGAGTGTTCTGGGTGAATGCTTCTCAAGTTGGTGACTGCAGGCAACTACAGGGTGAAACCAGATTGAAAACAAGGTAGTGGATGGACACACTTGTTTTGTTGAAGTTTTGGGTTGTGGGGTTTTGTTTTGGTTTTTTTGGCTAGAAGCTTTGTGCCAGATCTCATCTCATTTTGATCCACTCTGTTTCCATTCACTTCAATATAGATCAGGAGTAATTTGGTTGAAGTCAAGGCCTTTATAGAGCATAATATTATCCTTTAGATTTATTCATGGAAGTAGTCCCTACAGGTAACCTGATGGGTTATGCACCATAGAATCAAGCCATAAGTCAGTGAAAGTTATGGTTTGTTGCACCAAATTGTATTTATGGTAGGAGCAGATGCTGCAAAAATAGTATGTGATAACAAACCTGTTATAGTACTTAAAATTTGGGACTATCATAAATACTGTCTGTATCACTCTCATGCCCCTTGACAGTGGAAAGTAGAATAAAGAAATTAATTTTCCACATTCAGGAGAGCAGTAGCCCTACTAGGTCTATCATAAACCTGTGAGCAGAGCCAGTCTTGTGCTCCCCAGAGAAACTCATCTCTGGGAGGAGTAAAGCCCCACTTAGCAGACCTTTGTACATTTTTAGGGGGACTGTTCTAGAAATTCACTCCGTGCATTCAAGAGCTGGTGTTCTACAGATCAATGTTCTTTATTACAGTGGCTAATAAAAAGAGCTTTATCAGGTTACCTTGCTTGGTGGCTGGTTCTGACATTTGTCTCTTAAGCATTTTCCCATTTACTGCAAGGAAATTCCAGTGAGGGCAGCTGTGCAGCAGCGGGAGTGCAGGGGCACTGCACAAACAGGAGCTTGCACTGAACACTCTAGCTAGAGCTCACCAGTAAATTTTCTCCTCCCAGCTATTCAAATGAGGCTGCAAATTTCTTGTGTCAGAGGACTCATCTTAACCGGCCTGAGCCCGTACACTGTGGTAAAAATTGTTAAAAATATCAAAATCAATTATGAGCTGACTCCTGCAAATCAGAATGTACAACCTTAGCTTGGGTTTTAAAGCGTGTCTTTGCAAAAATATTTTATGACCGTGGTAAAAATCCTTGTGCTTACCTGCCTGCTTTTGTTCAGTTACAGATTCAGGGGATAACAATGACAAAGTGTCTCTCCTGACTTCATTAATTTGCACAAGTGCATTTCTGGAGCTGCATTTTAATGTTAGTATAGTTCATTGTTACTACAGAAGGACCAAATACAAATATGAAGGCCAAACTCCTGGCTTTTTAATGAAGATTGTAAATAGAAATCAGTCACAACAGTGTAAGCAAGAGCAAAGTCTGCGCTTTAACTCTTGAAAGAGAATAGGAAGTTCAGATGGATAATTCTTTTTGGTCCTTTACACAGCACAGGAGATTGGGGTATTGTTTACCAGTACTGAAATTTACTGTAACATTCAGAAAATCTTGTTCATTGTTGTATAAAACTCTAATTTTCCCTAGTATGTCTGTTTTATAAGCCTTTTCCTTTATAATTACCAGATGTCTTAATTTTCAGTTTTCAGGTCTGATCAATGAAAAGGCTAGAAAGTGTAAAAGTGGCTTTGATTTCTTTCAGTATAACCTCTAGCTCAAAATACATGATAGCGCAAAACAGGAAGAAAAAAAATGAGAAAAATGTGAAAGCCATTGGTGTCCTAAGTGGAAGCTCTGCTCCCTGAAGGATAGAGCTATTTCATGTTCCCCCTTTCAAATGGAGCATTACAGCATATAATGCAGCAATTATTTTGTTGGGTAGGTGTTTCATTACCAACCTGGGCCTCGGAGGTGATGGGAGAAAATTTGTCTTGACCTTCCAGCGAAGCCATAAAAGAGAAATGATGTCTAAATAATAAATGTATGGGACAAATGTGAAATGCCTCATGGTGTTGCATTTAGCTTTCGTGACATCTGTGTATTATAGTATCAAGAGCTGGTATATGGATAATTTCAAAAGCAGGAATATTTGCCATTGTTTCTTTGCATTTTTGACCTTCCTTCTTCTCCTGGTTCAATCCCTCTCAAATACGGTTTAATTTTTTTTTTCTGCAGGATGTGTTTTCCTGGTTCTCCCTTAGGACTGGGGCAAACCACAAAAAGCAGATTAGGAAAAAGCCTTTGATTTCAAAGTGAGGGTGATGGGATCAGATTTTTATTTACTATACTTTGCCATATGTGCAGCAGTTGGTATTGGTAGCCACACAAGAACAAATCTTGCCTTATCCCTTTGATCCTATGACAGCAGGACCAGTAATGGTGTGGAAGAGGACATGCAGGAGGAGTAGCTGCTATGACACGTGGCCCTGCTTTGTATCACTGCTCAGGGTTTGGGGACAGCAGTGCAAGTCATTCTTGGTTTGGGGTGCCCTGAGTTTGTTTCCTTTTTTTTCTTCCTTCGTTTTCCAAATTTAGATTTAATAGTTTTTAGGACCAGCAATTGAGATTGTTGCCATTCCTAAGCTCTGACACTTTTAATTCTGTAGTTGTGTTGTTTAGTCCCTTGTTAAATAATTATAATGCTTCCTGTGCTTCTGCACATTCCAATTGCTTTGGGAAAGGCTGATTTCCTCTCTGAGTGATCTACAATAAAACTGATTTTAATGGAAAAATAAATTAGCCTAGAATAATAGTCCATTAAACAATCTCATTTTTAAATCTTTTCTTCTGAACAAATGAGAGGGTTGCCATGTGTTTTTGTCGTCTTATTTTATATTCTTCTAGATCTAATGGAGATGGGGCTTCTCTTTTGTTAAGTGAATGTAATGCCCCCAAAGAACTGCTGATCAAGACAGATAAATGATCGCTATGTTGAGCTTTATTAATGTTCCTGAGAACCCTTGTGTAACATTATCCATCATTCCAGAGCGTAGGAGTAACTTCTGATTGTATCTGGCCTGAGTGTTCTGCCTCATTCACTGTGAAGTCTCTCCTCCTCAAGGATTTCAGATACCAATCGATCAGCTGGCTTTTTGTGGGTGCTTGTGAGTCTTTGTTTTACTCCTAACTGAAGTGTTTCTGTTCTTGGCCCCAGTTCTTGGATAAAAGCAATCCTTTAGAGAAGTAAATGCTGAACAACTTACCCACTGCTTTATTGTATCCTTACTTGTGCCAAGGTCTCTTGGATTCTGTAAGATTTGGAGTAATGCTGCTGGACACAAGCTGTGCAGTGATGAGAAGAGGTGCAAAGGAGAGTGTGTGGGCAGGTGTTTGGTGCATAAAGCAAAGCTGGTGACAGCCAGGAACTTAAGCAGTAGCATCTGAAGTGCACTATCCATGAGGGGCAGGGGCTCCCAGCTGCTGAGTTCAGAATGCAGGAACAGTGGAGAGCCACTCCTTTTTGCAGTGATAAGAAACAACTGATAAGGAGATAAGCTGGATCTTGCCTCTGTTTGAAGTCTGTATTTAACCTCATATTCCCTTTGGGAAAGAAAAACTTATCCTGATACGTTGGCCTCAAAAGGTTGCCTGCACTAATTCTACCTGGGAGGCTAAGGAAGCACAAATGATGCTCAACTGTCCAAAAGACCTACCTTGACACTGAAGCTTGCCACTATCCCTTTACATCATGCTGCTTGTGTTTCTGAGGTTCCCTTCCTCCAAACACAGCTGTCTCCTGTGTTTCCCTCCATTTTCAATCTCACTTTTCCATAGTTAGGAATCTTCAGTGGCTTTCCTCTCAGCAGAGTTCCAAATGCCATTTGTGTTAAATGGGCACCCTTCATCTGAACTGACCTCAGTGTCCATCCCTAAATCCTCTTTCCATTCCTAAGACTTGCTCAGATGCTATTCTCCTTCCTTCTAGGTCCCCTTTATTCACTGACTTCTACCTTTTCATAGCTCCTTTCCACACACTTGCAGATACTGGTGTATTGGATTGTTGCTGCTTTATTTTGTTCTTTGTCTCTTCCCTAGTAAGGCCTTTTTCCAATAAAGAGCCCTTGGTAAATGTTTAAATGAAACACTCCTGTCATAAAACAACTTCTGGTAGCTGTCATGTCCCTGTAGGTGTACGTGGACAGTGATGATGTTCTCCTATGGCTGCAGCCATGGTTGGCATGTACTCATGCATGCTGGCATGGCTTAGTTTTGGGCTCTATGCCCAGCAGTGTACTGTCTGAATCTTGTCTTGGTTTTATTCAGAAAATAGGTATCTGAAGTGATTTAATGAGTATTGGTTCATTGGAGGTTTTAGCTGGCTCAGTGTAATACACAGATCTGGGGGGAGCAGGAGTGCATTATGTTATTTGTAAAAGCAGAAACTTGATGGGTTGAGAGGACAAAAAGCATGATTCATGTCTCAGTTTATGTCGCTATTATAAATCTGGGAAAATACCCAAGGAGTGGCTGTAGCTTTAACTGTTCTCAGCTGAGAGTTGGTTTTGATCACTGGGAGAAAAGCCAGCTCTTCTCAATGCTTCTAGAGAGCCTTGGTGCCATTTTAACATCCTGATGACTGTATACATGAATGCTTAACAAAACTGTCAGTACAGTGTCAAAAATACATGTACATGTATGTAAGCATACAAAAAAGATTTAGACTCTTCTTGTGATCCTCTATCTCATGACAGATATTTCTTGCTTTACTGTGTCTCAGGGGAAACAGCATCACTGGAATGTTTTCTCTGCTCTTTTTATTGCCTGTCAGTCCCTATGTTTTGCCATAAAGAGGTGGTTTTTAAAAACACACCACCAATGTCTATGTTTAGATGATCACATTTATATGTGTTTGCTGTCAGCAGATAGTTGAGATAAGCAAGAGCATGTTTCAAACTGTAAGCTGGAAGGAGCAATCACAGTGTCCCTTCAGCATTGCAGTGGCAGGATGGGTCACAACAGTGCCTATTATGCAGCTTTTTCTTTTTCCCCTCAGACAAAGATGGTACCATCTCAAGTGACTTGCCTTAACTCTTTGCATGAAATTACAAGAAGGTTCAATCTGTATCAATACAGACTTTATTAACAACAACAAATCCTGGAACTGGGCCGTGTGGCTTTCTTCATTTCATAAAATATTAAGTTCCCATTTTATGAGGCTACTCAGTAGAGGGTCTATGTAATGTGTATGTACCATGA
Source organism: Hemiprocne comata (assembly GCA_020745705.1). Lineage (NCBI taxonomy): Eukaryota > Metazoa > Chordata > Aves > Apodiformes > Apodidae > Hemiprocne > Hemiprocne comata. The sequence goes on from CM036590.1 coordinate 2,225,632, forward strand.
AGATGTTTAAGATACAAAGATGTTAGTCAAGTTTAATGCTGATTTGTGGAGAACTTAAGAAGAATGAAACACTCACTTCCCTGAAAATTACTTGCAGGTAGTAGGAAGAAATGCTATAACAGCTGTGAACATGCTCTCTTTAAAGCACTCTTAAGTAGGTATTGTGAAAGTTAATATTGGGAGCCAGATAGTCAAATACACTGCATATACTTAAAAGCTGTGTCTATCTCATGATGAAAGTCACAAAAATTCAGCTTGGCTCATGGTCTTCTTATGCTAAACTACCAAAAGAAATCAAAATTGTCTTCGCATATGTTTTCAGTCCTTTTTGTCAAAATGCTTTACTGCAAAGGTCTAGTGTTAGAGAGCTTTCTTGCTGCTGTCTTCACTGACAGTTGTGATCTCAGGTGCTGAGCCCAGTTTGTTCTATTTAAGTGAGAATTATGGACTGGATGTGAGTTGTAGTCTCTGTTTTGAATAGAAGTTGCAGAGTTTCACCCAGGAAGACAGAATGTGTGGGTCTGCCCATCCATACCTGAGAGGGATGCAGCATGCCAGTGGGGGCAAAAATGCAATTGTGGGAAGAGCAAGGATGAGACCACCCAGTCTCACCTCTAGGTTCTGGCTACCTCACTAGGGAAGATTTTGGATTTACACAAATTTCCCAAGTTCATCTCAGAATTGCAGTAGTGATTGCAGAGCCCCCGAGTAATTCTTGAGGAAAGAATTCTCCTCTTGCCCCTTGCAGAGACCTTCAAATGCCATCTTGATGCAAACTATGGTCCAATATTTTTTCTTAAGAGATAAAAGTAAGCGCTGGTCACATGCAGGATGGCTGTTAGGAGTTTGTCTCACCTGTAAGTCTAATCAGCACTATACTGGATTTAACCATCTGGTATGAATTAAGCTGGTTCATGCAGACAAGCCCCCTTACTGACTTTTCCTTCAATTGTTACTATTTTTCTGGTGCATCTCATTTTGTTGATGGTAAGGGCCCTCCACAGCATATGGCTGCTGAAGCATGGGGTCAGCACAAAGGCAACCCTTGGAGGAGAAGATAAAAAAGATTCTGTGTGGGCAACTAGATTCAAAGGAGCAATATGAAGAGCATCCCTTGAGACTTAACTCTCCTGATCAGCTAAACAAACACAGGACCAGTTAATCTTTCTGGCCCACTGGTGAGTTCAGTGGCTTTCAGAAGTTTCTGGCTGAACACAACTGAGAATCTTTGAAAGAAACGTTAGAAATATCCTACCTAGTGTGTTTGCTGTTGATTTGTGGTTGGGGGTACAACAAAAAGTATTACAGCCTCAGACAGGAAGCTCTTAGGAATTGAAGTGTGGCTTTCATTTATAGGAACCTGAAGGCCTGGTAAAGGCCAGTTATCTCTGGGATGCCAGCCAACATGATTTCTGGATTTATGTTATGTTGCCACTCTAGCAGACTTGTCTGTCAGGTCTGGTGCTTCCCCTTCAGAGGGGTTAATTTTGTCTCACTTTCTGAACACAAGGGACTAAAACTTAGCCTCTTTATTCTTTTGTTCCCCTTCCATTGCCTGCGTTAATTTAATTTGACAGCCTGGCGAATAGGATTTGTCAAATACTGTAACCTTAAGCAACACAGATATTGAAAGCTGTGCTTTAAATTTATATAATCCAGATGTGAGACCCAATAAAACACTCAGATGAAATGAAATGTCAGGCTTTGTGGGGAGAGAAAGGGAGAAATACTGTTGGCCACTTATTTTTCCACGTGACATAAAGTGCTGAGTAGGGTTCAATCAATTATATTAGTCTCCAAGAATAGAAGCAGGTTTTGTCATTTCAGTGCTGGTAGCTAATAGTAAATATGATTTATATAAAAATATTGAATCTCACAAGACCTGTTAAGTAAAAATAGTTTAGTGTTTGGGCAGTGAAAAGGCTAGTCTTAGTAAGTATTTACAGCAAGTTGCTGAGATGATCTTCAGCTCAGAATGGTAAAGTCTAATTCAGCTAATCCTGTAGTATCATATATGAAATTGTTTGATTACCTCTCTCTTCCAGCAACACAAAGCACCACTCAGAGATAACATTTCTCTCTCCTAGTAGTACTAATAAAGAAATCCACCAATTTAATGATTTTAAGTCTGCAGGAGTTATCCAGTTGGAATCAGAACTCCAGAGGAGTCAGGGGAAGGAAGCTTGTAAGCTGTTGCTGTGTGTGTGCTGGGATAAGTGAACAACAACCTCCTGTTTGGGAATTTCACTTGTTCACTTATTCTTCAATTATGAGCATAAAACAACTGTTTCTGCAATATTTGTTCTCCTGTATGTAGGAAGGGCCTGAAAGATGTATAATAATCTTAAACTAATTTTTAGCTAAATCTCTTAGCTCGCTCAGGTGACCTTTCTTTGACAGAAGAGAAGAAATTCCGACCAACACCAGACAATATTGATCAAATAGTTAATTCCCCAAAAGTGCAATTTAGTTTTAGCTAAAAAAGGATATTCATCAAATTCGGAGCATAGGCCTAATAAGTAGGATTAAAATTTGAAAAGTTTTAAACATTTCCATTTTATATTTAAACGGCAAAGATTTTAAAGTCAATATGAACTGTCATTTTAAATTTGCCTTCATTTAATATAAAAGCTGTAAAAGACTTAAAACAAATTTTCACATTTAAAAAATAATTTGATAGTAAGGCAGAAGTTTTATGCTTAGTATACATGTATACAGTAAATCCTGGTGTAGAGAACACTAAGTTGATTTGTCTGTGCCATATTGTTGTGGTATGATAAAATAAAGTTGGACTGTTCTTTGACTTATTTCCATTCTCCACCATATGAATTAGGTGTCTAGAAATTAGGTTAGAAATGGAACTGTATTTAAACCACCACCCTCAATTCCACTCTCAGAAAAAAACACCTTTCATATTTGAATAGAGTTAGACCTGAATTGAGAGCATCTATGGTTTTCATCACACCAAAACATGTATGATTAAGATTTTGCAAATCCAACCCAAATACTGGCTTCATGTGTCTGTAAATGATTATGTGCTTGAGTCAAAAGCTGTAGAACAAACCTCAAAGGTTTACTGGGAAAAAAAGGAATATGAGAAAATGAATGTGTCTGAACTTTTCCTACTCTTAAGATGCCAAAGTAGAACAGTCAAGGGATTAATTGTATTGATCAATACAATTAATCAAATTAACTGCTCATGCTGGAGTAAACTGAGTCACATGAAATGAGTGTGTTAATTGAGTGGGACACAGCAATTATATAATTTTTCAATTACTATCTGCATTGTTTTAGTACAGAATTACCTCTTATTCTAAATACCTGCAGTATAAGGCTATGACTGCTTACATCTAAAGGGAGATTTTTAATTTTATGTTTTTACATTCCCAAACCTACTAAGCTATGATATTGAAAGAGCTGCCCCAGGCTGATGTAAAGGCAAAGCTTTTATCAAAGACATTTGTTGGAAGACAAGTTTGGGGCAAACTCTGCAGTTTCTGCTGGAGTCTCCAGGTCTCCTACCCTTTCCAGGCCACACATAAGAGTACATTTTGTATGCAGCCAGCTTAGAAGTTTAGGCTGATATTACTACTAAAAGGACAAAATTTGAGCATATAAAACTTCCTAGCCCTGGATATTTTCCAGAAGTATCCTGTTAGAAATGCAGGGTGCCATAGCTGCATTAGAGAGAGACAATGCTAAGTTGTGTCCAAAGTTTTGCATGTGCTGTCATACAGAAGTTTTGGCATCAGTTACAGCTAATTCAGGTGGAGACAACACTGCTGAAAGATGTCAGTGAAGGCAGATCCACACCGAAAAATTCCGTGTTTTTTAAACAATGCAGTATCTGTCTGGATTCTGGCTCTTTGAAACCCTAGTATAACCAAGAGCAAAGGCCTAAGTAGTAGAATTGCCATTTAAAAAACTCACTCCCATTCAGCTGATTATATGATGTAGCCTCTTGGGTTTGATTCATTCATTCATTAGCTGTGTAATCCATTTGTTTCTGCTGAGGTTCCATAAATCACATGCTTGCCAGAGTGGAGAGAGTTATTTGAAAGGATGGAAGAACCATTAAGTAGAAATGAGAGTATGTGTAAAATGTTCACCCTGCATAGCTGGGGGGGATGAGCACTGGCCTCTGGACAGTATGGAGCGGAAGGACCAGCAAAACCTCAGCCATTTCCCCTGTTTCTGGTTAACCTAATAAACATGGTACTAGGCTGTTCCCAGTGGGGACATACTGCAGCTTCCAAAACTGGGAATAGCTTTCTTCTGTCATGCTCAGCCGTGGCTTTGTATGTTTTTCCTCCAAATTACAACATGGTTTTAATCTAAACAGACATCAGTTCTGTAGGCCAAGCACATCAAATATATATTGCAAGGATAACAGAGTGGAAGAAAGTAACATGGCTCACAAAGTGACCATGTGATAGTACAGGGAAGAGGAGGGGGAATTGGAGGAAAGAGCTGAGCAGGGAATGGACCCCCTAAAGCTAAGCAACTAATGGAAAAAGCAGTCAATGAATAGAGGTATTGTATTCAACTTCATGAAGGAGAATCCCCAGGGAAAGGTTAGGTTCCAGGATAAATGAAATCTCCCCTCAAATGGTGTTCTTCCCTGTCAGATAGGGCTATGGCAGTTACCTATTAAGAAACAGAATTGAGAGTATTCATCACTTGTCTCCTAATTTACATGATTCTACAAGTGTCCTGTTTTTGCTGTGATTGGAAGAGCTGTGTCATCAGGAGATTCTGCCTTTCTGAAAGGTGTTTTCTTCTAGAATCTCTCAAGCACCTCCTCCAAATTTTTTTTTTCTTCCAACTTTTTATACTTAATATAGGCTTTTTCCACAGTCGCTACAAAACTCTGGAGAACTGAGTCAGTGCTGTGTAAGTCTCCATAGCTTGGAGTCTCTTCATGTTTTGGGGGTACTAGATAATAACCAAAGAAGGCTGAAAGGTCTGTCACTGTTTTTCCTTGGGTCCCCTGTTGTAAGTGTCAGAAAGATGAGGAGTGGGACCTCCCACGGGTGGGGAGATGGATGGGTGCTGTGGATGGCTGGGTTGTAGGTCGGCTCATAGAGATTCTGGAGCAGCTGAGTGACAGCACTGTGGAAAGAAAAAGCTGGTTTGGACAGGGGATGTGAATGGTGAAGTGCTGGCTTTGGAAGCCTAAGGATTATTTGTATTGTGTGAGCTCACAGATCAGTACAGACAGGGGATATACAAATGCTGAAGAAGGCTGTTGAGAAGAGTATGTGGGGCTGAAAAAACAGATGGGGCTCCTCTTGGAACCTGCTCCAAAGCCAGAAAGCTGTTTGATATCATGATGTCATTCTTGGGACATGGTAGTAAGCTCTGTTTCTTTGTATCTGATTTTTTTGTTTAAGTGATTGCTGCTAGAATTGGAAAGTTACAGGATAACTTCAGTTTTCACTACAAAAGTTGGTTTTAGCTCCTGTGATAGTGAGAAGATTTAAAAACCATGGAATGTACAAAAAAAATGCAGAAACCTGAAAAATCCTGAATCTTGGAATACTATGCCAAGATTATTTTTTCCCCCCAATATTTTTCCCCTCATTGTCTTCAGCTCCTGAGTGTGACCAATAGTAACAACATACACATTAGGCTGAGCATGGTGCATCAGGCACTGCTTTTAACTGTGTCTAGTTCAGCTTTGGTGTTTATGTTGTTGGAGCTCTTTGGAAACTCATGGAAGTGCTAGACAAAGTGCACTTAGCCCTTATGGACTGCCTCAGGGTATTAAAATCCTGTGTAGTTATCAGGTATGTAGGTAGATATGGTCCTCTACTTAGTAGATCAAAGGTATTAAACCAGAATAATCTGCAGTTGTCAAAAAATATGGTCATAGAGAAGGACTGTGATTCTTTGATCGTTTTTAGAAAGTTGTGTTGAACTTTTTGGAAAAAGACAGATTACAGAAGTAGTCACACAGGGAAATGGGCACAAAAAAAGAGCCATTCTCAGAGTGTGAGTGAGAGTGCAAAGGAAACATACTGCGTGTAGAAGGTGTAGAGATGGCTTTAAACAGGAAAAAAAAAAAAGAATAAAGCAGAAACATGTTCTCTTCAGTATATGGTCTCTCTCTGCAGCTGCTCCTTCAGCCAGGCATGCAACAGTTTCTTTGCAGCACTCCCCGAGGACTTGGCATTGCTTAGGCTGTCAAGACCAGCAACAACACAGTGCTGCTGAAACATATGAAGCACGAGTTGAGTGGTGCCAACACTTTATAATACTACAGCTTTTTTACCCAAATAGAAGGATCCTGCACTGAACTGCTTTGTTCAGTTCTTTTTACAAATCTACACCTCTGACTTCTAGATTTTGAGACACGTGTTTCTCTCGCACTGTGGCTTTTCAGAGATGTTGCGTGTTCTCAGTCTTGTGCTTTGCACTGTATTTTGACAGATGCTTCAAAGCTTAAGTGGATCGGGCTCCAGAGAGTTGTAGATTCAAACTACAATTTCAGATGGATGAGAACAAGGGAGGAAAGTCAAGTATCGTAAGTGTCTGAACGCTGGGAAGCAAAATGGTACACAGTAACAGGATAATATGAGCAGAGTGCTAGAAGCAGAGTTACAGGACAGTTGGGACCAAGTCACTTCTTTCTGGAAATTTTCTCTCTGAAGGTCCTTGGGTTTGTTTTATAGAGCAACAGAAATGGTCTAAACTCAAGACGAAGGGGAAAATGCTGAATTTCAGACAGTGTTTTCACACTGGCTCCTCTCCCTGTGGCCACAGGTAAAATGTTTTGTTTCCAATCTGTAAAACAGGTCAGATGCTTCTTTCCCCTCCCCAGAGAGATGGTGTGGGAATTAGTTTCCATTTACCTAGTATTTTAATGTGCTGTTATTCTTTATGGTTCAGAATGGACTTTAACCATAGAGAATTTTCTCTGTGGCTCAGAAAAGACCACACCTACCACATTGCTCTCAGCTTTATTAATTTGAGTTGCCAGCAAAAAGCTAACAAATTGGCAAGGCCTCAGAGGAGAGCAACCCAAACAACTCAGGGACTGTCTGGAGGGGTTAAATTAATAATGCAAGATTAAAAGAGATAAATATATGTAGTTTGGTGAAAGCTGTTCCCCTGGAGTTAATTATGCCATATTATTCTAAAGATGTAAATGTTGAAGGATTTGCTTAGTGTGCTCCAGAGAGGTAATTGGCAGAGAAAAGAGGAAGCAAAAAGGAACTTCAAGTTGAATACCAAGGGAGAAGAATTTCCTGATAATGGATCTGCTGCTCTGTCAATCAGACTTGCAAGGAAGTGCTGAAAGCCCCACTGTTTGAAACATGAAAGTCTCCTAGATGAGGAGTAAGTCCAGAACTGACATAAAGATGAAACCCAGTGAGTCTCGTCAGCTTCAATTATTGAAATCTGAGAGATTCAGATACCATTATTGATAGAGCAGTAATGCCCAAGATCTCAAATCAGAGATGTGTGCTGTAGAAACACACAAACAAGCTTCCCCTATCTCTTGTAAAATCTGTGGAGAAATCTGGATCTAGACTGACTCAGAAGTGAGTCTTGAAGGACTACAGCCAACACTAGTAGGGATGTTCTGCCCTTTACTGGCCCTGTCCCAGCTGAGGCACATGTCTAGACCAACACGTCAAGCACAGCAGAGCTGCTCTTGGAGTAGCTGAGAGGACAGTGGCAAAGAACTCCTCCTGCCTCATCCTCTACGCATAGGCTGCAGTAGTTTGCACCTTTTCAGCTCACAGACACAAAAATACTGTCCCAGGCTTCCAAAGTCCTCCTGGTCTGTGATTATGAGAACAACTAGTGGAAGGTTCAGGAACTAGAGAGAGAGCTTAAGTAGGAAAACTGAAGGAAAATTAGTTTAACTTCCCAGTTAATTATCAACATTTTTTCCCTTTCTTAAATATTTTTGTTTCTCTCAGATTCCAGATGTTCCCATGCTGCACCATATACCAGAGCTGACCTGAATATTTGAGGAAGGATAGCTGTGGTGCCTCAGAGTTTCCTTGCAGGCAAATTTATCCTGTAGTCCTGGCAGGGTGTATTAAGCCCTTTTTAGTGCTGTGCTGTTACAATTCCTGTGTTCCCAGTGATCAGGATAGCTTGTTTAGACTAATCACAAGCACCTCTATAATGCTTAACAGTCAGCTAAGCATTTTTCCTGGAAAACAGCATCAGCAAAAATAACAGCAGTCATCGGTGTTTCGACCAGTTACATAAGATGGAGACCTAAAATCAAAGCACTCTGATTTGTGCAGTTTATTTAGATCAGACAAATTCTGAACTCTGGTCTCCAGAGTTAAGGAAGAAGTCAACCTTAATCATGGTGTTTAACTTGCCAGGCACTGGATTTGATCAGAGAACTGGATTGAATGTCCTTTGTAAACAAAACAGAACATTTGAAACCACATGTGAGGAATTACAGTTATGAAGCCTTCATCATATTGCATGGGAAATGCCTACATTATTCGTTTAGCTGGGAGCTTTTGTATTTTTAAAGAAAGTCTCAAGCTAGGACTTGAACACAAAATTCTGTATTCTTTTTTTATATCTGTTAATTTAACTGATTTTTAAAATTGAAAAGCTGTATTATTTTTGGTATTGTTGAACTCTTCACTTTAGGCTCACATCTTATAGGAGAAGGTCTGGTGTAGGCCCTCTGCAGATTAAAGCCAAGGTGGCAGTTCTGTTCCCAGGACCCATTCTGGAAGTCAGAGCAGAGTAGCTGATTTATCCAGGCTGTTTTAGCTTTCCTTATCCACTCCCTGCTGTCTGTTCATCAGAATGTGCTCTCTGCATCCCGTCACTAACACTGCTCCAAAGAGAAATGCTGTGATAATAAGTGGTAACTTGGCTGTCCCATTCATTAGATATGTTGTGACTTAATGATAACGTTAATTGAATTGGCTGAGTAAGTGCTCTTTGGGCACAATGCCAGCGTTCCTGGGAGTTAGTGGAACAGACAGGCTTCTGAGGAAGTGAATGAGATATGAGTCTGCCTGACAGTGGGCACCGATTTGGTGTCTGTTCCTGTGATTCCCATCATGTTATGGCTCTGAAGTGACATGCATAAAAGTATAGGACTGGCTGTAGTCTGCTGCTTGCAAGCTTTGGGTTTGTTTGTCACGGTGATGATGATTGGAATTAGCACTTGGCAGATGGTTTTCCCTGCCCTGATGGCATGCTCACTGCCACCTACACTTTCTTCTCATTTGGCTCCTGATCACTGCCCATTCCTGCCCTTGGCACAGGGAGGTCAGTGGCTGGCTCTTCTACCTCTTCCTTTACCCTCTGCCCTCTTCAGGCCTCTGGCATAAGGGAAATCAGAAGGCAGGATAACTTTGTTGTTGCGTTTTCAGAGATTCTTAGCAGCACGTTTGCTGGTTTTCCTTTCCATTTACTCTAGTCCTGTGTGTTGTTCTGTGCCCCTCCTCAGAATTTCTGTTAGGGAGAACCACACACTTCAGATACAGGGATGTCTTCCCATGAGATTCCCACCACATTGGTACAGGCAGGATAACCTACAAAAGTTACTGTGCTGATAGCATCATTAAAGCTAAGAGGTAACTCCTCCTGATCTGTGCTAATGCACAGTGTGTGCATATTACCAAAATCTTAGTTCTTTCATTATTTAACCATTATTTTTATTCAAGGACAGGTATGTGTAACAGGGGCCATTTCAATTATCTACTGCTTTAGTTAGATGTTCTTTGTCCTTGACTGAAAGCCCTCCATAGAGGCAGAGAGACAAGGGGGATCTCTAGGTATTCTGTTGTTTTCTGAACATAGATTATTTTATCTTCCTTCCCCCCCAAACTTTGAGCTTCAGCAAGCTCCCTCTAACTAGTAACATATGTCTAGAGATGAGGGAAGAGATGCAGGAAGGAATACTCCAAGGAGTACAGTAGCATTTCTGCATTCAGTACATTAGTCATCTGCTCTTCCAGTTGTAACACAAAATATAAAATGAATGATCTGCAAAGGAGCTGTAAATCTGAGTGAGAGAGTTTGCACTCTTCATGTAGTGATCACATAGCAGATGATAACTGCAGTTTACCTAGGGTTTTCATTTATGAGGTTCCTAAAACATTTCAGTGCTTTGAAGTAGCGAGATGTTTATTGCCTCTACTTTACAAATGAAAACACGAAGAGCCAGACAAAGCGAGATCTTGAATTTCTTGACTGACAACAGGCATTTACTGCTTTCAGTGTGAGATGCTGTATGGAAGGAGCTTTGAAAATCCAGCAAGTAGTGATCGAGGGGGAGATGAAACTGTCTGAGGTGGTGGTGAAGACCAAGATCTCTTGCTTCTTAATTTGTTCTTTGAACCTCAGTATCACCTTAACTTTTGTCTTCAAAGTCAAACTTGCCTCTATCCACAAACAGCACTTGTCTGCTGTAACCCAACCAGGGCTGTTCTCACTTGAACTTTTTGAAATCTCTCCATTGAGCCCACTCTGATGGTGATCCCAGTCAGCTGTCAGCATTTTTCTTTTAATGCTTTGGTCGTTTACTGTGCAAACCCGACCTGGGGGCCATCTCACCACCTCATTGTCCCACCTCTGTCTTTGAACACTTGAGAATGTTCTTTCTATCTCTACCCCTCCCAAGATAAGTACTCCCCCCTGCCCTGGTTTTAAATGTGACAGACACGTCTATTTACTTTAAGGCCAAAAAGCATAAACTTGTGATTTAATTGCTGTATCCTGGATATTTCTTGGGAAGGCAGGTAGCTGTAGAAATAAGAGCACTAATAGCTTTAAATCAAATTATTTTAATATGTATGGTATGTGTGTGGTCAGTTATCTCCATTAATTTTTGGTCTCACATTTGAGTTGCCCATAAAACCTCTATGACTGTTGCTGGGAGTGAGCCAGGTGGAACACAGGTGGAACAATGGCTACAAGGAGTGGAAGCACATCTTCCACAGAACTGCAGTCACGTTTGAGGTCCAGTTGCACTGCAGAATTCAGCTTTCTGCTTCTGTGCATTCCTTCGGTGTTGCCACCTGGCTCTCAGCACTGCTCAGGACCTGAGCTGGGCTGAGGCTTTGGTTCAAGCCTCATCTTGAACACATACTCTTTTTTCTTCCCCCCCCCCCCTTTGTGTTTGCTCAGACTAAACTTTGGTTACAAATCTCAGTGAACAAGTCCTTTGAGCTATGCCAATTGTTTCTGGAAGCTAGTCGTTGTTGTGTTAGTAAATGAACCAGGTAGAAAGAATGTTAAATATATCAGACTTGCAGCAACAAATCTCCTGTCAAAAGGAAAAATACTAACCTCTCCCTAACTGATGAGATAACAGCAGTTACAGCCACCAGCTGGTAGGAAGGTGAGGAACGCAGTAAACCAGGAACAGGAATAGAGTTTGAAGTATTATACAATGAGCTGCTTCATGTAGAAAAAAGTTTCTGAGAAGCAGAGACCAAGAGTGTTTTCCATACCACACACGTGGTTGTGTGCTGCTGGTACCATAAGGAAAACCTCTTCCCCTCCCTCAACCCCCCCCTACTCCTTCCAGACTTAGTAAATGCTGAAGTGGAACAGGAATTTGAATGCTGACTCAGAGGCATCAGTAGGTATTCTGTCCTGCTTGGTTTGATTCCTGCTTTTCCAGCTATAGCAGGATTTCTGCAAATGAGGTTTCAAGCTCTCAAATGCATCCACTTGCCCAGAGGGGGAATAATGAAATCCAGAACATAGCAATTCAAAACATTCCTGATTCCAAACCAATCCCCTGAGTCACTTAGGGCAAGGGACACAATTTAAGAGTGAGCTCAGTTCAAAACAAACCTGGAGCTCATTATCAATTTGGGCTGATTCAATCTCACAGCCCTTTTATTATTCCTTTCTGGGACTCTCTGAGGTGAAAGTTGTTGTATCTTCTGCTGTAGAGAGAAAGTGCCCCATGTCAGTGAGGTGCAGCACAGCCCCCCCGTGTTTGCCTGACAAACTCCAGGACTTTGCCGTACAAAAAAGGAAGCTCAGGCTAAAAGTAGGGCACGGTCAAATGATTTGCCACGAGTCAGTGAGCTCCTTGTGTCTCTCTGTATTTATCCATGAAATGGATTTAATAAACTATGAAGTGCATATTTTGAAATTGACCCCTTCCACCTTCTCCCCCCCCCCGGTATCTGCAACAAGCTATGTGAGGTGGTTGCTGTGTTAAGCAGGGACTGTGCCAAGATAACAGATGCTGAGACAGTGTCAGATATCTACCAAGTTCTCTCAGGGTCTGGCCTTGTAAGGGTATAGCTGATAGTGACTCCATCTCAGGTATCAATGGCTGTACTGCATAATTAATTATAACTGTATCTGGCAGAGAAACAGAGAAATGCTGTCTCTGTGTTAATGCTAATAACTGGATCTGTTTACTAAGGATCTATGTCACAGTTCAGTGTTGTTTTTTTTAATCTTTCCACTGGTTTATCATTTCATCCAGACTTTTCCATTAAATAATTATGTGGTAATTAATCCTTGTTGCTGTTCATATATAGCTGTTCCATCTGAGTAAATTTGTCTTACCTAGGTGACTAAGGGCAAAAGCATTCATGAACTGTCTGGGCAAAAAGTGACCCTCAGTTGAACTATACTTTAATCCTGTGGCCCTCATTCACTTCTGCTCCTGTGAAGCACAACTACCTCCATGTCACAATATGTCTTTACCTTTTTGTGTGTGCTGTGAATTTCTTTTTGGTGCATTGCCTTATACAGCCTGGCTGGGGTATTCTTAGTGAGAAGTGGAGGCTGTGGATGTGGCACGTCCCCTGCTCTGTGGTGGGGGTTCCTCCTGCAGGCTTGTCCATAGTATAGACCCTGGGAAGAACGGGGCAAAGCTCTCATTCCTGCAGGCACTGGACATCCTTCTCAGCTAGGAGTTTGTGCCAGATTCCCATGCATGTGGTTGCTGGTGAGATGTGGTCTGCTGATATGGTGTAATCCTTGCACATGAGCAGCCAGTCACATACGTTGGATGTGGGAGCTCTGTCCCTGAATTGTGAGCTTATGCATTTGGAGGTTGGGAGCAATCATGAAGTTTGGATTGGGTTGGCTCTCTTTGCTAAGATCCCTCCCTCCATGGACAGTGAGCATCTTCTAGATAGCGAATGTCTTTCAAATACACTGCATGGTTTTCTTGAATTGGGACAATGACTGCAGTACAAAACTGTTTTGTTGACAAGCTACAAAACTGTGCATGTTTTCCAGTTGTAACCTAAGGATGTCACTTAATCTTGAGACTCTCCAGCTGCACGGTGACCATGAAAGCTCAAGTGAGAGCTTTATTTTCAGTACAGAAGGGACGTGTATATATTATTCATGATGCAAAACGTAATGCAGTAAGCAGGTATTTGTGTTTTCATTCAGGTCAGTTATTTGCCTCTCTAAAAAACCTAGCAAGTAATAGGTTGGGTTTTCCCCCCTCTGCTGATTACACTTTATCCTCTTTCCTCATACCCTTCTTATCTATTCTTAATTCTCTACAGAAATGCTTTACTGAACATGTCAGATGTTTGGTATTCTAGTGTTCTCTGCACGGGCTCAGACATTTTAAGCAGTTGCTTTAGAAGACCTACAAATTGATTTACTAAATTTGAATAATCTTATCTTAAACCGTTCTGCTTTGTTAAAAATTAAGACATGGGAATTGTAAAGAAAAGTTCTTGGTGAAAATTTAAGCGTGAATCATAAATTGCTTCTAAGGATATCTGAATTTTGATTGTTTCTAGTGCAAATGCTGCATAGTCAAATTTTGATCTGATTTAAAACCCAAGCGAGCCTTTGATGTCAGTGAGGTTATGCGAGGCTGGCTTTGCAAGCCTCTCACCATTTCCTCCCACGAATACAACCCAGACTCTCAGTCTCTTCAAGCTGAGCAAATGGTTTACTGGGAAATTCACTTGGTTTCACCAAGGTTTTCCCAAGTTGTGATGTGTAAGGCAGAAAGAATATAGGCTGTTAAAAACAAGTCTTATGTATTCACCTGACAGTAGCTGGCCTAGGAGTGTAGCACTGATAGAATGCCCAATGCATAAAAGATATGTATATATACTTTTGTTTCCTTTTTTAACAGTGAAGTAGGGGGATTCTTCCAGTTTGGAGAGGCAAGAAAAGTCGATACTTAACTTATCCTTATTTTGTCTGGCCGATGACAATTGCCAATCTGCATTGCACATTATTACTGTTGTTTCTTTAAGGTAAGAGATCTGGAGGCTGCTAAAGCTTTAATAAGCATGTCTGCAGATAATGGCATGTACTGCATAGCTCAACTATTGCCTGTGCTTTTTTGCAAAGCCTTTCATCTACCAGAATAGTGTCTGAGTCTTAGTCTCTTTTTGCTCCTGCTGGTGTTGGTACATAAGTTGCATAACTCTGTGGCATCACAGCATCCTGGTGTACACAAGCAGAGGAACAGGTCTTTTTATACCTCTGTTACATATGAGAGTCTTCTCAGCATTACCACCTGAGTAGTCCTTTTGTTGCAGTGGGCTGTCTTCAATGTGGTGATTCAGTGCAATTAATAGGGCTAATTAAATATGTCCATGGTTCCATTTGGGATGGCTTAGGCAGAATGTTAGACAGCCCAGTGTGCTCTGTTGTTACAGGGCAGAAGGGACCACCAGCAGTTGAGCTATGTGTGGCAGGAACTGTTTAAAAGATGAGCTACTGTGCACTGTAAGCAGGACCAGCACATCATAAGCTTTCTACCAAATCCAAAGCTCACCTCTGGGCACTGCTTCTATGTATAAAGACCCACAGTGCAAGACACTGCATTTTATGTCTGAAAGAGCTTTCAGTCTGAGATGAGCTCTGACTAGCAATTATAGACTAGAATGGTTTGGGTTGGAAGGGACCTAGATCATCTAGGTCCAACCCACTTGCAAAGGGGGAGTTGACAACCATGGAAGAAGAAACAAGTGTAACAGGTGATGGAGATGGCTTAAGGAGAGGAAAAGAGGTACTACATGTATAGAGAAGTGGAATTACAGCTGCTTAGCTTGGCAGAACAACTCAGATACTTGCTTGGCAGTAGAAATGGCTCCTGCCTTTTCCTTGGCTGTGCCCCTGGCAGCCATGTATTCCTTGACTTGACAGTGCTTGAATTAACAAAGTGTGGTCAGTACCATGAATCCAACTCCAGCTTGTGCCACAGCCTCTCCTAGGGGAAAGGCAGGACTGCTGTAAAGGGCATAATGATTTGGGATTTGTTCGTTTCTGTAGCTTCTGGGCATGGCCTTTCCTGTAGGTCTCCCTCCTGAATGCTCCTGTAAGAGAGCCTATAGGCCCCAGGAGCTGCTGATCACACTAGCCTTTATAGTAGGGGCTAACAGAGGTAAAGTGTGTATGTGGTTTTGCTTGTAAAAAGAAGCAGAGCATGTTTTTAAGGAGCATATTTCCTTTCTGCCTCCCCTCACTGCATACAGATGTCATTTTGGAGAAAACTGTGTAGAAATCGTAGACTGTGCTATTTCCTAAAAGCCACTTCTCAGTCTCATGCATCTGTGCATGTATAGAGTCTTGTAACTCAGAAGGGCTGTTCTTATAGGTTCCATGATGAGATTTATTTTCTGGGACTTACTGGAAACATTATCAGAGAAAACTCATAGCTATTGACCCAGCTTCATTGTGTTTTTCTGTCTGGTTTTTATTATGCTTGTGGTTTTCACTAGATTTGCTTCAGCTGTGATTTATTTTAATCTTCTGCTCT
Organism: Hemiprocne comata; assembly: GCA_020745705.1. Taxonomy (NCBI): domain Eukaryota; kingdom Metazoa; phylum Chordata; class Aves; order Apodiformes; family Apodidae; genus Hemiprocne; species Hemiprocne comata. Next base: position 2,241,347 of record CM036590.1, read on the forward strand.
GGCATTTACTGTTTAAGCTTGTGTATTCCTTGCGTTTTGTTGAGTGTTACTTCTCTGTTCTCTGAGTTGTGGGGTTATTTTTAGGTGACATCCAGACCTGTGTCTTTCTCCTGAGTATGTGACACCAGTTGTCCAGATCTCAGTCAGAGCTGGATTCCAAGTCAACTCAGCATCTCCTGCTTGACTTGGAGTTCTTGCTGCCTTTCTCTGTTACTGTTGCTTGTCTGAACCTGAAAAAGTACTAAAATTGGATTTTGGTCTTCTACAAGAAAGAGAGGTCTTGTGGATTTGAACAGTGTTTCATGTACTGATCACACACTGATTTTAGCATTTAATGACTGAAAGCTAAAGAGAAATTGGGAGAGTTGAGGCTGTTGAAAGGATTAGCCAGGGTAAAGGCTGAAAAGAACAAATACTTTGGGCTAAAGCTGTCCCATAAATGCCATATGGCACAAGTGATGTATCCATCTTAATTCCTGTGTGTTGGTGCTGTATCTGAATGCCCACAGTGGGATCCGTAAACTCTGCGGGTTGCACACAGGAGTGTGGCTTTGACAGCTTTCAGCTGAAAGGACAGCCTGCACTGGGCAGGGTGGAAAGGGCTTGAACTTCCAAAGAAGAGCAAAGGGCTGAGTCAGATGGGCTGACAAAAAATGCTCCTCTTCCAGGAAGCTGGACTTCCTACTTTGAAGCTGATTTTTCCATAGAAAATGTTAAGACAAATCCTCAGTCCTGTCTTCTCCAGGGACTTTTGTTTGTTTGGTGAAAGATACCTAGAGAACTGGTAATTTTAGTTGGAGTGTTTGGGAGTTTACTTAACGTAGTAAATAACAGTTTGGTGGCATTCCAAGGCATCTGAGAAGATCTTTAAATCTTTTTTATTGAATTCATCATGTCCAAGTTCTGGGGCAAGTTTTCAGCAGGGAGATTGTGGGGTGAAGTGGGAGCTGAAGTTTTGCCTGTAGATTTGAGGTGGTTCAGTTCTAGGTGACAGATCAAATGTGACTGTTACAGAGCCCAGGATCTTTTTCTTTTTTTGCTGTTCAATGTGTGTGTTAGGGGCTTCCATTTTGTCAGTACTGTGGGCTTTTTGTAGCTCTCAGTCTGTGAGCTCAGTGCTGTTGCCTACAAGACCTGTAGTCCAACACTGTGTGTATTGTTTGGGCAGGAACTTCTCATTTGATTACCATATGATTCACAGTCTTGCTGTGATACCAGCTTATGTCATATGTGTCCTGCTCCCACACCCACAGAGCTCACATAAATTATATTTATTTTGTTTCTTTTGTAGTAAAAAGGGTGGCTGGAAACCTCAGTTGTGGAAAGCAAGTGTGGTCAACTATGACAAGATTTTCTGGCTGTTCTTCCTCTCTTCCTCTGTGTGTGTATGCATACAGAGCACTGACTGGTCTTTCCTTCCTAAGCCAGGATCTGCTTGCACCATATCCCCCTCTCTGTTCCCTCTCCTCCTCGGCTACTAACACAACCCCAATTATTAATACAAGCCTCATGTGTGTTCTGTACCTTCCTGTAGTCTCCTCTGCCAAACTGCTGCAAAAGATGCCATCCACCTGCCAGCACCTGAGAAGCAGCCAGGCTGGTGCTGCTGTGCTAAGCAGGCTGATGTTACCTTAGTGACTTGGTCTGACTGTTTCTTTAAACAGCTCTTGCTACTCTTGCATCCAAGCTTAACAGTTTAATCCTCAGTCACTCCTGTGCAGCAGGGAAGGGGTAGTGTCTCACAGAAATTAAACATTAAGGTTGTCTGCCATGGCCTCTTATCTTGGAGCTTGAGCTTGTGCATATTGCCTGCTTGTCAGATAGGATCCTGCTTCTTATCTTCAGTGAGGCAGCTGGCAGTCATGGAGGGCAACTCTGAACTGAAGCTGTAGCCCTGGGGATGGTGTTGGTGCAAATGGCACAAGTCACCCTGCCAGGGACTGTGAGGCTGTTACTGGAGGTGCTCTGAACACAGCCAGTGTCACTTGTCAAAGGGCCAAGGGGACACTAACCTCCATGTCCAGTTGCTGTTTTTCAGCTAGAGTGTCAAATGTAAAGAAACCAACCCTAGCCTTTAAAGCAGAATGCTGCATCAGTCAGGAGCAGTGTGCCCAGCATGGACTATAGTCTGCCTCAACAACCAGAGAACTGGCACCCCTCAGGAGACCCAGATTTAGACATCTGGTAACAGACTTCAGGGTAGGGCTCGAGTGCAGATAGACTGGTCTTACTAGTGGCCCAATGTGAATTCCCATGGAAACATGATGGTTTTATTACTTCAAATGAAACTCTGTGTAATCATTTAAACCATTTCATTGTTTGCAAGGCTCTGTCCCTATGCAGAAGAGCAGAGAAGCTAAAGTGTTAGGCAGAAAAATGTGACTGGTAAACCACAAGAACTGCAAAAATAATTTAGAGTGTGAATAACCCTTTTCCTCCCCTTCCCATGAGGCTTCAGTTTGATGCAGACTAATGAGCAAAACACAGCAAGCATTTTTTTTTGGTAGGAGATTTTTTTTCTGTGATTCTTAGGTAGCTGTAATATTTTATTTTAGCTCTCTGATTTGGTGTTGCCAAGCAGACTCCTAGGTAGGCTTTTTTTTTTTTTGCCTTAAGAAACTTGAACCACTCTCACCCCGGGATTCATTTTTCAGAAGATTGAACTGTTTCTCTTCTAGTTGCTGCTTTAATAGTTCTGAACCATGCAAGCCTGTATGGTTTAGTCAGTGAAAGACTGAGAGCATGATTTGGATTTCCTTGGCCAGTACGAAGCAGATCCTCCAGTGAAGCTGATGTAAAATGGCTTTGAGTTGTGATTGGTATTAAGTGGAATATAGTGCTGTGACACTCGCACTGCTGGCTTGTGACATCTTTGGGAAAGGGGCAGATGAAAAGCAAAGCCTCCCAGCTGAAGTACTGGGTAAGAGAGATTGGCATTCCCTGTGCCAAACAGAGCAAGTTGGACATCTCTTCTCCTAAATGTTTGCTACGACAGAGAAGCCAGTAATTGTGTGAAGCTGCAGGAAGTCAGAGTTAGTTTTGTGAATCGTTCTGATTTTTCATAATTTCACATGGACTTGGTCTCTTTCTGCTATAGTATAGCGTATGATCTTTAAAATATTTTGGAGCACTGTAAATGTAGAAAGGACAGCAAGGGCTGCCTCCTTGACACTCCCTCAGGCCTTGCTTCCAGTGTGATGAGCCACAGCTAGTACCTTGGGTCTTCTGTTGTTTTGTTGTTATTCTTTTTGTGGGTTTTTTGTGGGTTTTTTTAAGCAGATAGCTATCCAAACTTTATACGTTGCAGGCAAAGCTGTTTGCAATGATAGGCTGTAAAACAAATTATTAATACAGTTATTTTAGGGTAGTTTATATGGTGTGATTTATGGGTGTTCCAAAATCGCTCTGCTTCCATAGTGCAGAATCAGACTGGTGATGTTGAATAATAAAACGAATAAGGAATGTTTATTTTTAAACAAATAGACTGTGCAGCAGCAATTGCATTCTAGTTGGTTGGGAAAATGTATGAATGTTGAAAAGAGATTAGAGGCATTAGGGTGAGCCAAGATGTTATGCTTCTTAAAAGAGCAGGGAGGGGAAATTCATCCATTTCAGAGTCTGGCTCTGAGCCTGCCAACCCTTAGTCATGGCCTTGTGAAAGGGAGCAGAGCAACCGAACTGACCATTTGCTCGCCTTTTATTTTTGGAAGGAGCTGGTTTGGAATAAAGAAAAAAATAAAAATCAGCCTCTCTAACATGACAAAGTAAGCCATTTTTCTTTGGCTAGGATTTGAGAAAGGACGGCTCTGCTGTCACAAACTTGGATGCGATTGAGGCGTGCTGTGCCAGAGCCCCCCCAAGGGGATGGAGCAGCATGTTCCAACAGGGGAGATGTTCAGGAACGTCAGCTGAAGTTGAAGTTGCTCAGAACCAGGCAGGGAAAGTGGAAAGCTGCAAGGAAAGAAGTAACTGCAGTTTCAAGATGACAACTTAAGTCAGGAACGAAGTAAAGCAGAGAATCATCACTGCAATTTCAGCAGGGCTTGGTTCCATGCAAGGGGTGATGGTGAAGCATGTGAGTGTAGCTCTGTCGCCTGAACAGCTGTTGATACAGTCCAGTCAGGCAGTGGTGGGGAAAGGCCTTTTCCTCCACTAAGAAGTTAAATGGATCACATGCTCCAGCTGGAAGCCATGTGGATTCATTACTCATTGTGGAATTATGGTAAATTGTCCTCTCTGGAGCCTCTGCTCGCCGAGTGCCCACAGGAACCTGTTCTTCTGTGGGACACGCTCTGACTCTTTCTTCATTCCCTTGTGGCTCTTCTTCCAGGGTACTCATTTCCATCTCCCTATTTTACCTGGTTCATGGGGTGTTTGAAACCAGTATAAATTTAACACAGAAAAAGTCTTTGGCCAGAGAGAAGCTGTGCTGCAGAAATGAGCCTTACATGTAAAGAATATATTATCCTATATCAAAAATGCATGTTGAAAATGCCAATAGGCACTAAAAATGCCCATCTTGTTCCCCAGTTCTTAGGGGTGGAAAAGGAGGTGTGGAATAAAATGTCCCAAAGACCCTGAACAAAAGACCCAACTGGGGATATAATCTGAGAAGTGTAGAGCCCTGTTTCTGTGTCTGTAACAACATCCCTCTGCAGTCTACCTTGTGACAGGCCAAGCCTCGTGCTCATCTCTTGCTGCAAGACTCAAGATTTCAAACAAAGTAAAGCTTTGTATAAAGCATGGAGTGAAGATAAGCTGTGTGTCTTTTAGTCTAACCACAACAGATCTTTTTTTTTATTTTTTTTCTCTCTCTAGTCAGACACTGGCAATAAAGAGAATTTCCTATGTGTATAACTGGTGATCTTATAAGTAATTTGCCTGCTCCCACTGGCATGCCTGGGCTTGCCTTTCATCTCTGTTCAGTCTTTTCAAGACACAGGAGAGCACAGATAGATTTTAGCCTTATCTCATAATTTGCTGTAAAACAGCTTCTTTGCTGAATAATTCTGGTTTGAAAATGTTTTCCATCAATAGAAGATGATTGTATTTTCATCAGGCCACAGATGTTGCCACAAACGCAGAGGCAGCGCTCAGCCCATGGCCATTCATGGTGGATCTGAGCAGAACACTCTGGGGCTGTGCCCTTCCTTTGCCTTGTGGCCTGTGTAGGTTGAGAATTAGTGTTTTAATGGTGAGTACCAGAAATCTGTAATTGCAGCAACACCTACCTTGCCCTAGACAATAAACTGCTTGCTTTTCAGGTTAATACTTGCATGGAAAAAGCTCCTAACTTTGTCATGACTGTACGTGTTTGCTGAGGGTTGTCTTGCTGTTTGAGGTCTGGGGTTTGTTGTTAGTTTTTTTTTCTCCCCTAAGAGTCCTTTGGAGGAAAACCAGAATTATGAAGTAGCTTTGCTTTGAGACTGATATGTAGTATTCTGTTTTATACAGAGCATTATGTTTTATATAAAGCAGCAAACTACTGCTTGCTTGGCCGTTCATCTCCATGGATCATGAGTTTAGTGTTCACAACCCTAGGATCTTGTCCCTGTGAAGAGTGAGAGCTTTTGTGTGCTGTACTGCTTCCTCCCTCTGCCTCTCAGAGCATTTTCCAAGCATCTCTGAGGCATCATAAGTGGGGAGCAGTATTGTTAACTGTTTAACAGATGAGAACTGAGGGAAATGCTGTAGTCACATGATTTAGTGGCAGACTGGAATAAATTCAATATTTCTGCTGCTGGGTCCCATGAGCTAAGTACTAAACCTACTGTTGCCTTTACAGCCTACTAAGTCTTTTCCCACCATAACCTCTGTTTCAGCAGAGTCTTATGGTTTGTAATGCTGCCTCAAAATAGTTCTCCTTTTCTTCTGAGAATAGAGAAGTTTTTCTTCAAAATACCTACCCTCCCCCAGATTTTTATTTTTAATCATCCCCTGCTGAAAAACTCCATCAATCTGATCTCAGCTTGTCCTTCCAGCAGGAGAGAGGGGTTTGCATTGGCCCCTTCCAGAGCAGGGAATGTCAGCGCCTCTCTGGGTTATTTAAGATACATCCACGATGTAATAAATCTGATGTTGTCATTCTAATGGTACAATAACTTGGAAATGAAAGAAGTCAGCTGGGGGAATATGTCTGCACTGGAAAAATGATCCAGAATACTGTGCTGGAACAGGGCTTTGGATATTGTTGTGGAAAAATCTTGGAAGCCGTTAGTCTGGTGCACCGAAGCAATGAAGCAAAACAGTGACACTTGTTTAATGAAGGGAGAGAATATGAGAGGTGGCAGATTTGGTGCATCCCTTCCTTCTAGACTCTTTTTCATTCTTTTTTTGGGGTGGGGCAGGTCTTGTTGGCAGTATCCCTTAGGAGACAGTGAACATCAAGAAAGCAAGCCAGAGGGTAACCAAAACAATACTGAAGTAGACTCTAGCATTGAAATGATTTATCTTCTTTGTTGTATCTCCCAGCTGAAGAGACTGAATACTCTGTGTGGAAATGCCTTGAGCTTCTAGGCTGCCAACCAGGTACCATGTCGTATGTTCCATGAAACTGCTTACTGGAGATGTATTTCACCTGGAGACTGCACAGGTGCCCTGTGTTCTCCAGTTTCCTGCAAGCAGGAAAAGAATTATCAATAACCACTTCTCTTCTCCCACCCTTTTCCCTGGAGCATGTCTGACTTCCAGAGCACTGCAGTTTCTGCTCTGCAACAGTCCTGGGGAACCATGCTGGGCAAGGGCTTTGATGCCCCTGCCTCTGCTTCTCCAGCTGAAAAACAAAGATGGTGATCCTGATCTTTGCTGGGTATGGGAGCTGAGGTCGCTGAAGAAAGGGGCTATGTAGGTATTGTTTGAAACTTAAAGCTGCTTAAAAAAGAGGAAGGGCTAAGTTGTTTCAAATACATAAATCAGTGTTCCTACAAAGGGTGGGTTAGGTCTATTCATTGCATCCCAGAAGAATGGGTAGGAGGAATTCTTGGTTTGTTTTTTCAGTGTCTTAGACGAGAAGAGATTCCAAGGGACCTCTGCCTTCCTAACTAAGCAGTGCAGATTTGAAGCAGTTACCAAAGGTTCCAGTTAGACTTGAACTTGGGAACTTTAACCATGTTTGAAAAAGGAATTGACAATGATGTCTTCGATGAAGCCTAATTGTGAATCAAATCCTGACAAATATTTTCTGTATTGTGGGCCATGTTATCCATCATGGCCTTTCATGATAGTTTGAAATCAGGTCCTCAGGTTTCAGGCAAAGTACAGGTGTAGTAAAAACAAACCCAGCATTTTTTTGTCAGTGCTTGGTCTGGAGAGGTGATACAGTAATATTTCTAAAGTGCACTTCCTGTCATTATAAAATACAGTGAACAAAACTGGGACTAAAACCTCATGCAACAAATGCACTTAACTTTTATTTGGGGAGAAGACATTTGGCAGCAGAAATCAGAGACAACATAACCTCTTTGAGATAGATGACCTCTGTTTGCCCTGTAAGATTTCCTGCGTTCTGCTTTTCATTAGCTGTTTGCTTATGAGATTTATATACTGTATAGATTAAAAAAATATATAAAATATGAACTATGGTATGATTTAGACCTAACAGACCTTTGGGATGATGTGATCAAGCTTAGAAGGGCTAGAGTCTTTGTGGTTTGATGCAACACAGTTCTTACATCAATGCATGAGATCACCTAACTTCTGTAATTATGGCTGAAATGCTCTGTCATGCATACTTTGGAGTTGTATTTTTCCATCTGGGGATGTCCTTGGTATTCATGGAGGTGTCTGCCAGGGAGGAGACTTGCTGATAACTTTGAGGGAGCCTCTTCATCCTGGGCAGATCTTTAATGATTTAAAGAAAACTGAAGCTCAGATGCTAGATGCTCTTGGTTCAGTGTTGCATCCTGAAACTTCCCCCAGCACAAAAGGATTAAGAGATTTAATTTTTTTCCTAGAATGTTAGCTCTGGTGGGAGATTACTGGGAGATTACTGGAGCTGTTTAAGAGGATTCACTATTGTAAGAACTGAATACTCAGAAGCTGAACCTCTTTTCAGATCTCCTTTCATCAGAATGCTGCAGAGTGTATGGGGTGGGGAGAGATGGAGAAGGTAGAAAAAGTCTTTAAAAAAAAAAAAATCCCTTTTACATGTGCCTAAAGAGCATAATTGAGTTTATGTATAGACAGAAAGAAATCTTAAAAAAGAAAAACAAAACAACTTGCACAGTGGGGTGTCAAAAGTTTCCTGGAAACCTGTGTTGCCATATCCTGATGCTTGCACTACACTAGGGAACAAAAGCTGCGTGTGTGTTGAGCTGACAATTTCCTACCTTCTCTTCCTCAACTGCAGAAGTTTTGTGGGTTTTTTGCTGTAATGTAACAGTGATGTTTGTACTTCCGCAGCATTTACCCAGAATTGCAACACGCTTTAAGATGAGCAATTAGTCAAAGCATCTGTGTGAGTAATGTCAAGGATGGTCAGTGAACACATTTTCTCTAACTGCCCTGTAGCAGCAGCCTTCAGGGCTGAAGATGGCACCTGATACAGAGCACACAGCAGCAACTTTACACAACAGTTTGGGCCAGGAAGTGCAAAAAAAAACAACACGACAAAAACTACACGTGTCACAAGTGAGTTAAAGCAGTTGGGATGATATTGTTGACATTAAAGATGTTTCATTAACATTTCAGGTATGCAAATTCACCACATTAGTAAATAAATTAGCAATTCAAAGTTGGTGAAGAGCAGCCTTGAGGGTTATGTCCAATTCTATAGTATTGGTCTCCTCAGCAGGCAGGGTTCCCAAGCATGGAAGCTCACTTCTGTGAATCCTAGGACTGCACAATGACATGAAAGTTTTGACTTTCATTTGAAAATGAAGGTACAAGAATAAGCTTCAGATTATGTCCTCAGGGACTGAAACACTATAGAAACATCTGCGTAGCCGGTGAGAGTCTGAAATGATTGCTGTCTCCTAAACTTTGCAGAAAATGCTCAACACACTGTGGTGGTGGTGGTGATGGACTGTCTCCATGTGGCAGCCAAACCTCCTGTCCTGTCCATAGGTTCACTGACTGCCCCAGCACAAGTACTGTGGCATTGAGCATCCTACTTCTCTGTGTCCTTTTTCGTGAGGAAAGAGAAAGCAGGAGTCTTGAGGAGGCTGGGGCTTTAATGAGCTGTGGCACTAGGAGGATTTCGGACTTGCTTAACTGCACTAGTCCAGCTCTGGCTTCTCAGCATTCCCCAGATCAGTTCATACAAACAGCCAAACATTTCATATGTCTGCAGGACAGTAGTTTTCCTTTCTTAATTAGTAGGGCAGCACTGCTGTGTGTGGGCAGCTGCTGGTTTTTGTTTTCCTTTCACCCCAGCAATGACTGTATTTCCTTTTTCCAGGAAGCACTGCCTATGAACTCACCTCATTTAATGTATAAGAAAATGTTTAGATACCTCAAGATAAAAGGCATCCATAACACTGCTTCAGAATTAATGATGTCATGCCAGCTCCATCAGACAGTTTATGAGTCTTGGCTTCTTAGACTCTCATAAAATAGGTAATTTATCAGTTGTGCTAAATGAGAGAAAGCACCCTCCAGCTAAAGTCAGGAACGTGCATGCTTTGATTTCATTGGTGGGGGAAGAGAACATTGTTAGACTTGCTGTCATACTGTAACTAGACCAGTGCTGTGTTTTATTTTGGAGTGAAATTGTCTAAATATTGAAAAAGTGTTCTCCAGTTATGATCTTGAAAATACTGAAGCATGAGCTGGCCTTTTTGTACATGTAGTGTTTTCCTTTTTTAAACACAGCACCACCATAGGTATAGTGCCAATGTGCCAAGGAATTCTAAGTCTAACTTTTCATCAGCATTATTTGCTTTTGGACTGGAGCTACCTTGCCTTCATCCCTCTTTTAAGCATGAACCAAGAAAGCTCACATCTGAGAACAGTGAATTCTGGAAGTGTTCGTTAGAGATGCTCCCTCTCCTAAGAATCTTAAGATGCTTTAAAACCAAACACCACTTCCCTCCCACCAAACCAAACACCACTTCCCTCCCACCAAACCAAACAACTGAAAAACTAACTGACCAAAACCAACCTTGGGAGTAAAGAGAAGAAATGTCTTTATTTCTGGTCACAGGTAGGAAGTTTAGAGGCAGAGAAGCAGCCTTGCCCACGGTTCATAGCAGACCCAGGCTAAGGAGAGACCCAGACCTCCTGCAAAACCATTTCTCCCTGCCTGATGGACCAAGCAACTTGCTAATTTGAGAGTAATATTGTTCCAGTTCTCAGCCTATCTAGGCTGATGTAATATTTTTGGCTACAATAGGTAGAGCATAATAAATTTTCTGGAACCATTTCCAGTTCTCCGTTTCTTTTCTTATAAACAACTTCTTCCACTTGGCAAATTCAATTGTCTCAGAATGCCAGAACTATGGTTAAGTTTTCTACTGATTTCTAAAAGTAAGTCTTTCACTATTTTCTCTAAAAGCAGAAGAGAGAAATTTAAGGGATCCTACTTTACTTTCAATATTTCAGCAATTATTTCTACAAGACATGGTGGCAATATAAGGGAGTGATTTTGTGGCAACTGAACTAAATACATAGTGCTGCAGTCTCATCCATCCCCTTTTGCCCCCTAACATGTTTCCACTGCCCCTTTTATGCCTGCTCTTGCATTTATAGGTTTATACAGTGTTTGTGCTGAGGTGAGGCATTGATGTGACCAAAGCTAAGCCTACTGAGAGAGGAGGGCAGTACAAAAAAAGAAAAGTGACATCCCTCTGCTGAAGCATCTTATGATACAGCTGCACAAATGCCAATTCTAACAAAAGCAGAGGCCAGGAACACAAAGCTCAGGGTAAAAGCAGAGAGGCAGGGACACAGCTGCTCTAATACTGGAAGTAGTTGAAAGGAAGTTTGAAACAATGTAGGTGGTAATGAGAGTACCAAGCCTTCAGCTCATTTTTAATGCCCTGGTCTCTTTGAGATACTACCTCTTACCTGTGTCAGTCTGCATGGAATGGGTGATGGGGAGACATGGTTGCACTCTGGCCTGAAGCACGTTATTAGGATGATCTTTCATCAGGTCAGCTATTCAGAGAGGTTGAGGGGTGATTCAGTCTCCAGACAAAGATAACAGGTTAGACAAGTGCCTGTCACCTGTGGGGCAGGTTGATGGGGGAGCTGTCATTTGAGTATCCCATGGTGTTTGCACTGCAGATCCACAGCGACCCAGGAGAACAGCCAAGGGATACAAACCTCGTTGTTACTGACTCAAGTGTCCAGGCATCTCATCTAAGACATAACATGGGGCACATGTTGCAACACAAACACAGGAGAAACGTTCCTCTTTTACTTGTCCAAAAATGTCAAAAAAAGAATACACAACTCTTTTTCATCTGGGAAATAGAAATAGCAGAGGCTGTGGTAGCTGCAGGACTTTGATGTATTTCCTGCTCTCAAAAGCTGCAGCTTATGCCACCTTTCTGGAACACAATGGATTTTTAAATACTAGGTAATAATACAGCTCTAGCTATGGCATGTGGCCAAAATTGAGAACTTTGGGCTTGACTCCCACTGCATTTTTCTGCGCATACCAATTTTTTTACTATCTTCTGGTTTTGGTAAAAAACCTGCAGTTGGCAGATTTGATTGAAACATCTGCTTTTTGCTGCTGGCTTTGTGTAGATTTATATACTCTAGCATCATCACCAGGTACTGAGAAAGTACTTACCTAGTTAAGGGCTGGATGGAAAATCTGTCTATGACCTACTGGTTTACTGGTTAAAATGGTATATAGGGAGAAACTTGAAGAAGGAGTGGAAGAAAACTCTTTCCTTTACTCTAGAGCTAGTTTGGTTGTGCTCTAGTGACATTTTTCAAGGTGAGCTGAAGGAGATGGAATGCTTACACCTGGGTGAGACAACCAGCAAAATACAAATAGAGGAATAGTGAGCTGGAGCTCAGGACTCCTGCTGGCTTTACACAGCACAGAGATTTCCACATTAGTTGCTGTCAGCATGGAGACCCCTTGACATTATTAGGTCGAAGAAAGGTGCTAATCCATCACAGAAAATGGCTCAGCACTTGATTTATATTCATTTATCTTTGCTCTGCACAAATGCTTTGTTCCTTATCCCTCTTTGAATCAGGGCAGCCTAATATATTGGCATCTCAATCATCATTTGGCTCCTACTGAGATGAAGACGCAGTGGTTGGGCCTGCAGGGCCCTAACAGTAAATTGGTGATATATTAGTAAGAACAGGGCAGGAAGGTGAAGAGGATCTTGAAGAAATTGGGTAGTTAGGAGACTGTAGCAATTTTCTATTCATGTTTAATTATTCTGCCAAGAAGTGCAAAACAACAAAACCAAAACAAACCCAAGTATCTTCAGGTTTCAAAGTACAAAATTAAAAAATCAGTTCCTTTAACTTTGTAACTTATTATCTTGAAATTAGCCTGCTAAGGCACATGTGGAAACTGAATGACTGCCCAGATAGCTATGGTGGCTGTTGGTTCCACTGGTGTTAGGAAGAGGCATGTCCAGCTCTGCTTTATCACACTTTGTTTATTGTGCCACTTTTCAGGGCCTGAGGTGAGGGGAAGGGAGACAAATTATATCGGAGGTTAAAGGATGCAGAGGGTTGCAAGTTCCTGAAGACCCTGAAAATTTCTAGGAAAAATAAAATATTTCCAAGACAAGGAAGCAGAACTGGGTCTTCCTTATTGGACTGTTTACCAGCGCTCTCCCATTCTGCTCCTGATTCCTTCATCAGGGAATGTTTGGGGTTTTTTTCCTGTTCCTTTCCCACCATCCTCCTTCTATGTATCTATTTCCAGCCTCTCTGAGTCTCCTGTGTGCTCCTTTCCCTTCCATGTTCCTGTTGTATTTCTTTTGAGGAAAAAGATGAGTCTCAAGTACGATTTCAATTCCAAGTAAATCTATGTTGTGGAGAAGCTGGGTTTCAGATGAGAGTGATGTGTCCTATTTCCAGTTCCAATCTTTACTCCTATCTGTGTTTTGAAATTCCCTGAGCAGAGCTGTAGTGCAGTCTAGGTTTAGCCTTTACCAGCTTGTCCTGTTTTAACAGAACAGTCTCTTGCTCAAACTGTTGCTTCAGTAATTTGGTGGAAGGAATGGAGTGTCATTTGAGGGGAAAAAAAGTTCTTAGATAGTTGAGCCTCCCGAAATCTGCATCTGCCATCATTTTAGCTTTTGCTTTCCTCCGTGACAAATTTAAAAAGCTTTGTCAGACCTTTTTTCTTGGCAGTAGTCAAAGCTATTAGTGTTACTAGGCTATAGTGGTTGCATATGAACAGCTGGATCCAAAAAGTGATTACTTATGTGGTATGGGATTATTTATGTAGTATGGACCTTTGCTTTTCAAGTAACTTCCATGCTGTGCTTCTCTGCTGCACAGCACTAGAAATGCTGCACGTTGCCATCAGAGAGAGAGTTGCAATGGAGAGTTGGTTCAGCAGAGAACCAACAAAATAAAAAAATACTAATTTTATCTTACAGCCTAATGACTGCAGAAGTTTTATAGACAGAGGTAATGCTATGATCATTTACTTTTAAAAAGCTTTTCCAGCTATGTTATTTTTAATCAATGAAAGAATCTTCCTCTGTGAGCCAGTTTTCTATTATTTTTTCTGTAGGAAGGTCCCCTGTAATCTTAATCTGCAGCAGCAGTGTGTGAGATGCTGAAGGTGATCTTCACATTCATGTTCAGTGTTGGGAATGGGTGCTCACTGAAAAGGAGGGGAGGAATTCAAGATGATAATAGCTGCCTGCTTTTTTTGTGTGCAGTTAGTTTGTGTCCTTCCTCAGGTTGTCTTCTCTAGTAAGCAGGTTGCTGTGGTCCTGCTGTTTGAATAGCCCCTGACTATGACAAGTTATTTTAGCACAGTATAATCCAAGATTACTGGGAAGATAAATGGCTTCCTGATTTTGGAAGTTGTTTAGAAGAACAGGTTGCACAGTTGCAGGTAAGCAGGTAGGCTCTCCAGAGTTGGTTTCCTACCCCTCAGGTCATGCAGAATTTAGCAGCAGTGATGGGGACAGGACCGAGCTGCTCTTCTGGCAATAAAAGTGCAAGAAATGCCACTTTCTTTTGCAGTTAGCAGCAAGAGTTCCATAACATCTACAGAAAATTATTTGGGTTATCTCTCTGGAACAAACGGCAGGTGCCACAAAATCACAGTGTTATTTTTGCTTATTGTCTGTAGAACAACCATTGTGGTATTTGGAGTGCTGGCTGTGTTCTGGCTAAAGCTCTTCTGTTCACGTGTGCTCACTCTGAGCTATGCACTATTATTTCTCTTGTCAGGCTCCCTGTGTTTGCACAGTGTTGTAAAGCAATGAGAACCTGTCTTGCTTTAAAAAAATACTTTCCTTTTCACTTCTGCCATAAGGTGATTTTTCTTGTTGTTTCATCGTCTCACCTGAAGGAGGTCAGCTCTACAAATAACTGTGCTCCAAGTGGCAAGAAAATAATAGCATGCAATGAAATGGTGTAATTGGAAACTCACATGCTCTAGAGAGCTTTAAGAAGATAACACACTGACAAAATCAATTTGGGTGAATGGCTGAATCCATTACAGATACGGTGCCAGGGTGTAATAAAGACATCACAACATATTCTTCCTGTTTAGAAACAAAAGATTGAGATTGTCATTTTCATCCTTAATACAGATGCCGTGTTAAAAAACTGAAGCGTGCTAGTGCTTCCAGATTCTTCAAAGAATTGTAGCCATCCAGTCTGAGCACTGTAAAACATTGCTGCTTTTTATGCTTATGCAAAAAAGGTGCTGTTCTAGAATACAAATGCAGACAACCTGGGCTGTTGGGTTTTTTTCTCAGCTATTTAGAGTTATAAAACAATGCTGGGGGTCCATTAATCCAAGTAGTTTCCTGACCAACTATTTCAATCTTAATGTAAAGGTCTATAAATAATATGGTAGCAACAGCATTCTTTTGAAAACAAAATTCAAAGAGGTACTGTTTGAAAAGGGAATACTTGCTTAGGGCAGTTATATTTAGGGCTCTAATGGACGCATAGAAGTTATGCTTTTTATACAAACTATAAATGGCTACAGCCAAGAGACTTTGAAATGCATTTGGCACTTGTGCAATGTGAAAGGCCAGAGCCTTGTAGTGGAGTTGTTGGGTTGTTTTTCTGCTAGCTTTCCAAATATTGCCAGATTCTTGTAGTTTTGCTGCCCCTGAAGGGTACATTCAAATATAGATATTGTGTCTACTCTTGTTTGTAACTGGTGTTGAAGCCTTGACAGGCTGAATCCTGAGAAGAGTGCAAGCATGATGATGGTGAGTAGGTGAAAGAGGAAGAAAGAGGTGAAAGAAGAATGCAGATACCAAAGTATAGAGTAAAAGAGGTGCTAGAAGCCAGACCAAGTGACACACATCATGGAAGAGAGCCAAGCATGAATGTAGATGGTACAAAATGGTCCTTTAGAACCACACATGGTGTGAGCAATAGGCTAAGGTGTTGCAAAGATAGAGGCAAAATTCAGCATCTGATGACTAAGTGGAATTCCTCATCTCCACTTCTGAGTCTCTAAACAATTGGTCATTGTTGACAAGATCTCCAGGATGCTTTGATGTGAGGAAGCAGAAAGTTGCAAAACTCTGTCATTACTAAGAGACCAATTTGCTGTATTGTGGAGAAAAAAACCTGCCAAATGCAAAGGGAGGAAATAAAAACTAAAAGAGAAACAGTTTCTGTTCTGAGGTACTTGCAAGCAGTAAACCCTGTCTAGTGGCAGGTCAGACACCAACATTGTTATCTGTAGGGTGGAGGTTTGTGTTTATACTTGTCCTAAAAACTCAGGCTCAGTAAAGCTAATTTTGGGCTCCAGGCAGTTTTGGGGTAAAAATGACAAAGCTTGTGATTCATCAACTACTCATGCATGTAAAGGGTGCTGTGAGCAATTTACTGTAGCTACACTGGCAGTAATAGTGGAGATTAAACCCTAGGTATCAAAACTACAATATACTGGTGTGTTGGTTTTTTTTTTTCTTGTGAACTACCCAAGCTACACCCACCTGAAGTTTTGTATTGTCTGGCCTATGACTCCTAACAGGAATTATTTTTGTCTGTGGGCATGGTGTGCATGTGATCATCCTAGTGAGACTTCAGACCTTGTCCTCTTGAGGTCAGACTTCATGATCTCAGGACTGGGCTGTGTTTCACTTAGATAAAATTTCAGTCTTGCATTGAGTGACGGATGCATATTCCACCCTGACAAAATCAAAACTGTGCAGTTGTGCATCAGAGGGCTGGTGCTGCTGACAGTTAATGGAGACAATCCTTGGGTTGTCTAAAAAAGACCAGTCCTTCAGAAGTAGTTTGGTTACTGCTGAGTTCCTATTTTCTCATGGCTTTTTTAAAGTAAGTGGACAATAAACAGCTCTTGGGATGCTCTGATATTTTAAGTCATTCACTGATGTAATTGCAGTCTTAATGTTTATTATTAAGTGACCACAGCTTCTAAAATTCTATTTTAATGACATGTTTACTACAGCCAGGAGAGTCCAAGCAGGGTAGATTTTATCAGGCCAAGGGCTCACCTGTGCAAAGAATTCAATGAGCAGAGGGATCATGTGGAGTAAACTCTTTGAAGAGATTGCTCTGGAATAGGTGAGAAGGGATTGCACGGGATTATTCTGGAGCACTGCCCTGGTCAGGTTCTCCATCTCAGCATTCCCCAAGAAAAGGAACTGGGAGTGACAGAGGATATAAATTTACTATCCTCTTTGTGTTTGGCAAGCATACAGATCATGGGATGTATAAATAGAAGAATTGAGGCAAGTAAAGGGAGGTCATTATGGCATGTACAAAGAGCTTAGTCAGACCACATCTGGAGAGCTGGGCATGATTCAAAGACCATATTTACAGGAAGGACAGTGAACAATAAGGAAGGGATTAGAAGAGGGTATTGTAGAGGGTATGAGGGCTCTAGCTTGTGCCTGCAGTTGCTGCAGTCCCACTGGTTACTCCAATTGAAACTGGTTTTACTGTAAAAGAACCTAAATTGGAGACTTCTAAAGAATTCCAAGGGAACAGGGAAAGTGATATAAACCTTTCTCCCTAAACTTTCTAATCCCCACAGTAATGCTGCTAAAGGACTTGGAGTTCCTGGAGTTGCCATTGTTTGCCTGTTGTATCTCTCTTTTTTTCAATAAGGTTTGTTTTTCAACTTTCACACATTGTTTATTGTGTGTGTATATCTATATTGTTTCTTTATAATTTATTACATATTTGCTTAATTTGTCAGAATAACTATCCCAATATTGTACCCACAGCAGAATCCTTAAGCTTAAATTTGTTTGTTTCTTAACCCTCTCAGTTGGGTAAAGCTTCTTTTCTTGTATTATAAGCTCTTCTGAGGTGGAACTGTAATAGTTGAGTCCTTTCATCTCGGAAGTAGCTCTGTCTTGGAGAGCTTTGGGCTTGTTCATGGTAAAAGGGCTATGTGAAAGAAAGATGAACTGTTGCTAAGGGACAAAAAATGTACTGTTGACACACACAGGAAATGGGGACACCGCTGAGGTGTTGAGGAGCATGAAGGAGTAAGGTGAGAATGAGAAATTAAGCAAGAACACTGCTTCTGTCAGACTATCCTTAATGGGAATGAAGCAATATCCCCATTTTCCAGATAAGCTATCTGGGACACTGAGATGAAGTAAACTGGTTGGGATTTACACAACTAGTTAATGCTAAGTCTTCTGCCAGAGTAATTTTTTGGCACAGGCTTCTGGTTTTGTATTTCTTTCATAAAACTTTCTGACTGTTTTTGCCACTGATACATATGGGTTTTACTCCTTAATGGGCCTTACTGGATCCTGAAAATAAGAGTCCTAGAAACGTAGGTGGTTTTATCTCTCACCCTACCATTACAGTCTAGTGGGGGTCTTGGCCTGTCCTTGCACCCTGTGGAGAAGATCCAGTGCCTGGAAAGCCACGTGTGCAAAATGGCAATGGATCAGCCTAGTTTTAGGGATGTACTTATTGACAAGCTGGCACACACACACTCCTGTTCAAAAATAGTTGTAGTCACAGTACTAGGAAGTGTTTACAGTTTATATCTACAGATTATATTCTCAAAGTTCTTATGATATAAAATAGGTAGCACAGTTCTGCAAACCTAGACTACAGCCTCACAGTCCTGCCATTTATTTCAAATCTCTGGATCCAGGTTGTGAGAGCATTGGCTCCATGTTGGCCAGTTTCATACAGGCAAGGTCGAATGGCACAGGGATTCTGAACTGGGAGATCTGGACTTCACAAAGGTCCTGGTGTATGAGCTTCGTGGTTGCTTCTCCTTCTTTTGTCTATGTTTCTTCATCTAGGAGATGGAAATGAGGACAATAACCATCTCCTAAAAGCACTGATATCATTAATCTTGCAAAGTATGCTGCTGCTGCTTAAGACGAAATTTGCCCTGTCTTTTGGCAGTCATTAAAATACAAGCCAAGGATGTGTTCCCTTGAGTTTATGTTCAATTAAGCACTTGGGGCCAAGCCAGGGTAGTGGTTGTCCAGAAGACCACAGGGATATGGAAGTGGGATTAATGACTCAGTACATACTGAGTGGGTACAAAACCAAGGCCTTTCTCTTACGTTTATAGTAATTTGCCATCCTGTATATCACAGCTGGATTAAAATATGATAGTTCCTACAGATACTTCCTCCCTTCTTCCCTTCAACTTCCGGCCCAATTCCACTGTTTTCTTAGTGAAAGTGAGGCAAAGTATGTCAAACATTTCCAAGTGTGGGATGAAGACAGGGCAGGACAAAGTTACCGAGGAGTAAGGAAGCATTTAAGTGTGCCCCATCTTCCTGTGGTGCTGCAGACAGAGGGTAGTGTGACAGCTCCATCACGTGTCAGAAGCTGTGAGCTCTGCTGCTTTCACCTCCTTTTGGGCCATGAGGTGCTGCAGTGACCTGCAGCCCAGAAAAGGGGTAGTGGATTTTGAGAGTGCTTTAAAACTCTTTTGGGATGTTTTGGTACTTCAGTCAAGTAGTGCCTTGTTGACACATGGAGGATCAGACTGCACGCTTTAAGACAACGCATCTCGGATAACATTCCTGAAGTCCAAGCAAACTGCATTTGAATAACTGGAAGGGGACATTGTGTCTACAAGCAGTTGGCCAAGAGCAGGGAGCCCACATGAGAGCTGCGTGAATCAAACAGATCTGTCCAGGAGTGTCTGATTAGGATGGCTGCCCCTCGAGAAGAGATTCAGTTGAGCACTTGCAGAAGATTTGAAGATCTTTCCTCTCTGCTTGAAGCTCCTCCCTCTTCTGCTTTTCCTCCTGTGTTCAATTACAGAATTACTGTTTAATGTGGATGCAGATACAAGCAACTGTGTTTGATTTTTCTTACTGCTGACAAAGACAAACTGAAAGAGATGCCTGCCTGCTTTACAGCAAAAGCCACGTTATTTTCCTGTATGTTAGCAATTATATGCATTGTTTCCTGATCACAAGTCTTTCTCACAATCTATAGCATGACTGTTTTTAATTACAGAGCCTGATGTGTTTAGATTTGAGTGAGGTCTATCAGAAACACTTCAGTTGCCTGGTTTTGGAGAGATGGGGAGTGTTTGTTTATATTCTGTCAGAATGATCCTCTCTCATTTCATAAAACAAAGGAGAGTTGAGCTTTGCTAGCAGTGGTAGGTCAGCATGAAGAAAACAGCTCCAGAAACAGGCATTAATTCTAGATGGTGCCTTGTACTCTGAATTGATTGGCAAGAGGAACCCACATGGCATTGTGTTGCTTGGTAGGATGGGAAACAAAAACCAAGGAGAGCCTTGAATGCTCCTTGCCATGAAGAATTACAGGACTTTGTGCAAGGTGACAGCTATTTTGATGTCACAGCCAAATCCCTATGTGGGAACTGTAATTGCAGTTGATGTGGTTTTTACCAGGCCCATTGAAATCAGAGGCATTTGGCTGTTCACTTCAGCATAGTCAGGTCATCACCATCTGCCTTCAAAATTTTGGCCTTCCACATCACAGCTCAATTCCCTGGGATCAGCCATTGTTCTCACCTCACAGCATGTTTCTTACGGAATTTATCACAAGCCAAACATTGCAAAAGTATGCTGATGCTGGAGACTGAGACCATTTTTTCTTTTTTGGTTTCCTAGTACGCTTTTGTAGTATATTCACAGCAGGTTTCATTTCACCTAGGTGGCTTTTTGCAGTACTAGGGGCTTTTAGAAACAATTTCTAATGTATGAAGACGTTCCTGAATTTTCGGAGGGCTTTTGTTTCTGGCCAGTTTTGCCCAACAGGTACTTGTTTCCTGTTGTGCTAACTGGAGTTCTGGTAGTGATCAGTATCAATGGCCACTGCTTTAGGTGAGATGCAAACACAAGACACAGAGACAATCCTTGCCCAGAGAACCTGTTTTTATTCTGGCCAAAAGAAGAAATCAATACACATTATACTAGGTTTATTAGAAAAAAAAATAACTAAATAAAAAGGGCATTTTTTTTTTCTGTGTCATTAGTTTCCAGTGTATACCCCTGTCTTAATTATATTCCTGATTCTTTGCCTAACCTGTCATGAATACAGCCAGTGCATTTCTGAAATAAGGGAGTGTTAGTATCCTGGGCACTTGCCATGAGGAATCCCAGACAAGCAGAATTCAAGTACTTTCCAGACAAGCAGAATTCAAGTACTTTCCAGACAAGTCTCCTTGGCACTTTGCCACTCATGAGTGGCCCCATCTTCACCTCCAGACATCATGTAAGTGTTTGAAAGTCATGAAATGGCTGATGAGTTAATCATTAGGAAGTCATCTCCCAACATGAAGGATTTAGATTTAAGTAGAGAGAGCACAGAGAAAATCATTACAACGAGGTAAAATGATGGCTGGTCCTTTTTCATTAATATAACATCAAGTGTGAAGATAAGTTGGGTACTTTAAAAAGTATTCGAAATAAGGATTTTAAACATCCACATCTTAAAATAAAATCCAGGTAGAAGTGTGTGTCTGCTTGTACATTGATATCAAAAGAGCAGAACTTGAGGCCAGCCTCTGAATTATCAGGGGACATTCAGAGATGGACCCATGGTTCCTTCCAGAAGTTGCCTTGCCTTGAGGACTGGAGTGGTTGCCCAGCTTGGGGAAACTACACAGTGTTTGCACAGCCCTGCTCAGGGAGGAACCACCTTCTAGCCAAAGATCTCAGTAGATCTGCTGTACCTCTTAAAGCAGAAAGATGTCCAAGAGTGTGAGCAGACTTTTCCCTGGACCTAGCTCAGGCTGTGGAAACATTTTCAGTTGCTATTAAAAAGCGTGAAATTACAGACAACAATTTCAAGATCTTGAGGCAAGCAGAATAATTTGAGTTTAAGGAACTGCCTAACTGGAATTTCACCCAGTCGTGACTGCCTCTAAGATCATTGGCAGCCAGTACCCATGAACAGGTTTCATAAATTAACTGAGGTAGAATAAATATGCCTTTATTTCCAGCTGCTATTTCAAAGGCTGTGGAAATATCAGAAACAAATTGCCAGTCAGCTGTGCCTTAATCACAGTACTACTAATGTGCTTTCAATTGGGCTGCTACAGGGGGTTGCTTCATGCCATTTTAGAAAGGTGACTTCTTAGCTCCTTGTGCTCTTGAGGCCTGATTCAAGCCCTGCTCAAATTAATAGGTTCTCATTAATTTCACCTGGGTTTGGTTCCCATACTTAAAATCTTGGCTAATTAAAAAAAAAAAATAATAAAAAATTGTGACCAGAATGCCAGGATACAGCCAGGGATGTGTAGGAAACACAACAGAGCCCACATCACAGAAAGTATTGTAAGAACAGTGGTGTGCCTGCCTGAATGCTTTGTTCCTGTGGGGTAATTATGTGCTGTTTCACATTGCTGTTTTGTGGGGAAAACACATTCTTGAACATCAGGAAATAAATTGGTAGTTTTAACATGATTTCAAACAGAGTGTTTTGACACGGATTGATTTATTTCAGTTTTGTTTATTTAGCTAGCCATGATTAAAAGCAGTGTTGCCATAAATACAAAAAACTAGAAATGTGAATAGAAAATGCCTTTCTGATTTATATAACACCTTTTGACTGCAAACTTCTTGATTTGGGTAGGAAGAGAACACAGGTACCACCATCTGGGGTACAAGCAGGCATCACAATGTGGTTGTCTGTTATCAAGCTAGATGTTTTTAATTGATATTGAAGATTGAGTCCTGTTCCTAATCATAATACCAGTGGGCAAAACTTGGCTGTGGATGTCCTTGTGCCTGAATTACTGATTTGAAGAGCAAAGATGATGCTTTTCCAACCCCATGCAGTTACTGGAAACATAATGAAGAGAAAATTATGTTTAGTGTGCTTCAAGATATAACAATTGTGGGGTACACTTTGCTGCTCATTCGGTCACTGCTGTCTGTCTCAAGAGCAGTGTCAAGAGGTGTGTTTTCCCATTCCCAGGCCTGCTCATACCTATCGAGACCTGCCAGATGTGGGAGCCTTTGTGAAACCTTTTGTAGTGAATCACACCCCCTTGGCATCCCAGGGAAAAATCCCCAGTGGCATCATGGGGCTTTGGCACGTGGCCAGAGTCTCAGTAACTTCCTTATTCCTCTCCTGTACATCGGGGATGTTCCTCAGCTCTACCAAGGCTGATGAGAACATGAATCTTGTCTGCAACTGTCTGGCATGAGGAATTTTTCCAAAAGTAAATAAATCATCCCTGTTCCCTCTAACCCACAGCACCTGGCAAACTGTTAGCTGAAAAACTGAGAAAATGTTGTTTCATTTGTGAGCCAACTTAAATAATTCTATAAATCTTTATTTTTAATTCCTTGTTAGAAAACAGAACCAACTGAAACGGTCTGGCAGAGGAAATGTACCCCCTTTTTCTTTCCCCCCTCTGCCTGCCTCAGTAATGTAACTGCTAGTTTCTGGTTTTGCCTCTGTAGAATTATATGCCTCTATTTGAAACTTTTGACAAATCGGTCTATTTTCATTCTCCCTCTGCCATAAATTCAATCCATATGTCTTAAAACATCCTTTCATGGCTTTAACATGGAAAAGGAAGTGGCTTAGGGCTCTGTTTAGGAGGCTGCAGTGTATTTAAAGCAAGCTCTTCTAGTTTGCATGCATCACTTTGGTTAGCTCTTAAAGCCTTGACTTCCTAATTATTCAGGTTACAGAGGGCATTGGCAGGGTTCTCTCCATTAACTAACAGTGATGTACAGTGAATGAAGCACAACAGGATAAATCATTCCCTTATCCTCCAAATATCCAGGAAGTTTTTGATGCAGCCCTTGGCTTGACCACCAAGCAGGATGCAAAGAGGATGTGAAAAGGGTAGGAGAGATCAATTCAGCGTAAAATTTCAAAAGAAAACATCAAGACAAAGAAACAAAGCTCTTGCACAATGCGCTGCCGTTCAGCTGGTGGGGTTTTGTTTGACAAAGCACCTACGTGACAGGAGGTCACTGCAATAGGAGTAAAGTATCTCCACTTCTAAGACAGAATCCGGGTCATAAGGTGAGGGTGGGAAGGAAACATGGGTCTAAGCTGAAAGAGACTGGTATAGCTCTGCACGGGGGAAAGTTGAAGAATCAAAAATACAGGATGCAGCAAGGTAAAGAGCATGGGCAGTCGTGGCTGGAAGTGTCCTCATCTGTAATCATGGGCTGGGATATGCTACTGGAATTGTGGGATGGATACATAATTAAAAAGATGGTAGCAGCTGAACACAGCTGAAAATATGGTGGCAAGAAGGGTATAAGAACACTGAGTGGACTGCAAAGGGCTTTTTGGAGTCCACCTACACTGTGCGTGCAGGGTCATGCCCGGATTTATTAGATACGCCCCAAGGTGCCACTGGAGGAGGCAGATCTGCTCTCCCACCTCAGCCTCAGTCATGCTCCCCATCTCACATTGGCTCTGGAGGTCACGTTCCCACCCTTCCCTGTGTGCCACACAGAGCAATCATGTGGCCAAAGGGCAACAAAGCTCACTAATTTTAAGATAAACTATTCAACTAAGGGATTTCTGGGAGGAAAGCAGGGGAGGCAATATTATATTTTTGGATCTCTATGTTGCACTGACTTGCATTGTGGCTGCAAATATGCCATGTTTGACTAAAGATTTTGGGGGAAAAGGATGATTGGGGGGAGCTGGATGAGGTGCCCCTTTTAAAGACCACCTGCATCAGTTTTTTTTGTAGCATCCCCAGGCTTTCCTGCCATTCCCAGCCAATTCACCCACATGGTCTCTAATTTGCCAGCAATGCAAATGAGTTGTAGGGATATACACAAAGTGGGATGGGGTCCCAATAACAACTACACAAAACTGCTTGCAAATCCTTTGTTCTGTTGAGTTGCTGTGCATGAATGTTCCACACCTCCCTCACCCCCCCATGCAGGGGGGTTGGAACTAGAAGATCTTTAAGGTCCCCTCCAACCCAGACCATTCCATGATTCTATGATTAATGCCTGTGCCTGCAAGAAAATGGCAGGAGCATGTGTGTGGTCAATGCGTGTGTGCAATATAATTACCTTTCTAATCTCTCTCTCTCTTAGAGGGGTCATTTATAGAGATGAAAATACAGTCAACCTCAAAACTTGTGGGCGTAGTTCGGCACATCCAAAGGTTTGCACATGTAGAAACCACAGTCTGCACACTTGAAACTGCATGCAGGTTCAAAGAACTGGCATGGCCCGTGGTTTTGTTTTTAGGGTTGCAAAGACTGCAACAACCATCTACCTTAGATGGGCTTGAGGTTATCTTCCACGCCTCTAAAAATCTAAGGATCTGCATACAGCTGTTCGAAAGCAAGCCGTGTGTGCACAGCTGAGTTGTTGTATAAACAATATTAGAGACTCCTCTAAAGCTTTTCATGTAGTTTTATCTCCACCGCAATTTGTTTCTAGCTTTTAAAGGCTGTAGAAACATCCAGCTTTACTCCCTAGAGGCCTAGTTTCCCTGTTTCAGCCATTCCAATGGTATTTACAGCACTGTTTAATTTTATTTGAACTGTTCAAAAGACCTCAAGTCCCCCAAGAAAGGTGCTAACGTGTTCAAGTTCCGTATTGCTCCTGACAGCAGAGAGACTTGCTTTTCTGCTCCTGTAAGGTCACCTGTGACAGGACTGTTGTCTGCTCTCCTCCCCAGGTGTGCTGTCCCTGCCTGCCTACTTCAGCCCATACAACGATGGCTCCATGTGCAGCGATGGACGGGCTGATGCTTATGCCCAACTGGAGCTCCGAACTCTGGAACAGTCTCTGTTGGCAACGTGTGTTGGAAGCATCTCTGAACTGAGTAAGTGTTGGATGTGACAGAACTTGGCTTTCCTGCAGCGAAGCAGGAGAGCCAGTCCCTTCACTATTGAGGTCAGTGGGAGTGTTGCCCTTGTTGACAGTGTGAGCAGTGTTTGGCTAACGTTGTGTAAGATTTAATTGTCTCGTGGTGCCGATTATGAAAATCAGGTTGTTTCATTAGACTACTTCATATTTAATTCACCTTGGGGGTGGATAAGATGTGGCTTTTCTAGCCTTTTGGTAGTGGTGTTAGCACCAAGAGAAGATGGATGCTTTTGACTAGATGCTTCTGGAGGCTTTCTTCTACATCTGTAGAACCAGCAGTGGCACCTCCCTCAGACAGCGAAGACAGTTCTCTTTGTTAGTGTTTGTGCAGTGGAAATGTCAAGGGTGCAGGATATTAAAGGAAAAGCTTTTTGGTTACTTGAAAAACAAAAAGCAGAGGAAAAAAAAAATCTGAGAGCACTTTTGTAACAAAAACTTGTTCAAAACCTTCTTTTTTAATGCTAACCAACTGAAATGTTCCATTTGTAGACTACTCACAAAGTCCCTTTAAAGTAAACAAAAATGATTTGTGTTTTCCCGGTCTACTTTTCCCTTGCAACATTTCTGCTGGCATCACTTTCTTAGTCTCCACCATCTGAATGCTAATAAATGTCAGGGCCAGCAAGGAGCTTGTGGGTTTCACCATTTATTTTGCAACCTGCCTTAATTCGAGGTTTTCAAATTCCTTTAACACACCTCTATTTATCCTGGAACACAAGAGAACATTTGTAGCATGGGCCTAAGATTGAATACAGCTTCCTCTTTCTCTTCCCCCGTCCCTGCTTTGGCCAACTTGGTCATTACATCTAGTGAATAGATCTCCTGATACAGTTGCCTAATTTTTTTTTTTAATGTTGCTGCACATTGCCAGAAGAATAAAGAGAGTGAGTGTGCAAAGGAGAAGGAACGTTATTCTGAGCTGAAAATTTGAATTCCAGATGCATTTCTGCTGGAACTGTGCAGGCTCCTCTGTTAGTACCAATGCTAGAGGATTCATGATGTTCTCATAAAGCGTTCAGATCCTGGACAGTCAGTAGCTACTGAAGTGGAAAGGCAGAGATGTTAAAAGGATTTTTTTGCCATTCTGAAGTGGGTCCTTAAACTGAATGTGCTGTGTAACACCAGTGAAACAGCTTTACATCCCAAACTGGGATTTTTAATACTCTGTCAGTCTGAACCACTAACAACGTTGTCGCGTTTAGACATACAGGAGCTTTGGGGGGGTTCCTCCCTAACCTGCGTAACACTAGAACCCCATGGATTCAGCTGGAGGTTGTTTGGCAAATTCAGTGTGTTGCTGTTAGATACAAATGAACAAGTAATTACTTCCTAAGAATTTCAGAGGGAGGTGTGGCTCAATTCATCTGTGGCATGGCTGAGTTCAGGGCGCTTTCTCAGGAACCGGCTTTGAGATGGGGCGACTATTTCAGTTCCATCCTTTCCCAGTATTGTAAGAGTAGGACACAATAGAGTAACGTTTCCTGTGAGAGTTTTAGGGGACTGGAAAACATAAAGCAACAGAGGATTCTCCCAAGGAAAAAACAGATCCTAGCTATGTATAGTAATTTGTAGTAATCCTTCAGCTCACTGGCGTGGTAGTCATGCTGCTCAAGGATGTAGTGTCTGAAGCTTTAACTGTGAAGCTCTGGAGAGTTTGTAATGCACCACAATAAAAGGAGGATAAACAGGGTGTGGCCAAAGCAAGCTTATTGCACAAAGACCAGCTTTATGTGATGCATATCTGCTGTCTTGGGGTTGATGCACTGAGAACTTTTTAAAAAGCTGCAGTGTTGAAACCCTTTCCAAGTAGGAACTGTGTGATACTGGTTGCCTTCTTCCAGGCGTCCTCACGTCCACCAGTACTCTGATATAGAGGTAGGTTGGCTTGAGTTCAAAGGCCAGAAGAGCTGAAAGCTCAGAAAGGTCCTGGATTGAGCTTCTTAAACAAGGCTCAGGGGCAGATTTCTGGCAAGCTTGAGACAATCACAAAGACTGGCTTTCTAAGAAGAGAGTCAGGTCTTGTTATTCTGGAGAAACCTGCTAGAGTGGGAATGAGGGAAGCAGACCCCTAAGAAAAGGGGTTTCTATATTGAACATCATTAATTTGTCACCAGTGCCTAAGTGGGAGGGTGGAACATCAGAACCCAGTTGAAAGAAATGGGACAATCTCATAACAAAATGGTGATGCTGGTGATCAGAGTAAAGTGTTTGCACTGGTGTTTACTGGCTGTTCCTTGTGGAAGCTACACTCCCAGACTGGGCAGGGGACATTTTACAAAGGTACCAGTAGTTTTGGTGGGTGGGCTAGAGAACTGGCCGATGTGGTTAGAAAGAGGAGAAAACCAGCTATAAAACTGGGTGGGAAAATGACTGTAAAGCTGTTGTTCTGAATGTGTGGTGGCTAGGAGAAGATTCTTTGTAGGTTTTCTAACTAATAGCTTGTTATTTGAAAGAAAATTACATTTCCCATAAAACAACTTGCAGAGTGGCTGTTTGAGGACAGCTTATGCCTTTGTGGAAGAAAACCAGTATGTGTGTACAAGAGACATTTCTCCTAGCTGGAAGAGGTTTTATTTAGCTGGAAAAGTGTACTTAAGAGGACTGTGGATGAATAATAAGGAGGTGCTTTTGTATTCTTTGTGCAGGTGATTTGGTATCACGAGCAATGCACCACATGCAGTGCTTGAACACCATCCGCCCAGGAATGAGCCCCGTTCGGCAAACCCGGCAGCAGCAACCCATCTCCTGGTCCCCTGATGCTCTCCACACCCTCTACTACTTCCTACGCTGTCCTCAAATGGAGTCGATGGAGAACCCCAACCTTGACCCTCCAAGAATGACCCTGAACAACGAACGGTATGTAGGTTGCTCAACTGTTAGTCCTCGGGGAGTCAGGCTAAGAAGGTCTCCTTTTGTAGAGTAACTGCATGTGCCTGGGCAGCTCCCTGGGATGCTACCTATCAGGCATCAGTTATTCCTGCAGTCAAGCCAGATTATGTTGTCAGCCTTGCCAAGTTTACAAAGCCTTGGAATTGGAACTGGAAAGTGAGCTGTTTTTTCATGCAGTCTTTCCGAGCGAGGCATATCCTGTGCGCTGCCAACAAGGCTTGTCTAGAGGCACTGCCAAAAGCACATGTGGTTGGCTAAAGCAGGAAAGACCTTACCAAAGAAAATGTTACCTTCTGCATGGTGCCACTTAACAATTGCCATCATTCTTGGGAAAAGCAATGTCATTTGCTGGGGAGAGGTTTGAAGGGAGTTATGAACATCCTTCAGTTGATGCCGTGTGTCTGGTGTAGAGAGAAATTGATATAGGAAGCCAATAACTAAACAGAAAATGCAGTGGGTTGCCCTCCCTCATGCCAGCATCACAACTGACTCTCAGAGTAGGCCCATTATTAGAGTGGGTCAGAAATTTTCCAGTGGGATGTTTTTCTGTTAGAAACCTCCCCGGTTTCCTTCCTGCCCAGCTCCTTGGCAGTCTGCCTGACAGGCTGGTGGCAGGGGAGGGCTGAGGAGCTCTCAGAGCCCTGGCCACAAGTTGAGTTCCTTGACAGGTCAGGCAGCTCCTGCTCCTCAGCTCAGAGGCAGACTGAGAGCTGGCTGCCTTGCAGTTGCATCCTGCAGAGACACCTCTCCTGACTTGCTAGGGTTCACCAGACTGAAATGCATATCCAATTTTGTATTTATTTCAGAAATCTTGTCTAAGTGGGAAATTCTAGTTTCTAATTACCTCTGTTCAGGCATTTTGCTAGCTTACTCTTTGGATTTATTTTAGCTTATTGGACATCAGGCCAATGGCTCTATCCTGGCCCTTCCCAAAAGCAGCCTTGGGAAGTTTCATAGTGTTTCAGTCTTGGTTGGGAAGCTTCATAGTGTTCAGGTGTTGTGAGGCCACATTTACAAAACAAAAAGCAAAGTGCTTGTTGGACAGGTGAGCAGGGAAAAAACATCTCTGCAGCTTTGTAAATAGCATAGTTTCTTCTTCCCACCTTGAGCTTTACTGTACTGAGCCCCAACTTCTAAAGTTGGTATGAAATCATGGTAACATACAAATAATTAATTATTAAAATTCATTCTAAAAAAACCTACAAAAGTTAGCCCCCTCTCTCTTCTTCCTATCCCCTTCTACACCTGTGGGGATCATAGTACTTTTTCCTCTGCTCAATGCTGGGTGGCCTGTTTGTTTTTTTTATTGAGACAATGCAGTCTGAGAGCAATTAGGAACTGCCTTCAGTCTGTGCATTTCTGATGCTGCAAGTCAACTCTGCCTCATGCCAACCTACGTTTGCCTGCACCAAGCCTGCCAGTTGATTTCAGCAGCCCTAAAGGCTTCTTGGAGCTGCATTTACCACCACTGGAGCTGTGGCTGATGGCTTCATGGCCAGAGCTTGACTAGTCAGGAGTGAGAAGACCTTTTGAGATTAATAGTAGATTATGAAACTGTCTCCTCTTAAGGCTCTGAATTTTCAGGCCAGGGTGCAGAAAAACATACTGGACAGAAGGCAGCCTCTGTAATTTCAGTCCTGGTAAGTTACTTTAGCTTAAGGGAAACTTCAAATAAGGAGAAGAATATTAAACTGCCACTCTTAAACTGCCTGTTCTGCCATAATATTTTGCATGTGGCTGGTGTGTGTAGCAACCTCCACTGGCCACTTGTTTTCATTTTCTCTCTGTTGCTGAACCATCTTGCTGTACTTTATTGTAGTTTGCATTGGACCAAGGCCTTTTCAGGTCTCAGTCTGGTGGGTGCTCAAGTGTTTTACAAAGAAAAGAAGATAGTCTCTGTTTATCTGATCCTCCCTCAAAACCCTTTCACGAAGAAAAACAATCTATGAGCAGAACTGTAACATCAGAGGGAGCCAATGCACCTGTGTGAAGAAGCAGGAGAAATTAAGTGACATTGAATAAAACAGGAAGAGGAATGTCTGCACAGCTATGAGTGCCTTGGTACCTCTGGTTTTTGGGATCTAATCTTAATCAAATGCCCTACCTAGTGCAAGATGATTTATTTTGCTTTTTGTGTTTGCACACTGGGCAAAAAATGAGTTTTCATGGGGCCAGAGTTTGTGAAGTTGTACCACTGGTTCCCACAGTTGTACAGCTGAAGCTGCTAAACTGCTTCTATCAGAAATGTAGATTAGGCTTTCTGTTTTGTGTTGTGTTCTTGTTCTTTTCAGTACTCCCAGTGTAATGATGTTACTGCAGCTACTTGTTTTGTACACTGAGGATAATAAATCAGTTAGATCAGGAGTGCAGTTATCTCTCCAATTGCTCCCAAACAATGCTCTTCACATGGTTCACTGGAGTTTTTTTTGGAATGCAGGCTGCAACTCTATTCTGTTTTAAAATCCACACTAGATCCTATAACAGCTGGTGTAAGGGAAATTTCTGCCATCTTTTTCTGACCAATACCTAGCTGTAAAGGAAATTAAAGGGGATATATTAAAATGGAGCAAAACCTGAAATTGGGGGGGGAAAAAAAAGCAGAACCTGAGAACCATCAGTTTCAACAATTCACTTTGAAAAGTTTATGAATCCTGGGATTAAAATTAAAACTGCCTAGTATACCAGAAAAGAACATCCAACCTTTCCTTTCATTTGTTCCAAGACATATTTGTATATGTCTTACTGTACTGACCTTGCACATTATTCAGCATAGCCAGTGGGATAAATACTGCACTTTGTACAGGACATGGTTTACTCTTTCCTAGCTTAAGAGGAAAGAGGGTTGAGGCTGAGTGTGAGATGCTGGACTCATGGAATGATTGATGAGGCCACCAATTCACCTAATGTGACTTGGCAAAGCTGTGCAGCCTGGTTTTTTTTATCCTTTCCTGAGCTGTGCTAAATCAGCTGCAAACTCTGCATTGCTCTTTTGTGCATTTATGTTCTCTCTCTGGAATATACTTGTTATGTGCACTGCAACCCCAGCTTGTTTTCTACTGAAAAGAATCTCGGTCACAAACAAGGACAATGACACTGACCCATTCAGTGTTTGCTGGTGTGTCAGTTTCCAGGCTGCTGTGTAAGTCTGTTGGTATTGATCTCTGAGCTGAAATGTAGCAAAGGGAGTTGCAGACCTGGTAAAATCTGATCTTGGGAAGATCTGTGGGCCACGTTGATTCAGTGGAAAGTACTGGAGTTGTTCAGTACACACAGAGACGTGAGAACCTGCTGTTCATCTTGGCTTGTCTGTGAGCTTTCTGTGTGTCTCCCTGCAGCACAAAGTGCTATGAAAATCATAACACTGTAGGGTCTGGAAGGTCTTTACTGTACTTCACTTCAACACAAAGGCAAGCATAGTATTCAAGTTCTGCAACCATGCCAAATGGAGGGTGTCATAAAGGGCTTTAAAAAACCCACCCAAGCTTCTGAATATATCCTGCAGCAAACTGCAAGGTATGAAAACATACACACTTGCACTTAGCTATGCAAGGCACCCCAGTGAGCAGAGCCAGTTTGAACTCCTATAAGCCTTATCCATGCTAAACACCTTGGCAACTGAAGACCTGAGGTGGGTAAACTGCAGAGTCCTGAAGGGATGGGGTTGGATATAGTCATCTCTCCAGGGCTTGGCAGATAGAGGAGCTTTCTGTTTTGGCTTCCAAAAATGTGAATTATTTGGGATACCAGTAGGTTGCAACTCTGGAAAGTTTGTGGGTTGGTTATGTCTGGTTCTGATACTTACCTCCAGGTAAAGGCATTGAAGCAGAAGAAGGAGAGGAGGCAGAAACAGAAAGCACCCAGGTATCATAAGCAAAACATTTGAAACATTTCCTTCATGAATGCAGCTGCTTGCTGTCTGGCCAAGCCATAACCCGCCTGGAACCCCCAAATGACCACATTTGCTGCGTGGACAGTAAACCAGCTGCTGTTTGGTGTCAGATAGGCCACCTGAGGGAAGTGTTTTGCAAATACAGAGTGCCACTTTTGCAATTCTTTGGCAGAAGAATTAGACCCTGAGGTGAAAGCAAGCTCCTTAACTGGGGTAATGATACACCTGACTGCCTGAAGGCTGAGAGCTGGTCTGTGTCATCAGAGAGCACATCTGTCTTTGTTGCTGCAAAAAAGTGTCTCTGCTGGGCAATATGGTGTCTGAGTTTCTCAGAGATCACAGTTTGTATTGTACCAGAGGTTAGACAATGTGCTTTTTGACCCCAAAGATTGAGCAGATGGGTGGCACTTCCTCTCATTCTGCTCTGTGTCTGCTGAGGGTTTTTTCCCATTGCTTATGTCAGACTGGCTGAGCTTGGGAGCACTCAGCAGTGTGAGATCATGTCCCAAAGCTGCAGAGCATGTTTGCTGGGATTGTTTGGGGTACTGTGACTTGAGAAGGGCCATCCAAAGGTAAATGAAGTTTCTTTCTCCCTTCTTCACTATTTCCCAAGTGAAATTTAAAGCTTTTGTCTTATTTTTTAATGGTGTGTCAAGGCAAAAATGGTCTCTCAATGGTACTTATCTTAGGGAGTATTTGTCTCCTCTCCATAGAGCACAAACCAAGGTTAATATTATAGTCTCATTTTCCATCTGGGTGGACTAGTCTGCCCTAGGTTAATTGACTTGGCCAGGATAGTGGTCTAGCCTTAAAGCTAGAAATTGACTGCCCTCATCCTCTCTCTTTTTGGTTGCCATGTGCATGCAGCATTTATTGTAGGAAAGTCAGCATGAGCTAATATCTAAGAATAGGCAAAAATCTGAATCCTGCTTCCTAGTGTAGCTGATCATCTGTTTGTCTGGTAGGCTGAGCTTCCTCTTCTTCCAGCTACCCTATTAAAAAAAACCAAACCTATAAATTGTGTTTGCCTGTTGTTGATCTTGTTTGTCTGTAGAATGTTTTAAAAGTCATTCAGGGCTTGTCCATCAGTGCTTGTGGATCCAGCCATGTCAGACCTTTCTGAACTATCCATGCCAAGTTTTGTACATTGTCTGAGTTTGCTGGTGCATTATTTTATTCCAAATGTCAGTGAGTGTAAAACAATTTACATCAGCAGAAGCACACAGACTGTACCCATCTGACTCTGTCAGTGAAAATCCAGTAAAATGCTAGTGAAGTTGCAGAGCTGATGGAGGATTTGTCAGCTGCCAACAGTAAAATTTGGAGCTTGCCAATTTGATGGAAAATCACAGCTCTTCAGCTGGAAAAGCTGTGGACACTGCAAGAAGCCAGCTGCAATCACACAGGGGGCCACCTCACAAGGAAAGAGAAAGCTTCATTCTGTTTTCCACGTGTAGGCATCTAGCAGGCTTGCCTCAGATTTGCTGCTTCTCTGGAGGAGTCTGTTTTGTGATGTGGTTGTGAACAAAGCTGGGTCCCTCAGTTTCTCCCTTCTCGCAGAAAATCCTTCAGAAAGGCTGGTGCTCATTCTGCTTTCAGTTGGGTGGTTGCTTTTATCTACAAGTTTCAAAAGAGACCTAATATTTTTTTCTACTTCCAACAGGAGTCTTCCCATGACATCTGTTACCTCACGCGAGGCAGGGCCCATGGATAAGCACACAAACCATATTTTTCCATAGGGTCAAGCAGGAGAAGTGGAGTAGTGCCTGCTCTCCTGTGCCACGTTAGCTGGGCAGAAGGCAAGAGCTGAGCTATCTACTTGGGCTTCCTCTCTGTGGAATATTTCCAGCAATGCCTGCTCTGAAACATTATTTATTGGGAAAGGATGAAAAATGCATCTGATGCTGCCAGACACAAAGATTGTTGCATGCTATTTTTGAGTGCTATTTGCTCCAATCCTATATCCTGCCAGTATTTCCACTATTGATTTTAATTGTCATTAGCTAGAACACTTGATTTTTTTTTGTCTTGTGGTGTATAATCCAAATTTACTCTGGCAAGCGTGGAAAAGAGAGAAGGGCCTAAATTAATAGTTCCTGATACAGTTTCAAAATCCCATCCAAGCATCCCGTGACTTGGTGATGATCAAGTTTGCATCTCAGCCTATTCTGCTCCTCCATTCAAATACTCATGCTCAGAGGAGACTGAGTCGAGCAGTGGCCTTATGACCTTACTTTATCTTTCATACTTTGTAAAATTCACATACATCAGAGACGTGGCATTGACTTTTACTGAGAGAAAAGTAATCTCCAAGTAGCCTGTGCATCCACTTTCCTACAGAGCTACTTTGAAGAGCCTTCTTGGGGTAGTTTCCCTATCAAGAGCCTTGCAGTGGTTGATGCAAATAGGGAGCCCCTGTGCTATGGCTGTTTCTAAATCCCCTGTGACCATCTGATGAAGATGGCCTCCTCATCGTGTTTTCTAAATTTCATGTTTTGAAAAAGCATTACTTTGATCTTACCTAGTACCTTTTTACTTGATGATCTCTAGGTGCATCATTATAAATAATTGGAGCCCTCAGCTCTTTCCCAGCTCCTTTCTTTCCCCATGTTCAGGTAACGCCAGGTACAACTAAATGTTCATTCTAAAATTGCTTGAGGTCAGAGTGATTTGGTCACATAGATCAAATTTATGCAAAAATAATAATCCATACTAAAGAGAACACTTACATGCCAGTTATTAACGTGAAAGGTCTCCAGAAAGTCTTGCTCTGTGGTGCATGGGCATCCAACTGGCAGAAAAGGAAGGAAAACCAGGAATAACCTGCAGAGCCTGCTGCTGAGACCTGCGTTTGCTTGGGCTACATCCTCGACATCACTGAGAAGGATCACTGCTTTCAGAGCTGGTTAAGGCTTTTTGGGACAAATCTTTCCTCCAGATGGACGTTTCCAGACTTTAACTGATCTGTCATAAGGTTTTTTCCCCCTCTACTCTTTTTAACTGCAGGTTTATGGACTTTTATGAAGTGCAATAGCTGCATCATTGCCTGTCTTTTAGATTTATTTGTGGCCTAGCTTTTCCTAATTAAAATTTAATGTATTTATGTCTGCATTCTTTTATTTTACAGCCATATCTCATTGTTGCCATGCCACATCAGGAGCAGAACTTCACACGCTTAGTTCAATGGACTGTGTCTTTGAAAATGTCTGCAATAAGTTCTGAGTGATCTTAATATCTTTCTATTCTCTCTACAGCTGTCTCACCAGTCAATAGGTATAGGGGAATAATAAAAGTAGATCCTGATCCAGTCACTTGCCTGGAGAGAGACTAATGCTGTAATCATACATTGATGTTTAACAGTACTTAAATGCCAGTGAGCATATTCCAGTCCCACCCCCATCCAGTACTCCTACTGATTATTTTTTTCCCCAAAGCTATTTTGATATAAAGATACTGATTAAATATTGGGAAACAGAAAGAAGCCTTACATTGAACTGCCTCCTCATGGCATTGATTGTTCAGAGTGGACATAAAACTGTACCCGTCTCTGTTTAAAAAAAAGCTATTTTCTATTGATGAACAAGCAGTTTGGTAGATTTATTAGAAGAATAAGGCCATAAACAGGTAAGATGGAATTGGAGTTGGTCTCTTCTTTCCAGTGTAATGACAGGATGAGAGGGAATGGCCAGAAGTTGCACCAGGGGAGGTTTAGGCTAGATATTAGGAAGAATTTCTTTACTGAAAAAGTGGTTGGACACTGGAACAGGGTGCCCAGGGAGGTGGTGGAGTCACCATCCCTGGAAGTGTTTAAAAGAAATACAGGTGAGGTGCTTAGGGACATGACTTGAGCATTGAATGGGTAGATAAAGGTTATGGTGGGTGGATTTAGGTTATGGTTGCACTTGATGATCTTTGAGGTCTTTTCCAACCAGGCTGATTCTGTGATTGTGTGAAGATCAGCTTCCTTCACCAAAGCAGCTGTTGCCATGTATTTTTGCGGATGCAGACTTTGGCTATTTAATGCCAGACTTAATTGTGATTTTGAGATACTCATTTGCAAGGGAGATGGAGTAAAGACCCCTATTTCATAGGCCAATGAGCTACAGTCAACATGTATCTATTGAGTAAAGGTAACTGTTCATTGGCAGGGCTGTTCCTCACCTCAGGCAAGGTGATGTATTTGTTGAGCCCTTACTAAATAGGTGCAATATATTGAATATCTTCCACAGTTTTGACAATTAAGAGCATATAGCATTTAACAGGAGGAGTCAGTAGGTTTATCACACTCGTGGTGAGCAACTTTCACCTTCCTGCTCTTTATGCTGACCTCTCAGCATATACTACAGCAGTAATATCTAGCCAGAAAAAAAAACAGAAACACTTTGAACTGGCTTTGTAACAGTCAGATTCCATGCTAGTGAGATTCCTTCTGCATATTTGCTTCTGGTATCCTAAATGAAAGATTGAAGTTAGATCCAGGATGAAATGTTTAGGTTTGTTTATTCTTCCATGTCTGGGTGTCTGTGCATGCTCTGAGCATCATAGCATTGAGTATGTGAAGGGAACGAAAAACAAGTCACATTAAATTCAATAGATGACAGACTAGTTATGTTTGGGTTCCTGGTAATATTCCTGCCTTTGCCTGGCATCATCTATTCAGGTAGTTTTAAGTCTTGTATTTTTTTTTTCTAATCATTCATTTCTTTATCATTCAAAGATTGCAAAATTGAAATGTGAGGGCTGACTTTGGCAGTAGGGAAGGGAATTAATTGCAAACCCTGAGGATCAAATTCATCCAAGTGTAACTGCTGAAACTGGCAGTGCAGTCTGCTCTGAATTAGATTCCCCCCCCCTCCCCCTTTTATGTTGTGTGGATAAACAAACACTGCTCCATTTTTTTTTTTTAACTCCGTGCATTTCACACCTGGGACAGACTAGACTTTCTCCCATCCCACTGGCTGTAAGCAATTTGTAGTGTTACTGGAGTGTTTCCAAAGTAGCCTGTATCTTCTGATCTTTCTGTATTGGGGCAGGGGTGTGGTACAAACACAGGTTGTTTAAATTCTCTGCAAAATTGCAAGGAGCAGCATCTCACTGCATACAAAAGGGAACAGCACAGAGCAGGCTTCATGGAGGGTAAAGAGCTTGCCTTGCTATGGCAGCCTCAGCACACAGGGAAAGCATTGCAGGTAAAAACAAGCATCCACAGCAAAACAAAAAGTTGATGCTAGTGGCTGTATGAGAAGCCATGTGCTAAAAAGTCAGGCTCTTAGGCTGTCATGAGCCCTTGCTGCTGCTCATGCCCTGGTTTCCACGGGCAGTAGTTGAGGATGGTCTGAGAAGTCTCAGATGTCACAGGCAGATGTGTGCCAGGAGAGCAGGTCTCCTAAAAGATTACCAGTTCCACGTGGTCCTGGAGAACCTGCTCTAACTGACCTTGGTTTTGAGCAAAGGGGTTTGGTCTAAACGACCTGCAGGGGTGCCTTCTAACCTCAGCTGTCTGTGCTTCTAATTACAGTCATTATCCCTTAAAGTTGTTTTACATGTGTCAGCCTGGGAGCTTCCCAGTCATCGAAAGGTATCAGGACACTGTTTCCTAGGACTGGCTATAAGAAGGCATTGGACAGTCTTGGTCCTGTCAGTTGCAAAACATTTGTGTGGCAAACACTATTTTCTGCTTTCGTAGCCATTTTACAGTCAACTTCAGTGCTTGCTGGAAACCCCCAGAAAGACTGTCTCTGACCTAAGCCATTTCTAGCAAATGTCCCCTATTTGTAAAACTGTTTGAAAAACAGATAGATGGTCTTTGGCTCCCTGTTCAGCAATGAAGAGCTGACAGCCATCGTGTGTGTGTGTGCTACCACTCTGCAATTACTATAACTACAGCTACAGTAATTACTGTAACTACTGTAAAGATGTCCATGTTAAGTTCTTGGCTCTGCTCTTAAGTTTCCATCTGTTCAGATGGAAAAGAAGGTGCAAGAAAATGAGAACCTGGCAGCTTAGCTGCCTGGATTCTCAGGGCTGGCACAGAGAAATCTTTGGTGCCTGTAGGCACTCTGTGTTATGTATTGTTTGCTGGTGAGATGGTGAGAAGGCTGAGCAGCAAGTTAGCATCAAAAATGAAGGAAAAATAATCCAAGGAAACTTAAAACTGTTACAGCATGTTTTAATAAAAAGGCACTGTAGAAACACAGAAATGAGTAAGACAAGGTCCCCTGGATTCTTTTTCCACCTTTTGGACAGTGACTGCCCGTTGAAATAGTAGAGGACTGATTGAGAGTCTAAATTTCTCTGCTTGACTCTGGCTGGTTTGCTGTCATTTAATAGCAGCCTGTCTTCATTTTTCCTAGGCATAGGTCCTTGAAGACAGTATTGTGATACCAACGTAGTGCTCTGGTAACTAATATAAGTAAAAAGCAGTAACTCTGTGGATGAAGGTTCTGAACATCTTGTAAAGAGCGATGATGGTAACAAGCCAGCAAGTTTCTTCTTTTTCAGTAATTGCTGTTTCCAATTGAAGTTAATATTATTTCCTATTGGACTAAATTACAGACCTTCCCTCGCAGAACTTGCCTGTTTCCTGAGGAAGGACTTAGCTGGTGCTTTAACAAAGGCCATGCTAAATAAAGACACAATTCTGAGCTTTTGCTGTGCAGCAGCCTGAGCTGGCAGGTTGTTGAGGTTTTCACTCTTATTGTTCCTGACATCTTTGTAACAGAGAGCTAAGAGCCAAGCTCTTCTGAAGAGAGTTTCTGGGTATAATTTATGATAATAGCAACAATCATTCTTTCTCTTGGACCTTATGGAGACTAGAAACTTAAGTTTTCCGTGGGGGAATCCTGGATTGGTATGGTTCTGTCCTGTTTCCTTTTTAAACGAGATCCTGGCAGTTTGCACTTCCTTGTCCTATACATAGGAGTGCACATAGTACCATGACCTGGTGGTCACTTACAAAGCTGAACTGTACTGTTTTCAGCACATGTTTTTATAGTAAATGCTGAACTGACTGTTTTAAAAAGCATGTCTGCTCTGGAAGACAAATCCTATTCAAATGAGTTACATGTCTGAGCTGATTCAGCTTGGTGGATTCTTCTGGGGCTGAACAGCCCTGTGTTGATACCATACATGCTGGTCTAACATGTTTGCTTAGAGATTGACCTGTGTTTTGCTCTTACTGCTTATCAGTATCAATCTGGAGGAATGATGCTGAAAGGAGTAGTTCCAGTCTGGAATCAAACTACTGGGAACACTGAAGTGTTTGGACCTAAAGCTCTTTCTTCTGTGGATTAGAAAATATATCATAATGGCTAGAGAGTAGAGGGGGAGACAGAACCTGTAAGTTGCTGGAAAACTTTCTGCTGCTGTAAGGAATGCACTTAGGCATGCCTTGCCTCTTTGGCTTCCTTCAGAAATGCAGAAGATCCTTCCAGAGAAACTTGGGATATGTGTGAGGCAGGTGCTTCAGAATTTATAGGCTTTTCCAGTAGGAAAGGATGAGTTGTCCACATTGCAGTACTAGGAGAAGATAGGCTAGTTGACAGGGATTTATGCACATTAACATGAAATGATAATAGGACTAATATAACCTGCTCAGAATGTATCTTGTAATTATATTGCTTCCAGCATCCAGACTGTGTGATTAAGAGTTACCTCTGTGCAGCTCTGCACTGTGCCAGGTAGTCAGTGCTCAGTTCCCTGGTGTGGCTGCCAAATTCTTCAGGAGCTCCCTGAGGAGTCCATGCATTAGAACACCACAGAAACATATGTTCATTAAATGACTTTCCATCTGGGCATCCCATTCTTCCTACACAAAAAGTTACAATAGTTTAATTAACTCCCTTTGGAACCTTTTTTAGTCTGCTAAACTCTTGAGTTGAGATGTTCAAGAAGCTTGAGGGTAAGTGGCCAAACTCACTTAAACTGACTGTACAACCAGAAAGGGCTTTTGCCCCAGTATGGTGAGGTGTCACAGTTTTGGCTACAGACAGCTTTAATCACATAGTCAGGGCTCAGAGGTACCTGATGAGAAGAAAGGCAAATAAAAATTAGCTTATTTCTCAAATAACTTTATTCCTTCAGTTTTCTTTGAGGTAAAAACTCAGGGGAGAAAGATGTCCATTTCCCATAATTCATACATACATGTTCTTGATTACCCTTCCTTTGTGTTTGGAATACAGAGCACTGGGTGTTGGTTGATAGAAAGGTTGATTAAAGCAGAAGGT
Organism: Hemiprocne comata; assembly: GCA_020745705.1. Classification (NCBI taxonomy): domain Eukaryota; kingdom Metazoa; phylum Chordata; class Aves; order Apodiformes; family Apodidae; genus Hemiprocne; species Hemiprocne comata. Next base: position 2,281,732 of record CM036590.1, read on the forward strand.
AATGAAGTTTAGAGCAGATGAAGATTTTGAATGGTATTTTTCTCAACCAGCTGAAAAAAATAATTGTGCCCATTGCAGTTGGTGTTAGAAGTGATGCATGTTTAACTTTGTAATTTTTAACATGTTCATGGATGCTTCTGTAGTTTTAGATCTGCTTTCTGGCAGAAGAATTTAACGGGGCTGAAAAGAATAAACAGCCTTGAAATTCGGTATTAGAAAGAAAAATTTTTGGTTTGTCATGCTAGTCATCAGCTGAGTGGGTAGCAGAAGCTTGAAATTCCTCTGTGTTCCAGTTGTAACCACAGTGCTGCACCCTCTGCACTGGTCAAAGTGAAGCAGGTTGGACCTGTTGCAAGAACAGGTTTTAGCTGTGTGTAAGAAAGTTCCATTCTCTTATCCCCCATTAAAATGTTTATCTAATCTATTAATATAAGACTATTTAAGTGTGCCTATTTGAAGAGAGATGGGGTACCAGATAACCTTGGTATGGAGGGTTGTATGACAGTTGGGTTTTTTAATCTGCCTGCTAGCCTGTGCTGCAGATGTCATGGGCATAAACAAACACTGCTAGTGTCTTACTCAGTCTTTTGCAAACTCAGCATAAAATCTGCAACTCTGTCATTCAGAGTACATGAGATATAAAACTTTGGTAGTATGATAAATGCATGTTTCTGGCCTCCTCTCTGTGCTAGCAGTCTTGGCAACTGTGTGCACGGTGGTTTCAGGATTTGTAGGTAAGTGCTTTTACATCTCTCGTTTGCAAGCTCATAGTTTGTGAAGATCCCCCCTGCTTCTGTTGTAGAAATCCATGTGTTCTGAGGAATCATTTACCTGCTGGATCCTGCAATGCACATGTGGGTAACATTGTCCTTCTGGAGAAACTGGGATAACAGTTAAGTGAGTCAGCTTTACGAGCTGACAGTGTCTTAAAGGCTTGAGACTAGGCTTTCCAAAATTCATGATATTTTGTCAACTATGGCTCTTGTCTGTGGCAGGTAAATTAATTATAATAGGAACTCTACAACTCTGGCCTTACATCTAGAGGCCTTTTCCTAAGAGAAAGCAACACAGGTTTTATAGCTGAGTAGAGGTGTCAGGAAGCCTCTTGCTAATAATACCCAAGGTGGCCAAAGCTTAGCTCAGATTTTCATGTGTCCTGTCTACATTGTTCTTCATTAGACCAAACTGTTATCTACTGAAAAAGCTCCTGTGGGTGTATATTAAGGTATTGAAACACAATATTCTTATTTGAAATTCACTGAGAAGTTCCTACCCTGTGACAGTCAAAGCAAACAACTGTTCAGCAGCAGTGCTAGGAGATTGAAGTAACTGTGCTGAAAGCAGACTTCATAGCTGGAATTTCTGGCATCTGCTGAGAAGCACTACAGCTCCAAATGTTGAAAGTTAACGCAGGCATACTCTAAATTTAGGGTATTTGGAGACTGAAATAATTTGAGCTTTACCAATTAAGTCCACCTCTCAGAATCCCAGAATTCAGCAGTTACATCTGCCCTTTGTAGTGCTGCTTAGGTTCATTGATATCTGTTGACATGACTGAAAAAGTCATGGTGATAGAAGCATAAGAAAAGTTTGAAATTGGGAGATTTCACAATATTAAGCACAAGATGGAAGAGTGAGGGGATTTCTGCTCTGGCATAGAAGGATTGAATTCATTGCCAACAGTTGTTTTCTTTAAATTCAGCACACTTCTGTTGCATATTTCTTACATCTATACACTTATATGGCACTATTTATTTAATTCTCTAAGGCATAATGCAAACATACAACTCATTATGCTTTCCAATTAAAAAAAAAACCCAAAACATGTCTTCACCACTGGTACCAAACAGCTTTGGATGAAACAGAACTTCCTTCATTTCTGTACACTTCTGGCAATATTTCTCTTTTTGATATTTTAAAACAAAAACTGTGGAACAAAACAGAAGCTCCTTGAGGGTATCAGTAAAATATGTTCATTGAGCAGCTTGTCATTGGGACAATGGGATGTTCTCTTGCAACATAATAATTTAAAAAATGTCCCACTGGCATCTATTTCATCCAGTGGTGACGCTACTCCTCCTAAATTTTCAATAATGATGGATTTTGTGTGTCTTACCTGGCTCTGACTTAGAGAGAAGGCTACTGCCTGTTCAGTCACAAATGCTACACCCTGTGGGCTTGATCATCTTTTATTCAAGAGAATGGACTCTTCAATTTTGGCTGTTTTGTGAGACCACCTGTGACTGTAATACAGCAGCCAGAACCTGAGAGAGCTCCAGAATCCGTTCTTTTCATCCACAAATATTGGTGTGTTCCTCGTGCCTTCATGCTAAATTAGTTTCTGGAACTTCTCAGATTCCAGGAATGTGAAAGGCCAAAAGATTGCCTAGATTTTCATCATGCAAACACTGGCTCCAGCATCAGGTGAGACCTCCATGGCAAGGCCGTGCTCCGAGTCGCGTGAGACGGCACACGAGCGGAACGTCAGGCAAGCAACTAGAAAAACAGAAGTTTCATCAACTGTTTCTTAGTCCTGACAATGAAAGAGTCATCTTTTAACCTTGAAAAGTGTAGCCTCTAGATACCATTATTTTGTGTTTGAAAATTCCCCTTTTGAAATATTAGATTTTGGCTTTTGCTGTAAGGTAAACGGGAAACATTGCCCCGTTTATTGTGAAAACCCTTTGCTTTGGTGAGGATTGTCTTTGTTTATCTGAATAAACTTTTGCAGTTATGATTAATTAAATGGTTTTTGGTATTCCAGAACTGCATGAAAATATTTATCTTTCTGGCTTTTTGTTCACAGTTGTAGCTCAGGAGCTTCAGGCCATTTTTATAAGCCTGGCAATGCTCTGCCTTCAGAATTTTACAACTGGGCTCTGAAAATTAGTTCTGTGATTGAATCTGGCAGATTGGTTTTGGCTTGAGAATCAGCATATGTTTTAACATATGCATGTTGGCAAATCAGATTGAAGTCATAAGTAAGAGGCCTGTTATCACAATCCTACTAGTGCTTTTGGGAATTCAGTATAATGGGCAAAAAAAATGATGAAGGAGGGAGTCTCAGCACTGGATAGGGAAGAACCACACTGACCCCAGATACATCTGCTTCCAGATAGCAGTGGGGGTTTTTTTGTTTGCCAGCAGAGCTGCTGGAATGAACCATAGGAGCTATCTCTTGGTTTTTCTGCCCACAGGATCAAGGCTGATCCAAGAATAGCAGACATCCCATCCTGGCTCTCTGCCCGTGTTTATCTCTGCCTATCACACAGCGTTGCTGTTACAGGCTCATTTCTTTAATGCATGAGTTTGCATCCGTGTCCTGCTCCAAAATGTACCAGTGTTTTCCTTTGCAGCAGGAATTTCACACATGGCACAAGGTTCAGTCCCCGTGGGTGGGTCACGGGTGCTGGGCCTCCACGTGTCAGACTGGTTTGGAGGGGAAAAAAGATGTGCCAGCCATTTATTTTCTGTTAGCAAATGATTTAATTTAGTTGAAAAAAAGAAAAAAAAAAAAAAGGTAGAAGTATTAAAAACAAGGACACAAAGGGACTTTTAAAAGATTTTCTATGTGAGTGGATTTTGAAAGGCAGCTGAAAGTTTGAGGCAGTTTGTGAACTGCCATGTAAATCAGCACATGCCAGTTTGGGCTTATAGAAACTTAAACTGTAAAAGCCAAAATGACAGCCATATCTGAGGGGCAGGTGGATGGAAAGTGTCCTTTCTGCAGCTTTGGGCAGGTTTGAGGGGCAGCAGGTATTCCCACCACACCTGCCCAGCAGACCAGTTTTAGACCAACTGCTGGGAAAGGGCTGGGCCATGGTTAGGTCTTGTCCAAAAAAAGCATTTTGTGCTGGAAGGCTTGCAAAGCAGGGTAGTCACCTTTCTGTAAGAGCTGGGAAAGGCTTAACAGTCCAGAGCCACTGGGCTGTGGTGGGAAGAGCCTGTGTCTCAGTGATGGGGGGAGGATGCTCTTGGCAGGTCAGAGATGGGATTTGAGAGCCAGGTCCTTTGGAGGAGATCTGTAGAATTGACCTCTGTAAGTCTGGTGGTCAAGCTGACACGCTCAGGTCACCAGCAAGTGCTGTTTTCTGTGTCCAATATGAGATTCAGCAAGTCAGTCCTCGTAGTTGCATGTAGTGCAAGTGATGTAAACATCCAGCTGTGTATGTACTGAGGTTAGGGCTTCAATTAGGCCTGGATTCATGCAAGAATAGTTCATCTCTCAGCTTCTTTGCAGTAGTTCTCAGCTTTTGGAGAATTTTAGGATGTCAAGGAGTCGGGAGGAGAAAGAGCAGCATGATTCGTGGTTTCCTTTCCTCCATCCTCCAGGGAGGTTGTTGGTGCCCCATCCCTGGAGGTTTTTAAGGCCAGGTTGGATGAGGTTTTGTGCAACCTGGTCTAGTGGTAGGGGTCCTGCTCATAGCAGGGGGGTTGGAACTAGATTAACTTTAAGGTCCCTTTCAACCTTAACAATTCTATGATTCTATACTTCTCTGTTGAGGTGGGTGCCTGCAGTGCCTGTCAGGGATCAAACAGCTCTGTGTGTGTCTGGGGGAGGCAGATGGAATTCAGTCACATCCTTGACCACGTAACTGTGACCATATTGTTGCACTTAAAACTATCTTGTAGATCTATCTGACTCTTATCATCAACTAGATATAATTTAAGTTGGTTTTAATTTTCTGTCTAGAACCCAAGAGTTCCTTCTGCCACAGCATACAGATGTTATAAATATGTTTTTCTGATGAGACACATGGCACATTCCAGAGCAGCACAAGTACTTGTTTCCAGCCTGAATATGGAATCTTTTCCCTGTTGTTAAAACAAAGTTTGCAAAATGTGATTATAATAAATAAGCCACAAATTGAGTGACTTTTTTAAGATTCATAGTGAGTTCCTAAGGATTCCTTCGTGTTTTTAGTGAGCTTGAATTTAGTTGTTACTTTGATTTGTAGTTAACATGGAGTAAAACCTGTCTGATGCTGCACCTTATTTTTAAGTGCTTATTTGCAGACAAGGATGGAAAATGTGATATTTCTGTCTGTGGTTACTAGGATTGCTAAGAAAGATCAGAGCTGCCAGTTCTGGATTTAAACTATTCCTGTACCATTTTATATTCTAGGAGCAGAGGAAAACTGTGAAGGCAGATTCAGTGGAGAAAGGATCCCAATAAATATAATATTATCCAGATGTTTCTTCATTCCATTAGTGTCTGACTAAAGGAGAACTCACTAAAATGGGGAAGTTAGTGTCCTGGTGTGTCCAAGCCAAGACCTTAGTAACTTGATAATGATCCACTAAAATTTGAGATCTCTTACCTTCCAAGATGTGAGCCAGACATTGTTTCAAGAGAATTCAGAAGGAAACTTTATTTTTGTGCTTTTTCCTTTACTGTGAAGATCTGGGACTGTCTGCTTTGAAAGATGTGGCATTTGTTGAGATGATCCCTCAATCAGATCCAGCATGGTAATTCCCATCTTTTCTCTGTAAATGTGGGAGGTTTTTGCTAATTCAGTGAAATATTTTGAGTCTGAAAGGAATGGCTCCTGATTTAAGCTGGTTGTGTGTTGGAGCAAAGGTTTTGTGTTTTTTCTAAATCATCATTTCTGTTGTTTTTTTTATTCACGTGTAATTACATACTCAGAGATATTTTTTTCCTGCAGCTTGAAGAGGGTTTAGTGTTTGAGAATCCAAGCTGTAAATATGCCACTGTTTTCCACATCAACATGACATGGTTTAGGTTTTGGATACTCTGTCATGCCTCAGAGTCTTTTCCCTTCTCCAATTAATGAGACTTCACTCTGTTTTCTTTTTGACTCTTGCCATCCTTGGGGTTTTTCCATCTTGGTGTAAAGTTCAAAAGACACATCTTCTCCTACCCAGCCTCCTAAATGATTCACCATTTTGTTGCAGGTTAGTCTTATTCCTGCCTTTTTCCCCCTCTACATAGTTCTGCTTCTTGCATGTGGGTCTCCCAGGACCCCCAACTAGGAGCCTTGAAAAGCTGTGAAACAGCCTGCTGGGCAGTAGGGGAGTCACTCCCACTATCTCTGCTAGCAACATAACTCCTTTTTAAAAAAAAAGGAGAGAGCAGGTGAGACTGAGCTATGGCTCATCAGAGCTGTTCTCAACTTCCTTAATGACTTTGAGCTCTGCCATCTTAGGGTAAAGTGGGACTGAACCATCGAGTTTGGTTCCAGCAGTAAACCCAAACCTCAGCTCATGCACTGAAAGCCTCTCCTCTCCTTTCAGTCCCTTGCACAAAACCCAGGGATCTCTAAAGACTTTCTGTTCTTTGCACGTGGCCTCTGTGTAGTCAATCAAATCAAATCAAATACAGGGGAGTTATCATGGCCTGCCCTGCCCTGACCATAAGTATTCTGATATTTGTATGTGCTTTGCAATGCTCAAGTTTGCCTGTGTTTAAAGTGTTAGAAGGTGAAGGGATGAGAAAACTCGTTCAGTCAAACCATGTAGAAGAATATGGGCTGGATATGGAGACTGTTGCATGTGTGTCCCAGGACCAGCTCAGGCTGCCAAGAGTGAGACAAATGTTGCCGTTCTCACCTGCCCCATTACGGCAGAATTTTCTTTCCTGCTTTAGAAGAAAGAGATTCTTGTTTAGAAGAACAAGGTTTTTCTTTCTTGATGTTGCTGTCACTGTTGGCTCTGTCTTTGTTTTGCTGGAGCAAAAATAGGATAGGAGGAGAAGAAAGGTGGCTGCAGGCAAAATGTCTCCTCCTTGCCTTGCTCCTCCTGCCTCCAGCAATCTTGTCACTGGGCCCTGCTGGGGACCCGGCAGGTACAAGTGCATTGTCCTAGCATTCAATGCAGAGGAAGGATGGCAATTTTCTAACTCCTGTGGAAGTTTCCTCCATTGTGAACAAGTCACTTCCCTCTGCTAAAAATGTCTTGGCCCCAGGCCTGTTAAAAATCCTCAGAAGAGCCCACTTGGGGGACTAGTTTCTTTGTGCTGCATGTGTTAGCACTGAATGTCTCTGATGCCACAGTATCTCCTCAAGGGCTGCTGCATGTGATCCCCACGTGTCAGTCATGTCCTAGGCCATTTCTAATCAAATAAGCATAGTACATTTTCCAGGAAAAAGTTACAACTTTCTTTAAGTTCTCTGCCAAGTGCTGCTGCCACCATCCTTGGTTACGTCTAAAGAAAACATGTTTCAGTTCAAGGGGGAAAGCCCACAGTGGAGTCCATTCTTTCTCAGAGCACATCTCACCCAGCTCCAACCCGACCCCCTTGGGAAGGGAGCAGCTCTCCAATTCTAAATGGAAAAAATTTCAGAGAACCTATGGATAAAATACTGACAGCTCCTGACTGTGTGAGACAGTTCTTTACAAGGTGTGTAGTAGATGAGCAGTGTCCACGTTACTTCCCACTGCTGTGCACTTTCCCAGGTTCCATGTGGCATCACTGGAAGATGACTTCATGGCAAGGAACTGAACAAAGCAACGAGGCATTCTTGAAATCAGTTTCATTGAAATCAGAGGTTGTGTGTCCCTGGTGAACTATTGCTGCAAGCAGGACAGTTTCCCAGGGCTCAGTCACTTCATGTGCAGAATTTAATGAACTGCCAAATGCTTCTAAATGTCAGAAAGTCCAGAGGAAAATGCACAGCACAGAACATGGCACAGATAGAAACGTGTAGACAGAAATTAGTTTTTTAGCTTGCGGCATCTCCCAGTTAATTTTCCATGAAGGTTTTTCCCCTTCTCCTCCTCCAGTGTTTTCCCAGCTGTGAAATGATCAGTGTTTCCCTAGAGGCAGTTAGATGCCCAGGTTAAGGGCCACAGGGATGATAACTGCATTTATATTCTAGAAAAACAATAGTTGCATTTATCTATTTTTGTGCAAGGCAACCCATTTTATTCAGTTGAATTGCATCTCTTTCTTTCTGCTCAGATCATATGATAATGATGCTTATCTGATGTTGTGTCAGTGAGCAAAGTAAGACAGAGCTGTTCCCCTGAGCATGCCCACAGCATGAAGAAAGGAAATGGTTGGAAAAAAAGAAGTGTGTGTGTTGGGAGGAGAGTAGGAAGTCCATCCTCAAGCTACAAACTTTCAAGAGAAATAAAGCCTTGATAGCAAAATAGTAGTCGAAGTCATTATAGTCAATGCTGATAGGACAATTCTCGTTTCTCAGACAATTCTCAACAATTCTGATTTCTCAGACTTACCCAGCAATGCGAGTGGTGGGGTTGGGACAAATTAGGAGAGCAGTGTGAGGAAAACATCCTTCCTGACATTTCTTTTTGCAGTCCAAAGCCTGCTCACCTTCGGGCACGGGGTGACTAGGCAGTGTGTTGAGCTGTGAGTTGTAAAGCCTTTGGAAAAATCTGTTGAGATTAAATAAATACAACCAAAAATTCTTTCTCCATCCCATTCCTCCCCAAACCAGGTTTTCCACATTCAAGGTCTGCCTCTGCATGCAAGCCATTTATAACCCTGGCACATGTGAATTTTGTACAAAAATGGAAATTTCTTCATGACCCATGTTATTTCTGGTGCAGACTCAGTGGTGTTCTCTGCTGGCTGACCACAGCCTCTTGCTGCCCAGTGCAGCGTGTAACAGTTCCCAAGGTTTGGCTCATTACCTGATAAGATGATGAGGACTGTGCTGGATCAATGTGGTTCTCTGTCCAGCAGTGTTCCCACCATGAAAGTGTCAGGGAGGCTGTGACGTGGCCTAAATAGCTTGTCTGCCATGAAAGGTGATAGGTATAATCACCTGGAAGGGGAGTTTTTCCGTTGCTCCTCAGGTGTTCACTCCATCTAACTTGGAGTATTTAATTTCAGTGCTTCTAGCCTACCTCTCTGTTCTCACCACATCCTGGGATCTCTGAAGCCTATACTAGAGGTTCTGCTGAGTACATAGAAAGCCTAAATAGTTAATTTTGGCTCTTCCCTTAAATGCCTGAATTTAAAAGGTGTAAATGCCTCTTTTCTAGGCCACATAATGGTTGAAGTTCTCTGGAACAGACTGCTGAAAGGCATCTTCCAAATGCCTGTTGCAGATTGTTCTTCCCTTGGGGACATCAGTCAACTCTGGCATGGCTGTGATTGGATCCATCCCATCCCATGTGTCTGGGACAAGTTAGAAAGCCTAGAGGGGCTGGGAGAGTCCAGCTGGACTTCCAGAAAGTCTTTCAACTGATGAACTACCAGGTAGTTTTCAGAGTGATTAATGTAGCAGCCCTGATATTTTGATTGTTTGACATAGAAGTAAACTGGTAAAAGCAGTAGGCAGATGTCTGGCTAAAAACACCCTTGCATTGGCAAGCCAGGATTGATCAGCTGCTTTAGAAGGACCTCTGGTTTTCTAGATGCTGCTTCACTACTCTGAAGAAGAGAAGGAGCAGAGGGAAAAATAGTGCCTGTGTTTGTCAAAAGACAGTGGCAGCGTTTTAGGGCACACCTTGCAAGTGGCAAAATGGAACCAGATGGCCCAGGTTGTGGAGAGTGGAGTTACTGCACCCTGAAGGATGTTCAGACTCAGTCAGAGGGAGTCCTGCTTGCAAATCCTATTATTGATAAACTGTTTCTGACTGGATTGCTGCTGCTTACTCTGACTGTGCTCACATGTGTGTGCTCACAGATCCGTGCGCGGCTTTGAAAATGCCTTTCATGGCTTCAGCTGCTTTCATTAATGCCAAAATCATTTTATATTTTCTGGTATGTGTCTTTTGCTTTGAACTTTGTAAAGGAATTGGTACCTCCTCCCCTCAGTTATTTTCTTTTGAATGCTTAAATGAAAAGGGCTTTTTTTCCCTCCCACTGTTAATAAATTCTGAATTACTGGAGATGGGAAAAGTGTTTGTAATCCCAGCTGGCACTTCTGAGCCTTCCACTGGGGTGCAGGGATCCTTGGGGAAAAATGCAGCAAATAATAGGCCAGTCTGAGAGGATGGATAGATGATATATGTTGTGTATGATGGTACCCATATATTATTGGGTCAGTTCTGCAAAAATGGAGGCCTGAGCTCTGCATGTAAGAAAGGTGAAAACCTGTTGGATAGTGATAATGTAACATTAAGACCAGTGGAGGAAGTACTGAATTAACCTGGTTTAACTGGAGTTTGAAACAATCCAGAATCTTTCCAGTGTCATGGTGGAGCAGCCTGTACATACGGATTATTTAAGACAACAGACACAATCATATTAAGCTGCAGCCCTGAGCTGAGAGCCCTTCTGACCCAAAACAAAGCATGGGCCACTGGAGCTAGAGGGGCCTCAGCTACAGCTAATAGTAGAAGCAGGTTTGTTAGACATTGGAATACTCTCTGAAGGTGGATTCCCCAACATTGGACAGTTTTAAGACTCAGCTTGACAGGGTGCTGGGCCATCTCATTTAAACCATATTATTACCTAGAAAGGTTGGACCAGATGATCCTTGAGGTCCCTTCCAACCTGGCATTCTATGATTCTTACATTCAGTCTGGCCCTGTTTCCCACAGGGTAAAATGTATTGCACAAACCCAGCGTGCCCTGGCATGACCCCATTTTTGGGTAAGAAGCAGCTCAGATAACCCAGACTGAGCAGTTCCAGTTCCTCCCACCTGCTGTCACCTGCCAGTCTTGCTGAGCACAGGGACAGAGTTTCGACCTGTGCCAGCCTCCCACAAGCAGGCCCAGGAAGCGATTCAGGGTGCTTTGGCATGGCACCACAAGGGAGCAGGGCCACGTTAACTATGATGGGACTTTTTCCTTCTTTCCACAGACCCTTCATGCTCCTGCCTCCCCTGATGGAGTGGATGAGAGTGGCCATCACCTACGCTGAGCACCGGCGCAGCCTGACTGTGGACAGTGACGACATCAGGCAGACTGCCAGGCTGCTCCTCCCTGGGCTGGACTGTGAGCCCCGGCAGCTCAAGTATGTGCCCTAAGCTTTAGAAGCAGCTACAGTAATTGCAACTTCTTACAATATTCTTGCTATATTTTGTGCAAGCCAGATCTCAAAACAGTATTCCGGCAGGAAGATGTTTAACCTTTTTGGTGTATGCCAAGAGATAACGACACTTTGGCCAAGCACTGCAGCTGGGGTGGGAAGATTTTTGGCTTGCCAAAACTTATGTAGGAAAAATGAGAGAGGGGAGGATTGAAATACAAGTATCTGGGGTTCTCCTCCAGCTCTACTCGGCCCTGGTGAGAGCTCACTTGGAGTATTGTGTCCAGTTCTGGGCTCCCTAGTTCAAGAGGGACAGGGATCTACTTGAGAGAGTCCAACAGAGGCTACAAGGATAATTAAGGGACTGGAACACCTGCCTTACAAGGAAAGGCTGAGAGACCTGGGGCTTTTCAGTCTAGAGAGGAGAAGACTAAGGGGGGATCTAATTAATGTCTATAAATACATGAGGGTTGGGCATCAAGACAGGTGGGGACAACCTCTTTTCACTTGTGCCCAGTGATAGGACGAGGGGCAATGGATTCAAACTCGAGCACAGGAAGTTCCACCTCAACATGAGGAAGAACTTCTTTACTGTGAGGGTTACAGAGCACTGGAACAGGCTGCCCAGAGAGATTGTGGAGTCTCCTTCTCTGGAGACTTTCAAGACCTGTCTGGCTGCCTTTCTGAGTGATCTACTCTAGTTTTTGGTCCTGCTCTGGCAGGGGGGTTGGACTCGATGATCTTCAGAGGTCCCTTCCAACCCCTAACATTCTGTGATTTCATGGAGTTCTTTATGCCTCAGCTTTAATTACAAGATTATTTTTTTCTTTTTGAAATACCTTGATGAAAAGTACCTTTTAAAATCCTCCCCTCACACCTATATTGAACAGGGGTTTATAATTCGCTTGGTTTGTTAGCACATCATAGGTATTTTATGCAGGTTTGTAGTCCTTTAAGTTGCTGTCATTAGCACTGGGTTTGATATCAGAGTTACATCTTGAACTTTAGTACAAGGTAGGTACTGGTTTCTTGACTGAACTTTGTCCCCCATATATCTTTGAGTTACATGAGTGGGTGGGATGCATTAATAACAAGAAATAATACTTGTATCATGCTCTGAAGTGATTAAATGATCACCTGAAAAGATAAAAATATACCCTTACTCTTAGAATTATTTTTCATTCACAACAAAAGCAACAAGAGGCTTTTAATCAGGAGTCCTGGATCTGATTTTGTTGCTTTTTACTTTTCCTTCTGGCAGCCAAAAAGGCTGTTGCTTTTTGCTACATCTCTGTCTCCCCACTTGGGAATTGGAGGGTAGTACTTACCCACAAAATGTAATGGGAAGCTAAATGAGTTGGTGAAAATGCTGGTGCAATTAGATGACTGAATGTTTTGCTGGCTGCAGCTGTCTCCTAGGCTTATTCTCAGGCCTCAGTTCCTGCCTTTCTCCTGAGACCTGGTACCTTTTAAAAGTGAGGTTCCACAGGTGATCCTCAGCAGTTGTTTAAACTCCTTGGCTTCAGACTGGAAGGGAGCAGCTGAACTTGGACTCGGTGTCCAGAAAGCAGGAGTTGTACTCTCAGTCCTGGAACACTTCCCTGCTCTCTTTCCTCTGCCAGTGTACGTGTGCTCTCTGTCAGTTTAAGCACACCCTACTCTGGCTTATGTGTCAATGGTAGGTACTAGTTTAAGCAACTGAATATGGACTAAACTAATTTTACATATGTGCCTAATGCTTGCCAAAACCTTTGAAATTCTTTGATGAACAGTACTGTAGAAGACTAAACTAATCACAAGTAATTCCAGTCAGGCTCATGGGTTTTCTTTCAGTCTCTCATTTAGAAAGACTTTTCATTTCAAAACTGAATCCAAACTTTCTGCTTCAAAGGCATCCCACTCTCTCTGCACTGTTTTTTCATGCTTATTAACATACAAAGCACAGGTGGTCCCTTATCTTGTAGATCATATACTTTAAAAAACTTAAAAAAAAAAAAGGGCAGGGATTTGGGCTTTTGCTGCTGATGTGAGCTAAAAGGAGACACTTAGAGTCAGCCCACTTTGTGAAAATAGAGTTCATCTCCATAACCTCAAACTGAAGCCATTATGATACAGCTGTGAAATGAAGGTCTCAGTAGAAACCCAGGAAGACCAAAGTATTGTGAGCAATAAATAAAAGAAGCAGGTATGAAGGGCCTCAGCCACACTACGTGGGATATTCAGGCATAAGATAATTGAGTTGCTGGGTTGGTAAGGGTTAGCAGTACTTGCCCAGTGAAGAAGTTAGAGGTTTCTATCCAGTTGGTTGTTTTTACAGAAAGAATGGCAGTTCTGTAAGAAAACTAGGACCCTTTCCCACCATTTACCTCACCACACTGTTCCTCCATGGGAATGTATGCATTCCCTGCAGGTGAAACAACCTCTGCTTTGAAGTAGCACCATCATCTTTGTAATAGAGGACAAAAATCAAAGTTAATCTTGATCAGGTCTTTGTTCTGAACTGTCTTGCCTGGGTTTGATTTTCAGAGGTCTAAGGATGTTCTGTGATGTGTAGCATGAGAGAAAGAACATTGTCTTTTTGCTGCATGAAAGATTTAAAGTAATAGGAAAAAAAAACCATGAGAAGAGAGCAGTGCCTTGTTTCCAGTGCCCCTTATATGATCCTTTAAATCTGTATCCCGCCATTACAGCACATTTAGGGGAAAAGGGAATCTTGGAACTGAAGCCAAATTTATCCCTGGCTTGCTGAGAGACTGTAGGCAAATTGCAGCTTGCTATTCCTCATGATGCACAGCCTGCAAGTCATATAATGATAGTTCCTTGCAGTGGTGATGCATCAGGAAGGGTATGTTGAAATCCCTGAAAGAGAAGTTGTGCTGAAGAAGAGAGCATCATTAGTATAACCTGAAATTCAGACCTCTAATATCTGTTCTCTGACACAGACTGTTTGTGTCTTAGGGGATGAAGCCTTCTAATAGGATGCTCTCAGTTTATGTTTGCCAGACAATTTACAAACATCTTTAGTACTCACCTGTTACTGGTTAAATGGTAATATAGGTGGGGAAATGCTAGACTGCAGAGAACTGTGGTTTTTTTCCACCTATTTAAATACCAATCTTAGGATTTTAATACTAAGTTGTTATCATATGCTGCTTTTTAACTTATTCTTTTTTCCTCGCTGCAGGCCAAATTTAAATCACTCACTACCAGTAGTTATAGTAGTAGTTACTGCTTATGAAACCCACAGAGCACACCAGGCTCCTGCTCCCTTTTCAAGCTCTTTCTGCCTAAGCTAGGACCTCAGGCCTATCCCTTTCCCTGCTCTCTGGGCTCTGCCTCCCTGGTGTCTCTCAGTCCACCTTCACTTCTTCCATTTATCCCTTGGGCACAGTAGGTGGGAGCTGCCAACTGAGCACCAGCAGGAGCCCAGGCTTTACCCCAGGAAGCGTGCAGGAGTTTGCCTCTCTCCTCCACAGGATGACAACTCACACATGGAAAACCTGCTGTGGTTACAGCAGCTGCACAGCACTTGTGCACATGGGAGCTCTTTCCCCCCAGCTCTGGAAAGATGTTCTAACTTCTACCACGCTCTAAAAGAAAAAGCTCCTTTGCATCTACCATAGAAGGGCACGCTGGGAAGTCACTGTGCACGGACCTTCTGCATGGGCTGAGCCTGCAGGTCCCCCAGGGGACAAGCTCACAAATTATAGCTTCAGATTCTGGTGTCCGAGCTGGCAGCTCTTCCCGCTGGCTCTCTGGCAGCTCCCTGCTGCTGCTCCGTTTGGCTGCTGCCTCTGCAGGGCTCGCAGTGAATTGTCCCCCCCCAACCCTTCCTCCAGCAGAGCCTGTGGAGGAAGCACTGAGTGGAATCATGCCTGTCAGCAAAATAGAACAGTGTGTAAAGACAGGCACCATCCCTTCAAAAGCTTCTATTTTCTGATGGTCGCTGGATTTCAAGTGTTGTAATTTTATTCCACTTTTTTTTTTTTGCATAGGATTCTTCTTCTCCTTCTTCTATTGATACAAAGTCATTGCATCATATTCTACATAATATTGTAGCATCATGGTACTGTACCAATTACCATAGTAGAACAAGATGATTCATTTACTGGCCTAGCCAGCATTGATGTATGTCTGGTATTAAGCCTTCCTTCTCACTGTCCTCTTGTACTATTGTATGTGTCCTAATCTGGTGTCTGGGTGCTTCAGAGATCTTGTCTTCTGATGTACTCAGCTGCCTTGGAGACACATCTTCTTTGGAGACATCTCCAAAGAGCTAGTGACTCCAAGGCTGTCACTTTGCTTCTGTGCTGACTGTTCCCCAAATTACACCCTGATGTAGTTCCTTTCTGAAAGCACCTGTGGTGAGATGCTGGTTTCCCCTGTACAATGGGACGGGTCACCAGGCTGTGAAGGGATCTTTGTTAACTCAGCACATTGTTTGTAGCATCTGCTCACCATTTGTCACCCAACATCCATGCAAGTGCAGAAGCATTAAAAAATGACCAGCTGAATTAAAACTTGAATGAGATTCATCTTGAACCTCCTATGGGAAGTGATGAGTGTTTTGCTTTTCTGGCAGGGCATACCAAGTTTCCAGAAGAGGTTAGCCCTGTTGAAAGAGCCTCATTTTTCAAAGGAACTTGGCAGGCTGATATCTCACTTCAAGAGTGTTTGCACAAGAGCCTGTCTTGAAAACCAGGCAACTAGTAGGGAAGGTATTCACCCCAAAATAACATCAAAGGGCTGACCTTATCACTGCCCAGCTGAGATAGGAAACACCTCCAGCTTGGAAATGGTTCTTCAGCGAAGGAGATACACTTCCAGGTTTGGAATTCAGAAGTCTCTAAGCAGATAAACAGAGGATTTACAGTAATCCCTGGGCTCCTTCCAAATAAGATAAAGGTCATTTGATAGTCATCTAAAGGATAACGATTAACAGAAATGTTAGCACACTTCCTTTAGTTGAGGTGTTGGAAAAGAGTTGAGAATGTCCCACTGCCTAAATTTGATTTGATTTTTTTTTTTTTTTTTTTTTATTTTCTTTCCAGAAAAGAAAAAGGATCATTATCTTCTTTCAGAAATGCCTTTTGTTTCAAAAGAATAGCTGGTCTGGTAGGCAGACAGCATAACTGTTTCACCCTAGAACTACACCGGGTTTTTATTATGTACAATTTCTCTCCACCTCTCCCTCCTCTTTGCAGTATGTTGTTGTGTGTGTTTGATGGACTATCCTCTATCAAGCAGGAAAATACAACTATGATATCCAAAAATATGTCCAGCTAATTATTTAAAGCAACTGGGTTTCGGTGGGTTTTTTTGTGAGAAGCTGAACTAAGGAAACCTGGTTGCTGCAGGTTGGCACCAGTCCCACCACAATAACCTCTCTGCTGCAATAACCCCAGCTGCTCCGTGCCTGTTGGAATGGCCATATTCCAGCATCCCCTTCCCATTGTGCTGGACAAGATGTAGCAGAAGCAATGCCTGGTTCAGAGCTACTCTCATAGTGAGGGGCTGGCTGGCAACCACCACTCTTGACAAGGAATAAGGATTTCTTCCTGCCTTTCCCTCAGAAGAGGGCACTCACAAGGTTTCTCTGCTTGGACACCACTTGTTTTTTTTTTCCAGTGTTGACATGAACTTACTGTCTGCCTTTAAGAGCCAAAGGTGTCTCCAGTATGAGTGAAGCTAACCAGATTTTTCAGAAATTATTATGGGGTGGGGAAGGTATATAATAGGTAAAATCATGAAAATTCATGAGCCTGATTTCTTAGGAGGTGGAGCTAAGGGAAAAAAAAAAATAATCCAGAAATGCTTTTGTTCTTCACAGACCTGAATGCTGCTTCAGTTCCTTCCGGAGGCTGGATGCTAAGGCTGCTACAGAAAAATTCCAGCAGGATCTGGGGTTCCGAATGCTGAACTGTGGAAGGACAGATCTGATCAACCAAGCGATCGATGCGCTGGGACCTGAGGGGGTTAACACCATGGATGACCAGGTATTGCCACAGCACACACCTTATCTTCACAAAATCATCTTCCTTTCCTTGTGCCAAATCCATACACCAGGCTGTAAGTGCTGATTGCCTCTGCCAGGCTTTCCTGATTCTACTTTGTGTTGTAGTCTGCAAATGTATCCCTTAAAAAAGAAAAAGAATAACACCCCCCCCACACAAAAGCCAGTCGAAGCTTAGAGAAAATTGTTTCTTTATCAGCTGGAATGTAGGTCTGTTCCCTGGCCTGAGACACTGATGGAAGGCAGGTTAATACACTGGCTGCAAATGGAAAGTCTGACGTTGGCTCCAAGCTAAGAGACAGTGTCAAAACAAAGTGGGTTTTGCCAGTGACACTCTCTTCTGGTTCAGCAGCCCAAATGCAGTCTGGGTCAGGGATGAGTGACCAAAAGGTGTTCCTATCTGATGGCTTTCAGGCACAAAGCAAGTTGTATGTTCTCAGAACAGCCTGGTGTGTAAGAAACAGCCCCAAGAACCCCAGTGGCATTGCTGTCAGTCCCTATTAGCTTTGTGGAAAGTCCATCATGCTGATGTGTCTGCTTTTTCATTTTCACCTGTTCCCTGCTCAGCAACATTGAACCACAGGGATTTGGTAGGCTGGGGAGTCTTGTGCTGCTTCTACTTGTGCTGTCAGGCCCATCAAGTAACAGCAGAGTCTGTTCTCTGGGGTATCATTCAATGTATTGAATTAGCTTTTAATTAAAAAACCCACCTCTCCCAAATAAATACTCATTATAGCTGTCACAGCAATGAGAATGAGCTGTCATGTCTCAGAAACAACAGGATGTTTAGCAGTAGGAAGGCTTTATGTTCAATTAGAGAGGTTTTCTCATCAACTGCGTTCTACTACAGTAGCATTTCAGCCCAAATTCTAAAACTCACACATCTTCCATGGCACTTTCCACCATCCTGCAATTTTAAAGGAAGTGTGGATGTGTACACAAATAGGAGCAGACACTAATCCTTATGTACAAACCAAGTACAAGGAGCTTTGTGGTCACAGAGGTAGGGTATCACACCATAGGTCCCCTTGATAATTGACTTTATTGACGTGACAAAGGTGGCAGATTACTTCCTTATTTATTTTTTTTTCATAATTATTTTTACAGTTCTTTTTTATAGAGCCCTGAGGCCTTTTGTTCTCTCAGACCAGATTATTTGCATCATGAACATTACCACCCTAGCACCAAAGACACTGGCTCCAAGACCACCACTTCTCCCTGTGGGGTGTTCTTTAACTTTTCTTTAGCCAGCCAGCAAACTGGGAGCTTTTTTTTATGTGTAAAGACCCTGCACTCTGTGGGCAACTCATTGGAAAGTGTGAGGAGTTTCTTTTGTCAATTATTTATGGTCTCCTTGTCATCCTGTTGATGTCATCCTCCAGCCAGTCCTGCTGTGAGCAGGGGGGTCCACAGCGTGCTGGCAGCTCTGTCTTTTTTGCAAAATGCTGCTCCCATGACTCAAAGCAGTTTTGGCACTGACCAAGGAGGGCAAGACAGGCTTCCTCTGGAGACATTGTTGCTCTGAAATTCTCCACTCAAGGGATTCTGGAGCAACTCATCTCTGCAGCTAAGCAAGTGTCCTCCATTGTGCTACCAGTCACAGAGGGACTTCAATCCAAACTCTAGCAGTGACTCTGTCATAGCTGGAATATGAAACCCAATCTGAACTTTGCAGCTAGCTGCTCTTGCCCTTCTGTGAAGGTGTGAGCCAAAGCCAGTATGCCCAAACTTGGGAAAACTACTTGGGCATGGCAACAGAATGCAGGTCTCTCTGTCCTGTCATGGGATAGAACATTTAACACTGGCACCTGCTAAGCTCAGTTCATATAATCTTGGTTTCTTGTGGTCATGATGAGCCTTCTTAAAACAGTGCAGCATAGGCAGGCCCTCCAGTCAGGTGTGACCATCTCTCACCTGGCAAGTACAGCAGAAGTTGTGTTGCTAATCCTGTAATAAACAGAGCTGTCGAGCTACTTTAACACAGAGACTGTAGATCCAGGTTCAGGTTTTGACCACTCCCAGAAAGTGAGCATTTCCAGCGTTGAGGTGTTTGTTCAGACCCACTTCTACTTGTATGGGTATGGAGAGATTTGTGGAGAGAGGGAGAGAACTCAGAATGTATCTGCAGAAAATGAGTTTGGAGCAGGACCCTGCATTCACTTCCAGTGGGGACCAAGCAGCAACCTGGTTTCACAGGGTTTGAAGCATCTAGGAAAACAGTATCTTCTTCCCTTGGCATATGGAGGAACAAGCAGGGAAGGCAAAACTGACATTAAAAATAAAATAAGTAAGTCTGTACAAACCTATAGTTTTAGAACCCTGACTGTGGCAGTAAATATGGGCTTGTGCTGCAGACCCAACTTTTGAATTCTCAGTTGTCTATGAGAGTGGATCCTCCCAAGTCCCCAAAAAGCCAAACCCACCCATTGCCCACCCCTGTAATATCATTGCAGATGTAACTGCCTCAAATGCAGGAAGTTTGGAATTGTGGCTCTTTTGAAAAGCCACCTTTGCAGATCCAAGAACAGAACTCTTCTGTGTGAGATGTAACTGTATTTATGATACACGTCCCTCTCTAAAGATGAAGCTGCATTATTACACAAAGAGCAGCAGAGAGGCTGCCTGGGGAAAACTCTCAATAATGAAGGGGGGGGAAAAGCTGTGGGATGTGAGCAGGAGTGGATTTTACTAGGCCATTTCCTTTCTGTCCTTGGCTACTTTTGGAATGAACTCAGCAAGTAAGGCTCATTTCTCTCATAACTCATTTCTGAACCGTCATGGTTTGCTGGTTAAATAGAATGAGAGAGATTTATGGGATTGAAAAGCTGAAATATTGTGGCAAATAGGATTTTAGCAACGGGGCTAAATTGCCAAACAAATTCATCTTGTGTATTTTGATGATGTTTTGTGCTTTCTGTTCATCTGGCTACAAATGATCCAAGAAATGGATCTTTTTTGGCAGCCTGGGCAAAGCTCAAGCATTGTGGACAATACAGGGCTGGGGTGTTGGTTTGTATTCCTGCAGTCTCGTCCCCTGATGTTTTGTGCACATCACTTTCCAATACTAGTGTGTTGTGCCCACTCTGCATAGAAATCAAAATGTTCTGAACATACACTTGTGCTGTCCCTACAGACTCTTCTGTATGTTAAGGTTCAAACTCACTGTGTCTGTGGCAGTTTCATTGTTGATAGGTAAAGAAATATAACAACTTCTTCTTCTTCTTCTTCCTGAAGGGTATGACCCCACTTATGTATGCCTGTGCTGCTGGAGATGAAGCCATGGTCCAAATGCTTATAGATGCTGGAGCAAATTTAGATATACCAGTGAGTAACAGAGGACCCTCAACCCATAATTAGTCATCTGTTAACTAGCTAGAACCATTGCAAAATCTCTCCTAGCAACTGAAGCTTCATTTCTGGAAGCTTCTGAGCAAGCCACTTCTTTCAGAAATCATTGCTTCAGGGATTTGGGAAGGGGAAGAAAACCTTCCAAATCTCTGGAGCACTCAGTGGCTCCAATTATGATTGGCATTGGCAAGTCTAATAGGCACAGTGGGGTAAAGGGGCCTCCCTCCTGAAAGAGCTGCCACGAGGAGAAACCAGTAAGCCCATTAAAAAGGCCCAGGGGACTGGGCAGCATGACTGGTGCTGGCAGCATTCTCTAAATGGCCTAAGTTTCCGTTCCCTGGGGTTGTCACTTACCAAGAAAAAAGCCAGTTGTGTACAAGTCTGAAGATTCTGGCAGACCCCACAGTGGTCACCAACTACCTGGTTCCCTTCTCCCAGGTTCCCAGTACCTCTCCACGACACCCATCGGTCCATCCTGACAGCCGGCACTGGACCGCTCTCACCTTCGCTGTGCTACACGGGCACATCTCTGTTGTTCAGGTAAGCAGAGCAAATCCCCTGGTTGGGAATCTTTCCAGGAGGGACAGAGGGACTGGATGCTTTCTGACACTTGGTGTTCATTGGTTTATACGTTTACACGTGCAAAAATTAAGCGTCTGCTGATTTCTGCTCTAATGGCAGCAAATCATCTGTAACTTCCTCTATAATCCTTGAGAATTGCATGAACAAGACTTAAGCCACTGTGGGAGTGGAGCCTCTCACATCCTCCCCCCTCCCTTTTCTGGGGAATGAACGCAGGGGGCAGTGGAACGGCCTGGAGTCCTGGGAGTCCTCCCTGAACTTCAAGAGGAATTCAACTCTGATCATCACATCAGATAGCCAACTGCTGGTGAATTCAATTTACCTGCTGCTAAAAAGGAGAAAGAAAAGATGCCAGCAGCTGGAGGCCGCACACACTCATTTTTTGTTTGTTTGTTTGTTTGTGTACATTTGTAAATAATCACAAAGATGAGAGTCCACCTGGCAGGTTGCCAGGGCAGCCTCTGGGATTACAAAGATTGGACAGCCTTAATTTACATGTGAGAGAAGAGCGTGATTCTCCCAGGAGATGTAGCCAAGCCCTGCTGGACTGCATTACCCACAATGTTTGTTTCTTTCATTTTGCTTAAAACTTCAGGATTACATAATCTTTCCTTTTTTTTTTTTTTTTTTTTTTTTTTTTTTTTTTTTAATTGGGCAGCTGTCATTAAAAGGGGAGATGTCAGCTTTTGGTGAAATCAGTGCAGAAAATCCCTTTTCCAGTTAAGGTCTACTGTGCAAGACTGGAATAGCTGGCACCAAGAGAGAAACAAACCAGCAGTCGTGCTCTGCAAAATGTTCGATAAGAAAAATGTGAATGTGTTTGCTGTGTCAAAGCCAAGGTCATCACTAATTGGGGCTGGCTGAGACTGTTAAATGGTGACAGTGTTGTAGGATACAGCCAGCTGGACTCCTCTGCAGTGGGAGAACCTCCTGGAGTGCTGGTGATGCACCCACTGGCAGGGCTCACCCTCCCTGCTGTGGGAGAGGGGCAGCACCCACCACTCTGCACCTGCAGATGGTGCTCAGGGTGCCTCAGGCTGTCTGCCAGCCCTACCTGGCCATAAAAGGTCCCCATCATCTTGTAACCTTCTCCTCTTCATCTGGGAGGGGGGCATTTCCCTTGCAAGCTGCTCTGTGCATCCAGTGAAAGCAGGTTCTGTGTATGCTGAGGTCTGGTTGGCCTCCAGGGTGATTCCCAGGAGAAACCCTGTTTCCTGAGCACAGCGTGGAACTACCACAGATGGACTTCCTGCACTGAAGAGAAGCTCTGATTGCTGAGCTCTTTGGAGCTGGAAAATTGCAATTGCAAAACCATGTTCATAAAGGAGATTTAAAAAAAAAAAAACACAACAAACCCAAACAAACAAGTAGGTGATGTTCTCTGAGCTGCTAGCTGAGCACCCTTCCAGCATGAACTCACTAATGAAAGCACAGTAATGCAAAAGAAATTAAGAAAACTCTAACTTGACATTCATGTGGAGACCTTAGTCCTAGGCAAGAGAAATTTGCCTTGTAGCAGATATTTTGCTTTCACCTTTGAGATGGTCTCTTTGTGTGGATGTGCACTTCACTATGAATCTGCTGGTTTGCCTTTGTAGCACACACAGCCTCTTCTGTCTTTCTGAATTGCTCTTTTCTCAACTCCTTGTCTGTCCCGTGCCTGTTGCAGCTGCTCCTGGATGCTGGTGCCCACGTTGAGGGCTCCGCCGTTAACAGTGGAGAAGACAACTACGCTGAGACCCCCCTTCAGCTGGCCTCAGCAGCAGGTAAGCTCAGCACAGCCTCAGCTCCTCCTACCACAGAATAACCACAACCAGCTCACACTGGGGTCCAGTGTCTGGAAAATGTGGGAAGAGTCACTTTGCATTCTGAGGTACCCCGGGTACAGGACTTAAACCTGTTGTCACGTGGCAAGAGGTGGATGGGCACCAGGTGGGTGTCTGCAGTTGGTCCCAACACTCATCTCCTGCCAGTGGCCTCCAGAGTGAAGCTGACTGAAACAACTCCTCTGCACAGGGCACTGTCAAGGAACATAAACCAGCTACTGTCTAGTCTAGGCATGTCTTGGATCTAAATAACATCCAGCTGCAAAAATTAACAAGTGTAAATTCAGCCTGGGGAAAAATAACTGCTAGAGAAATAAATTTGTTTTATTAATTTATTAAATACAAGTAAAATTCTGCGTTGCTTCTACCTGTCAGGAGAAGAGTTTCACATTCTGTGAGCAAGCCTGTGCTAGCCTAAAAGTACCTGTAGTTTTTCCACTCTTTTCACCTCTTAACTGTTTTTACCTTTTTTCCTTCATTACTTTCTGCTTCATTTTTTGTGTGTTTTTGAAGAGAAAGCTCTGCCTTCCTCTGCACCAAGCTTTATTGAAGGGATTAAAAAATAGCCTCCTCCCCATGACAGATGCTCATTGTGCCAAGTCTCCTGCCACCATTCCCTACTCCATCTAATGGAAAGAGTGGAAAGGAGGCCTGGCTGAACATGGACTACACCCAGATACTTGTCTGCAGGGAGGGTTTACAAAGCTGTGGTCAGCAAGAGCAGCACAGAGCAGCTCCTGCCTGGCCTTTGTTAACCTCATCCACCAGCTGAGCAGCCAGACTCTGATCCTAGTAAAACTGGTTGCACACAGCTCTGCTGGTGTGTACTGAGAACACCAGACCAGTTTAATTCTCTTTTCATTCTGCCTCTAGGTAGTTGTGTTGTTAGGTAATTTAAGTGCTTTGTGCCCAAGTTTCTCTCTCTGAGGTGTTACAAAGCCTCATGTGTGCTTGCAGGGTGCTCTGAAAGCTGTTGCTGGTACAGTGTCTGTTCCCAATCCTGTTAGATGCTATTCAAGAGGCAATAGACATGGAATCATCATTATGTTTTTGTCCATTTTTTCCTAGGGAACTACGAGCTGGTCAGCTTATTGCTAAGCAGGGGTGCTGACCCACTCCTGAGTATGCTGGAAGTCAACGGGATGTCTTCATCACTTCATGAAGATATGAATTGCTTCAGCCACTCAGCTGCACACGGGCACAGGTAAAGCTCTGCTCATGCTCAGAACCATTCTTTAGGGCAGCACAGTTTCACAGACTGTTCTAGTTTGGATGTAGGTTGTGCCTTTTGAGCATTTTGGGGAACAGAAAGATCCTTAAAACTGGCAGTTGCTTTTTGTGACATCCCTTTGAGAAAAAAATACGCAAGACTTTCATTATTCAGCAACTACAACTTTGATAAAAGGGATTCTATTTTAGGCAAGAGCACAAAATACAACAGAAAGATCTTTGTTTGCTTTTTCTTATTCTCACTTGCTGGTCTGGCTCTGCAGCACTAGGAGTGGGTAGGAGCTGGTTCCACCTGTGGGTAGGTTATGAGATTGTGGTTCATGTTCTGAGGTACAATCTAATCACATCAAGATGGCAAAAATTATCTGCAGCAGAATTTGGTTGACTGCATCTCTGGTTTTGGGATGGCCGACCAGGAAATCAGTCATTAAAATGCTGAAAAGCCAGCCTGGGCTTTCCAACCCTCTTTTCAGGGTAGTTATTTAGAAATAAGACATTACTTACAAACCCATCCAGAGATCTTTCTGTTCCCAGAAAACAATGTTAGGGTAACAAGCCAATTAAAACAGCCCTGAAACCGCCCATGTAGCTGGGCTGGGAATTGTCCACAGGGTGTCCCAGTACAGCCTGGCCCTTCCAGTAGCACATTAAATAGCAGGTACCTTCATGAACACAGCTCTGCCTGACAGGAGGACAGCACCTCCAGGTACATCACACATCTGGATACACCTGGGAAAATATCCCAAGCTCAAACGAGGCCCAAACTCCACAAAGCCAGAACAGCCTCATGCAGTTATGTACAGGGTAAAACTACACAAACCCTGCTCTGTTCCCAACTCCCTTCCCCTCCCATAACCTTCTGCAACGCCTAGCTATGCAAAGTGTGAAATTGAAGGCTTATTTTCCAACTGGATAGGCCACCAGGGTGATCCTGCAGCACCAAATTCACATTTTTTTTAGTCCTACCGAGGGGCGTGAGTGCAAAGAGAGCACCAGCTAGTGGCAGGTCCGCGCCACGGCTGAGTGCTGGGCTGGACTGGCTGGGATGGGGAAGCTCTGCTGCAGATGGCTCCAGCTGGCTGGAGTGACACCAACCACGCAACCTTCCTTGAAGTGGTTGGACACAAACAAGAAAGCCTCTTCCTTGCAACTGCTGTGTGAAATTCCAAACCAAAACAATTCTGCCTGGATGTAGTGATGTGGAACTGCCAGGTGTTTTTTTATGGTTTCTCTTGACTGATGCAGGAAGCAGGGCTGACTAAAACAACATCAACAGTGCTTGAGGATGGTCATTTAGGGAAACAGCAAGGGTTCTAACAGACACTCTCTGGTAAATCTTACTTCAGAGCTTAGGATGTTACCACACTCGGGGCTGGCAGAAGGAAGTGTGTGCTTCTATGTACCACTACTTTTGCCCTTGCTATCAGGGCATTGATTTTTAGCACGTGGGATAGGGAAGGACAAGTGTATCAAATGCTGCTCCGTATCTGCCAGCTGTCTGTCTTTGGGAAAGAAAGCTGTTATTTAGAAAGCCAGACCCCTAAACCCAAATCATCATTGTCCTGTCTGAATTGCTGCTCTTTCATTTATTAATAAAAGTGAGATCTCTTCCCTCTCCTCAGGAACGTTCTGCGCAAGCTCCTGACCCAGCCCCAGCAGCTGAAGGGAGATGTCCTCTCACTGGAGGAGATTTTAGCTGAGGGGGTGGACAGTGACACCTCCAGCCAGGGCAGCTCCAGTGAGGGGCAAGTCAGGCTGTGCAAAACACGAATGAAAGCTCTGCAGGAGGCCATGTACTACAGTGCTGAGCACGGCTACGTAGACATCACCATGGAGCTCAGGGCCCTTGGTAAAGTGTTCTCTTTATTTTCAGCATTGTGCACATGTAAGGTGTGAAAAGCTTTTTCCTCTGCCATTGTCCCTTGAAGAAGGATCTGTTAAGCCCAACTGCAAAAGCTCTCCCAACCTTATGGGAACCAGCTGTCTAATTTAATTTTAAAAAGTGTTTAAGGTCCCTCACATATTTATTTATTTCCAGTTCCCACTGATCTAGGATGTCTCTCACTTTTGGCTGGTTTCTCTGTTCCCAGGTATCAAAAATAAGGGGCACATCTTTGTCAGATACTCTGACACCTAACATTCAGTGTTAAAGAGGCTGCTCTCCAAAACAAAGATAACATCAGAGATTAAATGGTTTAAGGTGAAAGAACAATTTGATCCAAAAGTGGGAAAAAGCAGCTTTGAAGCTTCTGTGTCTAGACTGTTACAGGAGGGAAGACTTCACACCATGTTTGTGTGGGGTTTGGTATTCTTCCAAGTTCAGTTCAAATTTATTTGTAGTTCTGGCTAATCCTGAAGCTAAATATACAATAGGGAGTCTCTGGTCCTTAAAGATCAGCAGAAAGTTCCAACTTATGGTCCTGGTACCAGTTTATTGTAGATAAGTCACTTAATCTGTCAGTGACCCAGTTCAGTCGTTTTTGATGTCACGACAGAAATGTATCTGCTGTTAAGGTGTATGTAAAGATCTACTTCAGTGCCACTGTCAGTCCAGTCTACTCACAGGTACTTCAGCAAGTCATCATCCCTCACTGTCCTTTTTCCTGTGGCCACAGGAGTCCCATGGAAGCTCCACGTGTGGATCGAGTCACTGCGGACAACCTTCCACCAGTCTCGTTACTCCGTCGTGCAGACCCTCCTACGGGAATTTGTCACCATTAAGGAAGAGGACTATAATGAAGAACTGGTTAATGAAGGGCTGCAGCTCATGTTTGATATCCTCAAAACCAGCAAAGTAATTATTACTTTTGTAACAGTATCAAAACCAACTGTTGTTTGCTCTTGTAGAAGGCAGCGCCCCACACGTGGAAGCCTGTGCAAAGTCCCCACTGAGTCAGGGTATGAAAAAGGCCCTGGGAGCACTCTCTGACACCCAGCTGCAGCCCTTCCAGCCAAGGCACTCATCTCAGCAGAGGTGAAGTGGGCTGTTCAAGTCCTGTTCAGCAACTGGCTTTTGCAACCATGGGACTGTGAGAGGAAGAGTTACTAACACAGCACTGGGCAATCCAGGTTCTCCCAGTCACAGCTTTCTGAACAACACTTCCAAAAACACTTCTGTTCAGTGACATTTTCCTTCTACTTTTTTCTTTTATTTAAAGATTGCCAGTGACTGTTTTTTCCTTGCTTTTCAAGGCAAGTCTATAATGGTTTTGATCCAATTTTGCAGATAAATTCACCCAGGCTGTACCATGTTCTCTTCCAAGAGGCTGTTGCCCTCCTTGTCCAGATGGGGATGCTGGCATTTGGACTCTAGGAGGGACACACTTGAAATGCACAGGCAGGGGAAGCCAGGGAGTATCTTCACCTCTTGTAACCACCTTAATTGGTCACTACAACATGCTTTTAATTTAAAGGACAGTTTCAGTGTAAGAGATACAACTGGCTAACTAAAAACAATGGCAAACTAGGAACCAGAGCTTGGTCTCTGACAATGAACTGAAAGCATTAACCAGATCTAGCTGAGAACAGGCTTGTGGGCTCCCCTCTTACAGAGCAAGTGGAAGGATGAGCTTTTGCTGATGGACTCTTTTTCCCTTGGCAGAGATTGACCCATAAACTGTTGCTGAGAGCACTCTGCCAGAGCATGCTCCTTCAGATCATGTGCTTGTCCCACTCTTTGGAGGTTATTCTCCTAGGGTGCAATTGCTGTAAGCCTCACTGGAACTGTTACAGCGTGTCTGAAACCTGCTCAACACAAAGTGCTGATGGGTGATACCTGTTCTGTCCTCCTTGCAGAATGATTCCATCAACCAGCAGCTTGCATCCATCTTCACCCACTGCTATGGCAGCAGTCCCATCCCCAGCATTCCTGAGATCCGAAAGACACTGCCAGCCCGCCTGGGTAAGGTGCTGACCTGAACAGTGAAGTTCCTGGGATTTTGGTTGTGTGTTTTTTGGTGTTTGTTGGGTTTTTTGTTTGTTTTTTTTAAGCATCCAGTTTCAAAAAAATATTCACCCTCTTTTTTTTTTTTTTTCCTCCTTACCCTAACAGATCCTCACTTTCTAAACAATAAAGAAATGTCTGATGTCACTTTCTTAGTGGAAGGAAAGCTATTTTATGCACACAAAGTCCTGCTGGTTACTGCATCTAACAGGTGAGTTGCTCTCCACAGCCCAGTACAGAGTGTTCCAGGAAAATAGTTGACCTAAAATAGCCAGTAATTATCCCTAAAATCCTGTGCAGTAGCTGGAGTGTACATACCCAGCCATTCCCTGCCTCCCCCTTCCCTCTCTCAAGGTTTGCCAGCTAGACCTCCAGTTGCTCCAGATTTCCTGGAAATCTCCCCCTGGACCTGGTACACTTGCAGTTACTTGTTTCTTTCCCTGTTGTTGGCATAGTAACAGTGTTGTGCAACTACTACAGGGTGGGATTGGATCAGACTCAAGAACTTTCCAGGTTAAGTTGTCCCTGAAATTCTAAACTAATTGCGTTATATTGAAAGAAATGTTTTGATTTTCAACATGCAAGCAAGAACAAGGAAGGATCTTGCCTTTCCCCCTGCTAAGGCTGCTTGGCAATAGGTACAAGGACCTGAAGCACTAATACTAATAATGTTCAAACCATTCTCAGGTTTAAGACCCTGATGACCAATAAGACAGAACACGACAGCCACGGCAGCAAGACTGTTGAAATCAGTGATATGAAATACAATATTTTCAAGGTATGTAACTGACTCTACCTTTTCTCTTTTCATCTTCTCACATACTTGAAGTTGAGAGGGCCAAGGCTTTAACATCACAGGTCATTTACAAACAGAGGTGGAGTTCATTTCAGCACACGTGTATTTCAGGAGTATTCTTTGTCAAAACTTGGTTAAAACAGAAACCTCCAGCCTAGATTCTTGCTTTCTCACTGACTCCTCCATAAGGCAGGGGAAACTAGTCTTCTACTGAAAACTTTTCAGACACCATTTTCATACTTTTTAAGGGACCATTTCCATGCTGTGCTAAGCAAAAAGTAAATTCATTTACAGCAGGTGGAGTGCCAGGCTTCGTATTAACTCAAATCAGATGATCAGAAATCACTGGTGTCCCTTTCAACTAAGACTCAAAATTGAGCTTTGCCCTTTGCTTTTATGACATTTCTGTATTTAATGGACCTAAGGGAGGTTCATTCATGATGGAGAGAAAGCAGGATACTTGAAAAAAAACAAGTCAGTGAAATGTGATAGTTGAGTTATTCCAGCTTTCCAGATTTGGAAGTATGGTCCAGAACAGGGAAACCTGAAGTGCAGAACAGGTTGTACAACCATGTCACTACAGGGTTGAGGCTCTTCCTTTTTCTCAAAACAGCAAAGCTGCTGGTCAGCAGTGCTGGCATCTCACGGAGAGGGAATGAAGTTGAAATTGAGAGAAGAATATCTTTGCTGCACTGGGAAGGGGCTGTACAAATTTTGTGCTGGATAGATGACATCCACATTTGGCAGCTCAGGCCACGACAGAAAAAATGTAATGTAATTGAGTATATTAAAACAAGCCCCCCTAGCAACACTTTTACATCAAAAGGTTTCTAAAGATAAACACTTTTGCTTCACTGCAACAAATCAAAAATAATTAAAGCAGTGAAGTACTTCATGGATTTAACAATTTGCTGGTAACTAAAAATCAGAGAAGTTAAGGACATGATGGCACTCTAGAGCAATCTCAGTTGTGGTGCACAGAGGATGCTGAGCCACCTGAGATCTACGTTCTGTTCAGGGCTCTGCTGGAAAGCAGCTTTGCTTCCCTGCAATTCCATTTTACAAATAAGGCGATTTTCAAAGTTAGAAGCTTAGTTTTGTTACTACTGCTGTTAGAAATGGTCCCACACCTGCTTCTCCTGCACCCAGGACACTGGGATGACTTCTCCTTCCAACACCAAATCCAGTCATTCCCTGGCTAAGACATACCGTTCAGCTGGGGGTGTGCACACGCAGATCAAAGAGCGGAAGCTGCCTCTTGCTCTCCCTGCAAACAATTAGGCCTTTTCCTCTGGCCCTGATGGGGGCTGGAAGCTGATGAGAAGCACAGCAGGGGACAGGAGTGGCTGGGAGGTCCCTGAGACTCACATGCTCAGAGGTGGCAGTTCCAGTGCTCCAGCTATCCAGCAGCCCTGCCTGTGCCCGGCCTGCAAGGCTTTACAAAACCCGATCCAAGGAGCTGCTTTACAAGGACATTTGTGTTGCTCAGAAACACACTGTCACTCTCAGCCTAAAATCCTCAACAGGGCCCTTTTCAGAGCCTGAGGAAGAAAAGAGCGTTAGAAAGCAGCAGATTTGCCACACTAAGAAAAAAAATAAGCCAACAGTGGAGGTGACAGCCAGCACAGTGCAGGATTCCCAGCACTCAGGAAGGGAGCTCAGCCCTTCACACCCTCTTGTGACAACAGCTCCATGTCTGGCCTCCTTCCCATTCCAGATGCTGATGCAGTATTTATACTATGGAGGAACAGAATCCATGGAAATTCCCACCACTGATATCTTAGAGGTGAGTGTGTTTCCTTCTAAGTCTTGCCAAGTGCACTGGGGCATAAACAGAGCTTGAAAGGTGGAATCCAGGAGCTAACAGCAAGCTTCCAATCCAGGGGTATACTTAACACTTTGGAATGAGCTTAAAGTTTCAAAACACCATTGCTTGGAAATAAGAACTGCCAGTTATGTTTTATAATGTCCATGAGATGCTGCAGGGGGGGGAGGTGGTGTTAGGGAGTGCTGGGTACTGCCAAAAGCACTGTGGTCTGTCACTTCAGCAGTGACCTTCCTGCTCTTTCAGGAGGACTTGGCCATTAGAACAGGGAGTTGGAGATTGTTCAGAGAAGAAATCATCAGTTCTGTTCCCCTTCCCTAAAAGCCTTTCAGGGCTCATGATCTCAAGTAGTTTCTCTCTTCTCCCGATAGCTGTTGTCAGCTGCCAGCCTGTTTCAACTGGATGGTCTCCAGAGACACTGTGAAATCCTCTGTGCCCAGACAATCAGCATGGAGAACTCAGTTAACATCTATAAATATGCAAAGGTACACCCCAAACTGCCTTCTTTAGGAGCCACAGTGGAACAGCACACTGTTTTGGTAACTAAACACAAGAGGCACAGAGCAGGCACCTGCTGCGCTGCTAACTCTGCCACAGCCACGAGTCAGATGTTGTATTCAAGTTCCAGCCTGCAAAGCCCTAAGCAGCCCTAGTATGTTTCCCTGTCTAAAGCAATCATGGATGAAATTGATGCGAGATCCCTACAGAGCAGGGGAGAGGTGTCTTAGCAGCAACACCAGCAAAGCCTGAGAGACTCAGATCCTCAGAGCAGCAGGGGCAATTGCTGACAGTGCAGCAGCGAAGAGGGAAACCCTTTCCTAGCACTCCTACTGCTCAAATACATCCTTTACAGCTCCAGGACCAGCATGAACTATGTTGTGTGACACACATACTCACCTTTATAGCAAATAAACCCACATTACCAATCAAAGAATAGAAAAACACTCTGCCATTCCTGGAAGCTTGCAGGTCAGATCCCTTACAGACAAGCAGAAGGGCTACACGAGGGGCCGGTCACCATGCGCATGTTTACACTGTGTGCAGGGTCCTGCTGATCCTTTTCTGTTCCTGACTCTCGTGCTGGGACATTTTTTTTTCCATGGAACTCGGGCTGGTGTCTTTCAGGACCTAAAATTTAACAGTATGCAGTGGCAGAGAGTGTGAAGGGAGCATTCTCTACTGGCCTTTAGTTCTTTTCCTTAAATTACTATTAGCACAAAGATCCCAGAGATTGGGGGGGGGGGGGTGTGCACAGTGCTCAATATGGAATGTGGGTTTCACTGTTCTATTACTGAGCTTCCCCCACTGGTTCTGAAGCAAAGGGAACCAGATGACAGCCAGAAATCCACCTCACATGTTTCAGAAGTGCAACATCCCTGTTTTCCCACACACAGCTCCTTTTTCTGGGAGTTAAGCTCACATCCTATGAACCGTACTCATCTTGCCAGGAGCTGTGTGTGCCATCTGGCAGTGCAGCCCACAGCTCCCCTCTTGCACAGCCAAACAGGTATCTTGGCCACTTTGCCAGCCAGCTGCTCTGCTCCTTTAGGAGGAGCAGGCTGGAGTGTGGGCCAGCGGCTCTGCCAACAGCAGGCCAGCAGGGGAAGGAATTAAAAAAGCTTCAGGGCTTCCCTGCTCACTCCTGTGCCTGCAAAAAGCACCAAAAGAAATTCTCAGCCATTGCTGGTCCTACCTTCAGTGCTTTTCCACTGTTCCTGTGATCCATTTTCTGTCTTAGAAACATGAATGGGAAGAGCATTAGAAATGAGGAGCAGCTTGTCCCTTAGGCGTGTACCACAGAAAGGCTAATTGATCTTCTCTTCGGCAGATACACAACGCACCCGAGCTAGCCTCTTTCTGTGAAGGCTTCTTCCTCAAACACATGAGCTCCCTCCTAGAGCAGGACTCCTTCAGACAGCTGATCTACAGCAGGAACAGCAAGGTGCAAGGCCTGGAGCCCCTGCGGGACCTGCAGGCAGCCCTGGCCGCCCGCCTGCACTCCGTGTATGTCACCTCCCGGGTGTGAGGCGGGACCGAGGAGCAGCGGGAGCGGTGGGGGGAGCGGCAGGGGCTGCTCAGGCAAAGCTGCGGCTTTTCCTGTTCGCCTTCTGCATCTTGCTGAACGGCCCCTACAACACACGCCCCCCAGGCGAGGGTGCTGTGCCTCGTCCCACTGCCGGGGGCGGGGGGGGAGCTGGCTTCTCTGTGCTACTACTGTCACAGAAACACTGTCACGGCACAAACCAGAACTGAGGATGCAAGCCAAGAACCTGAACCGAAGAGAAAATCCATGCTGCCATTGACACAAGCACAGGGCAGGGCTGCAGAGAACGAGGCGCTACACCCAGACCCAACACCTCACACGTACTCTGCAGTGTCTGTCCACACACCATAATGGCCACCCAGTTCACACCCATAGATGTTTTCCTTGTAAAAAAAGGCTGCATAGGAGTTTTCTAACCCTACAGGCCACTGCCCACTCAAGGAGTCACCTGCCTGAACACACAGGCTGGGGGTACACCAACTGCCTCACTGTAGCCATGGACACCAGAGTCTCTACATGGCAACAGGCTCTGACATAATTTTCCCCCAAACTGTTTGCACCTTGAGAGAAAGATATTTTGTAGATGTTCAAAGCTGAGTAGAAACTAATGCTAACTCTGAAATTACTCGTTCTTTAAAGCTGATATGAAGAACTGAGCTGGGGCAGGCAGGGGAGAATTGGTTTTCTGTGTTTTTTCAGCACAGTTTCACTGTGCTAATTGTTTATCAGGATCCATTTTGAGGAGGGGAATAAAAAGACTGTCTATCCTTCCCATATCAAGGTTAGATAGTCACCATCACTTTCACCTTAAAAACCTGTTTCTGAACATTATCTGTGAGACCTGACACCATAAAAGATGCTTCCTAAAAGACTCAGGTGTAGCAGGAGCTAGCACTATGCTGAAAAACTGTCCAAAAGCATAAATAGCAATAAAAGTCTCCCTGAAACCCTGAGGAACACATAGCTTGATGGTTTGTTCTCTCTCTGAAGCTCGTTGGGCTTAGAAGCTCTGACTTCTAGTCTCTGCTTCCACAGCCTCATCCATGGAATGCTGTTGTCTCCACAGACACTACCTCAGGAGGGCCTGGGCACAGTGCCCAGCAGGCTGGGTCCCACAGCCTGGCTGCAGTCAAACACTGAGGCAGCAGCACTGCAACAAGGTGCCTCAACTCCAATGCCCAAGAGTCACATTTTTCCTTTGCTCACCCCAGACAGATGCTTCTGGTCCAAAAAAAACAGACTCATTCTAGGCCACCTTCTTAGGTGGAGAACTTAGAACTAAGAGGAGACAGGGCAAGCTGCAGTTCTGAGTATGAAGCAATGTTTTTGTGGGTTGTGTTTTGGTTTTTTTTGTTAAATAATCCCAAAGGCAGTTGTGTAAAAACACAGACCTTGCTCTTACCAACAGCTTTAAGGAAAGACCTTCAGATAATCCCACTGACCTTTGTTAGCACCCCCAAAAAGCAGTTGCTGAGACACTTCCATTTGCTATAGGTGGGTGGAGGAGAAGAAGCCAAGTTTTCAGCAGAGAACTCCTGCTTCTTAGAAAGTCAACAATTAAGATGATAATTGAACACACTGGAAGAAGGAGACTCAGCTGGGCCCAAGCTCCAAAGCACAACATAAACATGGTTTAGGTAGATGAAGGGAAGGAGAAGGAACTACAGCATCTCCCAGCAACTCCATCAAAATCTGGCATCACCTCATTCCTAAAGGATTTACATGGGAGGCAAATTGCATGCAAGGCTAAGGATGATTAGCCTAGGCTCAGTGAGCTGACAGACAAGTTGGTCAGGACACACTCCATTTTGTTCTTTAGGTGCACATCCACTTTTGAAGATCACCAGCTTCAATGACCCTATTTATTCTCAGAAAGCCATCCTGGTGTTTCCAAATTATCACCTGTCTGCCTGAAAAAAAAAATACCACAAAAGGCTTTATCTTGGAAAGTATTTTCAAGTAGCTGCTCCAGCTATCTGTACAAATATGTAGGTCCTCTTCTGTTGCTGTAATATTACCATGCTTTTTTAATTGTACATTAATGTTGTCATTTATGTAAATGTACCAGGATTTTATTAACAATGTAATTTTAAAATCCACAGCTGCTGTTATTTGTTCTGCTCTTCTAACAAGAAAAAAAAAAATCTTTAAAGACCCTTCTGTGGAAAAGGCCATTGCAGTTTTAGCATCTTCAATTTGTTTTGGCACATATACCTTATTTTATGCTTTGAAACAAGAGATAAAGAGGCATTATTTCCCCCTGCTAGGCTCTAATATTTTTGAACTAGAAAGTTTAACTTGCGTTTTCCCCAGCTGCAGGAAGTTTACCTGATTTTCATTGAAGAGCAGCAGATGGTGGTTGTGTCTTAAGAAAAACCCTAATTCTAAGATTCTTCCCTGCAGCAGAAGAGGTACAGGGTGTTAAAGCAACTCTTAACCTGGAGGTGTTCAAGCAGTCCTCAGAAGTTAAACATCTGAGTCAGTCCCAAGTCTAACAGAAAATGGGGAAAAGCAGGGAATGCTTCCTGAGGCACCTCAGAACCCAGAAATGTCTCCCCTCACCCCCTCCAAAGTTTACCCCATAAATCTCACAGCCCCTATCGAGTCTGGGGACAGTGCTGAGCTGTAACTCTGGTGCTACCTCTGCAGGACTTAAATAGTTTCTTAGGACACTGAGCACATTTCAGAGGGGACCATCAATGGAGCCAGAACCTGTGCTTGGCTGCTCAGAGTCTCTTAATTGTTTCTTCCCTCCTGTTTCCCATCACACAGCTAAACAAAGGACAGGGTGCAGTGTCTCTGGTGTAGCCAGACTTGAAATGCAGTTCTGAACATGTCCCTCTCACAAACATTTCTTAGCATTTGATGTACATGATCTGCTGGGAATGGCACCCAAGAGGTGCTTCCTCTTGCCTGGTGCCATTTCACCAGCACACCTGGAAACCCACCAATACGAACACCAGCATGTTCTCAAGAATCATGGAATACAAACACCCAAGATTCCCTTTGGAGCACTTTTAACTAGTAGATGAAACAGCAATTTCTTATTAAAGTAGTTGCATACCACCTCTACTGCTGCCCTTGGAGTCCTAGAAAGTACCATAGCAAGAGTATGCCCAGCTTTGGGGAAGCACAAGACTTTGCTGCCCATAATTACTTCAGAGAGCAGAGGAAATAGAGCTCACACATCTGCCTGAACACACTCAGTGACTCTCAGGCTAAAAATAAAACCTTCTTAGCTTCACAATAAGCCTTTGCACAGCAGGCAGGCACTGGCTGATGTCACACTGCTACTAACTGGCCCTTTGCCCTCACCAAATGCTGCCCAAGCAACCAGCCACTGCAGCCTGTGTCTGTCCCACCGGAGCCAGCCAAGGAGAGGCAAGAGGGAAAAAGGGAAGAGTGGGAATTCCCTTGAGGAACAGGGGCAGCAAGCTGCTGTCATCACTGCCTGTGGCAGGGGAGAGGACTCAAAAGCTGGATTTGCCTCCCCAAAGGGCAGGTTTTGAGAATAAAGGCTAAGCAAAGGAAATAGAACATTGCACCCGGTGCTATTTGCTCAAGCAAAAGAGAGGCAGAAAAAGAAAAAAAAAAAGGTTTCTGTCATATGATGAAAAATCCCAGCACAGCAGGGAGAAAGGCCTTGCCAGCAGCAACACAGCCTGGCCCAGCCCTGGAGCTGGGCCCCGTTCAGTGCTGCCCCTTCTCTTACTGCTGGTAACCAGGGAATCAGAATCACAGAACATGCTGAGTTGGAAGGGACCCACCAGGATCATGGAGTCCAACTCCTGTCCCTGTGTAGGGCATCCCAAGGATCACACCTTGTGCCTGAGAGCATCATCCAAATGCTGCTTGAACTCAGGCAGGCTTGGTGCTGTGACCACTTCCCTGGGGAGCTTGTTCCAGTGCTCAACCACCCTCTGGGTGAAAAACCTTCTCCTGATACCCAACCTAAACCTCCCCTAACTCAGCTTCCTGCAGGAAGGGCAGTTCCCAGTAGCTCAGCTGCAGCTGCCCTGGTGCTCAGGGTTTCACCCAACACTCCTGTCCCCAGGTTCAGCCCAGGCAGAGGCTGCAGTGTCCCTCACCACTGCTCCCTGTCCCCAGCTCTCACGTGCCTGCTGACAGAACCCAGGCATCCCAAACCCCATGAGGTGCACAGAGGTTTGGGTGCTTCCCAAGAGACAAGCTCGTGATTCAGACACTACACAGGGAAGGAGCAGTGATGTAGTCCAACAAAAATCCAGCTGTGGAAGCAAAAAAAAAAAACCAAAAAAAAAAAACCTCCCAAGGCAATACTGCCATGGCCAAATGGAAAAGACATGGTGTCCTGCCCCTCCTATGCCTTGTCCTTATCCAGTACACCAACCTTTGGTGGCCAGACAGCCCACTTCTCCCTCACACAGCTGTGGAAGGCAAGGCCCCCCCCGACTGTGCAGCCAGCTCCCAGCAGCAGGGAAGATCCTCAGCTTCACAGCTTTTCCTTCTTCCTGGATACCTCAGAGGTCAGCTCACTCCAGCTGTCAAAAT
Source organism: Hemiprocne comata (assembly GCA_020745705.1). Taxonomy (NCBI): domain Eukaryota; kingdom Metazoa; phylum Chordata; class Aves; order Apodiformes; family Apodidae; genus Hemiprocne; species Hemiprocne comata. The sequence continues at coordinate 2,318,776 of CM036590.1, forward strand.
AGCTCATGGGTCTCCAAGCAAGCAGGATGATTCCACTGACAACTAGGTCACATCTCCCCACCACCTGCAGAGAGCTGCTCAGCTAGATGTGGCTTTCCTGTTTGCCTCCAATCAGCCACAGCCCTCCCATCACTGCAGGCAAACGTGCTCACTGGGGCACAGGAGAGGAGGGGAGAGGGAACCTGCAGCAGCATGACAGAGCAGTGATCCAGGGAGCACTGAAAACAGACCATGAACTGACCTTGTAGGTTTGAAACAGCCTGAGACACCAACGCACGTGGTGACTGGGTTGTGCAGAGTGGATCCCCTGCCTAGGGGAGGAGGAGGCTCGGGCAGCTGAGCTGGATTCGCTGTGGTAAATGCGTGCGCTGCAATTAGCAGGACACCAGGCTCCTTCGAGCACCCACAGCCCCACCTGCAGGGGATCCGGATATGGAAAGACCAAAAACCTGCTCTAGTCAGAGGGAAACAGGCTCAAGAGCAACCAAGGCCACCCAATCCTGAAATTCAGAGGTTCAAAACTTGCTCTCTTCTCAGCTCCTACCTTGTGTGGCATTTTTAGTGCACCTCTGGCTAGAGAAAGGCACACGTTCCTGCTTTGCTGTTGAACTGCATTCAGCTAGCCCTTACTCGAGCTGGAATCTTCACCCAGCTTGACTGATGGAAAGCACAGAGGAAAATGTGGTTTGACTAGATTTGTTAAAAAAATTCAAAATAAAAATCCACATCTCTCACTCATTTGAGTATCTGCGGGGTTTTTTCCACTTCGCTGTTCAAAGAGCAAATGACTGGAATAGAGAGGAATCCCAAAAGCTGCCAGGAATCATAAAATGTACACAGAAAACCTGAAAAAGAATGTTTCAACTGAACACACACGTGTGCTGTACAAACAGCAAAACTGTCCTCGAATACAACTCCCACTCAGAAATGGAGGGGCACACATGCAGCTCAAATCCTCCAAGTCTTTCACAGCAACTACACCACACCTAATTTACAGACAAGAGAGCAAGGGCTACTACAGCCTACAGGAAGCAGTGCAGGCAGCTCTGGAAAGATCTCAGCTGAATAGTCAACTCCTAGTTTGCTTGAAGACTCCAGTTTAATTTTGCCTACTGCCTTCCACCTAGATGTACAATGTACCACAAGTCTTGCTGGACTATAGGTGTGTTCAGAGACCAACTCCTCCTCCCCAGCCTGTCACCATGAAAGCTTCTGACATACTTTACCAAGACGGTGGCAGTAAATTGGGTGTCAAAGCTTTTATGACTGCTGCCTGCAGGCATGGGACCTTGTTTCCTGAAACAACTAGAAACCTCAGTGTGACTAGGGTTCTAACAGCCTCACCACAGCCACGTGCAGGTCACAGCCTTGGCACAGTCCCAGCTGAGGCAGAGGACAGTCAAATTCATGCAGTTTCATCACCGTTTATAAACAAACAGAAACTTCAACAGATTTTTCATACAAATATGAACTTTTTTTGAACTTCTTTGCCATTTGATCCTCGGCTTAGCTATTAAAAAAAACCAAACAGATTTCTGAGCCCTAAGAGCACATGGGTGTTCTATAATAAAACTTCTCTTAAACCTTCGTTTTGAACCTATTAGTAGAACTCAAGTTTAACAGCCCTCCTGAGACATGCATTGTAATTTGCACCACTTGTACATTTTAAGGAAGTTCAATTTTCTTAGTACAAAAAGTAATGTGCAATAAAAAGTCACCTATTAGACAGTAAGAACCAGAGCAAGTAAAACACAACCACCTGGGTGAGCTACCCCAGCAATCTGCACAGGTTAGAGAATCTGAAGTAATTGCTGCTGCTTTATTAGTGCTGAGTTTCAACACACTTTAAAAGGACTCTGAAAGTGTTTAAAGCTTTGACGTGCAGCTTGTTAAAGCACAGCTGAATCCTGCCAAGCAGAGCATATGAAGTGGGCAAGCCAATGATATTCAGTCAGTAACCAGTGGATACCAGTCTCCTACCTGACCAGCACACCTTTGCTGTCCCTTCCACAAGTGGCTGAAGGATGTGACTAGCTTGGGACAATCCATAATAAAACCTTTTACTGCCATAACCATTCCTCAGACAAGTGTGACCAACTCGAGAGGCTTCTGCATTGAGCTAAGCAAGACACTGGAAAAGCAGAGTCCTACAGGTATCCATGAGAACGTGGGCTTGGTGCTGCAGAGCCCCAGGGCAAGAGCACAGCCTCCAGCACCCACTGCAGCCCCTCCTGCTGTACCATCCCCTGTGCAACGACCTGGTTCTGTGTCTCTCAGGTCAGGCACATCCAGCAGACCCCAGCCCCCAACACAAAGAGTTGCTGCTCTTCACCCCTCTCCAGCAGAGCCACCACTTACCCTATTTCTATCAATCACAACAGCAAAGACAGAGAGAATTCACACTCACCTTTTCTTCTCAGGACTTCCCAGGCAGCTCTGAAGAGCCTCACACTTCTTGCCTTCCATGTCTGCTCCTTCTGCAGCTTCTTCAGAGCCAGTTCAGGGCAGCCAGCCACCTGCCAGTGCTGCTTTTTCCCACAGCTGGTGGTAACGGGCCCCTCATCAAGCCTTGAAGGGCTGCAGATGCAGATCTCCCTCCTCAGGGCTCAGCTCCCCCCTGAGGGGGACATGCCCTTGTCACAACTCTCCCATGGTGGCCTGCTGACCAAAGGTATGCACAGGCTGTGCAAGGCACATGCTCAATAGAGAACCTTATCAAACAGCCTCCTGGAGAAGAAATACTGTCTTTATCTAGGAATAAACTGTTTGCTCAAGGATTTGCTGGTGAAAGGAGCTGTGAGTTCTACAAGTAAATATATTGCAGCTGTGTGTCAGCTGTAGGTAAGTCTCTGTTCCTAATCTCTAGGGTGTGAAGCTGACACATCAAAACAATGCACCAGGGCACTCAGGCTGGGGACAGGGACATTCTGTGTCAAGGTTTGTGCTGACTTTGAAGCCTGTGGAGTCTGACAGGCAACAGACCTAGAGTCCTGCACTCACAGAAAGTCCCAGCTCCAGACTGGCACATATTCACTGCCAGTAGCAAAGCTGGGGAGTTCAGTTCTTGCCTGCTCAACTGGCCCCCCAAGCTCCAAGAGATCATGAAGACCAGGTGTTGGTATGACAGTGCTGATTTCCTGGTGACCTTCACACCAAACTTCCCACCAAAGCCAGGCAGCAGCTGGAGGTCAGCAGGTAGCAGAGAGACAGCATGGCCAAAGCAGCTTTCCCAGCACTCTGCTGGAGAACTAGGAAATGTAACTTGCTGAGCTATGGGAATGCTGAGACCTTTTAAGCAAGTGTGAATGCCAAAGAGCAGCTTTTATTCCAGCTCCTTGAGGGGCACAATAAGCAGGAACTATAGGCTGCTTTCCAAAATAGAAGTGTTCATTGTCTACCCTGAACTCCTGTGAGCAAGGACCACATCGTGGGGCTGAATGGACAGCAGGGTTAGTGCCCACTGAACAGCCAGCCCCACATAACAGGTCAGTTGTCATTCACACCACAAACTCCCTCAAGCTACAAAGCAGTGCTAGAATTACTGAACCAGTAGCTGCCTGTATCAAGATGTGCTGCAATGCTAAAGGTAGTCACATATGAAAGCCTAACACATTTCTATCCTTTGTTGTCCAAACTCTTTTTTTAATAAAGACAGCAACCATTAAGATGTGGGAAAGTTTACAGACTGATCTGCCCCCTTTGCATGGGAACTGTGTAGCTGGTAAAGCCCCCTCACGAGGTCCCAGGGTGCTGCAGAGCACCTTGCTCAGGCTCTGCACTCACACTTCATAAAAAGCCTTCATGGACTGTCTCCTGGCAGTGTCACTGTGCTTCCCCTGATACAAACACTTTAAAAATGCCTCTAAGGCTTTTCCTTTTCTCCAGCTCTCTCACCCCCCAAAAGAAAGTCTTTGGATTTAAAGGAGAATAGTACCTAAGTACAGACCCATCACTTGCTCATTCAAGTTCCCTGATTGGCTTTAAAGTCATTTCTTCCACTTCTGCCTTGTATCTTTAGTCTTCTTAAATTTCTTCTGTTGCTTGGGTCCTCTTGCTGTTTCTAATTTTCTCTTCTTCTCACTGGGAAACAGGAAGAAAATATCTGTTAAAAATACAGGAGATTCCCATCCAGCTGGGAAATTGTTGCTGTAAAAGGGGGGGGAGAGGGTCTACACAGAAATGTGGTTGGGAGAAAATGCTTCCAGCTTCTCAAGTCATTTAAACTGGTGCTAGAGAAAGCCCAAACCCAAGTATGACCTAGATTTTCTAGTCTTCAGATTCTCTAACCCAATTTGAATCCCAGAAGGTCTTGATTTTTAGCTCTTGTCATTGCTTTTCAAGACTTTAGGTTCTGTGTTCTGAAGGCAATTAAATCATACAGAGCAGCTGGAATTTCGGTACCTAGAAAAATTGTTACTGCTGACAGTTTTAAGTAAATAATTTTGTTCCTGCACTAGGTGCTGACTAGAGCAAACATGATAGAGGTGATTGTTACAAAGCACTGACAAGGCTCTCTCATCCCTGTCAGGCTTCTGGAAACTCACAGCTTCCAGCATTCATGAAAAAGAACATGAATATAGAAAAGGTGCAAATAATAGAGATCCCAGCATTACTGCAGGCACCCCGGGAAGGGGAAACAAGCAAGTGGGCAAGTCTCAACTATAAATCCCCAAGGAAAAGATGAGGAAAGGCTCCATGCTGGGCAAGGTAAAAGAAAGAAGATGGATGAAAAGGAAGGAATTGCAGAAACACAGACTCAGGCTTAAGCTCACATTTGAAAGACTTCTTCCCTGACTGGATTTTTCTCCAGTGGGATTATCGTAGGCTGCCAGCCAGTGTTGGCTCCCAAAGGCAGTGGGACAGTTCTGGAATGAGTTCTTTCTTTCCAAGTGACCCAAGGGAGAAACAGCACCAAGTTCTGTGCACGATCAGGACCAGGACTTTACCATGTCAGCAGGAAACAGTCACAAGTGAGTTCCCTGCAGACAGGACTGTGGAGCAACACAGAATTCCCAGCAGCAGTCTGAGGAACCACCCAGCACCCAGCAGAGCTCTCAGGTGCTCACACCTGGCTCCTCCAGGAAAACTGAGAGACTATCAAGTTCAATTTATCTGCATTTAACCCTTCAGCTTCACTCTTTTGAAAAACCTTGTAACAAAGCCAGCAAGAAAGGCCAGAGGCCCCTCTGTGGAGCACTGAAACCTCCTCAACCTTTTCAAACTGACGACGGACGCGTTCTGTCCCGCTTTGCTCAGCACCTCATTCCACTCTTCATCATCCCCCCGGATAATGTATCTAAGTGAAAAAGGTAAAGGGAAATTTCAGTAAAGTTGCTAACACGAAGGAAAAAAAAACAACAACAACCAGTAGGTGATTATATTTTAAGGCACACACTACGAACAAAGCCACTGTGTCAGCACCCAAACAGACAGAACTAGAGTGGCCAAGAGATACAACAGCTTGTCGTGACTCTGTCAGCAGATCCAGTCCAAAGTAGGTCAAGAGCAGCCAACAATTGTCCCTCTCCAAAGCTGGTCTGTGTGGAGTGAAGCTCTCTCAGGAGCCCCTACTGCAAACACCACAAAACTTTTCTGTGAAAGCCTCTCAGCAGACAAGCAGAGTACAGGACATGTTATGAAAGCAAAAAATAAGGCCACGAAGGTTATACTTTCCCTACCAGTGGTGTTCACTTCTCATTTGCCCACCAGATTTCTTAAGATAGACCTCCAACCACTACAGCTTCAAGCCTGACAATGACAATCAGATCTATATTCACTCTATAGATTTCTTCATAAGAGCTTGAATGGGACAGTTTTTCCTGCATCAATCTGGGAAAAAAACCTGAAGAACTGCAGCTTGCTTTTGAAAAGAGAAATGAAGACAACAGTTGCTATTCAAATGAGCTCATGTTCTGTGCCCTTGTCTGGAGGTTCAAGTGCCCTGGAAATTACAAATGTAACTAGGCAAAGCAGTCATGGAGCACCATGGAGTGGTTGCTCTCTCCATCTCCAGCTCTTCAGGATTTAGAATAGACTGGCCTTTATTCATAACAGGCTGAAAAATACTGGACAAAGCCTTTTCAAATCAAACAGCTCTGGCTCCACTCTTAGTTTTCCATAACCTGTATTGAAAAGTGTCCAAAGGAGATTTTTTTCTTTCTCTCCTCATGGGGGGAACATAAATTTATTTCGGAGTGAAAAAAAAAGGGAATAAGGTCCAAGATAACAAACAGGCATGTAACACTATCAATGCTAAAAAATGGAATTAAAACTTTTAAAGAATTCTGGTTATTGTTTTCCTAATGTGACTGACTGACTTGCAACTCACTTCACATCCATTTTTGTCCTTCCTTCAAACAAGACAAGCAAAGATTCAAAGAAGCTTTTATTCCTTTTTCTCAGATTTAACAGAGAGCAGTCTACAGCACAAGCAGACAGCTCTTCTGGAATGTCATGATAGTAAACAGGATTTATAAGACAAAAAGTGGGAGGAGGAGAGAGGGAAGGGAGAGTCAGTGACCTGTGTAAGTCCTGTTGGTCCACAAAAAGAGACATCTACTGACACTTCAAGTAAATTGCTGGTTCAGCAACTCAGTATCCTGCAAATTGTCCAGCTCTACAGCAGGTAAAAGGCATCTGTACACCTCGAAGTTAGTAAGAGAAGCTCTGGTTGGTTGTCCCTTTTCCTGTTGGTTTGGGGTTTTGATGTTGGGTTTTTTTTGTTAAAGAAGAGAATATGAAACAGTCCACAGCCAGGCAGCTTGTTTTATTACTCTGTGTTATAGAACTTATCCATGTAAACATACACACTCTACACAGCCAGGATCAAGACTGACACAAATACAATAAGAGCTACTACCATGAACCATTTACCATTTAAGTGACAAAAGAGAACAGAGGTAAAAGAAGAACGTGCTCAAGAGACACTGGGACAGAGCTGAGAATTGATCCTGATATCAAACAGATCAGGGAAAACTGGAATCAAGGCTTATACAGATAAATCCTTACTGTGTAAGGTCCATTTCCTTCAGTTTCCCCACTTCTTGCTTGTGTTTTTCTTGGAATTCCTTTGCAGCTTCTTCCTGCAACAGGACAGCACAACAGTTCTAAGTGCAGCAGTGACCATGCAGTGCAAGGAAAACACTTTTCCCACTGGAAGAGAAGCCCATCCCCTCAAACAAATACCAGACGATCCTTAAAACCTCATCTATTTTATATAATTGCATTTTTATGTCATTTGTGTACATATACTTGGAATATATAACTCCAAGAACATCTTAGCAGGTTCTGTGAAAAATCTATATTGCAGCTTAACAAGGCATGACTACAAGCATGTAACACAAAGCTGTCAGGTTCTAACGACCATCAAGTGACAGACCTGATGTGCAATTCTTTCCAGCCAAGAAAATTCAGATTACAAGGCTCCTACACCCAAGGGAACTCCAGGAAGTGTTTACATGTGTATGAAAAGGAAAGTTCATCCTTACCAAGTCATCACTTAAAGATTTCAGTGTTGGCTCCATGACAATATCCTTTGTTGCCACCATCTGCTCCTCCACAGCTTTTTCCTGGACTGTGTTGAACAACTGTAAATGAAATAAGCCAACACGTGTCAAACTTGCTGAGGTTTCTTCTAGGTTGTTGCTTTAAAATAAATAAGAAATGCTCCCTTGTCCCTGTGAAGTTCTTCTAACCTTGCAAATATTACCAGGCACGCATCATTCCTGACACCTGCATTCCATCATCCTGAAATAAAAAGCTCCAGGCTGCTTCCTGAAGGCAGAATTACATACAGCTGTATAAAAATCACAAACCTAACACCAGTCAGCACTCAGTGTCACTCACATCAACATGGAGAACCTGTAGTTTACAACGTGCTTTATTAATACTGCATCATTTGATTAACATTAGTATTTTTAATGTTATGTTCTTCAATACAATTAGAAGGGTGGTATGCTCAGCAACTCACCTCTCCAGTGAACAACCTCTGCCAGACTGCAGAAGCTCTGCTCCCATAACCCAGCCCTTGGGAACCAGAGGCCCCAGAGCTGGCACGTATTCTGTCTGTCTCACCATTGCAGAGCTCATCACAGAATCATGGAATGGTTTGAGTTGGAATGGACCTTAAAGATCATCAGGTTCCAACCTCCCTGCTATGAGCAGGGACACCTCCCACCAGACCAGGCTGCACAAGCCTCATCCAACCTGGCCTTGAACACCTCCAGGGAGGGGGCAGCCAACAACCTCCCCAGGCAATCTGTTCCAGCACCTTCCTACCCTCATGGTGAAGAATTTCTTCCTGATGTCTAACCTAAATCTCCCCTCTTTCAGTTTAAAACCATCACCCCTTGTCCTATCACTGCCCTCTCTGGTGAAAAGCCCCTGCCCAGCTTTCCTGGAGCCCCATCAGGCACTGGAAGGTGCTCTAAGGTCTCCCTGGAGCCTTCTCTTCTCCAGGCTGAACACCCCAACTCTCTCTCTCCAGAGCAGAGCTGCTCCAGCCCTTTGATCATCTTTGTGGCCCTTCTCTGGACCCTCTCCAACAGCTCCAGGTCTTTCCTGTGCTGAGGGCTCCAGAGCTCACTTCATCACGGACATCAGAGAGAAAGAAAACCAGGTTCCAAACTTTCCAATTATTTCACTGGACTACAAGTCTACCTCTAAATGACATTGGAAAAGGTTTTTTTTCAAGAACAGTTGAGATGTCACCAATGCAGTGGTTCAGGCTCAGCTGGCAACATGGGTTATGTGCTCAGCATTTTGGTCAGGACATGTCAGAATTTAAAACCACCACACAAGCCCTATTGCTTGGGAAAACACTACATCAATTGATGCCATAAATATGTGTTTTTTCCACTGGGATTTTCCCATCTTACAAAGAAGTTTACAGTCAATCACTGGGGAGATGTTAAAAATACCCAGTTCTAGTGCCAGGCTCAGTGCTGGAATTACACTTTGGTCCAACAGAGCCAAGACAAAGCTCATCATGATGCTATTACCTGGACGACTTTGCGGATGATCCTGTTGAAGAGGCCCATCAACTGACTGCTGGGCAGCTCCACCTCCTTTTCCAGTTGGTCCAGAGATTTATGCTGTAGGCCAATCCCTAGAAAAAGGGCCTGAGGAAATGACAACTATTTCAGTTCTGGAGGCTTTTAGAGCAAATACAAATACATAAAACCCTCTACACTCCCTAGGCAAGGCTCCCCTGGTATGAGCTGAAGCTTTGCTCAGATTCAGGGGAACACCTCTAGATGGTTCTGTAGATGGCAGGTGCCATTCCATACTTGGTAGAGGAATACCTTTCTCCTGCAGTACAGTTCAAGAGTCAGAAGATATAGAGGGGGTTTTCAGCCACAGTTCACACCATATTATAAACACATGGAGAGCTGAACAAACAGCAGAGTATGTTCCCTACAAATTTTATTCAATGCAAACACTACAGGTGGAAGAACACTACGAGCAGGAGAAATCATGAAGAAGACTACCAAGCAGTTAACTGAAGCAAAGACCTTTTTTTAAAGATGACATGAAACAGGAAGCTATTCCAACTATATATACAAAGAGAGGTGAGGTTCCCACAGTGACACATACTGACTGTGCAGCAGAGAGAGAGATATCCCCCATCTGGTTGAGAAAAAACATCCTGGCAATGGTGGGAACCATGTCCATGATGAGATGATAGTCCACCATGTTGCGAGAGTACATCTCCAATCTCTTCAGGTCATAGGGGATGAACACTGACTCCAGTTCAGCACGGCTGATGGCTACAAAGACAACAATGTCAAGACTGTTCTTCATAGCTCTCCAGGACCTCAGGATTTTAGCAGCTCCTTCTCACACCCTTGAGTTGAGGCCAACTGCTATCCCCCCAGGGTCACTTCCCAACACACTTCACAATTCAGCCCACTAGGTACAACACTGCTGTTCAGACTGGCTTGGTTATTCAAAGTCTTTCCAGGCAGACATAAAGCCATATGAAAAACCCTGCAGCTGCCAAAGCAGCCAGCATGTCACCTCAGAGATGCCAGAGGGACTGAAAGCAGTGAGGGTTGAGAAACACAGTCTGCCTTTAACTTTCTGACTGGTTTTGGGGCTGAAGAGTTTTGTTCCTTGTAGCAGCAACCAAAACTCTTTCACCAAGACAGATACTAAATACCCACAAGGCAGATTACCAAGCTCTCTCCAGAGGACTCTCCTCTGCCAGGCATACTGAGAAAACAGCAATTTGCTTTTAAGCCAGAAGTGACTGTTAGAGCTGTTTTGCCTGGCCCCTTTTTTATACTGCCTGTGTGTTCCCCCAGCAAGTGCAGAACTGAGCCCAAACATGCAGCTGAACTAAAGCCTCTCTCTTAGAAAGACATCACATTCCAATTTCCAAATTTCTGATGACAACATTCTTCCTAAGATCCTAAGCAAGCTGCTCTGCCTACTGACCCTTGCTGTTCAAGGCTTCCCTTTTCATTCCATAGTGGATTTGGCAGGTGTCAGAAGCCATCCATGTTTTGTGGTGCATTTAGCTGCTACAGTCAAGAGCCCTCTAACTTTGGGTTACTTAAATCTTTGATCAAAAAAGAAGGGGAAAAAAACCCAACACACCAAAAAACTATCACTACCTGTTTTTAGTGGCAGAAAATATCCTCTTAATTTTTACTTAGAAATATAAGCATTTTTCTGGATAACAGGAAAACTGACCAAGAGCAATTCATGGCACTTCACAAGGAAGATCATATAATGCATCTATCTGAGAACTCTGATAAATATAAACATAGACTTTAAACTGCAACCTAACTGAACACTGTGAGCTGGGGTACTCACGTGGCTGTGGTGGCTGTTTGATATTTTTGTTCTGTAGAATATTCAGTGCCAACGAGGGAGAGAATGTGCTGAACTGGTAGGAAAGAAGAGAAAGGAATCGCCTCCTAAAATCTGTAGGACAAGGGGATAAAATAAATGACTCCTGTGGCCCTCTAGAATAAACATCCCTGATGATTCTTGTAGTGTTGGCAAAATCAAAGTTACCTTTCCAGAAGGCAGTAAGCCAAGGCTCCTGTTCTGCCTCCTCTTCATTCAGCATCTTCAGCATGATGCAGGAATGCTCACCAGTCAGGTCATTCTAATAAATAAGACACATTTCCCATCAGCCCCATGAAGCTCTGGCACTCTGTGCTCAACTGAAGAAGGCAAAGGTCTTCTAAATCAACAACCACCCATGTATCGACTGCTACTGATCACCACTGCCTACTGTAAAACCTACAAACTTCTAGAATCTGGCAAATCCCAGTGCTGAGGAATTTTGGCTTCTCCAGGTAACCAGTAAGTCACCAGTACTGCAAATTCCAGGTATGGCTCAAGAGCCAGAAAAACAAAAGAAAAACAAACCAATCACTCTCTCCCAAAATCCTTCAAGTGCTAGTGCTCTTTTCTGTAAACACCTTGAAAACCAACAGCAGTTAGTTCAAGGGCCACTTGCATATTTTGCCAATGGCCACATTAATAACCCTCTCAACAGCTGCACCTTTGCTGTAATTTTTAAGTGCAAACTACTTAGAAGACCAGTCACAACCCTAAAACTTTACTCCCTCAGCTAACTATAGGCCCAAAGAACAAAAAAGGAACATAAAACAAACCCCAAATGTAGCCTCAGAAAACTTTCCTGCCCAAATCACACCTCACAGAAGCTAATGGAAGGATGCCCAGTGACTTCAATAGGGCTGGATTTCATTCAGAGACAATAAGCTACTTACTGGTGTTTGCCTTAGATAAACTGGCACAAATCCAGCACGTTTCCAAAACCTGGGGAAAAGGGAAAAGAGGAAATTCACTGAGAATTCTGGAGCTGTTGATTCTACAGTAATACTTGTGGTCAAATGCAATCTACCTACAGTACAAGAGCAACTGTTGAAAAGTAGAAAAAAGTCTGTGAGACACCCCACCAGCTAATGGAAATGAACACTGACAGAAAGAAGTAACAGCAGTCAAACTGACAGAGCTTCTGACTTTGAGGGGTGAAAAACTTATTATTTTGATATCAAAAAAGGAAGAACTTTAAAAAGACTCAGACACGTGATACAAGAGTTATTGTACTTGATGTGCTTCCAGGACCTCCTTTAAAAACAGGCAAATGGGTTTTGACCACAGACTCCTAAGGGATAACCCTGGGGTGGGGCTAAGGGTTTACAGTTGACTTCAGAGACTCTGCTCCTCTTCAGTGAATGAGGATTTTCCCTGGCAACTTCCAGGTTTTAGACAGTCACTGGTGGACCAGAAAGAATCCCAGACTGACCAGCAAAATCCTGCTGACATCCCTTTCCATCCTCCTGTTCCTTCTTGCATCTTAGTTGTGAACTGATCCTACACTTAATTTTGCCCAGTAAAAGCAGGACTGGTATAAAAAGACCTGCTGAGACCAAACATATGGCATCCTGGCCAAAAGAAAGAAGCCAGGCCCCAGAGATGTCACTGGCATCATTTGTTCTATAATTTGCAAAGACTAAGACTATTTCACAATAACCATTCAGTTCTGAAGAAGTATTTAACTTCTCCCTACTTATTACAGGCTGTTCTTGCTTCTCTGGCCTGGGAAACTAAGCAATTAAAGCTACTTAACTGTTTAGAAGGGTCACAGAGAGAACCAAGAAGGGAATGGGTCTGCCCTCAGGAGTCTGAGGATGCACTCAGGATCAGCCCTACTGTACATCAAGAAAAGGTCTTACAGGAGAAGGGGAGTTGGAGCTGTCCCAGTTTGAGACAGCAAGTGAAACATGCAGAGATAAAAAGAATATCCGAGGGCTAAAATACCTGTGTGTGTACCTATGCATTATTTTTATACATTATATATTTAATTATATTTCTGCACTGGATGTAATTAGCAAATAGGATAATGTCTTACTTGAGTAACCTTGGTGTTAGGCCATAAGACACCCCCAGATAGTCCAGGTGTTCAGCTCGTCTCTCGCTCAGTTTGAGCAGTAAAGGAGGCAAGTCCTTCCGAGGCTTCACAACCTCTTCTAATAAACTAACAGTCTGAAAAAGAAAGTGGAAATGGGTTAGTAGCAATCCTCACAGAAATCTGCAAATTTAACCCCTTATTCTGTATTAAAAATAAATATGAGTGTTTCTTCCTTACAGGGAGAAATTATTATTGAGACTTACAGCTTAGCACAATAGAAAATGCAAAAGATGGACTGAGCTCCCTACCTCACTGCTCACAGTTGCAATTTCTTTGGGCTTTTGAATTGGTTTTTCTTCCAAACATGGGAATTTGCCTTCATAGTACATCTGCAGTAAAGTCAGGGCTCTGCTGCCATAGCCCATCTGTGAGTAGAAACAATACACTGTCAGTGAAAAAAGTTTATCTAGTTTTTAAGGCAGGGCAACAACATTCTCCCCTTGCAAGCCCACTAACTGCTAGCTCAGCCCCCAAGCTTAAAATGCTGAAAACTGGAGCAATTGAAACATTCTCCCTGTTCTGGAATTCTGCCTGTACAGCCATTCTCATGGTACCACTGCTGACTACTCACAATAACTGGGTTCCAAAATACTTTACCCCCTGATAGTCTGGATGAACAGCAATACGAACAACACGCCCACCAGAGAGGCCCCCGAAGTCTGGATCTTGGAACTGCATAAGAGACAAAAGTCAGTTTAAAGAACACAGATGGGTACTCTGGGAATAAGAAAGTGCTGAGATGTACCTTGGCTATGAGTACACAGCTAAATTACTCACCTGCTCTGAAATGGTCCAGGGAATAAGATCACCAGAAGCTTTCTTTCCCCTAGAAAGGCTGTTCATGATAGACTGGCGAGAGATCTCTCCCTCCAGGCACACCTGCCAGAAAAGGTAAAAGACCATTAATGGAGAAAAGGTGTTTTCTCCTGCAGACCCTCCAACTACAGCAGAATCAAAACCTATACTCAGTTGTTGAGTTCACTGCACAGTGCTGACATTTCATGTCATCCCTGCTCTGCCACATGAGGAGCAGACCTGTCTGTGCCAGCACACAGGCCCTGGGCCACCATCAAACACGGTAGGAATTACACTGCAGTGCAACAGAAGAGAAGCCTGAAGAGATCCAAGCACAGCAAGTGCTCTGTGCCTTTCCTGTAGTTCATCAGAATCAAACATAAAACCTTGTCCCACCAATATTTCTCTTCAAATATCATATATTATGACAGTGAAACTAGCTGCATCAAACACAGGTAATTAAGAGTCTGTGTTCTTAAGGAAGGAAGGAAGCCTACAGTCAGATACCCAGCAGTCAAGGGCTGAATATTTCTCTGTCTCTAAGCACGTGCATCTGAGGAGTTTGTAGTTTTGCAGCCCTACTGCAAATGAAAGGAATGCTAGAAACATGGGATATGCAGAGTGAACCAGTGAGCCAACTCTCCCTGCAGGAAGTTCAAAGTCATGAAAAGGAGGACAAAGTCATCTCTTGAAGGAGCAGCTCAGCTCCTCAGCACAAACACCTTGTGGAGACTGAGAGGTCTATGTAAAAGCATCACAACACACTCATGCAGCAATTAGTGTTCACAGAAGAGAGAGGAGGCCAAAAATGGCCTTAATACCTTGTTGAAACAGGCACAGAAACACAGCCCTAAGCTACCATCCAGTCGTGGGCAGTTCCCTGCAGCCACAGCACACTGCTAGTACACAGTTTGCCAGCAGTGCAGTGCTCCACTGAACAGCCCACTGCACAGATCCGTGCTGCTCTCTCACCTGCACAACAGCAAGTACTTCTGGTAAGGAATTCTGGGTGGGTGGAACGGGTGGCAAAAGGCAAAAAAGATGATGGGCAGGTGCATCAGATAACATCTGGAGGTCATTGGGTGAGTTCTGGAGGGTAAAGACATATCAGAAAGTTGAAGAATTATCACATGAGAAGAGCTTCAAAGTCCAGTGTAACGTTAATAGCTGACTTCAAAACAACAATCCATTTTCTGAATTTAGGGTTATTAAGAAACTTGGAACTAGTGCAATACTGATGAAGAAGCTTGCAGGCCAGTTCATGGCTGTTATACTATCAGGCAGCATCTGTTTTTCTGAAGTGAAACATTCTTGCTCTAATACGTCTGGAACTCAACTTCCCATTTTTATATAGCTATTTATTTCTTAGTCTACCAAACATGAAATATTTTTTGGTAAGTGGCAGATTTTTAGCACTCCAGTACTTACAGACTTCACCACTCACATTTACTAGTCACACATGGTCTTGAAATCTTGAGATTAACTGTTACTCTCTCAGTAGCACAATGACACTACTCTTTTTGGTAAACTTGAGCCTACTGGAATAGAGGGAAGTGAACTGCAAAAGAGGTTCACCACTGATACTCATCTGAAAAGCTTGTAGGCTCATCTAGAATTTAGTCTCCAGAATTTCTCAAGAGAAAAATATTCCAAATATCTGTAAATCCAGTGTATTCAGCTGAGACCAAGGCAGAGATCTTCTCAGAGAAGGGAGAATATGGAGCTGTATACAACAAGAAGCAACTGAAGCTGTGCAGAAAACCCCAATCAGGCCAGTTGGATTGTCCTAACAAGCACTGCTCCCTTCACAAAATTCCTAGCTGAAATGTTGACAGAAGTAGCAGAAGCTTTACCTTGTAGTGTGAAGCCACATAGAGGGCCATCAGTCTCTGCAGGAAAACTTCAGATGCTCTGTGGTAACAAAAAAGTGTGTCTCTATTTACATAGTATCTAAACAGAGGAGTTAAGGAAACGGCCTCCTTGGAAACAAGAAAAAAAAAAGTTCCTTGTTGATTTAGAAGTAGAACTTTTCAATTAGTGTGAAAAAGCCTCCTTCACCTGAAAGCAATATATTTTGATCAGAGCACAACAACTAAGGATACAGGTCACAAGTCTCAGGCAGAGGGCAGCCAGAGATAATCCTGGTGATGCTGAGACAGTCCAAACACAGCAGATCATTCAGCCACTTTTCTACTGGGTCACCAGGGGCATATCTGATTGACTCGTGGAGGGAGACTTCATGCAACGTACGAGCTGCAAACAGATTTCAGAGAAGAACATCTAGGGTTGGCAGTTGCAGCTAGCAAAGAATCCAGTAGGATCCAGTCCAGGATACAATGGAGTACCTGAGGCAAGTTTAGCTGTAGCTGTGGATTTGTTCTCTGCTGTCATGGTGACTTGGGTTTGAGCACTCTGCTGACGGAGCTGCTGAATGAGCTTCAGAGACAGTGATCGACCAGTGCCCTCATACCTGAAAAGCAGAAGACAAAAGCTTGAAGCAAATAACCAAACATCAGCCCTGAGCCATGGGGAAGCTCCAGCACAGAACTAGGTTGCCACCCAGAGCTATTTGCCATTCTCAGGCCTGTGAAGGCCCCAGCCATCTGAGTATTGCTGCCTTATGGTGTTCTTGAGCATGTAGGACAGGGCAGCCTACCCTGTCACTTACTTGGTCCCACCAGACTGGAAGGAAGATGTCACTCTTCCCTCTCTCCTCACAGACTGTAGAACCCTGTTTATCTATTTGCTCCTTGTTGCACAGCAGAAGAGATGCAAGTCAAACACCTCCTGAATCCACCGTGGAGCCAAAGAAAGGCAGCAAGTTCAAGTACTGACTCTTTGCTGTTTTAAGAAACAGTTCCACAACAGATCAAGAACTAGTGTGACCTGATGTAACAGTGTGTAATTAAAAAAAAGTACTGTAGATAAGAAATAGTCCACAGGCACTTGCACAACTGCTTTCCCATGCAGACAGCTGCTGCTCAAGCCTCACCCGTTGATTGTAGAAGCCATGAAGACAAGATAAGGGCCCAGCAGGTTTTTCACCAGGGGTAGAGGAATGGCAGCAGCTTCATCAATCACAACAAGTTCAGCTTGACCCAGTTTCACAGAATCAGCAGGGTGTATGTACTGCAAGGAAAGAGAGAGGACACTGTCATTGTCAACAGCAGCTTGTCTGGGAACTGAGGAATGTCAAAGCTGGCAAAGTTGGAGCCCTGCAAAGTGTTGTCCATCTCCTCCAGGACCATCAAGCCAGAGACTGAGACATGGAAACAAACAGCTGGGAGACAGTTCGTGTTATCCTAACAAGGACTGGGGCACACATCTTGTTTTGCACATTTATCTGCAAATTTATCTGCAGAGATCATGAAAACAAAGGAAATCTAATCACTAGAAACGTATGCTCTTCCTTCACTGTTTCTTTCACCTTTCTTTGCTTTTGTTTCAAGAAGAAACCCACAAGCAAGGGAGCTTTGCAATCTACAGGTCGCTCAAAATAAGGTCTTTTATGGAAGTCACCCACCAGAAAAAAAGGTCTGCCTTAAAGCAAAATCTATCAGGACAGTTACAAATCCCATAAAATGAACACGCTTAAAACCAAAACAACTACAGGCCTGGTAAAGACAACAGTTAAGAACAAAGAGCAGAAAGGGAAGAATGGAAAAGAGGTCAGTTACCTGAATGGTCTGTCTGTGCTCCTTGAACACATTCACTCTGACAACAGCCTTGTTAAACTCTGGGTTTAAAGACTGAACAATTTCATAGTCCAGGTGTTCCTGAAAGAAAAAATTGCTCCACAGGATGAACAAGCCAAGATCTAAGAAAAAAATTGTCTACCCTCATGGAAATAAGTTCACTGCAAGTATATTGCTATTTCAGATTCCAGTTAAAAACTCTTAACAAAGGCTTTAGAGGCCCGAGAACTGAGAACTTGTTTACTTATTTTAAAAACTATGTCACAAAGAAACAGATTTTCCCAACTGAAAAATAGAGAAGGCAACAGAACTGCACTAGGATTCATTTTTGCAGAGCATTACTAAAAAGGCTGGTAGCTAATATATGTAAATTGAATTCTCAGATGAGATGCAAACCCCCTCCTAAAACATTAATGCTGTGCAAGTGGTGTCAAATACTCTGCTCTCCTTACCTGGTACTGCAGGGCATCAAAGCCTTTAAATATGAACTCGAAGAGAGTGTGAAGGTTATCAGGACTTGGAGATGTGACAAAGATGTTGGAGTAACTGCAAAGAAAAATTAAACAAGAGTTTAACTCTTTTTCTAACAAATTTTACATATGCATACTAAGAAGAATGTTTTCTTTATATGAGGGGTTGATTTTACCAACGAACCAAAATACAGCAGATTCCTTTAAACACTTACCTCACTTTTTTATGCATAATTATTTTGATTGTTAAAGACTGAGGTATTCTTATTATTATAAAATACAAAACCTTTAGTATCAGTGTATGTAGTAATCAAAAGATCTAAGAAGAATGAAAAGGCAGGATGCAGGACTGGAAGTTATATTCAGATCCTGGTCATCTTTTTTTGTTTTTTGTTTTTGGTTTTTGAAGTCATGGGTGCAAATAAAGGCTGGGAGATGGGGAGGGTTTAACTCACCCAAAAGCTACTGCTCCAGCAATTGCCAATCCCAAAGCAGCAGATTTTCCACGTCCCCTGGCTGCTGTCAGTGCCACAGTGCTCCGGAGAGTCTTCTCAGAAATGGCTTCAATGAATTTCAGGACTGCTTTTGCCTGATGGTCAGAAAAAGAAAACAAAAACCAGTTGTGTTTAAATTGCTCCCAGTATTACTTAAGACCTACCAACAGTACATGTCTTCTATCCTAGAATGGGAAGAAGGAAGAGAAAGACAAGATGGGAGAGCTGGAGGTGAAAACCCAGACAAATATTGTGCAAGAAGTGGTAATCTTGACCCACTGAGTTCCAATCATCAGTACAGCAATCCTTAATGACTGCCTCCCAGCCACTGACCACACAGTACATGCAGCAAGCTGGGAAGAGGAGGAAGACACACAGATCTGGGCAGTGAGAAGGGCTCCAGCAGTGCACAGCTCTGGGAGCCACCAGGCTGAACTGCAGCTTCTCAGTAGACACTCCAAAACATTTGCACTAGCCAGAGATCCCCAAATTTAAGTAAAAAAAGTGTAAGGGAAGCAGGAATAGAGGCATAATAAAACTTGATACAGATTTTCTACTCCTATTCAGACCTCAACTGAACAGAAAACTTAGGTAAATTTCCTTTTTATTTCAAACCCTTGAAGTTCATCACCTTTTTGAATGTGGGCTTGTCCAGATCAGCTTCTTGTCTCCATTCTAGTCCTTCCACTTACTCTCAACTTCATGAAGAAAATCACTGATACTGTTGTTGAGCTACCCTGTCCAATCAGTTTTTAAGGCAATTCTCCAAGACCACACCCACCAACCTTCACACTCAGATTTGATCACAGGTGAGATGAGACACAAACATCAGTACCTAAGGTGTCCTGTCACATTTGAACCCCACACCAACCTGATCCAGGGTTTTACAGCCATCCACCAGAACTCCCACAGGCTGTGTATCCTGCAAGCTC
The DNA here is from genome assembly GCA_020745705.1 of Hemiprocne comata. Taxonomy (NCBI): domain Eukaryota; kingdom Metazoa; phylum Chordata; class Aves; order Apodiformes; family Apodidae; genus Hemiprocne; species Hemiprocne comata. Next base: position 2,338,114 of record CM036590.1, read on the forward strand.
TCCTTGAGTTCTTTCAGCTCCAAGTCCTGTGGCTGGAGGTTGTCTTCCTGTAAGAACAGGATTTACCATAACAGGATTAGTAAAGGACACTTTGGCACAATTATACCTTCCTGATGTCTTCTGAGACCTTTGATCAGGCAGAGAAAGGAACCTAAAAGGAACTGCTACCACAAGTTGAATATATTCCCTAGAAACAGAAAAATTTAAATGGACAGACAGATACTTAACACTTAAATTTGAATGCATCTTCAGCAGAATGGTTAGACCAGAGGTGGGTATCCTGACCTCCCCAAGCTTGGAAGAAAAAAGGAAAGGATTTTTCAGTACATAAAACCTGGGGAATGACATTGCTGGGAAGAAGAGACCATGGACACATTTTCTGAAGAATTAATTTTCAGGCTATTCCAAAATTGTATGATCTTTGTTTTACCTGTAATATGAGGTGTACACAGTGCCATGTAGGGGGAAAAACTACTGCAGCAGCAACAGATCAGTTTTCAAACTAATACCACAATTTTCAAAGCCAAACAAAAAACTTGGACACAAAAGCAAGCCATTTTAAATAGGAATTAATTCTGATTTTCCTAATTGCCCCTTAAAATTCCAGAGGCATCAGTCTATCCATCCAACAGATAAGCATTTGTGCTGCTGTCAAGATTGTTATAATGCTAAGGGCGGGTGGTTTGGGTTTGTTTTTTATTTGTTTCATCCCAGCTGCCCACCAGCTTGAAACCTCTCCATGGACTTCTGAAACAGCAACCACAGCAATTAAGCTCCACCTCGCTCAGCTAAACAGCAATACAGCAAAATTAATAAATACAGGCAAAAAAAACCCCAGAGCTATGGCAGAAAATACCCAAGGAGGAAAGAAAAGACAGTTTCCCATGCTTCACCCAGACCAGGTACAATTTTTGCAGAACATTCTACTTCCTGTCTGCAAGACCATTATTTGATATAAATCGGGGTGAAAGGAAAGCTTCCTCTTTTTAAAGCCTTTAACATAACATGGTGAACTCAGCCCAATCTCTCCCAAGGAACAGAGGCTGATGTTGGTCACTGACCTGTGACTGTGGTGGAACAGGTGTGATGTTTGCAACATGACTGGAGATGGGCAAGATGTTCAGCTGGTCATCAATCACGATGCAATTCTTGCATGAGGCCAGAGACAGAATGAACCTGAGCAGTCAAGCAAAGGCAGCTCTGTAAAAACACTTGCCACACAATTGCATTTTGGTAGTTAATTTAAACTCTTTTCTAAACCCAGACACAGGATTTACAGCTACTTAGGCCTGAGCCATGACACGTTCACACAACTGGCAGTGTGACTCTTAGCATAAAATCAGGATCATCTACACAAAGCAGATCTCAGCTTACCAGGATTTCTCCAAAGAAAACACTAAAGACAATCTACCAAGAGAGCATTTAAGCAGGAGGCAGCTGCATAAAAGTGTAAGATGTGAATCTACAGCAACTGTGACAAGCACTGACCCCCAAAGACTGCAGGCAGTGCTGGCTTACTCAGCCTTCTGCTTTCTGACATCACATAACCACCTGCATGCTGAACAAGTTGTGCAGTTTCCCTATGGCCAGAGCTGGGCTCAAGCACTCAATAAGAGCTGCTTATTCTACACAACAAAAGCAGAGAAAACACCTTCACAAGACACTTGTAAAACCACAGAGAATACAGCACACAAAGGTTTATGTTTTACAGCAGTGCAGTAAGTATTCAACTTCTGTGCATCTGGAACGTATGTTTCTACAGAGTTTTCATGAAAGGGATTCAGAACACTTTACAAATTTGAGCCTATTTGCATATATCCCTTGTAACATAGGCCAACATTTTGTTTACAACTGCTCCAACAACAACCTATATTCATTTCCAGAAGAGTACAGGAAAACTGCAGTGAAGCAGCCAAGAAGCCCTATTCCAACACAAATCCATAGGCTGCTTTCCCAACATGAATACACAACGTTGTTCCAGATGCTTTTCTTGGACAAACAGCCTGGATCCTTTAAGCTTTTAACACCTTACCTCTCATTAAACCGTCCCACCACATCCTGGTGTGCCTCTGTTCTGTATCGAGAGTGCACGTCCTGAAACAAAAAGGCAATCTGCAGTAAGAGTGACACTTACAAGGTTGTTACTCATGGGGCAATCCCACTTCTTTTCCCCTCTGGTGGATTACAGTCTCCCTTTCCATCAACACCCAGACAGGGTTCTGAATTTCTGTTTGTTGTGAAACGTCCACATTTTCCAATTAATCGTTAAAAATGTACTTTTCTCACTAATACTTTTCATAATGGCCTTACTTTTGCCTGACTTAAAGGTCAGCTCTGGCAGGTAGAGAACATTTCAGACACCTCAGGGATGCTAAGAAAAAATAATCTATCCCTTTAACTCTTGTACTGGTATTATTACTAATGGAAACAGTTCCTGCTCTAGGGGTAAGTATACTCAGTGTGAGTAAGTCATATATAGAAATATACAGTAGTTGGCAAGCTGATCTCACCTAGGGACAGGTCACAAACCACTCAAAAGGCCTGTTTTTTACCTAAATTTTCTGTTACATGGGCAGATACATAAATGTGTTTCATAACTCTTGTGAAATGAACACAGTGAACAACAAGTGTTTCTTCCTTGTAACCTCACAGCATTTCGAGAGACAGAGGTTGGCAGAACTGCCCAAACATAAGACACATTCCATCACAGATGAATGAAGGAGCAGGAATGATGATGGAAGGAGGACCACAGCCCATAACAAAAGCAAGACTCAGCATCACCAGGATACACCCACTTCTATAAAACAGACACATTATGTTGAACATACCATGGTCATTGTGTAGAGCTGCTTCAGTGAGTTCATGGTTCTCAGGAGAATCACCACAATTCCACCCCCTTCTACTGTTTCAACAGTTCTAGCTAGCAGGTTTGGAGTCAAGGCTTCAAAATCCTAGGAAATAAATAAAACTTCAAAGTTGCCTGGAGTTCATCAGTGTAAACAGCACCTACTAAAAGGAGCAGAAAATCTAAAAACATTCTTTCTCAAAGCTTAATTCACACTTAACATTTGCCTTAACCAATGTCATGCTAAAATATGACCAACAAGGCTATCCCACCTTTACAAAATTTGTAAAAGGTACCTAAGGCCATTGTAACTGAAATAACAGAAGCAACAGATGCTGTTGCTGCAGCATTTAACCTGGAAGACATAGATACTAGTGCCATGTCCTCTTTAAGGCAAAAGTTTAACTCCTCACCTGAAGAACACACATGCCAAAAGTGTTGCCAAGAATCTTGTGAGTTTCATTGTAATAGCAGTAGCGAATGTTTGTGGCTGCAATAAATAACTCAAAAGGATCATCCTCCTTTATGTTTAAAGTTCCACTTTTAATCTTCTTCTGTAGTTGTCTCATCCTCTTCTTCCGGTGGCTGGAGAACAAAATTATACGTAAGTTTTCTCAGAAAAAGGTTTGAGAAAAGTGCATTCAGGGCTACGTTCAAGTCTAATTGGAAGTCAGAGCTCAGCCTCCAAGAAAAAAAAATCTTGGACCACAATTGCTGCTTTCACAGTATGTTCCCATGTGCCTCCAGCCCAAAGTGGTGGGTATCACACAGCACCAGCTGCTTCTGAAAGAAACTGCTTGGTTGGAGTCACTCAGTTTCAGGTAACACTTCCTGACTTCTGTGTGCAGACTGTCAGTACAGCCTAAGAATCAACATTTTAAACACCTTTTAAAAACGAAAACATTCTCATGTTTAATCTGCATTGTCCTCAATATTACTGAGGCTAAAAAGCTGAGGAATTAAAAGTTTGGACCTTCTGAGGTTAAAAAGGTGAGACGGTGATTGGTCCAGATTTAGCATTAGAGCTACAGAAAGAAAGCAGAAGAACCTACTGCTGGTGTCAGCTGTATTACAGAAGTCAAATTTTAGTTCTGGAAGACCCAACTTCCTGTAGCTCCTCCAAGAACTAACCCTGTTTGTCTTTACAACTGACTGACACAACCTAGGCTCAGCAGGCCAGTCATGGAGCGTTTGCTTCACACAGAGCAGCCACCCCAGCACGAGACACAAGTGGTGTCTTACCTGCTAAAGCCCAGCTCCTTTTTGTAACACCACAGGACAGAGGGTCTGGCCCTTACAGTTGCCTTAGACAACATGTGATGAAGTATAACCACCTGCCAAGACACAGAAACGTTCATGAACAACCATACTCACAAGCTAACATTGAAGAGCAAAATATTTTTCTATACTGGATTGTACAGCTGTGTTTTCTACCAAGCATCCCTGTGTGAAACAGAAGGATCCCGACATGTTGTGAAGGTTACACTCCTTTTGACACAGACCTGTGTGTCTCTGCCTTCTCCAGGGCTGTATGACATTGAAGACACCCAAATACACCTATCATTCCCTTAGGACTCTTCATTGGCAGAACTGCTAACAACTGCACAAACTCCAGGTGCTTACTACAGGCTAAATATAATAGAATCATAGAATGGTTTGGGTTGGAATGGACCTTAAAGAGCATCTAGTTCCAACTCTCCTGCATGGGCAGGGACACGTCCCACCAGACCAGGTTGCTCCAAGCCCCATCCAACCTCCCCTTGAACACTTCCAGGGATGGGGCTTCCACAACTTCCCTGGACAACCTGTGCCAGTGTCCCACCACCCTCACACTAAAGAATTTCATCCTAGTATCTAGTGTGAATCTCCCCTCCTCCAGTTTTGACCCATTCCCCCTTGTCCTCTCTCTACAAGCCCTTGAGAAAAGCCCCTCCCCAGCTTTTCTGGAGCCCCTTCAGGCAGTAGAAGGCTGCTATGAGGTCCCCCCAGAGCCTTCTCTTCTCCAGGCTGAACAGCCCCAGCTCTCTCAGCCTGTCCTCATAGCAGAGCTGCTCCAGCCCTTGCATCATCTTTGTGGCCTCTTGTGGACTTTCTCCAGGAGCTCCATGTCCTTATGTTGGAGGCTCCAGAACTGGACACAGTACTCTAGACAGGGTCTCACAAGACATGAGTGAAGGGGGAGAATCCCCTCCCTGGCCCTGCTGGTCACACTTCTTTTGATGCAGCCCAGGACACGGTTAGTTTCTGGGCACCATCATCCCCAAGTCCTTCTCCTCTGGACTGTGTTTGATCCGTTCTCCACCCAGCCTGTATTTGTGCTTGGGATTGCCCTGACCCAGGTGCAGGACCTTGCACTTGGCCTGGTTGAACTTCATGCAGTTTGCACCAGCCCACTTCTCAAGCCTGTCAAGGCTCTGGATGGCATCCTTCCCTCCAGCATGTCGACCTCACCACACACTTTGGTGTCGTTGGCAAACTTGCTCTGCCTGCTGGTATTTGTCTCTTAGTACAGATTTCACACCATGTATTTCACACTTTTACAATTTACCATACTTCATTTTGAATTTTAATTCTCTAGCAGGTTTGGCAACCCACCTCCCTGCCACATAGCCTGCTCATTCAGTCAGCACATCTACATGCTGCTTTGGAACCCACCTCATCAGTGAAAATACTGAACACAGACAGACTCAGGATATGTTCCCCATCCAAAACTCACCCCTCCACTTCAGCAATAAATTAACAGCAACTTTATTCTACTGCCACACAATCAACTCATTTTCCAAGTTTTTTTTGTAACTAGCTTGTTTTACTTTCTTCAGAAACTGGAGCTAACTGAATTGACTTATCCTAAAATGTTGTGGTTTTGTAGTGCTGTTCTTGCCCTCTCCACTCAAAAAACACCAGCCTAGAGTTTCGGAAAAACTAGTGTAGTGGCTAATTTCTTTCATACAAGGTTATCAGGTAGACCCAGTCCAAGTTGTGGTGACACCTGCAAGATAACTCAGTACCTAAAACACCGCTCGAGGGCAAAGCTGAAACATCTTACAGCACAACTAGGATAGCAAAGAAGCTCCTGCTAATCAGAAAAGTAAATTTTTTTTTTTTTTGCTGCAGCTTAAAAAAATATTCCCATTTGTCCGTGCTCCCGGATTCAATGTTCACGAGCTTCTCACACAGGAGACGCTGAAGGACAAAGTCTCTTAACCCGTTCCCAGCCTCCCTGGCGCTCCCGCGCCGCGGTGTCACCTCACACCCGCTGAGCCATCGCTCTGCCTCATCTAACACTTCATTTACTGAGGAATAAGCCGGTACCGGGGGAATTACAGACCAGCCGTCCTTCAAAGGCTCGGTTCAATAGCAGTACCCCGCTCCTGCCCTGCAGACAGGGCGAGCTGCCTCCGCCCGCCGGGAGCGCGTTACCTGGTCCTTGCCGCGGTCGCCCACCACCACGAAGAGGGCCCGCTGCCGCTCCGCCACGCCGTTCTCGATCAGCACCCGAATGCGGTTGTCCACTTTCCGGCGCTGCATGGCTGCGGGGCGCTCGGACCTTCCCCCCAGGCCGGTCCCCGATCCCCGGTCCCGCCGCGGCCAGACCCTTCCCCTCAGGCGGCTGCGACGATCCCGGCGGCTCGCGACAACCCACGTGGGAGCGGCGCGGACCAGGGCGCGCGCGCCGCGCACCGCCGCAGGACCCCGAGGCTGCCCGCGCCGTTCGCCTGCGCGACACATAAACACTTTTTATTTTTTTTTAAATAAAGCTGGTTTTTCACATAGTAAAGTCTCAGAGGAGCTGAGGAAACACACACCGATCAGAGTCTCAAGGCACCGTTTTAGCTGTGTTCAACCTTTCCCGGTGCGTTGCTGCCGTTCCCCGGGCGGGCTCCCTGAGGAATCTCCTCCCGCAGCCGCCAACGCTGTTCTTGAGCGGGAGGAGCCTGCAGCCGGGGGCAGCAACGCCCTCGTCCTCAGAAGAGCCGGGTCAATAGGTTTCTGCACTCTCCTTGAGGAGAAGGTAGAGGGAAGGCACGTCTCAGGCCTGATTGACCTGATAATCCCATGGGATACACCAGCAGCACCAAGGCCTCAGCTGAGAGAGTGTGGTGCTGTGAGAACAAATATAAAGTAATGGCTTAAAGAATGAGGATTCTCCATCCTGGAAAAATAAAAGTAGCTTCCAAAACTCCTCTAAAATTACCGATGTATCTTCAGTTATATAGCATGTAAATGGCCACAAGTCAGCACCTGGAAACACCCCAAGTCCTGTGAGCAGCCGCCCCTCAAAAACCCAGACACAGCGACAGGTCCAGGAACTCCAGTGACTGTAAAAAGGGGAGAAACCAAACTTCAAAGGCAACACACTGGTTTTACTTCTTAAAAATCCTTGTTTTAAATAAATCCTGCTTGCAAAATCCAGCCCTCCAGTTGGAGGAAAGAGTGTGTCCCTAATGATTTGATGAAGAGAGGCTGTGGTTGGACATCAGGGATATGCCCTGTGCCCCCAGGTATCTGCTGAGAAGGGGAAAAAAATGGGCATTCAGATAACGAGTTCCCACGGAAACATGAAAGAGCACACAGAAAAGTAACATCCTTTAGAACACATTATCTGATACTAAATTATGAAATCCCAAGAAATGTCAGGAACCTTGCTTCTCAATAAAACTAGGTAGCTTGTAACATTCAAGCTCTGCTGTTTGATAAAATCACAGCTGTTTCAAAGACTTCTCTACAAAATCCCAAGTTGCTGCAACAGTAGAAGAATTTATCCATCTGGATTGGTTTAAATTCTAGTGAGTTTTCAGAAACACTTATTCTCAAACTGGCAAGCAAAACTATTCCTAATAACCTAAAATCTGTAACATTAACCTTTCAATACCAAAGTTGAGCCAAGCTATTTGCATAGATATATTTATTCTTAACTTTTAATACTGCCAAGAAAACCAAGGTTCTGAACTTTCTGAACTTAAAACATGTGACCAATGAAGTACTTATTAAAAACCAGGTAACATTGTGGGGAAAATGTGTTTAATGCCACTGGATGTATTTTGGGATAAGCTTTAAAATATAGCAAAAATGTGCTAAAACTATTGAATTAGAAATATTAAAGGCTGTAGGACAGTGGTTTTTTTGAGGAGGTGAACCCAGGTAAACCCAGTTACTGAGACAAAACCACCAAAGAAACAAAAGTGTAGCAAGACAATTCCTTAAGGAATAGGTAAAATATTTGGTAAAAGGGAAGGACATAAAACATTTAAATAGATTTATTTATCAAGTGTTTACATAAGCCATGGACCAATGTGTTTTAAACGTTGAGTTAAAGAACTGCAGAGACATACATATATACAGGTATGTTTAAGGCCATCAGAAACTTTAAATCTGACAACTAACTAAAAGGTAATTCTGAAGACTAATTTTATATGGTAGATGGATTACTAGAATTTATTCTAAAATGGAATAGCTTCAAAAAGGAAATGCATTTTCATGTAATAGAAGTCTTAATGAACCATTACTAAAATTTACCTTGGTAAAAAATTTTCCGATGTATCCTTGATCCAATATTGGATATTTGAGCATGTTTTATGGAAAGGAGCAATTGGCCACCTTAATTGGAACTGAGCTAGTTACATCCATCTGACTAATTTACCAACAATAGTGTGTGGGGAACAGAACCTAGCTTTTAAAACCAATGGGTTAGTAATTGCAGCAGGAGCTAACACAGATCAATTTAATTCAGAACAAAACGTCGTTAGGCTGAAGTTTTCCTCATTCAGTTCTCTAGAGCACTGCCCAAATTGGCTTCAGGATGTGGATTTTGGAAAAGAGATTTCCTGCCCTCCATTAAGGCTAGACAGACCTACACAGCCACAACTAATTTTAATCGCATTATATTCAAAAAAATTAAGTGGTTAAAAGAATAGCACCTCTTCCCTTAGTTATACCCTCTAGAAAATTAGTTTCTCACCAGAGACTGCCACAACACACCAAAAATTCAGTAACATCTCCATTAGCCTTCTTCATTACTATCAGGTATGCTATTCTGATGGTAAATAAGGGAGTTATTTCCCCAAAGCTCATGTCAAAACTTCTTCTGTTCAAGTTCTGCCACTGACTGCAAGAGAGTCAAGATTAATATGACAACAAACACTCAGATGCTGATGATGTGATGGAACAGACCAAGGAATTTTAAAAGATTTTGCCATCTAGAGAAAATTAGAAGGAAACTACACAATCTTGTAATGTTTGAGTTTCCAGTCAAGTTCCAGACAACCAGCCCAGGCTTAAATAAGAACCAAATCTAAGTTGAAAAGATTTATTGTTCAGGATCGTTTCCTGCATGCTCTTCAGATGAGGAACTCATTTTCCAGTCAATCAGCAGTGAGGAACTCCTACTCCCTCCATCTGTGGAACTTCGTTGGTGCCAGCTCAAGTGACTGAAAACCCTTCTAGTCCCATCCGCATTCAATGCAGAGAGCACACTGTAGGAACAGGTAAGCAGATCTGAAAGACTAAGCTATACAGTCTATTTTTGAGCTGCACACCTCAACTCCAGCTACAAATTCCTATCTTCAAGTCTCCAATACTTCACATACACTTTAATCAAGAACAGTTTCTCCTCAGCAAGAGTGATGATCTTCATTTTTCAAGATGTGACTTGCAGCCTCGTTAATGGGGCTGGTGAACAAGCAACGTTCTCACACCCCTTTGTATCCACAGGAGACTTGGGATAGAAGAAAACTGAATACAGCACAGATTTTGTTCACTGAGCCCAAACACCTGGATCTTAGATGTGCATTTATAATGAATGGTTCTTGCAAAGAGGTGGCAAGAAGAATGAACTACTCAGCTTAGACAATGCCAGAACTTCAAGAAGAATGGAAACCCAAGCTTTTTCTGATTGACTTTTTATCTTGTTCTGCTGGACTGCAAAGGTTTTCATCCATTTCCTTTTAATCATACAAAGTTTAACCACTTCTTCAAAATAATTTACCATCTTTCCAGTATTTGGAGGAAAAAGCATTTCCAGTAACTTTATTGTCTCCAGAGTAGTTACTCAACGGCCATTTGTGGGAAAGAAGGAAACTCAATCCATTCTCCAAAGACAGGTATGAAGGTAACCTGTAACCCAAAGAGTGTGCCTAACAAATAAGGTCAGCAGGACATTTTGAGAAGACACATTTTCAAGTTCTGTAACAGTTATAAAGTCCCAGCAGAATACATTAAGTGGTGATTAACAAGAAGTCAACGTTACTCATCCAACTTTTCTGGATGATACTATGCTTTGGAGATTGCTGTGCACAAGACAGTATCAAAGAAAGAAAAGAGGAGTCAAGTGAAGTCTGGAACTCCCTCCACAGCAAAAAACAGAAGCTGTATTGGTGAAACGTTCTTAAAAAGACAGCCTGTATACAAGGAGAACACAGAAGTAAAAGGCAGGACAACACTGACCTTAGGTATAAGATAATAGCTCATAATTTCTAAGTTAAATATTTAAGCTATAGGATGTCTAGGAAGGATCCAAGTTTCCCAGACACAGTAACATTAAGTAGAAACATCTGGAAACTCCAGTGATTTATATTTACTCAAGAACCCCTGTATTACAGCCAAGAGGAAGTCAGATCTCATACACCAGTGTTATCAGAGCCCAGCAACATTAATGAGGCCCCTGCCAAAATAAGTCTCTATTCCATTTGGAGCAGCTGCCCATGCAGAAAGGCAGTCATCACCAGTCTGTTATGTTCCCAGAAGACTGATTCACAGAAGAATCAAGTAAAACCACCCAAACTGATGTGTATACACATAGGCTCAGAAATACGCCCACTCGCACTTCCCAACCACATGCATCAGGCCCAAGTTCCCCTAAAACAGCAGCTAACTAAAATAAATGCAGCTCCCCCCAGGTCTGAAGGGCTCTGAGAAAGAACCAGCCCAGAACTGCCACCCATATGATGATCACCTCTTATCATGGTCTTTGTTTAAAAAGTGATCTTGTTCAAAACACGTATCTAGGAGTGCTTGTGATCTGGATGTCACTCGGATCTGGAGCCAAGTTACAAGTGAAGATACTTAAAAGCTCCCCTAAAAACAGGCCAGAAAAAACAGTTAGTGGCTCTATGTGCCATTCTGGGACTCAAGCCAGTTCTTCAGCATACTGTTTATTAGATGTATTGAGATTAAAGGAGTCAGTGGAAATTCCCAGATTAAACACATCTTAATGGATCTGTTTGAAGATTACTACTATAACACATCTCCCCCAATCAGAACACAGCAGAGCAGCTACTCTAAAAGACCATTTTCACACAAAAAGGCTTACAAACATGTATGTCCATCTAAGAGGCCTCTCAACTAACCAATATTTATTAATAAATTTAAACTAAAAAAAACCAAAACAAAACCCAAAACCTTAATTGGAATGTTCTAATCCATTCAGTGGTTTTAAATTGAGTATGCTGCAAATTTACTGTCCAACTACAATTTGCTATTTAAGAAGCATTTGGTGTGCAATGGAAACAGCTGAATAGCTTGTGTTCTACCAACCATTTAAAAAGTAAGCTGATGCACAGAAAAAAGTAAGAGTTCACTGTTTTCCTACATCAGTTTAACATTAAAAGGTTTGTCTTTTTATTTTTTCCAGTTAAAAAAACAGTTGGGACGATTATCTCAGTAACAGCTTCCTAAAAAAGACACAGAACAGCAACTTCTCCCTGGACTGCAGTTCATATTGTTACACTGGTAAGGAATGTTTCTAGGCCTTGACTGAAACTGCTACTTCCAGCCATCAGCATCATTTTAAGATGCTTGGTGTGTAATAAATGCCTGCCCAAGCTTGTCACTTCTCTCAGTAAAAACATTTCCCATTTGTGCTCTTCACGCAGAACATGGACAAGTGGTATAATTACCTGTTTGGAGTTTCAGATTATTTCACAAAGACAAAAAATCTGACTACAAATTCTGAGAGTCCAGTTGTGATACAAAGTAGAAATGACCCTCTGAGTGAAAACAACCTTCAGTTTTGTATGCAACAGTTAAACAACTGTTCCTTAATTTCACTTTTCCACAGGTAGGAAATCATTTGATGAGCAATACTTAACCTCTATAGCACTCTTCTTCTTGCATGTGCTATAGAATGCAACACAACTACCAACACCTCTATGGAGGCAGCTACCAATATATTCTCCCCACTGCAGAGAGAGTGCATGTGCACAAAAGGTAGGCACAAATGATTTTTCCAAAGATTATACCACAAGTATGCAGTAAAACTTGAGTAAGACTTGGTATTTTCCAGCTCCCAGTCTTATGGCATCACTTTTATACATTGCTGCCTTGATGGAAAGGAAAGTCCATAAAAAGAAAAGCTTCCCAGAAGAAGTCGCAGCTGTTAGAATAAAATCAGGAAAACAGGAGGAGGGATTACATCTATTCAGGAAAAAGAGGATCTTATCAGGGGGAAAAAAACAACAACCAACCTCATGAAATGTCACCCCACTACATTAAACCTGTTTCAGTCGTTGAAAACCAGTGTTCCAGGATACAATTTTTATAAACATGTTTTATTTGTCTTGCTTATACCGTTAGAACTGTAACTGCTGGCTGTCATTTCCCTTAAAAGGGGAAATCAATTCAAACACATATTGGTGCTTTTCAAAAGATAGCAATTAAAAGGGCAGCAGCAGCGGGCATTTGAGATTTCTTAAAACCTTCAAGGCTGCAGGAAAGACAAAAGGACATGTGACCAAAAGTGTTATGATTATCCATTAGAGATTTCCATCAGTACCGGCATCAGTTATTTAGGTGATAACACAGCAAGGTCAAGTATTAGTGACAGACAATGTGCAAGTCATAAGGAATGGTACAGAAATACCAACCCTTACAAAAGTCATTGCTATCAAAGAAACTTAGAAGTGTTTCAAAGAGATATCTAAATACTTCACATCAAATATACAGTGGCCATCCAGATTATATCTCACATTCATTGCAAAATTTTGTTGAAGTGCCAAATCAAAGCTTATCTTTTTTTTGTCCTTTTTTTTTTTTCTTTAAAAAAATTACATAATTACATTAGCAGTTATGCAAGCGATCTTAAATCCTTAGCCACAGAAACAAGGCCCTGGTGATGAGGAGTGCTGTAGCTAAGGGTGCTGCTTCTTTGCCAAACAGTGGCTAAAAGCCTATTTATTTAGGGAAATATGCATTACTACCCATCTTAAACTGTTCAGTGCTTCAATTTAGTAAGAAAAAGCTGAAATGCAGTTGCTCTACCAAGCCACACTTCACCTTTTCCATCCTTTCATGGGAACTTTAACTGCCACCACAGCAAATCTTTACGTATTTGCAGATTTTATTCAATTTTGTTAGATCACTTTTAAATGTCAGAAGTGAGTCTTTGCTTTTTCCTGCCACTTTAGTTAACCCATGGAGATTGGATCACCCTGAAAATTGCCTTTGTTGCTTTATTCTTAGCAAGGGTGAGGAATCTGAATCTCATGTGCAAGGCTCAAGATGATGCTTAGGACAGAACATGCAGAGTAAACGTTGTTTTGTTCCTTTCCATATCCAGGTAATATAAAGCTGGCAACTGTAGTCCTGTCATTATGGGTAATGAAAATAGTCCCTTTACAACAAACTTCTTGTAAGGGAGAACAAATAGATAGTAACTCTTCTGGTAACATGTATAGTACACTGGCCAGTGTGTTTTTGGCGTTTTAACATAATCCTGTGAATTTCTTTAATTCACTTGCTGAGCATTCATTTGAGGCATCCCTCTGTTTGGTCTTGGGGGCCCTCCACGACCTAGAAAATAGAAAAAGGCACTTGAATTATGCATAAAATCAGGTTATTTTTAAAAACTTCTAAAAGCTCTGGTCTAAACTGGGTAGGAATTCCCAGGTGTGTATCTACGTATGATTCTTAAAGCTCCTTCAAATCACCACTCAACAGGATGCAACCTGTGTCTTTACAGTTTCCAGCTTTATCCCCATGCTTTTTTTCCCCAAAACCAGAAAGTTATAATCACTGCAAGTAAAAATGAAATAAATAAAATATATCAAGTCACGGAGACATGAACATAAGACTAAAATAACAACTTTCTGCAGTAATTTAAGGAATAACTGGTTTATTGGCTTTTACATTTAAGTACTGTGAGCTAACTAATGGTATTTTAACTTACTTTCTTAAAGAAGGAAGAAAAAAATGGGACTGCCTGTAGCTCACACTCTCAGTACAAGAGAATTTTAAGTTACTTGGGGAATCTCTCTCGTTTGCCTGCATAACCTTGACAACAAACCTCAAGACTCTTCCTTCATTATGGCTGAGGTTCCTAGAACACACCCCCTGTTACACCACAGCCTAAAACTACACTAAATATCAGGCCTCAGTTCCACGCTATCAGCCTGTCAGTACCAGGACAGTCAAGGACAGATTCTTCCAACTACCACAAAAGAACTGTAGTTTCACAGAGAGAGCAACATACAGCCTCATGCTGTCCTCACTGACAAAGTGTTCAAGATTCTCATGGCAACATCTCTGTCAAAACAGAAGGCCTTCACATCACAAAAAGTCTACTAAAAAAAGCACTGTGGAAACAGTGTTCAAAATAAAATGTAGAATTTCAACTACAGTCTCATTATATATATGGGTTTTTTTGGTTTTGTGTTCTCAAACACATGGCAAACGCTCACACGAAGCTAAAAGCAACAGTTCTATAGGATCAAAGAACAGATGAGCATGGAGGGAAGTTCTGTATCCTTAGATCAAAAGAGACCTCCACAACAGATGCAGCAGGACAACGTTGAGTGCAGCAGAGTAACATGTAATTTTGAAGGCTGACAGCCAGCTCAAGCCCAATGTCTACTCTATAAACATGTCCTACTTACAAACTACTAGTGCACCTGGTAAGCAGACCTTAAGTCATGGTAAACCTCACAAAAAAAAAAATCCACTTTCCTAAGGCTTTCATGAATGAAAAGCAACTAAGTAGTTCTGCTACATTTAAATTGTCAAATGCAATTGTTGTTGTAACTTCTTTAAGAATTCCTCATTGAATAGCCAGCTGAAGTTCCACCACAAGTTCAGAGGATCACAGTATAATTCAAGTCAGCAGGCACCTCAAGAGATCCTCCAAGTCCAACCTCTGTTCAAAAGCAGGGTCAACAATGAAGTCAAAGACAAGTAAGCTTACTCTTCAGCTGTGACCTGCTGAATAAGGAGTGAGGTTTCTTTTTAAATCCAAAACTTCAAAAGTTGGATCAAAAACTTCCATTCAGCCCAAATCAATTATTCACTATTCAGGAATTACCTCTAGGAGCTCCCCGAGGTCCACTCTGTCCAGAGCCACGCTTGAAATTCTGTTGATACCCATCCTGGAGCAAAGAAATTTAAAGGGTTATGATGTAAGACCTGGGCATTTTGTTACGTTTCAGGAGGCTGTTAACTGCCAATAAAATAAAGATCTTTTAAAACAGTATGCATTGACAAAACACTTGTGATTGCAACATACAGCATTTCATTAGTTTAAAGTAATCTTAGAAAAATAAATTCTTACACATACGAGTACCTAGCAGGTATATTAAAACATATAATGACAAATTCTCTCTCCAGTTACAGGGTATGCTGTTCAACGTAAGAAATATAAATTGCTTTCATATTGCAAAAATTTATTTTAATGGATTTAAGGGTTTTTTCCTGACAAAATTGTGAAAATAATTGTATTTAAGAAAGAGTTCTTTAGAATTCACTGGACCTTGCTCTAGTTACTTGCCTAATTCCTGCAGAGATCCATCAGCCAAACAGAACGTTTCCCAATTAAAAAAATCAACCATTTAATATTCTGCTATTTCTAAATATCCGCGTAGTACCTGAAACTTCTGTCTTCACTAGCAACAAAAAAAGTCCTTGGAAAAGTTTTCACTAATAGATTTATTGGAGAGGACAGGTACTTTTTTCTTCTACTTCTAGACTGGCACAACATGATGGTGTCTTACCCGCTGGTAGTTGGAGTAATCCCGAGGAGCACTGAACTGGGGCTGCGTGTACCCGCTGTTTGGAGTGTTGGAAAAGGAAGGTCGGTAGCCATCATATCCTCCTAAGGAACACAGTACAAGTCTTTCACTTGGACATGATAGCCTCATGCTTTACATGACCACACAAAAAAAAAGCAGTAAGAGCGTTTTAGCTGAACATGAGGAAAACTCCCCCTTTAGGAAGTACTGTTTACCTGCAAGTCAAGCCAGTGGTTGCAACATACTACGAGATACAAGAATGAAGACCTGGGAAGCAATGGCAATTCAGTGCATTTCTCTAGTAATTTGAAGTTTGATTTACATAACACTCAATCCAGAGCTAAACAAAAGTAACAGCTGTGACCTACAAGGCCATAACAACCAACTCAGGCAAGAAGCTGCTCCTAAGCCAAGACTCTCCTGAGTGCTGGGAACCATGTCCAAGGATTGCCCAAGTCCCAAGGGTCTAACATTTGGAAACCAAAACAATTTTAAGCAGACAAGTAGTGACCACTGTGTTCACTACTAGTATCAGTTCTATTTTTTTTATATGGGTTTCTCCTCTCCAACCATATCATAAAGAATGTGGCAAGAGCACACACTCCTTTATCCATCAGTCTAATCCTAGAACACCTGACGAGGAAACCATGTCTCTCCCATTCTAACATACACATCTTCGTAACATTGACAGCCACATATAATAATCTCCAGGAATCAAGAAAGTTTTAATTTACCCAGAACTACAGTATCATTCCTCTAGTCCTCTTAATTGCCTCAGAATAATGCCTTCTGGACTTTTTTGTTCTTGTATTTCTACATTATCCAGCCTATTCTCAATATGATGAAACAGGGAACTCTTTAAAATACACTGCTTCTACTGTAACTGGAAATAAAACACATTTTTGATATATCAACTGGTATCTAAATCCCTCACTTGATGGTTGTGAAATTCTGTTGGTTATTTCCATGTTTGCTTATACTTCCAGTAGATGCATAATTAAACACTAAACCTGCAGCACAGAACAGAAAAAGTGCTTGTTTACATCCTAGTAAGAAGCCTAACCAAACACTTAAAATTCATGTTGCTTAAGTTGGCTAAAGCAAATGGAATTTTAGAGGTACTTATATAACAACATGTATAGAACAAAGAGTAGGTCAGTTTAGCACTTGGTATCTAGACGTGGTGCTTCCAGACACAAGTACAAGTCAAATGAGAGAGTCTGAGGAAGGTGTTTACCTCTAAATCCATTTGCCGGTCCCCTGTAACCGTTCATTAAGCCACGAGCCCCACGTGAACCCCCACGAGACACTCCTCGACTGTTGTAGTAAGGCTGACTGTTCCGTGGAAATCCAGTATTCTGCTGGGGAGGTTGCTGGTGGTTACCTGCCACCTGGTGAGTCTGGTCCGGGGAACCGTGGTAAGTACCAACCACTATTTTGGAAGCGGAGAGAAAAAAGGAAGTACAAAAGTCCATGTTGATTTATGTTCCCACCTATGCTTGCTTGGACCTCAACACTCAAAACCTTTGAAATACCACTGAATGCATCCATAAATGCTCAGTCATTCAAAGAAATGTAAGATAAAGAATTAAGACTCAAGTTCATGAGTCGGGTAATCCACATTATTAAAACAACTCAGAAATTGAAGAGAGTTGATTTAAGTCAGCATCAAGAAGTCTCTAATGTAAGTTCAGAAACAAGTATTCCTAATGCAGGTACAATTTTTCTGTGCTATTTCAAACCTTTTAAAAATAAGCAACAGTAACTCTGGAAAAAAAAGTATGACTTAGTTAAGTCACTTCTGTAACCTTCTCCTCTCTGAACTGGCAGAGAGCCACTAAGAAATATTTGCATTCACTGACCAAAGTCTGCTGGGTGTAGCTCTGCTAAGTTGAGCTTGATGGGAACATTTTAACAGAGCTGCCATTCTGACTGTACAGGCTGGGGGATTCTCTCACTATACAGGACATGTAAGTCAAAAGGCAAGAGCAGGATGGATAGCTTGAGACTATCTCATCTTTGAAGTAAGACTGCATCTTTGAAGGGAGGTATGCCACATCACCTTCACTCCCAGGAATCACCAGGAATCAAGTGGATTTTGACAGTAATCTGAGGTCTACAGGCTCAGTAAGTGTAATAAAAGATGGAATTCTGTATGTAAGAGCAAAACAGCTGTAAAATTTAGCCCGATATCCAATGCTGAAACAAGGTCTCAAAGAAAATTGGGAAGTACTAAGTCCCTCTTGTAGGCAGGAAGGAAATCCCCCAAAAGAGAGCACAACTTTACATCTACTTCACTCAGCCACAGAGCTCCCTTCTCCCCAGCTTCCCATGGACTGCACAAAGTCCTCATCCTTTGAAGTGTTTAATGTGTGCAGGTTTTGTTCTAAGGCCACTGCATTTTCCACATATTGACAGTTCCACTGATTGTTCCAGCAAGCTAAACTTAAAATATTGCCCACCTTCAACACCAGCATTCCCCAGACTGCCTTGTGCTGTATGTATATGGCTCAAAAAACATATAAATGAACAATGAAAACTGGGTTCTCCCTCTTCTCATCCACCCATCCCAGTATCCCAGCTTACAAGGAAGACAAATTTCAAAATCATAATCAGTTACAGAAAAAAAGGATCTGGCTCTTTTCCCCTACTCTACCTTCAGTAGTTGTTAGCACTTCACCTTTGCCATCTCTGTCCTGTGTCCTTCAATCAAAATCTCTCTCTGCATCTGCCAATTTTACCTCAGTGGAGAGTGCTGGCAGAAGAACAGCTTTGTATGTAGACTTTGTTGTTCATTCCTTCCTTCTGAAGTTGCTGACTTGGAAAACATTTTGCCTGCTGTATTCAAACCTTGTCTGATTTTAGCAAAAGGTTCTAGATCTTCGTGACCCTTGCACCACCTGTGATACGTAGTCCATATCTGCTCCAAATTCTAGCTATTTCCTTTTCAAAAATGTCATCTCAAATAGTACAATTTTTTTAAAGCAAATTTAAGGATCATCCAACCTTAACATCAGCAGAGCAAGTACTCCACTATACTGCTTTCATCTACAGAATAATCCTTAATCCTGTTCATATTTTTTTAAATCCATGTAAAACTGAATCAAGTGGCAAAATTCTTGTAACAGTTGGAAATACATATATTCAATTTGACCCCCTGTTGGATATTCAAACCATGACAGAGTAACAAAAAATGGTACTGTTCAGGGGTAAACTTTGCAAGACTAGGAACATGTGAGACTGCGTGACATGTTCTGACACATCATCTAGGACTCCACAGCCTCATCACCTGCTCCACTGAAGCTTTTGTCATTTCAGTTTTTGCTAAAATAAGTTTACCTGTCTGGAGTTGCTCTTGCTGAAGATCTGATTGTTCTACTTGGTGAGGCTGACTGGAGAAACTCTGGTTGTAACTGGCCTGGTACTGATTTTGCTGCTTAAGGGTTTCTGGCTCATTAACAGGAGGAACAGGTGCATTCATGTTGAATACCTACAATGGTAGAAAAATAGCTCTCTGGTCCAATTAATTTTTTACGATTCCTCATTGCATGACAAAGAAGTTATGCAAGCCTGAGAAATGTGAATACCAAAGACTATTTTATGTAATCACATGACTGATTCCAGTGTTTGTATAACAACACAAGGAATGACTATTAAATGAAGGGATTTAGTATTAATTTACTACTTACTGTTTGCATGGATTGGAATGGAGCTGCATTAACATTGATTCCGCTGCTATGCAAAGGTTTGCTAGATCCAGCCTGGAACACCTGAGGCTGGGATGCAGTGGGAAGTGATGATGATGATGATGGGGTCTGGTCTGCATTCAGTGACATCGAAGCCTGGTAATTAAAACAAGTAACATTTTAGCAGTTTTTGAATAACAGAACATTTAACTTGAAAAAAGAAAGTGATGATGCCTCAGATTCACCTCAACAAGAGCGTTATCTACTTCAGCTGAACAGCCTTGTTCACAACAGCATAATGGGAGAGGAAAAACCTACCAGTCTTCTCCCTCATTAACTTGGAACACAACTAGAAAAAACTACAAGGGGAACTGAAAAGGTTTCTGGGCTAATTTCTAGCCAATATAAAAAAATATATCACATTTCCTAAGCCAACACCACCTCTGCTCTTAGGCTGATGCTGGCATGTTTCTTCTAACTGAACAACCTCGTAAATTAAAAGTCTTACAATGAAGGACCTACTGGTCACAGACAGGCTCAAAATTCTGAAGTTAAGCAGAACTGAAGCAGCCCTATCAAAAGGTAACTAGCAACTACAGAACTTTATTTACAGAGAAACACAGACTAACATTTGATTACACCTGCAAGCACAGTCCTTCCCACCCTTTGAAATCTGACTTGCCTGAATCTGGTCAATTGATTCTTTCTGTGGCCGTTGCTCTGTTGTGTGAGAAGGCTGATACATGGGTTGGGAGGCTGTATATCCCTCACTTGTAGAAGAAACCAAAGGAACCTGACAAAATAAACCCCAAGGCCCCCAAAAGTCAGCTGATGCCCACACACAGTTGTATAAAAAGTATTAGAGAACTCTGGAATTAATGGTACTCTCCAGTGAAAGGATGTATTCCAGCAGATCTTTACTACCATTACAAATTAACTACTTTTAAACAAAACCACCTCATCTTGATATATCTTCTAAATGACACAGCACCTGCTCTCTGCTAGGTTTTATTCTGTGGGTGTTTCTGAATTGGCTGGTTAGGTATTTGCTTTACTGAAGAACATCCCTCTCCTCACTTCCTTATGCAACCCCAACTACCACTACAATAAAACTGAGGAAAGACAGAAATAGAGGGAAATACACCAAAGCTTAAATGAGGGAACTCCAAGCTCATAGAGCAGTAGGGAAGTGCTGGTATCCAATGGATATTATACAGCCTCTGCTCCCCTGCACAGAGTCCAGTGAAAACTCTAGCCAACAAAGCAGAGGACTTTGTATTTCAGGCTACTGGGGCATTTAAGAGGCAACTGATAACAACTGATGGGTGCATTCCATCACCTTGCTCAACATTCAAAGGGAAAGAGGCAAATTTTGCTACTGCTTCCAAAATCCCCAAGGGAACCACTGGCAGCACTATTTGAAATAAGGAAAACAAGAAAAAAATCCACTGGATTAAGTCATCACAGACATAATCTAACAGCAAAATAAAAGCTAGTGCAGAGAAAAATTAAAAAAAAAATATTCTACATCTACAAAACAAAACTTCTCCAAGTACTAGCACTTCAGCAAGCACATACAGAAGAAACTAAAGAAAAAAACACAACATGTTTTGTTTCCATGAGTGAATTAAAATTGCAGATCTAATCTGGACAATATAATACAAACAGTTTAAACTACCAAGACCCACCATCTATCCAGATTTTTCTTCTGGTTTTCAAATGCCTACAGGGATCAGCTGCACTACTGGAGACCAGCAGAGTCCTTCAGAGATGCCACACATGCTAAATATAAAATCACCAAGCTCTTTCATCACCTGACAACTCCTTAAGAAACTGACACACCTTAACAAAAAAGTGAATACATCATTTATACACTGCAGAAACATGATTAAGTGATCCTACCTCAATAGCAATTTCTGGAAAGCTCAACTGAAAACACCATTTACACTGATTCTGACTGCTCTACAACTCCAGCATTAAAATGTTCTCTAAGCAAGCAACTGGGACTAATCCTTAACAGAAGTCAAAAAAACCACCATTAAATCTGCTTGTGGTATGATGCCCACTTGAACAGGTACAGACTGCTCTTTAACCAAGTAATCTTGGTTTTGGCATTTCTGTCACAAAGTAGTAAATAAAGGGCAACTTGCTCTTCTCTAAATTAAAAGTATTACTTCACACGGCTTAACGTGAAAGAGAACACTACCAGGCAAAGATTACATGTCAAATTACTAGTCCATTTGAACAGAATGCACAGAGAAATCTCCAGCTAAACTGCACAGAGGACTACACAGAGCAGCATTCCAAAGTCCTTCCTCCCTACCATGGAAAAAAAATTTAAAATTCATCACTGTCACATGGGATACAGGTTTACAGGTTTTCAGTGATGGAAACCAAACCACAGCCACATACAAGTCAATCTGTGAAATGAAAATCACATCCACACACCAAATTTGAAGACTGAGGTGAGCTCCACAGATTGAAAGAACTAGTAACTGCTGAGAAGTCCACACTGGACCATTAGGATGAGCAGTGCAAACCACAACTGCTTCCTTGCTTGTGCCCTTCAGATTAAGACATCTCTAATCCTAAATGCAGTTTCCTCAATAAACCTGTACTTCAATCTTGACAGTCTTCCAAACAGGGTAATGCCTCATAAGGCTCCATTACAGAAAATATGCAATGTCTGCAAAGCCATAAAAACTGTGCACAGTAATGCCCATAAGTAACAATGCTGAAGAGATGAAGGAGATAACCCATTTCCCAAAATCAGAACTTCAGCTTTTTGAGTTTCTCATATAGTTAGGAATTAAATCCTATTATAACATAAATCAAGATGAAAATAAATTTAAAATCCAATGTACAGTTTACTGAACATTTTACCTGTGTAGCTTCTGGTTGCACAGGAACTTGATTAGGCTGGGCAAGTCTTGACTCTGCATGAACTGGAGGAAAAGAATTTCACTCATTACACTGTACAAACAAATGTTTTACAGAACAGCATTACCATTTTACCCCATTCAGGTATTTGTGAGCTCAGCACTCAAAAGACAATTATGCCTTTAGCATGGCAAAGCTATACTCAAAACATCAAGTACCATTTCTATGCAAAGAACATTTTTCACAGTTGTCCAAAAACAATCCAGCAATTTCCAAAAGACTAAGCAAAATTGTATTTTGCCCATTTAAAGAACGTTTAAAACGTTCCACACTTCCAAACAAAACCCAGAAGGCAAGTGGGAATCCCAGGTCTACAAATAACACGTTTAGAAAGTACAATCCCACTTGTGAGAGAAACACACTTCAACAGTGATGTAATGAGCCCGTTATTATGTAGCAGTAACTGAAGCATTTCTGATGAGATGACTTGCAGGCTCCCCCAGTATTTATGTTTAGGATTTACCATTACAAACCTGGAGGGCAAACCATTTGTGGCATGTCCAAATTCTGTGCTGGATTCATGGGCTGTGCAGATACAATGGCAGGATCAAGCGTTTGGTTCTCAAACTCCAGCATAGAATCCTGGGGAAAAAAAAAAACAATAAAAGTCAAATTCAATTTACTGTTTTTAAAAAATATTAACATTCAGAGTACAGAGGTGACCAGACACAACAAAGAAAGCTTAGTCCACAGTTACAAAACTGCCCGTTTTACCATACATTTTAAATCCGTTATGGATTTAAAAATTCCAAAATGTATTTATTGCAATAAAAATTCAGCCCATGTATACAAATGAGAGCTTATTTGACAAAAAGATTAACTGGAGGGAGTCTTTAACAGACAGAATAGGCAGTGTACTAATCTTTATTCTTTATCCTAAATTAGCACTTTGTGGGAAGAAACAAAAAAGAAGCCTAAGTAGTGGATGCCTCATTTGTCACCAAGGTGTCTACTCTTCTTTGTGGAGGAGGAGAAGAGGCTTTTTCTGATGTACACCATGATCTCCCAATGCATTTCTGGTTGTTCTAACTTTACATGTTAGAAGTCAGCCTTCAAGAGGCAACCCAACTCTTGATGTGTAGTAGAGGTTTTTCCTAAGACAAAATTCAGAACTAGCTTATACAAGGAATATTTTACAGCTAGTCTCACTTAAGCAGAACATACTACAGCACCCAGTGATGCAAAAGTTTGTCCCCTCTGTAGATTTAGTACAAAGAAGGGCAGAAAAGCTAAACAACATTGTAATTGTACTTAGCAATACATGCTTGCAGGCTTTGGATGAGTTCCTGACGTACAACAGTCTTGCCAACTGAACAGTGCTGTATATTTCAAATAAACTACAGCAGACTCCTTTCCAACCCCTAAGATTCTGTGATTCTGTGACTCTTTTAATCACAACTCACAGCCACGAAGTGCTATTTTGTTTCCTGGTTGCAGGTTTGCAGTGACAGGGAGGGTTCAGCATACCTGCATGAAGTTATATGGGCCCTGCATCTGCGCCATGAGGTCCTGTACCCGCTGTCTTCTAACAAGAGGATCTGCTTGAGCCACAGTAGTGAGGGTGTGAGGTTCAGGAACTGGAGGAGATGTAGCTTGTGTCTGTTGCTGCAGTGAATTTACAACCTAACAAGAAACAAACACCTGACTGAAACTTCAGCTTAAGGTAACACTGCACAGAAGTGACTCAGTAGTTCTTGAAATTTATGGCTATTGCCTAAATCATTACAGACATAATTATTGTTGTGTTCTTGAAGAAAGTCAAGTCATGTCAATGCTGGTGGCCAGCTACTCATACAAGCACTTCACAGGATGAGAAAGTTTAGAGTGTGCTCTACTTGCTTCCCATCTATTCTTATTCCCCAATAAGAACAGTGCTAAGAAAAGATTTGTTCAATGTTACAGGGAATTTTTTAGAGCAGGATTGGAGACAGCAATTTATCAACATTTGGGAATTTAAAAGAAGTCAGGGAAAAGTTTCAGAAATACGCACACATGGATAACAATTCTTTTCTCATGCTTTTTTAGTAAATGTTAAGGAAAGTCAGAATTTTCTTAGGACTTCAAAAACTTTAAATTTACACAGCCACATCCAGACCTGAATTTTCAAGCGTTATCCTAGCTGGATAGGATAAGGCAGCAAGACAGCACCATGGGAGGACACCAGA
Source organism: Hemiprocne comata (assembly GCA_020745705.1). NCBI lineage: Eukaryota > Metazoa > Chordata > Aves > Apodiformes > Apodidae > Hemiprocne > Hemiprocne comata. The sequence goes on from CM036590.1 coordinate 2,362,742, forward strand.
AGCCCAAAAGCAGAAGCACAACTCAGATTGGACAAGAAAGCTCAGTTACTCAACGTATTTCAATATGGAGCACGTAAACAAAGGTACAAACAGCAACATGCTTTCAAATGCCACCTTATCACAGACAGCAGAGCAACCAGGAAAGCTGAACATGAGCATCTAAGAACATCCATCATAAAATAGCTTGAAAAGGACAGCTGAGCTCCTCAGAGTAGCACTTTGCCACATCTAACCAGTTCTGCTCTTTAGGCAACTCCCCTAACACGGAAATGATACTTTCAATTTGCATTCATGGTCAACAAATGTCATTTAAAAATATCATTGTCAGTAACTTCTCTGTTGCTTCTCTATTCCCATGAGCTTTTAATTATTAATAATGTTCCAGATAAACACGTAAGCCTTAAACTTACAGTTGCACAGGATATAAATTCGCACACATGCACCTGAAAGTTCAAAATATTTATGTAAAATACCTGGTTTCTTACCAGAACTGCCGAAGACAGATTTTTGGACAGGAGTCACAACAAGTAATAAACAGATCTATTTTAGACCAGTTTTATAACCACAGGTCTGACCTTTAAATGTAACTTCCTCTATCCATCCTCAAAGAAACCTACAGCATCTTCCATTATGTCTATTCCTTCCCCAGATTTACAAAAATGGCTTTCATGTGACACTCTGCACATGTCATTGCCTCACAATCTCCAAGGACACTTTCCTTGGCCAAGCCCCTAGCCATCTGTAATAGAAAATTAAAAATCAAATAAAATACATTAAAAAAATTCTCTCTAAACAAAACAAAAAAACAACCACAACATACATTCCTCTTCAAGGTTCCCTTCAGACCCAAATCTCCCCTATTAGCCATCCAAAGAGAAGCAATTTGACAATTCCCATGGAATATACCCTAAGGCTGCCCACACTGGAAAACAAGCACAACTGCTCTGCTGTACTGAACTCCAGACTCCAAATTATGGACTGTTTCCAAATTAAGAATTAAGCCACATGAGTGGAAAAAAAAAAATTTGAAAGTGTTATTTAGAGCACACATATAGACCCCTTGCACATGACAAAGTTTTAAAATGAAAGAAGAAAACCAGATGACTAGAAGGAACTTCAAAGGTAAAACCAGCAGCTACTAATCTCAAGCAAAATTACCACCAGAAATTTTCAGTTATTTGAGAACCATCACTCAACTTGTCAAGTCCAAGTCATTCATAACAACTCAGTATCTTCAAGAAAAAACAAGTTGATGGACAAAATTTTATCAAACGTTTTCCTTTTCCACAAATAGTATGAGGTACTAACTTCAGATGGTGCTTAATATTTTACATTGCCTTTTTAAAAACTCTTTTTTTTTTAATGTCCAAAGAAACTGTTTATGGCCTGTTCCTTTAGTCTTATCATCACACCAGGTACTCTGATCTACTATAATCACAGAAGGTTGTGTATTAAGTTGCCAATGGACAGGCTGTGGTTCTAAAGTTAACAGCTTTGTAACAGTCTGCTGCATGAAAAAGGTTGAGTACTCAGGTATCAGGACCATTATTCAAAAAGCAAACTGTCACCCCATCATACATCTCCATTCATCTTGGGGGCACAGCAGCAAGGTACATTTTTTATTGTAGGAGAGATGAACCTCTCTGCAGGATAGTATTTGACTCATCCAATTGTTCACACACCTTCTGACACCATGCCCCTTGACCTTCTCAGTAGGCAGAGCTGCCCAGACACAATCAGAGAGAACGGCAGGGTACAGAAGGCCAGGAGGCAAAGGAAGAGAGGTAAAAACATGAGTCTCATAAGATCACAAACCAGCCAGAATGAACTTGTACTCTGGCAGTCACAGAACAGAGTTTCCAGTTCTACAAAAAATACACACACATCCATCCAACCAAAGTTCCATCATCTAAGACACAGAGAACTCCCTTTACGAGCAGATTCACATTCAGGTATTTACTACAAAGGAAGCAGTTAAAAAACAGAAAAGAAAGCAAGCTCCCCAACAACAACAACAACCCCAAACAACTAACCCCACCAACAAAACCCCAACTATTACCAATAAAGGACATGTTCAAAGTTAAAACATCACGTAATCCAAGTGCAAATCCACTTTGGGAATTTAGAAGTAAATTCTTTAGTTGAAAACTTACGGAACATACAGAAATGTCACCGTGAGACACTCACTTCTCAAACTACAGACATATGATGAGCACAGAAATCTTGAATGTATCACATCTACCTGAGGGTTACTGAAAAAGAGGTGTGTCCGTGGTAGCCTTCCTCTTCATAAACAACGATGGAATCTTCTGTGTAAGTGTTCTCCTTCAGAACACCATCAGCTTCCAAAATTAAAAGCTAGCATTCCCAGCTCTGACTACACTAATGCCACAACTACCCTGAGTTGAAGAGCACAAAGGCTCTATACAGTGTATATCATCATCCCTAAAGACAATTCAGTTGCATTTCCAAGAGAAATGGGACTGTGGTGCCAGCAAGAACAGCAAGAGTAATTTCAAAGACAGTTACTCTCAATTTCCTGTTAAATTTTTCAGTTAAATCTGAGAAAATAAAGATTTCCGTTATCAAGGGGCAGTCTTCAACTTGAGATTTTTCTAAATGGCTCATTTGTACATAGTCCAAGAAACTGGGACAGAAAGGAGAGCTGAAGTGTATGTTCTTTGCATTGTTCTACAAAACCAAAGCTGATATAATCCAGATTTAGCTGACTAGCCAAAGACATGTGGAAAATTAGGTTTTTGAAATCAGTCTGATACAAAACTACAACCTGAATTCTGTTACCATCCTAGTACAGTTACTCCATATTATTATTATTATTATTATTATTATTATTCCCATGAGGAAGAACCTGAGTTCTGGACTGTGCAATGTACAGCTTTATAATTCCAAAGCAGAGGGAAGCACAACAGGCTAAAATCATAAGGACACATCCTGTAATGTCTTCATCCATACTACTTATATTAGGAACTACAGAGAACTGAACCCCTAAGTTACTCTGGACACTTCGTAGAAACTTGGATGTAATTTGGGCATAATTCAAGATAAATCAAGCATTAATTTCAAAATACTGTTTCTTGTAAGAATACTCCAAACAAGTATAATGTTAATATGTGTTTTTGAAGGGTTTAAGAGATTTCTTAAATCCCATTCAATAACAGTGGTATTTTAGGGTTTTGTAAGTAAGGGAATGAAATACTATGACAAGATACTACCAAAATCATTCACAGACATGACAAATTTGTCTGGTTAGTTACAGAAGCCTCACATCCATCCTAAGTATTATTAAATCTCTGTGGTTTTCAGCACCATAAGATATGAATTTCAGCCAGACTGAATGTAAACCTGAGCAGATTAGAAAATCTTATCAAAAAGGCTCCTTTTTTGAACACTTACTCCATTCCTACACTTAAAAGAGACTCAAGACACCAAGGAAGAGAATCCAAAAATTGACCATCTGCAACTTGCTGATACAGAAGGCTAAAGTGAATCCTAAACTAAGTCTCCAGAACCTGGAAGATGCTTCTCATACCTGTTCCTAACTGATGGATACCACCCAAGTTCCAGCATACCAAACATCTGAATGACTCCATGTGACTTGTCCTTTCCAGTACATGAAGAATACAAATTCTAATATAACAAAAGGGACTTGTACATGCAGCCAAGTCTAGGGTCTAGAATGGATCCCACTAGCAATGTACCACAAACACCACAACTGAACACCCACTCAACAGCAAACTAGTAACAAGTTAAACACTTGGAACTACAGTTACTGAAAGCAGAGATGCTTACAGGCATATTTTAACTCAAATTTATGTGCATATGCAACCTGGAGTAGATACTAGTTGAGATACTAATCTTCAGCTCCCTTTCCACGGAACAGCTCAATGACACACGCAACTAGGCCATCCTGACAGCAACTGTGTAACTGAAGTTCAAAATCTGCATTCAAGTTCCCTTAAAAAGATGACAAAAGCCTTCAAATAAATCTAAGTCCTAAGACTTTTAAGTCCTGATTTCCCAACCAAGCCGCTACTGAACAAGAGCAAGTTCTCTGCAAACTTAGCCTGCAAGCAGCTTAGCTTTTATTTTAGGTACTCCTGAGCTAAATATGTAATTAAAAAATGAGTAGCAAGTCCAAACCTACTTAAATATATGTATTTTATATACACTGAGGGAGAAGGGATGCAATACTATAACCTATCATGAGTTGCAAGTCAGCGGAAACAGGGATTGCAATTTTACCTGCAGTACACAAGATCTTACCTCAACCGTTTCAACTGTCCACTCATCTACCTGTTCCTTCTCACTACTGCTGAACTGAGTCTCTGCCATGAATTGTCTGTTTACATACTAAAATAAAAATAAGAAAGTGTATGAAAGTAAAAGTAAGTGGCATTAAAGCTATACAAAATGACAATCTTTCCAGTGAATAATACCTCAGTTGATTCAACTTCAGTTGGTTCAGTAAACTCTTCTGCTGGATCAGGTTCTGCAAGAAAAATATATCATTTATGTGAAGAAAAAACCCTTTACAGACCGAGAAGATACAAAATTAGATTAAAAATCTCCCCTAACAGAAGTGGAATTTTGAAGAAGTCAGATGCATGTTTGCAGTAGTTATTTATCAAAAACTACTGTGACTGGACAGTTAGTATATAGGAACTACAGCTAAGTATAAGCAAAACCAGAGACATTTATTAGTAGCCAGGATTAGAAGCCTGCTTTACATTAAGGAAGGAGTTGCTTTGTCACACATCTCCAAGGGGATGGGATTTTGACTAGATCTGAAATTAGAACCTCAATATTAGTGTAATTATTCTACAGTTAAATATCTGAAGACTTCATAGAGAGGTGCTTTTTGCACTTAAAATTGCATTTGGAATTTAATCCTTCTGATGAATCCAAACAGACAAGACAGTACAACAGGAAATATGCCAGTCACAAGGGATTTTCATGTTCTTACCAGCTTCTGCTACAGTGTCTTCTACTGCAGGTGCAGGTGCTGCCTCTTCCTCCTCACACAATCCGTTCTGATGGTTATGGGTGCTATCAAAATAACTAGTTTGAAGAATACGTTCAACAATCTCCTTTAGAGCTTTATCTAGGAAAAGGGAAGAAATTAAAGATCAATAGGAACAATCCTAATCATCTTCCTTCCCAAAGATCCCACACAAATTTTATTACCATTTTGTTGCGAAGATATTGCTGCCCCTAGCTAGCCCTCAGACACTAAGATTAGAGAATTACTTCTGTCTTGCTAGGTCATACTGAATACATCAATTAACAATCAACTTCTGTTCAGAACAATTTGAAAGGCACAGACAATCTTAAGAGTATATAGTACTCTTAAAAAGACTTGTGAAACACTTCAAAATGACGTAAAGTTCATGAATTTCATTACCATACTTTTATTCCTGTGATTTCAAAAATCTCTGGTTGCTTAAGTTTTCCATTTGCAAAGTTTCAGGAACTCAAGTTTCCACTGTAACTGATTTTATTTGTAATTTCCCAATTAAAAACCTTACTGTAAGTCAACCTCTTAAAAACAACTGTCAGTATACACTTCCACAGGTACCACCTTCGTGAAGGTTCTTGCCCTGAGGTGAAGTTGCTCACAACAGCCTTTGTAAGCTGAACAAGCACAAGCTTGCACCTAGTGCCTCAGACCGTGCTGTGACATCTTAACCCAAACCAAACCAGCCCCTCTGGCAAGGCAGCATTACTGGCTGGCCCAGGCCAACAAAACAGACTCACAATGGAAGCTTCACTGTGCACGTCTGGCAAGTGATAATCACTGTATCAATCGGTTCATACACAGAGGAGCACAGAAATACATTAACATTCATCCCTATCATAAGACAAAGCAAACCAGCAGTGGCTGCCAATGACATCACTAAAAGCTCCTCCTGAAATCCAGACAAAACACCCAGCCCGACTGCATCCAGTAAGAGAATGATTAGGTTTCTAGGAGCATTCATCAGCTCTCTCCCAAAAACTATCCCCATACTTTCTCTTTCTTCCACCTCTTCAAAAAAAAAAAACACGGTACATGTCTTTGGGCTCTCACAAAGATCAAACATCACAACCATTTCAGACTTGAGATCTAGCAGAACAAGTGTTAAAGAGTACTAACCTAATAGCTCCTCACAAAATTTTATTTCAACAAAATAAACAATTCCCTATATCTGACACAAACAAGGAAAATCTTCTTTACCAGTACAGCCACAGTACCTTCATCTCCCATGTATCACTTCTGAATAAAGCAGGTTGGATACAACTACAATCCTATCAGCCCACTTTCTATGAATAGGACACAAAACTCTTCCAACAGTTCTGTATTAGTCTAATATAATAAGGATTATTATTTTTTTTAAAGGAGAACAGCTGTTAGCCATTTTACCTACAAAAAAGGATATTATTCCCTAAAACTTTCCTACTGCTTTCCAATTAAGAGACTTCAAAACTTCCTCATGATACAAAAAAACAGACAACTGCCTAGCAGAGCCACGTTCTTAAGGCCTAGTCTTAGCTCTGAAGATTTAATTTCGACACGAAAGCAGTCCATCTGAAAGATCACACCCTGATTTACAGAATTAATCAAACCAGGGCAAAATCAGAGTGTTTTTTTGCAGGATACAAGGAGGGGGGCAGAACACCACACTAAGTGAGGCCATGCCAGTTTATATATTAGGTCATATTATTGACAAAGCTCCTTGGTCACACAAACGTTTCCAGAAAACAAAGCATTGCTACTAAGCACCACCAGCAGCAGAACACTGCTGAAGCAGCAGGAATGGACTAAGCTTAAATATCAAGTAATGCTGCATCAGTTAAAATAGTAACACACCACACACTTCAGGAAATTATTCTGTTACGGTTCAACCAAGATCTGAAAAAAAAGGAGCTACTCTAAAAACCTGGAAAGGCAATTACCTGCTGAAGTTCTCTTGTATCAGAAACTGTATTTTAGTTCAAGCACAAATTCAGCACATTATCTCTTAATACAGAAACTGTAACTTACAGGTTGTTCCACAAACTGGTTTTTCCTTGCCTTCCAGTAAGTCCCACAGGTGAACAGATGCTTGCTCATATTGCTCGTTCAACCTTCAAAAAAGAAGTAATAAATGATTTCTTACCAAGTGTTTCAATTACCACAGTACCAACACATTGCTAACTGACTTGAGAATTATAAAGGAAAGTACTTTACTGTAAACCTACCTCACATTCATGTCTCGTTCAGGGTAAACTAGCTTGTAAAACTCATCCAGCATTGTCAGTTCCTCCTCTGTCAGTACTGGCACTCCATTTGATCCCTGTTTCAAGTCGCTGCGCACTTCATCATCACCCAGCTTGTCCAAGATGAACTGCAGCTCTAGGACAGTCTTTAAACGTTTCTGCTCAGCTTCTTCTCGCATCAGTTGCTCCCTACGAGCTGTTTTTTTTATTGTTTTCTGGATCTGTTTAAAAGGAAATTTTAAATGGCTTAAACTTGGATTCTGCAGTGAGCTCAGGGGAAAAAACAGATTTGAAATGTGTTTTATTTATAATTCGAGATGGATCTTGGTCTTGAACTGCCACTTATCCATCTGTTACAGCAGAATAACTTGTGAAATTGGAAGAGTATCTTTTAAGCAGAGTCAAAACCCTGCAAATTAAGACAAGCTTTCAAATCAATGCCACAGACCTTGGATCATACTGGATCTTGATCATAGTCTTACTGGAAGTCTGTACCTCTTCCTGATTTACAAGCAGCTCAGTCAAGTAACTGCAGTTACCATGTCCTAAAGCTTCAGACACTCACGTACTATTTGAAAGGAGCCCAGCTTATTATTACCTGATTCCTTTATGAATTATTCTGTAAACACCACATGATTTTCATCTAGATGAAAGTGGCAAGAAACGTACAAAATTAAGTACCTTTTAAACATACAATTTCTAGCTTTCATAACTCAAAGAAGAGTTACAGCAATCAGAAAAGGCACAGAGAAAGGCAACTCAACTGATTAAGGGGACACAGCAGTTGCCTTATGAGTTGAGCCCGAGCCTTGGGTTCTTCAACTGAGAGGAATATTGGTAATCCAGATTTTTCATAAAGGCCACAAAGGCCAGCAGATGACATGAACAGAGCTGTTATTCACTATATCCCATGATAGCAGGAGGCATTCATTGAAACTACTAGATCAGCTTGAAACAGATATACGAAAGTACTCTTGTTTCTTACAACCCCATGGGAGTGAACTCATGGAATGTTTGGCCATGAAAGGCTGGGAAGATAAGACAGTATTAGCAAGGTCAAAAAGGATTTGAACAAATTCTTGGACAGGAGATGCCCAGACAGAAACTAAAGGGAATAGGAATGCATCTACCCTCTAACATTCTCAGTTTGAGGATCACAGATGCCATAAGGGAATGGATGACAGAATCATCAGCCTTGTTGTACTCTACACAGTACCTTCTGTGGGGTTTTTTTTTGTTTGTTTTTGGGGTTTTTTTGTTTTGATGGTTCACTCGGTGATCTCAGAGGTCCTTTCCAACCATGACTATGCTGTGATTCTCTAACTGCTGTCGTAAGTTGCCTAAATGCATCACTAGTCTGACCCTATAGGATGTTTCTTATTCTTAATCTAACCATCTAGCATCTGAAATTCAGCTTGCTCAGTTTGTCACTATACAAAGCTTTAATATTCTTTTACAAAAAATGTAGCTCATGACAGTAGCTTTCTCCCACTGAAGCATCTACATTTCATTTTCAAAATCAAAAGACTTATGTCAAAAATCAAACTAACTCAAATCAGCAACAATTGCAGCCAAGTTTGAAAGCAGAGCACCACTTTACTACTCCTGGATTCACTCGCTTCTTTTAGCATTCAGCCAACCAGGGAAATACTTCAGGACAAACTTGTCAGAAGCACAAAGTTCTTCATTACTACCAGTCCATAAACATACAGAGAACCCTAATGCAAGAAAAGACAACACCTTGGCTTAGAGACCCATACATTTACAACCACATCAAACGTAGAAAGCAGTTCATAATGTGAGCATGCTGATGCCCTTCATATTATCACATAGTCTGTTCACAAACTAAATACACTCATTAGCTGCAGGAACATCAACTACACGATGACTTTTAATGTTGCTGCTCTTTCTGTAACTATCTGCATCACTGCATTTATTATCTCCCAGTCCTGCAGAATGGGTTATGCTTTCAGCTTGCCCCACAATGAGTTCTTCCTTGCAACAATAGTGTGGAAGTCTGAAGTGCATCTTTGTTTGCAGCTCTTGCCACGGGAAATAAAACCATTCATATAAATGGCACTGACTATTAAAAAGTCTTAGAACTTACACTTTGTTACACTGGTTTTTTACATCCTTGACAGAACACTAACCTAAAAGATTACCTGTTTTCCTACTACTCCGCTAACTTACCCTTTATGAAAATATTATTTATCTTGTTTCATACTGCAGGTTCAGACTGTATTTGCAATTAACAAGATGGTAAGAATACTGGAAAGGGAAGAGCGATGCTTTCAGTTGCTGAGACTTGATATCCTGTGGTAATGTAAAGACATGAAAACCCTCAGCCACTTGGCAAAGACAGAAGCAGGCCTGTGAAATATCCAGTTTCTTTTCAAGAAAATGTTCCCACTGGCAGCAAGCAGCTGTCTAAAACGTTGTGTGACACCCTTCTTTTGCAATCACACTGTCTTCAACAGTGACATCTTGTTGGAAAACTGTTCTTGTTCCCATACATTTGTTTAGTCCATCAGAAAAACCTTTTTAGGAATAGCCTTCAGAAAATCTGACACAAACTAGTACACAGAGTAGAAGGAAACAGTGAAACCTGCAGGAAATGATGAGTGTTTCATCTCTGTGAATAGAGGTGACTACTGCATCAGGTATTAGTGAGTTTAAAGCCAGGGAGTTGGGTGCTGCAGCTGACAGCCCAATTGCACCACTCGCTCTTTACTTACATCCTGGCTCAGAGCCATGAAACTCCTCTGCAGTTCTTTAGCAAATTCCAGATTATTTGTCACTTCCTGGTATTTTGACACTGCATCCTTTAAAAAAACAAAACAAAAACATAAAAGTAAACCATCACAGATAGAACAAAATACATATTTCCAAAAAAAAAAATTCCCATGTTTTTAGTTCCTAAGTGAAACACAGCATCAAGGAATGAGACTGCAACTGTATTAGGTCAAGTTTTAATTTTCACTGGCCAAAATACTGAAAACACTCGTGTCTTTAGGCCTCTAGGTTCACAGATAAATATGCTAAAGCACAGGGATATATAGGCTCACACATGATATACTAATTTAATGCTTGGCTGTAGCCAGATTCTGACCAAAACTAATGGGCAGGCTGGGGGAACTGGGGAGAAGAGTGATCTCACAACTCAAACTGCTCAGGAGATAAAGGTTTGGGAATTAATGCATTGTTACACTGAGTCAGGGCCACCACAAAAACACTACACTGAGTGTACGTTCACTCCTCCAGAAACCTCTAATCTTTGCTGGTTTTTTATATCTAATATTCTGATTTGCACCAAAGCAATCTAAACTCCTTAACCCTTTCTGGAGGACTAAGAAATGACACAGAATCAAATCAGGGAAAAAACCAAAACAACTGAGACGTTTACACTCCTGCTGTGACAAGATCGGTGGTGGCTACAGTCTTGGTAAGAACAGTGGAGCCAAAGAAAATGTAAGGTCCTACTTTCTCTGAAAAGCAAGGAACACGAATGGTATTTGCTGTTCTTTTTTTCCTTAAGGATTTCCATCTGCAATACAGCTGAGAAACTTCCACCTATTACACAGACAAATTAGGTGATTTACAAAATTAATCATTCTCAGATGATTTGCAGAAGCTGAAGAGGCAAGTGACAGTAATAAATACTTGCAGCACTTCTCCAACCAAAAAAAGATTGTATCTTTATTTAGTGTGGTAGTCAAGCTGTGTTCTTCAGAAAACTCAATTAAGGAGCTTCCTTCCTCAATATGAAATTTCAGTATCTTCCCTGCTCATCAACACAAAGCTCCTAATGGTTTATTTTCACAATATGCCATTCAGAATAAAAATATACAGATTGGTGATATTTCAGTTTTCAGAGAAGCAGCAAAGTGAGGCCTAGACAGATAAAAAGATCACATGGACCCAGGGAAGCAGCTAATTCTTTTAATTGTGAACAGCTGCAATACTTGCAGGGTACAGTTTTTTTCCTTCACTCTTTTCAATGGTAAATATCAACAAAATATTGTTGATTACCAAGCATTCTCTAAGTATCAATATGCATGTTTGCATCATGCAACTGAATTTAATTTTGTATTTGTTTTACATTTATTGCAACTGGAACACTTGTGTCAAGTGAAGCTCTCCAGTAACCTACTTCAAGAACCAGCTGTACCAAGAAGTGAAGCAGCACACATTCAGTAAGTCCAACTTCTCTAGAGGGTCTCACCTGCTGCACAGACAGCTGTGACTCACACACAGATGTAGCTTCTTTTCAGAGCCCTTCAGAACTTGGTCTAAGCTACATCTCCAACTAGACAGCACGTCATTTACAAGCTACCACCAAGTGACTAAGCTTCTGAAGTTCTCTGTGGGCACATTTTCTGCAAAGAGAATGATGATGTCCAGAGAACCCGGAAGGTGTAATTTAGCCTTTCAACAGTTCTAGGTGGTAATGTGTGCCAATTTTCACCACAGCTTATTTACAACCTAACCTCAACAAACATAAAGCATTAAAACACTGTCCTCTACCTATTCTTTCAGTTTCTGTGTCACAGAAAAATCGAGATGTTCTAGGCAATAAAAACCTGAGAGCCAAGTCAGAGCTCAGAAAACCTAGCTTTTAACAAGGGCAAATGGGAAGTGAAATCCATCCCTTCCTTCCCCACTGAGATCACAAAACAATTTAACAGAGATCTGGTTAGTATTTCATTTTCTTTTTACCAGTTGATCTTGATTCAGACGTTCTCCCTTGTTCATTCGTTCCTGGTAATCATCAAGTTTGCTCTGAAAGAAAGAAAAATGTTATTTATAAGGAGTCAAAAATCAGGCTACTGCTTTTTTCTACTTGTGCTAACAAAATCAGGTACCATAATATTACAGTAAGTGTGGAGTGTAACACATTACACAACTGTTATGTAGAAATAGTACTCAAGAACAATTGTCTTGTGGGTTAAAAAAATGTAAATATTTCCTCAAGACAGGTATTTTAACAATATTTGGCTGACACAATACATCTTCATGACTAGTTTTCATTTCTGAGGAAATACACATTTCCTACTAATGGGGAGAGCACTCTCAGTGCACATTGCCTTCAGTCCATTCAAGAGAGCTGAACTCAGTTCTGAGTCAGAGGTGATTACTGCTGTCTCACTACAATACCAAAAACGTGACTGAAAAAAACTGTCAATGTTGGTAAGATTCAAAACTGTAATTCTTTGTACTTGCAACAGTTAAGACTCGTGCAAGAATGCCCACCAACACAATTCATATTAATAGCTCTAAAATACTTTTGTTCAAGAGCATCAAGATTCCTTTTTCATGGGGAGCAACTGAAAGAGTAGTCATTAGTTTAATTGTCAGCAGGGTCAGTTCCCTAATCTGCCTAAATACAAAACCACTCAAAACACTGACATTAGCCACAAGCAGGTAAAAATTAATGGATGGTGAAGTGACAAAGAACCTACAGGTTAAGCAGAAAGGCTCTCAGAGAAGAAACAAAGTCTTTAACAATAGTGTATCTTACTAAGCCTCCAAGTTTTCACTATTTTGTATTATCACGTATGCTTTTATTTTTTATGACATTTGCCTTGGTCTTACTTGACTAACATGTGAAGTTAACTTCACTAATGTGAAGAGGAAACAAACAGAAACACTTCATTTTAAATGTAAGATAATGAAAACCCTGATGCTTTTATGCTTGGCACAGAGTGACAGGCTTTTTGTTGGTGATGGTGGTCTTTGGTTTTTTTCACTGTGTTTGTTTCAGGACATTTCAGTTGAAATATTTTACTGGTATTTTTTTTTAGCTAATTCAACATCTATGCTCAATCTTCAGTCCTTTCAAAAAGATCAAAGTCTGTTCAACTGTTTAAGAAGAAAGCTCCTCTTACAAAGTATTTGATGCTCAGCATCACTTACTAAAACGCATAACCACCCTTATGAGACTTGGTCCTCTGGACCAAGCATCAGGTTAGAGTCAACATTTAACTGCTTCACCAGTCAGTAATGGCCTAGGCAAAATCAAGGAAAGAACCTGCTGAGCTTCAAAAACAGATTACCAGGAATTTCATCCAGGGCAGAGACCTTAGCAGAGTTCTAGCTGTCAAATGCAGCAGCCCCACTTGGCAATACCCCTGAAGAGCATACGGCGTACTGAAAATCTACCCCAACAGGAAATAAGGTCATTTTACTCTTATACATACTAGTTTTACAATAGATGGTGACATGGTTGGACAATCACAAAAAACAGTTTTCATTATTTAAGAGATTGTAGCTGAGCTGTGAAGTCAAAAGGGAAGGTAAAGAGCTGAAACACTGCAATGCCCCAGTGCAAAGCCATGCAGGTTGACCAACACCTCTGCTGCTCAAGGTAGATTAAATCCTACAACAAACTGGCTTTGCAGACAAAGAAATGATAAAAGTTCCACCTTACTCAAGCCACTTACTCCCCTGCTACAGATTACAATTCCCTTGGTCACACTGAAGCAATTGTTTGTGAGGCTGCACAGAAAACAGACTGCTAACAGGAGCCAGTTTAAACAGTACCTACAAAAATGCATTAAAAAACCCAAACAATTCCTGTGATGCCATTTCCAACACAAACCCATAAAATGTAACAACAGTAAAACAAACAGGATAGAACATCATATTCTAGGAGAACGCTACTTAGGTCAACTTTGTTGACAAAAACATATCTTGCAAAATTCTACTGCAAAACACTCACAACAATCCACTTTGGTGGCTAAGGGCAAAAGGGAGGGAAGAGGCAAAAATATCCTAAATAACTGCCACTGTTTCAGTGTGCTTCTTCCATACAGCCTTACTTCTGCATGGTTGGTGTCTTTGGATGAAGCATATTGCAAGAACACATCAAACAGCCCCAAGTTTTTCTTAAATGGTCAATTATTGTTAGGTCTAATGTAAATGCTTTGTTCGTTTTTGTTAAGCAATTTATCAACTAAAAAACACAGGCTAATACATCTATTTCTAAACGTTAGGAATAGGAAAAAAGTTATTTCTCTTCACTTTTTCTTCCTTAAAAACATTTGTATCAGAAAGGTAAGAGCAGAAGAAATAAAGCCCTTTCAGCTGCAATGCAGAGGACGAGCAAATGTGCATTTAGTTACATGTTATCACAAAGATTTCAAATGCCAAGTAAGCTTTTTTCTATCATCTCAAAAGACACTGTAAAATACAATGGCTTCATTACATATTAAGGAGGCAAAATGCTTTCTTTTTAATCTGTACTGTCAGAGCAGCATTAGTGCTGTAAAATAACTGCAGTAAAATTCCTGCCTAGCAACCTACTGCAGTGCCTGCAAGAAGTAAAGATTTCCTTAATTTTATCCCCCCTTGCACTGCTACTTCATCCTCACTCATCATGGATATAAATCTTGAAGCATAAAAGCTAGGCCAGCAGAAAAAAGTGAGCACACAAATTGTCTCTGAAGCAGCTCATGAGTCAGCAGACCCCAGTTCTGCAGACAGCAAACCACCAGTGCTTCAGCTCTTTTTCCACCAAGATACCTGAAGTATTTTGGAGTTTCCCTAGGAGAAAAGCACCACATACAGGCTACCGCGGGGCACAGGGGGAAGGTGGCAGTGCTCATTGCTGAAGTGTGCCCTAGATTGTATTTTCATAGGAATCCAAAATTGAGTTACTTTGTTATGGTAACTGACACTTTCCCCTCACACTCAAGTTCTCATTACCTTCTCTGAATTGCCTCAAAAATGCCATACCAAAGTGAAAAAAAAAAAAATGGTGTAACACGACATTAGCTTCAAAAATAATACTGGTTTTAAAAATGCCTGACCACTCAGCTGTGCTGTTACAGTCATTTACAGTGCTATGCTATAAACTGGATCACTGGAATTATCTGATTAAAATAACCCTTAAAAAGGGGGCCAGGAGCAGGAGGGAGGCACTAAATTTAACCAGATAATTTCAACAGTGTGGTTTATACCAGTTACTGCAATACAAGTGTATATGACAGGCTGATGGGGAGAAAGTAACCTCTTCAACCAGCTGAAGTAAACATTTTTTAATGCACACTTCACTACAAGGGGAGAAAAAGATGGAGTGAATAATTGCAAGTTTGTTTTCTGAAATATCTCAAAACACACGTATTTTTTGACAGTACTATGCAATTAAGAGAATCCAAAATTTACAAGGGCTGCCTTATACATTTCCCACTGAAGCAAAATTAAAACCAAGCTATGCAACAGAGGTTTATAAACTTGTTTTACATTTGTACATTGCAATTCATTTGCCCTCCACTAACATATCCATGCTCATTCATCAGTTTAACTTCTTAGCAAAGACTGCCCAGGAATGACTGAAAAAAAAAAAATAAAAAAGCAATCTTCCCATTTCCTCAGAAAAATACACAGAAAAAAATCAAAAAGGTAAAACATAAAACCGAATGAAACATGGTCTCAAAAAACACCACAGTTCTCACATTCACTATCTGGGTACACTTCCTATCATATATACACACATAACAAGTCCCAAGAAGCCATTTCAGACCCTAGTTATAACCAAGATGAACCACTAACATCAATACTCCAGAACACAAAACACTCACAGGTCTTCAAACTGAATTTATTTTGCAAATAACTATTGTAAATATTATAGTATTTTCCCCAAAAAGTCTGCTAAGTTTGGGAGTTTAGAAAAAATACCTCCACCCTGTATTAGTTTTTATGTGAGTGACAAAGACATAACAATTCTAAGACTGCATTCTCACCACCAGCTAATCAGAAAATTCTCCAGCTCCTTGATCCTTCCCACATGCCAAGGACAGCCACACGGCCAGACTGACAGCTGGGTTAGGAGCAGGACCCACTCCTTCCCAAGGACATGCAGAACTGATGGATATGCACAATCTTCAATATATAAACCTTCTGAACTCATCTGAGTTGACCACAGAGAAAAAAATGGCTTCTTTGGTAACCTGAGTTAAGGTACAGATGAGTGGGACTCCTGAAGATTTTGGCAGCTGCACATACATGCTCTCCTTCCAAGCTGCCATACAGTATTTCCTATAGAAACACTATGAATCTACAGGAAAGCTGACAACACTAGAAGACCCTGATTTTGTTCTACACATCATTTCTGTTCAAAGCAAGTTACTTTTACAAGAGCAAGCTGAACAATAGAATGTAAACTGGATTCTGCCAACACATTCTGTATCTCTTTTTCTCCTGAAAGAAAAGGAAAAACATCAACAAAACACCAAAGCACCATTTGAAAAACTTAAAACAACTAGATCATCTTTCACAGCTTCTAAGAGTCACCATGTATCTAGTTAACAGAACTTGCTATGAGAAATCATCCCTATGCTACATTAAGTTAAAACAGAGCAAGCTGAAACCAGAAAGCACCAAACAATTTCACAGACAAACCTGCCTGGTTTTTCAGTGATGAAGCTTGGTTATCTGAAACTGGTATCAAGAGGTTTCAAAGAAAGAATTGGGCTTTCAATGCATGGTTTCAAATTAGTCTTACAATTTCTTGGTTTCAAAATCACATTTGATCCCTAAAGCTGAATTTGAAACCAAGCTTCAAAAGGAGAGTTTCTGGACAGACAATCACAAGCCCTGAACATCCAAGTGGCCCAAATAATGGTACAGAAGCAGTGCTGTTACTGATGGGCAACTTGAAGTATGGCTCTTCCCTGCTATCATTAGCTGCACCTACAAGAACAGAAAATGCATCTCAGCTTTTACTACAGGTTCATAACTGTTTCCTGCAGGAAATTCAACATTTTATTGAACCAAGTCAGATTAACTTGAAATATCCATCTACTTTTCCAGTGAAAATTCTTGTGCAGGAATGACAGCAGCACTTTTTAAGTATTCAGTTTTCAACCTACTCAGGACCACACTTATTTGGAAATTCAGAGAGGCTGATAAAGGAACAGCACCTTAAGTTACAAGCTACAGCTAAAATATGTCATCTTATTAACTGTACACCAAGCTCAAGCCACATAATGCAGTTTAAGCTAACATTCTTACTTCTTATTTACAGCTGCCCAAGAATAATCTTTGTGATCACTTGCCCACACCTTAAACCATGTATTAGTAAATGGTTTCGTCCTTTTAACACAACATTTGGTTTAAAAAAAAACTACATAGCTCGTATTACACAAGATGAACACAAAAATAACTGCATTTTTCATTTGTCATTGCATCAAGACAAGTTTGATCTGCATTTAATTGGCTTAATTAGGAAAGATTTTTTCCTCTAAAAAATTAAGCAGAAGGAGGGAGCAGAGAAAAGTAAATGCAGGTCTTACTGGAGTATTTTCTCCTTTGGAACCTGGAGACCCAGTAGGATTCTAACCTCAGATGCCTAACAAAAACTTGGGAGTTCAGGCAACTCTTGAATGAAGCTTGCCAACACAGACTCAATTTGAGTGTCTGAAGGTCTTACAGAGAAAATACTCCTTCAATTACCCCCTCCCATGCACACATGAATATGTAGTCACCTTGAATAGAGGAAGAAAACAGGAAAGCATTTCTGCAATTTCCAAACAGATGATGAAGACAACACAGACATTTTTAGGCCACGGTTTCACATACACCCATGAACAGCACTGAATTTATTGTAGTCCCTTTTAACACAAGCAATACTCATTCTTTCAAATAATGAAGTCACTTCTAGGAAGAGAAAATGAAAGTACAACTAACCTAGTATTTTGAGGTTGTACAATTCAAAATAGTGCAGAATTAAATTATAAATATTATTTGAAATTGTGCAGTCTTTTGATGGTCATACCATTTTATCCTCAGAATTTAGAAGGAAACATGACAGTAAATAACTTACTTCAGCATTTCTAATTTCTTCATGAAGAGTGACTTCTCCTCAATTAAAAGCTGCACATACCATTTAAATCCTAAGATGGTCCATCTTAAAGAACCAGTATTTTTCATTCTTCAAAAGTACATGTCTAAGAATATTTTTGTATTTGTTCTTAAATACAAAGCTCTCAAAATCATCTCTACTGGTCTTCACAATCAGCTGCTGGCAAAGAAAGGATTAAATGTTCAACTAAGCACAAGTTTTCAGTGAGATTTACTGGATTTTTCACCCTCTCCTGCCTGTGCAGTATACGATTTTAAGTGCTGCATAGTTAATAAATAAACATATATATATTCTCAACAAAAGATAAAAAAAGGAAAATTAATTAATTTGTGTACTTATCAAGTAACAAAAATCCTGATGCCCACATGTACAATAAGCTTTATTTTCAGGACCCTAAGCATGTGATGTTCTCTTTATTAAAGAACATTGATTAAAGAACTGTTGGTTCCCCCACCAAGAGAGAGGCTCAGGCCTGCAAGTTAGTACTTCTGCTTTAATACACCAAGAATTCATCTCATCATTACTTTCACAGTATTTGCATGAGTCCTGCTTCAGTAGGTTTCAGAACCTCAGCCCATTAAGACCTACAGAAATCTTCAAACTTTAATTCACCAGTGTGAGAGCACACCTAACTCTTGTTTTTCAAGACCTAACCTTCACCTTTTCTTTAAGCCCACACTGCCTAACACCAAGTACCCCAAAGTGAGATGCTCGAAGTCTTTTTAATGGAAGAGCTTTCAACAGAAAGCCAGCTCCAGAAAAAAGGCACTGTGTCCCCTGTAGTCACTTATGACACCAGTTACAAAAAGTTGTGACAGCAGCACAGATACACAGAAAAAACCCAAATCCCAAAAACTAGGCTCTTCTTGACACCAGCATCACCCATTTTCACTCTTTTCTGCCAGAATAAAAACCTCCCACAAATCGTTCTAACTTAAGATAAAATGAAAGCTGACCAAAAGTCCATTCAAGTAGAATGGAATGGCTGAGCCAGGTACAAATTAAATGTAAATTATTTATTTTAAAAGGTAAATAAAAACAGATAGGAAAGCTGACCTCCATACCAGCAAGAGTATGCTTATCCTCTTTATTACTTCAAAGTACAGAAGAATCTTTACCTGCTAATTCAATTTTTTTTAAATATTCATTTTGAATGCCACAGAAAAATATTTTGAGAGTATTTCTGTACATGTTAGATATAACGATAATTTCAAATTATTTTATTGAAACAACTAGAGATGTACAGAAAGACCTGCACTCTTTCTCAAGCTGAAGACCAGTGTTCTTGTGTGTGGGGACATTCATATGTATTGACAAGTTTCAGACAGACATCTTGTCCTGTCTAGCCATGACAGCATTCAGACAAGGACCAAGAAAAGATCCTCCAACTCTCAAACTTATCTCCAGGGTCCTGGCTCACTGGTTTATGTTGTTTAGGTTTTGAAAATCCAACACCCATTTTTAAAGTGGGAAACTACATGCATATTTACAGGTAAAGCACAGTTTGTTTCATTTGCAACTCACCTGTACAAATTAATTTACTGCTAATATTTCCACTTTCTACAAATACGGAATACTAGTCCAGACTACTATGATCTTAAGTGCTGGTTAAGAAGAGTATTAATAGAGCAGTAACTGTGCCCATTTACTTCCAAGAGCAAAAACAAATTTAAGGCTCCAACACACATATAAAATTATTTTCTAGTATTCCCTAATTTTAGCTTAGTAATACAGCGTTTTGAAGCAAGTCCTTAGGCTAGATGTATGTTAGCATTTTTCTGATGGACACCTCGTGCTCTGAAGGTTGGAAAGCCCTCTGAGGCTCGTTGAGTCTAACACCACCAAGCACCGAACGGGTGCCACATAAACTGCAAGTAACCACGACACCCTTTTTTCTCTATCACATCTCTGAACCGCCCAAGGACCACGGATTTAGTAGCTGCCATTTCTAAAAATAACCCCTTAAAGGCCGCTTCCAGCTGACCTAAGACATCCAAAGGGGTGAGCTTAAGGAGATGAAAAATGAGAGACGAAAAATCCCTGGGTGGGGTGGCCGGCGGCCCCCGGCTTTGTGCAGGCTGCTCGCACAATGCAGATCCGCCGGAGAGGCTGAGGCTGCCGCCGCCATGTTAGCTCCCGCCTCCATGTGCACGGGCTCGGAGGGGAGCCCGGCGAGCCGCAGTCTCTCCCCTCAGCTCGTCCCTCCGGGCTAGGGAGGGAGAGCCCTCCCGCAAGCGCGGCAGAGGAGGGAAAACAGGGAAATGGGGAGCCGTTCCCTGCAGAGAGCCAAGAGCGGGGTTGGGCAAGGCCCCGCCGAGGGAAACAAAAGGCGGAAAGGAGGGGGAAGGGAGCCGCGCCGCCGAGGGGGTCTCGCCGGGAGCGAGGAGGGGACCGCGGCCCGCTGGGCTGGAGGGGGGCGGCAGCCACGATCCCTCCGGCCTCTGCCCGACGCCACTTGGGGAGGAGGGTACCCCTGGCTGGCTCCTAGGGCCACGAAAGAGGGCGACCGACACAAGGGGCTGAGGGACCCCCAAAAGGGGAAGGGGAAAGGCCGGGAGAGAGGCGCTCGCCCTTCTGGAACCTTCCAGCGGGCGGCCCCTGGGGGCGACGCCGGGAACAACCCGCGCAGGCCGCAGGCTTCCTCGCCCAGGGAGCAAGAGGGCACGGCTGAGGGAACCGGCCGCCGTGTAGCCGGCAAAAGGAAGAAGGAAAACAGGATGGAACGGTTTAACGTCCCTTGAGACGGCCCGACGCGGAGAGCAAGGCTCGCCAGAAAGCGGGGCCCTCCCGGGGTGAGGGGGTGAAAAGGGTGGGTGACCGAGGGTCCCGGGGCCTACCCTCGGGGGAGGGGGCGGTCAGCCCTGGGCCGTTGGCCGGTGTTTGGAAGGAGGGGGAAGAGGGACAGGAGAGCACCTTTTTCTTCTCCAAGTTGCGCAGCTTTTTGTCGATCACTCCCAGGATCTGCTTCATGGCCTCAGTTTGCACCGAGGTGATGCTGCCGCCCGTTGCCTGCGGGGCGGCTGTCGCTGCCGGGGCAGCCTCGCTGCCCGGGCCCGCCTTCCCGCTGCTGCTCGCCATAGTGCTGTTGGTAGCCGAGGGCATCTCTGTGTGTGAGGCAGAGAGAAGAGAGCGAGGGCGCGTTACGGGGGAACGGGCCGCCGGAGGGGACACGCGGGAGGGCGGGCGCGCACGCGGCCGTTTCCCCACGCCCAGGGCGCGCGCCCAACAGCGCGCCAGCCGCACCTGCCCGCGCGCGCCCACCCACCCTCCACGGGAATGCGCTCGGGCGGGCTCGCGCGGGGCGGTCACGTGACCGGGCAGCCTCGCGCCGCGCTCCTCAGCCAACGGTCATTCCCAGAGCTCGACCCTTCCCGCCCCTCCCGGTTCCGCCGTCCCGCCGGTGTCCGGAGGGCCTCGCCACCCTCCTCACCGTCTTGCGTGAGTGGCCCGGGGGAGGGGGGAGAACTCAGTGCGCTGCGCTCTCGCTCTAGGAATGGCCGCCTCAGCCGACTCCGGCCCCGCCGCCCTCGCTGCTCCTGCTACCTCCGCACCGCGCTACTAGGGGAGAGAGCGGGGGCGCGCACGCCAGCGCGTAAGGCGAGGCGGCCCCGGGAGCGAGCAGAGCGGGGTCCTTATCGCTTGCGACTGCCTGTCGAGAACGCCTGAGCCCGCCCGCCCTGCCCAAGCGGAGGAGGCGCTTCCTAGGACCGGCGCCATCGTTCGACTCGTCTCGGGCGGGTCTTTCAGGCGGCCGTCGGGCGCCTAAGCGCCAGACACAATAGGCAGGCGGGGCAGCCTGCCCGCCGGCCATGGCGGCGGCGTGTGCCCGCCGGGTCCGCAGGTCAGCACTGAGCTGGGACCTGCCGTGGGGCTATTGGAGTCGGCCCTCCCCGAAACCCCGGTGCGGCACTGAGCTTTGCCGCCCGTGAAACAATCGGCGGCTTTGGGCTGGTTCTGGCCGCCCCTGCGGAGCGAGGCGCTGCCGCGGCCTGTCTTGCTGAGGCGAGGGGTCTGAGGTGGCGGGGGTCACCCCGCAGCGCAGCCAGTCGTATTGCTCCCGCCTTCCCGGGAGCAAGGCCATTCCTGGCATAAGCATGACTCCCTGTTTTCAGCCTATTCATGCCTCTAAGGCACGTCCCTAAAACTGTGGGAGGGTTCCGAAGAGGTGACATGCCACAGGTGTTATTTGGCCTTAACAACTGCATTTCAGTCGCCGGAAACAGTTGCTTCATCTGTCTTTCAGACTGGGATTTGTGTTAGAGGTACCCGCATCTCTCTCCAAATACAATCCCTGATGCTACATACTAGATTTTAGTTTAGCCCATTTCTATGACCCGAAGCTGCACCATGTCTAGTGAGCACTTGAACCTTTACGTTGACAACAAATAAATACTTAAATGTTAAAGACATTGGACTGAAATGACATCAGGTCTTCTCTGAAGTAAAGGAAATTTTTGAATGAACAGTATGCCACCCCGGAGAGGTACAGCTTGAAAATTAAATGCCACTTCCTTCAGTGGGCTTAGGAGCTAGATAACATTGGAAAGGTTTTAGTTTTTATTCACTTGTCTTTCTGGAATTATTGGATGAAAGACTTAGGGATTTAAGGCCCTGAAACTGTAATTCCCAGTAATTGCCAATTTGAGATCGAATTTTTGGTTGTAATGCCAGTTCATACCATTTCTTTTTGAAGCTGATTTTGTCTGATCTGTTTAATCATGGATCCACACAATCTATTACATTGAGCCAAGAAAGAGTGCTGTTCTGTTAACAACTGAGCCAACCAAATGCTTCTCCACCACGAAGAGAGAGATGTCTCACTGTCCTTCCTGACCAAATCCATGTACACAATCTCACAGTCCTTGTCCTTGTTTCCACTCTGATTCTTGCTTCCCAGGAGTTAATCCAAGTTGATAATCCAGCAAGAAACTGCTTTCTTTGACCTCACCCTGTAGTAGTTAATTTTGAATGGTCAGATTGTTTTTTCTTTCTTCTTTCCATCTGTAAATATTGCTGCTTATGCTTTGACTTTTCATGCATGCCTGCATTTTCCCTAGCAGCTCAAGGCATTGTCATTTTATATTAGATAATTTGCTTTCCAAATCACCTCTTTTTGCATAACAGGTTGTATGACAAGTGTAATAAATCACCCAGCCCAGTTATTTCAGTTGACTAAATGGAATATAAAACAAAAGTCTTCAAATATTGAAAGTCTGTTTCTTTTCGCTGTTCACTGAGAAGATTTTTGTTAATACCATTATATTTACAAGATTTAATTTTTATGCATTTACTTCTCCAAGCCCTTTACACAGGGGTTTAAATCCCCTTTTTCCCAAGTCAAATGCAGTTTCTTTGTGAACACATGAAGCACACAGAGGCTTTTTGACCACAAAATATAATGCTTTAAAATAATATTAAACTGTTTCACCCATCATGTCTCATTTTTCTTACGTTGCCATTGCAGTCCTGCAGAAGCTCTGGGCACTCAAGAGCTTAGGCAAGTTTTTTTAGCCAAGTCTTAGGATCCTAATGTAGTTTGTACTAAAAAATGTTGTTGAAGTGCTAAAAAAAATCTGCAATAAAGGAAAATCTGGAGGTGATGGGAGAATTGGTGACAATAACTTAGAAATATATGTTAGACCAGAATAAAGCCCTGTCTTTGTCCACCAACATGAAATACTTATTTGTCATGAGAAAGTGTAACACAAAATAATAAATGTTCATGGTCTCAAAAAGAAAAAAGAAGATAAAAATACTGCTCCTGAGAGCAGTTATTACTTGAGATTACATGAGCAATAATTACATGACTATTACTGCATCAAAGCTCTTCATAATTACACTGGCTGCCTGTTGGGTTAGCTAAAGATGGAATTGAGACTGCTGCTAAGTTTACATGCTAAAGCATAAGTAACTATTAGCAAAGCTTTAGGTACTTATCTGACACAGGGACTGCAAAGGGAGGGCTCTCATATTCAACTTTAAAAAAAGAAGCTTGTTAAATTAACATGAGATAAGCCTTACTAAATTCATTTAACAAATTCTTCCTCTAACACCTAAGTATCTGTGGCTGTTTTGTTGCAGCAGAATTCAGCATCAGGACTACGTCGCCGTCGCTCTGCATGGGCTCCACACCACATCTCCAGACCCTTCAGCAGCCCCTTGGAGCAGCCTGGGAGCAGCTGAGGTACTCGTGCTTCCTTAGTCTACGTGAACTTCCAAAGTAAAACTTCCCAGATTTCAAAGCTCACTCAAAAAGAACTTTCCCAGAAGCTGTACTGCACAGTCAATCTCAACTCTTACAATATCTGTTAATACTTACTGTGCTTATCATTTTAGGCAGGCCATGCTGTCATTTATTCATCTACCTCTCTCATACCATTAATCAGAAAACAGTGACCACAAATTCATCACACTTCTGTGCCAACAATATTGATCATCAATGCCTGACAGAGAAAACTCTACTCAGCAATTCCCCACCATCAAAGAAGAGTTGTGACCCTCATTACTTTAAGGAAGTGATGAACCACTTCTTAGATGTGAGTAAGCTTTATCGTGGCAAATTCTAGCAGGACAAACTTGTCATTAGCATGTGGGTCTCAAGCTTTACATGTCCTAGAGATAAGTACCTCCTTAACACGTGTGTTATGATCTCCCTGTAAATCTGGATTCAGATCTCATTGCCTTTCCCTTCTTTGATGTTAGCTATCTGGTTGAAATCACACTTCTGCATGAGGATGATGCAGATCAAATCTTTTTATTTGTAGGTAGCTGGCTTTGTATTTCATGTTTGCAACCAGTCCTACATCTCAGAGGCTTTCCCATTTTTCACATTATCACAAATCTATTCGTCAATCAGTTCCCTGAGTGATCCCATTGAGTGGTACGAGACTTCAGATGCCACTGAGAATACAAGAAGAACAACAGGGACAGAGGTAACCACAGCCTGATTTGAAGAACAGATCCTTTTCCTCTGGTGGTGCACAGCAAATCAGAAGTAGCAACCTCTATTTCCAGTCCCCAGATAAACTATACAAGGTTTGTGGTTAGAAAAAGAACCAAAGCAAAATAACTTAAAAAATACCAAATTCTAACTAGAGTAATGAACAGGAGTCAACAATATATTTATTTGCCTTTGAGGCTGCAAACTCACAGAATCACAGAATCACCAAGGCTGGAAAAGACCTTTAAGATCATCAAGTCCAGCCTATGACCAACACCACCACACCATCCAGACCATGGCACTAAGTGCCACATCCAGCCTTGCCTTGAACACATCCAGGGATGGTGCCTCCACCACTTCCCTGGGAAGTCCATTCCAATGTCTAATCACCCTCTCTGTGAGGAAGTGCTTCCTAATATCCAACCTAAACCTCCCCTGGAGCAGCTTCAGGCTGTGTCCTCTTGTCCTGTCACTGGTTGCCTGGAAAAAGAGCCCAGCCCCCACCTGACTACAACCTCCCTTCAGGTAGCTGAAGAGAGTGATGAGGTCCCCCCTGAGTCTCCTCTTCTCCAGGCTAAACAACCCCAACATCCTCCACCTCTCCCTATAAGACTTTCCCTCCAGTCCCTTCCCCAGCCTTGTTGCTCTCCTCTGGACCTGCTCCAGCACCTCAAGATCCTTCTTGAAGTGAGGGGCCCAGAACTGCACACAGGACTTGAGGTGAGGCCTCACCAGTGCTGAGCACAGGGGGAGAATCACATCCCTACTCCTGCTGGCCACACTATTCCTGATCCAAGCCAGGATGCCATTGGCCTTCCAGGCCACCTGGGCACACTGCTGGCTCATGTTCAACCAGCTGTCCACCAGCACTCCCAGGTCCCTCTCTGCCAGGCTGCTCTCCAGCCACTCTTCCCCCAGCCTGTAGTGCTGCCTGGGGTTATTGTGGCCAAAGTGCAGGACCCTGCACTTGGTCTGGTTGAATTTCATGCCATTGGCCTCACTTTGGAGAACAGAACTGTATCTACAGCAATACGAGCCAGAGCATGAGTCCTGTTTGGGAACAGAAGCTTGGGAGAATCTGAACCTTCCCTCAGATTTACTGTCTTTAGAGGGGCCCACTCTGCAAATTCCAAAAGCTGTGGTTCCTCCTGCTTATCAAGCAGTTTTAGAAAGTTATCATTTTGTTTTTCTGTAGGTTTCCTTTTCCCAAAGGAATTTGCTTGGAGGAGAGAAATTCCCATTCTATCTAAACCCACAGGCTGGCTAATTTCCATAATAAAATTAAACCCAGACAAAACAAACCTCTCTTTGATTAAGGACTGAAAGCTCAGCATATGTTTTTGTCTGAAGAAAATTCAATTACAAGGGGTTGATCACAAATGTTATTCATTGAAGTGTTAGCAGCAAGATCTATAAAAAATTCAAAAGGTATTTGGGTTCAAAGGGGATTAAATGATGTGTGATGGCATGTTTAGTTGGAACTAGCATAATTCCAATCCAATGCAGCAATAATTGATTAAATGCCACTAAATTATAGATTTTCCCACATAGCCATTGATGGGGAATCATTATAAAATGTGTTTCTGTTTCTAGTGCTGTCACACAATAACATTGTTTACAAAATTGCAAATGTTTACACAAGTTTTCAGCTTAGAGCAGTAAATAACCAGGCTGGGACAGGACTTTGCTACATTAATTATATGCAAAGTAGATCAAGTATTTATTTTAATGTACAAAGTCCTGACATAGGAAGGGAGTGGGTTGGTCACATGTACCAAAGAAGTCTCAACACTGAAAAGCAGCTCAAAACTGCTTAGGGCTTTCTTTATATTTGCCTAAATTAGCTAATTTGAATGTGCCCAATCTACCATGCAATCCAGACTGTTCTATGTCTGTCCTCCCTCTTATTTACTTCTTCAGTAATCTTTTTTGTATTTGTAAATTATATAATGTAATTTTGTATTTATTTCCTTATTGTTAAGGAAAATCATGGGTGGTGTTATGACAAATGCTGCAGCTCCAACCAAACCATCTTCCTGAAGAGCCATTTTCTATTCAGTTTTTGGGGCTTTTTGCACCCATCAGTCACTTTACCATATCACACCACTTCAAATGAGATTGTCACCAGGCCCTAAGTCCCACTTAGGCTTGTCACAGTCTCCTTACCTTAGACCTCTGTTTCTGGAGAATATCTAGAGTGGTTGGCATCCAAAACTTGTAAGCACCTACAAATTTTTTTAAAAAAATCCTTTTTGTTTCAAAACAGACAGAATACCTTTCTAAACCTTATGTTTTAGCAAGTAGAAATTACTTTCCTGCAGATGGAATGGGTAACGTGGGGCTTGCAATGTGTCTAATATCAACCTTTTCTCCTGATTTCTATGGATCTGTGAAAGGAGGAGTCCAAATAGTTCTTCACAATGAAAGAGCCTGTTCCAGCTACAGCCTGCCCACTTAGCCCCAGTAAATTTGTGCCTAAGCTCTTCATCTCTTCAGCTGATTTGGTCATGCACAGTCATTAGAAAAACAATGAGCTTTGTTTTCTAATTATATTCATAATTTATTCATGGTCACAACACAGTTTCCAAGTGAGCCTGAGGATTGCTAATCAAACCTCATGCACTCCAACTGGCACATCAAAATCTTCCTGCACATCACATACAGAAGAAAGGCAAAGGAGTAAATTTGAAAGTGACTTGAAGGGGAAGGATGACTGGTTATTTTAAGGACTCCATAATGCTGCTATGGGACAGGCTGGACCCAGGATGCAGTTTAGTCCCAAGATGGAATACTAATGTGGGCCTCCCAGGCAGGTTATTTTAATGCTTGATGATTCTTGCTGATAGAAAATTGTCTTTGCATGCAATCTCAGTCTCTGTAACTCTAGTGTTGATGCTGCTGCTTCTCATCCTAAACATCCTGGACAAAAATACTAGGTTTTTCTCTGTGAAGCTGTCTTTCTAACACACTATGGTAGTACAGTTGTATTCCTTCACAGGTTCTTTGCTAGGTCAAGCAACCCCAGTTCTTTCAACCTTTCCATACAGGTGCAGTTTATTAGCCCTCTGACTGTCATTGATGTTTATCTCAATGCTATCTCCAGTTAGTCTGTGTGTACCTTCAAATGCAGTGCTTAAAACTGGATTCATTAATTCAGCTGAGTCCTTGCTAATGTTGTAGATATGACACTGGCTTTTTCTGCAACAAAATCACACTGTACACTGAAGTTCAGCTTGTAATTCATTATCACCCCCAGATCTTTCCCTGCAGAAGTACTGGCTAACACATTATCCCTCAGCATGAGCTTATGAAGTTGCTTATTGCTGCCTAAGTGAGTTTCACATTGAGTTTCATCTCTTTTTTTGACCATTTTACATTTTGATTCCAAAGTTTGACCTTTGTTTTGTTTTGTTTTTCTCACAGCTTTCGCCATCTATGTCCTAATGAAAACATTAACTATCATGGACACATGAACAGAGTCCAGTGATACTTTGCTTCCTACCTCCTTTCATTTTGACAGGGAATCACTGGCAGTCACTCCTCAAGTTGACTAACTTTCACCCACTCTACAGTAGTTTCGTGTAGGTCATGTGTTCTTAGGTTGCTTACAAGTTGTGTGAGAAAGTATTGGAAGCCTTACTCAAGTCAGAATGTCATCTGCTTCTCCTCTGTATGTGTGATATTCTTCGTGGAAGGAAATGAAATAGTTTGACACAGTTTGGTTTTGACAAAGTTATGTTTGCCTTCTCATCTCCTTTATTTCCCAGTCACTTACATTTCATGAAGAAAGGTAGAGCATCTCTAACTTCACTTAGACAGACCTAGCATACATCTCAATCTGCAAGTGGCTAGATCAACTTGTTGCTTTAATTTTGTTTCCCAGCTGAAAAAACCTCTTATGAGAAGCCTTCAAATGGCAAAGTTTCTCCCAATGTGAAAGCTGAAAATAGTCTGACATGTAAATCCCTGTGTACTGAGATTAGAAGATGCTCCTTTGGAGTCTGGTTTTGTGTACTTGTTTATCCTGACCTGCTTATCTCAGGCTTTATCATATCATTTACACTTTGTCACCTAATGTCTGTTTTCTAGTACAGCATAGTCAGAAAGGAACAGGAAACACTTAAAACCTCTTACACAAAATATTCTTACGTGGGAAATAAAAGTGTGCTTAGGAAGCATGACTAAAAGAACTGGAGGCTGCTGTAAACAGTATTTGGAACCTCTGCACTTACAAAGGACAGACACAGGTTGTACATCACAATTCCACTGTACAATCTTTGAATCCTATTAATCTAACCGTGAAGTAAAAGAAAACCACAGGGTGTTTTATGGTTCTTTTTGTATTATCTTCACAAACATCCTGTCTCTCAACGATTTTGAGGAATTGCAGTTCTCATGCAAGCCAGGTATATTTTAAGGTTCACACTATATTGACCATACTTAAACACTTTTCTGTCTGTCTATGGATCTATCTACTGTTGTAGTGTCTACCTACCTGTCTGGTTAGAAGATAAAGTAAGAATATAGATAATATAGTGGATAGAATTGCATCTCACCATGAATACTTTACCATGAAAAGCCTTTATCCCTGTGGGTATAAAATATCTGCAGTCCAAAGGAGAGTGAGGATGGGTTGATAATTCCCACAGCACAGTCAGTAGCTGAGGGTCAGCTGGCCTGTTTTGAGCAATACTGATCACAGACCTTATGCTAAAGGTTTGTCTGGAGGAACATTAATGGCTGCATTAAACACGTTTCCAAATCCCCTGGTGTCACAGCTACCCTTGAAAGGCACACTGTCTTTAGCCCCTTTTCTTCCTGACTGCTCAACACTCTAGGAGGCAGACATAAATACCTTCCTCGAGGCCACATACAGCCCAGGGAAGCTGAACAATTTTTCCACTGAAGAATTGCAAATGCTTCTGCTCAAAAAAGCCCCAACCAAACAAAAAAACCAAATAAACCCAAGCCATAAAATTCCTGTAAAAACAGGTAAAGAGATCATCCGTCTAAATTTATTTTTTAATTTATTCCTCATTTTTGCTTGTGTTTCAATAGTTCTGTGGGGTTTTTTTCAATCCACTGATCCTCAACTATGTTGTAGGAGGCCCTTGCTCAGCCCTGTCCCCTGCTGATCATGGCTGGACCTCCTGTCCAGCCCCTGATTTGCTCCCTCAGCTTGTCTGATGGTCTCTTAATGGAAGCCATCACTGTCACCATCCCAGCCCCACATGAGTACCTTGTCCCTGTGGTCAATGGGGTCACTGCCCCTGTGCTGTCCTTGTGCTTGGCTCTGGGCTCTCCTTCTTTTGTGGAGCAGTCTCTGATAGCCTTCATGTGACTACAGCCAGTCACTTGGGGCATGATGTCTTTTGCAGTCATGACATTAAATTCAAGGACTCTTCAAGTCCAAACTCTTCAAGTCTGCTGGGCAATTCTATCCCCCAGCACCCCAGCAATGAAGGGGTTACAGATGTCTTTGAAGAGTACTAGAGCTAGTCACCAGGCAGCTATCCAAGTCATAACCACACAGGGGAAGACCCTGTTACTGCAGTTTAGGAATTAAGAAATTTGGAAACAGCTTTCCCTAAGGAGGCTGTAGCACTCCTAGTTAATCTGAGGACCAACACAGGGTTTAAGGTTTTAAAACAAATATTTTTGATTCACTGACATTAGTAACTAACATATTGCAATAATAACGTTACACACTGAGAATTGCAATGACAGAACACTTGTCTAATTAGAAAGTAAGATTAATTACATCATGTTTTAATGACTTAATAACTGAGAAGTTGTCACCAAGGAGAAGGCTGGGAAATGTCATGAAAAATTATCTGGGAGTGCAATTTGCTGATTAAGAGAAAGTTCTCCTTGCAAACATGAAGTTTGGAAGCAGGTTTACAACAGCTCCTCAGAGGGGACAGGAGGCTGTGATGGACCTGAATACGTGATTTGGAATAAGTATTGGGGATACAAGACTTACAAAGGACCTGATGTGACCCAGGATTTTTGTGTAGAGTTGTTACTGGAGCAACTTTCCAGGTTGCTTTAGACTACTTGAAAAGCAGTGACGTTTAAATTGATGGTGATGATGATGGAGGTAGGAACTGTGACGAGGAAGGCAGGCAAACCAGAAGACACAGTCTTTAGACAACTGAGAGGAGACCAAAAAAATGAAAACATTCAAATACAGTGTGTCTGTGAGGCAGTGTGTTTGTTTTTACAAGAGAGGTTGCAATTAACATTTGAAAAAATATGTAAATAATGTTTCATGCAAATATTCCCTTGGACACAGGCTTGTGATCTATTAATTATTCAAAACCAACGCAAGCATTTTGTCATTACTGTCTGTGGCATGTTCTTTGCTTTCATCTGTCCTTTGGCCTTGGAGCTGCCAGATTTCCATAACTGGGTCACCTAGTTCTTTCTCAACTTTGCTTTCTGCTGTGAAATGAAAAATTAGCATTTTCTGTAACATAGATTCAGGGCTTCTGTGAGGAGCTTGAGGGGCTACTCTAGAAAGTGAGGAATCCTGAAATATCTGGGGGAAATATACAAGAAGGAATGAATTAATTTATATTTGTGGATAACATGGCTTTTTGGTGACCACTGACCTTGGCAAACACAGTCCAGGACGAAAATTGTTAGCTGGCCAAAAATTTAAAATAAAATTGTGATTTGATGCACAGGAAGGGTATCATTAGATTAACTCTTTGTACTTTGCACAGTGAAAAACACTACTCTAGTGCCCAAGAATACATTACAATAAAATTTTTTAATAATTATAACAATAACTTTAACCGTAATTTAAAAATATTTTTTAACTGGGAGATACATGAGTCATTGTGATGTATTAATTAAAATTGGGTTGAAAAGGTGGTGGGTGACGTTAAAAGCGTTCGCTCTTGTAACCACTAGAGGGCGTTCGAGAGCTGCTTTAAAAATCCATTTTTTCCTCCTCTCTTGGACTCCAGAGCAGGATCGCTCTGAGGCGCATGGGACAGGCACTGAGGTTTGAAGGAGGAATAGGGAGACGTCTCAGAGAAAAACCACAGTTCTGGATTCTGCTGGCCTCCACATGCCAGTGAAGAAGAGTATGATGAAGGAACGGAGACAATCCTTGGCTTCTTGATGTTCTGTCACCATTATCCTCAGCAGGTGACACGCCATCAAGAATAGACATCCCTAGTGGCAAGCAGCACATCAGAGACAATCGTTAGGACAAAATAAGCTTGGGAGTGTTTGTCCTGAAAGGTGTATTTTCTGGTTTAGTTTTATTAAGAAAAGATAAGGATTGTATTTGCTGAGGTTGAGTAAGCACTGCCATTTTATTAACTCAGTACTGACACTTTAAAACTTCGTCCTAGTTTGTCACATTTGTCACTGTATTAGTTTTGGCTGAAAGTGACTTGAGATTACTACTGAGACCTCAACAGAGAATAAAAAAACAATGAAGCCCTTCAGGGGCATGACTGCTGCCAGGTGCTGCACGTTGTCCTTCCTCTTCAGAGTGCAGTTTCCAAAGCCAGTTTTATTAAAGAAGCCAAATACGTCTCATTAGCACAGGCAGCACAGAATCTGCCCCCTACCTGCACATTCAGTAGGGATCTCTGCCTCCCTGTAGGAATGCCCTGAGTGATCTCTAGGTGGTTCTACTCTCTGTCAGAAAACCACCCTTCTTCCCCTCACCTTTCATGGCCCCAAAACATCAGTTTCGAGATTTTTCCAGTCCTCAC
Source organism: Hemiprocne comata (assembly GCA_020745705.1). Taxonomy (NCBI): domain Eukaryota; kingdom Metazoa; phylum Chordata; class Aves; order Apodiformes; family Apodidae; genus Hemiprocne; species Hemiprocne comata. The sequence continues at coordinate 2,395,536 of CM036590.1, forward strand.
TGCCCACTCAGTCCAGCAACTTTATGGGAACACAAATACATGTTAGTATTTGGCATCCCATGCCAATATTTAATCCTAATCATTAGCCTAATTTTTGGATTTCTAGAACATCTGTGTTGGTTGTATATACTGAGCTTGTTTGGTGACCAAACTGAGCAATAACTGCTTATGTGAAGAAAAATTGTGTGGTGATCTCCATTTCCTAGGCACTGCTTCTTCTGCTGCTTTGAAAACCACCTTCTTACAAGGTCTTCTGGCTGGAAAGGAAGGGGTTTTTTTCTGTCCTCTGTATCAGTGGCAGAGTTCTTGGCAGTATAACCAGAGGTGGATGCAGCAGGACTGATGTAATCAGACTCAACCCAGTATTGAACATTTCAGTATCCTTGGCCTTCCACGTAGGGTTGGGTTCATGTTACAAGAGAGGAATTGGGCTTTGTACTGTTCTAACCAGTGGAATTCAGGGTGAGAAGTGAATGCAATAGTCATTGTTACGAGTAAAAATTACAAGATTTTTGCTTGAGTCGGATCTTCAGGGCTTGTTAATGATGTTGAGGAATCCAAAGCTAGTTTTCCTGTCAGTAGGTCTCTTTCTGCTGCAGTGCTCTCCTACCTTCCATCCGCTAGAAGGCACAAGTGAGGTTTTATGAGAATATTTACCAAAAAATTGCACATCAGGAAGGTTTATAGCAAAGTGACTGCCAGTTTTTCTATGGTTTCATCACCTTCGTTCTACCAAGTCCTCATTTTCAAGAGTGCCAAGGCCTTCACAGACTTGACCTACCATAAACACTGTATCCAGAAATGGTGCTGTCTGCAAACAGCAGCTCAGCAGTGGGCTGTGACACTGCTCAGCCTCACAGGACATGCATGGAGGAATATATTATCTAGCTGAAACTTCAGGGGGAATTTTAAAAGGCAGATTGTAATTAATTGAGTTGGAATTCGGCCAAGGCAGAGACTTTAATATGTCTTCTTTCCTGGGTCTTTTTTTTTTTTTTTTTTTTTTTTGCAGACTCAGGAGTTGTACGACACCCTTGTCTACAGCTTCTGCCATTGTCAAATCCATTTCAGTCCCATTCCCATCAGAAGGGTCTGGCCATGGGGCTGGGGATCAGTTTAGCCCTCAGCCATGTGCGTGTGTGAATGTCTTTGGCATTCAATGTCAAGGCCAGCAATGTGCCCTTGTGGCCAAGAAGGCCAATGGCATCCTGGGGTGCATTAGAAAGGGTGTGGTTAGTAGGTCAAGAGAGGTTCTCCTCCCCCTCTATTCTGCATTGGTGAGGCTGCATCTGGAGTATTGTGTCCAGTTCTGGGCCCCTCAGTTCAAGAAGGACAGGGAACTGCTTGAGAGAGTCCAGCACAGAGCTACAAAGATGATTAAGGGAGTGGAACATCTCCCTTATGAGGAAAGGCTGAGGGAGCTGGGTCTCTTTAGCTTGGAGAAGAGGAGACTGAGGGGTGACCTCATCAATGTTTACAAATATGTAAGGGGTGAGTGTCAGGGAGATGGAGTTAGGCTCTTCTCAGTGATGACCAGTGATAGGACAAGGGGCAATGGGTGCAAATTGGAGCATAGGAGGTTCAAGGTGAATATCAGAAAAAACTTCTTTACTGTGAGAGTGACAGAGCACTGGAACAGGCTGCCCAGGGAGGTTGTGGAGTCTCCTTCACTGGAGACATTCAAAAACCACCTGGACAAGTTCCTGTGTGATGTGCTCTAGGTGACCCTGCCTGGCAGGGGGGTTGGACTAGATGATCTTTCAAGGTCCCTTCCAACCCCTAGGATTCTATGATTCTATGATTCTCTGATTCTATGATTCTCTCACCCGAGTCCCTTCTCCAGGATCCTCCTCATTGGGACATTTTTCCCCCATAGCCAGTCCCAAACACTGATTTGACATCCTTTCCTGCTCCTAATTTCTCTGTCATTCTTGTGCTGTGGAATGCCTGCTGCCTTTGGAGGAGGTCCTACATCAGCAGTGGTTAGACCCCTCTTATTTCATGCTGCCACTTCAGGCCTGTAGAGTGTTAGTTGTCTGTCAGTACTTGTGTGCTTTCACATTTTCACCTTGGGGCTAAGCACATCTTCCTTTTTCCTCCTTTTCCTTAGCACCAAGGCACATATAAAACATGCCTATTCTTTCCAAGACAGACACACTTTCTCTTATCGATAGATTTTAAAACCCAAGATGACTGCAGCAATTTTGTCAATTAGCAAAGACAATCAACTCTACCTCATTTATCTGACAATTATGCGATGTCATTTGCATAATGTGAAATTTAGAGCTTCCCTTGTCACGTGCTTCAACTCATTTGCCATCCTAATGTCCATTTCAAGTACATGATGAAAGTGAATTGGTGCATTTGCAGCCCTTTGTTTCATAACAGACTCGGTTTGAACCAGTTGCTTAATTTTTCTGCCAATCCCTACAGCACTGCAGGGGTTCCCAGCATTTATACTACCAACGTGCTTCCCTGAATGCTGTGTCATTTTTGCTGTGTTCTGTAATGGCTCCTTCCAAATAAAATGCCTTCATAACATTAAGGAAAAGAACAAGCACTTTTAAACCCCGTTCTTCCTTTTTTTTTTTTTCCCATCAACTGTAAATATCTGCATATCTGATTAATGCAACTTCATCCAGATCTGGAGCCACACTGTTTTTCTTTCTCTGCATCCTCTAAAACCAGCTTTGATCTGTTGACTATTACTTTCATTAGGATTTTGCTCAGTACTGGCAATAAACTTTCACCTCCATAATTATTTTGATCAGCAGGATCTCCTTTTGCCAGGATTGGGACAACTATTGCCTTCAGCTAGTCACCTGGTAGTCTCTCTTACTCCCACAACTGTTTGTATTTTTGTACAACCTTTATAATTTTTAACCCATTCCCTGCTCTGGTTGTTCTTATGATCCTGGCAGCTTCAGCACTACCTGACAATCACCAGTTAACAAGTCTGTTCTTGCAAAGTGTCATGAAATCACTCCTAGGAAGATGTTCCCCGTGCCAACGCTGTGTTTCATCCCTCATACTTCATATACCAGTTTCTACCAACTCACTGTAAAACATCATTGTCATTAACAGGTGTTTCTTGGGGGTCTCCAGATCTTCTTTAACACCTGAGCTATAACAAGACCCTGTACAAAAAATATGGCTTAATTCTTCACAGGATGTCTATTACAAGCACTTTTTTTTTTTTAAATGGAAGGATCATACTCTTCCAGCCTTTCCAATTTGATGGCCCCATTCCCTGAAGTCCAGGAATAATGATAGTCTGGGTGGGAAGACTACTTAACAAATGAGGGGGCAACTATGGAATGAAAAAAAACCACCATCAGGACACTTCCTTTCAGCGTATGTCTGTTTATAGTCAAACAGTTAAAAAAAATAGGGTATTTTTTTGCCTGGTGTGTATGGGAATGCAGTCATTGTTTGTACAAGTATTGTCAGACCCAGTCAGAAATCTTTGTAGGTACCAGGCTTTAAACATCATGATGACAAGTTACATGGATTAACTGTTCAGTGGGTAAAAAATTAAAATATTTGGCCATTAAAAAATTATATTTTATTTCAATATCATGAAATGTCTCCTTACTTTTGTACTATGGAGGGGGCAGACTGGACTGTGACCTTTACTGTGATTTCTGTGCATTATATTCACGTTCCTGTTATGGGAAAAAAAAAAAAAAAGCACTAAGAATTTATTATTTGTGTTTTAAAGTCCTTCTGTGTATTGTTCCTATAAACATGGTTGATTGTAAGAACAGATGCACTCAATTACTTCTGTGACAGTAAACTACGTGGTTTCTTTTCATTGTGTTCCAGCTACATATTTTACCTTAATCATAAATAGCTTCTCATAGCCTAAACTTTTCTCTCTATTCTCTCTTCTAGCTCCTTTCACTTCCTTTCATTTTTGTTTTCCCCTCCTTTCTCCCTCTCCTCCCCTTTCCACTTTCAGAGCTCCAAAAACCCCCTTCCTCCTGTGAACCCTGAATTTATTACATCCATGTCTGCCTTCAGTGAAGCTGCTGAGCCCCTGCAGCTCCCACTGCAACAGAGGGGAAGATGCTCAGCAACTTGCAGGGCAAGTGTTCGGGTTTCTCAGAGCTTTGTGTATTTTGTAGGCTTCCCTTTTTTGCTGCCAGTGTGAACTATAGATGTGACATGCTGTGACAGTTGGCAGAAGGGTGTACAGGGGTGTTCCTTCCCAAAAATAAGAGAAAGGGACCTTCAGAGGTCACTTGCTGAACGTGGGGGTTTCACTGTGCAGGGCCACGGGCTGCTGGTTCTGCTTTCAGGATATGCTTCGAGAAAAAAAGAGAGCTGAGAAAAAAACAGCCCGAGTTTTTGTTTTTAATTCTTTTTACTGGCCATTTCTCAGTTGGTTCCGTTGCTATCGCTTTGAAGACCATTTTACACACCCTTGTGAAAGGAGTGTTTGCCTCTCTGGGGAGGCCGATAAGGATGCGTGAGAGGTGGGGGTCTCACCCCGCCCACTGACCACACAGCCTTTCCCTTTCCTCCTTCTTGGCTCGCTCTTTTTGAGATGCCAGGACATCTGGGAGGAGGGAGAGCTGTCTCCTCATTATCATTGTGCTGCAGAGAAAGCACCCGGCAACATCTGCCTGAGCTTCACGAGCTGGGCTTGTACCTTGTGTTTCCAGCTCTGTTCTGAAGTAACTTTATCAGCTGCTTCAGCTGCTCTTCAGCAACTCACAGGGTGTCCATGCAGGGGACAGTTTTGCTGCGTGTTTGGGAAGCTTGGACCTGCAGAATTTTGGGAAAGGATGACCTCAGGTGGGGGTGGCAGGTTTGGGCCAGCAGTATTTGCATATTTCTAGTGATTGCTGTCACTACATTTTCAGGAGACCAGGTTGCCTTGAAGCAGTTCCCTTCATCAGTCAGGGATGTGCCAGAAATATCTTTTAATCCTCCCACCATCCCTCTTCAAAAGCTTTTACCCTCTAAGGAAGGACCTCAAGGGAATACCATACTTAGAGGTGATTTCTCCTCAGCTTCCCACAGCTAGGATCTGGTGGGAACAGCAACCAAACATCTGTGGGAGCCACAGCCCTTGAGGGGAGCAACTTTGGATACCTGATAGGCAGGCAGGTCATCCCATATTCCCAGCAACTTGGCTCTTAGGCCCTTTGTGCTAATCCAGAACATCACCATAAGCCCCTTCTCTTCATTTTTATCTTCTGCTAGTGGGGTGGGTCACAGGTTTGTAGCCCTTTTTTCTGAATATTTCTCACTCCACGTAGTTGTCACTGCACGTCCAATAAGTAGGAGATTTTATTTCAATTATCTATTTTTTTACCTCTCTTAGACATTCCACCCTGGCAGTTCTTTCCAATACTGGTTTTGGTGAGAGAAAAGTGATGTTCTGCTTCTTGGTATCAATACCATGTATGCTCCTGACTTGGAACCACTTAGGCACGTAATTAACCAAGAGGTTTTTTGCAGCCCTGTTGAGTTCTGCCAGAATATTTGCATGTTATGAGAAGCTTTGGAGGACTAGGCTTTCATCTGCAAATGTTTTGTGCCAACAACCATTTTCTTGTACTCTCAAAGGGAGCTTTCCTAGAGTAACACTGGCTGCCTGACTTAAGCACAGACAAATTTCTTCTGAGTGTCTTTCCTTCTGCCTTACATGAACATCCGAGGGGATCCATTTTACCAGGTGTGTGTACATCCATCAGCCTGCACCAGAAAACCTTTTATTTGATTCTGAATTGTATCACTGAGTAATCTCTCAAGTATTGCTACAACTGAGCAGATATTTAATGGCCAGGGGCAAGTCTAGCATTGAAGAAAAGGGTTTTTCAAAGTAATTTTGGGGAACCTGACAAGAATCTCTCACTGCTGGCTGCTAACTGTGTGTTCTTGCTCTTTTGATAGATCTGGGTGTGTCAAGCAAAGTCTCTAGGGACTTGGTTTAACAAAGATATGATGGACCTGTCCCTTTGTATTCTTTGCCATTTAAGCTGGCAAAATCTTGACTCTCTATTCTGTTGCTATCTTGCCAAGCATCATTTTACTCCCAGGAAACACTGGCTTTGTATCCTGGTAGGTGCAATAGTTACCCACCTGTAGCTTCTGTATCTTTTATCCAAGCATGCCAACTTTTTTTTTCCCCCTGTTGTATTGCCAAAGACTTTGATTTATTGTGCCTCTGCTCTTTGTGGGTAAACATTATTATCTTGAAAGAAGATTTTCCTGATCAGTTGCCATCAGAAACAAAGGTTTCATTTGCAAATCTACCTTGGCTGATTATAGACATGAAGCATATTTGGATTCCTATTGCTCATGATTTATTCTGAATGACAATGTAACTATGGGAGACATAGCTAGCAAATTTAGAGGAGAAAAAGTTCTTCTATCCCAATTTGGCTGGTGAAACTAAGGAGAGGGGAATGGTGAGAGATGCAGAAATAAGAATGTTATTTCTGTGGCAGCAGTAGCAAACAGGAAGCCTTCATGGGTCCTGCCATAGCATCAAGCCCTGGAGATGCCAAATGCAACACTGCAAACAAGATGGAGAGAGGGCTTGCTCCTGTCAAATGTGCAGGATGGAGGGAGGTGCCAGACAGTCATCCTTTGGGTACCTCAGTGGAAAGGAGAAGTCACAACCTGCTGCCTTTTTCTTCCAAACCTGGAGGGCTTGTTTTGTGGTGGGGTCTGTGCTACTTGCCACCACTCCAGTGCTGGTATGAAGTAGCTCACTGGAGCTTTGCCATGGTTGTGCCAACTTTGAGACAGGGACAGTATGTGTGATATCTGGGTCTGGTTAGGCTGAAAATCAACCCCCCCCTTTCACCTTCTCAAAGGCCTGAGCTAATTCCAAGAGCTCCTGGCTATAATCCAAGCCAAGGAGAGCTGACATGGGAGAGCTGATGGATTTATGACTTTAGATATACCTACGTTTTTGGAATGGCTTTCAGCTACATGATTGGAGTGTGGTCAAGGAATACAACATATCTGGGGTTTTCTGAGGTGGTTTCTTTCCACAGTTTCATATAAACATTAAAATAAATTCTGGAAAGCCCTGCTAATGTTCCTGATGCTCTTGTTTCTTGGTTGTTTCATTGAGTGCCATTCAAATTTATAGCAGTGAACTCAGGAGAAGAATCCAGTCTTGTATCTTCAGAAACATGTGCTGCATGTTTCAGGTTCACACCAAAATATGAAATCCCAGCCTTCTGCCCCTCCAAGATTGCAACACAAGGCATGGATAATTGTGAAGAACTAGAAAGTATTTGTGTGATAACAACTAAGACAAAAGTTCGCGTTTGCTAACCCTCTAATGGACATTTCTAACTTGGTGAAATGTTAAGAAAGAGCTCATTGAAGATTATTTTCTTGTTAATATGTCTCTTGTTTTTTAACTCCAGCACAGAAAGTGAGACCAATCTGACTCAAAGATTTAAAATTGAGAGTCCTAGTGCATATTTTAACATTTTACTAGTTGAACTGCTCATTTAAAAATATTTCATAATTAACGTTCTTCCCACCAAATCACTCATTCCATTCACTCCAATGTCCTCCTTTGTAATTTTACCTCAGCTGGGATCCCAGTTTGATAGATACTGTACAAACACGAGCGTGAGATGGATCCTACACCAACAATTTCCAAGGACAAGCCACCCAAAAGGTGGTAGGAAGGAAGCAGTATCATTTGATGATGCAAATGGAAAATTTCCAAAAGCAGACAAGGCAGTCTTCCCAAGATCACCCTGGGAAACTCTGGCACAGCCAAGAGCTGAATTAACATCTCTTGAGTCCTTCAAAGACGATCCTTCCTCACCCCATCAGTTTATTTTCTAATCCAAAGCCAGTGGAAAGAACATTTTGATTTCAGTGGTGTTTGAACAGGGTCCCAGATGCCCCCCAAAAGTCCATTGTTGTTTTCCCAAGCAACGTGAAGATAAGACCTTATCCAAAGCAGAGAGGAATTTTACCCTCTACTTTTGTCTAGTTGTGCCCAGAAGTTCAGTTAAAAGCATGGGAGATCAGCAGGAGCTCTGTACCTTTGCTGACAGCCAGTGTACTAAGAAAATGATTCATTTTTGTGGCTCCTTGTTATTAGCCATGTCTCACGTGGGTTACATTGGTACCATCATTCTCTCTTTTTGAACTTTGCAGTTTGAATTAACACATTTTATTTTTCCTCAGCTCACATCTTACTTGGATACAGAGTACTTAAAGGAATGTCTTTTTCGGGGTTTTTTGACAAATTCTGTGGTGCTCTTCTAGCAAATCCAAAATACAGACCTGAGCATCAAATATGCAGCTCCACTGCTACCACACTGATCCCATCTTGATTATTATACTGTGGAAAGTTTGGAAGCATTTTGAGGTTGGAACAAAACATCAGAGCTGCCACAGGAGCATCAACATAATCCAACTGTATCATGTGTAAAAAGGCCTAAACATATGGTTAGACTCTGCAGTGTAAATCTGCTGACTTGAGTGAAGTTACATCAGCCATAAATGCAAGCCATTACTTTCATCTCTTGCAATGAGGAGATCCACTGTACTGAGTTTGCATTTTTATCATTGATATTGAGCCAGTAACCAGAAACTGGCTGAGGCAGGAGCTAAAGTTTGTAGCCTGTATTTCCAAGAAAAGCAAAGACCCATGTCCTCCTCCTCTCTTCTATTCCTGTTTGTGTCCTTGTGCATTTGCATCACCTAATTCCTACGTTTAGCAAAAGAAAGCACACAACCTCTAGAACCAAACCCAAACCCAAAGGTCAGCTCTGTGGTTTTGTTGTGAAACCCCCAGCCAAGGTTCTGTCCTGGCAGCCAGGCTGCTGCACACCCCTCAGCCTGCACAGAGGGGCTTCCAAGCAGATGTTTACCAAGCACACTGAAATGCCCATGCTGAGCCTGTTTGGTTAGCAGCTCATTTATTCTCAGGAGTAAAACCCACACTGGTGAAGTCATCCTGAGTAACTGGGTAACCATCCCAAACGATTTTTTTTACAATTATTTGATTAATTTTTTTTTTTTTTGCATCTACAAAGGAAAAAAAAAAAGCTTTCAAGTCTCACTGGGCAGGTGTTTCCCATCATTTAAGATTCTTTTACATATTTGAAAACTTCATGTCAAAATCAGGCAAGAATGCTTTTTGTCCAGTATGTTTCATACACCAGTTACTCTGATCTAGCTATCTATTATTATTATTATTATTATTATTATTTAGCATTTACTCAGCCTCATTTGCTGCATTCACCTGTTGCATCCTTTCCAAAGCTTTCCAAATCAGAGCCTGCCTGCAGAAGGGATGGTTAAGCCAATGCTGCTACCATGGAGCCTCTGTTCCTACATCAGGCCCCAGATGCTACCACAATTCCAAATGCAGCCACAAGAGCCTTGACCACAGCACCAGGAATTTCCATTTCATCCCTGGTATGATTTTACAGCCAGACTCATAGGAAAGTCAGCCTGCAATCCCCCCATGCTCAGCCAGGGAGGTGACTGGGGGACAGTGCTGAAAGGGCAATGGGGAGGGAAAAGCAAGTTACAAGTGACATTTTCTTGTCACATTATGAGCTTCTCTCCTGTCAAATCAAAGAAGAACAAATGGACCATTTGTTGCTGAGATGCTGCCCATCTGTGGCTGTGTCTAATCAGAGTTAATTATGGTGAGCTGAGTCTCTGTAATACTCCTGGTCCCTGAGCTCTGAAGGACCCACTGCTTTATTCTGTGGCTTCCACTGCCAACTTCTGGAGCTGCCTACTATCAAGCACCAAAAGGTAGAGATTGTGCAGGATCCCTGGCAAGCACCACAAAGGGTCCCAGCTTAACACTAAAGCAATGACTAATCAGGGTAACCCAGGAGGAAGCTTTGCAATAGCAATTGCAAGGGTAATGAGGACAATTTTCATAGCTCTGACCTTTTAAGCCAAGCAAAATGCAAGCAATCTTGTTTATTCTTTCCTGGAGCAGCAGGTAGCACAGATCCAAAAGAAAAAGGCCTTTTCCTGGGAGGAGGATTGCACCAAGACTGGTCGCATGATGAGCAGCCCCGTTTGTTGTTTTATCATAGCAGGGCTAATAGCTAAATTCTATTAATTGCTGAATGCTGTTTTGTTTGGCAAATACAGGAAGCAGTTTACATGGCTACGCCGTGCTCTGGTGCACAGTCCTTCTGAAATAGTATTATTGTAACGGGATAATACTGATTAAGGACAGTTCCCTGAGGAAGGAGGGCCTTTTGATGACTGAGTCATTTCCTTTCCCTGCTCGACTTCAGTAAGATAGCACTTCTCTCACCACAGACACACACCCTTTGTAGCCAGAGAGTTCTCCAGCAAGGAGGTCAGAAACACATGCCTCAGGCTGAGGTGGAAATGCCTGAGTACGTGAGTCCTAAAGAAAGCACTGAATCACCAGAAATGTGCCAGAAGTCCAAGCAGATACTATTTTTTCCCTCAAATACTCTCTTTGCCAGTCCCCTTCCAAAGCTACAGCCTAATACTCTGTTTGGATACACCACTAATCTTTGATTTGTGTTCCCATACAGGTTTAGTAAATTCATCTGAAAATGACAGTGAGTTTACTGGCCAAGCAAAGGCAACAGCACCTCTGCAAACCACTGAAGTACAGTCTTCTGCTTCTGGACATGGTCACCTGCCATCAGTGAAGAGCTGACCAAGGCCACTAGGTCAGTAAACAGAGATTGGAAATCAGTAATAGCAAACACTGTTCAATCCTAAACTAGAGCAAATCCAGATTAGAGACCTGAAGGGAAAAGATTCCATGTTCTCTTACAAATGTTGGGCACCAACAAAATCCCAGCTCCCCAGCCACCCAACCAGCAAGAGATCCTGATCATACAGGAACATGGTAGATAAGAACAACCCTCAGCCTCTCCCATCTCTTTGATTTTTGTCATGTTTTGCCACGGGAGATACTTGAATGAGCTCAAGTGTAACCACGGCTTAGCAAGAAAATATTCCTGTTATCACTTCTGAGCTACAACTGGGTTCTTCTAAATGTTTTCCCTTTTGAGGTACAGTAATTGCTCTCCGATTAGGCAGGAAACTGTACCAGCATTATTGCTCCAAAGGAGCCAGTGTTATCAAAAACCAACACATCAGGGCCTGTCCTCACAGGAAGGGAATTGTAAGTAATCAGCAGGGCTATAATGCAATTGGCTGCTGGTCCCTCCACACGGGTGGGATAGAGTGCAGAAAAAAGAGTTTTAGGACTTTTGTTTGTGGCCAAAGTATTTTAAAAGAGCCCTGGTTCCTCTTTGCCTCCCTGCTTGGCTTCTCCAAACATTGCTGTGTTTCCTCAACAGAACATAAAGAAACCTCAGTGTGTGCAATAGTGCAGAGCAAGGCCCTTCCACCCAAAGGCTTATTTTGCAAACTGGTGCCACCCCTTCCCTGAATGCTCCACCAGGTTCCACTGGGAAAGCCACTCTCATCAGACAACATTTCTCAAGGGGAACAACAGCCTTTGGGTAGCTAGATGATGAAGATCCTTGGGTGATACAGCCCCTACACTTTAATGCCTTTCAGGCATCTCTCCCTTGGAAGGTTTTCATAAGAGATAGGTATGTCACAACCTGTGTGAATACAGCACAGGAACAGTGGTGGGTGGAAAACTGGCTCTCTTCTAACACTAGTTGACATCATGGCCTCTTAACACTGTCTAAGTGGTGAGATAGCTTAACTTCATCTACTCTCCATCCTGAGATATAACAATATAAAGTGGAAGAGGGAGATTAAGGTGGGACATTAGGAAGAAATTCTTCACTATGAGGGTGGTGAAACACTGGCCCAGGTTGCCCAGAGAAGGTGTGGCTGCCCCATCCCTGGAAGTGTTCAAGGGCAGGTTGGATGGGGCTTGGAGCAACCTGGTCTAGTGGGAGGTGTCCCTGCCCATACAGGGGGGTTGGATCTAGATGGTCTTTAAGGTCCCTGCCAAACCAAACCATTCTCTGATAACAATTCTATGATAATATCATCTATTAGACTGACCAGGCCCTACACATCCATCCATAAACACACCCACCCACCCTTAGGAGCACACTGTGAGTGAGAACTGTGCAGAGCACTTACATTTGGGTTATGTAGTGAGAGCCAGCCTGCTCTCAGCATGCTCTACAAAATGAAACAGAAACACTGAATTTGGTTAATGGTACACAAGCTGACTGGAAAACTCACCTGGTCTTTCAAGCTAATTCTACAGAAGCAGTGGTTCACTCTGCTTTTGCTGGCTGTGTGTTTGGGAATTTGGATGTGCAGAGATGAGCTGTTGAACTGTCCAAGTTTCTCACTGTGGCTTAAGATCAGATCTCTTTTTTTAAAAAAAACCCACAATACATATTAGTCCAGCAGTGAGAATCAGAGAGATCAGGAATCCAGAAAAACTGCTGCATCTGTTGACATTGGGTTTGATGGCCATTGTGGAATGAGTTTCCATCCTGACACAGATTAAGAGGGACAGGGGTTCATCATTCATTACAATCTCAGAGTGACACTGAGGTCAGTCACAAAGGCAGGTCTTCCTAACACCATGCCAGAGCCTCAACCTCTCACTGGCTGGAATAGATAGATTTTTACAGCAGGATAAAAAAAAAAAAAAAAAGAGTCATTCCTCAGGGCTGGTTGTGTGAGAATACATCAAGATTTTAATTGAAGTAGACAAAGCAAGGAAGAGAACCCATCACAACAAACTGCCACACAAATGCAATGTTTGAAAAAAGACAGCATGTAACAACTTCAAACTCACTGAGAGCCTCAACATCTGCTGCAACTGACACCTGAGATTTCCAAAGAAGAGGTTCTTAGATGCTTTTACAATTTTTCTCTACCATGATTAGCATTATTGAGTGGGCTTCAAATTGTTGGTTGTCCTGCTAGAGTAGGTTTCTGGGACTGGAATACTGCATGAGACTCTCACATCTGCAAGATGCTTCTTGTGGGAGTCCCAAGATTCTCAGCAGTGCATGCAGGACTCTGCTGGTATCCATCACAGGTAGGGTGGGCCCCAGGCACCACTTTGTTCTGGAGAGATGGCCAGGGAGCATAAGATGGGGTCAAGGGAAGGCAGGTCAGAAAGAGTTTCCCAACTTGCTGGAACACAGGTGAGGACTTCTAGGTCCTACCCCAGCCAGGTGGGTCTGGGGACATGAGGTGGTGGTGAAGGAGAAGCTGTGGAATTTGTGAAATTTGTGACAACACATGCAGGAGAGTCTCCTGGAGGAGAATTTTTAACAGCTGTTTCTACTCAACTGAGGCTGTCTGCAGCACAGACCTCCTGACAATCCCTGATGGATCAGAAATGGAAGTAATAAAACAGAAAAAAAAACAAAAAAAATCTGTCAATGGACCATTTTAGACTGTTTCAATATTTTGCTGTTTGATGGGTTTAACTATGGGTAAGAAAAAGGAAAATATGTGAGCCTTGAGCTGTCAGAGAAGAGGCTGGAAAATCAGATAGTGTCAGGGAGAAAGCTCACAACGTTTCATGCATATCATCTGTCCACAGAAATAGAAAGATTTGCCCTTCTATCTCTACTTTTCCTGTCTGTTTTTTCCATCTATTATACATGGAACTGCTTCTGGCTTAATTAAGCCCCACTCTAGCATGGTGACATTATGCAAAGGGATGTGATCACATCCCCCAGTCCTGCATCCCCCACACAACCTCTTAACCTCCCTCTCAGGAGCCTGGATTGCTAAAAGCTCACAGATATAAAGTCTGGAGAGGCAAAGGAAGAACATCCTCTTTGCCAGGGAGTCACGATTTCCCCATTTGGTCTGACCTAGGGGTCACTGTCCTTCAAACCTCAGCAGAAGGCTTTTACCTCAAGGGGTATTGTGAGTACCGAGTTGCTTTTACATCTCAGTTGCTCTTCCCTGAGATGACTTTTGTCAGTTTGGTTGTTTGTTTTAGTGGTGATGGTTTTAAATTGAAGCCCGTGTGCCCATAAGGCACATAAAACAAGAGGCTTTTAAAAGCCAGAGGATAAATAAAACACAACCTTGAATAAACAACAGGCTTTTGTCCTAATTTCCTCCCATTCCTTAACGGATGCGGATAAACTGTCTGAATTTCTCAGTGTATTAATGCCACAATGACAGCAATATGAAACCCACAACCTCACAATAGCAATGATTTGACCAAATCATTAGCTTTTAGACAAGCAATTGTTTCATTCAAAGTGGTTTGTAGGCTATTGTGGGCTTACCAGGCTGCTCCTTTCTCTACCCCATCACAGACCATTTCAGGGAAATACATTTAGCAAAGAAAAGGGCTAGACCCACTCGGGCCTAATGCATTTCATAGAAAAAAATACCTTTTTTGATCAGGTAAGCACATGCACATCATGTTTCATTACTGACTTTGTACTCACCACTCTGTTACTAAGTCATTCTGCTTATTTTCCGGATCAAAACTTTTCTTGGTGTGTAAGATTGTGGCTGACAGAAGTTGTTTACTGTTTGTTGTGGTTTTTTTCTAACTAATAAAGACATCCCATTTTCAGGGCCCAGGAACACGTTTCTGAGTGAAGGAAGAGCACTGGAGGAACATTCCTGGAAGCAGGTTCCTATCAGGTTGGGGCCATGGTGGTGCATCTGTCAGCCAGCACTTCAGGTCTTGTTGTTCCAGATGAGACGACTGGTCCCAGTTTTGCTGACAGAGATGAGAACAGGGCTGAGCTGAGACCCTCACCCAGCAGCAGAGATCTTAGCTACCATATGAACCATAGGTCAGTTCTGATGATGACATTAAACTCCTCCTTTTCTGAGAGGCTCTTGGTGACTGTCCCAATTCACCACACACTTTGGCAATCATCCCTATTGCTGTATGACTGCCAGCAATGCCTGTTCCTCCCTCATCATCCCACACTGGTGCATCTGCAGAAGTATCCCCTCAGCTCCATTTGTGCCTGTTGTCCTCTGCAGTTACTTCCACCACGATGACCTTTCCTTTATTATGTCTGGTCATTCAATCCTCCCACTGGCCCAGCCTAGGAGACTATGGTTAATTCCTCCCTTCAGCCAAGTTTGTGTATTTATGTATTTTTTACTATGAGGGTGGTGAAAACACCAGCACAGGTTGCCCAGAGAGGTGGTAGATGCCCCATCCCTGGCAACACTCGAGGTCAGGTTGGACAGGGCTCTAAGCAGCCTGATCTAGTTGAAGATGTCCCTGCTCACTGCAGGGGGGTTGGACTAGATGACCAAGGTCCCTTCCAACCCATGCCAAGGTACAATTACCAATCTATGACTGCTCATAAATAAGCAGGCAGCACTATAGAAATGCCCAGACCTGTACTGAAGTGCAAGGACTTCTGCTACACCAGCTTCCCCCAGAGCTTCACTGGCACTGTATGTAACAAGAACTTCAGCTCAGTGGGAACTGGAGCCTGAGCTCAGGATTTCTGCTTCCAGCAGCTACGATCCGTGAGTCCACTCACCCCATTTGTGTTCCAGACTGTACCAAGGGCAAGTCAAAACAGCCCCTACACCCACCCAACGCTTTGTTTTGAGAACATTCCCAGGGTAAGTCACACCCAATTCATTTTTCTTTCTGAAAGTCTCGAAACAAAACAAGCTTTGCTCCCTAACATAAACACACACACACTGAACGGGACAGAAATAGGCAGCAAGAAAACCACATTTACAGAAAAACACAACTTTGGGCAAGTCTAGACACAGGCAGAGTTCATTTTGCATGTGTTTGCTCTTCATGTTTATTGCTTTGGTAGAAAAAGTGTTTCTCTTCTGTATCGATCCATTCACTTTTGTCTGTGTAAGGTCATACATAACTTTTACCAAGGACATATATAACTTTTACCAAAGGGGGTGATCATTTCCACAACCAGACTGAACTTGGCTTCAGAACCAAGCACAACATTCAAACAGGCCAGTTCATAAAAATAGATTAAAATATTGCACATATGACTGCACATCCAGGAACGAAAGCTGATCATTCAGAGGCAAATGGAAAGCACAATAATTCATTAAGAGAGGAGCAGATGGGCATCATCCTAAATAGCACTAATACTTGTCTACCTATTGTTTTTCTCCTGAAGGACTGTTTTCTGATAGCAGGAAAATAAGCCAGACCTTACATCACCAGAAGCTCAATCTCTGAGCATCCATGTGAGAATCAAGCAGGGTAGGGACTCGAGCATTGAAAGGAAGACAGAGCAGATTTCTCAAACTGTGAGTTTACAGAATTGAAAGGAGAGGATCTCATCACCTGCAAGGTAAGGCTGAAAAAAGGAGATTTGTAAATTAAAATTATTATACATTTCAATAGTGAAGACAAATTTTAAGTTCTTGTATCATAGAAACATAGAATCATAGAATGGTTTGGGTTGGAAGGGACCTTAAAGATCATCTAGTTCCAACCCCCCTGCATGGGCAGGGACAACTCCCACCAGACCAGGTTGCTCCAAGCCCCATCCAACCTGCCCTTGAACACTTCCAGGGATGGGGCATCCACAGCTTCTCTGGGCAACCTGTTCCAGTGTCTCACCACCCTCATGGTGAAGAATTCCTGTGTGCTCAGGATCTACCCAGAACCAAAAGAAATGGGAGTTGAGCCCTTCCAGTCACAAGCCTTCCATCTTGCATCCCTACGAGCATCTTGGACATTGCAGCATGTCCTTGGTTCATCCTTGGGAGCTGGTGGCACACAGCATGGCACAGGATCAGGTCTGGGAGCAGCAAGCCTGGCTGTGTTATGATGAATTCTCTCAGTTATAATGATTTGGAGAAAAATATTGTTCATGGGCTACATAAACAATTTTAATTGGCTCCGGCGCCCAAAATGTGCTTTTTCTGTTTGGCTGCCAAGGTTGCTTTCTCTCTTGCTAATTATGTTTCACTTTAGCTTTCAGCAAAAACAGGAAATAATGCATCCATTACTCAAATGACAACTTTTCAACAAGCCAACATTTCAACATCCATTGTGTAATTTCCGACCTAGAGCCAGCTAGGAGCTAAGTGCCTTCAGAGCCACATCTCCCCTCTTACCAGGGCCTTATCGGCCCCTGTGCTCCTAAACAACAGGGCACAATGTTTATGAGTCTGAAACATGGGGCAGAGACATTTGCTGCTGCTACTCCCTGCCCCAAGAACCCCCTTCTGTAACACAAGGTTTCCTGAATGCTGCAGAACACCTTCTAAAGAAGTTTCTGCTTTCTCCCATGGGCTGGTGGGCAGCCACCTCCTGCGTCACTCTCACACTGGCACCCGTTTTCATGCCATTTCTTTTCCTCCCTCCCATATGCAGTAACAAGTTGCTTCTTCCAACAAAAGATAGCTGGTAGCTCAAGTCAATGTGATAGGTCTTCAGTATGCATCTGCTGGTACAGAAGATAAAAGATGGAAGGAAGCTGGGAACCATCACCCATGTGTCAGGCAGCTGTTGGCATTATTGAGCCATCGGTCCAACTCACTGGTTCATTTTCCTCACAATTGTACTCTTTCTGTCCTCAAGGGAAGTTCAATATAAATATATTTGCAACTTTAAATGATCATCATCCAGACCAATGGCCATGAAACTTGGTCCAAACAAAGCATCTTCAAAACTGGGGTGACAGATGTTGTTTTTTCTTATGTAAACTCTCTGACATAAACATTGTGGATCTACCAAGGATGTCTGCAAATCAAACTGATGAGACTCTAGAAGCAGATTAAAATACAGTCTCTCCTCCCTTACATGAAACTATGGTGGCCCCAGCACCAGCAGAAGGGGGTTGGACTGAGGAGCACGTGTATTTTCCTTTTACATCTCTGTTTCTTTAGTGCTGATTTTGATTCTAAACTCTGATGTGGAGGGTTTTTTAACAAGTCCTTTGAGTTAGATTTTTTTTTCCCCCCCTGAGATGCCCTGCCTTTTGTGGTTTCCAAACCACCAGAGTAGAGGCTGTGCACCATTTCCCAGCTCGTGTGTGGAGAAAAAAGCTCTTATTCCTCTTGTTCACCCAACTGAGCTGTAATTGGCAAAGCAAGCAATAAGTATATCCCACATCATGGGGGTGAATGAGGATGCCCTTTAAATTGCCTATAAAACCCTTTGATTCAAACTGCTGATGTTGCCATAGGCAATTTGCTAAGCTTATTGATCATCTTCTGTTTAAATTAAAGTTTGATGTCCTGGAACAGGCTATTCAGCACCAAGAGCTAATGGGATGGGATGAGATACAGGGAGCAAGGGAAACACAGCACACGGGGGAAATGGATTGTGGTCAAAAAGGAAAAAAGAAAAAAAAAAAAAAAAGAGGGTTAGAGGCTGAATAGGTTCCACGGGTCAGTTAGCAATAAATACTGAGGTGATAAAAAGAGTCCTGTGTGGCTACTGAAGGTAGAGTTTGTTGCTGTGTAATTAAAGGGAAATGGGCAGCTTGTTAGAAAACTAGCATTTCAGACAAAGGAGGTGAAAAAGAAGAGTTTTAAGCTTTATTATAAATGTGTGCACAAAAAGTTAGTGGTTTCTGCCAGTAATTCAAGCTGCCCCAAGTTTTTGGTAAGCTGGGTTAGATGGGAGCCAGTACAGGCAAGAGGTGATAGGCTGCAGGTACGTGTTGGCCAAGGCAACTTGGAAGAGGTTGTCCCTCATAACATCCCTCTGGCTGTGTGTCTGTCAATCAATCATACCAACTCATTCAAACTCAAGCAAAATAAAAGCTTTAGAAGGAAGGAAAATCAGGCTTTTAGAAGGAATGAAACGTACCTCACTGGAGCTGTACCCAGTGGGACTGAGGCTTTTTTTCCCCCATGAAAAACTCACTTGATTTCCTGGTCTTAGGCTAATTTTCAAACTTCCAATCAGTTTCACTGCACATGACCACGCTTGTCCTAACAATGAAACATAAACACTTGCAGAGGGAATATCAGGACAAATTCTGTACTTGAGTTACCAAAGGTGCAACTAGAGCACAATCAAACTCTCTTTAAACTCAGAAACTATGAATCAGCCCTCACGTAGAAGAAAGGAATCCTGAAGAGCTGTTAAGCAGGGAACCACCAGCACAGTGATTTGGGAAGTGTTTCTGAACCAGAATTTCTCTCTAAGCCATCGTAGAAGCATCACAGTAGGGCTGGGGTCATAAAATGTGTGCACATGGATGAAGATGTTCTCCTACTTACCCTAGAGGCAGGAGAACAAAGATACTACAACCTCAGACTGCATGAAGATAGAGTAAATTTTGCCCATGCTGACTGGCAATTACTTTGATAACTCCAAATCTTAATAAAGCTGAGATAGTCTTGGTAAATAGTGGTCCTGTGACATGGGTACTGGCAAAATCCCCTCAGGATAAACTGACTGCTGCTGTTGATTTTGTGAGGGAATCATCAGATGCCCTCCCTTTTCTCCAATATTGCTGTAAATCTGTGAGCCAATGATTCCTTTACCAAGCAAAGGTGTGCTAGATATGGACCTACTTCTGAGCCTTCTAAGAACTCAGACTTGTAGTTTGTGACTGAGCCCATCCACTTGCTATCTATTTCAGAACTTGTTATCAGCTTTAACTAGCAGGCTGGGGTGAGGATTTAGTTCCTCCATTCTAAAAGCCACTGAAGGGATCTGTCAAGTTGGTCTTGCCTGAAGATGTGCACATTCAGATGTCCCTACATTCGGCTCTTTTTGATTTCTGTTCTCATCTGGGGGTGGTCATCCCTAGTGAAATCATTCCTCTTTGTGATTTGCACTGTGGGCTAAATCCCTTGCATCCTTCTGTGCTGCACATTCTCCTGGGATGTACAGTCAAAGAATCATAGAGTGGTTGGGGTTGGAAGGGACCTTTAGAGGTCATCTAGTCCAACCTCCCTACTGTGAGCAGGGACATCTTCAACTAAACCGAGTTGCTCAGAGCCCCATCCAACCTGACCCTGGATGTTTCCAGGGATGGGGCACCTACAATCAATCTCTCCCACCTCATTGGAGCTGAGGTGAAAAGTAGCCTGACCATCTTAAAACTGATCAGGTCACTGATGCTGGGAAGCAAATGGCCAAGCTCTCACCCCGAGCAGAAACAGTATGGTGTCCTCTACATTTACATTTTATTTCAGCAAAATAGTCTTCAGGGAAGATTGATCATGTTAAAGTGTAATGGGAGCAAAAGACTTGTAGCCCTAAACATCTATGCTCAGATATTAAGCAAGTTATGCCACCCTACCCATGTGTTTCCCCTTGTTCACCCTCCTTTGGCCACCACAGGAAGCCTGTACCTTCCCTGAATCTGTAGAAAATCAAGCCCAGGGATTGTTTGCTGCATTTAGAAACCCGATTTCCCCACCCTGGGCAGCAGTTGGTGAGGCTGAACTCCTGGGAAGAGCACATGGAAGGACTGGCAGAAGCCCTGACAAGGAAACCCAGATCTCTAGATCCTCTGCAAAGCCCAGCGTGGACTGTGTGACATGGAAAGGTGATTTTATGATCTCCACTGAATTTTGTGTTGCTGTAGAGTCCAAACTTGCCCTTCTTGTAATTTTAGTCATCTTCACGTTTGGTGACAGAGAGAGACATCTCTCCTGCTTCCAGCCAGTCCCACGAACAGCAGAGAATGGCTTGTGTTGGTTTCACTGTTAACTGATGATGGAACTGCCTTATGTCTCATCCTGATGCTTATGTTACCAAAGGGAAGAAACTCTTGGAGTAAAGAGACAAAAATCTGTGACAACAGTGAGATGTCCTACTTCCCTTCACCTAAAAGGGGGTTTGCCAGGAAACCATCGTGGAAATAAGAAATATAAGCTCTTGGCTACCACTTGCACAGTTCATAACCCACCCATGCTCTGGTGGCCCCTGAAACAAAATACGTGATTGCTCCATACCTCACTTTACTCTTTGTATCCCTCCTGCACAAATACAGAAAACAAGGAGGTTTAACCCATTAACCCTCCTTTGCTGCCAGAAATCAGAGAAACACACGGGCCAACGTCTCATCCATTTTTCTGCTACAGGTCCAAGAAGCCCAGAATGACCCAACTGCAGCCTAAGCTCCATCCCACAGATGTTTTACAGCCATCAAACCTTCCCTGCTGAGATATCTGAGCTGGTACCCAGCGAGCTGCAGTGCCCGGGCAGAGCTATCACAGGAAGCCATCTGTGCAAAGGCAGCCTTGGCAGGAAACCCAGCCAGGCCAGCAGCCATTTATTATTATTATTATTTCTCCCCCTGACACTTTTCTCCTTGACACTTTCCCTAAACGACACCGGGGAGGAAGTAAGTTGTCAATTGAAAATCATCACTTATTATTAGCCGTGGAATGCAAAGAGCTTTAGTTAAGAAACCCATGGGTAACAGATTTGCATTTACTTCCTGTAGGTGTAGTTCACAGGAAATTTATTTGAAATGGTTATAATTCAAAACCTACAGTGGGTGCTTTTCATATCATTGAATCATTGAGGTTGGAAAAGACTTCTAAGAGCGAGTCCAACCATCCAACTTTTCCTGAGAATGGTAACTTTCGCCTCACCAGAAATTCATGCTCAGTGTTTCAGGGGAATTCTCAAAACACAGAAGGTTTAGACAAAGGGCTGAAGAGAATAGGAAAAACTAAATCAATTAGTGGCCAAAATCTGATAAAAACTTCAAACAAGTCACGGAAAAGCAAGAGGGCAGAATGTACCTCTAAGGAAAGCAAAGCCAACCCCACCTTCCCAATTAAAATGATCTCTTTTCCATGGCTAAATAATGACTGAAATGGCCATTAATTCTACAACACCCACAGGGCACTGGGAAAAAAATGCAGAAAATTATGCTGATCTTGCAAACTATCATATTGTTCATAACCCTCATTGGAATATTATGGGAGTTATCCCACCTTGGGAATATTTTTCCTCTGCCCAGGCCACTGGCTATGTGATTTTTATATTTCCTGTTAGGTAAAATAACCAAAATATTCCCTGAGCAATTGCTATTCATAAAAATCTTCCTGGATGGAAAGAGTAAATCTAGAAAACAAATTTAAAATCTAAAAGAAATTCTATAAGATAATGCTTATCAATTGCAGCCCACATTACAACCCTTGGCTGGCTCAGGCAGAGGTGGAGGGAGAGGTGATACCCGACCAACAGTGCAGTGTTGGCAAGAGCTCCTGGCACAGAATAATTCCTCCTGGCAAAATTGCACAGAATAATTCATCCTAGCAAAATTTCACCCTAGTAAGGCTGGAAGAAACTCCTCCAGAAGTTGCTTAAGGTTTAAGCTATGGCTACAAAACCAGTATTTTGCTGTCATGGTATAACAGTGTAGTCGAACATTCTCCCATTTAGGTCTGTCCCAAGTTTCCTACTCAGCAGGTGGTGGAGGAAGTAGGGGATCAGACATCAGGAAGGCAGTGAAGAAATCTGGGAGACTAAAGGGGAATCTTCCAAAGCTGCCATTCCCCAGGAACACTGGGTGCCTTCCTGCAACAGCACCCGCAGCCCTGGCAGGCTGCAGAACAGCCTGGGGAGGGGGGGGAAGAAATTGTGCAATGAGCTCAATCGGCGCCGAAATGAGGAAGGAAATAATGTCTTAAATGATTTAAATTTCTAAGTTTGCTTTGTTCCTTACAGATAGACCTAGAATCGGAGCTGATTACAGTGCCTTGTTCTGATTAAGGGAGAGAGATCTAAGACGGGGACATTTCTATCTGTTTCAAAGAGTTTCCACATCTTGTATTTCATTTTCGTAGTGGGGTCAGGAATTCAAAGGACTCAAAGTTGATTCTTAACGATGCTGGTTTAATGCTAGTCAGCTCCAGTGACCTTACATTTCCTAGACTCCAGTGGGATTACTCCAGATTTACACCACCACTGGAAGCAGGTACATTTTATCTGATGTTAAGTGAATTTACAAGCTTTAAGAGGTGTGTACATGTTTGTTCCACTTCTTGGGGAGTTAGATGGAATGTATAGGGTAATAAATTATTTCAGTTGGGTTTCAGCTCTACATATTCCATCAGTCAGGTTTACCATGTAATACAGCCAGAGTTTGGAAGTTAATGGGCCAAGTGCAAACTCAGATGCATCCTGGGATGGTGTTGAGGTCTTGTTTCCCCCCTCCCAGACCATCACTCCTGCCAGTGCCTGACAAATCCCAGCACCTCTGTACAGCTGCAGGAGATTAAAGCAACATTTCTTTTGTACTACCCAGTGATCTTTACGCTGGGTGGTAAAGTTAATGTATGGGATTGTCACTCAACTCATTTCACAGCTGCTGCCAAGGAGCCCTCAGAGCACAAGGAGGTTCTGTTGCTACCAGTCTAGAGCAGATCAGAGGTAAAAGCATCTTCCTGCTCTAGAGGGAAAAGCGTCGCACACCCATCCCTTCCTATTCCTTCTACATGAATCATGAAAAAGAACCTAGGATGCCTGATGCTCAGCCCTGCAGTAGCTACTAGAAAGCACCTCTGCTCCCTGAAATCTCTGACTCAGGAACTGCAGCTCTGTTGAGGCTTGGGGAAAGGGGAAACGGGGGGAAAATGTGTACTAGACAGCTCTGTCTTTAGAGAGCGTGTTCATTTGAATAAGGAATGAAGACAGGTTCTCAGAGCCTGTGAGCTGTTCCCCACACACATTCAGTAGCAAAAGGAGTTAGTTTCTGGCTAGCACACAGCTGCTGGGTTAGACAAAGGCCAGGCTCCTTTCATCTCCTGCAGCAGCAGAGCCATGTCCAGGCTTGTCAGAAGCTGCAGGAGGAGTGATGGCCTTCTTGCTGACAGCCTTCTAACTGGGGAGCAGAAAGCAGCTCTGAAGGAGGTGTTTGTGCCAACGAGTGTGGCTCGACACCAAGAGAGATCTGTTGAGGAACAGAGAGGGAGAGCACAGTTGTACTGAAGTGCTGGATGCTGGCCCAGCCTCCCAGGGCTTGGGCTTCACAGCCAGCACAGCTTGATCCTGCTGAAGTTACCTGGAGCTGGTGGAAAGCTATGGCAGAGAAGACGTTGTTTGGCTGGAAGCAGAAACAATTGGAAGCAGATGGGCTGGCTGCTCTGCCAAAAAGAGGTTTCTGTCTCCTGGCAATGGGTCTTGAGCTCACAAATTGCCTGGAAGATGGGAGATGCAAGAGCTGCAAGCACTGGAAGTATATGCCTGCCATGGGTTTGTCCACTTGTCCTCCAGCTCTCTCTCTTCATACCTCATCACCACCAGCACTCCCAGTGCTACCTGCTGCATTGCTGGGATCCAGCCACCTAGATCCACCAGGACATCCTGTGTCAGCCCCTGCTTCTCCAAAGACACTGCAAAGCAGCAGCAGAGTTGGCAGAAACCACACCAGAAAACACAGGCAACTTTCTAATACTGCTTTCACTTCAATATTAACAGGAGATGCTGAATATTCCACCTTGAGACCTTGATGGAAGCCATCAGAGTGAGCAGGTTGGTCAAGGCCAACTGACACGTGTGTGATGCACACTTAGTTGCTGCACCTACGTGACACTGTGCTAAACTAACTCTAGAACTGAGGCAATGAGGAATTGAAACCACAGTTTAATTTGACAACACTCAGCCCCTGTGGTTGTGGCATTAAACGCCTGCTCTAATCGTAAAAAAAAATGTAAAATTTTATCAAAATATGATAAATAACTCACTGCCTAAAATATCTGCAGAGAGAGCTGTAGCACAGGCAGGATGAGAGACCTGGCCTCAGGTGGAGGCTCTGGCTGGAGCAAAAAATGCAGGAAACTATGCCCAGACTTTGTCAGGCTTTGCTATTCTTCCTGCTGACCAGGAAGAGAAACCGCAGCTTCGTGGTGAGAATCTGAGTAAGTGACATCAGAGTCAGAAAGGTCCTGAAAGGGGCTAAGAAACTAAGAAAGGACAGCTCCAGGGAAGGGTGCATTCCACAGCAAAATGTCTATTGTTCTACTTCTGGGTGTATTTCCAAACTGAGAGCAGCCTTGATGGTGATTCCAGTGGAACCAAGTCCATAGAGAGCTTCTGTTGGTAAAAAAACAGAAGTGAAAATCAGCAACGGATGATGGTGACCAGACGGAATTGGAGAGGATTTGATTTAGATTGGATATTAGGAAAAATATATTTACTTTAAGAGTGGTCAAGCATTGGAACAGGCTGCCCAGGGAAGTGGTGGAGTCACCATCCCTGGAGGTGTTAAAAAAACTTCAGGACGTGGTTTAGTGCACATGGTGGTGCTGGGTTGATGGTTGGACTTGATAATCTTGGAGGTCTTTTCCGACTTTAATGGTTCTATGATTCTAGGACTGAATAGTCTGCCAGCAAGCCCCTCGACATCCCCACTCTCCTCCTTTGCCATGCACATGGCTTCTCCATGTCCTGCCAGAGCAAGGAGGTGGCACTGCTAATAGCAGTGGAGGGGGTTCCAGAGATGACCCAGGTGCTTCAGAGCTGTAGTTGGGACAGAGAGCAAGGAGGCAGGACAATGTGCAGCTGCCAGCAGCAGATTCCCCCATGGGTCCCACACTGCAACCAAGGGAAGGCAAAAGGATTGCAGCAGAATAATTTCAAGAAGGTCACAAGGGCTGCAAGGACTGTATTTTTGGAACATGGGTTGGGATTGATGACTGCTCTGACAAATAGAAGAGTTTGAGAGGGCCACTGTAAAGAGGAGCTGAAGTAACAGGGTGGCAAGGTCCCAGCTGTGCTGCAGCCAAGGCTGTTGTCTCGTTTCAATGATGCTCACCCACAGCCTTGTGTGTGTGAAGAGGGAGCCAGACAGTTCAGACCCAGAGCATTTAGAGGTAGCAACTAATTTTGTCAATGGTGGAGAGCAGCATGTTTCACTCACATCTGTGCTAACTGGAAATGTACCCATCCAATTTTCCCCTCTCCCCCAGCCACAAAGGGAGATCACTCCAATTAGTTTTCAGGCAGAATTAAGGCTGATGTTTACCAGTATCACCCTGGTAACCTTCTTCTCATGACTACATTATGCAACATAATTGTAAAGCCACCTCAGCTCACGGGGGTTGTTATTAAATGCTCTCAGCTGCTTTTTCTTCCCAAGGTCAAGGATAATAATTAGGTGGCTGGTGTGCCTGCCAGAGAGCCTTCTGAGGGAGCATGGAGTGGTCCAGCACACTGGTCTGTGGGTGAAGCTTGAACAGACTCACAGTACACAGCACATTCGATGAATTTCTATAGGGCACCTGGGAAAGTGAGTGAGGGGATTTGAACCTTAGCTCCAGCTTCTGAAAAGAAGAGGTGAGAGTGGCTCCTCTACCCTGCCCTTTCCATTTGAGCTGGTGGAACAATAGGGAATTGAGATGTTTGTTTTTCTTCTGGGTGTTTTTTTCTGAAGGTCCGTGGTACTGGCACATGAAGTGTAAGCACATTACACAGTCCCCAGGCCATGTGTTTTTGGGGGTATGCACGTGCATTGGGATGGGACAGCAGGAGGTCTCACTGTTTCCATGGACAGTCAATGGTACATTCAGCAATGCCAGAAAAACATGGTGATTAACCTGGTTGAAGTTCAGAGGCTGGAGGATGCAGCCAGGAAGAGAGTAACTGAGGCACAAAGTCTTTCTCAATACAGTTGTCTCCTTGGTGGCAGAGTGGGAAGCAAAACTCATCTCCCCTATCTGCTGCCTGCCCTTTAGACCACTCCACCTCCTTGGTGGCACCAGGATGGTCAACGAGAACGAGGTGACGCCGGGCTTCCTCATTAGCAGTACCTCCAATTACATTTAATTTGGGAAAATTGCTTTATTGCATGCTAAAGCCCCAGAAGGAATTAAAAGCAGAAATAGCAGCCTTGCATAGAGGAACCAGAGGACTGATGTATTCCTGGAATGATGATGGACTTTCTGGGGTACTACCAGCTAGTGCCAAGGTTACAGCATCTGCCTGGTGTCTGTCTCAGAGGATAACACGAAATAGTGTGTTGGCTAGAGCTGGTTGTTATCTTGAAAAGCTACTTTTGTTTGGGAAACAGCTTGGAAAGCAGCAAACTATGAAACTACGTGACTTACAAGTCTTTGTGTGTCCCTGTGTGCTCACAAATACACACACAAATGTGTAATTATACAGACATTGCACAGACATGCACCTACAATTGTGTGTGTGTGTATATACACAAAGACTTACACATATACATCTATCTACACAGGTATGTGGATGTACATATAAACAGGGGAGTGTGAGCTACAGTTTCTGGTTGGTCTCTGACTCCCTCTGAACTTGTCCCTGAGGGAATTGCTTTCCCAGTCACCACTTCTTTTCTAAACTAAAAGTATTTGTGGGTCTGACTCAAAGCCCATTTAGGTTCCTCTGTGCCTCTCTGGCGTGTCTGGGTTGGGGTGAGATAGTCAATACCAAAATAAAAACTATCCCTAGTGCCTTGCTGGGGAGATTCCCATGCCTAAGCAAAGGAGAGAGTACTTTCCATGGAAAAAGGCAACATTACTTGAAAGGACTCTACTGTAGAGCAGTAGCCTTATGAAAACCATGACAGGGTAATTGGATCTGGCTTGTGTGCAAGGCAGCAAGGGCTTGATGGGAGCAAAGGAAATCAATAAAAGAAGAGAGAGGAAATGGGGAGGGGGAACCTTTCACATTTTTGCAGTGCAATATCCCTTCATCTGCCTGCCTGTAACTTACTTTTCATCATCCGTGGTGTGACCTGCAGTTGGAGGTTTCTGCTGGCTATAAACACAGGGTTGGGTTGGGTGTTTTCTTTCATCTTTGTTGCTTGTTGGAGAAAACAGGACAAAACAAAACTTTGTAACGGCTGAAACTTCTTTATGCACCAGGCTTCTTATCTAACGTCTGGACCTCCCAGTCCCAGGGCAAACCTCACCCTGAGTGTGGTTTTTATTGTTCTGGTTTGTTTTCTTCCAAGTTGAAAGGAAAGGTTAACCTCCAGAAAGAGAAGTGCATCCTTGGTCAGGACTCTGCGTCCTCTGAATCACACTTCACCAAAAGCCTCCAAAGTACATTAAGATTAGTGCACATGGTCATCACTTAAGGAAAACTCCTTGTCCTTGGTATCACCTCTTTCATCCTCAGGAAAGTTAGAAAATATGCTAGCTAGGAGAATGATGTGATATGAAAAAATAATCCCAAACCCAGCACTTGTGGAGACTGCACAGACCAGAACAGAAATTACTGGCAAAAAAAAAAAAAAAAAAGGCATTTCCAAATTCATGAAAAGGCAATAATATATTTATTTTTCTTTCAATTATGTGGTGCCTTTCATGCCTATAATATCACATAGTGATGATCTAGGTAACTATTGATATGGCATTGATTCTCCAGTGGCATCACCAAATGTTCTCAGCAATAGCTGGTTGATAGTCCTCCTCGAGTGCTCTGTGTTCTATAACAGAGACCAAGGTCCCAACTTGTTCTGCTGTGTCAAAGCTGTGTTCAAAAAAACCCACAGCAACCCAAACATGTCCTTAGAGGGTTGTCCAAAGGTCTGGCATGTCAAAGCTTCAGTCCAGTGTGCGGTGGGAAGGAGGAGGATTCTTCCATTTGCAACTGAGGAATGGAGTGGAGCAGTGATTATTCTAACACCAAACAGTGGGTCAGGGGCAGAACACAGCCCAAATTACAGAAATTCTCATTCCTCTTTGCCACCTCTGATGTTAATCATCCACTTTTAGCCACAGTCTTGACTTTGTTATCCCACAGAAAGCGTTAACAGAAAATCTAGGCCACTGTCACTGAGATTGAATTCTTGTCTCTATGCAGAGAGTTCAGTCTTCATAAACTGCATTTTAGGCAACCAGCATTAGTGGCTATTAAGGGCAGCAAAGTTAATCTTCCTGAACACAGACTTCTCTAAAGGAGGGTGACCTGAAATAGTTCAATAGCCAAAAGCTCTAGGGGGAATAAAGCCACGATATATTAAAGAAATAAAGGTAGGAGCAACCTGAGACTGAGTGGTTATGATCATGATGATGATCCTGTGGCTTCCAAAGCCAAGCTGAAACGATGAGTCCAAGAGAGGATGTTTCTTTGGAAACAGGGACGTTGAGCTATTTCTTTAGGTGGCACCACTCCTAGAAATGATGCAGTTTTACATCCAATGTTCTTAGTGAGAAATAGCTAGAAAAGTCCAGCCAACTTATTCATGGCACATTGTTCCAAGCACTGAATGCTAAATGCAGTTAATAACGGTGGATTTGATCTCAGCCCTGCTCCAAGAATGAGTCTGGAGCGTGATCTTTATTAATAAAAGTTAATTGAAACCAAAACTCATCCCTCAGGATTTTCAATCAACGAATACCAAAAAAAAAAACGACAAACAACAAAGCAAACCCCACAATAAAAAGAGCTGGAAAATACAGCTTCAGAGAGAAAGGGACAATGGGAAGAAAAGCTCTCACTAAAAATAGTGCTGGTCTTTTTGTCCCTGTGCAGGAAATGTCGGCACCACCAATTCTAGCGCTGAATAACTCTTTGTCTTTGGGAACGTTTTTCAGCGGGAGGCAAAAGGAAATCAACAGCCAGTTCTGCTGAGGGAAGTAAACATTTGCAGATGGGAAAATCGAGGCAAAGAGGTATTAAGGGAACTTGCTCAAGGTGAAAATAAAAAAAAAAAAGAAGAAGTTTCTTGTCGTGATTGGTCATCTGTCCTGGTGGGAAACAAGAGTTCTTGGCTGGAAATGTCAAATTTCATGGTCCAGAGCAAGTTTATTATATGTAAACACAATAAAGAAAAATTTAATTGTCCCAGAAATGTATATTCCTTTGTTCCTCAAAGGTGCTAGGAGATGCAGGTCGTGGTTAGCCTGGTAAGGACCTTCTTGGTGGGTCTTTTGTTGTGAATCCAGTGGGAACTGGCACTAAACACCAGCACAGTGGAAGAGCATGTGATAAAGGAGCTGAAGAGGACAATTTGTATGAGTTTTATTGTCATCCTTTTCAATCAGAGCCAGAACAAACTTTCCTAGTAAAGCCAGAAAAGCTTTCTACAGGTTAAGGGCTGGATCTTGGTCAGCCCAGCAATGCATGGACTCAACTATGAATAGCAGAACTCTCTCTTCAGCTTCAGGGAGGTTATCTGCTAGACCTAAGGTAGTCTAACCAAAGCAAGAATACAAGTGTTGCAAAAGCTTAAAAAAATATGTTTTCCAATAATCAGTGGTCACTGTGTATTTTAAGTCCTCATTTTTATGTTGTTTTTCCAAGCAATTCAGTGTCAATGTCAATGTTTTTGTCCCTCATTGAAACTTTTGAACCAGCTGATCCCTTTTAGATACAGAGGTCTTAAAGATATTAATTTCCTGTGAATTTTGGAAAAATAAATAGGAGGGAGGTGGCATGCCAGTACATCTGTAGTGTATGCACAATTGTGCCATCTGAAACCAGAAAATCTACCTGGCATTATGGAATTGTTCTCATTATTCCATCAGGAGCTATTCAGAACATGAATACCCCAATCACCAGGGCCATTTTGACTCAGAGTTTATGAAACCTTGAGACACAGAGACAGGAGAAACCAAGCTCCCAGAAATGTCTTTCAGCATATTTGAAGTTCTTACACGTGTTTTTGAGCCACCTTTAAATTTAATTTTTAGTTTTGTAAGCCAAGATAATGAAGTTCCTAGCAGATTTTTTTGTTGTTGTTTGGGGGAGCAGGGGGTGTATGGGTTGCCCTGCAATAGCTTAATTATTCACTCTGCCAGAAGAAAGGTTTACATTTTACTTTTCTGATCACAGTGTAAATACATAAAAATGAAATAGTCATCATATAATTCAGCCCTGTCTGCAAAACCTAACAAAAGAGCCTTTAACAAGAGTGACTGTCATTTTGTAATAGTTTAAAATACATCGGAGATAATGTTTTTGAAGAATAAGAATGTGTCCTAATGACCAGTGATGGCTCTAAAGTACTGAGAGAGCTTGGTTCAAAGCCCCTTGAAATGAATAACAGTCCTTCTGCTGACATTACTAATCTGTGAATCGGGCTCATTAATGTACTGCAGATATTATATCCCTAGCTGCCAAAAAGCTGAAAAAAAATGAGAATGTAGTCATAAAAATAGACATCAAATCCATTTCTCTTCTGGGAATTAATATAGAAGTGAAGTATTTCTACTACTATTCACTAGTGCTTTATTACAGATATTTTCTTACTGTTTTTTAAAGCAATTAACAGGACCAGCAGTTCATGTCATCCAGAACTCTGCCTCCAGTATCTAGTGCCACAGAGAATGGGAAATGCTGGAATTGCTGTAAGAGTTTTCACCCCTGCACTGTAAATCTG
This sequence comes from Hemiprocne comata, assembly GCA_020745705.1. Taxonomy (NCBI): domain Eukaryota; kingdom Metazoa; phylum Chordata; class Aves; order Apodiformes; family Apodidae; genus Hemiprocne; species Hemiprocne comata. Next base: position 2,426,711 of record CM036590.1, read on the forward strand.
TCCTTTCTGGGATGTGCTGTGCTGATGAAGAGGAGGAAGGGTGGGAGGGGAAAGAAGAGAGATTCAGGCAAGACATTCCCATCTTTAGCTTCTCTGTGATTAATTACAGATCGATACTTCGTACTCTCCGGCTTTTATAGCTCATTAACATCAAAGGGTGTCAAGATATAAATTAGTCATACAGCTTGCCAAGAACTAGGGCATGTCCAGAAGCAGACCCCAGTAAATGTTCACTAGGGGATGTACAGGAGACACAAAATAGTTGACCGATTTGAATCCTAGATAGAAAAATAATACTTAGCTTCTTTATCTGAGGGTCTCAAACTACTGTACAAAAATACGTGTGCGTAGGGGCATGTAAGAGAAAGAGAGGGAGAGGAGAGATGGTGACCGTCGCTTTGGTCCTGTGTGGAGCTGGGAAGAAGCCAGGAACACAGAACCAGGCAGTTGTTATTTTCCAGCCCTTGGGATCATTTTCAGGTTGCCTACCCACCTGAGCAACCCTGTCCATCCAGAAAGTGTTATTAAATGTCCTTGTCATGTGAAAATGCAGCGTCAGCTCCCGGCCCTGGCTCCGGGCAGCCCCAGCTCTGTCTCTTTAAGAAACCCAGCGAGTCGTGATGCTGCTGTTTGTATTGCTAAATCCCCAGGAGTCCAGTTAAGAAACGGGCAGCTGTCTCTTTAAGTGTGATTTCCTTCTATTGTATTTGAATCGTGATCAGGAAAAAGGAAATGAAACCAGAGACCCGGGGCTGAGCCACGGACTAATCATAATAATAATGCTGCCTCTCTCCCCATCTGCAGCACATCCAGCGGGCTCCAGAGCATGGTCAGAACTGCCCAGGCAGAGAGCCTGAGCGCAGCCCTGGGAGCTCCGGGCTGAGGCAGCGGTGGCAGCCGAGGCAGCCGCTTCCCAGCCGGAGCCGCAGCCGCAGCCGGAGCCGCGGCCGCGGGAGCTGCTCCGCCGGCCGGCGCGGAGGAGGAGCGCGGCGGGGATGGGAGGTGAGAGCCCGCGGGGAGCCCCGCAGCCCCGGCCCGGCGGCGGGGGAGCAGCAGCAGCAGCAGCAGCCCCAGCCCATATTTCTCTTTCTCTCTCTCTCTCTCTTTGGTGTTGCAGGAGGAAATCCTGTGAATGTCATTGGGGGGCGGAGGGGGAACTCAGCTGGTGACAAGGCTTCGAGAGCAGACAGCCTGTGCGGGGGCAGCGGGGGGCAGATCTCACCACAGGCACTCTACAAAGGAACAATCCCTGCCAATGTCATCGGCCATCGAGAGGAAAAGCCTCGATCCTTCCGAGTAAGTGGCCTTTTTTTTCTTACGGCTCACCCCCCACCGCTCTCTCCCGGTGAGTCTTCCCGGTGCCCGCTCACCCTCCCCACCGGAGCCACTTCACCAGCATTGTGTGTCCGGCAGACCGTGCCCGGCGGCGGGGAGGGGGCTCGGCGGCAGCCCCCGACACTCCTTCACACCCCCCACCCCGGCCCCGCCGGGCCGTGCCGCCGGAGCCGCCAGCCGCGCCGAACCGCACCGGGGACAGCGGGCACGGGGGGCAGCGGGCACCGGGGGCACCGAGCACCGGCGGCCGGGCTGCCCCAGCCCCTTCTGCTTCCCCGCCGCGGTCGGCGGCCCCGGCCCCCGGGGGGGATGTTGGCGGGCGCTGTAGGTTGATGAGAGCTCCCCAAGTTGTGGGAAAGACCACCCGAGAGCAGCCTCCGGGGGCAGAGAGGCGGCAAACCACCCACCACCACCCCGGACAGGACATTTTCCACCCGCTCATCCCACCCGGAGGTGCTGGGAACAGCTCGGGGACAGCATCCCGCTTCCCAAAGCCGAAGGGGTTTTTCATTCGGAGGGACCCTCTCTGCCCCATCCTTGATCTGCCCCACTCGCTGTAGCCCATCATAGTGAAAGGTCAGGGCTGTTATCTGCGGGTGCCCAACTTCCACATTTTCATAATGCAACTTTCAAGGGCCTGTAAAAACTGCTTTGGTGGGGGCAGGGTGTCCTGCAAAGGGCACGGAGAAAGACTTGATGGACAGGATATAGAAGATGAGAATTTCCCTCCCTGGGTTTCCTACTCGGGGAAGAAACCAGCTCTCGTGTCCTGATCCCAGCTTTCAGGCTCTGCTCCGCAGCTCTCCGTGCTGGCAGCCTGCTGTCAAGAGGCACGGTAACTCTGCATCAAAACAGAGTCATTTCAGCCCTGTACATGCTAATAACTGCAGTTCTACTCCTCTAGAATCATGATAAGAGAGGAGAAAAAAAATATTCTAAAATCTCCATTTTCAGATAACACTTAAAAACATCTCTCTTAATAAACTTGAGTCATTTGTGACTTGTTTCCTTTGAGATGCTAAAAATGCCATCGCTTGGAGCCCAGAGTGAGCACATGGGGCCTGTTTCTTTAGGGGATTAAATCAATTCATTCCATGTCACATCCCATGTTTTATATGTTACATTTCCCCTTATTTAAGTCTGTTCTTTTAGAAACGAGAATCCTGTCTCCTAGGTATATGATGTCCAGGTTTCAACTACAAAATCTTAGTAATCTTTCTTTATTTACCTACCTTGTGTTCTAGTGACCTAAATGCTGGCTTAGAGATTTATGGACATCAAAAAGCTAATGCATAAACCAGCAGTTCTGTTCTGCACAAACATCCGCCAGGCTGTTCTGGAGTTCAGGGCTTTCAGAGTGACCTGGCTTGGGATTCCTGAACACCCATAAGATGGAATATTTTGGGCTACACCTGAAGTTTCAAATAAGGGATAATAAAGGATAATAATACGTATTTCCATCTATTGGAAGGGTCTCAGAACTTGTCAGAGTGGAGCCCACATGTTAGGAAAGGGAGTATGGGGCCCAAAAGAGAAATTAGGGCCTAATCACACCCTGAGTTCCCTGTGATTTTAATGAAAACCCACAGGACAGGGAGCTGGTGGGAGAGGGATGTTAGCACAACTTTTAGGGCACAGCAGTTTAAACTGAGAAGAGTGAAAACCAGAGCAGAATATAATCAGATAATATCTTGGGGCTCAGCTTGCTTAAATGAAAACTGCAGGATCAGTTTCTCAGCACAGAAGTTCTTGACAAGTGGTCATTTCTTCCTGCTGAAGAAAGGAATTTTTGCCCAGAAAACTGCTGACGTAGTACATAAGCAGTAGTAATATAATTTTTTCCTGTTGCTTGCTAGAAACTAGGAGCAGCCTGATCCCTCTCTAGCAGTGCAGGTCTCCTCTGCCCCCACCAGCCTAAGAACAACGACAGAAACGAAGCGTTGAGGGATTTGTGCTAGAGTGAGAGCCCAATAATGTATGAAAAAATCTGGGGCTCCACTCTGCCAGATACTGAGCACCTCAGTCATCATCCAGCAAAGTATAAATGTGCCACCACACGCCTTCCTTGCTGCTAGCTACAGGTTTCAAATTAAGCAAGTGCTTATAGGATAAATCCAATGGTCTTTCATGAACTTCCCTGGAGTTGGTGGCAGCACCAGGTCATGACAAACCTCCCTGAACTGAGCTCAGGCACCTTCCTTTTAAATTGTGCTGGGTTTCTTTTTATTTGCTTGGTTGGTTGGTTGGTTTTTGTCAGAATTTGTGTAACTCCACAAAAAGCCAAATAAGATAATTTCTTAAGAAAGCAGCTTTGAAGAAAATTCTTGTTTTTTCCCCAGTTATTAACAGAACCATCTTAGATTTGATAGCTTTTTAGAAAGGGAAAAAAATGCCATACATGGATAGTTAGTGCTAATATCATAATAAAGATTTGTGCTTCTTTTCATGCAGGCATGTGTAAATTCCAAGTAATTGTTTGAGCTATGTTGGCATAGACCCATCCCGGGGGATTCATGTCCTTAGCTGCAGGAAAAAAAGAAGTCCTGCAGTTAATGAGGTAAAATTTTAAAAACCCCAACAACTTAAACCAGTTGGGCAGCAGTCTCATCTGTTGTATTTATTCATTTCATTCCGTTCAGAGACATGACACCCCCAGACTTTGTCTTCAAATTTACATTTCCCAACGGACACCTGACTGCATGTAAAATCCCTCAGTTGCCTTTTCTGGTCCTTTGGCCCTTGGTGAGACAGGAATTCCCTTTGCTTCCCAGTGGCACTGCAGCCAGTGCTTGCAAGCTCAGGTTTACAATATGGGCTCACATATTTTGGGGTTCCTGCACAGATGCTTTATGGTACTGCTGGGTTTTTTTGGTAAGTAAATTTAGAGGTTGTCTGTGTTGATTAGGTCACTTAGAGCTGTTTATAGGTAAACCTTAAAAATCTTGTTGGGAAAAAAAGTGCATTAAAAAAGGTAAATGAAAGCATTGCTGTGTGTTGTGGACAAAAGAGAATTATTTGAAATTGTGAAGCATATAGTAAGAAGTTGTAGGACTCGAGGTTGTTGGCATCTGTCAGTCTGCACAGACATTACCAGCCTTTCTGTGAAATGGTGAATCCCAGCAGCTTTTTGATTGTCCTTTTGAAAAAGCACATTCTTTAATTCTAGGAATCATGTTATGGGAAAGGCTCTTTCTTATAGAAGAACTGCATGGACTGAGACACATGACTGAGCAATTCAATCTCTGACCAATGGAAGAAAAATGATGTACCTCTGCAGACAGATACCAACATCCCAGTAAAGGTGTAGATGCCTTCCCAGTAGTGAATACACACGGGTGATACAGAGATTGTCATGTTCATGAATTATTCTTTGAAGAAAAATAATTTTTAAAAAAAGTTGGCAATTTTTGAGATGCTCTTAACTCCTTCTTTTAAACCAAAGGAAGAGTGAAGTCCTGCTCCTTCTGACATTAGAAGGATCAATCGTTTTTAATCCGCTGGGAGAAAAAAATGAGGATGTAATCCCTGTTCTAACTTGCCCAGCCTTGTGCTTTGTTTTTCCTCCTCCTCCTTCTCATTTGGCTGCTTTCAGAGCTCACGTCCCTTCTCCAACGATTCTTTCATTCCCTCAGGGAGCCGGTGGATGAAGTCCTGCAGATCCCCCCCTCGCTGCTGACATGCGGCGGGTGCCAGCAGAACATCGGGGACCGCTATTTCCTGAAGGCCATCGACCAGTACTGGCATGAGGACTGCCTCAGCTGCGACCTCTGTGGCTGCCGCCTCGGAGAGGTGGGGAGGCGCTTGTACTACAAGCTGGGCAGGAAGCTCTGCAGGAGGGACTATCTCAGGTACGCGACCCTCTCGTTCTGCCCTCCCCCCCCTTCTTGCCGACATTTCAGCTTTGCTTAGTCCTTTAATTAGCACAGCCAGTGAGCAAAGATCCAGAAATAATTCCTTTTTGATTGCTCTTCAACATAAAGCCCAGCAGCTGCTGCAGATGTAAGGCTGCACTGTTTGGTAGCTCAGGTTTATGGAGTCACAGAATCATTCTGCTTGGAAAAGACCTCTAAGATCATCAAGTCCAACCATTAACCTAACTGTACCAACCATACCAACCCTACCAACCATTAACCCAACTCTACCGAGTCCAATGCTTTAACCATGTCCCTCAGCACCACATCTACATGGCTTTTAAACACCTTCAGGGATGGTGATTCAACCACCTCCCTGGGCAGCCTGTGCCAGGGCCTAACAACCCTGTCAGTGAAGAAGTTTCTTCTACTATCCAATCTAAACCTCTCGTGGTACAACTTGAGGCTGTTTCCTCTTGTATTGTTGCTTGTTATTAGGGAGAAGACACAAACCACCTCCCTCCAACCTCCTTTCAGGTAGTTGTAGAGAGTGAGAAGGTCTCCCCTCACCCTCCTTTTCTCCAGACTGAACAACCCCCTGTTCCCTCAGCCACTCCTCATAAGACTTGTTCTCCAAAAATAAAAGAAGGTGGCCCTTACAATAAATGAGACACAATATAGGCTCATATATTTTGTGGGGTTCATGTGTCATGGTTCTGCTGAGGTTCTTCATTTATAGATAAATCCAAACGTTGTCTGTGTTGATTAGGTCACTTAGAGTTGTTTATAGGTTAAATGTGAAATATCTTTTTGGAAAAAAAAGGCACTTTAAATTAAAATGAAAATGTTGCTCCATGTTTTGTGCAAAAGAGAATTACTTGAAATAGTGAAGAATATAGTAAGAACCCCCAGGACCTTGGGCTTGTTGGCATTCATTGGTGTGCACAGACATTACCTGATAGCTCTGGGCAAAGCAGTGTCAGTGTGGGACTCTGGCAAGTGGAAATGGGAAAAAGGTGATGAATTTCAACAAGCTCCCCCAGAGCTGCCAATGAACCGGTTCCCCCAAATGGTTTTAAGAAGTTCTGTGCTTCTCCAGGCATTGCCTTGGAGCTGGAAGGTGTCTGAAGCCAGGTGCCAAGAGCAGCAACTGATGAGAGATCGTTTAGTTCTCTCATTTAAGGACACGGTATCCAAGGTAACTGCATTCAATTCATTTTCCTGATGCAGATCCATGTCAGAGATGCTCCATCCCAGTAGCCAGCAGGGCTGCTGGACCTGCCTGGGGCTGAACTTCCTGCCTTTTATCCATTCATTGATCCCTGTCTTTTTCTGCATCCCTGATGAAGTTCTCTGGGACACTCCAAGCAGAAGGAGGCAATGTCCTGTACACTCACTGCAAAGCCTCAGCCAGCACAGGGGAGTTTGACTGCACTGAGTTGGATCCAGTGCATTTGTAGGGTTCTGAATAGACAAGAATTTACCCCTTTTCCTGAATCAGATCCTACAGTTACACCCATTGCAGGTATTTTCATTAACATCTCTCTGCTGGTCTGTTTTGCCAAAGTTTATAAGTAGAAGGATTAAATTGAGATTAAGACATTTCACAAAAAGTGATAACAAAGGATTTTTACATTTGTTATTACAATTAAAGTGCATTAATCTGTGCTGTGCTGCTTGGGGTACCATTTCTTTCAGTGGACCCCTGACACGTCAGGAGGTCTGTGGTACCACATTAGTGCTATTTGATATTTTTTTCAGCTAGGCTAATAAAAACTAAAGCAAAATACCCGTGAGTTCCTAATTACCAGTGGGAATTTTGCTAAGCAGAAACTAGGAACTGAGTTTTGCTAACGGGACCACCCTGCATCCACAACATCTGGCAGTGATCCCGTGTTAGTTATACTTTCCCAATGCTTTTCATCCTAAAATGTACTTTCTTGCCGTTGAATTCAACGTTTTTATTTATGTAATCAAACAAAACAGAATATCTTCCCTTATTAATGAGAAGATTGGCAACCTTTGTGTAACCTTAGCATTACTTTCGTTGGGCAGAAGTAAACACTGACATCTCCTGGTAGATGAAAGAAACGACGTATTTTCCCCTTAACGGTCTCAATTTAGTGGGTATTTTTTCCAGTTCAGAAGATGCCATGAAGCAGGCACAGCACAGGTAAGAGATGTGTAAGAGGTAGAAAAACTCTTTCCAGAATTAATGTGTAAACTTAGAAGTCAAACTCAATAGATGTCTACTTTGTCTAAGAAATAGATGTCTAGTTTGTAGACAACACCATGATGAGCTCAGCAGGGTTCGTCAGTGTGGATTAAAGAGAAGTCCAGATCATATTACAGAGCCATCCAGATCATAAAATTGCTTGGGCTAGCAGAAGTATCTAGAAGGTCTTAGCATGTATCCATCCAAAACCCACCAGGAGTGACTTCATGGATGTTTGAGTTGGAAAGAATCTCCAATGTGGAGGGAACGACAAGAGAAAGGGGAGACCATGGCTTGTGTCAACTCCTTTCCATAAACTACAAGAGTAACAGTTGAAGATAGGCAAACTTCTCCAGCAGAAAGGTAGTTTCCAGTGGTCACAGAAGTGGAATTATTGGTACAGCACAACTTTATGCTGTGGTCTGGGGAACCTTTACTCCTCCTGAAGCTGCTCAATAAGGTTGTTGATCAGAGAAGTCAATTATATTGAAAATAGTTGAGGACCTTGGACTTCCTACTTCAATTTCTGGTATTGCAAAGTTTAGAGTTCTGCTTGGCAGCTTTCCAGGTGACCTCTGTGTAACCTGGCAATGCTGTGACTAACGGATGGAGGCCCTGATGTTGTGTTCTTGTTTTGATTTGTTTTTTCCCACCCCCCCAGAAAAGGAACTCTGCTTACTTCTCTGCTGTTGTCGTTTTAGGCTCTTTGGCCAAGATGGCCTCTGCGCCTCCTGCGACAAGAGAATCCGGGCTTATGAGATGACCATGCGGGTGAAGGACAAAGTGTATCACCTTGAATGCTTCAAATGTGCTGCTTGCCAGAAACATTTCTGTGTTGGGGACAGATACCTCCTCATCAACTCAGACATAGTGTGTGAACAGGACATCTATGAGTGGACTAAGTTAAATGGAATGATCTAGCAAAGACATGACTCCGTGGTCTACAAAAGACATCTCATGGGTGACACCGCTGCATAGCTGCAGTGAGGAGACCAACACTGGAGCTTTGGGCTTTGGCTAAAATGGGGGGAAAACACCACGGAGTCGGCCCTTTTCAGGCAGTGCTATGTAGAATCTAAACTACACCTAGGTGAAGAAGGGAGATGGAAGCACTAGTAGATAGACTGACTTCTCTTATCAAAGGTGTATGGACCATAACTAACGTCTGCCACGTGGGCGAGAGCTGGGGAACAAACCCAACGGGATAACGAATTCTCCCAACTGGAAAAAAAACCCATAGGGACTTCTGTAAAGAGATGTGATGACTCTGTCACCTGCAGACTAGGATTGTGCAATTGAATTTGCTTTTTGTCTTGTTTTAGTTACTGAGTTTAGACAACAGCTCCTAATGTAGACATGAGGAGGAATACTGGAAGAAAAGGGCCATCATGTGGTCATTCTAAAGGGCCTTACACTCCGGGTAGGAAAAAAAGAGGGAAGAGGGTGGGAGTTATTTTTGCATGGATTTTTTTTTTTTTCTTTGAGAATGAACAGTGCATCCCCTAGTCCCAAACTCTTCTTAAAAAAAAAAATCCTGCTGAATTCTTGTTTTTGGGCACTGCTGTTTAAGGGTGAGATGTTCCACAGATCATTTCTATACAAATATAAATCTAAAGAGTTGTTCAACTATTTTATTAACTTAGATTATATCGATAAAATATTTGTTGTGTGTAGTAAGACTCTGCAGCTTTAATAAAAATAACAGAAGATTTGGGTGTTGTTACTTCTTTTGTCAGACTTTTTGTTTGTATTATTTATCTTTTTGTTTCTACACTTGGTCTACAGCTGCTGCCTGCTGGGTTCACTGAAGGTTGAGTTTCAAAGCAGTAGTGTGAGAACATTGAGGTCTCAAGAAGCCTTGTAGACTTCTTCATGCTAAGGAGAAATCAGATATTGTTGTAGGAGAAATAATCAGATAGTGTTGTGTGACACTGAGGTTCTTTGGTGTTTATGAGGAAGTTTTAAGGCTGGTGGCCCACAGAGCAATACATCTGGGTGCTACTTGGCAACCAAGACAGAGCCTATCTGATCTCAGAGGAGATCAGATCATTTAAGATTAGGGTCTCCTAGAACAGTAGCTTATCCTGATTTTGCTCTGGATTATTGAATCGAGCATAATATCACTAGAGCCAGTCAATACCTGTTGGTATTTAGAATTAAGTTCTGAGCCTTTCCTGCACTGACTGTTGTCACTTGCATCTTAAGGAAAAGGAAGTTTCTTAGCACTGTAGGAACACCAAGAACATGAGAAATACTCTGGTCAGCCAGAAGTGGACATTTGGTATCTTAGTCCCACAGAGACAAGTACTGGGTGTTCAGGCAATAAGTAGTGACCTCCACATGAGGCCTTTCCAACTTGCAGAAAGGTCCAACCAATCTTGTGTGAACTTGCCTTCAGACCCCTCTGCCTCCCACTGACCCCTAGACCCATTCTCCATGAGTTTGCCTAGTCCTTTTCTTTGATTCTTTGGGCTCCATAAAGTCTCAAAGCAATGACTTTCACAGGTTAATTCTATGCTGTGCTTATTTCATAACCTGTTGTAACTTCATTGGTTGACCACCATATAGATATAGATGATCTTAAAGTCCCTTCCAACTCAAACCATTCTGTGATTCTGTGATAACGACTCATCATTTCCTATCACTTTTTTTTTCACTATTTTTGACTTTAAGGACCTATATCATAGAATAACAAAATATTTTGGTTGGAAGGGACCTTTAAAGGTCATCTAGTCCAACCCCCCTGCAGTGAGCAGGGACATCTTCAACTAGATCAGGTTCCTCAGAGCCCCATCCAACCTGACCTTGAATGTTTCCTGGGAAGGGGCACCTGCCACCCCTCTGGTCAAACCTGGGCCAGTGTTTCACCAGCTTAATCATAAAACATTTATTCTTTATATCTAGCCTGATCTCCCCTCTTTTAGTTTAAAACCATCACCCCTTGTCATATCACAACAGGCCCTACTAAAAAGTCTGTCCCCATCTTTCTTAAAAGCCCCCTCTAAGTATTGAAAGGTGGGAATAAGGTCCCCCTGGAGCCTTCTCTTTCTCCAACTTGTTTTTTCTGAGATGAACAATCTAAGTTTCTTCTTGTATGAAAGAAGGAACCTCTGATAGTCTGTTTCCCATCTCTGTATGTTTTCTAGTTCTACGTTAGTGTCACTACAACTGTGACAAACATACTAAACAAATGAAGCTCATAGCACAGCTAAACAAGTCTGAGAGTCCACTTGGCATGTCCATTCACCCTGTCAGTACTAACATGTAAGGAACAGAACCTAAGCATAGGGGCATCTATTTGATTATTTCCAATAAACTTGTCACCTCAGGGTTCTCTCATCCAAGTGGCACTACCAATCAGTGACAACAGTTTGCATCTTACAATGGATATTCTGAGAGGTCTTTTTTCTTTTCTCACTTTTGTTGTCACAGCTAGCACTGGGGACAAATCCTTTACATCTTCGTACCAGTCAAGTTGGAATCTCTACATAATGAGATCATGCTTGAAAAGCAGAGCTTGAGGGCTCTGCCATGTAGCTCTTCCCAAGTGATATGCTGACCTCTGCAGGCCACAGGCAGCTGGTTAATTGTCATTCTTAGCATAAAATGTACCCCTGCCAGCACAGGCGAGCAAGCTCTGTACTCCAGGAAACTGCACTATCATCTCTCTTCACCCTCAATGGCTCCTTGCAACTACTTGGTCCAGCTAGACATGAAATCTCAGTATCCCTGCTGATTCCCACAGCCTGGTGGATGTAACCAGGACACTAACACGGAGCAGAGGTGCACAACACACAGTGAGCTCTGCATCAGAACCAAGAGCTTCATGGCAGGTGCCTCTAGAGCTTTCCAGGTCATCATGCCCTGCCATGTCACTGTGATGTCTCTCTCAGAGTCCCTTTTTTTCACCACTTCTTTCCCTGAAAAAATACACCTCAACAGCACTATTGTAGGAGCAGGGCAGAGGAGCCCTTATGGCTCCATGAATGTCTACTAGTTGCCAGCCTGTAAAATGGAGATAATACCACTTATTCTGTAAAACATCATTTAGAACTTCCTAGTGGAAATGCACTCATTCTTTCGTGTCAGGTATCATTTATACAGGAAAACACATTTTTAAGCCTAAATGTATATATTTGTGGTAGGATGCTGCAGGGTGCACAGTGGACGTTGTTGTTTTAAGACCAGCAGGTAGGTTCAGGCATAAGGTGAACTGGAAAATGACAACTTGGGCCAGAAGAAGAGCCTCCATTTGACCAGTGGTGTTACTCTACCTGTATATTTATACCAGTCTGTTGGTGGACTTCTCCCTGCCAGATTCATAACTCTTGCTCTGCAGATCCAGGAGGAGAGAGAACAGATTCCTCTTGGAACTTGTGCGACCAACGCTTCACCTCCGTCCTCCTCTCAAGTATGTGAGGACTCTCTCCTGAAATCACAAGAAAATAAGATGTTCCAAAAACAGTGGCAAAAATAAAAGCAAAGACATTTATAGGCCTAGGCAAAAAACACAATAGTGCTGAATATGACTTCATCAGCTGATGTTCCAATGCCTTGTCCTTTATATGTTTTCAATATCAGCAGTATTTTAAAAGGCTTATCATCCTTCAAGATTTCCCTTCTTTGTCCCCATTATTCAATGTCAGGGCAGGCAGATGAGAGCATTACCATCCATATCACTTTTTTTAATCCCACGTCCTTGAATAAGGACAATAAGAACCCCACATAATAGAGTTTTCAGCAGAGGGAGTAAATGGGAATCGGTTGTTAATTTGATACAAGATACAGAAGCTGTCTCTCCCATCTCTTTTTCTCCAGGTAATATGTGCCTCCAATTGTCATTATACCCAAGAATCAAATTATTTGAATTCTGGACACATCAGCACAAAACTGAAGACTCCCTGCCAATCCCATAGCCTGCCTGGAAGAGAACATCAGAGAGCATCATTCATTTATACGACTGCCAGCCTGAGACTGTAAATTCAGAAAACAAGAAGGCCTCAGGTGCTGCACTTTAACACATCTTTCTGCTCCTGCATCACCCCCCCTCATCACCCCCATCACACCCAGGCTAACATTTTCTCTCTGACAGGCTTTCAAGCCTCTGCCAGTGTGAGCACAGACCCTGTATGGCCTGAATGGGGATTGAAGATCAGATTATGAAGTATATTAATTGATAACAGTCACTTGTGGCTTTGAAGGAGATTCATGACACTTGGAAAAATAATTTACAAAGATTGTTTTTGCTGTAAAATAGACAGTGCAGCATCAGCTTATTTCACCTGCAGCAGGTTGATCTCTTTCATAGAGCACGCTGCACTGCAGGCAGAGGGAATTTTAATGGACACTGGAAAAAAATTATCTCTTCCTCTGGTCCACGACAAGACAGGAACCATAAAAAGGCACAGAAAAGAGTGATTGAGATATGATATCAGAAAACATTTAAGGAACTATAATTAAATTAAGATTCAGAAGCCTGTCACTGAGATGAAGATTAAACTGGCAGAAAGTTGAACTTTGTTTGAAGCAACTTGTTCCCTCCCACTGTGGGTTGTTTTGTACCAGGCTAATGAGAAGGCACATCTCTGAAAGGTTCCTAATAAACCAGCAGATCTCTGATAGTTGATTAATCAACATATTTTGCAGAGGTTCCATTTAACCATGTTCCATTTAACACTTTTCAAGCATCAATGCATTATTCTTTCCTCTGTTAAACTACAAGCCCAGGTCCATAGGTGGGGAAACTGAGGCACAAAAGGAGCATGACCTGCTTAAAAATCACCCAGTAACTCACCCAAACTTCTACAAGAGCAGAAGTGAGATCTCTTGGCTTGAGTGTGCCTGTTCAACCATGGCCCATTTGGCAATCATTGACAAGGCAGGCATGGACACCTCATGGCCTGACCTCTCTGACAGTGGGGATCTCAAATACACTTTGAACACCAGAGAGCAGTCTCCAATAGCATCTTATATGGATGTTTTCTATGAATTTTAAGCTCCCTTATCTGCATCCTTTGCCAACAGCAAAAGGATGATCAAAACCCTCCCATTAAACTGTTTCTCTATTAAAAAAATATTTTTCAAATATTTAATTTTTGGGGGGTGAAAAACAGAGCAGGCATGAAAATCCCCTTTGAGGCTTTCAGGAGAGAGATTTTCTTTTTTTAAATGAAAAGGTCGAATACATTTTTTGCTGAATGCTTCCTGATCATCTCTGCTCTCTCTGGCACATTCTGGTTGGATTTATGTATCAGTGTAACACAGTGAAGCCTGGAACCCACTGTGAGGAGTTTGATTTCTGTGGAGATGCTGGAACTGGGGTGGCAAGGAGGGAAGCTGTGACAGTAGTGTCTGGGGTAGTGAAATGTAGCTGTTGCTCTGCAGTGTTGAGAGAGGAACTACATTTTAAAGCCAAGATTGAAGAGAAGTAACTCCTTTTTAATTCAGTAGCTCTGTTCACGTGATTGCTGAGATGTTTCCTCTTCAGGAAACATCTTTTGGTTTTGGTTTTTTTTTTGTTTTGGTTAATCATTGCAGCCCTCTGTCTAGAAGACAAAAAAGTAAAAGCATTTCTCTTGCATGAAAGCTACCAGAAATGTTTTCCAGGCTACTGATGAAATTCTACAAGACATACAGTCTTCAGTCTGACAATAACCTGAAGGTCCTTGACAGCTACCCAAAAGAGTGCTTAGACATCATATTGACATCTCATTTAAAAGATCTAAGACCTGCAATCATCAACCTACAGATGCTTTACACCACCAGGAAATTCTTGGTTGGCCCATAAGACAAAGCTCCACCACAACATGGTTACATGTTTTTGCAGTTGGTAGGTGTGAGAGAGGGATGAATGAGCCACGGTGCAGTTGCCTTGGAATTCTTGGAGCTGGACCAGCAGTGAATTTGACCCAACATGCACGAGAAGCGTGTTGTCCAGCTGATAAGGGAACTGAGAACATGCATCAGCAAATACAGTTTGTTTATCCCGTAATAACTGGTTTTGGGTAGTACAAGCAAAAAAAAAAAAAAAAAGAGTCTGGGGCTGCACTAGAGAGATAAGAGCTCTGACCAAAAGGACGACCAAAGGTCGCACCAAGCCTCCTGGAAACTTCAAAAGAAAAGCCTTTGGTGGGAATGGATGACTAAGGGAATTGCAAAGGGCTTCTGGAGTCTTTTATCTTTGTGTTACCTCCTCAAATCCAGCTCAACAGTTCAGCCACTTATTGTTGCTATCATCTGATGACTGCAGGCTGGGCTCAGCCTTGGTCCTGCTGCACAGGTGTTTGTAGCCAAGGAACTCCACCACTGTGGCCACGCTAAGCTGGCTGCCTCATTAACAATCTCAGCTAATAAGCTGAAGAAAGTGTGTGGAGCTGGAAAGTGAGCTGCTGTCTGGTTCCTACAGATGGGTTTTTTAAAGTCAGGAAGGACTCAATAGCAGCAGAATTTTCTCTAGGGGTGCCTCATTATTCTCCATGTTCCTCAGGTAAAGAAAGACCTTTTGAGTTCTCACATAAACCAACCAGGACTTCCCATGAGATCATTAAATATTCCTTCAACCCTTGCTTTCAGAGGGGTCTTTCATGCATCCCTTTGTCCATGAATCATGTCATTACATCATGAATCACACACATTGGAAATGTTTTAAGTGTATGAAATTATAGACTGAAAGTACAGTGTGGCCAGCAGGTCAAGGGAGGTGGTTCTCCCCCTGTACTCTGCTCCTGTGAGACTCCACCTACAGTACTGTGTCCAGTTCTGGAGCCCCTAACACGAGGAGGACGTGGAGCTGTTGGAGCAAGTCCAGAGAAGGCCACAAAGATGATCTGAAGGCTGGAGCAGCTCTGCTCTGGAGACAGGCTGAGAGAGTTGGGGTCTTTCAGCCAGGAGAAGGCTCCAGGGAGACCTTATAGTCACCTTTCAGTACCTGGGGGGGGCCTAGAAGAAAGCTGAGGATGGACTTTTTGTAAGGGCATGGAGTGATAGGACAAGAGGTAATGGCTTTAAACTGGAAGAGGGTCAATTTAGGTTGGACATTAGGAAGAAATTCTTTGCTATGACAGTGGTGAGACACTGGGCCAGGTTGCCCAGGGAAGTTGTGGCTGCCCCATCCCTGGAAGTGTTCAAGGCCAGGTTGGATGGGGCTTGGAACAACCTGGTCTAGTGGGAGGTGTCCCTGCCCATGCAGGGGGGGTGGATCTAGATGATCTTTAAGGTCCCTCCCAATCTAAACCATTCCATGATCCTACAACACACACTCCTGAGGCTTTATGACTGCCTTTTCTGATCAAGTTGAATTTGAAATCAGCAATCTTGGTCTCCTGTGATCTTTGTCCATGCTAGCCTGTGTCAGTATTAATCCAGCACACACAAAACCTGAAAGCAGGCACTCATATTGCTGGCTGGTGATGAAGGCACCTACTGATTATCCACTACACTGAGTTTCTCTTCTACACTATCAGCTAAATCAAATGTATTAACTCTTGGAGGCCTTTCTATGCTATTCATGCACTGTAAAGTAAGTAAACTTTATTTTTTGGTACTTAGGTTACTGTTTACATATGTAGCAGTATCTTATATTTGATTTATGTGAAGAGGGTAACACAGAAGGAAAACCAACTCTGAGCTGAGCAACCCTGGGAAAGAATAAAACATGGGTATGCCAGTTTGTGTCAACATGGAACCTTTCATCCAAAGAAAAAAGCCCAGTCTACCAAAATTGGTCTCTAAGTGGGGTTCCAAACTCTGCAGACATACATAAATATTTTAGACCCCTTTCAGAGCTAAGAATCTGAGACAAAAAGATTTGCTAGTAAATAAAGACAAGGCTGAAGTCACAGAGCACCTTGGCTCAGAGCTGTGCCACACAAGATAGGAGCAGACCAGCGGTGGCTTTTTGACAACCTTAGGCAACCAGGGCAGACAAGAGCACCCATGTAGGGCTGTCTGACAGTTCCAGATAGACCAGCCACAGTTTTATTGTCACAGTGCTTCTTCCCTAGCTCATCTCTGCATCAGGACCCACATGGGTCAGAGTCACAAGGACATGAGGCTCAAATTTAGCTGGCACCCTTCCATGCTGAGGGACCTGCCTGCATTACTGCACATGGCCCATCTTGTAGGGTCCAGAAGGAGGAAAGCTGGGAGTAGATTCCAGCTACAAGTCTTTCCCTGTAACCACTAAATAAAGTCCATTGGCTGGATATTTGGAGATTCCTTTGACTTCATTTGACCTTGGAGCTGTCAAGACTGATTTACCCTCACGGGAGAGAGATTCCAGAGGGGTGGTGGTGTTGGCTGTGCCTATGTGGCTGTAAGGAAGAAGGGATTTTTTAAAAACTGCTGTTTCATTCTTTCAGTAGTCAGCCTGAAGCTGTTCTCTGAGAGGTATCCCACTTGTTACTACATGTCCAACAAGCTCAGATGTAACATGTAGTTCATTCCCACACGCATTTCACTGAAGCTCTGGCTCTGATCCCTTTAGCTACCTCCCTGTCAACTTGCACATCTCCTCTGAGATTTACTCCTGTGAAGCCTGGAAAAGTGATTTGGTTGTGAGTTCATCTGTAAATCTCCCACCCCTCAAAAGAACTGCCCAACTACCTTTGTGGTTCTGAGACTCACTGGAGTCACTCCATGACCAGCTTTCATTTTAAAATTTTCTTACCCTGCTCCCTCAATGCTCTTTATTACAGCCACTCATTGTGCTCTGGTTCATTTTAGATCATAAGATTTCAAGCAAAGGTCATTGCAGAGCTGTTCCTGTGAAGCCCTGACCTTATTGCATCTTTGTAAAGAACAAACCCAATAATAATAGTATAATAACAACATGAATTTTCTGGTCCTCAGCTTCTTTCTTGCTACCAATTCCCTAAGCTTCTCAGTTTTGCTCATTTATTATTGTTCATTTAGAGCACTAAGAAGCTGATCTTGTGAAATCTAGACCATCCCCTGACCAAAAATCTCTGTGCATTGGGTTAATTCCAAGAGACACTCAGCACCTGCTGGTAAAGCTCCCTAGTGTGTCATTTCATTGGATTTTCAGTAACAATAAATGAAGGATTATAGAAGCCTCACCATCTTTCAAAGCTTCAACAGGGGGTTTGTGAAGCCATCTGAGAGATTTTCAGCCTGAGGAATATCTCTAATGTATTTAGCCCTTTGGGCTCTAAGACTGGTGATAATTGAAGAAAAATTAAGCTCCAATGTTCAAGTGGAAAAGACTCTTCATGTCTAGGTTGAGCTGAAAAAAATGCCATGATAACTTACTTATTTCCACAGTTGGTATGGAAATACCACCTCTCTGGGCAAGCTGTCAGTTATTTAATGGAGAATGCAAAGCCTACTGTGGGTAAAACATTTAAATGCTACAATTTTAAGTGGTTTTTTGTTTGCTTCATCTTCAACGGGATCCAGTTGCTCAGAAGCCCATCCAACCTGACCTTGAATGTTTCCAAGGATGGGGCTTCTACCATCTTTCTGGGCAGACTGTGCCAGTGTTTCACCAACTATTATCTAATAGTTACTCTTGCTGAGCAAAGACATTTTGTTGAGCTTGAAAAGCTTCACCTGTGACATCTTGAGTTTGACACACTTTCACTCAAGGTCTCTGTGGGCTAGCTGATGGCTGGAAGCTGGTGGGTCTGTGGTGTGTGGCTCAGGAGATGATGTTGCCCTTAAGATGTAACACTTTTTTTTTGTTTTAATGGTACTCATCTCAGTCCCTTTATTTTCCCATCTCGATGTACCGTTACCTTTCTAATTTCAGTCCTAGTGGATTTTAACCATTCATTAGAATCACCCTATAGAGGCTGATGATATGAGCAGGTTTGTATTTGTCTTGTTAGTGCTACTCTAACATTAATTCTTGTTCCTTTGGTAAACAGAAGACTAGAAGGCAACTGGAACAGGCTGCCCAGAGAGGTTGTGGAGTCTCCTTCGCTGGAGACATTCAAAACCCTCCTGGACAAGTTCCTGTGTGATGTGCTCTAGGTGACCCTGCTCTGGCAGGGGGGGTTGGACTAGATGATCTTTCGAGGTCCCTTCCAACCCCTAGGATTCTATGATTCTATGATTCAATTGCAAGGAATCTGATGTTGGAAATAGTCAGTACTCTCCTCTTCCAAGGATGTCCACGGTCTAACAGGACATACCCACGTGAAGATTTGGTGGTGCAAGTGCTACAGCTGAACATGACTTATTTTTCTCTTTCAGGAAAGCAAATTAAGCAGCTTGATGTCTTAATAGTCTTTAAAAGCAAAGCATAGCTTCATGTGCACGTCTATGTCCCAGACTGCCTGAAATGTTGACAAGATGGGCTCCAGCCAGTTGCCTAACCACAGGAGTGAGACACCATCTGGGATGCTGCAGGGTAACAGGGACACCCGCCCAGGACTTGCAGATGGCCACACGCCGGCGAGGCCTGTGCTGTACCGGAGCAGAGCCTGAGGGCCCGGTGCCTTGAGCTCCCCAAGACGTGGGGCGCCTCCTTCACCGCGGGGCCTTCACCTCACGTCCTCCGTGTGAGACAAGTGGCCCTATGGGACACGTTTAACCGCCGAAATGGCACAGGGTGTTGGAGATGGCCGTCTGTCCCGACCCTGCCTTTGCTCAGGGGGATTCCACGGAGTGCGGGGTGCGGGGTACCGCGAGGCCCGGTCCCCCCGCCCCGGGGCTGAGCGCTGAAGAGAGGCGCGACACCGCGCTGAGATGCCGCCGCCCTGGGCAGGAGGCGGGAGGGCCGCGGCCGGCAGGGGGCGCTGCGGGCCGATCACCACCCACCCCCGCCCCGGCGGCTGACAACGGAGCGGCGCGAGGGGCGGGCGCGTCCCCGGCAGCGGGCGGCGGAGCCGTGGGACGTCTGGCAAGATGGCGGCGCCCCTGGACATGGAGCCGCCAGCTCTCAGCCTGGAGCTGCTGCCGACCGACCCGCTGCTGCTCATCCTCAGCTTCCTCGACTACCGGGATCTGATGAGGTACGGGCCGGGTCAGGGGCTCCGCCGGATCCGTCTGAGCGGCGCTGCCAAGGAAGGGAAGAGAGGGCCGAGCCCGGCCTCGGCGGGGGGTGGCGGAGGCAGCGCCGGGCCGCGGGGCGGGGCTGAGCGGGTTAGAGGGGCCCCCGCTCGGCGGGGTTGACGGGGCCGGAGGCCCGGCGAGCGCTTGCGGGGTGATTCGGGGCCGGCTGCCGGGGTCAGCGGCGGGTGGGGGGCGGGAGGAGGTGGCGGTTGGAGCCTGTGGGAGCGGGGGGAAGCGCTGTGGAGGAGGCGGGCTGCCCTGGGCAGGAGGCTGGGTGCCGCGCCGGGAGCTGCCGGCAGCTCGGGTTTGCACAACTTTTCGGTACAGGGTCGGGGCAGCGGGCTGGGAGGGCTGTTACAGCTGGTAAAGCGCTTCCACAGCGCTCGCCGCTGCGTAGGAAAAGGGTTTAGTTTGTTCTGGAGGAGCTGCTATGCTATGTGGAGGACATCTCTAAAGCACCGTTCCCTGCGAGGAACAGGGGGGGGTTCGTCTTTTTAAGCAAAAGGGAATGTACCCTGTTCTTTTTCTCTCTTCTATTACATGTTGGGGTGTTTGTTTCTTAGCTACTATTTAGATATTAACCAATAACTGAATTTATGAAATCAGTAATTATCTGAAACTTGTGTTATCTATGGGTAAACAAAGGGCGGTCTCGTTGCTAATAAATATATTCAATTAACTGAATGAGCTGTTGTGTGAGGAGAACCAAATGAAGTGAAATAGGACTTGTCAGGCAGAAAATCGTGAATGAAAGTTGCAAACTCCTCTTGGACGCTTTACTGGATGGTTGAAGAGTTAAGAGTCATACAGTGAAGACCAGAGTGTGTTTCTAGGTAAAACCATACCAGGGGAATAGAAGCACTGGCAGTGATTGAAATCACAGTATTTAATCAAAGAGGGAGGAACCTGTGTGAATAAAATAGGGTATTAGCGAAATGGTTTTTGTTTGGTGTTTTTCTCCCTAAAAAATACTAGTCAATCAAGGGGAATTCTTTTGGAAGAGCAGAAAAAAAGAGATTAAGCATAAGCAAAATTTACAAAAATTGTTATGAGTCCAGTATGGATAATTATAGTTGATAATGATGTGGTAAAGGCACTGCCTATTTTTGTTCTCTATTTAACAAAATGAGATGCATTTTGCTGTGCAAGGACAGTTAAATACTGTGCAGGCTTCTTTTTTATAAGGTCAGTAATGGTGGTTTTGCATAACTGGGTGTTTGTAATACTCAAGAGTGTTAATTGATGAAATCTCTAGGTTGTTAACATTTGTTTTAATGACGTATATATACCCTGACCATTACAAACATTGCAGTTTCCCCAGTATTCCACAGGTTGCTTAGTCTGGTGATGGCTGTGAAATAATGAAAAAGCTGACAGGTGACCAGATATTTATGTAATTAATGAGACAGGCTTAAATTGCATCTTTATCATGTTTGAAGCCACATGTTGCTGTGATGCCACAGTGACTTCTTTCCTACCAAAAATTGCAGGCTTGATTGATAAACACCAATATAATAGATTTCTGCAAGGGCTTTGACTTTGGGATATTACTATTACACCCCCCTCAGAAAAAATAATTAAAATCCCCATGTCATGAATGAAGGTTTTGCATAACCAGATGTCAAGGTTTGAAGGTAATGTGTTTATGTCTCTGTGTCATTGTAGAGGAGAAATGTAACAGCAGGGCATACAGGAGAAAAACTTTACTTTGTTGAGGTTGATTTCAAAATACTAAACCAATTCCAGTTTAAACAGCTCTTAGGGGATGTTGGGGAGGAAGGAAAAATGGCTTGAACAAGTAAATATGAATAATTCTGTAGTGTCAGTCCAAGATGTTTTCACCAGCCCTGGACTTTGGCTGATTTTACTTATCAGATACAAGACTGAGAGGCACCTTTATTTCAGGATGGAACTACATCCATTTACACTGTTGCCCTTTCTTACTTACCAATTTCTGAACTACACTGAAAAAACCCCACAAAGCAGTAACTGGAAGTTTAAGTTTGGTTACCTCATTTAGGGTATTTAGATGTTAATCACAGCCATTAAAACACACATTAACTCTTAGAACAATCTACCAGAGGAAGAGTTGTTGCCACATCTAAATTGGTGGCATCTTTGGGAAGTTTCTTTAAAGCATAACTGATAATTCAACTCAAGCATAGAAGAAAAAAGGTTTATTGTCTAGTGGTCAGGGTACATTGAATGAGGCTATAATTTATCTTAAATTCTATCTATCTTTGAATCACATGATCGTTCCCTGACTGCCCTCTCACCTCTGCATGTTGCTCATGCTTTGCCACACATTCTTTTTCATATAAATACACTGAAATGTCTTGCTGTCAATACCAGTTGTGCATTCCTGGAAGGCTTTATAACTGTAAAAGTAAATATGGGAACAGTCTGTATTTGATGGCACCTCCATCACTGTTTCTAAAGCCCAAGTTAGCAGGCATATAGGTTAGCTTTTGCTATCTCCTTGCATCAAGCCAGGACCAACTTAAATGATTTCTGAGGACAGTTTTGGACCTATAGCCTACAAGTTTTTTTTTTAATACTGCATTTGCAATAGTGCTGCACAGTGCTGGATATGGTTCTTTTTAACCTCCTGAGGTCGCAATGTTACCTGACGTGCAATGGCAAGAACTTATGTTTATATGGTCTTCATTGGAGTGAGCTTGTAGTACTTACTTCCAGGCCTTTCATCCTTTGTGTTTTTCTTGTGTCTGTTTCTGGTAATGAAGTTTGCTATTTAAAACAACTTAAAGTGGAAAGTAACTTTGTAATACTCAAACTGTGACGTTTCTGTAGCTTACTGAGTGAGCTTTTGGAAGTGTGGAAAAGATAAGGTAGAGACTGATAGTGCAGATAAAGTGATTTAAATCATGGTAACTAGCCTGTGCTACTGGAATGCTAACTGCTGGTGGAGTGAAGTCACTCTGGAACCTTTGAGACAGTGTTTAGGATGGGATAGGTCTACAGGATGACCTGCTTTACAAAATTACTTGATTGCTGACAATTCTCAAACTGTGTAGAAAAATAGTTCACAACTTACACAGCTGTAATAATGACATTTAACCATTGTAAGCTCAAGTCTAAAAAGGAAAGCTAGCTAACTTTCAAACTCTGCATTTATTTCATGAGAATGCAATGTGTAATGTACTGGTCGGTATTTATCCCTGTTTATTTTGCTACTCTTTTGCAAGCAAATGTAATGATTTTATATTTATAGTTGCTGCTATTTAAGCCGAAGATTAAATCAGCTATCAAGCCATGATCCATTGTGGAAAAGACACTGCAAGAAATACTGGCTCATTTCAGAGTAAGTGTGGTTGTTCCAAGTGGTTTTTTTTCTCTGAAAATAAGGCTTATGTTACTGTGCTGTTTATGTCCATGTTACTTCTAGTAACTCAGAGACTGAATTGGTGTTTACCAGCTTCAAATCAATGAAAGGTTAGAGGCATCAAAATGTTGGTTTCCTACAAAAGCCTCATGAATGTACAAGTGTTGAAAAGTTTTATGGATGGATAGAGAAGAGGTGCCCTATTAGTGTGTAGGCTGAAGGAAAAGCTGCAGTTTGACCTTATCAGACATCAGATACTCTATAGAGAAAAGCAAAATTCTGAGTCCTGTCATTACGAGGGGTACAGCTGGATAGTTGTGTCAAGGGTAGCCAAAACTGGAATCACAGAATAGTTGAAGTTGGAAGGGACCTTCTGAGATCCTCTAGTCCAACTCCCCTGCTCACGCAGGCTCACCTAGAGCAGGGCTGTCCAGGACACATCAACTGTCCTATCAGTGGGCACTGTTGAGAAGACCCTGGCTCTATCTTGACTCCTTCCCATCAGGTAATTGTATGCACTGGCAACATCCCCTGGAGCCTCCTCCAGGCAGAAGGGTTGCAGCTCTCTCAGCCTCTCCTCATGTGAAAGATAATAATCCCATAATAATCTTTGAGGCTCTCCACTGGTCTTGTTCCAGTAGGCCCATATCTTGTACTGGGGAGCCCAGAACTGGACACAGTACTCCAGATGTGGCCCCAGCAGTGCTGACTGGAGAGGAAGGATCACCTCCCTTGACCTGATGGCAACGTTTTCCCTATTGCAGCCCAGGATACTGTTGGTCTTTTTTGCTGTGGGGATGAGTTGCTGGCTCATGGTCAGCTTGGTGTCCACCAAGATTCCCAGGTTCATCTTGGGAAAGCTGCTTTACAGCTGGTCAACCAGCAATATGTACTGGTGTCTGGGATTATTCCTCTCTAGATGCAGGACTTTCCATTTCCCCTTGCTAAACAGGAGATTCTTCTCTGTCTGTTGAGGTCTCACAATGGCTGCATGAGAAGAAGTCAAGCTTTTTAGGCTGACACTTAAATTTATTTTCTAAATGTCCACTTAGTGAGGAAAAAAGTCAGCGAAATCAGAGCTGGAAAACCATCTTCATCAGTAGCTACTCCGACCTCGGCAGATACATCCGGTACTATGCCACACTGAAAAAAGCCTGGGATGACCTGGAGAAATACCTGGGACAGCGGTGTCCTCGGATGATTGGCTCTTTGAAAGGTATGGGGCAACCTGCTTTCTCCACTAGGTTGGCTGAGGTGACCTTGTCATCCTAGGTGTGTGCCTCAATTAGTGGAGCCCTGACAGGTAGATGAGCTTTCCTTCCCCTCCAGTAAATAAGTAACTAGTGCCCAGTTGCTAGTGATGCATAGATTCTCTCAAGATTTCTTTTCAGAGAAGTCAGGATTATTTTTTTTTCTAGTCACCAGTCTATCTTCTTTTCTCTCTGGATAATCAGGAAATGAAGACACTTTTTGCTGCTTTTGTCTTTGGTTGCTGTGACTGATTTTTTTTTTCTGTTTATTATTATTATTATTTAGTTTAATAATCCCATGACTACAAGAACCTGGGACCTGTTGCTGTGATTTTATTTGTGAGGTTTTCTTAACACCTAATTAAACCCCTTTCACATGAAAATGGGCATTTAAACTAAAGCCAAACAAAAAGGAATTACTGGGGCTTTTTTCTCATCCCTGTTGTTTTTTCTCTTACTGTGTTCTTCTAATGAAGGTAAATTAGTGGCCAAACAAGAATTTTTAGATTTGTTTGTGGGTTTTTTTTTCATCCAAGATTGTTTTCAAATGAAGTTTTAGTTTTAATATTTGAAGTACTTCCAGTGATCTAGTTCATAAGACATGCAGTGAGTTTGGGCTTTTCTGATCTAGGGACAAAGTAGCTCTTCCATTTTCAGCTGTACTTCAGTCTTCTGTGTGAAACTGACAGACCAAGATGTTTGATTTAACATGACCTGTGAAATTAAGAGAAATCTATAGACAGTGATCTCTTCCCTGTGTAAATCTTGCATCTCTCTTGGCTTGCTGGATAGTGCCTGATTCTTAAGTTGTGCTAAGTATTTGTGAATAACAGAACATGGTTAGAACTTACTGGGTTTTTTAAAATTTTTTTTGTTGTTTTGTTACTTCTAAGTGATAGTGAAGGGGAATGTCTTTTTAGGGGAAGGCCAAGAGAGTTGTATGTAGCCTGAGCTCTTTGTCTAACACAGGCTATAGTACTTGATGTAGATATGGATGCCTTGATTTCTGTAACTTCTGTGTTGAAAACACAGACTTCACTCAGATGTACAGAGCTACTCAATTGTCAGTCAACTACTTTTGTTAATAAAATGGAAAGTATCTGTGTTGGAGATGTTGAAACTACCAAATTCTAACCACAGTTCTACTTTCAAAATCCTCCCAAGGAATTTGAAACAATGAAGCTTCTCTTTGTTTACAGAAAGACAAAAATAAAATTCTAAATTTCCACACTTGTATAGTGATGGCAAGTTGTAGCAAGAGCTCTTCCACAGCTTCCACCTTCTCCCAGAATCACAGAATTTTTGATACCATTTGCACGGAATCTTGTTTCAATGAATTGTCCGATTATGCCATATAAAAATGATAATTAATGTGAAAAGGGTTAAAAAAAAATACCACCCATAAACCCTTGACTGAAACAGACTACACAGGCCACCTGGTTGATCTTGGGTAGAAGTGAGGGTGCAGAAACCCCCTCAAGTGTCCGGGGAGGTGTGTAAGGGTAGTTACTCCCCACTGCCTTCTGTTGATGATGATATATATGAACATCTCCCTGTTAGAACCCATGTATTGCTTCCAACAGCAGATGAATGGTGACTGCAGCCAACATTCCTTTGTTACTTACTGGACTGGAAAGAAGCAACCCTTAGAATGATGAAACAGCAAAATCAGTATTGCCTAAAAGTTTTAACTGGGACTTGATCAGCTAATGAAGATACTGTGGGGAGAAGGTTCATTTCACGTTATAAATATTTTCTGCTTAAGTCGGGCACATTGAGATTTTGTTGGATGGAGATTGGTGCTGTATGAAATAATCAGTTCATGGAATCAGCTTCCTTTCAAATTGATGTAGCATTCATTCTGTGCCACCTAGCTTACAATAAAGTCACCAAATACTGACATTGAGTCCATGTTAGTTTGATCAAGGCACTTAAAATTCCACCCTTTGTGTTTGGAATACTTGATATTTAGTGATTCTGGCCACTAACATGAATTTAATCGGTGGAAGATTCCTGAGACCATTCTAGTAGACAGCTGCAACCCAAAGTTGAACTGAATTTATCTTGCTTTTGCATGTCTGTTAGTTCACTTTCTCTGAATTGGAAGTGACAAAATACTTTGAAATGTGTATTCCCTTTGTAATAACATAAAAAGAACAGATCCAGGAGGGTAAGATTGCTGGGGCTACTTAAAACTCTTTGGCAGTGGAAAACATGCTGTTGTGTCTAGAATGTAGCTAGTTTTTGCCTCATTTCTAGCCATACAGCTCTGATGACATGATGTGAAATTAAACGTTAAAGGAGAGGTCTTGACACAAATTCTAAAATGCACTTTTGTCAGGAGCAGGCACGATTCCTCCTCCGACACTGCCAGCTCATCCTCTTTCTCTTTGCGCACAGAGAGCGTGCGGGAGGAAGACCTGGATGCTGTGGAAGCACAAATAGGTTGCAAGCTCCCTGATGACTATCGATGTTCATTTCGGATTCACAATGGACAGAAGCTAGTTGTTCCTGGGTAAGGAGTGAAAGTTATTCATTCCTTTTGTATTTCTTGGGTACTTTATTTATTAAAAAGGTAAAATGGCTGCTGAACGGGATAGATGAAGCGTTAAATGGGTAGTAACTGACGCTTTGAAGTGACCCTTCTAGAACTGGATACCTTCTAGTTTCATGATTTAACCACTTTTTGCTTTAAAATGGTTAGGGAATAACTTTCAAACCAGGGAGTAACTTTAAGTAGAGTCAAAATGACAGTTCTGCAAATCAAGTTTTCTTCCAAGTTTTTATTATTTTATGTGATTTCAGCAGTTAAAAACTCCTTTTACATCAAGGTTAGAAGGCAAGTGACCAAACAGTTTCCTATCTTCCAGCTATCTTCTATGTGATGATGATGAATATTGTTTCATTCTTTCCATGTAGGTCTGGTTGCTTCTGTCTGTCTGCCTTAGTTTTTATACTGAGATTATAATCTCTCTGACTCAATAGTTGTTTTGCTTGTTTATTTCTCAACCTTTTCTCCACAGCACAGAGCACTTTGCTGGCTGTGATCTTGATCGATGACTATTATTGTAGCAGAATGATAGTCTAACTGAGAAATCATGGATGCTTTGATAGTATTGAAAGGAGCTTGCACAAAACTTGAGATACAGAGCACTGGCAATTATTATGATACTATAGGAAGCTGTGTCAGCTGTGAATGGCTTCTCTGAAGTAGTTGCAGATGTGATGGGATAGTTTAAAACAGTGCTTTGGGATGCACAAAACATACAAGGAAGTGTTTGTCTTGGAGCCATCCAACCTCCCTTTGTGAAGGTTGGTGTTGGGAACTAAGAACCTAGTTCAGCACCTGGATGTTAGTCTAATAAGCATCTAGAGCATTCATAGAATCAATGCTTAGAGAAGATTTAAAGCTGTCTTTGCACTGTGAGTGGTCCCTCCTGTTTATCTTTCCTGTTTTTGCTGTTGTCTGTGAAGTCTGATGGGAAGCATGGCGCTGTCGAACCACTACCGCTCGGAAGACTTGCTGGATATCGACACGGCGGCGGGAGGTTTTCAGCAGAGGCTAGGTCTGAAACAATGCCTTCCTCTTACCTTTTGCATTCATACTGGCCTGAGTCAATACATGGCCCTGGAGAGTGTGGAGGGACGAAATAAATACGAGATCTTCTATCAATGTCCAGTAAGGAAGATACGTTTCTATCCGTGAATGTACTTTCTGATGGTTGGTGGGGTCCCTTTGCATGTTCAGATACCTGAAATACTTTACATAGCAGAAAGTGAATACCAAGAGATCATATTAATTTGTTACTTGCCCTTGAGTTGCTATCTGGTTTTCATCAAAACCCACAAGTGAAATGGTTAGTAAGTCAAAGAAATGTACATGGCTGTAGCAATTTCTATAGGTTCATGATAATGAACAACATTCATCCTTATTGGAAAATATTAATTTGTTCAGACTGTGCCAGGTATATACTCTTGTCCCTGTTTCTGTAAGGAAGAAAAGCTTCTCCATTATGGAATATGAGCATCTGTATATATCTCCTGCCCAAGATATGCTAAATGTAAACATAGTACAACAAATGATACCCTCTGGTTTGTAAGCAAAACTTGCTCTCCAGTGAAAGAACAAATTGCTCTCAAACAGCTCCTTTGTAGAACATAATTGTTTTTCATAATTCTTTCAGTATTTTAAGGTAGGTGTGTTGTTGCTAGTGAAGCTTAAGGATATTATACCTCAGAAGATTTTAGCCCTCTTTCTCCTTACGCATGGTGTGACAGCCTCCCCACCCTAAAAAGAAAGCGGGGCGAGTAAAGGGTGTTTCTTGTAAAAAAGGGATCTTCATTGTGCTATGGAGTTCCTGGCTGTTTCCAAAGTATGTAGCAATGAGATTTCTAGGGAATGCCTTGATAATGGATCACTTGAAGAATGTTAAGATTCCCCTTTGCATTATGCCAGGTATTCAAACCTTCCGGATAACGCTGGGGAACTTGGAAAGTTACTTACACGCTTATGTTTTGACAGGCATGTGTGTTTTATATATTTTAATATCTGACTGGGGGTATAATGATATATTAAAGCAGCCAGATTTTAGGATTAGTGAAAAAAGTATTCCCTATGTTATATTTCAGGTGTTGAATTTTAACCTTGGAAGTCCAGTGCTCTCTTTCTAATACATCCATAACCTTCTTTCCCTTTTAGGACCAAATGGCTCGCAATCCATCTGCTATTGATATGTTCATTACAGGTAACACTTTACATATCCTGCAAAATGTTCTAATTGCCCTGTCTAGAAAATGCTTGTCAGTGTGACTTGAACAAAGCGAGTGTTGAGAATTCTGTGTGCTACTTGTAAGACTCTAACCTACTTGAAAACATCAGCAGCTACTTGAAATGAGATGCAGTTTTTCCTCTACCAAAGCTTGCCCTTATGTGTGTCTTGTATACAAATCATTCAGTGCACTAACCTGTCTAACAAGATGAGCAAATCCTTTAAATTAGCCATCATGGGCATGATGTAAGTAGACATTAAATACAACACCCAAGTGGACAGAAAGATTTATATTTTTTTTCCTCCAGTAGTGTTTGCAACCATGGTAGAAATGGAAAATAATTTGTGTCCCTTAATTAAATCTAATCAACTATAAACATAGCAGCAAAAGAAAACCTTTCTGGATTTTTTATTTGCCTGATTGTTTTGTTCAAAGGATAGAGGGGGAAAGGGGAAAACTGTGTAATTGTTGTTTGGTTATGTGGTAATCTCTTGTGTGCATCTGTCTGGCATGTACATTGACTGGAAGAGTGTCTCTTTTTGTTAATCTACTGAAATATGGTAATTGTGTCTATGTCTAAATTAATTCCTTTCACTCAGTGGGAAGGCAGATGTGTAATAAATGGCACCAGGATTAATATTAAAATTTATCCCTGCACAGTTCTTAGGAAATATGTATTAATATTACAGTTCGAAACCAAATTAGGCAATTGCTGGTTTGGTTTGTAGGTAGTCAAACTCTTAGCCATGCTGATTTCAGGAAACCTTTCTATGCACTGGTTGATTGTATGAACTGATTTCAGTGTGAAGTAGTCAGCCTGTCTCCTGTTTTACAAAGGTCACTGCAGAATGTGTTGTGTGCTTTAGAGCCATCACAGGAAAAATCCAGCAAAAGCTCAGGAGTTTGGTTACTTGCTTCTCTCCACCTGAGGAGGATGTAACACTTTAGAGCTATGGTGAATTGGTGTAGCTGCTTTCATGGAATTAAGTCAGTGATGAGGAGATCTGACAACATATTGAAATGTATTCCACTTGGCTGAAAGGGTTAATTTTAGCTTACTGCAGAGTGGAGGTGAAGTTTCATATACAGCATTTTTCTTGTCATTTTGAACGTGGCAGGATAAGTGGGTCCAGTTTCTCCATTCAGAGTTACTTTCTACAAGGTTTGCATTTTGTGGATTAGTCGTGGAAAGGAGGATAATAATCTTGGAGTTCCTTAGACTTCCAGAAGATCAAAGGACAGTGCACACAGCTCTTGCTGAAAGGAAGAAGCATTAAGTACACTTAATCTAACAGGAGTGGTAGCCCTTGATAACATGTCAGTGAAGGTGAGGATAATGATTTCTTAGTATTTCAGCTTAAATCCAGTTTTGTATCAGTAATATTGACAAATAATTGAGGAACTCTGTACTTTTCTATTGAACTCTAAATTGCAGTGCTTGGAAGATTTATGACTAAGAAATTATTTTACAGAGAGCTGGTGTCTCTTGTATGAAATTCTCTGCTTGGAGAGTTAAATGTGACAGCTTGGCTGCCTGCTTAGAAATCAAGCTGTCCCTAATTGATGGCTGTGGGTGTATGAAAAGCTGTTCTCAGACAATGGCTCTCCGTGTATGAAAATTACAGGTTCTTTGGCTGACATGCAGCCTTAGTCTTCTGGGTTTGTAGCAGGAGTGTGGAGTATGTCTATGACTTATCCCAGTTCTTAAAGAGAGGGAAATGCTGCAATTTGCTAGAATGTTTATGAGCAACTCTTCCATGTGGAAGCCTGGATATTAAAACTAAGTCCATAAATCAACCAGTGGGCTTATGTGCTTCTTGGAGGTAGAATAGCTGGAAATAACTATACATGTAGTAGAGGCCACTACATTTGTCTTCTTTCCCAGTCATAGCAGAAGAGTCAGGAGCAGGAAACCAGATGATGAGAGACACCAGCATTTGAAAACCATGGTTATAACATGAAAGCTGAGAGATTCTTTCTTTGTTGTGTCATTTCTGGAGTATGCATTCTTAACTGTTAGCTTTTGGTTTGTTTCTCCAAATGATCTTTGTTGGTAGAATGGACTGGAATATTGACTGACTCATCTAAGTAAGTCTGAGAGTTTATTATAAAAATATTCAAAGCTTTAAACTTTCCTTCAAGTAGTTATTATAATGTGCTTAGTGGTAATTTTGCCTGTCTTTATGGATACTTTTCTTCTTTGGCATCTAGGTACATCTTACTTGGAGTGGTTTACATCCTATGTAAACAAAGTTGTAACTGGTGGTTATCCCATCATCAGAGACCAGATTTTCAGGTATTGTGACTGGGACTTACAACCTCACTGCAGGGTTTTGATGCTCAGTGCTGACCTCTTTCCAAGTAGTTGTGGGTATCTGATACAAAAGCTCATGGTGATGAGAGCAGAAAGCATGTGGAGCTTGCTGCAGATAAAACTGTAAAACAGAATGCTTAAAGAGACTTTTTTTTTTTTTAACCAGAAACTTCAGAGTTTGTAACTTTGCATTAGAAGGACTGAAATTTTGCAGTATATGATCTGAAGCTTAGCTAACAGTGCTGGTTTTATTCTGCTTGCCATGAGTGTGCTGCAGCTGCAGGACTGTCCTGAGTTGTTAAAAAAGCAGTTGTTTCAGTGAACTGTCTCTAAAATAACTGTGAAATATGTACATAAACAGGACCTTTTTAGTGTTTGAATCTTCATGCGCTTCTTATTTCTTCTAATTATAACCAAGACCCTTGGCCCTGTCAAACTGAGATGCTATGGAACCAAGTTCCTGATCTGTAAATTAATTTGCTGTAGGAGTTGCTAGTTTTTGTTTTTTAAATAGCCTAATAACTCATTGAAGAAGTGTGTCTTCATTGATTTCAGATCAAATTATACACCCAGCTTGATACAAACACTAATGGAGGTACAAAAAGATTCACAGCTGTGTGAGTTCAGGTGATGGGGAAGTAGACATCATGAAGACACTGCATCCATCCTTTATTTAAATGCCAAATTAAGAAGTAGTTTTAACCTAGCACCACAATGCTCTTATTAGTAACTAATTAATCACTTCACGTGTGTAGTTTTCTGTATTTCTGTGCAGACCTATTTGCAGAGTTAATGTTTTCCTTTCTGTAGGTATGTGCACGATAAAGAATGTGTTGCTACCACTGGAGATATCACTGTTTCTGTGTCCACTTCTTTTCTACCTGAACTCAGTTCTGTACATCCACCACACTATTTCTTCACTTACAGAATCAGGTAAAAATAACAACTCAATTAATTCTTACAGCACAGGAAAGACCTATGTAATGTTGAAAGCATAAAGTTGTTGCACATGGCTGCACAGTATTCATAAATGTACTAAAATGAAGTAGGATGTGCTCAACATGGTGTACTTTTAAATAAAAAAAAAAAAACTAAATTGTTACGTGGTCAGATATGCAAAGTACCAGTCAAGTTGGTAATTAGTAAAGTGCATGGGAGGGGGTTTGAAGGGGAAGAAGTTATGAGTAACTTGTGATTTGGAAAGGGATAACTAACAACAACTAGTGAAGCAGAAGCGTGGGATGGATCCCAAGAACTGATTCAGTATACTTTACCTTAGTTTCTTTTGCCAAGTTGACTTTGAGAGATATCCCAAGGACACTAAGGGGTTTCTTAAAATGGATCAAAGTAGTTACCCAACCATTAAGTACACTGTTTGGTTTCTAGGATTGAAATGTCCAAAGATGCTCTTCCTGAGAAGGCTTGTCAGCTGGACAGTCGATACTGGAGGATAACTAATGCCAAAGGTGATGTAGAAGAGGTTCAAGGTCCTGGAGTAGTTGGTAAGTAAAAGATTGGTTTTGGGAACCCAACAGAGAGTTTTTCTACTTAACATACACGTTATGAAAGTTACATTATGAACCATTCCTCGTGGTCACACAGGGTAGTAGTTGTATGGTTTGTATCAAAATAATTCTGTTGCTTGAAAGAAAGAGATATGTATCCATCTGTTTTGTCTTTCAAGCTGCTTTGCAAGGGATGTCCTGATAGTTATCCACCCTTCAGACAGCTCTTGAACATCAGTAGTTGCTGAGAATGATGTATGCATGCACTGGAATGTAAAATGCTCTGCCTGAACATGTTGTGGAGTGTGAGAGCTTCAGCCACTGGCTAAATTGTAGTTCTACTTCAGTCGTTACAGTTGTCATCTAATATTTTACTTACAGGGGAGTTTCCAATTATCAGTCCAGGGAGAGTCTATGAATATACCAGCTGTACTACATTTTCCACAACGTCTGGATATATGGAGGGGTATTACACCTTCCATTGCCTCTACTACAAGGACAAATTCTTTAATGTCACAATTCCCAGATTTCATATGGTGTGTCCAACATTTAAGGTGTCTACAGCACGAATGGTAAGCAGAGATGTGTTTTGTTGTTTTTTTCTCTGACCTCCTGTTTTCAGAGAACACTTGGATTAATTTTAATAGAACAGGGTAACTGTGTCTTTAAACTTCAAAATCATAATGTTTCAGTTTTGATTGTCTTCTTGAAAATCACTCTCTTTTTTCAGAACCATTTATCAAAGAAAAAAAGGTCTGAAAGTATCTCAGTCTGAGACTTTGGCAGTTTCCCATTATATTAATTATTTGCAGCTTCTGCAATGTTTATTGATGAGAAAACACTTCCGGTGAAAAAAAAAAATTCTCTCTTTGCTTTGGCATGTTTAGGGAAGAATGCTTCATTTATTTTATCACTAGCATAGCCCATATTTAGTGACTAATTCAGATAGGAATTGAAAGCTCTTGTGCAAGCACTGAGTCTTCCCTTGGGGGTAGACATCTACGCCTCCACTTTCTCTTACATTTCCAGGGATCTGAGACACTCATTCCCAGTAGCTCTAACAGCAAGTGCCAGCAGATGTCATGCTTCTCACAGGAACTGGCACCTCTTAATTCTTGTTCACAATTAGGAGAGTTCTAACCTTCTTCCGTTTAGCTGACTAAAAATAATTTGCTTTTTTTTTTTTCTCTACTTTTGTTCAAAGGCAGTAAGGACTCTGTTTTAAAACCACTTTTTAAAGAAGACTGTATAAGCTGCCACGAAAACAGGTCCAGCTAAGACACTGCATTGGCTCTGTGTAGTTTTACACATGTAGTAATGAAGGCTAGTGGATATTTACTGAGGTAAAGGTGAAGTAGTTTGGCAAAATGATCTCTATTTCAAATGAAGCTCGTTAGTTGTAAGGAGCTGGGTTTAGGACAGAAACCACAATGTCTGCTTCAGCTAATTGAGGCCATAATGCAGACTTCAGATTATTTTAGGCATTTATTAGTGCTTTCTTACAACTAGCTGGAATAGAAGATGTTAACTAAATATGGATGTGTTTTGTATTAGGAAACAAATCATAACGAATATGCAGTGGATGAAGATGAAGATTCCACAGACACTGATGAGTATGAAGATCGACGCAGAGTGTTGGACATTCCTGCACCTTCCGGACGCTGCCCACGTCACACCTGAAGGAGATTTTTTTTTCAAAACAAAATAAACTGTTTTCAGAAGCTGAACTCTTTGGGGCTAGTGCATAAGACTATTTCTGACTGTTGTAAATGAACTTTCTGTTGCACATGAGGGCAACTAGCATGAATGTTGGTGCCAGTCCTAATATTCATCAGAGTATAACTTTTTTTTTTTCTGGTTTGGAAGTGGAGGGGTGGGTCAGGGAGGGGATGGGGGGAGGTAGGGGGAGGAAAAGAAAGGTGTTTGGGCTTTGTTCACTTTTTTTCTGAAGTGCAAAACAGCTTGATAGTCCAAGGTAATAATATCTTACATTTTTTAACTCTTGCCTATTTATGATCATATTGCAAATACGGTGTGGGGAATTGTTTTTATACAAGCATTTAAAATTAGCAATAGACAAGATGGCAAAAAAAGGTGTATACTATTGTCCTTTCTCATGAGTTTCTACTCTTGATAACTCCTGCTAGGAATGAAACCTGCAGTTTGGCCAATTTGGGTGAGATCAGGTGTTCTTATGCTCTGTTTTTTATTAACATAGAAGCACCAGAAAATTCTGGTCATCAGATGCATAAATTAGGAATGGAACTGGCATTGTCTGTAGACAATCTCTCAGCTTAATTTTATTTTGGCTAAGTGACTCTGATTGCATAATGCCTTTTGGAATGAAGTAGACATGAATAATCTGCCCCTCGGTAACCAAGAAATTTCTCAATCACTACAAAATATAAATTTGTAAATATGTTTTGAGGTTTTCTTTATAAGATGTTTGCTGTTCAGATTTTGTCATACGTGACAAATTCTATGTTGAAGTATCATGTCCCCTGAAATCATCTATGGAGTTTTGTAACAACACATGAAGAAAAAGAAAAGGAAAAAAAAAAGAGCCTGACAGAACACCAGATGACTAGGAACTTTATATTTAAAGAAGTATGTTTGCTTTATCACTTTTATTTTGTTTCCATTGTCATTAATAAACAACCTTACTGCCTCCTTTGCTTTGAAGTGCTACATGGGACTCTTTCTGCCAAGACTTGAGCAATAGTTGTGTGACTATCATGGCTGTGCTTAGTTCCTCTTTTTGACACCCAGAATTAGTAGCTCCTAGGAGGAAAACCAGTATGTTGTGATTCCAGCTGAATGTTTCCATTAGTGCCTAGTTCCTGCTCATACAGAAAGCCTGCTTTTTTTTACAAGTCACAGTATTAGCTTCTCCATGTGCTCATCTTTCTCTAGTGCCACACAGCATTTGGATCTTGCACAGTGGCACGAGGTAAAAAAAAACCACAAATATTGAGTATGAGCCCTGTGAAACATCTAGAGGAGCAACAACATTTGTCCCTCACCGAAGTCTGAACAGCAGTGGGAATAGCAGTTGCTGGAGTGGTTTAAAACCCTTTGCATTTTGAGGATTCCTCAGTATTAACTGTGAGGGGAAAATGTGATGTTTGTGGCATAATGCTTTGTCTTCACAGAGATTTCATCTTCTGTTAAAAGGGTCAGTGAAAAAAGATTTAGTGGAACTAGAACTTATTCCAATGCTCTAAGTCTGTTGTGTGTTTTTAAGGACAGATCACTCATGATTGGAAGCTTGCTTGATGCTTTACCAGGATCTATCTGGATGTTCCAGTTAAGTGATACCAGCTGAAGGATATAAGGCTCTACAGAAACATTCCTAACTCTTGAAGATTTTACTCTGTTGTCAGGGAGTGGTTCTCCCTTGGGTTGTTGAAGAGGAACTGTAATTATTGCTTACTGTAGAAGCCAAGATAAAGGGCAAAGCTCTTCTGTCAACTTCTGAGTGCTGTCATCTGAGGGTTTGAGGCCTCTGATCCAAGCACAACCGGTGGTACAGGACTCCTGCAAAGTGTGAGAAGGTAACCAGGTAGGGGGAGTGACATGTTGCTGTTGTTGTACCAAAGACATGTGTGTCTGTAACAGCAAAAAGGTTATTCCATTGCTTCAGGCAGCTATTTTAGCACATGGCATATTGCCTGGAGTTAGCAGCTGCAGCGTTGCTGCGAGCATTGAAACTCTTCATTATGTGCATTTGAAGTGGGGCTTGTGCCAGTGGTGGTTGTCACCCCACCCAAAACAGAAGCTTGTGCCAGATTGGTATGAAAAGTGAAGTGGCTGTAACCTTGAAGAAAACAAGGAATCGATTATGTTTGCCAGCACTGCTGGACTGTGGAAATCCTGCCTGAGAAAGCAGGAGAGAACTGACTGTCAAGATTCTGCTTCAGAAGACAGCACTTCACCAGTGCTCTGACTGGTGCAGCAGCAGGCGTCAGGTAGGTGTACTGGGAGCTGCCAACATAGTGCATCCAACTGCTAAATGCTCCCTATGTTTGCTATGATCTGTGCATGCACAGATTATAACCTATAACATATGTAAGTCCTTCTCTTTGGCCACCATCCATCAGGTTCAGCCTGAAGCTCTTATCAGCTTCTCCTGACTCTCAGATCCTGACTGATACTGATGCTTGGCTAGGACTTCTCCTGTCCAAGGTAAGACAGGCCTTGTTGAACGTGCATGAATTCAGCACATGGTTAAAAACCCAGCACATCCAATGCAAATCTGTAACTGATCTAGTCCATTTTTTGGGAAAGGCCTATGCTGACAGTCTGTAGTTGCACTGTAAGATTGCTTCAGCATTTTTGTGTGCTCTTGCTGACTGGACAGCTTAAAGGAGAGAACCTTTGGCCACTATTTCCTTGCTGTGACTGCATCATGCAAGAGAAAAACAAGTTTTGTGCCAGTCAGTGGGGGAAAAAAACACCCAAAAGCTGCTGTGCAAGTCGTTCCAGTGCAGTTCTGTTGGGTTTTTTTTCCCTGTCATTGTTTAAAGTAATTTCTCATCATCTGTGTGAAGAACTTAAGGTGGAAAATTCAGGCCCAGTTGGAAATACTGTTTGTGACAATGCAGATGTGTCCTCTGTAGGAGGAACTGGGAACAGGTTTTAGGAGGGGAACACAGGTAAATGTGCAGCTATGGCTGCAGTTAAGTTCCATGTTCCCAGGTCCTCATTGCAAAATTTTCCAAGTGAATTAA
This sequence comes from Hemiprocne comata, assembly GCA_020745705.1. Classification (NCBI taxonomy): domain Eukaryota; kingdom Metazoa; phylum Chordata; class Aves; order Apodiformes; family Apodidae; genus Hemiprocne; species Hemiprocne comata. The sequence goes on from CM036590.1 coordinate 2,464,039, forward strand.
TCAACTGAGGATTTCCTTTTATATTCAAGTCTTAGTAAGTTGCATATATATATATAGTAACACACAAGCATCTAGCTTTCATATGTCTTTGCTTTTATTTATGGCTCAAGCAGAGGTAAAATCATATTGATAAGATCATATGCTGAGCTGACAATCAACTACTGTAGCACACCAACGTCACCTGAGTTCAGAGTGCTTTAGGGTTTACGTTTAATGAATGACTTGGCTATTGTGCTAACAAAAATTAATCCAGAATAGTTTTTAAAATACAACTGGTAGTTACAGGTATTCCATATCATACTTAAGTCAGCGTTCAGGTGTTGTTGTTTGTTTTTTCTGCATAGCATTGATCTAAGTCTCTTAATATAACAAAAATAACTTTTGGCGTCTGTAACATTTCTGTTGCTCTCCTTCAATATTGTTCTCGGTTGTGAATGTTTAGATCTATGTTCAGCTACCTCTGGAGGAAACTGCCACTTTCCATTTCTAGTTGTTTCCCTCATGTATTTTAAAACTCTTAATTTTTTTTGTAGTATCTATTAATTCCTACATTTTTTTTAACCAGAAGTAGGGATGCGTGGTAGGCATACCCCAATCATGCTTTAGGAGGAAAGGAGGGTGATGAGTGTTTGGTTGCAGTCCACCTAATCCTATTATTTTATTCAATTGCTCTGTCCACCCAAAAGCTGGGGGACACAGGTCATGGTGGCTCTGGGGCCTCCACACAGCCACCTTCTGAAACCCAGTTTCTGTGTGAAGAAGGGAAGCATGCAGTGGTGGGTTGAAGGGTAACTATTTCAAACTAAAAGAGGGGAGATTTAGGCTAGACATCAGGAAGAAATTATTTAGTGTGAGGGTGGTGAGACACTGGAACAGGTTGCCCAGGGAAGCTGTGGCTGCCCCATCCCTGGAAGTGTTCAAGGACAGGTTGGATGGGGCTTGGAGCAGCCTGGTCTAGTGGGAGGTGTCCCTGCCCATGGCAGGGGATGGGACTAGGTCACAGAATCATGGAATCAGGGAATGGCTACGGTTGGAAGGGACTTTAGAGATCATCTATATCAAACCCCCCTTAGATTGGGTCCCTCCAACCCAACCCATTCTCTGGCTCTGGGAAGTGAGGTGGGCACAAAATGCAGGTTTACCTGCCGGGGTAGAAATTAAAGAGTGGCAACAGCTACACTTAATGAAGGGTGAGAGGAATCTCTCCTCTTCACCCCCATAAAAAATCAGCAGAGCCGGTACCTGTATCTGCAGCACGGCACCGATGTCATGTTTTCCCGACCTGTTCAAGCACTGCGCTTGGATCGGTCACCGTCCTGCAGGCCTCCTCCTCCCCCGGGCCCCGCTGGCACCAGCTCGGTGGCTCCTCCCGCGGTCGGGCGGGCAGCTTTGCGCTCTCCGAGGCGTGGGCTGAGCCAGACCGGGCCGTGCCAAGGCCGCTGCTCCGCCCCCGGGGTTGGCACAGCCCAGAGAGGCAGCGTCACCTCTGCAGCCCCCTCCTCAGCAGACGGTGAGCGGCCGGGCGGCAGCAGGGGTTGAGGGGGAGGTAAGGGGCGAGTGGGCGGCTTCGGCGGAGCCCCCCCGGCCCGCCTTTTCTCCGCAGCTGAAGAGCGGAGGAAACCGGGCGAGCCCCGCCTCGTTGGAGCGCGAGAAAGGGACCAGGACCTGAGGCGAAACGGTGGCCGGGGCTGAGCGGAGGTTTGGTGGGAAGGAGTGGGCCCAAGGGCAGGTTCCCCCTGCGGATAAGTGTGGGGGGGTGGCTTTTTCTTTTGTTCTTTTTGGCGGGATGGGGGAAAGTTTTGGGTGGCAATTGTAGTTTTATTGTATGAACGGGGGTGGGGGGTTGGCTCACTCCCGGGACTGAGTCATGGCCAGGCGGAGCAGCGGCACCGCAGTGCGCTAAGCGGGGCGGGCTGCGGAGACCCCCAGGACGCTTGGCCGAGGGTCCGGTCGCATCCAGCGGGGAGCTGGGCGGGGGGGAGGGTCCTGTGCGGAAACCCCCCCCCCCGACTCCCCGCGGCCATGCAGGTATTGCCTGGGTTGTGCTGCAGCGAATGTAAAGATGGGAAAGAGCCAGGTTGCATCTGCCAGGTGGCTGCGGGATCACCTCGAGAGACGAAGCGGTGCAAGCTGCGAAAATGTTTTAATCCCCCCAAGAATGGGGCTCGTAGTCCTGATTATCCCTTTTCTTGCCTTTTCCTTGCTCTGAGGTGATGATGAAAGTGGCAGCCTGGGCTTGGATGTGTGTTCTCTCTCCCCCAGGTGGGACTGCAGAGAAACTCTTCTGTTTCATAACCAAGGCAATGAGATTTTCTAGCTGCTGCAATTGCTCTTTCTTGTGATGCTGGAGTGAAAACAGGAATGTAGAAAATTCAGTTGATTAAATGTTTTCTGCTTTGCTTCTTCTAAGCCAGGTTGTGAATTGCTGTCTACATTTTATCTTTTTTTTTAAGCTGAAATTTTACTACTGTGTCATCTCTCTGTTGTTCAAGAGTACAGAAAAAAATCATTTTCACACAAACAGATTGGTTTAATTACTATTGTCAAAGCAATTATGTTGGCTATGGTGATTTATATTAATCTGCCGTATATTTATTCTGGTCACGACTTGGTTTTGCTAAAAGGCAAAACCGTTTTTTGCCCTGGCTGGCACTGTTGAGTGACTGAGGGCTCTTGGAAGATGGAGAGGTTCCCAGGGAGATTCTTGTTGCTGCCCAGAAGGTCTCTTGGTTTAACCACCAGCCTAACAGCACTCCTGCAGATGCACGTCACTGTGGGAAGAGCATCTGCTCTTGGAAGGCTTCTCACAAAGTTGTTTACTTCGGAAAATCATTTCATCCTGCACATTAGGGTTTGGTTTTTCTTAGTTTTCTTGCTCAACAGTAGGTCATACAGACAGGGAAAAAAATAGTGGGTTTTTATGTTGAGGGGTTGCTTTTTTTTTCAGTTGAAAAATCAACTAGACTTAGAGTTGAGAAGGATTTCAGTATTGTTTTTCTGTAAAACTGTCTTTTCAAGTCCACAGTCAAGTCTTCTGGGAGGAAAAAACTCCATCCCAAAATTACTGTGGTTTGCCTTTTTAGACTCTTAGCTGCAGATAGAAATAGCTTCAAGCTGTATTAACAGGGTCCAGAGCAGCAATGTGAATGTTTCCCTACAGTCTTATCATAAGTGAAACCTGTTATCTGAGTGCCTTTAATTCTTTGGGGCTTCCAATCCCATTTGGGCTTTGAAGACAAACATGAAATCATGCCCTCCTGGTGCATGTATGGCCCCTCTTACCCTTTCTTCCCCCTGTATCTGTTTGATACCAAGTCTGAATAACCTACTCTCTGCAATAGCAAGGGATTTTTCAGTAGCAGTTATTAACTGTTTGTAGTTCAGACTCTGTGTGCAGAAGTCTAAGAACTTGTGCTTTGGAGTTGCCTACATTAAAAAAAAAAAATCCTCAGCTTCCTACCTTGCTGCTACCTCTAGATGACAGGAATTGTGGAAGACTTGAGCCAGCACTGCAGACAATTGGTGGATTATTGCATGAGTTGGTCCCTCAGTGAGAGGGAGAAATTTTGGGAGAGGCAGAAGCCCCCTTAGTGCAGACAAATACCTTGCAATCCCAGAGGGATAAGAAAGCAGCACAGTCTGGCTCCAGGGTTATTGGGGAATTGCTGTAAAAGAAAAAGTATTTGAAACCTAAATTGCCTTTCTCCTTGTTAGGTACATCTGTAGCTGTCAGAAATAGGGGAGATCTGTTGAATGGTGTAATCAGAGGGGAGAAAGGAGAGCAATCTACAGGCTGTCAGGGCTCAAATCTCAGTCCTCAGAATAAAAACCCTGTTCTCAGAATAAAAAATCGTCTCGGAAAGCTCAAAGTAACTTTTATCTCTTCTCTTTCACTGGTTTTCCTGGCCAGTGCTTTCAGTTCCACACTGAATCAAGTATTGAAACCTTGATTCCTGGCTATGTATTTTGCTTTTAGATAAACGTGTAACATCTATTTATGCCTTCCAATTACGCAAGAAGCGTGATCAAGATGAGGCACATCCTGTTAACCACCTGCATTCTTCTGGTTGCATTTTGTAGTTCTGGTGAGTATATGGGAGGTGCTTTCTTGTTGTGATGTTATGACAGGGGCTGAGGAGATGATGGAAAAAATGTCAGAGAAGGAACAATAACGAGAAAAACCTGGATTACTTCATACCACTTTGGGGAATGACAGTAAACATCAAAGAAGGGCTTAGTGTCTGTTGCTGATCATCTTTGGTCAGATGAGAGAGGGGGGTGCAGAATGTGATGCTGCTGGATACTGCAGCAGACTGTTCTGCTTTGCTGCTGAGGATAGGTTTCCTGACCTGTAAATTTGAAACTAGGTGTATAGCACAGGAGAGAAATGAGAGGAAATAAAAAAGGGGTAGAATGGCATGCTGCTAAACGTGTCTCTTCTTGTCTGTCCTTTTAGAAGAGGCAGTCTTTAGATAAAAGAGGCAGACATTTAGTATATTCTTCTGCAGGGATGTAGAACTGTTTTTAAAAACGGTGTAAGTACACGTGTCAAAAATCTGCCTTTCCAAATTGTTAGTCTCAATTTGCACACTGACAAAAGCTTGTAAATTTTAGCTTAAGTCTTGAGTCTAATAACCAGGCATATGTTTTCTGACAGTTAGATGCAGCGATTCTTCTTTTTTTCCCTTTTTAATGCTGCTCCTATTTCAGTACTTCATTATTTGGTAAGATTCAACACTAAACCCTTGTCTTCTTAGGTTATGCCCTGAGGTGTTACCACTGCGAGAACAGCCCTTCCTTGTGCAAGACCAATAGTACTTGCTTACCAACTGAAGATACTTGCTTGCAGATGAAATTTGGTATGTATGCTGTCCTACAGACCTAAAATAAACATGGTTATATCAGTTTTCATTGCCTGTACACTTCTAATCTGGCCTTAGCATGCATTTCTTAGCCTCACTCAGAAGAAGGTTGCGAAGACTTCTGAAGGTCGTGCGTAGAGTAAATGGATATGTTTTGACTTCCAAGCAACTGATAAAGATAATTATCATTTAGATAGCTGATTTAAACTTGTACAAGCGTGTACACAGATATCGGTATATCCAGATTAAAAATAAACAACAAAGAAACTGACCACCTAAGGGAGTTGGAAAAAAAATAGGAGACAGCGTTGACTTTAAAATACAAAACCTTTGCCCCGAGTTTGTTAAACTTGTAAAAATAGATAAAGCATGTCCAACCCACAAGATAAACCTGCAGGTGAAGGCTCAGTCATTTAGGAATTGACACCTATTAAAATAAATGATCTTTTCCTGAGGGTGAAGTCACCTGCATCTCAGGAAGATGGTCAAGGATACTGAGGGCACAGAGTTACTGTTCTAGTTAATTAACATGTAAGTAACTCTTACTACAAGGGACAAGAAAAACAGAAGTACTGAGTCAACTGGGGTATTGTCCTGCTTTCCCAGCTGGTTTTCTTGGCTCTAGAAGGACTCTTGGGCTGGCTTTGGGGAGTGGGAATCAGGATGGGATGGGGCTGCTCTGTTCCCCAGGATGGTCCCTGCTGAAGGTCATGAATTGGCATGGAGGAGGGAAAGCTTCTAATGCTGCTGGGCCAGGACACTGCTCTGTGCTGCTTGCATCCTAAGGAATTTTCTTTTTGGCTATTTCCTTGAGCTGAAACCTTCCTGAGCCCAAACTGTAGGCTTTCTGGTGTGCAGCCTATGGAAGTTGTCCATTGCCAGAGTCAAGAGTCAAGTACTTGAGGTGTCAAGCTAGGGAATTTGGAAGACAAGGTGATTGATTTCTGGTGTCCAGGGGAATGAGTGAGAAAAGGGGAGGACTCTTCTGCTCTTCAAGCTCTGTCTTCTGCATGTTGCTTCTGGAAATGAAGCTGGTCAGATCCAATGGGATGAGCTGGAAGTTGATGCACTGTCCTCTGTCAGGAGCCCTAGAGCAGGAGTCACTCAAGCTCCACCCTGCATCTCCCAGTGGGTCATTTGGACTGAATTGGAAGCACTGATTAGCTTGAGCTAGAAATCTTTAATCTGTGGCTAAAAGCTGCAGGAGAGTGGTGTGGAGGCAGGACCATGGCTTGCTACTGCTATTGGCACTACTAAATGCCTAGTGAAGGCAAATTTGGAAACTTCTAAACTTTGAAAAAGAAGCTAAGAAAGCAAGTACCTGGCAGTCTAGACAGTGACTCTCTCTCTCTACCAAAAATGGCATTACTTTCAATATTCTCTTAATCTGTTTAATTATTTTTTTTCCTGTAGGTAAATTGAGAACTTCCTCCTGCTGGAAGGCATCCCAGTGCAATATAAATGAGATTGCTCATTTCTTCCAGTTGGATAATTTTGAGTTCTTCTGCTGCCAACACGACTTGTGCAACGAGAGCACAATTCCTGGGGTTAACAAAGCTGCCTTCAGTGTTGCCTCTGCAATGGCCATGTTATGGATGCTGCTGTAATAATTCCCATTTGTATGCTGCACTTTCAAGCTGAAATGATACAAAGTCATTAACTCTCTTCTGAATGGTACTTCTGACATTCTCAGTTCCTAACTGTGGGCTGACACATTGCCTTTTAGTTCTAAATTCTGTTCCCTGAGGGTTCCATCTGTTACATCACTGTCTCCATTCATGGGGAGGAGACTTATATTGTTACCAGTTATAGGGAATTGGGGTGTTTTTGGGCTGCCATATCCATGAGGAAAATAACTTGTTATGTAGTAATGTTATCTTGTGGAGAACCTGGGTACACTTCAGTGGGTGATGTGAAAGGGAAGGTTTTGTGCTGGAAAACTGTAAGTTCTTACAGTCCCATAAATTGTAATTAATTTTGGTTGGGATTTCTGTGGAGATTTTTGTTTAGTTTGGAGGTTTTTTTGGGTACTCCCTTGTCATACACCAAGCAGTGGATTTGCCCTCAACACAAGAAGTGTTGGATCATAAGTTTAAACTTGCTGCAGTCTTCATGAGTGTGGAAATACTTCAAGTGATGTAGACTCTTTTTTCCATCACTGTAACATTTTGATTTTTTTACAAGCCAGTGATATAACCTTATAAGTACTGTTATTTGGGGAGAAAACATCTACATTTCTTAAGCCAAAACCAAAATAATGCTATAGAAGCAAGGAACACTTTTCCCTCTTTTTATATTTCTCTAAGCATGCAGACAACACATGCTAGCTTCTTTTTCAGACTTTTTCCCCCCCCTTTATGCTTCATCCATGTTTAGGAGTTAAACTAAGCATGTGCTTAGCACTGAGTATTTACTGAAAATGGTTCATAAAATGCTAAGGAATTGAAATGGCACATCTAGTTTCTTTTCCCACGTAGTTAGCTTTTGGTTTTTGATGGGAACAGTGACATGTAAAGTGAACCGTTCAAAGCTTCCACCTAAGAGTATTAACTAAACCTTGCAGAACTTTATATTTTTACTTTTATGCAACTCTATAAATGCCAGTATAAAATAGACATGTATTTATATAGCATGAATTAAAAAAAAAACCACAGTTTGTATCTGTAAGAGGTCTGGAGCTGAAATACTCTGTAGGTTGCTCTGCCTCAGTGGTGGAGACAGACCTTTGATACTTCTTTGGTATTTAGGGACCTTCTCACTCAGGTACAATGTCAAATTCTCCTTTTTCTCTTCTGGAGCTCTTGGCACGTCCCTGCAGGAGTTGTGGTCCATTGCCAATGGCATATTCTCTTTCTGAGGACCCTTGCTTGTGCTGTGCAGGGTGCCAGTGACACCAGTTCACCCAGTCATAACAAGGGTGTTACTCCAAATCCATGATGTATTCTGCAGTGTAGCTTTTGGTTAAGCTTAGTTTATCTATGAAAGCATCCTGGGATCTCTCTGATCACTTCAAATGTAGAAGCTGTGCTGTCTTTGATTAATAAAAATGTCAAAAAAGAAAACGTGGTGGGTGTGGTTATTTATCAGTGCACTATTTACAGCTTATTTAGGGAGCTGTTTGACAGGATGATGGCTGCAAACTGGAAGAGGGGAGATTCAGACTAGATGTAAGGAAGCAATGTTTTACACTGAGAGTGGTGAAACACTGGCCCAGGTTGCCCAGAGAGGTGGTAGATGCTCCATCCCTGGAAACATTCAAGGTCAGGTTGGATGGGGCTCTGAGCAACCTGAGCTAGTTGAAGATGACCCTGCCTATGGCATGAGAGTTGGACTAGGTGACTTTTGAAGGTCCCTTCCAACCCAAACCATTCTGTGCTTGGAAATGAAGAGTTTTTGACCTTCCTCTAGGTGAACTAACAATGTGGCTCTCCTATGTGCTGATTAGATATCTTTGTGGAAGTCTTGGTTGTATTTTCCTAAGTGCTTCCCCCCCTCCTTTACTTTTAGCTAATTTCCAATACCTGTTTCAGGAGGGAAAACAGTTACATATGACACTCCTCAAGTTGTAAATGATCTTAATAGAAACAGTTTGCTTAAAGTGTGTGGCCAAGGTGAATAGAAAGTGTTTCAGCTTGTATTTGTGAAGCTGGACAACTGAAGACCAACAGTATTTTCCTCCTCTCTCATGGGCTAATTATACTTTGAGCCTTTTGATGTGCATTCTCAATGTGCATTCTAGCACTCAAAAAGGTATTAGAAATGGTGATTTGATGTTGTGCTAGAAAGAAGAACCCAGTCCTTGGCTTCCCATTCTCTTGTCCTTCCATCTTTTTATTTCCCATCTCATTAATATAAGCAGACACCTAAGACAGTCATTTCTGCACAGTGACTTTCCACTGGTGCACCCCCATTTTTCAAGTTCTTGCTCATTTGAGATGAAGTGGCTTGAAAGCACTGACTTCATCTACAGTTGGGGAAGGTTTGTAGCAGAAAAGGTACCTTGTGTTAGACAAACTGATAGATTCCTTATGCTTAAGCCATCTTGGTTGCAGCATTTTTGCTCTACTATATCATCAAGGTCTCTCTTGACAGTTGGCATTTTTAAAATGGTTTGATTCTGTGTGGTCTGCATATGTACAATATTATTTTTTAATAAGCACAAAACCAAACTGTATTTTGTCTGTGATAATAGTTCAAACAATACTTTTTAATATTTGTTTTTTTGATAGCCTTGAATACTTTCTTGTCTAATCTACCATATTTCTCCTTCGTTTCTCTTCTGAAGCAGCTCGGGCAACGAGCCCTTGTGTTTTGTACTTGAGAAGGACACTTTTGTAAAGACCAACAGGAACATTGTTGAATTTTGGTGGTGAGAATGCATGTAAGAGAATTTGCAGAGGCAAGTGCTATGATAGAAAACAACTCTCAAATAAAAGAAACAGACTAGATGTCAAGTGGAAAGCATCCCTTTTGTCCCTTTCCTGGGAAAGGTAGATTAGTTATGCAGGCTGATTCTCTTCTCGTGCCATTTACAGGGGAAATGGGGATGCAGTTTCATGTTTTGATCTATATTTGTGTATTCTAAGCCTGCACACTCTGACTGGTGAGCTTTCTGCAGTGAGTCCTGAGTAACTTGCCACTGTGGTCTGGGTTTTTTTGTTTTGTTTTGTTATGTAATTATCTACGTGGTTTGCTCTGTGCTGAAATAGTGGCAAAACTAAAACCTCCTCCTTGTCTTTTTACCTTTCAGCATGCTTTGTTTGCCAAGAGACATATTTTCTATTCTAATCGCCATCTAATTATCAGAGAGTATTCCCTGCAGCTCCTTCTCAATATTAATTGCTCCCATAGTCCATTTTTTAGGGCACACAAAGGAGTTATTTTTTCCGTACAGGTGTAGGAAGCAGAGCTAGCAAATGGAGCTGCAGTAGCAGCAAGTGGTGTGTGTTCAGAAATTCATTCTTGTGATCAGTCTTTGCCATTCATTCCCCCTTCAATCCCTCATCCTGCTTTCTGCCTTCTGCGTGGTGGTGACTAGCTCTCCTTTGACTTGAACTTGGTCCTGGTGGGGAGGTGGGGCTGACATTCATAGTTGGCAAAGATTTTGTTTTATCCTTCTCTAGTTTTACCATCACTCATCAAAGACAAGGTGGGCTGTCTCTGTGCTATTTCAGGATGCAGGAAATTGTGAAAAGAAGCAGATGCATGGGAAAAAACTGAGAGGCAGAGCAAGCAATTTCCTCCCACTGCTTGTTGGAGTGTGAGAAATGAGGATGCTGACCAGAGAGGAGCTTCTATTTTGTATGAAGGAGGAGGAGTTGCTAAGATAATCAAACAGTCCTAACAGAGAACTGCACATTAAGTAACTCACCATTGCATTAACCAGGACCTCTGGGTATTGCTGTTATAGAAATATTAAATGCAATTAATAACAGTGGTGTTCCTCCAGCTGGAAGAAAGTTGAACATGTCTGAATCTCTGCATGTCTCTGAGGGGTTTGTGTCTCACTGGTCAATACAGTCAGTCCTAACAGGAGAGTTGGGCTGCAAGCCAGGCCTAAACAACCCAGCCAGGGTTATCTGTAAGATGCCCATGGGTTTTTGGGCACAAACTAGTTGTCTGTGCTTTCTGACTCCATAGTCTGAATGTTTATTAACAATGTCAGTATTGCACTAACGGGAACCATGAGAACAGTGTTCTGTGTTCTAGTGAGAGAGAAGAGAGCAACTAATTTGGCTGTGTGATCCCCAAAAGAAGCAGCTTGTCATTTGCACTCCCATCTATCCAAGAATAATTGATACACTGGGATAAAAGAAGGACCTGCAGATGATATTATCTTCATGGGTTTATATGCTGCTTTGTTTATTACAGTATGACAACTTACAGCATAGGAAAAACTGCTCTGGAGCCTAGAAAAGTAAAAGCTTAAGAACACTTTTGGTTTCTTTCACTGAAGTGGGATGGATCAAAAAAGTTTTGAGCAAAGTTTCAGAATATTTTCTGAAATGACAAACCAATACTGAAGAATCAATGAAGGTGATGATACAGGTGGAAACATGAGCAACAGGGACGTAAATACAGAGAAATCTCCCAGGCAACACTGATATGCACATCTGTGACATTCCAGATATATAGTGTCTGTCTCGAACAATCCAAGAAATAGACAGTGAATTTGGACACTCAGGATGCCTGGTGTTTGTCCTGAGACATCTGAGAGGTAAACAGGACTTGTTGCTGGACTAAAGAGATGTCTCAGCAACCCACCAACTCCCCTGTGATGTGTACTGGGGAATGTGGTGTGAGACATGCTGAGATGGAAGACAAAGGAGCTCTTCGGGTGGCGCTGGGAGCAGGATATCCAGCGATAACTAGGCCTTGAGACTTCATGTAAATCACTGACTAGGCCAGAAAAGTCTGACCTCCACCGATAAACTATCCTGAGGTGCCAAGTTGTTTCATCTGGGTTATCATGTTAATTAGCCTGACAAAGACCATCTGTAAGGTATAGCCCAGCACCATACCCCCCCCTTGCTCTCCCTTCCCTCTCGAGGACCACAGAGAAGACAGGAATTTCCTACCCTGTACTGGGAGAAAAAAAAAAAGGGGGGGGGGGGGCATTGGGCAAGAACTGTATAAAAATATGGGACACTTTGGGGTGCATGAAAGCTCTTCCTCACTGCAGCACTCCCCCACCGAAGGGCTTCCCCACCGACAACGTCGCTGGTAACTATTATCTTGCTAATCTCTGTAATTCTGCTTTCTTCTTCCTTTTCTGTCTCTGTTTTCCTCTCTGTCCTATCTGCTCTAGGGACTTTGCTGTGTAACTCCAATAAAGTTCAGTGTGCATGTGACATCTGACCTCGTTCGTGTCTTAATTTCACCATTTGGGATTCACCTTTAAACCTTTTCACAGGTCCTGCTGGACAAAAAAGGGTGCAGCTGCTGTGTGGCTTGTACCAGGAGAGGGAAGGCAGAGTCCAGCCACCCCTAGCCTCCCACTGCGGTGAGGAGTGTTAGAAAGCAAGGGGGTTCTGCCCCATCTCTCATAAGACCCCACACCAGCACCAGTTCTGTTTGTGCACCTTTGCTTTGTTCTGGCGAGATCATAAAAAATTGCCACGTATCTGAATATCAGATCATGACAACATCCCCATAGAGGGAAGCTGAAAATGGTGTAATTCTAGCCTCCTGCAGAGACTAACAGGGCAGGCTCTACTCAGACACCAATCTTTATTTACATGTAAGCCTTCTATATCAGCATCTTTTAACATACACTTTTTGCTTCTACTGCTCTTGGTTTTACCTCAAAGCCCCAGATGTTTATTTAGCTACAGCTGAGGAGAGTCATGCTATAACAATGGCTCTTAGCAGCATTTAAATGTTGCAGATACCATGCAGAAAAATCTCTGCTCACAAATGAAGGAGGAGAAAAATCTACCTGAGTATAGATGGGCTTGTTTTGCACTATTGCATCTGAACCCTCCCTCCTCACGTGAAGGTCTCTATATGTGATCAAATGTTTGTTCTGTTTAAGTGGTCAGGAGTCTTGCACTGACTGAGCTGCTCCTGGGATTCAGATCCCAGCACCATTCTGAGTCTAGCTGAGTTATTAATGGCATGCTACTGCTGATCAGGGGTAATAACTTCACCTTTCCTCATTGCACAGGGTTGGTTTGATGCTTGATACAATTTAAAACAGCCACTTATACCACTTCAGTGACTAGGGATTAGAGAGAAGCACATTCATTCTCATTTTCTCCTTTCTGACAGTTATTCTGACTTTTCCCAGTCATTTTAATGTTGTAGTCACCTGTAAATTAAGGCATATTCTCTGTTTTATGTATTATAGGTTGAACTGGTGCTTGTCTGGGAAATGCTGGGGCTGCATCTGGGCCACACCAGAAGCCACCCCATGCCAGACACTGCTAGAAAACTGAATTTTGCACACAGAAGAAATTATCTAAACTATTACAGAAGGCAAAATACAAAAGCTGCTGCTGTCAGACACAATGTACAACTTGCTTTTGTACTTAGGAATCTGTTTTACCCCACAGAAAGCTGGAGGTGGTTTTGTTTTTTCTGCTTAGAAAAAGGAGTTTCAATCCATTCCTCTCCCTGTGAAAGCAAGATCAATCTAAGAATTGTTAGGAAAATTCTCTTCTCTAACTATACAGCAACCAGTCTATAGTATGCAAAAGTTTTAACTTTGTTATTATGTATGTTAATTCAGATTATACACTGTGATGTAATGAGGTAGTGGAATTTTACTGGAGACTTTGGCATTGTTTGTGAGTAAAACAAACTAAAGGACAGCCTGGCCCTGGAAAGGACTTGGCTTCTTGGAAGCTTAGAGCTGTCTCTGGAGGATAAAAGATATCCCTGAATATCCAAGGTAACACCAACATCGTGTTGTATGTGAACATTTGAAGGGTATAAAGAACCTGTGTAAAACCACATTTGGGGTTCCCCAATTTACCTGGAACACCTCACACCTCCCCACTATTTACACTTGGATTTCTCTCTGTGTGTCCTGGCCACTTTCCTTGGTCAGGAAAGCTGTGCACCTCTACCCTTACTAGCCTTGAAGACTGTGCAACAAAACAAACTTGTGTATGAGGTTAAACACGGCTCTGACAAAGCATTTTCACTCTTTTGAGAGACTGTGTGAGCCTGCTAGAACATTGATATATTTGGATCCTGAAGCTAACTGTAAAATATTTACGATGTTGTTTACATGCCGGTCAGCCCGGGATAGCAGAACACATGACCAGCAAAAGTATGAGATGTATGAGATCATTGTCTATGAGGCACTGCTGCAGTCGAGCCCGGTTGGGGTTAAATCAGAGTGCATATTGAAAACAAGAAGGGCACTGGAAAAGGGATTGTCCCCATCCCCAGCAGCAGGGGCACCTCTAGGTCTAAATTAGAACCTAGCTCCAAACTATCAACAACAAATCGAGATAGGGACTCAGACTGACTGGGGGCAGAATTAAATTCCCCAGCAGAATAATAAAGCTGGAAGGACAGGGTTAATTTTTGGTGAATACAGGAGCTACTTATGCGTTTCTAAATTTTTGCAAGGGTCCTTTAAGTTTTCTATACCAGTGGTTGGTGCGACAGGGAAAGGAAATGTTAAGCCCTTTTTCCAACTCCTCAGCTGTGAGCTGGGAAAACGGACCTTGATTCATTAATTTCCATACATACCTGAATGCCTGTTGTCACTTTTAAGGACTCTCATCCTTAAACTAGGCCTATAAAACAGGGGGCTGCAATGATGGGCTTTGGGAGCCTCAGTGACACCAACTTTCCCCAGCGGCTGGTGAGCCACGGGGTGGTGTGAGGGACCAGCCCTCAGGACACATACTTGCTGCGATGGGTGTCCACTGTAAACCCCTCTCTTTTGCATCCCAAAAGGCCTTCCTGAAAGGATGGAGACAATGGTAAGGATCGAGGGGTGGAGGGGGTGGAGGCCCACTCCAGCTGCTCAGTCTTATCAATGGCAAAATGGGTACAGGTATTTGTTGGTGTTAGTAAATACCTTCTCAGGTTGGCCTGAGGCCTTTCCATGCCACACCAATTGAGCAAAATAAGTAAGTAAGATTTTATCGAAATAAACTATTCCTAGGTTTGGATTGCCAGAAGTGATCTCCTCCGATAGGGGACCACATGTTGTGTAAGGTTAGTAATAAAAGTTTACTAAAAATGAATTTGCTATACTATTAACGTTTGGCCCTTGTATAACAAAGTGATGGAAATTGTAAAAAGTAGACTGGAAGCTGCTCACTTGATGCTTATCAGGGCTAAATATGAGCCCTTAGACAAGGAAGCAGCAATAGAAGAAACATTAGTTCTAAGTCACGCTGAACTCCAAAGATTTGATGAACAAAATGGTGAAAAGAAAAAGGGGGGATTGTGATAAACTGAAAATGGTTTGTTCATCAAACTTTATTAAAAGGAACAAATAAACCAATTTCTTAATTATTTGCTCTAATAACAACATCAAATGTATTTTGTTTTAGTAGAACTTGGCCACAGGGATATTGAAGATTTCAACTTACTTTTTAAAGACTTTAACTTGTTTTTTTAAGTATACTAACTTGCTTTTTTTTAGTCATAAAGGCTCTTTGTGCAGCTGCAGTATTTGCAAAGATAACAGAAAGCTACATAAAGTATTCAAGGCTAACCAGATAACAGAAAGCTACATAAATTATGTGGGGCCGGATTACAAGGAAGGATGGTGATGTGCCAGGACTGGGGAGAAAAGGGGGGGTATAAGACGAGGAGTAAGTGACGTGAGGAAGACAAGAAGCCTTCATCCCACGACCACCAGGAGACAGAGGAAGACAAGGAATGACCCCCTAGCAACAAATCGCGCAAGCGCAGAGTACACCACTAACAGAGACACTAACACGGAGGACGAAGGGTATAAAAGCAGGGACCTTGGGAAGGGGGGTGTGAGCAGTGCTTGGTGGAGCAGAGACTCCCCGGCTCCTCAGCGCTATTTTGCTTGCTATCGCTTGCTTAATAAATCTTTAAATTTTGTAATTGGTTCTGACTCACGTCAATTCGTGAATCCAACTTATAACAAAGACCTGTGCTGAATGAAATCCCTTCTCTCTACAGGAAACTTATCAGAAGGCTTCACTTTTCCCTAATGTTTATTTCGCTTTCCCTCTCGACATTTAAGTCCGTTATGATCACCGTCACATCCACACCAAACATGTCCTGGTCCTTTGGAATGGTCACCTTCCTCCCCCAGACGAATCCTTCATCAGTTTTGTAAAGTACCACCAGCTAATTTTTTCTGTTCTCTTCCACTGATTAATTACCTTATTGCCTTGGGGCTGATTTTTATTTTTCCTTTAGGTAATTTTCCGTGGGCAACTTTTTTTTTTTGCTGGTTTTATTTGCTTGCCACCATGACATTTTGAACAGTTTGGGGGTCCGTTGGCCTTTAAAACATCCGTAGGCTTTTGCTGGGAGGTGCCTAACGGCATCTTCATCCCCCCCGAGGGGCCGGGGCCCGGGACCCTCCGAGGCGGCCGGGGTCAGCGATGGCTGCGGGCGGGCCGCGCTCCTCCGCGCCGCCAGGGGGCGCTGCCGCTGCCGTGTGACGTCTCCCGCCGGGGCGTGGCGGATGCTGCGGGGGCAGCGCTGAGGAGGCGGTGGCGGTGACCGGTCGCGCTGCGCAGGGCCCGGCCGCCCCTCACCGGCACCCCGCAGGTGAGTGTGGCCGCGGGGGTTCGCCCAGCTGAGCTTTATTCCCTTCACGCCGGTGGCAGGCTCTGCTGGGTCTTGGCGAAGGGCTCTGCACCTGTCCAGGCCCGTCCCCACCTTGCCGGGGGGCGGCCGGAGCCCCTTGGGCAGAGCAGGCCGTGCTCAGGGAGGTGGGCGGGGGGGGCAGGCTCTGGGCCAGCCCGGTCTCTGCCGAGAGGGGTGTCCCTGCCATGTCTCCGCGTCTGAAGCAGACTAAAAGGTGTTCCCCGCCGTGGGACCTGACATTCACCGTGGGGAGCCGCGCCGATAAAGCGGGGGAAAGGCTGGGGAGGAGGAGGTTGTCGTGCACCTCCAGGCAGAGGCCGCGGACAGAGCAGCGCTGCACTGCAGGAGCAGTAGGACGAGGAGCTGCAGCCGGCTGCTCTGATGGAAATAGCAAAGTCTCTGCACCGCTCATGCACCTGTACTTCGCTGGGCGCTGTGCTGGTCTTTTATTTCTTCGGTGGTGTGATGTTAAAAAATAATACTTCCTTTTTATAGTATTTGTAAGAGGAAAATGTGGTCAGTGTTATTAAGAACTAGTGTTTATAATAGATAAAAGTAACGTCTCTATAAATGTGCTGTTATATTAACTTTACAGAGTGCTTGTGGTTTGATTAACCTGGCTTCAGTGTTTGGGTTTCTTTGCTATATGTCATATGTTTTATCCAAGAGATTTTAAGTCATAGATGGCACAGATAATTTGAAAACAAGTTTAGCTTATTTAGCAGAAGAATGAACATCTTGGCAAGCCATCAAACAAGGATACAAACAAAAATGTGCAGATACAGTAAGAAGATAATTATATTAAAATGCTTTTCTTTCAGTCTGTGTGTTTAAAGCACAAAATTGTTCTAGGAAGTGGATTTAAAATATTAAAACACTTACCTGAGTTCTTCCACACTTCTGCTGTTGTCTGTTTTTCTGCTGTAGTCTAGTGGAAGAGATGAGAAAGGGGATTGCTCTTACCTTTTTCTGGTAGTAAGAGGAGTGGAGTTATGCCTCAATGTTTTCTTCCATTGTCTCTATTTCTTTAAGAGAGGGAGAAAGGTTCAACCTTCATAGTTTCATAGTGAGAACTCAAATGAGTGCTCTTGGAAGCTGCTTTTTATATCAGACTGATTTTGGAGTACATGTAGGGAGGATTAGACAAACATGAGTGGTTCCCTGGGAGTCAGTGGATCATTTCTCTGCCTGGGTAATTATCCAGATGGGTACCTGTAACAATTGTGTTCAGTATTTTACCATGTAGCTTGGTCACCCTCAGGATGTGGGACTTCTGTGACTGCTTCAGTATGAGCTGCTGCTGAAATCTGTCCAGTCTGATGTGTGCTCCTGAGTGCCCCTCGTGCTGGGCCCTGTGATAATCTGACTCAGGGGAGTTAAGCAGGCTGGAAAATACTAAGATGAATAATACATGCTTAGGTTTTTTTTTTTAGCTGAATTTGGATGGTGCTGGGACAACAGGATGGATGAGTGTGAAGGCAAACCTGCCAAAGGGACTTTTCTTTTTTATAGCATCCCACTGCAACAAGAGCTGAAACCTCAGTTGTACTTTGAGCATCAGAAGAAACTTGTTTCATAAAATGAAATGGGCCTCTGTGGGATTTGTGAAAGGTTTGACTCTTCTGCCTGCTGCTCTTCAGTGAAGAAGAGATTAATGGAAATGAATGCATAGTGGATGGCAAAGAGTAGAATAGAATAGAATAGAATAGAATAGAATAGAATAGAATAGAATAGAATAATTTAGGTTGGAAAAGACCTTTAAGATCAAGTCCAACTGAGTATGCAAGATGAAGAGCAGGATGAGGTGTGGGCAGTGATAAAGAATGTGAAACCTTGAAGGTGAAGGTGAGTGGTTTGAATTTACAGGGGAGAGACAAATTATCTGTCACTGGGAAAACTTCAGAGAGGGTAGCTGCAGATAATTTGGACTCCATGCTTCTCTTATGTTTGATGCCTGATAGTGAAATATCCAGGACATCAGCTGCCAAAGGAAGGAAAATGGTGTTAGAAAACTTAATTGAATTGTGTTTAGCTGTACTGCAAGGAGAAGGGATAGAGTTGAATGGTCCAGTGTTCAATTTCAGTGCTTTAACTTGCTCTCTGTACCCCAGAGCAAAAACAAACCCCATTATGGGTAGATTGGAGGAGAGTCTGTTCTGTTTTGGTTCCCAGCTTGATTTGGAAAACTTGTCAATATTTAGTGTCCCTGATGTAAATAAAAATACATCAGAAAGTAACACTTCAGGTATTCAGATAGGAATGTTGGCAATGAAATGAGCAAAAGTGATTGCAACAGTGAGAGTTGGAAGTGAGCTAAAATATTCATAAATTAAATAAAAATGCACCACCACATTACATCTAGTGAGTCATTTTGTCCTCTTTGTACCTGGGTGACCTGTGTACATATCTTAAAATGTGCTTTTTGCTGAGAACAGATTTAATGTTACTGCTCTGGAGGAGTTGTGAGAGGGATATTTACTTACAAGTTCTCTGATTCTGAATCCCAAGCCATGGTTTGTTTGTTTGTTGACTTTAGTGTTGGAAAAGAATCCTAGCATAATCCAGTTTGGCTTTATAGGTAATGTAGGCCATAGGCTGCAGTCTGTGATTCCTGCTTGTAGCTTTGAAATGATAAACAGCTTTAAAAGCAGCCTCTGCTATCATTCTGCATGCTTTTTAAGAGAAGCTATGTGCTCATGTTTATGGGAAACTGATTTCCAAATTCAGCACTGATCTACGTATGCATATTTCCCAAGTCTGTAGTACAGATTTGAAAGGACAGATTATTTTCCTCTGGATGTTGCTAGTTGAGAGTGGAAACTGCTGAACAGGTACAGCTTCTCTTCTCACTTCATGTGGAGAAGTATGATCCAGAGGCTGAGCAAGATATGTTGATCTGATCTTAAGATTCTATTTCGAAGACGTGATTTGGAGTTTACTGCATAGGCTCTTTTATAGACTTTGCTCATGTTTTTTTCTCAACCAAATTTGTCAGTGTTACTCAGTAAAGGTCTTAAGGTTTGAGCTGCCTTGTACCTACATGATCTTTAGGATTTTGCATTTTAAAACCTTGTTGTGGCCTATGCTTGTGTTTATTAGGAAGCTACAGCTTTCTGTGATCAGAAACTGTACTGGTGTCTGCTGCTTTGGTGTCAGTTAGAAACTTGAGGTGCTTGATCATGATCAAAAGAGGCAAGAACACCTGCTGCTCCTGGGGTCTCAGATACAGGCATTTTATATGCTGATCACTGACCTCAAAGGTTGCAATGTGGGTATTTTTCAAATATACAGCAGTTAAAGGGGTTTGTTCTCTAATTTTTTTAGTCTTTATGTATGATTCTATACAAATATTCATTGATGTAATCCCTGTTATATTGCAGTGGCAAGCAGTGTTTAAGGTCAGGTTAAATATTAGCAAACTATATGTGGTTTGTATCTTCTACTTATATGTGGGAGAAGCAACTATGCTGAATAAAATTTCATGGCATTTACTCTTACAAGACTTCTTTGGATTATTTTTTATGATATTAATGTTTTACTGACTAGCAGTTTTTAGAAGAGGCATATTATACATATTTTATATCTAATTTCATTATTTCTCAGCAGCTAGTATATGGTGATCAGAAGTGCTGTCAGAATTGAACAAAAAAAATTAGTTTCAAACATTTTACGGTGAAATATGTAGAGAGAAGTACAAGTTAATTACAGTTATCTGAGAGCCACTGATACTTACTGTGGTGTTGTGTCATTTATGTTTTCACAGCCATCGTGAAACTATGTGGAAATGGGGTAGTGGACAGGATTCTCCTTCCAAAACAGCAGTAAGTATTGAATGACTATTAAAATAAGAATTTCTGATATAGAGACTCTTTAATTTATGATATCGTATATATCTGCTCTTTGGTAAGTAAGTTGCTTAACTAGTTTTACCATGACTCAGTTTCAGGAATCTGAAATTCAGATTGGGTTCTTGCTTCCTGGCTACTTGGCATTTAATCTCTTGTGTGTAACACAGCTGCTCTGTTCTTCTTCACTGTGCTTATCTTGCTCTAAAAAAAACATCTGTAGGAATGGCAGAAGCTTTATCTCAAGTGTATCTTTTGTCTGTAGTATGTTCAATACCAGTATTTTATTTCCACTGCGTTCAGTAACAGTACTGGTTGTTACAATGCAAATCCAGAAAACAAGGAAAATCAGTTTTGGATTCTTAGAGGGTTTTGCTGTATCTCAAACTAACATTCCCAAACCAGTTTCTAAGGTTTATAATGTCACGTGTCTCTCAAACTTACTAAAACCAGTCTGATATAGGTACATAGAGTATATCAAAGTTTTAGAATTGCACTTGAGTAAGATTTGCTGAATGTTTTTTAAAAAAACCAACCCAAACACCCACCTGAAGACTTGTTGCAGAAGCAGGGTTGTCTGCACCATGTTGGTTTTCAAAGTATGCTTGATGTCTGAAGGCTGCAGGCTCCCAAGATGCAGGAACCATGTCGGTGACAGATTTGACTGAGCAGCTGACAAGGACTGAACAGCTGGTAGCACAGCTAAAGGAGCTTGTCAGGGAGAAGGATGCTGAGCTTCGAAATAAAGATCTGCAGTTAAAGGTACTGTGCCTGTGTTCTTGTCAAAAAACACTTTAAAAAACCTGCCTTTTGCCCTGTTTTATCATGAGCAGTTTTTGTAGGCTTATAATCAGTTATAGCAGCTCTAGGAGCACAGGAAACGTGGATTACAATTAGCTGTTATGTTCCTGGATGTTCTTGATTTTTGCCAGTGTGTCTGCTGTTCCAGAATTGTAGCAAGGTTTGGGGATTACACAGGCAACATGTGTTCCTTGCATGAGCAGATGCTGGAAGATAATTGGAAGGGACAGACTGACTTTCTGAGGCCAAGGGGTGCATGGTTATTTTAGGCTAAATAGGGGGAAAATACCATCCAAATCGTTACTGGGCATTTAGTGAGATGCCAGCTTACCTCCAGCTGAATTTCTGTAGATAATTTTTTATTTCTTCTTCCACTATAAATGTCTTATTGTTGTATAATGATCTTACTATTAATGCTGCTATGTATTATCCTCTGCTTGTGACTGGCATTAGGAAGGAAGGAACTAGAATTTTTATCTAATAACCTGAAGGGTTTTGAGGGTTGGTTGTTCTTTACTCTGTTGTTTTTTAAACAGTTGTAAGGTTGCGCTGTTCCTACAAGAGACTGTTTTTACACTTAAAAAAAATGACTTCTGTGCACACTAACAGCCAAGTGTTAAAGTATTGAATTGCCCAAAACTGATTGTAAATTGTCACCTCTTTAAACAAAATGAAATACATTTTTGTAGTATTATGAAGGTGTCTTTTTTTTGTGTGAAAAAAATTAAGCTCTTCTTGCAAAAAAAACCAACAAAAAGTCAAGCTCTGATTTTGTATTGCTTTAAGAAAATAGGAAAATTTCTGACATTATAATTCTCTGAATTCTCTACAATAATAACCATGTGCAGAAAGTTTAAATAAAAGGGTGGTTGTTTCATATATGCAGACCTGTTGCATGTGACTTCATAATGTCTCTTCAGGAGAAAGATTTATTTGGTCATCTATATATTTATTTTATTCAATGGAAGAGGTGAAGGATGCAGTTGTTTGTGTAGCTAATTTAGTCTTTTGTGACTTCGGGGTTTGTAGGAGGAGAAGGAATCTGCTGATGCCAAACTTTCCAAGTTGAAGCTGCAAAACAAAGCAAAGGTAGCATCATTGACCTCACAGCTGGAAGAACTTAAGAAACAGGTGTCAGCATCAGGAGGCTTAGAGGCAAAAGCAGAACAAAAAAAGGTAAGTGTCCTTACATTTGAAAGCAGGCAGCATTTCTCTGAGTCTGTAGGCAGTTCAGTGTGCTGGACTCCAATGTGGAACTGAAGTTCAGATTTTGAGCTGAGTCAGTTTGGGATCAGGGTAGAACCTGTGTGGGTGCTGTCACTCCATCTCTGTATTTCTATTTGATTCTTCTTTCCTCTTTCTGTAGAAATTTAGAGAATTGTTCATTCCTTTCAAATTGTTTTAGTAAAAAAAAAAATTCTTACTGATCTTCATCTTATTAGCAGCTCAAACTTTTAACATGTGAGTCAGGAAGGTAAGGTTTTGAGAAGTGAAAAGGAAGGCTCACTTGATGCTTCAATGTCCAAGATAAAAATGGAAATACAAAAATGTCCTTGGTAGGGTAGCAAAATGTAAATTAAGTGTAGGAATGTCTCATTTAAGTGACCAGGGTTTTACCATTCATAAAGACTTTCAGATCAGGTTTCAGTTGTGTTATTTTGTGTGTGCTGAAAGGGAACAGAAACAGATCAGTTTGTTGAAGTCCCTAAGTGTCCTCCAAGATGTGCAGTATTTGTGCTTCTAATCTATTTTGCTAATACAACATGTTCTTAGCAACAGCACTTGGTTTCTTTTGTAATGGCAAATAATTTCTATAACCCAATAGTTACACCTACTGAAATGATGATTGGAAACATTTTGGGCTTAGGAGCAGTTTAATTTACACATTTTTTCCTCCAATAGTATTTTTTTCCCTCTGAGTTACATGGACTAAACTTGCCAGAATATATGGGTTACAATTGCCAGAGGAAATGAATGCCCTTATTGCACTTTCTAGTGCAGTTTGGGGCAGTAATTATAATTAATAATTGAAATTTGAATATTTTCACAAATTTGATACAAATTCTGTGCCTGATCTGTCTAGCTCTACGTGGAATATGTAATATATAAGAGAACTGAAACTCAAACCATGAGTAAAGTCTGCTTTTTCTCACCAGTTTTGTCTGAGTAGGTAGAGCTGTGGAAATCAGGTGTTACCTATTTACAAAATGCAAAACTCCCTGTTTTTTGCAGGCATCAAAAGATGGTGACCAGGAAAATGCTGCAGCAAATCGTGGGAAAATATTAGTACTGAGAAGAAGAATAGAAGAACTAGAATCCCAGATCACACAAAAAAATGAAGAGCTACAAAAAAAGGTGGTGGTTTATATGATGCTAAATGTGTGGTTTCTCACATTTGTGCTGTAGGATTATGTTTAGATATATTTATTTAAATATCTTTATATGTTTCATGACGTTATATTACTAAACTGATGTTCTGAGAGCTTTCTGTTGAGTAGACAGAGAAGTTTATATGCAACAACTTGGCTGAACAAACCCTGTGAAAATCCTGTCATTGTGAGTAGTGAACCCTGAAGTGTCCTTTTGTAGTTGTTGAACATGGTGAATGGAACAGAACACACAAACAGGAGCTTTGTGGGTTAATCTTATATTTAAATCTTGGATTTCGAACCAAAATTCTCTTCTGCTTTAGGTTTTCTGGTTGCAAAAGTAACTTGTAACAGGGAGAAATGTAGGCAAGGGATGATTTCATGTCATGGTTTGTAGCTGTTCTGCAGACAGGACTGTTGGCTCTGGAAAGCAGCAGGAATGTGAATGCTGCAGAATTGCAGAGAGGAAGGCTCAGTAATGAAAGATTAGTATTAAAACTGAAGCAGGTTGTAAATTTGATGGGAGTTTTTTCAGTACCCTAAGCCAGACAATAAGGAAATGGTGGGACTGTTCTGTTCTGTGGATGGTGGGAACAGGCAGTGCTGTCCTTGCATTTTCAGAGTGTTGAACTGGAGGCGCAGCGCTGCCGGGGGGCTGAAATGGATGCCATGCTGGCAGAGAAAGAGAAGAAATTAGCTGACAGGGATGCTTATATCATCGATTTACAGATGGCCTGTGGATCAAGTGGTGTTGCCAGTGAAATGCTTTTGCCCAATGAGGACTTGAAGGTACATTAGCAGCTCAGATATAAAACCTCCATAGAGGTTTCAAGGAACCAATGATGTGTTGTACGGTGGATCCTTCTCTGAAGCACAAATCCTCTGCAGTTATCCATGGGAATAAAAATTCTGCATTGATTATTTTCATTTGTGTTAGTAGAGCTGTCTTTATTTACTACCTTTGTCAGTATCATCAGTATCTATGAGGATCAACTCCAGAAGCTGCTGATGGATTTCATTCAAATTAAAGCCAAACCTGAATTTTGAGTTAAGCGTTGCTTGACGTGAGGGAAGGGTAGGAGGTGGCTTCATGGTGGTTGCTGTGTCTTCTCTTTCTGGGTCTGTTCTTCTAATGGTCTTTTGGTTTGCATTCTCAAGAATCAGCTGGCTGCTAAAGAGTCATCACTGCAAAGCATGGAGATTCTAGTTCAGAACCTTACCAAGAAGGTGGGAGACAGTGAAGAAAAATGTAGCTTGTTCCAGGAACAGATTGAGAGCCTGAAAAATACTCAGAGCAAAGAAAGAGAGCATTTCCAAGGAAAAGAAGCTACCTATATGAAAAATGTAAGTAAACACACTGTAAAAATATTTACATACTCATTCCTTGATGTTGCTAGGCTCTTCCAACTCCCTTGGAAGCTAAATCTTGGATTTTCATGTGATGTGCCTGATCTCTCAGCGTTTCAGTTCTACCATGTGTGAAACTAGTCATCTCAGTTTTTCCCTCATCTTTTGATGTCTTGAGTTTTTTTTCTCTGTAACAAAAATACTACTTTTGATCCTGAACGTGACCTCACCTGGCCAGTAGCATGCAGGGAATTAGTTTTGATACAGGAAAGAAAGAAAAAGACAAACAACTGAGGCCGTAAAAGTAATTTTGGTCAACACAGCGTCGTGACTCAAATATAAACCTGGGTAGGACTTCATGTGAATTTATTCAAAATGTCATGAGCAAGATTCCAAGTTATACCCAGTTCTTTTAAAAATTGTAAAACAGATAGCAAGGACGTAGTGGAGGTAGAATACAAGTATTTGAGGAAGAGACAACTAGGTTTCAAAGCTGCCATCTGCTCTTAATTGATAGAAACTTGGTAGAAGTGAACATGATCAGTGTAATCTTTTGGAAATTAGAAGTGTCAGAACATCCAAAAGTGGTAGGTGAAGATCTGTAATATTAAAATGAGTAAAATAAAATTTATCATAAAATAAATAAAAAGGAACGGTCCCATGCTTCTCATTTAAAGTTTATTCTTGTGGAATTGTGACAAATTTTCTCTTAATTTGGGGCTTTTTATCTGCATGCATCACTGACATCAGTAATCACTGGCTGATTACCACATTTACTGTTAAGTGGAAACAAAATTGAGACTTTAGATGGAATACATTATCTTGCTGTACCTTCAGACATACAAACTGGACTGTTGCCATATTTATTTTCTGTGTTTTTAGGTACGTGTGTTGCAAAATATTATCCAGGAAAAGGAAAAGGAACTGGTAGCACAGAGAGAAAAGCATGAGCAGGAGCTCTTTAAATTAGCTGCTAAATCGGATGCAAGTGCTGACCTAGAGCAGGTATGTTGCTTTGGAAACTCAACAGCTTGCTTTCATTTAATTAGAGATGGGAATTTGGAATCATGTAATTACTAACCTCTGCAACACAGTTCAGATGCCTGGTTGCAAAAATAAAGATAAGTCTTTTTCTTTCTCTTCTGAAAGTTTTAACTCCTGTATTGATTGATTGATTGAATTTTTAATTATTTTTTTTTCAAATCTTTTTTTGCTAGCTACTAAAGGCCTTGAAACAGAAGCTCCATGAAAAGGAAGAAGTCATGCTGGGAAGGACACAAGTGATAGATGTCTTGCAAAAAGAACTGGATGCCAAGGACCAGCAATTGAACGTAAGAGAGAGCTCACCAGGTCAAATACAAGTTGGAAAAGCTGTTTGTGCACAAAAGAGAATTTTGCAGAACAGATTTAGGCAGTTCTCTGGGAAGCTTAGACATGTGCTAATAATGCAACCACGGTTGTGCAGACAAATATTAATTCCAGTTAGGAAATTAACTTGAAGGAGAAGTGAAGTCCATAAAACATAAAACTGTCAACTCTCACCCATCATTTGTCTGGATTCATTTTGGGAACTTGCCATGTAGGGAAGACTTTGCTGTGGGAAGATTTCCACTGGTTGGAGAGACTGCAGTGAGCCTCAAAACCTTTTATTTCTGCTGCCAAAGAGTGTTTTGCTAGTTGTGTGCCTCTTCTTTTGCTGCACTTCTTCCAGCATTTTAACTATACTATTTCCAACAAATGTTCCACTTACCAAGAGGGCTCCCAAAATCAAAATATTACTAGAACTAGATTCAGCTCTGTACCCAGGTAGATGTCCTGCTCAGGTCGTTAAGGTCCATGGTAATTTAAGCCTGTTTGATTTGTCCTTCCCATTTGTTATGTCTCCTGCCTCATGCAGGGTTTGGTTGTTTTTTTTCTTTTTGGGTTAGATGCATCTTCCCCCAGTGGTGCTGCAGGAACTGGTGGCACCTAGTGCATTGAGGGGACAGAAATACACACCTGGAGGGTAGGGGGAAGGTTTGTTGTCACAGATTTGACTGTGACAACGTGTACTTAAAGCACTTTAAACTGTAATGGAATCTCAGCATTAATATTAAAATAGCAGGACACCTTGTTTTGTTTAGAGAAAGCCATTTTAACCATATTTTGGAAATTTTCCTTCTGCTGTTCTGCAGAGCTTCTTTACTTGGACAGTTTATATTCTTAGATTTATGTACCATGAAAGGAGTTTTTTGAACAGCAGGTCTAATGTGAGTGGACTGAGAGTGATCTGCAGTCTTTTCTACCTCTTATATGTATTAAAATAACTAATGTAAAGGCACTAGGAAAAGCACCACCAGGAATCTAGTTAGCAATACTGCAAAGAAGCAGTAGAGAAGTTTACCAGCTTTAATTGTAATGGGTGTAGGTGACACCACCTGGATGACATCATAGTGAGCATCCTTAATCTTTGGGATCATTCTTAAAGATCTTCTTCTGTGTTACTTGTTTTTGTGGGTTTGTTTGGGTTTTTTATGTTCTATAGGACCAAATGTTCTTTTTTTCTTTTTACCCCATTTTCACCTCTGGGAGAGGTAAGGTGCAGTTTGCACTCAAATAATGTTCCATTTTACTTCTGTCATGGAAAGTCAGAGCTGAGTAGCTTTTGTAGTAGAGCCATGTTCCCAACAGTAGCTTTGATTAGAATGTACATAGCAATACAGATATAATATTTGCCAGTGGTACTAAAGATACTTTGCATTAAAATATAAACGTTTTGTATTTGTTTTTATAGGAGATCAATGAAAACCTGAAACGTGTTCTGTCTGAAAAAGAAAACCTCCAGTCTAAACTGGATGCTGAGAAACATGTAATGAGAGCCCAGTTAAGAGATATGATGGAGAAACATGAGCTTGAAATGACAAAAGCTAAGGAGAAATATAATGCTGAACTGCATGAAATTCAAGAGAAACATGAAACGGAGCTGCAAGAGAAAGATCAGGCCCTGTTTCAGCTTAAGAAACAAGTGGCAGAATTGAGTGGTAGAGGAGAGAGTAACTCAACAGAAATTAGAGATCTGGAGTCTATAACCAAAGAGAAGATGGAAGATTTAGAAGGTATCCTATGGGAACTGTTGTTACCTGTGAAGGTTTCCTTTACTCCAGACTGTTACGTGTTGTGTGCCAATTTCAAACCTCTTGCAAGTTGGAGCTGCATTAAATTTGGTGGAAGAGTTATTGCCACTCTAATTTCAAGGGTCTGTGCTCAAATACTGTTAATAATGAGGGTTGTAGGAATACCAAGATAATTGCATGAACTGTGAATTTCTCACTACGTTTCTTTAAATGCAGTTGTCTTGTATGAGTGTATAACTTCCAGTTGCTGAAGGACTTAAACACAGATCTTGTATTCATAATCTTTCTAGAGTTTAAAATACTTTTTTGTGTCACGTTTCTTAGTACAAGTGAAACTGAAAACAGAAGAGGCCAGCAAATCTGAAGCCAAGTTTCTGAAAATGAAGGCTTGGTCTAAATCCAGAATCAAACAACTGGAGGATGAACTAAAAAGTGTATGTGCAACATTCTGTTTAATATTCCACGACTGTTTTAAGCTGCTGTGCTTGGAGATTTGACTGAAAAAAGCAAAATAAGGGGGTAAATGGAATATTAGAATAATTTACTCCAAGTATCTTCATATATGAATTTAAATGTAGAATATATATTGAATGGACATAAAATGTTGAAACAGGATGAAGTTTCAACAAAAAGTAGAACACACTGGTGTTACCAGCATTCAGGAGTAAATTGGTTAGCTGGTTTATTGCACTTTGAAGTATTAGAAAAACAACTACTCTAAATATAATTAAAAAATCAGGAAAAAAAAAGTTGCATTGACTTTGCTGTGTTTCTGGTGTTTTGGTACATGTGAAAAAACACAACTATTTTTTTCTTTCAGTTTTCATCAAAGAATAATGATGTGTCTGCCTTGAACAGTCGTCTCTCAGAGTTAGAAATTGAAAATGAAGAACTACAGACAAAACTGCAATCATTCTATGAAATCAGAACTCAAAATGGTAAACCCAGTTTTTTTCTTTTGTGGGTGATCCGAAGTAAAGAGCTAAAGATAAATGAACTTTCTCATTTGAATTTTCAAAGTGTTTCTTTGGTTTGAAAACAGCTTCTGAAGTGACTTCATCCAACTTGGAATGAGAGGGTACAGTGCTTCAGTCAGTTACAGCTCAGCTTTTTCTTCCCTAAATCGACCTGTGCATAATTCTTGTTGCATTTAGGCTTAGGCAGAGGATGTGTAAACTTCTCCAGGAAGCAAAAGAGGCATCTTCTTAGGCCAGTGGAAAAATCTATTGGAGTATAAACAGTAAACTTCTGAGAGCAGTGAGTTTCAAGTAAATGAAGAATTACCTTTTCTTTTGTAAGGATTTGAGAGAGAACAGATTTTTCTGTTTCATCATGTGTTGTTGTCTCTGACATCCTTTGTGTAAGTGGAAAACTGGAATTTTTCAGTTCATCAGTCTAAATTGTTGGCAGGTTAGATTTAAAGGACTTACCAATAATTAATAATCAAGAAGTCAGTTTCATGGCTACATGTTCAACACAGCCCAAGAGAGGTCTTCTAACTGAAATTAATTACCTGGATTTTAAGTTTGAATCTTTCTTTTAAGTATCTATTGCTCTTCCTATTACTTTTGTGTCCTAATGAACCAAATTTACTATGTTTTTGTAGAAGAATTGCTGACTAAGCTGGAAGTCTATGAAGAGCAACAAAGGAAGTTGCAAGCTGATCTTGACCAAGTTACAAAGAGGGCAGCTTCACAGGTTAACTGTCAAATTGATTTGTATGAGTTAGTGATTAACTCAAACAGGGCCAAATAGACTTTGAAAGGTGTGTTAGTTGGATTTTGGAGCTGAAAATTAGTTTAGTGATAAATGGACTTGTCAGTGTCAGTAGCTGTTCAGTTGGATAAGAAGCTGACAGGTTTTGAATTACTTAAAAAGGTTGGTTTCTACTTGTTTTTCCACGTAGTTAAATTGTTGTTTCTCCAAGCAGTTTATTAATTAATCAGTTAGATTTAAGATGAGCCAAAGTGTAGCTGTTCTTTTTTATGTGGAATATGAATAGCTTTCAGAAGGAAATAATAGCTGTAACCTTGACAAATGTACAGGTCCAGATAAGAAAATAAGACTCAGAAAATATTCCTAAAGGGCTTTAGATGGATTAACACTGTACATTAATCCCAGCAGCTTTGTGCAGCCCTAGCAGCAGAGCCAGTTGGAAACAGTTCATTTTATTTTGCTAAAAACAGAACTGTTCTTTCCAAATTTTGTGGAGAAGTTGTGTGTTGTGTTTTTTTTTTTTTTCTTCTACTATCTTAAAACAGTTTTTATTTTGATGCAAAGGCACAAACGTGTTCTTTTAAAGGAAGAAAGATTAATAGAGGTTTGTTATCCCACATAAAGACTGACTGTTGTTTTACTTTGAAACCTTGCTAAGGGGAAAATTTTGGTTACAAAAGCCATTTTTAAATTTAAAAATACTTCAGATTAAAAGTGCAGTTGGCAGGAGCATTTCTGATATTTTGTGAGGTGGTGAGGCTTTGGCATAATGTACAATAGCAATTATTGTCCCTTCTGTAGATTTTTGTTTATGCAAAGTGGTGAATGCCAATGGATTGTGTTCTCTGGGAAGGGTTTACCCACTGAAAATGTTACTTACATTTGCAGTGGGATTCAGGCAATCTGTTTTAATGTGGAATTTCTCCTGTTAGGCCAGTGAATCAGGTAGTGTGGATGAATTGCAGAGTCAGCTCTTGGAGTGGCAAGAAAATGTACCAGAGTCAGAGGAGTCCCATGATCCAGTCAGAGAAGAGAAATCTGCTATGGCCTTGAGGATGGCTCAGATTGAGGAGGAGAGAGAAGGTGAATTGTTTTATTTATGATAAAATGACCATATTTGTACATGATCTATATAGGTGTGTGTTTGATAGCACACCACCATGGCTCATTTCTGTAGTCATAAGCTTTGTATAGCTAGTGAAATTGCTTACATTTGCAATTTCTCCTTTTCTCCTATTTCCGGGACCCTGTTCTTCATACATTCATCTTTTTTGTATCATTTTTGTGAGTAGCTGTGCTTGTTCTGTTCACCACCTAAGTTGCTGCTCTGTGAAACTTGTTGAATTTATTTCAAAAGCTCATTGTCTGCCTATGGATGCTGAGTGATAAAAAGTTCACCACTGTAACAGTAAAGCTGCCTGCTTAGAACATGCAGTGAAGGTGTGGGGAACTGTAATTTTATTTAGGATTTGGTGAATGAAGGTGGTGCTTTAGTAAATTGCACCTGAGACAGAGTTTCTCTTTAAATATAATTAATGAGAAGCCTCTCTTGGAATATTTAGTAATCTCCTAGTGTCAGTTGTATAGGTCAGCTGGGTAACAGCTGGCAATAGTTTGGAGCTAGTTAAAAGTGTTAAATTACCTACAGAAAATAACATGTCAAGTCATCTCAGGCTTTATAGTTTTCCAAATTATTAATAAAACAGTGAAGCAGCTTCTGTTAAAACTTTCACAAATCTGGTTAAATTTCAGATAGTTTTTACTGCTTTTTTTCATGTCATCTAGTACTATATTGTCATTTTTGTCTTCTTAGTTAACTGGATGGGGATTAATGGCAAATTTTAATGTGCACGACCTACCATCATAATTAATCCAGTTAGTTAATTTGAGCCTTCTGTTTTTAATCTGAGATGGAATTATTTTGTCCTGTACACGATCAGTTTGGAAGTTCAGTTTGTAAACACAGAAATGTTTTAAGGATCATGTCTTCTTTTTGAGCGATTTACACATGGAAGGTTTTGAAATGGGAAGCGAATAATATTCCCTGCATTAAAACTACCTGTTCTCTGTAGTAACTACACATCCCCATGCAATACCAATACCAGTTGTAAAATTTCAGCTGCCTCAGCCCGTGTTTAATTTTGCATTTTGTCCCCTTGGGATCAGCATGACCTTTCTGTTTCTTTTTCTCCTGCCGTTCCACCCGATGAGCACCCAGCGTCCCTTCCCCCTCCACTCCTACCCTCCACTGGGATTTGGTCAGCCAGGGAGAACCTTGTTTCCCATCAGTTTTGTGCATGCAGGTTGCTGCAGCAGTGGCAACTTGTAATGTACTGGTGCTGATTTCTTCTTGCTCCTTTGGAGGAAATTGCCAGCAGTACCTTAGAAGATTTGCCATTGATGGTGTGTGGTTTCTAGCAATACACGTAACAAATGCTGGTTTCACCTGGATTTTTTTTTTCTGCCTTGCTATACCTGTTTCTTCATTCATATTAACCATATCATCTTGCTGAATTTCTCTTTGTAGTAACAGCTGACTCCATATTTATGTTGTCATTTGTTCTAGAGGAAAATTTCCTGGCTTGCTGCAAGTGGTTGTGACTAAGTAGGAATCAAATTCATTTAAATATTATTAGTAGCACTTGAAATTCAGTAGTATTTTTTGAAAAAGCAGTCATAACCTCTCCCATAAATTGGAGAACTTTACATGCATTAAAATTAGCTACCAATATCTTAAGCAATATATAAACCCAGTACTCATTCCATCATAGTCTATGACAATTTGTCATATATGTGTGGAGGTGCAAATCACAGAGGGTGTGGGTATTGATCACAAAGAATTCATGACAGACAGCTAAAGATGGTGATACTTAGTGTGATAGTGACCCAAGGAAATACAGACAGCTGATGAATTAATTTAAATGCAAGGTGTACCTGGAGAAAAGTGTTCTGGGAAGTTTTTCAGTTTTCATGTTAGATATAATTGGACATGAAAAGCTCCTTAAGCTGCTGTAAAGCAGTAGAAAATGTGTTTACTTACTGATTGTTGTTAAAGCAATGCTGAATTCAACTGCAAGTGTTTTAGCCGTTCCAAAAAATTCTGAAGCTCCTATTTCTATACTTCTGTTTTTCATGTGACTATGGTAATTTCATTCTCTTTTTTCAGTATCAAATACTTAAGAGCCTAAATATTTTTGGGTTCCTAAAGAATTGCACTATGCATTCTGATTATAATTAAAACCAGATTACCTCAATGTCAACTTCCAAGAAGTTTAATTATTTTTCATTTTAATTTATTTTTTTTTCCTCCAAGGAAGGGTTTAAGTTCTTATCTGGAATAAACCTTCCTTCTTGAATCACTTGGCTGACTTCAGTCACAGTTCTTGTAAACAGAGGTGTAAGGCATGTGACCAAAATTTGGCATTTCTTTTTAGGGCTTTGAAGAAGTATGTATAATTACTAAAAAATAAAAATAATAAAAAAATTGTAGCGTCTGTACTTGAAAATAAACAAAGGTGTGTAAAATTAATGCTGATGAAATGACAGTGCCAGAAGCCAAAAAAGTAATTAAAACCAGAAGTAAAATCCAGTTTAGCAGTCCTACTTTAGGAGGGTCCTTATTTTTGCATTAACTCTTTCCCTCTAAGCTTTTCAGATAACATGTTGAAGTGTGTGATTTTGAAATATTACAGGAAGAACTTAAATCTAGTAAATGTTACAGAATTGTGTTTTAATGAAATTTGTGGTATAAATAATCCTTGGACAGCTCAGGTGAAAAGCTGAGGATTCCCAGCAGGGCTGAACCTCATTGTAGTTTCTGGTCTTTACTACCTCACAGATGTATCAACATGAGTTCCCTGAATTTTGCCTGCTGTGAGGGCAACTGGGAATTGATAGGGTTAAATGGAAAGCTAAATTTGTAATTATCTAATTAATCTAATTTTCAATTGAAATATGGAGCCACCTTTACTTTCATGTCTTCTCGCTGGCTGTTCTGTTTTGTCTGCTTTGCATGAAAGGTCTGTTTCCTACTTTGTCACCCCAAACATGTTTTGTCATACCACAAAACAGATGGGAATGTACTTTAAAAATCATTTCTAACAAAGCACAGGGTGCCTACCTAAGCTTTCATACTCTGAATTTATTTAGTGTGTTTATTTACAAGTGATTCTCTATTTGTCTTAAAAAGAATGGTATTATTAATTGACTGTAAGATGGTTTGATGCCAGTTTGCAGTGCAACACGTGCTTGTGACTTCCTCAAATTATCTGGCTGTGTAGCTCATACTAAAAGTCAAAAGGGACACATGTCATTTCCATAAAAATGTGAATGTTGAGATTATAAAAACTACAGCTGTCTCATACAGCTTTATCATACAGATTAGGTATATTTTAACCTGGTAAATGGAAATAAGATGTAATTTGGCATTTTAATTGGTTGGCATAAGTTGTTGTTTTTTTTAGTATCAACGTAACCTCACCCTTTCCAGTCTTCTGTAGAAAGTCTTAACCATGAAGATGTAAAGTTAGACATCAGTTTGCTTCTTCTTAGTGAGATATGCAGGCTTTATTCTTACATTCTACATAGTAATGTTGAAGGGAAATCACAAGGTGAATGCAGTGGATTGCTTCTTTAATCTTGTTCCTGTCAGTCACTCATAGGGACTTCAGTCTGTCCCTGGTCTCTTTTCATGTAGTAGTGTCTGATATAAATGTAATTACTTTCCTGTGGCACAAAACTGATTGAGGATGACTGGTTCTTTCCTGGCTGCTCTGATCCAGCCATGGTCTCAGGGCAACAGGAGCTGGAGGAGGAACTGACCACAGTTCAAGAAATGGGCAGGCTGCAGCAGGCAAGACGAAAAAGCAGTCAGACCAGCAGGAAGCTTCAGGTGGGTTAAAAGAGAGGAGAGTTGTTTTTTACCTCTATGTTAATAAAAATATAGCCAGGACTGTTATTTATATGATGCTTCACGCTTGCATACATGAAGGGCTTAAGAACTTAGGTTGCTTATGTAACTGAAAACTTTGCTAAAATTACTGCTTGTTTCTGTAGCCAGAAGATGAGCAATTCCAGTGGCATCGTGCCTTTCTGCTCCTTCAGTAATGAGGCTGCTTAATTTTACATGGAAAAATAACGAGCTTCCCTCTGGAGAATTCACATGCTTGAAGCTGTGTGCATGCTTTGTATGTTAAGGCCATTTTTGATTTAGAGACAGTCTCTGCAAGTCTCTTTGGTGGTGGAGCTCTAACAGATAATTAGTAGGTAGTATCAGTTCATTCAAATGTACTTCTAGGTAGTTGGTGCTGTAACTTGCATGAAAAAATGATGATCTTTTGTTACGAGAATTAAGCTGTCACTGGAAGAATAGTTTGATGTTACGTTTACTCCAATACTTTACCCTGAGGTTCAGAGGACCTTGTTAACTGTAGCAATCAGGGGACTGGCTAAGGTATCCAAACATAGTTATCTGTTGGCCTTTCAGATGACTGAGGGTGTCTTCAAAGCCCTGGCAGGTGCCACACAGAACTTGAGACACTTGGCTTTTCTGGGAATAACAGCTGGAAGCTGGGCAGGTGACTCTAGTGTCCCCAGCGATCCCGTATATTTACATTTAGTCACCTGAACCACTTGCTAAATTTGAGGACTTTTAATTGAAACTGCGCCTTCAGTAACAGAATATGTATTTTGCCCTGGCTTCTTTTCTTTAAATTAAACTTCATTCTCCTGCTTTATGCACAGGAGGAATACAACTTTGATAGAAAAGAGTGTTTTCAGGAGCTGAACGTCACCTTGGACAGCACTGATTCAGCCGAAGGAGAAAATATGGGAGGTTGGTGGCCAGAGTACACTTCACCTAATGCAGGTGTGATAGCGACTAGACAGTTTATTAAAGCATGCACAACATCTGTATTTTGTGTCTATTTTTGTTTTCAAATTCAACTAACAACCCATTTGTGGTGTATTCTAATCTTTGTTGAATTTTTTTGGCTTGCGTTTTCTTCCGTTCCATTTCAAAGCATGTGCGTGCTGGATGAACTGCCTAGTTTTGGTTCAGAAGTAGAATATAGATATGACTGAACACTGAAATTGGCTGAGCCTTTGTGCCCATGAACTATCCTATGTGGCAAGATCATTTATTTCTTTAAGTTAAGAGTCTGTGAATGTGTTTTCAATCGATGTAACTGTTACGTTGCAAACCAGAACTGCATTCCACTGCTGTATGCTTTTAATTTAAAAATCCAATTCTCGTTTGTTTTTTTTTTTATGCAAGTGTTTTCACGTTGATGGTAAAGGCTGCAAATATCCCTTACTGTTAAAATGGGGACTTAGATGGAAACATCCTTGCAAATTTGGATACAGACCAGCTTATTTTGTTTATTAAAAGTTGCTCAAAATCTGACCCTGCAAGGACACAATTAACTTGTGATCAAAGTGACACGAGCCACACTGTTGATTGAGCCACAACATTGTTTAGAATCTATCTGCCAGGTTCTCAGAGTTCTTTAGTTTGATTTTTCAACAGTTAAGGGTACTTTTGCCATCTTTATTTTTGGAAATGCAAGGCCTCAGGCATTTCCCCTGGAAATGGTTGAGAGCTGGTTGTGCCCAACACTGGTGAGAATCATGAATAAAAAGCTGAAAGCATGTCTGTCTAGACTTCAGGAGTTTTAGCAGGCTGCTCTTGAAATCATTTTTCTACTTTGACTTAAGTAGGTTTACGGAGTGTGGTTGAAGAGCTGGAATTGGAAAGGAATCAACTGCAGGAACAAATTCTTTTCCTAGAAGAGCGTTGTCAGGATTTGGAAGATAGAGTACAGCTTCAAGGTAGAATGGAGGCTCTTCAGGTGAGTTTCTGAAGTTGTGTAAAACCTGATAGAAGAGAATAATTTTATTCTCTCTTTGTATTTTTACAATCCTAGCCTACAGTAAGATGAAAACATCAATTTGCAGCTGGCAGAAATGTCTAAAGCCTGCTTTATACTTCATAATTGTGTTGGCAGAGGGTATACACATGTACTATGTTGTGCTCTGAAGTTGAAGCCTGTAACTTCAGCACATGGAAAAATTAGTTTGGAAGTAAGCTTTGTTATTTCTTTTAGAAATATAGTAAAAGGCATTATAATTTTCATTACTCTTTTTAGGGGGTGTTGGTCAGAAGGTCCAGAATTAGATTTTGTTAGTGCTGGCATAAGTCTTCCTCTTCTCACATGATTCAAGTTTCTTTTCTGTAAATGTGTGGGGATGTGTATATTGTGTTTTTTTTTACATATACATAGACACAAATTTATAGGAAAGAAACACAATAAATAGAAAAAAAAAGTTTATTTAGATATATATACAATCTAAACCCCAGATATTAATTTTATATATATATATTTATCTTGTAAAATTATTCACTTGAAGGCACCAAAAGGAACATTAATGTAAATAATGAGCAGAAAAGTTATTTTAATATTTCCTTACTGACAAGTCACTGTGTTTGATAATTTGTAAACCTTAATCATACAATGTTTTCTTACTCAAACTCCTTCAGGCTTGGTGCATTAGTCATAGTTTTTTAACTGTTAAGTTGCACGTATGTAAAAAAGGATTAATTTTAAGATGAAAGACAACCTTATATTAATTATTATTTGAGATTCTTGTAACAAAGCCTTTCAATACAGGTAACGTTTGGTGTAGATGAAGAAGGGCAGCTATTGAGGGCGGTGCAGGTGTGTTCTGCCTCCTCCACAAGGCTAGCTTATTTTCATGAGAGGTGACAAGTTTGCCATGTTTGTCCTATTTGCTGTTGATTCTGGGTATGTGTTCTGCTTTTGGTTTTTGGTTGCTGTTGTTGGATTTCTTTTTTGGTGGTTTTATTTTGGAATTGGTGCAGTGGATCTGGCTAGAGTAGGAGGTTTGTAGTGTATTTGAAAGAAAAAAAGCTGTGTGAATGAAGCTTGCTTCCTTTTTCTTCTCCCCACCATCCCCCAGATGCAGGTTTTTGCATTCCTTAAACCTGAAAAAATAGGTTAAAAAAATTGGTTTCCCCCGTTAAGATAAGTAAGCTGCCTTAACACAGTCTGTGTGTGTGTGTGTGTGTCTGTTTTTTTGGGTACACAGCAATCAATCATCCTTGAGTTGATGCTATCACAGCATTGCTGAAGGTGTCTCTGAAAGGTGGGTTGCATTTCATTGAACTAGTATCACCTCTGAACTTGTGATATTAGTGTTGCATTTTGCACTGATTCCTCCTACAGTGCTAGGACAACGGTCCCTGTGTAGGACATAAATCTCCTGAAGAGTCAGATTTTCGTGACTCTGGTTACTTTATGCTGTTCTGGGTGTTTGTGTGTGATTAATCCTTTCTCCTGGTTGTTTTGTTGCAGAATGAAAATGAACGTTTGCAAACTCAACTCACCCAGTTACGCAACCAACAAACGAGAGATGCAGAAAAGAATCAAATTCTGATCTCTGGCTTGAATGAGCAACTTAAAGGGTAAAGTAAAAGTTCTTTACAGTTCTGTTCAGGATTAGTAGTTTTCTTTGCTTCAAGCTTAAACTTCTAAAGAGAAGGATAATCTCCTGAAACACTTGAAAAAGAGTTACTTGATTCGTGCTTCACTAATGTCATTTTTGTACTTGGAAGTTTAAATGGAAAGTGTAAAAATAATTCTTCTTCTAGGAACGTAGTTCAGGGCTAACAAGTCTAGAAAGTTTAAAGCAAGCTTTGTTGTCAAAATATCTAAATGTGTATTTCCTTCTTAGATTAAGTGACAGAAATAGCTCCCTTGAAACTTCACTTGGAGAAAAAGAACAAAAACTGTTGAGCGTGACAGAAAAACTAGAACAAATTGAAACTTTGAGGAAACTGCTTCAAGAAAAGGATCTTCTGAACAAAGAGCTTGGGGAAAAATTTGTGCATACTGAGCAAAAAGTAAGTTAAAGTTGTTGTTAAATAATCTTTAATTTATTAGAACTAATGAGCATTAGCCGTAACTTTCTAGTTTTGTCCCAGCAACAATATTCTTCTTTTCCCTGTCTGAAGGTTTTTGCTCTGTTTCTGTACAGTTTGATTCACTTCAGGTAGTTGCTCTGCATTAAGTTGGGTGTAAGGATTTCTCAGACCCAACACAAGGATTTGCCTGAAAGTATTTCTTTTATTGTGGTGATAAGTTATCCTCGTTTATTAATGTCAAAGTATAAACTCCACTGTTATGTAAACTCAGTATTGTAAGCCTAACATCACAATTTTCATCTAATTACATATATTTCTATCACGTTGACTTTTATTTTTTCATACTAAGCTTAATGAAGCCCTAAAGAAGTGCAGTGTTTATGAAGTGGAGAACACTGAGCAGAAAGCAGTCATCAGTGATCTGACAGAAAAAGTTGCCACACTGAAGGAAAAGGTAAAAATAAAAGTTAGAGAAGACATTTTATGTTCTGTTGACGTGGCCCATTCTAATGTCAGCAAAATAGCAGCCATAGCTGCTAAAAATGTCATACCCTAAGCTTTCTGTGTACTAAACCTAAACAATAACATGGTTATCTTGTGATTATAGAGTTGGGTACAGGTCGATTACCTTAGATACTTGGTCTTCCTGTGGAGTGTAACTTCAGTTCACTCTCTAGCCTGTGTTTGAGCTGTTCTTGTAACATTGTTTTCTTGGTGTTTAGACTTTGAAGCAAGACGGCGTGGTAGAGTCCATGCAGCTGGATCTGGACCAGACAAATGAAGAGCTTGACAAATTGAATAGCAGCCATTTAGAGGAAAGATCTCA
Source organism: Hemiprocne comata (assembly GCA_020745705.1). Taxonomy (NCBI): domain Eukaryota; kingdom Metazoa; phylum Chordata; class Aves; order Apodiformes; family Apodidae; genus Hemiprocne; species Hemiprocne comata. Next base: position 2,503,121 of record CM036590.1, read on the forward strand.
ACTGATTCAAGATCTCCAGAAACGGGAAAGAGAAATCGATAATCTTAAAGAAGCACTGGCAGAAAAAGACAGGGAGATGTCTGTCCTGTCTTTGAATATGACAGAATATTCTGAGCAGGTTCTCATCCTGAAGCAACAAGTGCAATGCAAAGAGGAAGACATCAGAGGGATGGAAGAGGCTTTATCAAAGGCTGAGAGGGAAGCTCATTTACTGAAGGAAGTACAAACAGCTGATGTAAGAGATGCAAGCATGAAGATATCTGTCCTTTCTGAGCAGAGTAACACACTGAGACTAGAGCTAGAAAGAGTTAGAGTTGAGAGTGAAGCTAAAACCAAAGAAAATGAGGAATTAATAAGACAAAGCAGTGAGAACAGCATTATAATTAAGGATCTCCGGTCTGAAATCAAAGCCAACAACGTTGCCTACAATAACAAGCTGGCAGAGTGTGAATCACAAATTACTTTGCTGAAAGAACAAGTTAGTAAATCATCTGAAAAGCTACAAGAAACGGAGGATAAACAAAGAAAAGAAACTGAATACTTGAAATCCCAGCTTGAGGAAAACAATACTCTAAAGGAAAAATGGAACAATTTGCTTAAAGAGAAAGAGAGTAAAGCGCAGGCGCTTGAAAACGAGTTAAAATCAATTAAAGATTCATACTACAAACTGGTTTTGGAAAATGCTAAAAAAGATGAAGAGTTGGCTGAGTTATCTAGGAAGCTTACAGAACACCAGGAAACAATTAAAAAAGAATTACAAGAGAAACAAGAGTTGGTTATTTCATTAGAGCAGAAGCTTGGGGTTTTGGAGCAGCGAAATGAGGAGACTAAGCTTAAATTAACAGAAGATCTGAAAGCCAAGGAGACATGTTGCAAAGAACTTAATAACCAATTAAATGCAATACGTAAACAAATTAACAAGATGGAAATAGAGACGCAGGAGAAAGTTTCAGCTAATAAACAATTGCAGGCAGATCTTGAAGGGAAGGAAGAAAAATTGGCAGAGCAAATAAAAACAAATGAATGTCTGAAAAAAAGCATGGATACGGTGGAAAAAGAGAAGGAACAGCTAATGAGTGAAAATGAGAATTTGTCTAAACTCCTGGATGCAAAAGAGAGTGAATTGTTACAGAAAATCCAGGCTGTGGCAGAAATAGAGAATAAGTTATCTGTTAGTGCTGCTGAGTATGAAAAAACTCTTTCAGTACTAAATGGTGATAAAAAGACTCTGGCAAAAGAGATTGAACAACTGTCAGTACTTGCCGAGCAAAAAGAAAATTCAGTTGCAGAACAGCTGCAGGAGAAAACAAAGGAGTGTGATGTGCTGGCTGCTCAGCTGTTTGAAAGCAAGGAACAGACACAACAGTTGCAGGAACAAATGCAATCACTTCTCATTCAGCTGAAGGATGCGAGAGACAAAGAAAGAAAGAAAGATGAAATGTTAAATAATAAGTTATCTGAATGCAGTAGCTTAATCCAGGAGATCAGCCATAGTAATGAGAAGAACTTACTCCTGCAGGGACAAATTCAGAGCCTGACTTCAGATTTTGAAGCTGCAAACAGGTCTCTAGAAGAGAAAATCCTTCAAAGTGATTCATTACTGAAGGAAATGGAAGAGAGCAAATCTTGTATTGTGGAGTTGCAGGATGAAGTTAAAAAACTCAAAGATGAAAAAACAAAGTTATCTCAGTTGGTAGAAGAAAGAGACCTGGCTGTAAAAAGTCAGGGTTCAGAGCTTGAGAAGTTTCATAGGCAAGTTTCTGAAAAAATGGAAGAAAGTACAGTGTTAAATAATCAGCTACAGCTGCTAAGCAAAGAGGTGGATGTGCTCAAGCATGAAAAGGAGGACTTTGCAAGCCTGTTGAGTGAGAAGTCACGGGAATGTGAAGTTCTTCAGTCACAGTTGGTACAGCAACAGTCTGAAATGACTTTAGTGAGGCAACAAGCACACACAGCAGCTCTGGAGAATGAAAAATTGAAAGTAGACATTGAAACAGTTAATGTTATGGTAATGACAAAGTCAGATGAAGTGGCTGCTTTAACCTCACACTTGTCCCAACAAAGTCATAATATTTTAGCTCTGAAGGACCAAATTGATGGCCTGTTGCTTGAAAAAGAAAACTTAAAAATTGTCTTTGAAGAAAAAGAAACTCTCCTTTCTGAAAAGGAGGCTTTGATTCAGCAAATGAAGGATAGTAAAACTGCAGGAGAAGGGCAGTATATGCAAATCATTTCAGATCTGCAAAAGCAAGTACAAGCCTTAGGTTTTGAAACCAGCCAGCTTAGACATGCAATGCAGGAAAAAGAAAATGAATTTAAGAGGCAAGCCCAGGAATTAAAGTTATTAAAAGATAAATCTGAGGAGTCTGATGTACTTAGGATTCAACTGTCTGAGAATATGGAGGTTATTTCTGACCTTCAGTTTCAACTTAAAAATATGACAGAAAAATCATCCCAGTTGAATGATTCAATTATGCAGAAGGACGAATCTTTAAAACAAAAATTAGATGAATACATCAGCTTAAAAGCACAACTTTCTGAGGTACAGGAATCTTCTGTTTTGCAGCAGAAACAGTTGGAGCTTTTAGCCTCTGAAGCAGAACAATTAAAAGTACTTGTTTCAGAAAAAGAGTTAACCATCAACAATATGTCATTATCTAGTGAGACTTTAAAGACACACCTTCAAGAGAGGGAGAAGGAATGTGAGGTCTTAAAGAAACAGGTGGTAGAGCTGGAGGAAGTGAAAGTGAATTTACAAAAAGAAACACAGCATCAGAAGAATGTAATAATTGAGATGGACCGGTCGTTATCGGAAAAGGAGTCATCTCTCATGGAAAATAAAAATCTCATCAAAACTCTGGAGGAGAAAGCAGGGAGAGATGAAGAGAAGACAGATCTAATTTCACAGCTCCAAAGTCAGGTACGTGAACTAACCCAAGAGCTACAGAAATCCAAAGAACTAGTCAGTGAGAAAGAAAATGCCTTTTTATCTCTTCAGGAGAAAATGGAAGCACAGTGTGAACTGAGAACTGAGTTGAATGCAGCTCTTGGGAAAAAAGAAGAAGTTATTGCTGGGCTGCTTAATTCTTTAAAGGAAAAGGACTCCAGGATACAGCTGGCAGATAGCAACGTTGGTGTTCTGTCTAGTGAGATTGAGGTTCTCCAAGAAAAACTGGAGGAAAGTGGTACAGCCATGAAAAACCTTACTAAGGAATTTCAGGAAAAGAACGAGAGGCTTGATAATAAACAGAAGACAATTGATTCTTTGACAATTGAACTTGACTCTCTTAAAATTGAACACCAAAAAGCACTAGACCAAATAAGGACATGGGAAGAAGAACTGCAGCAAAAAGACTTGGCTGTGGAGTCTCTGCGTGTGACGTGCACTGAGCAGAGAGATAACATTGAGTGCTTGAAGTTAGAGTTGAACAATGTACATTCCAAATCATCTCAAGACTGCCGTGACAATGCACTTCTAATAGGTACTCTGCAGTGCCAGGTGGAGTCTTTAGAGAAAGAAAAAAGTCTTTTAGAGGAAAATGCTGATAAACTGGTGGCTGAAAACACACAACTCACCGAATCGCAAAACCAGTTGCGAAAGAAATTGGAAGAGCTCCGAGAAATCAATGAAAAGCTAGAAACCAGTGAGAATTATTCAAGAATGCAGATAGATGCTGTCAAACTGCAGATGAAGACTGAAAAAGAGAAGTTACAGATGCAGGTTAGTGTGAAGGGTGAAGAGCTTTCTAAATTGGAACTTAAAATTGAATCTCTAGAACAAAGTCTGCTCGAGTCAGAAAACAAGTGGGTGACAGACCTTGATAGGGCAACTGTGCAAAATAATCATCTTACTGAGCAATTGAGCAGTTTAGAAAGTGAAATGAAATCAAAGGATAGCAAAATCCAGGCTTTGCAGCAAGAGCTGAATCTTATAAAAGAGGAATTAACTCAAACCTTATCTCCATTACTTAGTAGTAGGCTTTTAAGTAAAGAAAAGAGGGCACAGACTTCAGATTCTGAACTGGAGCTCACTGACAGTAAAATCCAGTTGGAAGAATTCTCGAGTCTGATAACCACTATTTTGAGCAAAGAAACAGAAGGAGAACAGTTGCAACTGGTACTTTTAGAAAAACAGAAAGAAATAGACACCATGAAAAAAGAATTAAAAAGTCTGCAGTCACTTGAGGAGCAGAATGAATTGCTGCAGAATGATATGGAGAAGATGGAAGGCAAATATAAATCTGAAATTGAATGTCTGTCAAAAGAAATGGTCACAGTCAAGGAAACATTAAGTGAACAACAGTCTCTCTTGCAGGACAAGGAAGAGTCTTTTGCAGAAATAAATAAGCGGGTTGAATTTCTTGAAGAGAAGATAAATACATCAGAAGAAATAGCAAGAACCAGTCAAGAAAAACTGCAAGCTGAAGGTAAAAAAGTAGCAAGTCTCCTTGAAGAACTGGGAGAGAAAGATCAACTGATCAAAAACTTAACTTCCCAGGTAAATCAGCAGAAGGATTTAATTTCTGGTCTAAGCCAGCAACTGAAAGAAAAGGACTGTTCTGTTACCCAGGTCATGGAGTCGTTGTCTAATGAAATGCTGAAATTTTCTGAAGAGAGAAATAGATTAAATACCAAACTGCAAGACCTTGAAGCTGTTCATCAGAGTTGTGTAGGAGAGCTAAAGCGAGTATTGCAAGAGCTTGAGGACTGTAAGAAGGAACTGGAGCACAGTCAGGGTACATTAAGCAGTAGAGAAGCTGTGTTTAAAGATTTAATGAATGAAAAAGAGGAGATGCAGGTTAACCTGGAGAAAATGGGCAAGGAAAAAGAGAATCTGAAAAAGAAACTTCAAGCAGCATTGATAATAAGAAGAGATTTAATGCAAAAAGTTGGGAACTTGGAAAAGAGTGGACGGGAAGAAATTGAAAAAGAGCAAAAAAGAGCAGAGGAGTTGTCAAAGAAAGTTAATGAGTTAACAGACAAGCTGGAACTAGTTGAAGGACAAAACAAAGATTTTGAGTCTCATCTTGGAACTCTGAAGCAACAGCTTTTAGAAAAAGATGCCAAAATAAGCGATTTGACTGAAAATTTGTCTTCCAAAGCCTCTTATTTAGAGGAGCTTAAGGGCAATATTGCAGAACTAAATGATGTTATTGCTGCAAAACAAAATATATGTGAGCAGAATCTAAAGTCTTTAGAGGAGAAGGACTGCATGCTTGCTCATATGCAATCTGCACTCGATGAAAAAGCGAGCGCGTATGAAGTGGAACGTTCTCAGCTGCTTTTAGCTCTTGAAAAGGTGAAGTCTGAAGTTAAGGAGAAGGAAGAATTGTTGAAAAATTCCAGTTCAGAAGAGCCTGATATATGTACTGGGGACAGGAAGAAGTGTCTGAACCCCAACAATGTCATGAATCAATTGAAAAAAGAAAAAGAGGCCTTAGAGAAAGAGCTTTTGGTCAGGAAAGAAGACACGAAAAAGTTTCAGAAAGAAAGGGAAGAGCACAATAAACTTGCAGCAGATTTTGATGAGCAAAACACCTATCTTGAGAATCTCAAACAAGAACATAAAGCACTCTGGGAAGTTCTTCAAACAAAATGTGAAGAACTCAACTTGAATCAGTTAGAAAAGTATCCTCTAGGGAAGGAGCTGGCTGCACCCAAGGCAGTGCTGGCAGAAGAAGAAGCTGACCTGAGGAATTTGGAATCAGACAAACAAAGAAGCAAAGCTGAGGTCGCATCCTTAAAAGAGTCAGAAAACATGATCCCTTCAGTGGCAAGTAAAGACAAGGAGTTAGAAGAGCTAAGAAGTAATTATGCAAAACTTCGGGAGGAAACAGAAATGTTAAAGGAAGAGTTGAGAAAAATATCAGTTGAATTTGGTGATGAAAGAGAAGGAACAGTCAACTTAAACTCTTGGAGACAGCAGGAGCAGTATCAGGAGCAATGTAAGGGCAGCTGGTTGGAGGACATAAAGCAGCTACAGAAAAAGCTGGAAGCATCTAAGGCTGAAGCTCTGGACATGAAGAGGGTGCTTGAACATGTGAATAATGAGAAAGAAGCGCTTGTTAAAAAAAGTGAAGAGGATCACAAGATGAGCCAGGAGCAACTGCAGAGAATGAGAATTGAAGTGAAGAAGGAGGTTGTGGAAAAGAATAAGGAAATGGAAGCGTTGCGTTGTTCACTTACGGATTTCAAAGCTAAACTTGATCTGGAAAAGGAATTATCAAACAAAGCTGTAAAGGAGGGCCGAGAGGAGGCTCATCGTTACAAAACAGCATTTGAAGAAATGAAGAGTGAAAGAGAGAAACTTGCCAGTTGTTTAGAAAAGTCCAGTTTGGAGCTAATTAATACAAGAGAGGAGGTGAAACGTTTCAGTGAAGAAAACAAAAAGCTTCTGACAGAGCTTCATATGCTGCGTGAGAAGGCCGAGATGGGTAGACCTGTGGGGTCGTGCAAAGAGCTTAAGGAAGAAAATGCTACTGAAAAAGAACTGGGAGAGCTTCGTTTGGAAAGTCATTCCCTTCGAGGAAAGTTACAAGGTTTTACTGATTCCTCAGGGAGAACTAAACTGAGGGCAGGAACAGAATGTCAAATCCAGAAGCAAATGCAAGTGGTTGAAGAGCCACTGGTAAAAAGTGCAAATGTAAATGATTCTAAACCGCAAGAGCAAAGAGCTACAGCAGAAGAGAAGTCCAGAGAGCGCCTTCAGAGAAAGTTACAGGCAGCTTTAATATCACGTAAAGAAGCCCTGAGAGAAAATAAATCTCTCAAAGACCAGATTGATAAGCTGATGTTGGAACGAGAAGAACTGGTGAACAAGACAGGTATGCTTGAACACTTGTTAGAGCTTGGTAGAGAAAACCAAAGTTCAAGTGCTGTTTCTCCATTGCCTGAAGAGGAGAGCCTTGTGTCTGAAAATGCTAGACTCCTGACTGAGAATGAAAACCTCACGGCGGCATGTGAAAGTCTTAAATCCACCATGGAGACCATAGTTCAGGAAAAAGAGGCCTTTTCTTTCCAACTAAATACCTTAAAAGATTCTCAGACAGTTGAATTAACAGGATGGAAGGCTAAACACAGTGAACTAAAGCAGGAGTATGAGTCGCTGCTTCAGGCTTACGAGAATATCAGTAGTAAAATAGTGGATATGAGGCAAGTTATTGATCTCACTAGGAAAGAGAAGCAAGAGGCTATTCAAAGGCTCAGGGAAGGAGAATCTGAGAAGGAGGCTTTTGAGAAGCATTTACAAAAAGTCATTGATGAAAATGAGGTTATTAAGAATCAACTGAAACAACTCGGCGAAGCCAAGAAAATGGAAGTTGATGAATTACAAAGTAAGGCAGAAAGGCAGGTCCGTGAGCAAGAGGCAAGGATGCAGGAACACCAGGATCGTCTTCATGAGCTCACTGATCAGAATCATCAGCTCATGGAGGAAAATGAGCAGCTGAAGCAGACTTCTGAAAATTTAAAGCAGGCTTTAGAGAAAATTCAGAATGAAAATGATACCCTTCATAACAACATCACCGTAACTAAAGCAGCTTTGGGAGAGCTCCAAGTTCAAATGGAAGTGTACCAAAATGATATGCAGTCTAAAATCAATGATGCATTATGTGAGAATGAATCATTGCTAAAGGACATTAATGTGTTAAAGGATCAACTCTCTGAAAAAGAACAAGATGTGCTTGTCCTAGAACAAGAAAGAAATTTAATTTCCGAAAAAGTGAAAGAAACGGAAAGATCTTTGGACCATAAAAATCATTGTCTAACAAAGCTGGACAAGGAATGTAAAAGCCTTACACAAGAAATTGTTAGTCTAAATGAGAAGGTTAAGATTTTAGAGGATGATAAATGTCTGTTACAGGAAGAATTAGAAAACGTACAAGAAAGTTCTTCCAAAGTCAAGAATGAGAGAGAATTTCTTGAGACAGAATTGCTTAATCATGTTAAAAAAGTTGATAATCTTACTGATAGAATGAAATCAGCACAGGTACAGAATAACTTGCTGTTACAGCAGCTGGAGGAATTAAAGGCAGAAAAGTATAATGTGGTTAGAGAAAAAGAAGAGCAGCAGTTACACCTTGTAAAAATGTTTGAGGAGAAGGTGAAAAGTGCTCAGAGGAGTCATAATGGAAGTAAAAACAAAACAAAAGAATTGCAAGAACTCTTAAAGGAGAAACAGCAGGAGATCAACTATTTGCAAAAGGATTCTATAAAGTTCCAGGAGCTGATTCTAGATTTGGAAAGATCTGTGAAACTGTCACAGTCAGAAAGTGAGAAATTTGAAAAGGACTTAAGGAATACATCAGAAAAGCTTGCAAAGTCCTATGAAGAAATACAGCGTCTCAAGGCAAAGCTTTCTTCACAGATGGACTTGTTGGATCAGTCAAAGAATGAAGTGGACAGGCTTACAGATGAGAATCTAAATTGGAGAAAAGAACTTAAGAAGAAAGAAGATGAGTTACAAATTCAAAAGAAAGAATACGAGAGAGAATTGGAAATTAATCTTCAACAGTTAAAATCAGTTCACAAAAGAGAATTTTTGAACCTAGAGGAAAGACACGGTGCCCTTGAGAGAGAAAGAGAGAGGGCACTTGGTGAGATTCGTGGTTTGCAAGAGGAAATGAGCATGAAGGACTCTCAAAACAAGAAACTTCAAGCAGATTTGAATGCAGCTTTGGCACGACTAGCTGCTTTCACCAAGTGTATGTCCTCCCTTCAGGATGACCGGGACAGGGTAATCACTGAAATGAAAACCTGGGAAATACAGTTCAAAGAGACCATCCAAAGTAAAGAGAGACAGATAGAAAATAGTAATAAGAGAATCGTGTCTTTACAAAAGGAACTGAAAGACAAAATAACTCAGATTGAAGAACTGAATATCAAATGCTCTGTGGCAGAGGAAGCAAAGGATGAACTGTACTCGGGGCAGAAATCTGTTGATACACAAAGCTATGAGGAGATCTGCAGAATAAAGGAAGAAAATAGAATTTTTTTTAATAGGCAGCAAGAATTGGAGAGCGTTCTTCAGTCGAAAGAAGCGGCTTTGCAAGCCCTCCTTAAAGAAAATAATTCTCTTAATCATCTCATAGAGAACAGTAAAAGTGCAGGAAGGGAGATAAAAGCTCTGGAAAGTCATTTTACAAGGCAGGAGCAAGAATTGCAGCAGCTTCTAGCTGAGAAGGAAAAAATGAATGCTGAATTGCAAAAGCAGATTACCATTTCTGAGCAAATGAAGATCATGCTAAATAATAAAGACAAAGAAATTTCCTTACTCATTTCTTCAAAAGGTGATGAAATTTCTGACTATCTGATTCAGGTACAGACTCAACACAGAGACCAAATCAAAGAGTATGAACTTCAGTTAAGGTCTTTGCAGGTGGAGAGACAACAGTCTGAGGAGTCCTGTCAGAGGATGGAACACGAGTTGAGGAATCTCCAGATGAAAGCAGACAAAGCAGTTCAAGATAAGGCTGCAATTGCCAGTGAAATAGATGCCTTTAAAAAATCCATGTCCTCTCTTCAGAGTGATCGGGATGATCTTTTTTCTAAATACAAAGAGCTGGAGCATCTTCACCAAGGTGTCTTAAATCAGCGGGACAGTCTTCTAGTTGGCAATGCAAGTGAGAACAGTGCTCTGAAACAAGAACTAAGGGTACTTCTCAATCAGGTAGATGATCTTCATTCTGAAAACGCAATGCTAAGTGCACAGCTGATAAAGTACAGGGAAGATCTTAACCAAGTTTTATCTTTGAAAGACCATCAGCTGAAAGACTTACTTAAGCAGAAATTGGATTGTATTAAAGGCCTCGAGCAAGAAAAATACGATCTTCAAAAACAAATAAAAGAAATGCAACTTTCCAATGAACTGCAGAAGGATACTGCTGTATCTTTGGAACGTGAAAATAAAAAATTGGTGTCTAAAGTAAATGATTTAGAATCTGTAATTGCATCATTAAACAGAGAGAAACTTGTTTCTGAATCTGGAGAGAAACTGCTAATTGGTGGTGTCCCAAAAAAAGAATATGTATCCAGTGGGCAATATGGAGCAAGTCTTCAGAAGGTTCAAGAGCTCCAGAAATCAAAAGGCAGAAATACTCAGGGTACAGATGAGGAGCACAGTAAGACTCTTTTGACACTTCAACATGGAGATGAACCTGATGCTTTTGGAGAGAAGATGATGTTAGAAATTCAGTCTCAAAACACTGAGCTGAGGTCCCAAAATGAGGCCTTTGGGAAAGCAATGACTGCTCTGCAAAATGATAGGGATAGGATAATAGAGGACTTAAAGGTACTTCAGAGCAAATACACATCTGAACTCCAGGCTGAAAAAAAGAAAGGAGATGAACTTGAAGCTGCATTGAATGGCTTTAAATTACATCTTAGCAGTATGCTCAAAGAAAATCCTCTTCTGAATCAGGCTGGTTTTGATGCTGCAGATAAGGTTACACTTGATCAGATTGCTGTTGCAGTTGAAACTCTCTGTAGGACCTTAGTCAGTCATGAGCTGGAGATGAGCAGGCTCTCATCTGACTGTGGGAATTATGTTCACCAGATTGAAGCATTTTCCAAGGCTATGGCCAGTCTTCAGGATGACAGAGACAAATTGCTGCAGGAGCTCAGCAATCAGAAGGTAACTTCTGGAACAAAACAGGGCCCAGCTTCATTGCCCATCAGTTGCAGCAGCATCATTGAGATAGGGTCTTTTAAAAGTAATTTGGATACACCTCAGATTGATAGGGAAAGATTGGTGAGTTTTAATTAGCTACATCACTTGATTTATTTATTAGAGCAGAGAATGCTTAGAGACATTATGGATTTTGAGGTTTAACTTTGTAGATTCTGTGAGTGTTAAGAAAAGGTTGTGTGACAAGAGAAAGCATGCTTGGAATTTCAGGAGTTTAGGTAATGATCCTGTTGAACAGGAGCAAACGGGGAAAAGTATTATTCTCTAATTAGAATTCTAGCACTAATAAAACTTCAACCATACAGTTTTCTTTCCACTTCACTAATGATGTTTATTAAATGTAGGCTAAAGAAGGAGCCAGCCTTGCAGCTGTTGAAATAGCAAAACTGAAGACCAAGGTTGATGATCTGGAGAGGGCATTGCAGCAGACAAAAGCCTTCCAAGCAGAAACTGAGAGAGAGATTGCATCTTACCAGAATGAGCTGGCTGGATTAAGGTATAAATGTTAAAGCTAACAAATAATACCTGTGGCTCTTGTTTGGACTTCTTCAGTGACTTCACAGCCTGGCATAAAGCTGACACAAAACCAAAATCATGTGTAGTTTAGCAGGAAGTAGGGTAAGGGTATTTCTGTAACGTGCAAAATCAGCTTCCACAGAGTTGTCTTTGTTCTGTGTATCTTTATGTAATGGCCTCCTTGTTCATGCAAAGTTTCAGTCTTAAGTGAATATTTTCTGTTCCTTTGGTGACTTGGATACATGGAACTACAGTCTGAGTATCTTATTTCAGTGCTTGGTACCATGTTCTCTTCTTAGAGTAACAACTCATATGGCTGAACATTTTCCCCCCAGATCTGCTGGTTGGTTGGGTTTTTTTTCAGATGTGTTGCATATTTAGCCCAACTACATATTGAAAATTAATTTCCCATTTGAGGATTATTTTTGTAGATTCAAAGAGTCCACAGCAGCACTGTTGACACCTTGCATCATCTGTGACAAATGAATAATGTGACACCTTGGGCCTGATCCTGTGAATGCTTCATGAGATCTGCTTCAAAGAAGGCAGTGGGCATTTTTAAGTGGCATTGGAAATAAGTTTGAAGCCAGTAGGCAGGATCCTAGTGCCTTTACTGTGTTTTATTGCCTGTACTGCAATTTCTAGATCTCTGATTTAAGTCTGTGCAAGATAATACCTGTTTTATGCTAGAAGGTTTTGTGGGAGGGGATGTAGACCAAAAATCTTTGCAAATTCGAGCAAGTTAGCATAGAATAGTCAAACCTCATTCTAAGTTGTAGGCTTCACCACTGAGCAGCATGAATAGTCTTTTTCCATTTTTTCCCCTCAACTTAAAAACTATATATAGCATTGAATTCAAAAGGATTCAAGTTACTTTTCTGCCCTTCATGATACTGCTTGTGTATGCCAGCAGTTTCTGGGGATATTTGAGTCTTTTTGAGGTGAGGATATTTCTTTCCAAACTTGTGTACTTGCAGCAGGGTTCTAGTGCTTGTGCTCTAGACAACTGCAACCTTATATTTTAGGCAGCTGAAGTATTTATTACATTAACAAGTGTTAGCCAATTAAACCAATGTGATGTTAGTTGATGTTAGTCCTTTGTTTTCTGATTTTTCTTTTCAGCAGATGTCATTAAACTGGAATATGTATTGGGTATGTTCATGTAGTGCTCTGTATTTCCACATAACTGTTCATGAAAGACCTTTATTTCAGAAATAACAGTGAGTACAGTTTTATCCTTTTCAATGACTTGTGTGCAGTATGTTATCATTTAATGTCTGGTCTAATATTTTCTGTTCAGAATGGAAAAATCCCTCCTCCTCTCCGAGTCCCAGGCCCTGCAAAATCAATGTCAAATCACAGTTGCTGAGAAGGACCAACAGATTGCAGAACTACAGAAGCTGCAGCAAGACTTGGTTGTGAAGAAGTCAGTCTCCTCTGGGAGCCATTATCCAGTCAAGGTAAACAAATGAGATGTAGCAGGGGGCACGAATCTGCTTCCACCAGTTTATTGTATTAAGTTGGCAGCCTGGTTCCCAAATGAGAACTGTACAGCACATGGTAGTGAAGTGTAGGAGGCTGCTGAGTTACACCCATAGGTCAGTGGTGCCTGGCATCAAATCAGCAAGTGACAACTGTTCCAAGCAAAGGAGTTGCAGTTGTTATTGGGGGAACAGATAGACAAGCAAGGTGACTTGCATATATCTTATTTTTAGAGAACTAGTCTAAATCAAGTAAGCTGTTTGCATGTTGAAGAAATGGTAGGAGAAGTGGCACAGGAAACATAATCATTGAGTGTAAGTGATTTGCAGTACACTTCAGCTTCACAGAAGTGTTACAGTGCAATACAAAAGGAGGTTTCAAGTGAGGGAGGTAGGAAAAATGACATAGAAGAACTTGTAAGAGGAAAATACAAGAAGATTGGCATGGTTTACATTAAGAAAGAAAGGAGAGAGAGAAAAAGCCCAGCCTAATAGTACTATGGGATGTAAGTGAAATGAGAATCTACCCTCTCATTCCTTGTAAACCCAGAACAGGAGACATTTGGTCACAAATACAAAACTAGTAAAAGCAGGTGCTCTTTCTGGTAATAGGAGTATTTTTTCCAATATAGCTGCAGCCTGTCTTCAGGGGCACAGTTTTTTAAGAGGATCAAAAAAGAACTTGGTTTTGACATTGACACTAGTGTTTAGAATTTGTATACTTCATGCTAACGTATTTTGAAGACCTAATAAAGTTCATTCTTGAGAGCCTAAATCAATCTCTAATTGCTGCAGATAAGAAAAGGCCCTAACTAGGGGGAGAAGGGAGAGAGGTGCCTAATGTCCCTGAAGCAGCTGGGCTTGGCTTCTGCCAGGAACAAAATACTAGATTTAGAAAGGCAACAGCTGAGGCCCAGTCTGGCAATTGCTGTCTGCTTTTGTAATCCAGCATTAAAGGATCAAGGAAAGTGTTATTTTAGAATAATACTCTTCTTTGCTTTTTCTGTGCCAAAGGAAGTAAACCATATCCCTTTTCAATTCATTGAAAACAACACTTCAGTTGGTCACGTTTGTGTCTCAGATGCTGTTCATTCTCTGTGATTAAAATCATGAATAAAAGCTAGTGAACAGTAATGTCTGTTGGCTTATGAAATATTTTTTAAAATAAATGTAAAGTCTCTTGCAAATGTAGCATTCACTTGTGAGAAGGAATGGATCTTGTGAAAAGGAAATTCTTGTGTAGTCCAGATAAATATATAGTGTGGATTGTTTATTGTTTAGAAAACTTTCTGCACCACTTACCCCCTGACTAATACTTTTGAAGGTTTTAGAGACTGCCTCCCTTGCTGGCAGTGCAGACACACCAGAGGAAATCAAACATGCCTTAGCTGAGAAGAATCAGCTTCAGAGGGAACTGCAACGCTGTCTTCAGGAGATGCAGCAGAAGGATCTGCACTTTCAGCAGGTTAATTCAAAGGTAACTTTGAGTCTGGGCTGGTGTCAACATGGGAGTGTTGCTGAATTGGTGGTGTCTTGTATGATTGAAAGTTAGAGTAAGATGTAGATTCTTCAAAACAATCCTGCTGGCTCAGACTGGAAATTGCAAACTAAATGTCAGTGGTTGTGTCAGGCTTTCCTGTCTTGTTATTTGCCTGAGAGGGGTTTATTTGAATCTGCATTTCAAAGAGATTAATGAGGTGCTGCTGAACTTCTATTCAAAGTGAAGTATTTTTCATCCTAGACAGGAACAGGTATCTGTCTTAGCTGGAACAAAAGTTTAGCAAACTCATCCCAAATGTTAAATACCTCAAAAATATTTCTTTGCACACTCTTGATGAACACTTTTGTGACTGTTAAGAGGGTAAGATTGTATATGTGTCCACTTGCACATGAGTGTTTGTGTTCATTTTTGTTTGCAAAACTTGGTAAATATTCTTGGAAATTCCCTTAATGTTTGTGTGTCTTTGTGTGGCCTGTTTTTGGAAGCAGATTAGGTTTATGTTACTTTTCATCTGTTGTTGTGCCTGTTTTCACTCCTTCACCCAAACTTTTTGTAAACTTAGTAACAGTTTTAACCAAATTTTGAAATAGGTATAGAAATCTCAGTCTCCTGAAGGCGAGTGTTTGGGTAAACAGCTGGAGACCCAAATTATGTTTTTTGAAAAGATGAAAACTCAACTGCTGAGCATTCCTGGACATTGGGGTTAAAAATCCTGAGTTTCTGCTTTGGGCATGTTGATGACAGGTAAAATCAATGCTCAGGTTGAATTATTTCTGCTGCTCATGAAAAAAAACACTTAAATCTTACATAAGAAGAAGTTTAACTTTGAACCTAGTACTCGGTTGTTTTCAACAGCAGGTCTCCAATCCGTAGTAATTTCCCAAAGGAGATAATTCCCAGTGTGTGTTTATTTAAATGTTAATTTTTTTTCAGGTTGTCCAGTCAGCAGAAGAGAATGCTGTCCTGTCTGCCCAGTTGAAGACTCTTTCACAGACTCTGAGGGATAACCAGCTTCGTTACAGTGACTTGCAGAATCGTTATTTAAGACTGGAGAGGGAATATCAGACAATCCAAGTGGCATCATTCCAAGGCTCTGTTCAGGTAAATAAATCTGTGGAAATGCTGTTAGGTTTTGTTTTTTTCTTCCATGCTTACACATTCTGATTTTCATGCTAAAACCAGAATAAATGCTTTCTGTTGTACTGATCCAGTACTTTTGCTAGCCCATGATTTGCTGAAGATAACCCTCGTTATTGGGGTAAAGCTGTTCTTATTTGACTTTTCATTTAAGTAAGCTTTTTGTTTTGAAGTATCATTTTTTTTTTTTTAATTGTTCTACAGCTGGCAGAGGTACTTGGATGGTCACTAGTCACTGGATCAGCAAAATTTAGTGATAATTGCACACCAGGCATGAGCCATTTTGCAAGATGTTTGAGTAATATTTTCAGAAGTGAGATTTTATCACCAGTTCAGCATTTCAGTCCTTTTTGCCACCCCCTCATACACATCTGTAACTTCTTCCTTTGTGTTTTCTTCCTTTTCAAAAAGTTTTCCTGTACTGCCTTGGTTATTCAGTAACAAACAATACCCCAAAATATCATATGGATACATTGATATAACAACTCTACTCTTCCATAAACAGAAATTAAACACAAACAAGGTGAACTGTGAACTGAAAAATAAACAACAGCTGCATTACTGATGAAACTGCAGTCAATGCTACATTACTGTGAGCATCTGTAGATGTATTTCTTGCACTTCAGACATTGTTCAGAGCTTGTGGGGTACATGTATCCTTCAAGTCCTGCAGCACAGACAGGCAGTGTCCTTCATCAGCTTCCTGTTAGCAAACAGGTTTGGAAAACTGCAGCTCTGGAAATTAAATTATTAAACGGCAGAGAGAGTGATTTGTTCCACAGCTTTGTGATGCTTGTGGCTTTTTTTAATTGAAATGTTTGTTAATTGAAATAAAGATTTTTAGCAAGTAGGAAAATGATGACTGGCTTTTTTTTTTCCCCTTCTAATACTTTTCTAGGATGGAACTGGAGCAGAAGTACCCCCTGGAGCACCGCAGGAAAGATCTGCTGTTATTGTTGCAATAGACAATATGGAGCTGAGTGATCTCAGGAAAAGGTCAGGACTGAGAGCATGAATTAGCAATATTCTTTTCCTGACAGCTGTGTTGTAAGTGCTAAAGTAATGCTTTTCCATCCCTCTAAAAATTTTTTTTGGGAAAAAGGGAAGAAGTGGATTTACAGTGGATTAAACGAATCACAGTCATAGTCTTCAGTTGTTTTTATCTGGTAATATTTGTGGTTCGTTTTGTGAATTACATATTTCTTGGTGACTTTATTTCAAGATGTGATCTGAACCACCTCATGATAATTGAGTTTTTATCACAAAAGAGAATATTTCTGACTAAAAAAACCCAAGAAGTTAATCCTGTAAGTATGTAAAATATCGATTTCGGGTTTCATTTTGTTACAGGCTGGCAGAGACTGAGCAACAGTATGATTCAGTGCAGCAGGCTCTCTCACAGCTGACAGAAACACTGGCAGAAGAGAAGAGGAGGAGAGAAGCTGCAGAAGAGGCTCTTGGACTCTCTGAGGAGCAAAGTAACAGGTAAAATGTCTAAAACATGAGGGTTTTTTTTTTCTTTTGAAATAAGTGTCTGTAAAACATACTGTTTCTTTACTTATGCTTTTGAAGTATGAGAGAGATTGCTGCATTAAACCCTCATGTGGGTAGGAAATAACTTGCATGTTCAGAGAGCCAAAGCCATCTTTTGTTTCTGCTTCCCCTTGAACAAATGCATGGAGGGGTTTTCATTTACACTGTGCCTGGAATACATGGAAAGTGTACTCCAGAACTGGAAAATGTGCTCAGATTTCTGAGCAAATAATAGAATAAATGGAAAGACAAAGAATAGAACCTGATTGTAAGTCCACAGTGCCTGAGTCAATGACAATGCATGTGTAACTGTGTTCAAAGCTAGGTCTGACTCTAAGGATTAGGAAAGTGTTATGGACTTGGGGATTTTACTTCTTTTTTTAATTCCTTGCTTCACATGTTGGACTGAGTAGCCAGTGGTATTTCTTTTTTCCAAGATAGAAAAACATCTCACATGTAACAGCTTTAGTACAACCACTGTTTAGGTTTAAAATACCATTATCCATCTGCCTGCATGAAGTGTCCATCACTACCATCATCTGCAAACCCACTGTTCCATCAGCTGGTGATGATGGGGCTTCTTCTGAATAGATGAAACACCTTGAGAGTAGATTGCAAATAGGGACTGAAAAGGACCTGGCAACATAAACTAAGTCTGCTTTTTGTGGGGACCTTCCCCCAGTAGCCTAAGTATACAAAAGAATGTTTCTAATGTGAAAATGTGAATTTGGTACTTTAAAAGAGCAGATAATGTGGTACTCTGTTATCTCCCTTTACTTTTTCTCTAGATTTGAAGTAAGCAGTTACAGGTCTGTACCCAGTGAATACTCTGTTCAGGTGGAAACTGAGGAGGAAAGGGAAGCCTTAATTATCAATCCTAGTGAACACGTTATTGTGCGAAAGGTGAGTAAATAAATGCTCTTAAACCCTCTGAATTAGAAGCTACTTAAAAGTGGTGTGCATACTGTACACTGCTCATTGCAGGCTGGATTGAAGATGGCACAACTTGTGGTCTCCTTCATGTATTCCTTTCTTTTTCCCATCTTCCCTCTTTCAACTGTTACTCGTTCTTGGAGTCTAGATTTGCCTTCTGAGTGACTGGGAGTCACTAATCCTGAGTTGTCTTATTTATATGTAAACACATACATGAAGCAGCCACTTGTCTAATCTGCCTTGTCTCTGACAAGCTGACTGTGAACTACTCTTGGGTTGTGTTAGGTATCCTGGGGATGGGTGAGCCAAAGAGGCATCCATTCAAAGTAGCAAGCTACTACAGTTTCCTGAAAAAAATGTCCTTAATTAATTAACTACTTAATTTCTTTCTGTTGGGGTTGTGGATGGTGAGTCAAATACAGGCAGCTGTGTAATCCCTGCCCTAGAACACATTGCTCACATTTTAATTTGGACATATGTATTCATCTTTATATTAGACATGTGGCTATTACATAAAATTTAAAATTACATAGAAAGTGTGTACATATAACTCTGCATGGCCATATCTAGTATGCAGGTAGAAGTGTCATGCACAATAATCTTGTCTCCATTCCTCTTCCCTTTTAATAAGGCTGTTTTCTTTGACCTTTAAAGCATTGATGCTCACAGCCTGTGCTGTGGCATCCATTGCTGCATCAGAGGCAGAAGGTTTATAGTGCCCCAGAAATCTGTTACATAAAATCATGGAATGCCAGGTTGGAAGGGACCTGAAGGGTCATCTGGTCCAACCCTTCGAGGTGCTACTCTAGTTTATATGAGGTGGCTCAGCACCTTCTGAAGCTGAGACTTAAAACTGTCCAATGTGGGGGAATCCACCACTTCTCTTGGGAGGCTGTTGCAATGTTTGGCTGTCATCATGGTGAAAAATTTCCCTCTTGTGTCCAATGGGAATCTCCCCAGAGCAACTTGTGCCCATCACCCCTTGGCTTTTCCACGTGCCTCTGTAAACAGGGAGTCTCCATCTTCTTGGTAGCCACCCTTTATGTACTGGAACATGGTAATAAGGTCTCCTCTAAGCCTTCTTTTCTCAAGGCTGAACAAACCCAGTTTTCTCAGCCTGTCCTCTGCTCATCCTTGTGGTCCTTCTCTGGACCCTCTCCAGCCTGTCCCCATCCTTTTAGTAGAGCAGGGACCAGAACTGAACGCAACACTCCAGGTGTGGTCTGACAAGCGCCGAGTAGAGCGGGATGATGACTTCTTTATCTCTGCTGGTGATGCCCTTAGGTTACAGTGGAGCTTCTTCTAGTCTGTATTCCTGATCATTTATTTGCCTTTATTTCTTGTTTGTTTGTTAACCAGATGAAAGGAGGAGCCCTTTCCTTCAGAAGATGGCTTCGAGGGCGAAGTCTGTACTGTTCCAAGCTGCTGACCTCCAGAGCAAAATCCCGCTATTTATTCCTCACCTACCTGGTTACACTACATCTTGTTGTTTTACTGTGCCTCACTGGTGTTCTCTGAGTACACTGCATTTTCTGGGTGAATGATTTCCTTGTAGGTAATGGTGTGCCAACTCAAGGTAACAGACTTTTCACATGCTGCTGTTAAGCTATGCACTGGACACAGTTGTAGATATCCTTGTTACACGACGTGAATCTTAAGCTTCTCAAAAGAAATTTGTGTCTATCACAGTTGCTCCAAAGTTGACTTGAATTGCTCTTTAACAGTGGGATATTATATTTGCTAAGAAGAAAATATTCCCCTCTGTTTGCCCTATGAGGAAGCTGCTGCATACAAGTTATTTAATATTGTTTGTGAGGACATAATGATCAATTACTACTGAATGGGTTGTAAATGATATCTTTTCTATATAAATTTTATTTTAAGAGGTAAACTATACATTTTAAAGGAATATTCAGCTATTACTGTTTATTGACTTCTTGATTATAACAAGAAGTTTTATAGAGTGCAATAAAGGAAGGACTACTGGGGTTTTGATTTTTGTTGTTGTTGGGTTTTTTTTTGTTGTCTGAAAATAAAAGATTTAAGAAGGTTGTTCCTTGGCCATGCAGTTTGTAATGGCTCTGACAAGGTGCAGACATATGTTTATGGTAATGAGGTAACCTGATTAAAGATTCAGAATTGAGATGACATGAAAAAATGTCTTCAACTTCTTATATTCCTTTGCTGTAGTTTAAAGGTGCAATTTCTGTAGTTTTTTTCTGGTGGTGTTTTTGTTGGTTTTGTGGCTTTTATTCCATTTTGGTTTGGTTTTTTTTATTCACTTGCACTTCTCGGTGGGTTTAATTACTATCTGTCTTGGGGGCAAAATGTAACTTAGCTGCTCAACACATAAAATTCAAGCTTATAAAGACACAACACCACATATTTTTACACACTGGGACTGAGCAAAGGGGGTGTTTTCAACTAAGAGGCTATAAGAAGCAGAGGATTTGCATTCAGTTTGTGTTGACACATAATAGGGTGTTATGGGTTGCATATTAATATATCCATGTGTTACAGTGGTCTCTGAAACTGCACAACTGTTTCTCTGATTCAAAAAAACAGCTTATTTGTGAAGACTGTGGCCACTGGGAGCTGGAAGTTTTGTATCTGTTGCGTGTTTCCACTCACATCTGTATAAAATGGAGATATGATCAAAACAAGCTGAGTCTAAAGGAGCAGATAGAGTCACAAGAAGGAGCAGCCATTTGATTTCTGCTTGGCTAGAATAAAATCAATCTTGTGGGAAGAGAAAAATCTCAGTGTGGAAATGGAAGGATTCCAACAGTTACAGTGATGGGCAGGGACAAGCTTGAACAGATGTCAGAGAAGTGAATGATCTGCTGAAGGTCCAAGGATTCATATGTGTGAGTCCTGCTGCACCATGGTGTGACAGGTGAGGAGGAGGGATTGGTTGGTAATTATATTTGCAGAGTTAACATTTCCAAACTGTATCTGATGTTCTGCATCCCTTGTGTTTGTCACCTGGAATGGAAAATACTGCCAGCTGTAGTAACCACTGTGGGTAAATCCTGGACACTTTCTTCTTTTGAGGGTTCCATATTTCTTAGTTTAGTAAAGTCTGGGTTTCTATAGAAACCCAATCTATTTCTCTATAATTGGTGTCTTTTTTTTTTTTTTGTAAAATGGTAATAGCTCATCTTGGAATGGATGACTGCTGATTCAGTCCCTGTTTTCAACCATGATGTCCTACAAGTCTGGAGATAACTCAAGTTATTTTCAGTCTTTGTGCCATGCAAATAGACACCAGGTACAGTGGAAACACGAGTGCTGTACATGGTAAGACTTCTCCCTTTCCACCTTGAAGATTGCTGTTAATGGGATGATAATGAGCTGTTCTTAGCTAATTGTGTTATAAGGAAGCAGAATGCTTTCCAGTGACAACAGTGGATCTACAAATCCAGTCTTGCTCATCTGGTGTGAAGGGTTTTTGTCTTCAGGAGAGCAAACAACCCTCTGTCACAAAGTGTAACAAGTTAGCAAGTGGGAAAGGATCCAGAGATGTTAGAAATTCTGCCCTAATTTATCCAGGCCTTTGTGCTGCCACTGGGATAAACACAAACTGAGAAAAAAGGGTTTCCAAGAATGGCTTGACACGTGTAGATATTCTGTGAACTCTCTTCCAGGAGCTGATATAAATGTAATGGAAAGTGAGATCGTGTCATTTCCAAGGAGGCTTTTACAAATTATTTACAAATTACAAGTATTGCCCTGAGAGGTTTTTCTGGTTAAGAGTTGATGAACATTTGGGGATTTATGCCTTTGCTGGACCTGGTTGCTGTTTGCCTGCAGCCTTGAAGGAATTCCAGAGGGTCTCCTGGTATAAGGTAACTCAGGTTTGACTACAGGGTTGCAGGGAAACATACAGATGTTCCACGTGGCTGGAAGGCTCAGCAGAATGCAGTGAAACCTTGATCTAGCCAGAACCTGGAAGAACTCTCAATAGTGTTTGTTGTCTGGACATTAGGCTTTGGGCACAACCCAAAAAGGAAGTTCTCTGTTATTTGTATTTAATTTTGCGCTGGGGAATTAGAAAAATAAAAACTGAAAACATTAAAATAAAGCAAATTTAGGAAATTGATTTAGGAACTTCATCTGGTGACAAGATTTACAAATAGCTGCTTGGTGAAAATTATCATTAAACCTATGGATTCAGCAGCTGTAAAGCATAACGTGACTCAATCAATGCAGATTTTAAGTAGTGCTCTTTAGAAGTTCATTCACCTTGTAATTAATAATCAGCAAAGCAAGATGATTTGATTTTGAATGGGAAATGAACAATTTCAGCCATTGATTTTATTAGGAAATGTCAGTGGCTTCTCAGGAATCTAATGAATAGGGAGTAAGAGTGTAAACGATTAGTGCCAGGACTCCAGAGTGGGTTTTTTTGCTGTGCAGATCAGCTGGATTTTGTTTGTTTGAGCAGGGCTGTACTGACCTTAGTTTTACATGTAAAAGCTGTTATCTGCAACTGTGTGTATGAATGAATGTGGATATTATTTCCCACCATGGAGGATTAAACATCTTGGTCCTGTCCAGCCCTTTTTAGAGCCAAGGAGCAATGCTGAGCTCTCAGAGCTTTGTACCGTTTTCTCTACTTTAAAATTCTCTTAAAAAATAGTCTTATATTCTAGTATCTCATCTGATGTCATTTCTCACATATTTAAGAACAGAATCCTTGTTTTACATCAGAGTCAGCCTGGTTGCAGCTCTGTAGTGTTGGGTGCTGCTGGTGAATTGTTGGACTATTGCATTCTGAAAACTTTTTCCTGAGGGTTTTAGAAGAAAATATCAATTCATGGCAGCAGGAATGAATGTTCCCCAATAGCAGCTACTGGGACTAATGGTTAAACATTCCTATATGAAAGCTGATAACAAGTTTGTGTGATAGAATTATTCTGCTTCATAATGTGAAAGAAGAATCTTCCATATTCTTCAAAAGAATATGACAAAAATAATGTCATATTTTTGAATTATGCTTCAGTTTCACCTGGGCATTGGGATCAGCATGTTCCAGCCTTGCTTGAAAAAGCAGATGGGAAAGGGTTGAACACCAGGACCTTCACGCAGCTCAAATTTTAAAAACTCAAACTGTTCCTGTTTCTAAATCTCCAGAGACTTTGGTGTTTGTGCAGGGATCCTCTGAAGAGCACGGGATATTTTCAGCTCTGCACACAGGACACCAGACCCTGGTGCTGGTGGCTGTTCTGCCACCTCTCCCAGCCTGCCTGTGCACATAGCACTGAGGTGGGACTGTCCTGCCATCAGAAGTCAAGTACATTTTTGCATTAATTGCAAAACTGATGTTTAATACATTTTTTGCAGTGTTAGGGAGAGGCCTTTGCTGGCCAAGGGCTGCTTTTCATTCCTGTTTCTGAAGTACCCTTCCTCACCGAGTCAAGTTGCCAGGGGAGGAGAAATAAAATCCTTCCCTCTCCTTGTCTGCCTAAGGAGGCAATCCTACAGTCCTAAAAATAACCAAGGAATCTGGAACAGAAGGCTTGGTGAAATTCAGCCTCCCCCCTCGGTGGGAGTTTTGCCATGAATTTCGACGAGTTCAGGACTTCCTCTGATGTGTTGGCCAACCACTGAAGTTGAGTTGCTCTGGGTGGTTGTGCCAGCTGCCTCTTGTGCTGCTTCCCAGAATAACCACTTCAAGAAGGTATTTACCCCTTACAAACATGGAGTGGGTCCTGTAGTGAGCACTACGTGCCACAGAGTAGCTGTCACTTAAAAACACACAGCAAAAGCTTTCCTGAATCTTTTGGTGGGAGTTGTTTCTTGTTTGGTGAAGATTGGTGATGGCCCTCTAAGAAAAACGCAAATTTAAATATGTCACTAGGGAATGACTGCAGTCTTGGAAATAAGGAATATTTGGTGATTCTCATTTACCTTCTACTGCCATTATAACTGGTAAATGCATGTGATCAATTCATTCCTAACAAATTTCTAGAAGATAATTCAGCCATGGAGGAGATAGGGTGATGTTTGCCTAAGTCCATGTAGAGCTGGATGCTTATCCTTGCTTGTCCCATGGTGCCGAGGCCAGGTAACAGAATATCACAGGACTCCTTGAGGCTACAGCAGAGGAGATGTCCCTTTTGGAAGGAAAGGATGAATGTCCTGATTAATCTGCTTCAGTAAAAATTGATTCAAGCTGAAATTTATGTGGCTACTTAAGATGCTTTGCAAGATCAGGGCTTTAGCATTGACTTCACTGGTGGTCACAGCACCAAGCCTGCCTGAGTTCAAGCAGCATTTGGGTGATGCTCTCAGGCACATGGTGTGATCCTTGGGGTGCCCTACACAGGGACAGGAGTTGGACTCCATGATCCTGGTGGGTCCCTTCCAACTCAGCATATTTTATGATTCTGTGATTTGCTGTTTAGGTTTATTCTTTGTCAAAATTATTCTTTCTACAGCAGTTCACTCTCTGTATGATAGAGAGTTGCTTCTGTTGTATTCCCTTCCATCTGCTCCACCTCCAAATTCCTGTTTTGCAGGCAAAATTGTGAGGCACTATGTGTGATGATGGTGGTGAAACCCCTGCCCCTGGTGTGTGACAATGAGTCTGGGCTTTGCAAAGCTGGGTTTGCAGGAGGTGGTGCCCCAAGAGCTGTATTTCCATATATCGTTGGACGTCCTCTACATTGGGTTAGGTGGTACCAAAGTAGAAGTGCTGACTGGTTTAGGTAGTTATTTTTGAGATTTTGGGGTTTTTTGAGACTTTGGACATGGCAGTGATAAAGCATAACATTTTTTAGGCAAAACTCCCATTGGCCTTTGTGGGAATTTGGCTTGTTAACTGGGAGATTGAGCTTTGAAGTAAACTTCCTGATCCTTTGGGAAAGGTGTTCTTCAGCCATAAAATGTTGACTATAAAAGAAGAATTTTAATGATATGAAGGTGTCATGAAAAAAAACCCAGCAAAACAACCAACCAACCAAATTGCTTTATTAATTAATATTTGCAGTACCAAGACAAAGAAAAAAAGATAGGCAGAACATTGTTAACGTGAGAAACCAAATGAATAATGGTGAGAAGTTCTTTTTCTTGTTCTATCAAGCAACAATATGGCTCAATAAACCCTGAGAAAAGGTCTCTAGCACATCACTTGGCCAACTTGAACAGGAGTGTGGCTTTTCTTGACCTTGGAAAGGGTCTTTCTGCTTAATTAGTTTCCTATCGGCTCCTTTACAAACAGAAGATGCAGATTTTTGTTCATTTTGTTAATAGCTGAGTCGGATTTTAATTTTCTGGACTGTAAAAACCCTTCCCTGAAGTTCTGTGTATTGCTGAGATGAATAAGCCTGGTTTGACAGGCATAAAATACTGAGCATTTTAAGGAGTACATTTTGAACACCCCTAGGAACTGTTGAATATCAGTGGTTGAAAACACACCCATTCTTTAACGTCTCAAATTGTTCATTTGCTTTTATTAGTAATTGGAGCTGGCGTGTGATTTTTGCACAGTTAAGCAGCTCAGCAGGTGTATTATTGAATCTGTGGAATTAAAATGTATCCGTGAGAAAAATACTGGTTTTATGCTAGCTGGTGAATAATATTTTTACCTCGTATGTTGTTAGGTTATTTGGGGCAATCATGGTAGGGGATGTTAGAGCAGGTGGTTACTAATAAATTCACATTTTAGTTCCTTGCATGTTTTGGGGGTGTGACTTGAAACAGATCAGTAACAGGTACAATATTTCACATGAAGTTTTAACATAAATATTATATTCTGTCTCTTTTTTGCATGATATCCTGCACTAATACCAGGATCATATACTTTGCAGGGTGTTGTGGTTGGAATGGGGCAAAAAGACAGGGATGTCGTAGGGGTTGAAGCCCAAAGTAAAAGAGGGATCCTGACACTGAAGTATCCTGTGGAGCCTGGAATCATCACTAACTGGGATGACATGGAAAAGGTGGGTGTTTATTTTTTATGTAATTTTATTGAGGCATCATAGACTCATGAAGGTTGGAATCAAGTCCAACTGGCAGCCCTACATCCCCCATCTTATCCAAGACGTGTGATTTGCCGTTAACCTTCTTGCAAACCAGAGGGAAAATCCTGGAAGAATTTGTAATTAGTTTAGGGAAAGGGATAGCACAGTGTGCTGGTACAGGAGCTGATCAGGCACTTCTGGAGTTACTGTTCTTTTAAAAAGTAAATGCTTATTAGTCATCATTTGGCAGTATTTTACGAGTACTTGATGCTCAATATGTACTGTTTTCAGTCTTGAAGTTCATACCGAGGCAGAACATTGGACAATGATAGAAAGTAGCTAAAGTGGAAAAAAAACCCACCAACAACAGGTTTTGATTCATCAGAGGTTAATCAGAGAGATATTAAAGATACATGACAGAAATTGGGAACAAAACCTGAGAGGTGGAGGGGTGATTTTGCCTCTTCAGTACTTCCTAATGTGAACAGGTTGATGGGTGATGCCCACGTCTCGTATCGCTTACGACATTCTCACCCCCAGTGAAAGAGGAACAGACAGATTGGGGCTTCCTCTCCCCACACTAATTCTTTGAGAGGGGGATTTTTTTTTTCTTGCAGCATGTTTTTCTGTTGCCAACTCCAGTTAGCTTTTCATGTCTGGATGGTGAGAAGGTGTCTTTATTCCCCATCAAGCCCAACCTGCGTGGCATGCAGCCAGGGAATGACCTCTCTGTGAAGTGCCCACTTCAGGCGCAGGAGGAGCCTGAAGGGGACTCATACTCCAATATCCCATATATCTTGGTCTCTTTAGGAAGCATCTGAGTGTGTATGTGGAAATATTGTACCTTGTCTTTAGAGACAGGATTGTGATTCAGTCCCTCATCATCTCCTGGTGGGATGGTATGGGAGGAAACTCCAGAAGCAAATGCTTCTAGTAATGTTTTTCTGTGGAAAATACCACTGAAAGGAAGACATGGAGCTGGTGTTGTTCTGTACTTACACTTGCTGAGATGAGGGGTAGACAATTACAATATGTTCATCTAAAGTCAGTTGTTGTCTCATATGCATAAGCACAAATTGCTGAGTGTTCCAGATGAGCAGAACAAGTCGATGCAGGAGCAACAGGACTTACTCAGTTCATGTTTGGAAATAAATTTCCCACCTACTCCTCTAGATGGAAGCACAGCATTTGCATTTCATTATTCACTGCTTCCTGGGAGGACACCTTGCTCGTTTCTGCAGACCAGAAAGTCTACCCCATACGTCCCAATATCTTGTTCTTCCTGAGAATTGTCCTGCTGTCTGCCTTCAGCAAGAAATTATAGATTCCTGTAGGAAAAACAAAAGAAAATCAGAGGTCGCTGTTTTATGTTCTTCCCTCAGTGCTTGGTCTCTGCATTTGGAAATTGTCCTGTGTCTAACACATCCTGCCTTCTCCCTCTGGGCAATGCTGGATGCTAGAGCAGACTATCTAAAGTCTAGTTAGGAAAAGGAATTGGAGAAGGTAAAAATGGTGGCATGTGCTTTACTGCAGTGTGAACTCACAGCTAGATTGGTTTGGTTTAGGGGTGTAACGTGGTGGGAGCTTCAGGCAGTGCCCTAATTCAAATAATGGTCAGGTATTATAGAGGTTCTTGTGGTCTGAACTTTTCTTTGTCACTGAAATGGATGAAGGAATTACTTGTGAAAGGGGGTCCCCAGCCCAAACTGCCCTTCCTCTGACAGACAGCTTGCAACTTGCAGTAGTCCCAATGCTGAGTTGTGCTGGGACTTCCTGCTGAGGCCAGGAGCAGTGGGACAGAAAGCAGAGGCTGCCCTCAAGGAAATGAGCCCTGAGCAACAAATAGAAAAAAGCAGCGTGAGGGAAAGGCAGTGGTAGGGAAGAGACAAGGAACAGTGTTGCTAACTTCTGTGATTCTTGCCAATAAGAAATAAAGTGCTTTTTGTGTTTGTTTTAAATTGATGTGTGGGCTTCCCTGATTCAATCATAGATCTCAGCTTGCCCTGCAGCTCAGGAACACACACGTATGCACACAGACATCCACATGCATGCACACCTCGGGCTGAGAGAAGTTCTGAAGGGCAATTCCTAAAGTTTGATGCTAAGGGAATATATTTGAATATGCATCTATAGTTCCTGCCCCCCAAGATTTTTAAACCAGTTGCATGATTTGGATCCAAACCACAGACTTCCTCCCAGTGCCTGGAAGTCGTACTACTAAAAGCATCGCCACGTAGAAGAAACAAAAGAATTAGAATCATAGAATCAAGAATTACTGAGTAACGTGCCAAAAATGGGACAAAGGCACAACAGTGCAGTGCCCAACTGTTCCCACAAAGAGGGGGGTCACCAAAAGATGAGGCTGAGGGTGCACGTGTGTGAGGGAAAGCCAGAGCCTGGATGCTGCGGGACGCGCAGACGTTCGTGTGAATCGGGAGGAGAACATGTGGGGGATGAAACGAAGCATTCTTCTTCTCCCCTGCTTCAGTTCACAATATTCAAATTGGGACTGTGCTGCTTTCTGCTGGGTAATAATCCAGGGCATTGTACATCACTGTTAATTTGTTCACAGTGACTGAGCTGAACGTATGGGAGGGAAAGGGCTGGGATGGACGGAGCGTTTTCCGGCTCTGGTGACTGCCTGAATGTTTAATATAAGTGTTGGAATAATTGTTCCTCAGTAATTTCCCTTTGCTATTGTGCTTGCTGCTTACATTTAATTCTCATGACCTATAAAATCCAACACTGAACTATTTTTGTTTCTTGTACAATATCATCATGCATTAACATTGTGGTTGTTACTAAGCCGAATGGAATGGGCTGTGCAGTGCCTAACCCTACTGGTTATATATATAATTTATATTTTTACATGATTACTTTGTTTTCTTCAACTTCTCCTTGTATTTGTATCCTAAATCTTCAAATGGAAGATGGCCCAGCATCCCAAGCCACAGTTATGGAAACATCTGATCATTTTCTTTAGGGAACTGAGATGCAATTGAGTTATTTCTTTTTTTAAGGGCTGATAATTTTCTTAATGAAGAATTCCAACTCTGGACAGCTGTTGACTTTGCATATGCTTGAAATTTAGGGAAGATCTTTTTTTTTTTTCCACTGAAGTTCATTTTGGAGCAAAATCATACTTGGTTCTAGGATATGAATCAAATAAACTTACCCATAAAACTAACCTGATGTTT
This sequence comes from Hemiprocne comata, assembly GCA_020745705.1. Lineage (NCBI taxonomy): Eukaryota > Metazoa > Chordata > Aves > Apodiformes > Apodidae > Hemiprocne > Hemiprocne comata. The sequence goes on from CM036590.1 coordinate 2,532,070, forward strand.
TGTGCTTGTTGGGACAGGCAAAGCTGGAATTGGGTTAAAAATAGGGGGGGGGGAAATCAAATAAGGTTAGGAAAGAAGATAAATATTTCATTGTGTTGCTGTGAACAGTCTGTTAGCTGGCATCAAGGAAAAAAAAAATCCCTTCAGTTCCTCCCCACCACAGGCCTCAGACAATGAAAGTCAGCATCGTTGGACACAGGTTGTACCCTCCAACATGAAAAAATACTACAGTACTTTGCAGACTGACTATGAAATGTAGTTACTCTGTGGAGAAATGAGAGTTAGATTCAGGATTTACTGGATAAAAATATCTGTGGCATAAAGGGCCTTTTACTTTTGTGGAAAGAATTAGATTTCTCAAGACCATCTTGGCAAGGAGTTGCAACTGGATCAGTCTCCAAGGAGCTTGAAGTGAGGAAGTCTTCCCAGGTCCAACAATTCAGTGCTTGGCTCAGTTCTGTTTTGGAGCACTGGGGGTGGGAACTAAGTGGTGCCTCAGCTTAGAGAGGATGATGTGTTTGGGGAATCCCAACTGGAAGGACTCTGTTGTGTAGGTTATATTCTGTTGTTACCTATGGTACAAACCCAGTGGGTTTGATTCTAAAATAGCTGAATTGAGCAGATTCCCTCTTGGATGCTTTCTGTCTATTTTAATATGGCTGTAAAAAAACCCAGTCGCTCAGACTGTGTTTGAAAAGCTTTCTGTGTAGCTCTGTGGACAGAAGAAATGAATTTCAGGACACTTTTCTAAAGCAATTTTGATTTCTAGATTTGGAATCATTCTTTCTACAACAAGCTCTGGGTTGTGCTGAAGGAACACTCTGTCCTGCTGACCAAGGTCCCCTCGAATCCCAAAGCCAACCCTGAAAAAATGACCCAGGTAATTGTCTGAATGTTCTGCCATAGGTAATTTCTGCACAGCAGCAGCTAAATACCTGAAATAGTCCTGGATTTTCAATTTTTTTCCTAATCTGGGAGATAATCCCCTAGGGCTAGTGTGGGTTAGCATGCTGGCTTGGCCGTGGTGAGACAGCAAAAGTTTCTGCTGCTCACGCAGGTCCTCTGGATGACCCTAAAATGTTTTGTACTTGTGTGTGGCAGTGAGATAAAAGGAGAACAAGTCTCTTAAAAGCATGAAGTGATTTTCCTTTGTTCACAAGCCTGTGTGTGTGCACTCAGTTCTGGAAGTGGGGAAGCTGGAGGCTAAGGTGGCTTTTGAAACTGCATTTCAGTGTGTAGATAATGTCAACCCAGGATTCATGTCATTTTTCGGATGGAGTTTGGAGTCATTGATGTATTTAAGCCTGAGGTTTGCAGCTGCTGCAACGTGGGTCTTTTACCAGCTGAACCACACTTCTGTGTGAGTTTGGGATCAACAGTGCCTTTCATAGGCCTATCTCAGGCCTCCAAGGGTGCTCAACTCAGAGTAGCCCAACTCCTCAGGTCGTGCTCTACCAGCTCCTGCTTTCTGCCCTGAAGACTGGCACTATATTAACACTCCTGCATCAAACAAAAGGCCAGTTACTGTATCAGAATTGCATTTTTTTAGAAGCTTTGAATAGAGGTGTTTGAAGGCCATCACCCAGGTGACTTTGTGGAGCTCCCAACTGGAGCAGCTCTGCGGGGATCAGGGGAAAAGTGTTTAAAAATTGGGATGTTTGTGCTGGCTTGGGAAGAGGACTTGTCTGAAGCACTCCAACTGAAATGATGCTTTGCTAAACATTTCTCCCTGTGACACACCCAGTCTGATACAGCAAACTCAGATCAGAACCACAAGTCAACCTGTGAAGTTTGTATGTTTTAGAGCAGCCTTCTGGCCAAAAGTCCACGTTATAAATTTAGCCAGTGAGGTAACCAGAATTAAGTGTGATTTAAATATCGATATAGGTATAAAATCATAGAATCATAGAATACTTTGGGTTGGAAGGGACCTTAAAGATCATCGAGTTCCAACTCCCCTGCATGGGCAGGGACACCTCCCACTAGACCAGGTTGCTTCAAGCCCCATCCAACCTGCCCTTGAACACTTCCAGGGATGGAGCCTCCACAACTTCTCTGGGCAACCTGTTCCAGTGTCTCACCACCTTCACACTAAAGAATTTCCTTCTTATCTTTAACTTAAATATCTCCTCCTGGAGTTTCAAACCATCACCCCTTTTCCTATCACTATGTGCTCTTGTAAACAGCCCCTCCCCAGCCTTTCTGTAGGCCCCCTTCAGGTACTGGAAGGCTGCTATGAGGTCCCCCCTAAGCCTTTTCTTCTTCAGGCTGAACAACCCCAACTCCCTCAGCCTTTCTTGGTAAAAGAGGTGCTCCAGCCCTTGGATCATTTTCATGGCCCTCCTCTGGACATGCTCCAGCAAGTCCATGTCTTTCTTGTGATGAGGGCTCCAGAGCTGAACACAGCATTCCAGGTGAGGTCCCACCAGGGCAGAGTAAAGGGGCAGAATCACCTCTCTTGATCTGCTGGCCACACTTCTTTAGATACAGCCCAGGATGCTGTTGGCCCTCTGGGCTGCTGTTGCACATTGGTGGCTCATGTCCAGCTTTGGATCCACTAGTACCCCCAGGTATTTCTCCACAGGGCTGCTCTCTAGCCTGTCTTCCCCCAGCCTGTATTGATGTCTCTGGTTGCCCCAGCCCAGGTGCAGAACCCTGCACTTGGCCTTGTTGAACCTCATGAGGTTCACTTGGGCCCACTTCTCCAGCTTGTCCAGGTCCCTCTGGATGGCATCCCATCCCTCTGGCCTATCAACTGGGAAAATTCACCTGGGGAAAATTTGACTGGAAAAAAAAATCACCTGGGAAAATGAGATGTGGCTCTGCACTTCCCTTTGTGCCCAGTTTTGGCATATATTTAATAGGAAGATTATGCATCAATTTAGCAACAGTGTAAATAGACTAATGAAGCAGTGAGCTTGCCAGCATGTATTACTGGGAGATAACACAACTGGGAGATGATAAGCAACAACAGCTGATAAGAAAAACCTCATTTTTAAGAACCAGGAAGTGGGGTTCATACAGTAGGCATGTCTAGGAATCTTTCTCTGTCATTACACTGTAATGCTCAAACCTGTTTTCAAGATTGTTTATTACTGATTGCATGAAATTCCTGATGTTCATTAACTACAAAATATTGGTGATTTATGTATCCTTTGACTGAAAGCATAATTTTCATTTAAAAAGTAGACTTCATTGGCAAAGGTGTTAGCTTATGAAATCCAAAGTTTGAGTTTAACCCCCTGAGGAAACAGCCTCAAGTTGCACCAGGGGAGGTTTAGGCTGGATATCAGGAAAAATTTCTTCACAGAAAGGGTTGTCAAGCACTCGAACAGGCTGCCCAGGGAAGTGGTGGAGTCACCATCCCTGGATGTGTTTAGAAGATGTGTAGATGTGGTTCTGAGGGACATGGGTTAGCAGTGAACTTGGCAGTGTTAGGTTAATGGTTGGACTTGATCTTAGTCTTTTCCAACCTATGATTCCATGTCAGAGGCTCTGATGGGTACAATCATGATGGTGGAGTCACCATCCCTGGAGGTATTTAAAAGATGTGTAGACACAGCACTTAGGGACATGGTTTACTGGTGGATTTGGCAGCGTTAGGTTTATGGTTGGACTTGATGATCTTAAAGGTCTTTCCCAGCCAAAATGATTCCATGATTTATGCAATGTGGTCACAGCAGCACCACTGGTGGGGGGGTGGCAGTGCCTGGGGTGGTGGCATTGGTTTAGGGACAGATACAGCACTTAGGGTTGGTCGGAGTGTATTGGCTCACTGGGTGCCCTTACTGGTTTTCCTCAGCAGAGCTCCAGTGGAAGTCCAGCTGGAGACAAATGTTATTCCCCCTGCTTGAATAAAATTGCCATGTATCTGACACAGGAGGTGGAAAGAACTGGAGGTTGTTGGAGGAGGTGGGGGATGAGGCAAGGGCATGTGGCTAAGGTTGCCATCAAGAGAAAAGAGACACTGTTGTGTTTGCTGGGGGGGGCCAGAATGAGATGCAATGGGCTTAAATTAGACCACATGAGATTTTAGCTGGACACCAGGGAAACCCTGATTATAAGTATAGTTTGTCACTAGATTTGTTTGCTGGAGGAATCTGTGGGTGCTCCAGCAGGAGAATTTCTGAGACAAAAGCAAAGCTGTCTCAGGAATGGCTGATTCTTCCTTGAGATACAAATAGGCAGATTATTCCTCATGGCTTCTTCCAGCTGGGTCTTCTGTAAATTTTTTTATATGTGTGTATATATATACACATAAATATATATAAAAGATACATACATTTATATATAAAATATATACATTTATATATAAAAGATATATATATATTTAAACTACAGATTACTGTATTGTTGCAGTCCTGCCACCAGGGTAAAAAAGTTATCCCAAGGTGTCATCTTCAGATAATATTATCAGTAGAAATCTGACCTAGTCTGAGGTTAATGGAAAGTTATCCACTGACTTCAGTGATTTTTTTAAAAAATTAAATCCTGAAGAAAACATAGCGTGCTGTTCACAGAAGAGCCAGGGTTCAGGAGGGGACTCAGGAGTAGAAACTGGCAGTATTCGTTAAAAAAAAATAAGATTGACTGTCTGTTCAGATACTCTTAATTGTAGACCCTACAGGTTTTCAAATTCTTCATTTCAGATGATGTTTGAGGTGTTCAGTGTGCCAGCCATGCACATAGCAACTCAGGCAGTGCTGTCTCTGCATGCTTCTGGAAGAACCACTGGTGAGTTTTTTGGGAGCCCTATTTTCTACCTGTCCTTCTCTGGGGGGTGTATATGCACAGACAGACAGACAGACAACAGACACAGAGATATGTTGGTTCCTTCGTATTTCAGACTGACCTCGGTTGTTAAACTCCATTCCCACTATAAAAAAATCCCAGCACAAAACTATGTTGCCCAGAGAAGCTGTGGCTGCCCCATCCCTGGAAGTGTCCAAGGGCAGGTTGGATGGGGCTTGGAGCAACCTGGTCTGGTGGGAGGTGTCCCTGCCCATGCAGGGGGGTGGGAACTGGATGATCTTTAAGGTCCCTTCCAACTCAAAGCATTCTAGGATTCAGTAGCTAAATGAAAATATTTCATTTAACTGTTGAATTTCAGTCACCTAGTGATGTTTGCTGTTAAGTGATCATTAGGATGAGCATGGAGGTCTCTTCTTATTGCCACTTAGAGTCTGATCAAACATTGAGATGATAAATTACTTCTTAGAATGCTTTCCAAGTATACTTGGAAAAAAATTAAAATACCATCTGTCTTTGTAGCCTGATGCCACAATAAAATTTTGTACCAAAAGATCACCAAATTACAGGAATTACAATTGTCATAAATACTCATTTCATATTTAAAGTTCAACCCTTTGTATGCATGGTTGGTATCAGAAATGCTTTGTGCATTTTGAGTGGAAAACATATACTTCATTTCCTATCCAAGAAGAGAAGTACATGGCTGTGCACAGATCAACTGTTGGATTTTTCCTGAGGGGTGGTTTATTTTAATGGCAGATTCAAATTTTTAATTTTAGAGATAGATGTTTATTTATGGTTTGTACATGATATAGGGTGGTGTGAAAGGAAAGCCTCTGCAGCCATGGGAGGTCAGCATTGCCAGCACCCGTTCAGCAGCAAAACAACCAAACTGCTGGATGTTACACAGCTTTTCTCCCCAAACACTGGTGCTGCTTAGTTTGTGCTCATGATTTAATCTCCTGTGAGCAGCTTTTTAGTTACAGAAGTGACAGATATGACAGAATATGATGGACTTCAAGGCTTAGCTACCAGTGGAAGTCACAGAATATCACAGAATCACAGAATTGTTGAGGCTGGAAAAGACCTCTGAGATCATCAAGTCCAGCTTATCACCAACACCACCACACCATCCAGACCATGGCACTAAGTGCCACATCCAGCCTTGCCTTGAACACATCCAGGGATGGTGCCTCCACCACTTCCCTGGGAAGTCTATTCCAATGTCTGATCACCCTCTCTGTGAGGAAGTGCTTCCTAATATCCAACCTAAACCTCCCTTGGAGCAGCTTCAGGCTGTGTCCTCTTGTCCTGTCACTGGTTGCCTGGGAGAAGAGCCCAGCCCCAACCTGACTACACCCTCCCTTCAGGTAGTTGAAGAGAGTGATGAGGTCCCCCCTGAGTCTCCTCTTCTCCAGGCTCAACAACCCCAGCTCCCTCAGCCTCTTCCTATAAGACTTTCCCTCCAGTCCCTTCCCCAGCCTCGTTGCTCTCCTCTGGACCTGCTCCAGCACCTCAAGATCCTTCTTGAAGTGAGGGGCCCAGAACTGCACACAGGACTTGAGGTGAGGCCTCAGGGTGAAAGAAGAAATGCAAAATCCAAGCAGTGTTCATATAGGCAGGAGGTGGTCTAGGTCTACATCTGGTGCTTAGCTAGATACAAAATGCCAGTGTATCTCAACTTTTTTGGTGTTTTTTTTTTTTTTTTACATAAAAGATTTCCTTTATCCTTAAAAAAACTGCTGAGACCATTCTGTCTTGTCCCAGTGCTCTTTATTTACAGCCAAAGTAGGTTCCTATTTTAAAACCTTAATTTTTTTCATGTCTGTTTAGGATTTGTTGGTACTGTGTTAGGGGCCATCTATCTCATGGGCTGCCCTATTTGTCTGCTTGTGGCAACGTTGGAGCTGTGGACTTGAGGTGGAGGACAAAATGTGGCAGCCTTTCCACCTCTTAGGTGCTTTACTTCATCAGACTTGCGCTCCTAAGATGGAAAGATGTCCACCTAGTTCTTTCATCCAAGGAGGTGTTTACTGTGGTGTCTGCTCATCACCTTAGTTACCACAGATTGCATTTCTCTTCTAGACAGTTGCACCACCAGAACATAAATACTCTGCCTGGATTGGGGGTTTCGTGTTGGTATCTCTGTCCACTTTTCAGGAAAGGTGGATCAGTACAGATGAGTTTGAGGAAGTGTTGTCCTGCCATCCAGCAGGTGACACACAATGTTGCCCTTTGTCAGGGTCTGCTAATTGATGGTAAGTCTGAAGTGGGCACAGAATGATTTTTTTCAAAGATAATGCCAGGTTTAGGTACCAGAGAAGGCTGATGTTAGGCAGTTCAGTGGGGCACAGGATTCTTCCAAGGGGTTTTATCTTTCTGAGGATACCATGGGTACTGATGTGGACGTGGCTACCAGTTCTTTCATCAGAGCTTGTGTGGATGTCTCCCCTTGGCATCCTGAAAGTGTTTGGCAGAAGACCTTTGTCTCCCTGTGACCATCACTTCCCATCAGTAAGGAGCTTCAACAAGCTACACTACTTCTGAAATTACACATAAGAGGTTAATTTATTGCATGTATTGTCGATTTCTTCATCTCTCTTCCTAAGCAGTTAACTGATGTTTCATTTACTTTCCCTTAGATGTGCTGTGCTAAGCTAAGCTGATGATTATAGAGCAAATAATAACCTTTGAACATGTTAAAATATTCTGGGTTTAATGGCTCAATAAAAGTGTAACCATCTATGTAGGGCTGCTGTGGCTCACATTAATTTCGTAGTGAGTATTTTATCTGGTAAAGATAAAATAATAACTGCTAATTTATATTTTAAGTTTATGATGAAAGAAAGGTTTCATTCCCTCTGAGTTTTCTTGCTAAGCAATTTTAAAATAAAAACAGAATGGTTTCACAGTCTCTATTAAAAAAAAAAAAACAAAACATCTTCCTGAATGACAAACTTTAAGAATGTTCTGTGTGAAGGTCAGAGTCAGCTACAAAGATTTGAGTGTTTCAGACACCAGGCAAAGTGTGTTCTGTGTGATTCTGGGTGTTGTAGACTTGGAATTGATGTGATGTCACTTGATGTGTATTTCATGATTTAAATGAAACCTGTCAAGTTCTTGCCAGCAAACACAATACCCTCTCTCCAAAGATGGGGAAAAGATGTCTTTGGATTTATGGTCTTCTGAAAATGCACCTAGAGGATGTTCTGAGGAATTTTCTTAAAATGGTGTGTTCTAGCTCATTTCCTCATCCAAATGATCTTTTCATGGTAAAAGCTGAAAGATGTGTCAGGGGAGGGTTGTTCAAAGCTCTGCTGTGCTGAGCACTGCTGGGTAAGAGATTGATCTGACCTTCATTCCCACTTTTGGACAATGGTCAGTTCAAACTGCCAGTGCCCATGTCTTCTCCAGCAAATGTAAATCAGTGCAAACTTCTCAGCCTCTCAATGAATTTGACTTTATGGTCTTGGTCTGAGGTTCTGTGATGGCTGGCTGTTTAAGTTGATCATAAATCACCTCACATGGAGGAATGGCACTGCTAACTGGCCTCATCACCTGCTCAAACAACATCAATTAGATCTTCATCTTGACCTCTTGTGGGTGTGATGTTCAAGAGCATAAAGCTAGGTAGTCAGATCTCTGGAACTGAGTTATATTTGCAATCCTCTGCAGCATCAAAGCAAAATTCTGTTCAATTTTGCTAATAATCTACTTGCCCATGTTTAAATATTCAGAAATAAAGGGTCTTCTTTAGGCTTTAATTGTTTTTTAATATATCCTTTTAGAACATACTTACAGCTTGTTAATGAGGAAATGAGAGGAAATTGTTTAAAAGTGTGTGTTCTTAAGTGGCAAGGGAGGGCCATGTTTACAGCATTTGCATATCACTGAAAGAGTTCCTTGGGCTCTCCTTTTTCCCTCCTTTCCCCAGGTCTCCTTCTCCCATTCTCCACGACAAAGTTCTCTTTGGTCCTTGGCTGGCATCTCTAGCTCCTGGCACAGCTGGGGCTGAGACATGAGCTCTCAGTGGTTAGAATATGAATCCTCATCCTGCAGCTGACTCCTTTTTCAGTGTGGAAGGGCATGATTACACTTTGAATGCCTCCCTCACAATCTGCATGTGGAATCTTATTCAAAGTCAACGGGCATTTTGAAAATAGAATTAATTGTGGGCTGAGAGCAAATACAGATAAAAATAAGTAGAACCATTAAGCTGCTTGTGTGATTTGGCAAAGCTCTTTTGGCTTCTCTGAGAGGAAATTGCCTTTGCCACCATGCTAGCCCTGCTGTTCTATATGTGGTTGTACAGAACACTGTTGTGGTTGGAACTGAGGACAGGGGGATAGCTCCTTCCTTTCTCCAAGAAATGTATGTCTTTACATTGAAGACTCTTTTCATAGCTTTAATCTGTTTCCTCTTTTCCCCATCAAATGGTTGATTTATGCTTCTGAGCAGCTTCTCTTTCAAATCAAGCATGCTGTTGCTTTTTTTCATTTTTCCTCTCTGGAGCATCTCCCTGTAAACATCTTCTTCACAACTTCAATCCTTCTCTTTGCCTCTATAAAACTTTACAAGGCCTTGATGCCACTTCCATAAAACTTTACAAGGCCTTGATGCCTCTGAATCCTAACCAGAACTAGAAGCTCAGATGGTGTTCCATCAAAAGTTGCCCTGCCTTTTGCCACCCCAATATTATCCCTTTTCTTAGGCTAACAAGCCCTCATCAACAGGAAGCAATTTTGGGGGTTTATCTTTGTACAGCAACTTTTATAATCAGGTTTTTGGCCTCAGCTGTGCAGTGTAGGGGTATCAGAGTTATGGTGTGCTTCTGGGCTGTCCTCTCTGTGCTCCTTAACCTTGTTGAAGTGTCCTGATTCTTTTACTGGCTCAATTTCTTGAACAAGTAAACAGCATCAAATAGCTCCGAGGGTGCGAAGCATTATTTTAACACAATTCTTAAAGGGAAGGATGCTTTTAAGTAATTATAAAAGGATTTTTCAGGCTGATGTTGTCCTTGGACTGATGATGTTCTACTAGATCTATCCAGTGTCCTTGTATAGCACAGGAGGTTCCTCTCAGAACCCTGCTGCTTTCAGGGCTTACTACCTGGCTGTTCAAGAAGTTCTCTCTTATATACTTTAACATCTTCCAACTTTTTCTCAACTTCACAGTCACTTCTTTGTTACTTGGTCATAGCTGTATAATAATGAGCTTTCATTTTAACATTCTCCAAATTGCTTTCCTGGAAAAATGTTAAATAATGTGTCACTTCAAAGCAACCCCTTCTCCCTTTAACAAAGAAGACACTGTCACCATCACGTCAATGTTTTTTCTTCTAAAGAAAGAAAATCTATCCAAAGACTAAGCAGATTTTCCTCCTCGCACATTTTTTCCAAGGAGAGATACTTTCTTTTCATAAGGATAACTTGTGAGGGAGAATATTCATTCATATGATGGTTACAGACTTCCATACATAAAAACTAGCATAGCTGCAGTTGCTTCTGTGGATGTAATTTATTAAATCCAAGGAATATTTGACATCTAACTTTTAAATGTGAGCTCTGTCTTGCAAGTCATTTCTGAGACTTCACTCTCCTCTAACACTGCCTTTCAGTTCTGCATTTCACATTCCCAGTGCTTTCCTGTTAAATGCTAATGGCTCTGAGGTGAAACACTTGTCCTCAGTTGTGTCAGAGATCTTGATGTGCACTCAAAGAATACAAGCAGCATTTTAAAGTTTTCTTTTGAAGGCTTTTTCCTCCATGTTTGCCTCAAAGTTAGATGTTGAATCTTTGGTGAAAGAGTATTTTCTTGAAAGTGTAACTGAAGAAACTATTGAACTCGGTGTTAGGGCTTTGCTGACATTCTAAGAATCTAAATTCTAAGAGAGTTCAGAGTCAGAGGTGTTGTTTTTTGTTTTTAAACCCAAGAAAATCTGTGTTCAAAAGCAGTAACATTTTGGAGACACAAAACAAGCGAGCTCCAAATGTCAAGGTAATAGAAGGGAAATGGAAAACTTTGAAACTAATTGTTAACCTTTGATCAAAATGATTGTCGGTCATTTTAATTGGGGGGTGCTGAGCTTCAGAAAACAAATGACATCTGCATTACCTCATGTATGCAGAACAGGGAGGGGAGAGAGGAAAATGTATGATGATGAAAGCAAGTCACCTTTGTAGAAAGCTTCTTGGAATTACTGGGAGGTACTGACCCTTTTTGCTATCAGGAAAGCTTTTAATGAAAGAGGATAAAGACCTGGAGGTCTTTTACTGCAAAGGTTAATAACGTGAAATACTGGTGAACATTTTATGAAAGAAGCAAAGCCTGCAGATCTCATTATCTGGACCTCCTGATTGTAGGTGCTTGTCCAACTAGAGAAGTGGAAAATACATTTGACACATTGAAAGGCTCCTAGTGAACACCATTCACATTTCTGATTCCATTCCCAGTGCACTTCAATAGAAATACAAAGGACCACTGAGGTCACCCCGGCCATCTTCCTGCTCAGGCAAGCTTCTTCACTCACCAGACACTGACAGATAAGAGGCATGTGTCTGACTGCAACAAACATCATGGTAAGGGCAGGATTTGGGTCTCAATTAATGCATTAGCAATTGCTGTAACTCATCGTCCATTTTGCTTGCATCAGTTTTAGGTAAAGATCTGATTCCTGTCCCAAACCTACAGCTAGAAAACCTGGGGAGAGGTTCTGAGTCATTGACTGTAGTAATTGGGACAGCGTGGATGAGTCTTCATCTCATCATGGGTGGGGACCAGTGTGCAAAGGGTTGTGTGGTGAAAAGCACCCAAAATACATCTTGCTCTTTGGGGACTTCAGAAAACAGAAGTCCTGGGACAAAGAAGACAAGAATTGTAACGTGGTGACAGCAAGCAAAGAAAATTGCAAGTTTTGACATGAACTTAATTTGCAAAGGCAGAAGCCAAGCCCAATAACATGACAACTGAGATGGGGGAGAATGAGATTATGGAGTTGAAATATCTCTTTCCTGTTTAAGGTTAACCTCGGGCAAGAATGAGCTTGTTGGTGTAATGTCCTTGTTGAATTTTCATATGGAAATGTCTCCTGGCATGTATTCCAAACACCCCACAAATAGTGATATTGATCTGACCTTCCATTAAAGTGAGAGGTCCTTTGCAAAAATTGGATCTGGGTTTGAATGGCAAATAGCTTGAATATTCTGAGGAAAGTGGGTCATTTACACGTTTCAGTTTGAGACTATAAATCACCAGGAGCGTGGCTTGTTTATTATTATTTTAATGCAGGCTTGCTTTCCCTGGAGCAAAGGACCAAAAGTGTGGTGCATCATTAAAAAATTGTGGAGAGATGCCAGTGGGTACAGACAACAAATAATGTATTGGTACAAAAGGGAGTTATTTGAAATCCATTCCTGCTCTCTGTTGCCACAGTTTCAGGTATCTACTGTCTTCTTGCCAGTGGGCTAGAATGAGCACTCAATCTGGTTTTCTCTTTGCTTGAGACAATAATGAAAACATAACAAGGAGACCTACATAATTTCCTTTCTTACCCATACCTGAAGTCTTCATATCATCTTTATATCACCAGAGGCTCAATTCTCACACAGTTGCATAAATACAGTAGCATCTGGCAGTGCTTCTGTGGCTCCACCTGGATTTTAGGGAATACCTTCACTCAAGTGGGCATCAGTCCACTTTCCTTACAGGTATTTGTTTTTATAGCAGTCGTTTCCCATCTGGGCTGTTAGCAAATAACCTTCCTTAAGCAGGAGCCATATATAGATTTGCTGAAGTTGGTGCTGATATTGAGCAGTTTTCATGAACAGTTGGGTGTGAATTTTGCAGGTTTACTCTCTTAATTGACTGTCTCAGAGAAAATGATGTTCTTAAAAGACTTGAAAGCCTCTAATTAAACCAGAGAAGAATTTCAGGCAGTCATAGCCCCCACTGGTCTGTAAAATAGCCAATTTGAAACATCAGCTTGACCCCATGATTTGATGAGACTTACTCATAGAGCCATGGTGACCTTATGCCTCAAGAACTGTCCTTCCTTGGTGGTTTGACCTTGGAAACATCACTTCTGTTTAATGAAAAAAAAAAAAAAAAAAAAAAAGTGAAGATGGGCTCCAGTCTGCCTGGTTGGTGCCACTCAAGTTCCAGATGACAATCCTGTCTGCCCACTTTCTGCTGTTGCTTAGTTCTACCTGTGTTACTGGATGAATCTCCCTACTCCCCTGCTCAAAGGTGGTTCTCCAAAGATGGGTGAATTGGGTAAAGCTGCTGTAGTTTCAAGGTGAAAAGGTATTTAAAAAGTGCTGAGGTCTGGACTTGGTTTTCATTTTGTTTGTTTGTTGGGGTTTTTTGGTAAGATTTTTCTTGTACATAAAAATGTAAAGGATCCTCTTCTGATTTGTTACATGGACTTATTACACACAGCAGTCTGAGTATGGAGTGTATCTTGAGAAAATACCACTACTCTGGGCCTTTTCCTGCTCCCACTTCAGCTGCTGAATATTTTGCTGTTGTCCTTGGTAAGTATGAGAGGATGTGATTCTCTGGGTACGTGTGATTCTCTGAATATGTGCAATTCCCTGTGGAGCTACCCACTGTTAGGCCTTGAGGGGAAGGTTTCTTTAGGTAGCTCTTTCACTTTGGTAGTCCTGGCAAGAGCATTTTGCATTGCAGGTTGCACAGTAAATCACTTGCTTGGCTCTCACACAGAGTTGCTGAATTAACATGATGTGACTCAGAGATGCAAAGGGATTTCTTTCATTAGTGGTGCCGGGATGCTCAGGAGAACACAAGATGTGTTTCCTAGACAACAGCCCCTGGTCCTGTGTAACTGAAAGCACAAAAGCTGAAAAGGCAGTTTATGAAGAGTAGGAATCCATTTAGGCAAAGAAATCTGAAGGGCAAAATGAAAGTTCTTTTACAAAATGTAAACCACATCAAACATAGAGACCTGCTCACAGAGGCTGTGAACCAGCTGGGATGGTCTCACAAAGAAAAAGCCCCACAAAAAGCCAGCAAAGAAATGCAGTTTAAAGCACCAGTACCTCACCCCCTTAAACCTTAATGTCACAATCCTAATCTGCCTTTTTTTCCCCAAATAAAACAATGAGGAATGATAATCCTGCTGGAATAGGCACAGATGGCAGCTTGCACATGATCTCATTCAGCTGAAGTTTTACTTCAAATCCCAAGCAGGATGAACAAACAGCAGCTGAAGGACCATCTCTCCTCTGACCTGGATGCTCACAGTAGGAAGGCTGGTGCAGACTTTTGGTTAATATTTAAGCAGCATTTCTGACAGCAGAATGCTGAGCATCATCTTGAGAAACCAGCTTGTATCTAGCCCTGTAGTTCATTTTTGAAAAATAGGTTGGAAGCTTGGATGCATCATTTGTTTGGTTCAGTAGCTAGAAAAGTACGACTTAAATTTCCCTCATCTGACCATTTAGAAATTCTTAAAAAGAAGAGTATTGCCCTCTGCTTACAACGTGGACTAACCATTGCTCTAGAGAACTATTTTAGGATCCTAAAGGTATGTGTGTTTTAGGTTGCAGTTTTGCAGACATCCAGGCTGATCTGTTGGTGTGCTGCCCTCAGAAAGGCAGGGTCTTTTTCTCCCCCTCATCCCTTATCCTCCTGTTCCTTCTGCCTCACCTGTGGTGATTTTTTCAAGACCAGATTCACTAACCCGGCCAAAAAAAAAGGCCTCTTTTGTTTTGTTTTGACTAGTTAGCTCTCAGATGGGTTAGGGAGTTGAATTGTCTTTTGGATAGTCCTAGCAGCTGTTGGAGCTGCCCCAAAGGTGAGTGATGCAGACAGAGGGGTTTGGCTGCCCCTCTCCCTGGCAGGGTGTTATTGCATTGCCCTCCAGGCTCATGACCCTGCAGCATTAGGGGAGAGAATTCAGTGTTTGCTGAGAAACAGAAGCTCCTGGCAGTGCCCAAAATTCTGCACCACCTTGTTCTGTAGCATCAGACTAGGACCCTTGAATCCTGTCATTCATCTGAGGATTTTATAACCTTTTCCAATTAATTCTCATGAATTAACTAACATGACAGGAAAAAGAAAATGCTGCACCATCTTCAGGGTAGGTCTTTAGGAAGATGATGGAGCAGTTCCTCATGAAAGCTGTCTACTGGCACGTGAAGGACAGGAATTTGATAGCTCTACTTCAAGCAGAGGTTTGGACCAGGTAAACTTCTAAGGTCTCTTCCAATCTTAATCTGTGATTACTTTTGTCTCTTTTACAAATTCAGGGTAATTTGTTCACTTGGCCAAGCTCTTAGGAAAAAAAATGGGCAAATCTGAAAACAGTCATTGGAACAACTGATAGGAGTTCTGTGTACATCTCTTTTTCCACACCAGCATCTGGTAGACAAGTGTTACACCTCTACTGTTGCTGTAAAACTTCATCTAACCAGCTGTGCTTTCAGTTCTGTTTATTAAAAATGGAGAATTACTGGAGATACAGAAGTAAACACCTCTGACTTTATTGCTTGCCTTTAATTAAGATCTTCTCTCTCAAAAATATTTACTAGGCAAATATCACTGTGAGGCTCACACTGGGAAAATATGTTGGTAAAGTTTGTTGGAATAAGAGGTCACATAAAGATAGAGCTCTGGGACCCTGGAGTTTATGGAGCTGCTTGCTTGATAGGTTTTACTCTCCACTACCTGCCAGTGGATCTCACACTCACACAAACATAGAGTAATTAAGAAGCCAAATTTCTACTTCTTCCAACATTAAAAAAAAAAAAATGTTCTTGCACTAAATCTTTACAGTCTCCTCAAAGAAACCTTTGGCTTCAGCAGGACCTGAAAGGAGGTTGTAGTGGGGGTGGGGTTGGTCTCTTCTCACTGGTGACTGGTGACAGGACAAGGGGAAATGGGCTCAAGTTGCCTCAGGGGAGATTTAGGTTGGATATCAGAAAAAACTTCTTTACAGAAAGGGTTGTTGGGCACTGGAACAGGCTCCCCAGGGAGGTGGTTGAGTCACCATCCCTGAATGTGTTTAGAAGTCATCTGGATGTGGTGCTTGGGGCTGTGGTTTAGCAGTGGGTCATCAGAAATAGGGTGATAGGGTTAGGATAAGGTTGGACTCAATCTTAAAGGTCTTTTCCAACCTGAACAATTCTATGATGCTAATGATTCTATGATTCTATGACTGTACCCTGAGGAAAGACAAAATTCAACATGGATTGTGTATTCAATGAGGATTTGTTTCCTGATTTATGAAACTGGATTGATGGCTTCCTAACAGAGGCAAGGAATTTTTACAGTGGAGAGTTATCAAATTTCTCAGTGAGAAAAGCTTTCTTCTCATTTTATCAGTGAACTGTATCCATGCCAGGGAATTCCATTATAAATAGAGCTAAATACATACAGTTCAACCACAGTAACATTTTCATCATCCTTTCATGATCAGAAGAATGTGGTCCTGGTGTTTCCTTCTAATTCTTTCCATTGTGACTTTACATGTTTTATCTTGGCAAACTATCATAGTGCAGGTATTGCAAAGCAAAAGGCAGTGCTGCTGCTGGGCTTCTGTGCCCTGAAAAAAACAGTGTCAAGATTATTGTGTGAGTTTGTATTTGAATTGCATTTAAAAAAGAGCACTAGTTCAAATGGTTCTCTGCTCAGAAATTGAAGTATCTTTTAAAGACAGTTCTGGATGCTTGTGAGATCATTCCCATGCACAGGAAACTTAAGAGGCTTTGCCAAAAAGCTGTGCAGGAGTTCACTGTCAGAATCCTGCTCTCCTGGGCTAGTACCAAAAATCCAGAACCATTTTTCTTTTTACAATTCATTGCTGAAATATCAGGGACAAAAAACCAAAACAACAACAAAAAACCCAAACGCAAAACCTCTTCAGAATTACTGGCTAAATGTTTTCTGTTGACTTCAGTGTTCAAGACATTCACTTAGAAACTTATTCTTAGAAGCTGAAATTAGATTGTCATCATATTTAAAGTCCTTGGATTTGTCTTCACCAGTAGCACTGAAATAAGTAACTGGTTGGCAGCAACCTTTCTTTTCTACAGACTGTTAAAGTCTACTCAATTAAAGATGATCTGCCTATTAATTACTATCTTTGGTTAGACAAAATGTTTCAGCTGGCAATATTTCACATGATTTAAAATCTTAAACTATTTTTATGAAGGTTAAGTCCTACAACTGAATCTTTTGTGATGGTGAAATATCCGTGTCTGGGAATCACCCACAAGGAAAACCAGTCTGGAAAGAGTCGTGATTCAGAGATGTTGTGACTTGTTTACACCTAACCCCAAAGTCCCAGGGTGCTTTTGACACTGCAAAGTGTTTCAGGACATACTATCAGCATGGCTGCAACTTTTATTCTATTGTATTCCTTACCTGTTAAAAAAGAGTCCATTACCTTTGTGTATTTATGCTGCAAAACTCTGGCTTTGACTCTCCTTTTAGGGTAAGATGATAGAGACAAACGTGGCTCCTGCTCTCTGATCTTCTGCCTTGCCAAAAATAGACCAGATGAAACACAATTTCAATCTAACAACTGTAAATCAATACAATAATTTCAATTGTGGTTGCATTGGTGGTGCCATGTTGGTAAGAGGAAGATCCCAGATACACAATCATTGGGCTGTCTGTTGGAGATGCCCACAGTTGAGATATGTTGTGACTCAGTTTGCTGTGCTTAACTTACAAGGTGAGCTCTTGCTTGATTTGACTAGAGCTGTTCCCTGCAGCAGGGATCCTTGTGGGACAGAGGAGAAGGCTGGATCTGGACCCCTTGAGCTGAGGGATGCTATGTGTCCACATGTGCTTCATGTTCCCTCTGCATGAAACTGTGCTGGGATGTTTATTGGCTGCCTGCACATACCAGTGTTACTGTGATGAAAAGGGATGGCCTTGGGTGCAACCTGAAGGGAACCTTCTCAGGCAGGAGGGGAAACCAAGAAATATCTTTGTGTCCCATGCTGTCTGCTGTCACTGTTAAGTATTTCTTCCTGGCCAGAATGGTGTCCCCATGGGAGGACCACCTCCAGCAACGTGGGAGTGTGGATTGTGTTCCCAGAGCCTCCTGCTTTGGCAATGCAAAATTCAAAATTGGGAGAACTGTAGTGCTACAATTTCTGATGTTTAGCAGGAGAAAGGAGGATCATTTGTCTGGCTGTGTGTGGCCCAACTGTGCTGCTTTCTGAGGGGACATCTGATCTCCTATGGACTTGATCCTTTGCCAGAAGATGCCAGAAAAAAACCCTGTATTATCAGCTGTTCATGGTGGCCGAGGTGAGAAAGTCTTTCAGATTTTGATAATTAGGTGGGTACTTGTCTGGCAGTTCAGCCCTACAAAGAGGAGAATTTGGGAAGCTGAGTTTGACTCCAGGAGGGAGAGAGGAGGAGCATCAGCAACCTGAGTTCAGGCTGGATTGAAATGAAACATTTCAAGGCACGCTGGCAGTGACAATGACAGTGTCAGTTCCTAGTGCTGGCACCTGGAACAGAAATGACTTTTCCTTTTCTATCTGCTTCCTTTGCAAGGTTTTTAATGTACTGACATTGGTGATCCTGGAGGCAGGCGTTTGCTTTTTAGCTCAAAATCTGTTCAGCCCAGGTGCAGGTGGTTAAACAACTGTGGGGTAGCTGGGGAGGGTTGGGTAGAGACTGAGCTATTTGTGAACCCTGTATTTTTGTTAGACACGTGTAATATAATAATTCCACTTTAAATGTGAGTATCAGTTTGAATTTGTATCAAAAGGGGATACAGGCAGCAAGTTATCTGATGACATTACAAGGCATCTAACGAATGCAATATAATATTTTAAGTAATACATTTACACTGTAAAGCAATCTATTCCTTTGCAGTAGAAAGCACCTGATGAGCTCCAGCCATTAAGCATGAAAATTGGTTAGCAAAAATATTTTTTTATAAGCAATACTCTGAATTTCAGTGCCTGAAAGGAAACCACCTGTTTCCAGTTATTTCCTAATCAGAGGAGAAAGAAAAGTATGTTCCAAGTATCTCTTTTAAACTGAGGTTCATTTTAAAAGCAGTCTTCAGCTCTCCAAATCAAACAAGCAGGCTTTAAGGAGGTGATAGCTTCTGTTTCATATATATTCTGTTTGATGAACCAGCCTCTTGCTTGCAAAATACATCTGCTCCAATAAGCTCTACGATAGTTATCAAGACCACTAAACCACCTCAGAGACCACAGAGTGTGAAATAGCTCCAGGCAAAAATGTCCTGAATGGTTTGCTGCATGTTTTGTTGGTTGGTTGGTTTTTTTTGTACTTTAAATAGATCATGTTTTTGTAAATTATGTTAATATTTTCCTTATTAATACAGCAGGAATCATAGCTTCTCTAGGATTTAAGCTATCAAGTCTTCCTTTCTATCACAGCATCATAGATTTGTTCACATGTGAAGGGGCTTTGGGAGGTCTCCAGTCCAACCTGCTGCTCAGAGCAGGGTCAAGCCTGAATTCACATGAGGCCAGTTCAGGACTTTGTTTAACCAGGTCTTAAAAACCTTGGAGGACAGATTTCATGACTGAGATTTCATGGGCAATCTGTTCCAATACCTAATTGTCCTCAGAGGTTTGTTTTCTGTTCTAGAGTTGGAATATGGAGTATTTCCTCAGGACCAGTGAGAAGGTCACTCCCTTCTGTGATGAGGGTCTTGAACCTGAGTTAACTGGAAAAGAGTTAAACTTCTTTTGAAGGCAGAGATGGCAAAAATGAACTCTTGTTCAAACCAAGAACTCTTGTGTGATACCAAAACTTTAACCTGGTGCCTTTGCCTCCTCCACTGCCATGCCAAACCAGATGCTCCCTCCCTAGGAATTTTGTTAAACTTCTGCATTATCAAGTTGTCTGCTGCTTTTATTTTTCCTCATCATACAACTCAGCAATACTATGGAGCTTTTCATTATCATTGACTAATACAGATGCTAATTAATTAATTAATCATGCTTGCATATCCCTCTATTAAAAATCGCCCGTCTACCAGAATTTATTCTTTGTGTTCCCTAAAGGTATTTTATATATCAGTGAGGTTTTTTGTTAATCTTCTCTTTTCTGCAGCATGTTTAACCTCCTTTCACTTAGCATTTAGGGTTATTAAGGCTTATTATCTCAGTTAACCTCTCTTGAACCTTCTGTATTGTCCATTTTTTTCCCTTCCTCTAACCAGAACTGTGTAGTTGCCCCAGATTCTCTTCTGATTAAGTGTAAATAAAGCTAAATAAATCAGGGAAAACTGGAAAACTCTACTAGAAGCCAGATTGTAGAGTCATTCTTAAGGGTTCAGACCTAACTTTCTGCTCCATACCAAGATGCAGTGGTGTCTGCAATTGCTTTGATTTCAGTGTTTTTAAATTAAGATCTATCACTGTGCACTGATTAGGCATTTACTGGTAAATTGTATCCAATTTAGGTGGGCACAATTCAGAGAAAAACAGTAGAAATTTGGAAAGAATAGCAGAAAAAGATTTAAGATTTCCAAGGATGATCTGGAGTCTCAAAAAAGCAATTGATAATGAGAAACTAAAGAAGTTCAGCCTACTCTAAGATAAGGTAACTGGGAGTAAACCTGTAGAACCTCCAGGGGGAAGATTGCAGAGAGCACTGAAGTCAAACAAAGGTGCAACAGAAACCAGAGTCTGAGAACTGGAGACAGACTAATTCAGGGTACATTTAAGATTCACTGCGAGTAATTAACCATCAGAACAATTAACCTGTGGACATAGTGAATTTGTTGAAGTATTTATGTTAAGTATTTTCCCTAGATAGATGGTTGTCCAGCCAGAAATTACTGGGTGAGGTTCTTTGGCAGTGCATTCTGGATGGAGGCAGAATAATTCACCACAGTCTCTTTCAGCCTTAAAATTTAAGACTCAGCCTCATGTGCTCTAAACTTCATTTTAATTTTTTTTCCTTCTGTTTGGGGAAGAGGGTATGGCTTATTGCTGGTAAAACACAAAACCTCATCTCTCTTGAGATTCTTGCCCACACACATTCCCAGGTGTTTTCCTGGGAACAGTGCAGAATTTCTCCTTGTCGTTCTGGAGAAGAGAAGGCTCCAGGGAGACCTTAGAGCACCTTCCAGTGCCTGAAGGGGCTCCAGGAAAGCTGGGGAGGGGCTTTTCACCAGAGAGGACAGTGATAGGACAAGGGGTGATGGTTTTAAACTGAAAAAGGGGAGATTGAGGTTAGACATCAGGAAGAAGTTCTTCACCATGAAGGTAGTAAGGTGCTGAAATAGGTTGCCTGGGGAGGTTGTTGGCTGCCCCCTCCCTGGAGGTGTTCAAGGCCAGGTTGGATGAGGCTTGTGCAGCCTGGTCTGGTGGGAGGTGTCCCTGCTCATAGCAGGGAGGTTGGGACCTGATGATCTTCAGGGTCCCTTCCAACCTTCACCATTCTATGATTTCAAGCCCCTTCACTCCCTTGGTATCCTGTAATGTAAAATCTCTTTTAATTTATTCCTTTTCTTTACTATTTCTCTTCCACCAGGACCCTGCATTGACTGAAGCAGGGTTGTTGTGGTTGCTCCCCTATTCATGTTTAACTTCCAGCTCATTATTCTATCAGAAGTGTTTCCTGCTGGCCATGTAATTATACCCACAGATTCTCTCCCTGTAAAATATTTTCTGTTATTGCTGCTCCTTCGATGAGGCTGTATGAGATTTGTTAGGCAAGCTCTCTGTGGGTAAACACATGCTGACTGTCTGCAATTTAGGTATAATTTGCTAAATGTTCCATGCCAACTATTTTCTGCAATTCTTATTATTCAAATCATGCTTGTAGAGCCTTCTGGGTGTGGGGTTTTTTTTCTTTTATTTCTTGATATCTGTAATAAATGAACACGGACTTCATCTTGCTCCTTCTGCCTATTCTGTCCACCCCAAGGAGTCTGGAATTGCTGTTAAAGCTACATGGGAGCATTTGGCTGATTTCTGCAAAGGCAGAGATTTGAGTTGTCATTTATTTGCCTCTCTTTCTCATCTGCTTTGTGTACAGTCCCTCCTCATCCTCTTCATGAAAACCACGGGAATGATAGTGAGGCTTTTTACCTCTTATGACAACTTTTTTTCAATTCTACCTCTTTTTACCACCCATTTTTCCAGCATTTTTTATTTTTTTTTTTTATTCTCCATAAACAAGCTCTTCTTCTCTACCTGTAGCCCCTAGCCTGTCAGCACATCCCATGTCACAGGCATTTGGTCCCCACCTTTACTGCCCAAATCCCTTTGTTTCTCTTGGGTTCCACTGACAGTGGGTGCAGTGGGTTAATCTATTCCTCAGCGTTACGTGTCCCAGCTCTTTGGTTTCACCCAGGATTTACAGGGTTAAAGCTATCAGTCTTGCTATAAAAAAGTATTTTAGAGCTGCCTTTAAAAACAAGCAAGCAAAGAGTACCCACCCTCAGGTGATGTACTTTTGCACTGAGTAGGCAGTTGCTTTTCTCTGTATCTCATATCTGTGCTGCAAGTATAACATCTCATCAAGGATAGGGTATCACAGCCTTCTTGCCAATGTATTGATGACCCATTTTTATTTTCTATCGAGCTATTCAAAGACAAAAGAAGGTGAGACCATGGGAGGGAGCTTTTGTGATTAATTGGTCTGTGCTACCTGTCCCAGAATGCAGATTGAAACTGGAACGCTCCGGCTCCCAAAGCTAAATTCACAGAAAGCAGCTGGCTTTTTTTTTTCCTAGTAAAAAGCAGAAACGCACACCTGCCACTTAATGTGTGAGTGATCTTTAAAATACTGGGTTGTTGCAACCAGATCAAACCAACAAGGGCTTTAGATGCAGTCCTTCAGACCCGTTTGCATCCTCTGCCCTGTTGTCTATCACAGCCATAGAGTGGCACTCCTCAGAAGGATGCATCCCCGTGCATGATGGTCCTGGTTCAGTTTAAAGCCACTGGCTGTAGCTAATTCCCAATCTTTTGACTGGATGACATCCCCTCTGATAAACTGTTCATTTGGCACATTGATAATAGCAGAGAATCAACCTGGCTTACAGCACTTGTACCATCATTGTGGCACCTGAGCAACTCGCTGTCATGTGTGAATTAGTTTTCCAATACTTAAGCAGTGAGAAAAGTGATATTCCCTCAACAGAAACAGTGAATAGGAGCATATGGATACACAAACACTTCTGTGGCTGTGTAAAGGGTAACATTGAACTCAGCAGCCTCCTCACAGGGGTCAAGTTAAGCATTCAGATGAGTATTTGAAGAAATCAGAGTAGAAGAACTACAGGAACGTAAAAATGCTTTGAACAGATGGGAAAGGGATCTCCAGAGTCACTTGCCAGCACTTGTAAAGCTCTGCAACTGAATGGAAGGATAAAGCACTTAGAATTATGCTTAAGAGGAGAGGGGACAGTAGGAGATACAGCCACAGCCAGGGAATAATTAACTGGCCCTTTGAAATCCTTAAAAACATGTTTAGTAATTTGGTTGAAACATACTTTGGAATGACTTAATCTGCTCTAAAAGAGAGTCTGTTTATTGATCCTTGTTTATGTGTTTGTTTTTGGGAAGGGTGGGTGATGTAGGGATCTTATTGGCACTTTCAAGATGTGTAAGATACTTTTTTGCTTTTGTTTTTTTTGCCTTTATAAGCCTTAAAGCATGTAACTTGTGGTCATGCTGTGCAGGTGTCACAACCTTAGCAGAGGGAGGTGTTTGCAGCAGGTTGAGTCAGGGCTTTGTAGGAAATAACTGCATTATGGTTTCTTTCAAAGCCTGAGACTTTATCCTACTTCTCTTGCTCTTATTTCTGGAGGAAACCTCAACCTTAAGTGTCAGTCATCTTTGGCTGTCAAAAATGCTGGGTCTCCAGGCTTCATGTTCTTCTGCAGCTGTGATTTGTAGAAGGGAGCTGTGCCTGGCTGAGCAGGCTTTCATTTTGGGTCAGATGCCTGAACTTTGCCCAGTTCTTGCCTGGCACTGGGTGCCTGTCTCAGCCCTGCCTCAGAGCAATGCCATTTCCACTCTTCCAGTTTCATGGTTTCACTGCTCTCCATACACAGCTGCTCCCAGAGGATGTGAAAGTGGAGAACCTTAATTATTTAACACTGTCAAGTGTTCCAGGGCTCTAACCTGGCAGTACGAAGCCTTTTCTTCTTTGTTCTCAAATGGATGCAATATCCAGGAGAGCACAAGGGCTTTCCTAATTATTGACACCTCGGGATAATTCTGTTCATGGGCAAATACACCATTTCCACACACTGCTGCTGTCCCTGGCAATAGCCTTGGGAACAGGATTCTGCTTCTGTCAGGATCCTATGAGGGAAGCCCAGGCAAAGAGCAGCCAGGTGGTGGCTTGTTCCTATTTAGCAGCTGTCACAGGTAGGCTCAGGTGTCTGTATGAGCTGTCACCCGTTGGACAGGCAGCAAATTTGTTTTCTAAGAAGCACAGAGGTTTTATTATTCTCCGGGAACACTATGAGATCTTGGTAATTGTTCTGAACATGAAATGTGGCATCTTCTATTTCGTATTAATGCCCAGGCAGCTTTCTGAAGGGAAGGCTCCCACAGCTGCCTGCAAGCCTGGAATGAAGGTATTTGAGTCATGGGGGAGGAGAGACTTTAGAAAGCTTGTGTGTATGATATGATATGAGATAGATATATATAAAGATATGTAATATATTTGGCATTTAAGTAACTGCAGGTTGTTGGAAACTGTGCTGTCATGTACAAAAGGGAGACACTTGAAACAGTGAAAAGGCTATAGCCTAATTTAAAATTAAAACCTTAAGTCAGAAGTGGTAACTCCAGTGAACACTGTCATGAGCACAGATAATACATAATGATGTACTTGTACATGGGCTTTGGCTGTTGTCAGACCCTGAGGAAATCCAATCTGTTACAGCCATTCTAGAGACTTCTGTGCCAGTGCACATAAATTCACTTCATCTTCAGTGCTGATGGTTGATATTTAGCACTACTGGGGCACTACGAGTATCAAAGGTGCAGCAAAATATTTTAAATCTTTTCTTCCAGAGCTAATCCAGCCCCAGCTCTGTGCTGTGCCTCAGTACTACGACCCAGCTGATACCAGTAGCACGGGCATGACAATGAAGGAGAGTCTGTAGCTCCTTATTTCTGGGTTACCATAAAATGATCTGTTATGCCCTGCAATCTACTGACAGACAATCTGGGACAACAAGGCACATCACATCATTTTGGTATTTTGAGAAATGGGGACAAAAGAATCAGAACATTCTCGGTGGCTGCCTTAAAAGTTTCTTCATGCCAGCAAGTGGAAATTTTGCAGTGGGGGAAGACTCCTAACCTTTTCATTTGCAATTTTTGTTGTAAAGAAAAAAAAAAAAGAGGCACTTTATCGACATTTTTAACAGCAAATGCAGCTGTCTAAAAAAATAAATGGGAAAAAAGGCATTCTGAGCCTTCTAGCAATGAAACCATATGATTGCATTTCCCTCAGCAGTGTAATTTACTGCAAAGACAATGCTGATGAAATTTAGATAAGACTTTAAAATTGTGTATAGTTTTAACAGGAATGCAGTGTCTGTTTTAATGGTAGTGCATATTCCAGCCTTCTAACACCAACTGAACTCTACAACTTCAATCCCTAAAGGGTGGAGACCTTTACAAGCTGTGTATAGGGTACTTGGAGGATACCTCTATACTTTGTGATACCTACAAAAAAAGATCCTTACACTAGAAAGATACTGCAAGTTAGTTTTAATTAGGCAGTGAACCCGAGGGGAGGGGACTGGGGAAAAGGGAAATTTTACTTGCTTGGAAAGCTGAAGTAAGGAAAAGAGCATTTAGTTGTTAAACTATATTGCAAATACCAGATCAGACTAATCTGGAAGTTCTGACACTGTGATAGTTGCAGCAGGGCATATAATTTCTTCCTGGTGAATTTTCTTGCTCTTTTAATTTACAGAACTGCTCTGAAGTAGAATCCCTCATTTTTTACTTTTTTTTTCAACATGTGGATTATCCATCTTATAACTAGCCACGAATATTCAAACTTTGAGCTATTATTTGAATGCATTTGGCCTGATATATTGTATGTGATGCCTGCATCTTGATTGGAGAAAGCCAGAGAAATTCTTGGTTCAAGTATTTGCATTGGACCCTTTTCCATTTGTTTTTAAACAATACTCATACATTTGTCTTTTAAATGATTTTTCAGGAACATCAGGGAAGTTGATTGCTTAGATCTTTCTCCAAAACACACCCAAGAATGATGTGAGGGTGGCCAGCCTGTCTTACTTTGAAAACAAGTAAGAATATTCAGGATAGATTTCTCTATGGTTTAAGTGTAACTTTTATGATGTGTATTGTTTTCTGGGAACCATTTGACTGTAAAAGCTGCTCAGTAAAATGGTTGTGCTGGTTTCTTGGTCCTGTTGCTTCTGAAGGCAGCTTGCAGTGCTTAAAGGGAATGGCATGGCTCTTATTTAATATTCAGGACATTCTTACTGAAGCACTGCTTTTCAGCTGTGCTCATGACACAGTTTGACACCTAGTTAGAAATAAAGTTTCCTTGATGGATAACTGAACTTAGAGAGCAGCTCTGTGAATCACACAAATATGGTTGGTAAGTTTGCAGTGTCTCATTTGCCTGTAAGGTCATAATAATTCATAACACCATTTTGGTTGGAAAAGACCTTTGAGATCATAGAGTCCAACTGTTCAGCTGACACTGCCAAGTCCACCACTAAACCATGTCCCTAAGTGCCATGTCTGCATGTCTTTTAAATACCCCCAGGAATGGTGACTCCACCACTGCCCTGGGCAGCCTGTTCCAGGCCCTGGCAACCCTTTTGGTGAAGAAATTCCTAACACCATGCAAGAAGGTAGCTGATGCATGCCTAGCTGAAAGGGAAAAAACAGAAGAAAGAAGATCAGTGCCCTGCAGAGAATCTGGCAGAGAATTTCTGCCCACTGTAGGACTCCCAAGGCAAGGTAAGAAAAAGCCTAAAAAAATGAAGTTGGTCTGTGCATGTGTTTCTAGTGTTGGCTTTGCAGGGGTGGGGGCTCACAGCATCTTTTCATTTCAGTAGCTGGTTGGGGGCTTCATTTTGTTTTTCCCAGCCATCAGGCTGCTCCTTGTAAGCAGGATGCTCCACCTCTCAGTATGCCTGCCTCAGTTTCCCTCTATGATTCAATTGCTATTTGTCTCAATTTTACAGTCCCAGGCCTGGGACAAATACATGTCAGGTTTCATGCAGAGGGAGGGAAAAACCTGATGATGGTCACAGCCTATTTGCTGCTCCTCAGTTAGGGACAAAGCTGCAGTTTTAGCTTGGATGAGCTGATAAAGAGAAATGTGTGGATTCAGCAGGTGAAATGGCACTGGAAATCACCTGTCATTTCATTACTCATGCTTGGATTAATTCCTGCCAGTGCCATCTGAATTTCCCATCCTCTCTGCAGGCAGGTGCTTGTTTGCCCTCCCTTAGCACCCATTGCCTTCAGCAGTAGGTTTTCTGCAACCTTCCAAAATCTCTTTGGGAGGGGATTTAACTCTGCATTTTGTGACATTGGCAGAGGAGAACTTGTGCATCAGCACAATTTGCTGGTGACCACACATCTGTCCACCTCCTACATTTACACCAGTGAGTGCTGGGAAAATTGAGCCCAATTTTCCTTATCCCACCAATGAAGTACCCAAATATTAAGCAGACAGAATGACCTCAGAGCACCAGCATTTTATATGAAGAGTTCACAGCAGAGAACAGTTTATAAAATGCATACATTTTTAGGTACCATAGGTTGCTCTGCATCGTACTGATCCACTTGTGTCTCCTTGGTCCCTGGAGAGCAGAGCTGGGATGTTGTAGAGCCACTCTGGCTGGTGTTTCTCCAGTCCTGTGCTTGCCAGACATCAGGGAGGTCCAGATATGGGGCTTGTGGTCAGCTCTGCACTCAAGGGAAGCTGTCTCTACAGCATTCCCCTTGGCTATCAAGCAGGGGGCTGAGGCACCCCAAAATTTAACTGAGCTGTTGGAGTTGCAAGGGAAAAATGACAGTGTTTCTCTGTCAGTAGCACATGATTGCTGGTGAAATTCAGAGGACTGAGAAGATAGCAAGGTGGTTAGAAGCTGAGGAACTCCCAGCAATGACATGGCTTATGTGGTTTGGTAAGACACTGGCCCAGGTTGCCCAGGGAAGCTGTGGCTGCCCCATCCCTGGAAGTGTTCAAGGGCAGGTTGGATGGGGCTTGGAGCAACCTGGTCTGGTGGGAGGTGTCCCTGCCCATGCAGGGGGGTTGGAACTAGATGATCTTTAAGGTCCCTTCCAACTCAAACCATTCCATGGTTCTATGATTTGTTCCAAGCCAAGTGAAGAATTGGTCTCACGCAGCACGCCGTGACATGATCCCGGGCCCAAGTCAGGACCATATTCTTCCTTAGCTGGGTTTTCTCAGGTGACCAAGTGCATTCCTAAAGGGAAAGAAGCCAGTCTGCTCCAACCATTGTCAGTTCTAGTATGGGAAATATGTATAATGGAATGATTTTTTATTTTTTTGAGAGCAATAAAAACTGGGTGAGATTGCAAAAGGTTTATGTATGTTTTATAGCAGGAGCAACTGTTAGAGTGAAACTACATAATTTCCCTCTTTCATGCTTCCTTTCTGCTTTCAGACCACATCTCCTGTGAAGTCAAGCAGCAGCTCCTTTAGTTTTGGCAAATGTCTCCATGAAAAAAAATTATCAGTGTCATTTTATGCAGTGGCATTAAGCAGATTGCAAGTGTTGTAAATCAACCAGCATTGCCAAACTGGAGGTTATGCATGTTAATGCAGGGTGGTGTTCATTTGTAGCCCCTCATCAAGCTGCAAACTCAATGTACAAGAATATTTTTCAAGGGCTGGAGTTTCCCAGGTCTAACTTCCACCACTGATTCACTCCATCTTATTTCCGGGACAATGGGATTTTCAGCAATGTGAAATTATATCCTGAAAATGCTCAGTGACAAGTCCACAGGTGGTATGAAGTGGTTCAAATGAAGTTGCACTAGTTACATGTCACTGCCACTGTGTGTGAGTGGTAAAAAAGCAACGTTTAAAGTGGTGGTTGTGTGTGTGTGTTTGCTTTTGGTTTTCAAGGAATACTGAAATGATTTACAAAACGTTGGGGCCTGCCTATCCTTTGTGCATAGAATCATAGAATCATAGAATCCTAGGGGTTGGAAGGGACCTCGAAAGATCATCTAGTCCAACCCCCCTGCCAGGCAGGGTCACCTAGAGCACATCACACAGGAACGCATCCAGGTGGGTTTTGAATGTCTCCAGTGAAGGAGACTCCACAACCTCCCTGGGCAGCCTGTTCCAGTGCTCTGTCACTCTCACAGTAAAGAAGTTTTTTCTGATATTCACCTTGAACCTCCTATGCTCCAATTTACACCCATTACCCCTTGTCCTATCACTGGTCATCACTGAGAAGAGCCTAACTCCATCTCCCTGACACTCACCCCTTACATATTTGTAAACATTGATGAGGTCACCCCTCAGCCTCCTTTTTTCCAAGCTAAAGAGGCCCAGCTCCCTCAGCCTTTCCTCATAAGGGAGATGTTCCACTCCCTTCATCATCTTTGTAGCTCTGTGCTGGACTCTCTCAAGCAGTTCCCTGTCCTTCTTGAACTGAGGGGCCCAGAACTGGACACAATACTCCAGATGCAGCCTCACCAATGCAGAATAGAGGGGGAGGAGAACCTCTCTTGACCTACTAACCACACCCTTTCTAATGCACCCCAGGATGCCATTGGCCTTCTTGGCCACAAGGGCACATTGCTGGCTCATGGTCATCCTCCTGTCTACCAGGACCCCCAGGTCTCTTTCACCTACACTGCTCTCCAGCAGGTCAGCCCCCAACCTATACTGGGACATCGTGTTGTTCTTCCCCAAATGCAAAACTCTACACTTCCCCTTGTTGAATTTCATCATGTTTCTCCCCGCCCAACTCTCCAGCCTGTCTAAGTCTCTCTGAATGGCAGCACAGCCTTCTGGTGTGTCAGCCGCTCCTCCCACTCCATTTTAATATAAGAAGATGTTGGACCCAAATGGACCTCTCAGATTAGAAAATTCAGTAAGTTGCTATTAAGTGTAGACACAGTTTGGTAATGGGTAATTTTCCAGTTGCCAGTTCTTCTGGAAGGCTTTTGGCACTTAGAAATCTTCTTCCAGCTGACATTGCTCCATTTCCTGAAGCACAGGTCGACTCCTGTCCTCCCTGAAGTTAGCAAGAATGTATTGTTTTTAAATGTAATGGGAAAAGATGAGAATTTTGAATTAGGCAAGAGTCAGAAGTGGAGGAATTTGTGATCCTAGGAAATCTGCACGACTGCAGAGCAAGCTGCCTTCTGACTCGAAACAGGATTTTTGGTAAAACAGGCAAACAAAAAACCACCAGGAATTAGCTGCACCATTGACTCCAAGGATTTATGTTCTGTAAATCAATTCCCACAGGAGGCTATAAATGTTACGTTGCTCTAAATTAGCTGAGGATGATGATGTCCTCTAAATGAGGGGAGGATCAGCTTGTCCTCAGATAGCCTTCTGACTGGAGGGATGTGTTTCCTATCATTACAGCAATCTGCTGTGGAAAATTAAAAACTAGGCTCAACTCCAGGCCCTTCCCTGTCCCTGAAACAAAGACTGTGATAATTTACCTTGTCTCTAACATCCTAGCAGCTACAACTCAGTTTAAATACTAATTGGCATTCACGTACTAATTAATACTAGTGTTTTCCATCAAAGTTTTAAAATGAAAAGTCTGGAACTAAAAATAGCTTCATGGAAAAATGTTTTTATGAAGGAATAGTGTTTTCCATCAAATGAAGAATACAATTTCCACCCCTTTTAGCTAAGGAAAGGCCATCTTTTTCCACCCAGGGATACTCTTTTCACCAGTCTAGCTAGAAAAATGCACACTAAAAAGAATTCTTAATGTACTTACAATAATTTTACTTTCAACATCTGAAAATACTGTATAAGCAAGATCCCAGCCCAGTTGGGTACTTTGGACACAGCTTATGTTTCTTCTCTGTTGAGTAAAGCATTTAAAGACATGTTTATCTTCAGGAATTTGCATAAGTGCAGCTGTTATTAGGTAGATGCAGAAATGTTTTGCTGAAGAAGGAGAAATTGCTGCAGCAGGTTCTAAGTGAACTAGGAACCAAGCAGATAAAGGGATGCTTTGGGTAAACTGTGCTAAATTTTAGAGCATTTGAGGTCCCCTCCCCAGTGAGCACCATGCATCCATCTTAATCCTGGGAGCTAAAATTATCATCTCCACTTTTCTTATCTGGAAATCAGAATGCAAGAGGAGGCAGCAATTGCCTCGTGGCTTGTGTGGTAAGTGGGATGTGGTTTTCAGATCACTGCCAAACACAGATAAGCTGGACTTTTCAGTAACAATGGCTATTCCATTCTGAGAAAAGGAATATTTTCTGTCTGATTTGAGATTTCCATCTCATATTAATGAACACTATGGATGGGCCTTGAGGAAAGAGCACAAGCCAGGATGGTCTGGTTCTCCCAAGTGGCTACTCCATAACAAAACTTGTATTTCTGATTTAATGGGCCAAATGCCCTCCCACGGAGTTCAGTGATGAACCTGACCAGTTATTCCTAAGTGTTCCTGACTGCACGTGTTCTTACTTCACTGTTAAATGGCTGAGAAGGGCCACAGAAATGATCCAAGGGCTGGAGCACCTCTCTTATGAAGACAGGCTGAGGGAGTTGGGTTTGTTCTGCCTGAAGAAGAGAAGGCTCCAGGGGGACCTTATAGCATCTTCCAGTGCCTGAAGGGGCTCCAGGAAAGCTGGGGAGGGGCTTTTGGCAAGGGCTTGTAGTGAGAGGACAAGGGGTAATTAATGGTTTTAAACTGAAAGAGGAGAGATTTAGGTTAGAGATCAGGAGGAAATTTAGTGCAAGGGTGGTGAGACACTGGAACAGGCTGCCCAGAGAAGTTGTGGAAGCTCCATCCCTAGAAGCATTCAAGGCCAGGTTGGATGGGGCTCTGAGCAACCTGATGTAGTGGGAGGTGTCCCTGCTGATGCAGGGGGGTTGGAGCTTGATGATCTTTGGAGTCTCTTCCAACTCTAACCATTCTGTGATTCTAAATAGGCTGGTGAGGAGGATTGTATGAGAGGGTGTGCAGAGAGGACAATGACTAAGACCAGTGGGGCTCATTATGACCAACTGAGGGTGAAAATGAGTCTTGAATGAAAAAGTCTTGCTGTGTAACAGGCTGTTCCAGTTGAAATCTTGTTTAAAATATATATAAAAAAGGACAAACTCTTCAAATTAGCTTTCCAAAGCCATGTTCTGTTCTGTTTTTTATCTAACTTTGGCTGAGACGTCAATTCTAGAAAATCATTTATTCTACAAGAAATCCTGAAAAGGCAGGGAAATGCTCTACTAATGTGTTCCAAAACCATTTCTACTTTCACATTTCTATTATATTAAACTGAAGAGTTGCAAAGGGGATCTGCTAAAACATGTTTTTCTTCAAGCCAGTGCTGAATTCTGTGCAATACTCAGACTTTGCAGTGGTTGATCGTGATCATCTCCTGTGACAAAACTGAGTAAAACTGAAATCCATAAAAGAACAGTGTGCCCATTTTTCTCAGAGTCATTCCAAAGGGTTGGATGATACTTTGAATATGTGGAGTACTGAACTGGTCTTCTGATGTTTTGGTAATTTCAGATTCACTTTATGCTGTCCAATTCGTAAGTGGAAAATACTAAATTTATTTTTTTTTTTTCTTGATAAGTTCTCACTCTTCAAAATGTTCTCCCCTTTTATGGGCATTTTCTGGTAGCACAGTCTGAGGACAACCCCTCATTCATCCTTAGCAAGCAATAATGAAGAGGGGTACAGAAAATGCAGTCATTGACAGCCTGCCTGGGTCATGACAGGATCCAAGGAAAAGACCTTGCTCAAGGCCTGTCATCTACTACATTGGCCTCAGACACAGGATTTTGAAGTGTTTTTTTTTTTTTGCATTTTGTTTTTGTTATTTATTTTTATAAGCTTTATGCCTATCAGCAAGATGGTCAAAACATCCTGGATGGTGCTGGTAGAGTATGTACCCAAGAAAAAAAATCTTAAGTACATGTAAATGTTTCCAAATGTGTTTCTGTCATCACTGAAAGAGTTTTGAGAACGTTAGGGCCAAACAGTGCTTAGTGTTTTTTAAATGAAGTTCTTATAGTTGTAACTCACTCTTTAGAACTGTAACAGAAACGTGAAGAGGACAGTTCATTTGTATTTTGTCCTTCTGTAAATATTGTTATATAGCTCCATTTTTATATATATGTATGTTTATATATATATAAATATCTTCACTTTAAGAGTTGTAGCAGTCCCCATCATAACCTTAGTTTTAGCTGTCTGTCCTACCAGCCTCCTCTATGACTTTTTTCCCCTGAAAATTAATACCTAGAGTCACTGTTTTGCAAACCATCATTTACCTTCAGTAAAATTTCATTTCTGTTTAGAACTGTACAAAGGGGAAACCCTTTTCCTTATGAGTTTGGGTTTCATTTTAATTTTTGAAGAAGTGAACAATAATAGAATTTTGCTGAAATATGGCAAAACTTTCATGGACTTCACAGGAACCCACAGACAATCCAGTGCACGTGTGTATAAAAAATGTAAGACTGCCTGAATGGATCAGCTGCTGGGCTGTGTTTCAGGTGACAGCTAGGATTTGGGAATAGGGATGGGAGAAAAGAGCTGTAAGAGCTGAGAAATCCTTGCTTTGAAAATTACTTTCCAGAAGTCCTATGGGAACTATGACTTCTTTCAGGCTTCTGCCACCCCTTTACCAAACTCCAGCTCCTTCTATAAACAGTAAATGGATTTAGGACCTAGCGATGCATTCAAACTGTTGCTGTGAATCATTATACTCAAGAACACACTAGAACTTTGTCCAGGGATTCACTCTTATAACACACTGCAGAATAAATTGCAGCCAAAGGTATCCTAGGAAGAGCCTTGGGAGGATGCCCCCGTAAATACTGTGATCAGTTTTTAAGATATATTTGGTTGGCATCCTTGTGATTGCTTTACAGTACAGGGACTTATACTCTGAAGTGAAAAAGAGAAATACTCTCCATAGAGAACTAAAAACCATCAGGTCCATGGAGGAGTCGCTGAACTTGATCTAAATCCATCCTACAGCTGGTTGTGGCATCAAACTTTTGCTTGCTATGACCAGTGCCTTCAACTTCTGTTAAACTTGGAGAGTTGTCACGTTGGCAGCCAGATGCCAGAGCCTGTGATGAGTGGGTTTCCACTCCATGACTCTGAAACCCAGCTGATACTACCAGAAGCAGCACGTTGTATGTAGCCTGAAAATTTGGACTTGAACTTTACTTGTTCCAGGTGAAACTCGCTTTTAAATAAGAAATAATACATTTAACTTTGGTATTTCTACTGTCAAATCTACAGAAACTAACTGACAAAGTTGTCCTTGCATGTATTGCAGAAGATTTCTCATTTTAATCCATTTGAGATAGTCATAGGAGCCTAAGTGTCATGGAAAAGAAATTTATAAGCAGTTTCTTGTTTTGACTTCTTGAATCCCTAAATCTTTTACTTTTTCCCTTTCTCCAGTTCACGTTGTTGTTTTTTTTTTCTACTGCATTGTCTCAGGTGCTTTCCTGGAATCATCAATCCAGCTGAAATTGTGTAGCTGTTGCACATGCTCATGGAATTTTGTCATGCAGAGCTCTGGTTCTCTTTTGACACCTCCATATTACCTGCCAGTATTTATATGACAGTTGGTTTTGTACAAGGAACTGTATTTGCAGGAAATGCATAAAGCACCAGTGAAATAAGTAATCTTGTTGTTTTCAGTTGTTTCATACACAGAGATTTGTTTCAACACCAAGTGATTTTTCTCTTTCTCTATGTTACCTTGGGGAAAAAAAAGTTATTACACCTTCAGTTGTCTTGGACTGTTGAGTCAAGAGCTGGGAGAGGTTGTCAGGGTGTCTCCAGGAGATGGTCAGTGACATTTTGAAGCTGGCACATGTGGGAGCTGACTTTCAGAGAGTAGTGAGCTTTGTGAAACAGCTGCAACTTTGCTCTTTTTAACTGCCTTTTACTTGCTTGAATAACTGTACTTTCTGTGAAACTAAGTAAAGCAATGGTGAAAGAAATTAGATGTAATGACTATAAAAATAAGTGAAGGAGAAAGAGGACATAACGTGACTTCAGTGTAACTTATCTGTGACGTGCTGATGTGTTATTTTTTCACTGATGTAAAGGTTAGATCCATTAACTGGTGGTCTTCCAGTGAGGACAGAGAGCTGACAAGGCATGAAGGGCTTGGGCCAACAAAACCACCCAGTACTTGATCTTTGAATGCATGACTTTTATTGTCAGCAGCAGCAAAAATGACTTGACTTTCATATGTTCCCTCTACGTGTGAGGAAATGAACATAAATTAATAGCTACAGTAATTTCCTCTGGGTAAATCTGTCTAAAGGATCTTAAATATTAGAATGCTGAAAGGCTAATGGCTTGAATGTCTGACATGATGAACATCCACAGCTGTTTGTGAAGCCAAAGGGAGGTCTGGGTGCTCAGTCTCTTTGAAAATCAGGTCACGACACCAACAACATCTTTATGCAGATGATCCCCTTGATTTCAGTAACATTTACATAAATTTGCAGCAGGATAACACCCTGATGTCCCAATACTAGACTTGAGTTTCTAAAAATCATAAGGCTTGGAAACGGTTGCCTTGTTTCCCTTCTGACAGATGTGAGACTATGGGAAGAGTGTTTTTATTCCCAGCTGTTGAATGCAGCAGTGGTTTGCATTTATTCTGAAGAGTGAAACAATATTTAGTCCTGAGGAATACATGGTAGGAAATTAACACCTGAGTTGGGTTTTGCAAGTCACCTGTATGAACTCCCCTTGCTAGAATTACTGTTCAGTGAGGAAACAATCTCAAATGTTCACTTCAAAGTGCTTGTAATTTTTCTGTGTCACGAGGTATTTGTCAATCTGTTACACAGGATGGTTTTATTTTGTATTTATTGTTATTTTTTTTGACTGTGAGGCGAAAATGATTTCTTGCCAGTATTGTCATGTTATTAGATAGTTTTACCAGAGTATGCATTTAAGGGAAATAATTTTTTAAAGACTTTTAGGATTTGCCTATAATGTATTTGTCTGTTAGGACTCTGTGCTCATGTGCTGTACTGGTTCAGACCTGACTCCAAATGCAGCTCTCACGTATTTTCTCAGCTTCTCCTAGGTTAAATGTACCATTGATTCACTCCAGATTCAGCCAGCTAATCAAAGTGACCAAGTTAGCAAATTTTAGGAAACTGCTGCCCCGTGATGGTTGTGTATATGCATCCAATCTTTCCTAACAACAAATAAAATGGATTAGTCGTAAAGATACAACTTGCTTATTTTAATTCATGGCTATTTAAATTGGAGTTTACCTGCCCCCTCAGCTGAGCTGTGTGACCACGTGCAAACTCCTCCACCGTGGCAATGAGAAGTTAAACAGGTTCATTTAACCACCAACTCTTGTACTCAGCAGACAGCAGTTTTGGTCAGTGACCATCTACTGTGGTCTGGGTGGCCGATTCAAAGGAAGGAGTGATTGTGCCTGGCCAGCAAAGCAAGAGAAAAAGAGAGAGGAAAAAAAAAGATATATGTTTTCTCTGCCTTCTGTTTGCCCCGGGTCTCTGCCATGTGGCAGCCATTGGACACGAGTCACATACATTTCAGCTTTTTAAAATTGATTTGCAGTTTGCAAGAGGCTGAGAAGCAATAAAATCTAAGCTTACCTAACACCTGGTAGCATTAACTACAGTTTAGAAACTTCAGGCTAATATAAGAGGGAACATCATTTGGAGTTAGCAAGAAGCAGGGTTCATGAATTCTCCACCCACTGTGACTAACTCAAACCTTTGGGAAAGCTTCTTAATCTCTGTTTTTACCCTAGCAGATCCACACAGAAAATGAACTTTCACAGGAATACATTGAAGGTATTGATGAACTTTGAATATTCTGTGTAAATCAAAACAAGTAGTCAATGACTGGTAAAAATGTTGA
This sequence comes from Hemiprocne comata, assembly GCA_020745705.1. Classification (NCBI taxonomy): domain Eukaryota; kingdom Metazoa; phylum Chordata; class Aves; order Apodiformes; family Apodidae; genus Hemiprocne; species Hemiprocne comata. The sequence continues at coordinate 2,568,902 of CM036590.1, forward strand.
AATGTTAACCCTAGGGAAAATAATGTATCTGCTTTTCGTTATAAAAAGTTGCTTAGTTCTCCCTGAGGTGCTGGTTAGTGAATGCTGAATAAAAGTGAGTAGAGCTTTGCTTTATTTATGAATTGATGATTATAAACCTGCACAGTAAAAGGTGGCTTTATCAGCGAGCATCTCTTCCCCTTGTTGAGCAGCCACCTCACTGGGCTGAGACAAGCTGGATGAAGGTAGAGTGCATGTTTTGCTTCCCAGCAGAAAGCCTTCCTGGTTTTGATGGAGTCTGTTTTCTTCATAGAATCGTATACTGGGTTGGGTTAGGAGGCACCTTAAAGATCATCTAGATCCAACCCCCCTGCATGGGCAGGGACACCTCCCACTAGACCAGGTTGCTCCAAGCCCCATCCAACCTGCCCTTGAACACTTCCAGGGATGGGGCATCCACAACCTCCTGGGCAACCTGTTCCAGTGTCTCACCATCCTCACACTGAAGAATTTCTTCCTAATGTCTAGCCTAAATCTTCCCTCTTCCAGCTTAAAACTATTACCCTTCATCCTATCACTATACACCCTGATGAAAAGTCCTTCCCCATCTTTCTTGGAGCCCCTTCAGGCACTGGAAGGTGCTATAAGGTCTCCCTGGAGCCTTCTCCTCTCCAGGTTGAACAGTCCCAACTCTCTCAGCCTGTCTCCAGAGCAGAGCTGCTCCAGCCCTCGGATCATCTTTGTGGCCTCCTCTGGACTCACTCCAACAGCTCCACGTCCTTCCTGTGTTAAGGGCTCCAGAACTGGACACAGTACTCCAGGTGAGGTCTCACAAGTATGGAGTAGAGGGGCAGAATCACCCCCTCGACCTGCTAGCCACACTCCTTTTGACGCAGCCCAGGATACATTTGGCTTTCTGGGCTTTTCTAACAACAAACAAACAAACAAAATTTGATAACAAACATCAATACACTCCTTGTTTGGAAGACATGGAGTCTGTGTATTCCCTAGTTTGCATGATTTAACTCAGGAAAAATCTTCCTGTGTAACTTTCAAGCAAACACCAACCTTACTAAATGGGTATTGATGGGTCAAAGTGGTTAAATGGGGCACCTTCCTGATCCTGAGGAATAGGTTTTGAGATGGAAAACCATAACATGAAAAAATGTTAGTAAATATTCCTCCCGGAATGAAAAGGAGAACATCTGCTGAAGTCACGAGTGGTTTGTTGCCTGACTTAGCAGCAGGACAACCTGCAGCTGATTAGCTATGGCTTGATAAAAGAGCAGTGGATAGAGATGTTTGTCATATGAAGTTGCTGGAAATGACACTAAAAGTGTTAAAAATATGCTAGTTCACATTTCTTTTTAATTCTTTCCTTGGTAACTTCAGGAACCGCTGTAAGGATTGCTTAACTATTAGTACATATCCAAACTGAAATGTATGAGCAGGAAATGTCTTGATTTGATCTTAACTAAAGCATTTAAGTAAGCATTTATCCATTCCTACCCAGAAATGCACTGAGCATGTCTCCCAAAATTAAGTTTAAACACGTTTAGGGTTTCCCACGTGTGCTGAGGCACCACCAAGATAAGCCAGAATACAGAATTTCGGTTCTTTTAAGTCCACGTTGTGGGTCTGGTCTGGAGAGTTGGGATGCCAGTCTGAACTTTGGACCACAGGCTCCAAACAGCTCTTGCCTGTTTTTTTTCCTAAAGTCACTTGGTGCACAGATATTTCTGATTTAAAATGGATCTGGCAATTCAATCACCTTTGAATCTCAAATATCCTACAGTCGGGTTTGATGTAAGGGTGAGGTAATTATGGATGCCAAGATAATTAAGCTTAGATGTCTGTTATGTTAATTCTTAAAGATAGATGTGGTAATATGTGGAAATAGGAATAACTTTCAGGATGGGTTTCACTGGTTTTCTCAGTTCCCTGCAGTGTAATCAGGAGGAGGAGGAGTTTTGGCTGTGAAGTTACCATCACAAATAGATGAAATTTTTTGACAATGAAGGTGGTAAAACACTGGCACAGGTTGCCCAGAGAGATGGTAGATGGCCCATCACTGGCAACATGCAAGTTCAGGTTGGATGGAGCTCTGGAGCAACCTGATCTAATTGATTATTTCAGGGGAAGTTGGACTAGGTGACCTCTAAAGGTCTCTTCCAACACAAAATAGTCTATGATGCTGTGACTTCAGTTGTCCCTGTGAGGTCTGTATGAAAGACTTTTCTCCACTCTTGAAAAGAAATCAAGTTTGGGCAAACCCTAATAATATACAGGTATGTTTAGTAAATACTCACACAGCAGTTTAAGCATTTGGTAACGTGACATATGTTATTGTCCCAAGTGGCACATCCCCTGCTGCTGTTTGAACATTTCTTGGGTGGGGAAAGGAGGGGACCTTCTGTTGCTGTGGGGTGACATGACAAGCATCACATCATGTGGGCTGGGATGACAACTCAAGCCACAACTGGAGGACCCTTCCTGGCTTTCCTGGAATGGCAAGGGAAGAGGATCTACTTGGATCTATTTAGCTGGAGGACAAGAGCTTTCTGAGCCTGAAGCCACTTCTCTCTGCCTCCAGGATCCTGGCCTTAACAGGCCACAGAGATTCAATTGTCTGATACTCTACAGGTGAGGCTATCAAAGGTAATTCTGTACTGGCTAAAAAGTAAAAAAGCCTGTTTTCTCTGCCTTACACAGTTTTGGGGCTGAATAAGGGCAGCTTTTTTTACTCTGATGCTGCAATTTACATTTTGTGTAAGATGCTTCATTTTGGCATAGTTCTTGTGAGAGCCAAACACTCAGTGCCTCTGAAAGGAATAGGATTTTTAAAAAATGTTCTCTGATTCTTTCTGAAAGTATATGGATGACTTCTGATCTTCATTTTTTTACTACCTAGATAAAGTAAAGAACAATGGTTAGTCTTACCTTATCTATACAATATTTGACAGTGGATGATGGATCTCTTGTCCAGAAAGGCAAGAAGAGGTGCACAAGAGGCCACCAATCCATTCAGTCTGTAAGAAAAGGACTGTTAATTTATCATCTACTGAACACAATAGTGTGTCTTTATTCTACACTAAGATCTGGTGGCTTCAGCTTAAAAAAAAGGTAAAAGTAGCAAGAATCCAGATATATTTGGCAGTTACAGAAAGCACAGACTTCATACAAGAGAAAAAGTTAAGAGACTGGGATTACTTAGTTTAAAAAACAGATGTATGTACAAAAGAACAAATTCTAGAAAACAGCATAGTTGGTCACAAGAGTTGGGGAAGGTACTACATTGAAATTCCAGTTTTGTTGTGTTCTATTGTGTTATTTATTTCCATTGGTTCAGACAGTAATGCCAATTGATTTAAGGCTTTCAGTGAATGAGGACTCAACGTGAAGCAGGGGTTGCACAAGTACAACATCTGCTCCCACCCAACAATAAACATGAGGAGATTCTTTGTTGAAAAATGACATTTGTAGCTGGGAGAAGCTGTGGTGATGAGGAGGGATGGCTGTGTGGTGGTGCAGCTACTCTGATGGAAGCAAGGAGGAGAAGGGTGACCATCTGCACCCCAGCTCTAGACTAAACCACAGCCTTCCTTCAGGGCTTCAGAGCAGATTAAGCAAAACAACTTTGATATTAATCTGTAAAAATCCTTGGGCCAGTTTACACACGTCAAGAAGCCAATTCTGTTTCTCTTGGTGTTGTCTCTGGTAGATGAGTGCCAGTGGAGCCATATAACCAACCAACAGGGTATCTGTCGAGGTACCAATGGAAGATGGGATCAGGATAATGCTCATGACAGGTACAGCCCAGTTCTTAAAATAAACTCTGGTGTAACTGTGTCATTAAGCATGTAACCTGAGGAGGAAATGAATTAACTGTTGAAATTGGAACATCCATATTAGAAACCACAAATTTATCAGAAGAAAAAGACACTCCAGTTTTCAATACAGGAAAATTAGATAATCCATTGTTTCACGTTTATAATGTCATAATCATTTTTGCTTGTGTACTAATTTATAGAAGAATTATTTTCTTCAACATGAGCAAGGTAAGGAAGGGAACTTATTGAAGACTTTTTTTCTCTCTATTTTTTTTATAATAGCAAGAAACTTGCAACAAATGACTCTTGGTAATTTACCTTTAATGGAAAAGGAACAGATTTATTTCCTTATCAGTCATTAGTTTAAAAAACTACTTTATCTTGGAGTGCAAGGAACCTAATAAACATTGACACAAGGTATTTGTATTTAAAAGGGTTATTATTTTAAAGGGCACAATAATCTTACATCAGGAGATATTAGTGTATTTTACACCTGTTCCAGATCTATGTCTAACTGGTGCTTTTAATGACTTTTATTCTTCTCGAAGGATGAAAAAAACTGCTGGAGAAATCTATTTACAGTCACAGGAAAAAAAAATTATGCTTTAATTCAATTTTATATTGGTTTAAGCTTAATAAGCTGGTTCATTAAGGCCAGCTGAGAAGCCATTTCTAAATTGAAGGGGGAAAACTGTTACTTCAGAAGTGTGGCAGCAAAGTAAGAAAATGGTATAAAGATGTCAAAAAATTACCCCCAAAAAGGGCTTAGGAAGTCCAGCTTTGAGAATATTGAGTAGAGCACAGAGAAGGACTGGGAATTCAGTGGTGAAGATCTTGTGGGCAGGACTACTGAAGACAGTAAGGGGTTTCAGATCTTACCTTTAGGCAAGTACATTCTTAAAAATACATATACAAGATTTAATTTGGCCATTAAAGTGCTTTTTATGGCTTTTAGTAAATGTGCAAAAAAATTCTAAATACAATTCCTAGCTAATTTATACAACTTGATCTTACTGGGAACTTACAAAAATGCTAAGGGATATGTAGGGATTTTTTAATGAAATATGTAACTTTTTAGCCCTTTTATAAGAAATCTGAGTTTAGAGTCTGCCCCATTATTGCTTTAGTCCTATCTTGATTTCTGTAATTCCACTACAGGCAGGTTCTGTTCAAGTGGAGTTTAAAAAGATTGTAAATAATAATAAGTCTAATGCTGAAGTTGCCTTCAAAATTATCAGAATGCACTGAAACCAGGTCATTAATCTAAAGCAGCAAGAGGTTAAAAAGTCCTTGAAACTTCCTTTGCTGCAAATAGGAAGTATGGGTTTCATCCCACTTAATGCTCTCAGCCTCCAAAGTGTTAGTTCTTTAGTTATCCATCAGGCAGGAATGGGCCCCTGTGGCCAAGAGGTACCCAGTGGTATCCTGGGGTGCATGAGAAAAGTGTGGCCTGCAGGTCGAGGGAGGTTCTCTTCCCCCTCTACTCTGCCCCAGTGATACCACAGCTGGAATACTGTCTCCAATTTTGGGCTCCCCAGTTCAAGAGAGACAGGGATCTACTCGAGAAGGCTACAAGGATGATTAAGGGACTTGAACATCTCTCCTGTGAAGAAAGGCTGAGAGACCTTGGGTCTGTTTAGTCTTGAGAAGAGAAAGCTGAGAGGGGATCTTATTGATGTCTATAAATATCTGAGGGGTGGGTGTCAAGAGGAAGGGGCCTGTCTCTTTCCAGTGGTGCCCAGTAATAGGACAAGGAACAATGGGTATAAGCTAGAACACAGGAAGTTCCACCTCAGCATGAGGAGAAACTTCTTTACTGTGAGGAGTGATGGAGCCCTGGGATGGGCTGCCCAGAGAGGTTGTGGAGTCTCCTTCTCTGGAGACTTTCAAGACTTGCCTGGATGTGTTCCTGTGTGGCCTGCCCTAGGTGATCCTGCTTTGGCGTGGGGTTAGAGTAGATGATCTCTAGAGGTCCCTTCCAACCCCTAACATGCTGTGATTCTATGATTCTCCAGTCTAATATAATTAATGGTCAAACATACTAATGGAAGAAAGTTTCCTGAAACTGCAAAATTGTGTAATTCCTATGAAATACAGAGATTTGCTCTTGCTGGACTTGCTTTGATATGCTTTGGGAAGGATAAAACACTACAGACAGAATTTCCTAATATCACATCCCAACTTACCATGTTTTTCAGACAACTGCTTATAGTTGGGAGTAGTTTCTTTGTCCCAGTTTTCTTAGCTCTTGCTCAGCTGAAGCTCCTGAAGGTCACTGTAAATTTGTTTTAAAGGTAGAAACCCAAAAATCTAGAAACTGAAAATTTATTTAGTTATAGATAAGGCTTTGGCAGGACTTAACTCACCAAGGTGAAGTTTCAGATATCACAGTTAAAAAATGGGTGGACAAACATTTGTTTGTGCTTCCCTGATGTCTCCATCAGTAGATGCCAAATTTCTCTTGCATCTTAGGCTTGATAAAAAATTATATACAATTCAATTTGATCATACGTGTAGACTTTTCATTTGAAACTTGATGAAGATAGTATGTTAATTAGATGCCAGTAAAAATACAGAAGCAGTGATGTAAGTCATTCTCATTTGCACTTTTTGCATCCTGGTCATTAGATTCAATATTGAATTTTCAATTACAGCATAAAAAGGAATTAAATACCTTAAACTGTATTTTTCTTTTTTTCTTCTTTTTTTTTTTTCTTTCTTTTTTTGCTGCTGTGGTTGTTCCTTGCTTGCATGTTTTTAATTGTAAAAGATGCTGTAGATGGAGTTTTTCTTCTTAGCACTGCTGTCCTATTTTCCCATGATATCCCCTGGGGATCTAACATGAGTTTAAGTAAGTCCATTTTTTCTCGACTGACAGAACAAATGTTCAGATGCTTTAAAATTTAAAAAGCAAAATGTAGGGAAGGGTAAATCCGCTTAGAAGAAGTAGGAAATTCCCATTAAAATAAAATAGCCTTCTTTGTGTTTGCTTGCTTGCTTCTGGGTTGCTTTTGTTTGCTTTTAATTTCCTCTAATGATGTTACATTTTGAGAGCTAAACATTCCCAACATCCTTCATTATCTCTAAAAGGAAAGACCTCCATGGATCACCAAGGACTTGTAACCAGTAGGGAGAAATATGTGCAAACTTTGCCAGCAAATGCACCTATGTGCATAAGACCTTTTGCATTAACATTATTTTTATGTCATGCAGTTTAATGTTCATGAATATTTATCAGGTAACATAGTTGCTCTGTGGATATTAAGGAATATTATCTTTTTCAAGGACATTTCTTGTTTAAAAAGAGACACATTTGAGAGCTACCATAGTAAAAAGTTTGGTAACCATGCAAAGCAGTTTGGAAAGTCCAAAAGTGAGTTGCTGAAGATACTTACATGGATTGTCTGTTCTATTTACTTGGAAATTGCTTATATAGAAAAATTATAGCAAGAGTTGTTGTTCAAGTTCAGCAAGTTGACTTCAAGTGGTCTAAAATCCATATTCTTGTGTGGTCTGAAATCCACATTCTTGTGTGTATTAACATGAAATTTGCATTCAGTAACACTGAATAAGTGGCATTATTGATTCAAAACTGGTGTTGTTTGGGTTTGCGGATAAAAAGACTCAAAGAATGGCCTTTTTAGAGTGGCATTTTCCCCAGTACTGGTTCTAATTTTGTTGCATCTATCAGGGACTGAAATGATGGTTCTCATGTCTCCAACTCCTTTCAGTGCCTTGCCAGGGCTCCTTCTTGGAGATGAGTGTTTACCAAAGCAAGCTGTTGGAGATTCAGCCCATGCCATGACACAGTGTGGTGTGTTTGGGGTTACCTGTTGAGCTGTAGCTGCCCCTCGGATGCAGGTGTGGGATGTCTGGGAAGATGTGGAGAAACAGTTGGAGCCCGTGTCCTCCCCATTGCATCTGTCTCCACATCTCCATCCCGGCTTTCCCCTCAGCTTGAGATTTGTGGTCCCTGTACCCACCCCACGCGTGGATCTCCTCACGGGCCGAGCCTGACACCTTCCGTTCCTCTAGGAAATCAATGTGGCAGCAGAAGTTTCTGATTTCTGGCGCTGGGTGAGATGTTCATCCCTACTGGCTGCAGAGTTGGCTGTTGGGTGGTTCTGCAGCCCGGGTTGCCAGCCAGAGCCTCTCAGCTGCCCTGTGCCTGCCCCTCAGCCTGCAGGGCCGGCAGCGCCTCGTCGCTCCGAGGAGGATCGAGGTGACAGTGTTTGGCCCCCACACCGCATCCCCTGTGCTGTGCGCTGGCAATCGGAGGAGAAGGAGGGGAGAGAGATTAAAAAATTAAATAAAATAAACCCCAAGAACACCGAGTATGCAGAGCCCGGCGGTGGCTGAGCTGCCGGACAGCTCTCCGAGATACGGGGACTGACCCAGCCCAGCCGAAAATGCAAGTATCCCGGCGGCGCGTCCCTCGCCCTGTGGCTTCCGAGGGGTCGTAGCGGCAACCGGGGGCAGGCGAAAGGGGGACAGCGCCGGTGCCGCGGGGCCGCCTCTCCCTCAGCACCGAGAGCGACCCGCGCGGCGGCCGCGTCCCCTCCACGGTAAGCGAGGCCACGAGCACCCACAGCGGCACCACAGGGTGGGGGCCGGCCCGGGCAGCGAGGCTGGCGCTGCCTGTCTGAGCGCGGGGGGCGGCTCCCCGGCCTGTCCCCCCCCTCCCCGCCCGCCCCGGGAAACGCGGCCCCGCCGAGCCCCGGCGGAGGTGGCGGCAGCCAAGCGTGAGGGGAGCGGTGTCCCGGCAGCCAAGCGTGAGGGGAGCGGTGTCCCCGCAGCCGCCCCACAGCTTCCTGCCCCGTCCTGCGACAGGTAGGCACGGCCCCGCGGTAGGGGCTGCTGAGGCGAGAGCTGCGACCCCCGGTGTTTCCCCGCGGCGTTGGGGGGTATCGCGCTGCTGGCGGAGGTTCGAGGGACCCTGTCCGGGGCTGGTTCCCCTTTGCTCGGAGGCAGGTGAAACGGGGAGTCGGAGAAAGGGGAGGGGGGACTTCGGGCAAGGGAACCCCCTGGGGGCCCATGAAGCTGAGCTGCCTGTAGACGGGATCCCCGTTAGCCCCTGGTCTTCGGCGGCCGAGTTTCGATAGCTTGGATGGGCGGGCAGGGGCAGGAGGTGCCGCTGGGCTGGAAGGTGCTTTCTTGCCGTCGCTGCCGGCTGGGGATGGGAGCGGTGGAGCGGCAGGTTTGGGGCTGCAGAGGGTGTGGGTGAAGGGGGGTGTGTGGCTGTGAGGAGATGGCGAAGGGGAGGGCGCCGTGGGGGCTGGACAGGGCAGGTACCGAGGTGGACCCGGCTCGGAAATAGCGGGGAGGGGAGATAGGCGGTGAGGGATCCTAGTGCATCCTGGCTTTTTTTTTGCACAGAAGGAAAAGGGCAGGATGGCAGAAGTCAGGAAAGAAGTAGGGAATGCTGAATCCTCTCTCGAAACAGAGCGACCTTCCCTCACGCTGTGTATGGGACTGCGAGTGGCAGGATGAGGTAGGAGAGGGGAAAGGAATCGGGAGTATGAATAGTGGGAAAGCGCTTCCCGAGGGCCCCAGGAGTAGAAAAACAGTGGGCAATTCAGTCAGCTGTTGGCATGCTTAGTCTGAAACACCTGTGAAGGTAGGCCTGGCTCTTTAACACAGGAGAACTCAAAAAACCTCTCTGCGAGTAACTGAACGCACCAGTGGATTTATTCTTTCACTGAAAGTTTTTACATCCTTTCCTTTTTTTTTTTTTTTTACATTTTTTACCTTCCTTTTCTCTGGTCTTGGCTCTGTTCAAGTCCTCTCGGAATAACCTGCCTTGTTGAAGAGAGCCTCTGTCAGGGGAAAAAAAAAAAGTCCTCAAAAACAAATGCTATCTTTGTTTAAAGCTATTTGTGGATCCAGGTTGTGACTTCACTGTGCACTAGCGTGGCTCTTCTTTGCTTATATTAAAAACACAATAGCACATTAAAATAATCCAAGTCCTGGGAGGTAACTAGGCTGAAATGCAGTTCAGCAATGTGAGACTTTAATGTAGGTTTTTACTGTACCTCATCTCTCTGGTGAATAAATATATAATTAGTGATAGCATTTTATTTGAAAAAGTACTTCAGGGTAGAGATTGTAACTGGTAATACTTTTCATCTTTTCCACTTCCTTCCCAAGGTCTTGTAGCTATGTCTTTGGATGTTTATATTTGTTCTGGTCTACCATGTTACTTTATTGGTACAGCATGTTATTTTAAGTTGGTGGGTGGATTAGATTTCCTGTGGACCTGTCTGAATGAGACTTGTGATTGTCTAATTGCCCTTGATTGTGAAGAATGAGAATCAATAAACAATGTGTCCTTCTAGTCTCCTGTTCCTCTTATAACATATTTGTATTACCTAGCACAGCATGGCCTTAATCTGCTTGTCATTGTGGAACAAATAATAGAGAATAGCACAGAGCACTGTTATACCTGAGGGAGCATTAGACAAAGCAGCACTGGCTGTTGCCTGGTTTGCCCCAAGCATGGGCTCAGAAAGGTGCTGATGAACACCCCACCTCCTGTCTGCAGTGGGAAACTGGGAGCACTTCCACATCCACTGGCTTGGATGTAATAGAAGACAGCAAGAAAACGGGTTAAAGTATGGATCCACCCTTGCCAGGTTTCTGTTCTGTTTAAAAGTTGCAACTACAGTTGGTAAACTGAAGTGCCCGTTGTTAAATGTTTTGGTCAGTTGCTGGATACCACTGTAAGAGTTTTCAGGCTTAGGTATGGATGTGAGTGGAATCTGGCAGCTCCTCAGCACCTCTGGAATGCAGTGGGTTTTAAACAGACACCTGCATGCATTTTCATAGCTCCCAGACATTAAAGTCCCAGCTGTCCCCCTGGATGTCATAGGATGTTAACTTTGTCCATATACTCTATATTAAAAATCCAAGGACTCCAGTTAGGCTAAATATGTTAATCCCCAGAAATCAAATGAGAGCACAAACCCCAAACAGAGCACCAGGGGAACAGAGATGATGTCAGTGCTCAGTTCCTTGCAGTGGCAGGAGGGATGAGCAGGTTTGCCAGATCCCAGTTAGGAGAAGCACTCCTGGTCTTGTAGGAGGCAAAATGGTCTCGAAAGGCCATTGCTGAATAGGGGAAACACTTTTCCCAGTCCCAAACTTGGTGGCCCATATGATCTTATGTGTATTAGGTATAAGCACCACCCAGGCATTTGCAATGATTTTCTGCAGCACCTCCAAAGCACAGCGCAGCTTTGGTATTTCTTCTCTAAACACAGCTGGTCTGATGGTTTAGAAGAATTCAGGTGAAAAAAGTAGCAGCTGAATTTAGGTAGCCAGGCTTGATGACTGGCCAAATGCAGCATAATTCCTGTGCACCTTTCCCAGGTGTTTTGATGTAGACTAGAATTAAAAGTCCATGAAGTACAGCTTTGAGCCAGGGCCATCTGACAAATTTTTTGCATTGAGCTTGATTAGATCTGTTGATAGCCCTTGTTTTATCCCACAACATTCATGCTTTCCCTTGCTGTTAGGTCCAGAATTTTCTTTTGTTTTAATTTCTTCAGGTTGATTATCCCCCACACCTGTGCTTGTCTTGCTCTCAGCTGAGGTTGCTCAAGCTGTTTTCCTTTAGCTTACAAATGTCTCAGGTGCTGTGAGCCCTGCATTATTTCTGAGACCTTCCCCACCCAGAAACAGCCTTGGCTCTTTCTCACTGTGGGCAGCTGGCAGCCACAGCACTTTCTTTCTGAGTAGTTCTGGCCTCAGGAACAGTACTTCTGCTTGCACTGTGTTCCTGGAGTGGGTGATCCCTTAACCCTTGAGGATGTCCCTCAGGTAAGGTGTCTCTAAGGTATCTGGGATGTGAGGAAGGCAGAGGGCTGGGAGATGTGGTGCTCCTTCTGCAGACTAGCAAAGTGTGATCCAAATAAGAGAAAGTGAATTATGCAGGAGACTCCACTGGCTTGATCAAATTTCTTTCTTAAGTTTCATTGGCAGACTTCAATTTCACTGCTTCTGAGGTCAGGCTATTATGCTGGGGAGTCTGATCAGTGTTTGCTGTGTAACAGAACTGTGAGCTTCTAGAGAAGCTCCTCAGAGCCCCAGTGTGACGTGTGTCTTCCTATCAAACTAGTTTTCCATTAATTAAAAAAGTATGCACCCTAGATAGTGTGAACTCTTTGATAAGGATAGTAGAGACAAATTATTTATCTTCAGCCTTTTCATACTTTTTTTTTGACCTTTGCTTATTTCTCCTGTGTTAGTTATTCGTGTCTCTTGCATATCTGAAACATCTTTGCTGAAACCTGCAGGAGCATCATTGCTCCATTTTCTAACTTCTCAATCTTGTCCTAATCAAAAATGTAAATACATGCATAATGATTTGCATGTCATTAACTCAACAAAAACACCAGCATGTTAAAATCGATGTTTTTTGGAATCTAATTTTCCTGTCTGTCCTGAGAAGTAACACCTGGAATTCACAAACCAAGAGTTCTGAAAATACAAAACTACTTCCAGCACTCGTGTTTACTTTCTGCATTTTTCAGTTCAGCCAGGGAAGAACAGTAGTTTAAACAGATGGTGATTTTTGTAACTAGTTTCTCTTTTCATTCTTCATATTTCTCTAAAAAAAGCTTATTTTTTTTAATTTAAAAATGAACATGCTTAGCCAGGTATTACTTTACACCCAACTTGCCAGAAGTGATTCAAGGGTGATCATGTAGGAACACAGCATCTAGCACACTGCAGAAAATTCAGGGAACATACCTGTACCTGTGGGCAGGAACTTGCAGATTTTGAGGAATACAGGGAACCCAGGATTTCAGTTTCTCCAGCACAGAGCTTTGTGTAGGAACTGAAAGATCAGGCTGTGAGTCTCTGTGTGGAGCAATCAGTAGACAAGGATAAAACACAGGCTCTTTGCCAGCAGTTTACACAAGGGTTTTTACTTGATGTCAGAGATGCTGAGAATAAAAATTCTTGGGTTCTCGCTTGGCTGGGGAGATGATTTGTCACTGACAGCTGAGAGATGTTGAGTATGTGTATTGGACACAATCCTTCTGTCCTTAAGAATAAGCAGATGAGATTTAATTAATGGTAAAAACCTAGGGTCTGAAATGAGCCCTTCATATGCATGGTTTGCCCAGAATTCAGGTCCTGTTTTAACAGGCTGCTTTCAAGTCCAGGAGCCTGCAAGCCAGCACAGGGTTACTTTGGATCAGAGGCTGTAGTGTGTAAGGGTTGTCCCTATCCAAAAGCCCTCCCAGTCTCTGAGGACAGGATTTTCAGCAGTACTGCCAATACTGTGTGCTGCTGGAGTGCATTGTGCTGTTAGAAACACACATCCCCAACCCCTTGAGAGCAAATAGACAGTGTCCCTGTTAGTGAGGAGTCAATATAGCAGCTTTACCATGTCCTTCCTTTCAGGAAGGAAAGGAAAACAGTGTACAACATTTCTGTTGATACAAGTGGAGACCTACTTGTAAATGGTGAGATAAAACACAAGGCAAACTGCAGATCAGATTTAAGGTCAAATTGTATTTGAAAACAGTATTTGTTTTCTTTGCTATGACACGTTTAGCATGTGGTTCTGTCTGGGCTGTGGTAACTGTATTTCATGCTCAGCATTGTTTCTAATAAATTTATGCATTAGAACTGTATGATTTCACACTTAAACCAAAACAACCCCCCTTTTTTTTTTTTTGTTTTTGGAAACTAGTGAAGTTTTTAGATACCAGCTAGGCTGCTGGGTCTTTTTGATGGAAGGAAGCGTGGGAGAGCAGTGCACCCATGTTCACTCCTGAGTAATTTCTTCTTGTGTGTAGGGGTCTGTTGTAGTGTATGGGAAATGTTCATGCTGCTCAGCAGGGCGAGTGTGGTGCCAGGATCTCGATAGCTCTGGATGGTTGAGCAGTAAGATTCTTCATCAGAGGGTGCTCAAGGATGGATGCAGGAAGTGTTGTCCCAACACCTCTGTCGAGGACCCAGAGATTGTGCCTTTACAATTAGATAAAATAGGCCAGTGACTGTTCTCTGTCCCCAAGGCCAAATGTGCCTCCTGCACACCTGAGCTTCCTTTCCAAAACAGCATGGCAGTGACCAGACTGTCCCTTGGGAATGGAGCCTGGGATCTCTGAGTGCCTGAGTTGTGCCTGTGCACTCGCTCCCTGGGATCCCAGGTGAGCAGACAAAATGCTAGTGAGAGTGCAGGCAATTAAGCAGCACAAACGATCTCTGGCCTATTTTGTAGCCACAATGTTCAGGACCTCTGAAATTGTTACTGCACTTTGATGTAGAAGGGGTAAAATAAACAGTATGTATGTAAATAATTAACTTAAGCCATTTAATTCCTGTGTTTGGAATCTGAATGTGTGTGATTTAGGTTCTGGGAATGCCATTATGCTGAGCCATGTACTCCAGTTCATCACTGCCATTTCAGATCCATAGTGCACGCGTGTGTTCTGTTTAATTAAACTTTACTAACAAAATATCAGCAGGGCCAGTGCTTGACAAAAGTTGAGCATTGTAATGAGGATGCAGTCCTTGTGGAAATAAGAGTTCTGGGACTAACATCCTTTCAATTACAAACAGAGGATATTTACTCTGAGTAAATTTTGAAAGTGAACCTCAGAAAAAGTTAGTTAAATGGTATTTTTATGTTCAACACTGAGACTGTCAAGCTGTGAAACCAATTTAAGCTTTAAATTTAAAGCTTAATCACCAGAGTGTAACAGAGAATATGTTCAACGGTCCTTAATCTGATTATCAAGATAGTTCTCCTTTCATTTGTGTTAACACTGCAATATGAATATTTTAAATCATCCAACCATTCCACCATCGTGACTTCTACCTGGGGACGTGAGAAGAGGTTGTGTATCTTGAATAGTTTGTGACTTCTGCACATCATCCTTTCTTATTGTTAAGTCTCGGGTAGGGAGATCTGGTTTTGGGTCACTTATAATAGCTGATGGTCACTGATGGGTTGTACCAGATGGAATGAAGGCCAACTAGAGGGAAATAAAAGGGTAGGTGAGAAGAAGGAACAAAGATGACACATATTAAAGAAGAGGGGAAGTAGAGATGGAGAAACAATGAAGAGTGAAGCTTGTTACAATTAAGGTGTTGCATTAAGTTAATCATACCCAGGGAGAAAGTGTTTGCTGACCTTAAAGTGGGATGTGTAGGTAAAAAGAAAGTGGAAAAGGCAATAAGAGAATTGTTAGAAAAAGTCATTTAAAATGCCAGGTATTTAATTCTGCTGGTAAAAGATTCTCTGTTGCTGGTGAAAACTAATGTCTCTATTTCCCACCCAGTAAGAAATGTAAAATTCTTTCCCAAATTTAACTTTATTTCATATACAACCGTTGGCTTCTGCAATTCTAACTGACTGGCTGTGCAGTTGCCCCTTCTTGGAAAACTTTCCAAGTGTCTCTTCTCAGAATTTTTTTAGCAAGAAATGAGGACCAGTCGTCTTGATAGTTTAAGGTGTCACTGACAGTGTGTTATACTCTGGCTCCAATGTAATTTTTAACCAAAATGGAGGCTATAATTCAACTAGGCATGTAATTAAAGAATTTAAGAGAGAACTTTTCTGGGTACGAAAAGATGCTTTTGTAACGCGAAAAGATCTGAGAGATGCTCAGATCCCATCAACCTATTTTGAAAGGAGGGCTGGTGCAGAAACTGATGTGCAGGAGGCTGTTACTGAAGTATGTTGAAGTTGCTCGTGTGTATTTTGAAAGAAGCTTTTCCACTGAAAGAGTGATGTGATAGGGTTTGCTACTGGAAGCCATGTTGCATTTTGGTTAAAATTGCTGTGTATTAACATTTTCCCTTTGCCCCAGTATTTTAAAATGGTTTACTGGAGATTACAAACAGATTTTGTTTTGATGAATCCAAAAGAGTGCACTGAATTCCTCCACTGTGTAACACCCCTTAGGAAGTTCTGAAACCAGAGGGATTCCCTCTGGAGTTGTGCCCCATGGCCACACCACGGGCAGGGAGGAAGAATCAGATGCCTGTGCCTGCTGCTCACCTGCTCTCTGGAGAAGGGCTTCAAAAGACCCGATCTGATGAAAAATGGAATGTAATAAAACTTGTGCCACTTGCCAGCCTATGGGTTACTCCCAGGACGTGTCCTTACAGCTCTGATGTTAGCAGTAAATTTTAAACTGGCAGGTAACTGACCTGTGGAAATCTTCCAGTAGCTCTTTTAGACCAGCTGCTTTCCAGTTAGGTTCCCCTTACAACGTGTCAACATACAACAGCTGATCTTACTGTAGCAAGATCATTAAGTTGGCACTTTAATTTAGTCTAGTGTGTGTATACATATCTGAAGCCACTATTTCTGAAAATAGATTTTTAAGTATGCTAAAAATGATTGTAGCTGTATGAAAGAGTAGGGTCTCTCTTAGATGATGTCTGTCCAATTACACAGTATCCTCATAGGCCATGACTTTGGTGTAGTATCTTGATATTAGTTTTGTTATTACACATTATTTTAATAAGACTGCAGAATGATCCAACCATCGGTGCAGTGGACTGTAAAATTTCTGTCTTCTCCAGGAAATATTAAGATAGGATTTTCTGAAGCATTATTATAGCCTGCAAAATGTAAGCAAGAACATGATACCCTTTCCTACTACTGGTAGACCCATATCCTTTGTTACCCATTGTCTCTTCCCAGGAATAATAAAAAGTAATATGACTGCTGGCCAATTATTATTTTTTTTAACTTTATCCTTGGTTGTTGTATGTATTTTTCAGTAAGAATGTCTTGTATTAACTCCTAGAAGCTGGAGTTGCTGTGGGAGCACACAAGTTGATGTGTACCCAAAGCCTCAGTTCAGCTTGTTCGTTGCACCTCTCCTATCACTGGTACACTGTTCAGATTAGACTTGAAAAAGTTGAAAATGAAATGGCAATGTTTTTTGGCAGATAGGCCTGGTCTGCCTGTCCACTGCAGACAACTGCAGTTTATAAGCATGTTATTCATATTAGGATCAGCAAGATGTGTCAGCTGTGGGCCGTGGAGAGGAGGGATCTAGATGAGATCTCAAGCAGAGTGGCACTTTTTGGTTTTTTCACTGCCTACTATCACAGTGAAGCAGGGCCAGGAACCAAGGCAAAATTGTAGCCTGCACTGAATGGCTTACAGGGCTTTACTGTTTAAAATGCATTTAATTCAGGGTTGGTTTAATTGTACCTAACTTTGGTGGTTTAAGTGCTTTCAGGGGTGAATAGAGAATGGTCCTTCAGGATAGCCCTTCTTTCCACACGGCTCAGCCATCTCTGCCAGGCCAGTGTCTCTCTCCTACTTGAGCTTGCAGTGGTGGCTGATTGGCAGGGATGGCAGACCTGGCTGCTGCATCCCATAAAGTCTGCATTTGTGCTCTGGTGACCCTCTGGCTGGAGAGGGAAGGATCTGAGGAGGTTCCAGGTGGAAGGCTGGCCATGCTGCTCACTGTTGTCTTCTCTCTACAATGGACCTGAAACCTGCTTGGGAAGTCAGCAGCCCACAGAAATGTCATACTTTTCCCATTTCTCATTTTCAGCCTTGTTACATCTGCTTGGATCCATCTGCTCCCCTTTGGAAGGCAGGAGCCCAGCAGGAGGGAGGAGCAGTCTGTAGGCTTGTCTTTGGGGGTACCAACCAACAACTCCATGCTTGGCTGTGAGGTAAGGTCATACAGAGGGGGAGAGGCTTGTACAGTGAGGGAAGAGCAATATCAAGGTCAGCACTAAGTCCCTCTTGGCCTTTCACCCCACAGAAGTTGTCTCCCACCTGTGGACACTTTTTCTTTCCCTCTGTGTAAGTCTGAGATCCCCTCAGTGCTGTCCTCTGTGTAACTGTGGGAGGGAAGAGAGCTGGTGACCACAACTACCATTGCTGCTGATAGTCACCTTCTGAATGGTTTGTCCTCTGCTGTCTGCCAGCTTACCAGCCTATCTTTGAGGTGTTATCAATGCTTTGCAGATACCACGAGCACCACCTGCAAAATGACTGAACTGCTGAGGTAAAAGCATTACAAAAGAAAAATGTACTTTTTATTTCTTGAAATGCTCCTGCTGTGTGAACCAGAAAAGGGTGCTTCACCTTGCCATCACTGTAGTGTTTGCCTGATGGCAAAGATTACCTCCAAACAAGTGTTTGAAAATGTATCATGAAATAACTTAGCTTTTGACAAATTCTGCTTTTTCCTCTGGCTTTTGCAGTTCTACAGTCAGGTTTGAGAAGTTATGGTTTTGTATCCCTGTGCCGCGCTGAGCGTGTCGGGCATCTGTAAATAGATGTGCAGGATAAAGCAACGTGAGATTTTTAGACTTCAAAACCTGTGAGAGACACTTGAGGAACAAAATTGTTTGGTTTATGTACTTTGAGCTCCTCAGCTGGTGTCAGCAGCTCTGCTGAAGTCTGTTATTGATGCCACCTCAGAGCCAACTTTGAAATCACAAGTGTTAATGCAAAGAGCAGGCACTGTGAAGCAGCCTTTAAATGCCACTCGGAAGAAAATATGTCAAAGTCCCTAACAGATCCATACTACAAAACATAGTCCAAGGTGTATTTTGCTTGTTCATGCTTCTCGTTTCTCCTCTTCACTTGTGATATCCCAATAAAACCTGCTTCTCTGGTTGTTCTCCTGAGGAGAGTGATGACCTCCCATACAGCTGTGCCCAGGCAGTGCAGTGGTTTATGCCTCACAGAGGTGGATCATAGTGTGTCACTGTTATTTGGTTTCCATTTCTAATCCCAAATGTCTATATACAACAGCATTCTTGTTTCTGATGGCTTTTCCACTTCTGTTGAGGACATGATCTTCATTTTTACTGAGATCCTGAATTAAAAACCTTCCTATGTTTCAAAGGCAGAAAAAAGAAAGAGGAGGCATCTCTTCAACTGGTGACCAGAAGAGTGAACAAGACTACTTTTTTCTAGACTTTTTTTATATGCCAGTTGGTTAAGAGATAAGGACTTCAGATTTCCATGCAAATATTACATCTTTCCTTGAATAATATAGAAGCTCTGTGATTGTAGAGTCAGATTCACTGATGCAAAACAACAAGAAAATAAAGCCCAATGCTAAAATGAACAGAAATTAATTTAATTGCTGCTTTAGACTCACTTCCCACTGAGTCTGTGGAATCACATCAGTGGGAGACCTTGGGTCCCCTTGGGCACTTCTGGCTGATGCACGAGTGATGTCCTAAACATCTTACAT
Source organism: Hemiprocne comata (assembly GCA_020745705.1). NCBI lineage: Eukaryota > Metazoa > Chordata > Aves > Apodiformes > Apodidae > Hemiprocne > Hemiprocne comata. Next base: position 2,587,914 of record CM036590.1, read on the forward strand.
TTCAGTGTGCTCAGTCCCTGTGCTTCACCCACAGATTAATTTTATCAGCTTACAGATGTTGCATCAGTAGTTGCAAATATATAGAAAAATGTTTCTGCTCCAGTGGCATCTAGGCATGTCAAACAGGTGACAATTCTTCCTGTTGCATACCCTAGAGAGGGCTGGTTTTGCCTTCAAAGCTGTCTGGCTTAAATGTGATTTTAAAATATGATGTGAAAAAAAACCCCAGCAATAAAGCTGGAGAAAGTAATCAGTATATATGATCCTGTTGTAATAGATGTGGGCATCATTCTGTCAGTTCAAATCATCCTAATGTTCTTTCATAATGAATTAATTAATATGAAACACCTGAACACTATAATGCATTTAGAAAAACAGTCACGTAATCATGTAAACAAGTTGAGTAGGTAACTAAATATTGGCTGCAACTGGCTACAGGAAAAATACAGTACATTTTTGCTTCATGTCTATTTTCTAAACTTGGTATTTCTGCTATTTAAAAGCCTGAGAGGCTGGTACAGTGGATGCCACTCCTCAGGCTCTGTGTGCAAGGCTTCTTTGGTTAATGCTTATTGCCCTTTCAGACTTCTTAGGGAGCTTGTAAAAAGTCTCTGCCACTGAACACTTGTAAGACCAAGCAAGAGATTCCTGTTGGCGTATGCCTAGGTCTATTTTTATCTTGCTTAAGGGCAGAGAATGCACTGAACACCTTCTTGAGGTCCATTTGGCCCTAATTTGCCTGGTATTCCCTCTGCCTGAAAGTGGTCAGCTAAAAAGTTGCTGGGAAATAGTTTTTGAAGCTGAGAAAGTGTAATTGAATTTATTTTTCCTGAAGAAATGTAGCCACTGAATGTTACACAGTTTTTTCTACTGGTGATCGTCAGTTAATTGTTTCTCCAAAATGTCTTCATTAACTCACTTGTGTGTGAGGAAGAACAAAATCACTTGTTCATTAGTGCATAGCATTTTTCTCAAAGAAGGCATAGCCCTGGTGTCCTTTGCAGACCTAGAATGTACCCAGTACAGACTGGCTGCAAAGCCAGGGAGAAGTGGTGGTCTGGAACAGGACAGAGATGGAAATTCCTGCTCTAGTTTCTGGATGTAGATAATTTAATTAACGGACTGGCTGGTAATGGGGACATGCCTTTAATTCAGGCTTTCTTAAAAAGGACAGAGTGGCAAATTCCCAGCAGCCTTGCTGAATTATAATGCTTTCAGAAATATTCTAGGTGCACTGATAGTGATTGAGGTGGATGAATGCTGAGAAGGTGTCTGCCTTCCCTGGCTGGAGCTGCTCAGAGTTAGATGGAGAGCCTGTTGGTATTGTCACTTCTGGTAGTATATAAAACCCACTGGAATGCTTGAAATTACATTTCCATGTACTTCTCTTCCATTGAAAAGCTCCTTGTGATGTCTCAGGTTGTGGTGGAACGTGTTGCCCCAAGGTCAGTTCAGGGAGGTCTCCTCAATAATGTCGTTAAGGTGGTCTGTCCTTTGTAAAATGCTTAGATTTCTGTAAAGAGGGAAGAGTGTGGTGGCTTAAGAACAGTTGTTTTCAATTTTTTGAAAAGGTTGAAAAGAAATGGATTTCACAACAAGTGAAAATAAAATTGTGTGTAAGCAGTTGACATTTATGTTCACTGGGAGCCTTTTTTTAACTTATTGCAACCCAAGCCACAGTAGTGACGATGCCCAAATCAGGGCAAATTAGAAGGTACAAGAGTTTTGTGCAGTACATTTAAACTCCAGATCAGAGAAGCGTGCAGAAGAAAAGCTTCTGCTGACTTTTAGTTCTACTGGCATACTCCTGGAAAGGAGCTGCAGACAAAGTGAGGTTGGTGCAATAGGATTTTAGAAATGTTATCCTGGAAAAAGAAATACCTAAGTTAGATTTTAGTTTGTCTTACCCAGAGCATTCCCATCCACTTCATGCCTTCCCAGGACAAAAATCTAACTGCTCTGTGTTTTATTTCTTACTGGGTTGCATTCCAGAGTTGCTGTGGAGATTGCTGTTGTAAATGTCATTGGTGGCTGCGTGATAAGGGAAGTGTTACCTTCCAAAATCTTTGGTAAAAGCCTTCTCCCTCTCTCAACAGAAATGTAACAGGCACTTAAAGTAGAGGCTGTAAAAACCTTCAGGCCAGACAAGAATGGGGAAGACAAGTATGGACAGCTATCACTTAGGGCTGGGCATGGGTGGCAGGAGTAGGAGTTGGTAGTTCCCTTGAAGAACAGTCCTTGAGCTAGAGGGGCCAAAGAGCAATGAAGCTGAAAGTCAAACATTATCATCCTTTGAACTTTCTGGGCATATTTTGAGTTAAGCCATGTGAGGAGAAAGGGTGAGATGTAGCTACAGGGCATGTGCACTAGACCTGTATATATGCTGGCTGTTGTTTAATAAGCAGCAATTCAAATGTTGTCACTGTATCCTTTATTTTAAATTTGAATAGAGCTAATCATTGTTGTAATAGGGGATTAGGTTACATAAGTTGGAGATGATAAGGAAAATATTCTTGAGGTGGGAGAGAAGTATAGACAAAACCTTGCAAGTCTCATCTGAGTCATTGAGTTACATGGTTCATGTACAACTCTGTGGTCCTTCAACAGCAAAAGGTCTCACAGGGATGCCATGGAGGAATGGATTGCATACCAATACCTGCTGTATGATGAGATATAAGTTCTAATTTTAAAGAATGCTGGTTTTAATTCTCAGAGATCTGCACTGTGTTAGGCCTGAGCAAGAAGATCCTGAGCATGTAGTATATTAAAAACCCTGGCTATTCTTTCTTTGTGAGAAGATGACTGTGGGCATGACTCTTCCTTTATGTAAACTGTGTGAAATAATTATTTAACACTCTCTCTCTATATATATATCTGTGTCTCAGAAAGGATGTAGTGGAGTTGGGCAAGATTCAAAGGGAGAATAAAGAAACTGACTTCAGTTTGGAAAGGAGACAGCTGAGTGTGAAAGAACTGAGATTTTCAAACTCATGAAGGTGGTGGATTATGTGTACATAGAACTCTTGTTCATTGAGTTCTGCAACAAGAGCTAAAAATTGGACCTTCTTGTTGAAATTGGTAGATGGGTTTAAAACAGATAAAGTACATTTTTGCACAGTCTGTATTGTAGCATGTAAATACCAAGATGAAGCTTCTAATAAAGGGTAAGAGTGTTCTTGGAACAATGCAAAAAGATTTCCACTAATGGTCTCTGAGTAGGACTGGGTCAACTGGCTCTGAATACTAGTGAACTGGGGAGTGTATCGACCTCAGCCTTGAAGTTCTCTGCTTGGTGTGACAAGGAGACCAGGTCAATGCTGGCAAAAAAGCATTGCCAGCATGACAACTGTTGGAAGACACTTAGGAATTGTGCTTTGTTTGGAGAGAAGATAATCTGATTATTATTTTCTTCTCTGTGAAATAATGCCTCAATGGATAGCAAGTTTTCAAAGCATCTAGGAGCTCCAAAAGTAAACTTCAGTACATTATGGGGAAACTCACTAACCTCTCAATTGAAAACATTACATTTCAGGTGAGACTTCTACTGATAATGTTGTGTTTTAAGCTATTCAAATATTGTTTGCAAATTGAATGATAGATAATGAGCATAAATAACCAATTTGCTAATTATGATGCTAATAGGCTGTTATCAACTGATTCTGTTAGCACTTGGTGATGATACTTAATCCGGGTTGCTTACTATTGTGTTTGCATTTATTGGTACTTAGGAGCCACACAAGATACTCATGTGATCTGTTCTCTGGAGATTTATCTGAAAAATACTGCTATAAACATAGTCCTTATTGTTTTCCCCTCAATATTGTTTATTCACTATTACGTGCATGCTAGCTGTTTCATATATATTTATTTTCTTGGCCAACTTCCTGAATCTTTTCTAGTTCCCCCCTAGCCCTTTCCAGACTGGGAGGAAGCAGAGGCAGACAGGGAAAGAACAGGGCCAGGATCTGTGTTTCACATCTTTATAAACGTGACTTAGTATCTTTTATTTTGTTCTTTCTTTCCTAATACTCTAGTTGTTGTGAATGCAGCACACAAAACTGACATCTGCAAAATACTGCCTGTCTTGAATGGCAGTGATTAGCTCCATTTCCAGGGCTGTATGTGGAGAGCTGTTTTTGCCCGTGTCACTTCCTATTTATCAACTTCATACTCGATCTGCTGTTTTCTTACCCAGTCATGGCTTTCTCCTGCTGATCCCTGCAGCCAGCTTCTTTCCTCCCTGCAGATTTCTCCTAGACCTTGTTGCACGTTGGGCTGGAAAACACTCTGAGAGTGATGCAAATGGAGCTATTTGCTGTAGCTCCGTGGACAGCTGGTGTCTCCTTCCCTGTAGGAGATGCTGACCCAGAGCTCCTCTTTGAAGGAAGAGCTCTCTTGGGAATCCCCCAGGATAGCTCAGAGAGGTAAAGCTGCTCAGATCTTCCTGTGGTTTATTGCCAGTAGTGGCTTTTACAGCTGTTTTGTGCTCTCTGCTTTTATTTGTTTCTTCTGGATAGCCAGAGAAGCACACTCGGTCACCTGGAGATTAAAAGAGTTGCTCAATGGAAGCCATATGCATCAGCAAATAAGTATTTTTGTATTTCACATGCACAGATGTGCTCTTCACAGTTCCAAATACCTTTTTTCTTTCTTTTTTAGGGCTGTGGTGCACCTTGGAATTGTAGCTTGGGTCAGGGTGACACCGTGCAGCATTAGCTTTGCTTCATTCCTGACAGACATACCTTGTATTTTCACAGGGAGGAAGGGAGGGGTTGTTTTCTCTCTGAGATTGTCTTTGAATCAAAACACACTGTTTCTCAGGGTAATGATCACTCAGAGGTTACAACAACCCCGTGTATAGGAATATTTGAATTCACTTAACAGGCTCCATGGCCATGTACTGCTTTGGGGCATATTAACAAATATTTTATTCTGCGTGGCGGGTCAGTTCCCCTTATCTACAGATTTGTAGAGCTGGTTTAGTGATCTGTACTAGCTGAGTATCTTTTTATATGTATGTATATGATTTTTTCAAGACCTTATATTTTGGGGGGTAAATTTTCTCATTCTAGTCCACTGTGTGGGGGGAGAACTAGTCTGTTCCCCACATTGGTATTTATGGGGTTAAACAAATTTGTGGATAACAAAACTAGGTCATGTGGACAAGGCCAATTAAGCTGTATATAGGCAGATAAAGCTAGGGAAGGGGACAAGCTGTGACTAGAAGAAACACTTGTCAAAAGGCAGCTTGGCCCATATTTGAAAGTTAGGGGAAAATATATGTGCTTTCTTTAACTTGTATTTACACTTTCTATATTCTAGACAGATCAACATGTGTAAAAATTGAAGACCCTAAATTACATTTACACAGTGCTGACTAAATTCCCTGGGGAAATAATACCTGATGTTCTGTGCCGTAGATCCTTACTGGAAAATCCAAGCAAATAAATAAGTTGATATCAGGTGTAACTCTGTTTGCTCCAATATGTTACATGAGCAAAGTTTTTCTGTCTGTGTCTCAGATGCTTTGTTGGTATCCATAAATGAAGTCCCACTAATGTACTAAATACCTGTGTGGTGATTCAGAGAAGGGACAACCTTTTTGCTGCTACACAAAACGCAAGTTAGCAGACTTTACATTCAAAACTTGGATAATAAATGGGCCAGGTTGTCCTATGGGGGTATCCACAGCCATGTCTGGACACCTAACTAAGCAAAAAGCCAAACAAGGCTCATCGGGATGGAGATCGCACTATCCAGGTGAAGGAGGTGCAACTGTGCAATGGGGAGATGGATGGTGCAGAGCTGCCAGCACCAGCTGCTCAGCACTGGGGAAGCAGCCTTACTACACAGAGTAACACCCCAAGGATCCCTTCTTAGGGGTTCCTCTTCCTTCTGTAATTCTTTTGTCATGAAAATGTCAGTGTATTTTGGGCAAAAGTAAATAAGCGTTGCGTAATTGGGTTGATCGGCGTGGGTTTTATTTGTCTAACTTGAGGTCTCCACTGAGATTTGTGTACATCTGTCAGTTTTATTCTCCTTACTGCCATCCCTTTATCAGGGAAGATGTGCTTGCCTGGGAACAGGGACTTCCCTGGAGATGATGGGCTGTTAATGAGACTCGAAATTGATACCTGGTTGTTTTGAACTGAGATTGTGGTCTTGATGCATTGCTTGCATGTGGCTGTCCAAAACGTGCAAAGACTTAGGAATTCATAAGCTGTGGGAAGCTTGTGTATTCTGTTTGTTGTGCTTCCAGTTTTATTGAACCTTGTTTGTTTCCTATCTGTATTCATAAGGGAAAGAAGAGAATCCTATCCTAAAGAAAAAGTATTAATTTAAAAGACACTGTATTGTCAGTACAGATACACAAGGTCTGCTTCTGCTGTACGGATCTGCTGTGTTGAAGCACCTTAAAGCACATAAATGTGTGTTATAAATTAGTCTAATCTTGTTGAACACTCTCCAACACATATGGAGATAATCCCACTTAGGCAGCTTAAAACGTTCAGAAAAATGTTTTGTTACTTGCTATACCTACTTAATATTGTGAAGTCTCATTCATTGGAAACTGCACTCATAGCCTGTTATGAGACTCGTGCTTCCTGGTGTTTTTATTTCCTCGTCTGGTTCCCTTCTAGCCCAGCACATTTCCCACGTAAATCCAAGGCTGGATTAGGAAGCTACATCCCAGATCCTGTTGAATAGAGTGATTGCATTGGAGGAGGCAGAATCTCTCCAGCAGTCTGCCTGAAGTCTGCTACAAGGCCAGGCTCATGGGCTGCTCAGTTGAAGGGTATTTTCTCTGTACTGCATTAGTGGAATGAGAAAAATGTATCCCTGGTGATCTGGGATAAGCTGAACAACTTGTATTTTGACAAGCAACATAGGTAATTTTTGAAGTTGTGTGTGGTTTTGACGTTTTCTTGTTTGTTTTGCTTGTAATTTTCTCCACAGAGACTCTGTGCTATGAGATTAATTAGGCCTGGTGAATTTCTTGAGATCATGTGGCAACAGCTTTTAACCTTTTCAGCTTGTTATATGCATGGTGATTTGCTTGCTAAACCTTACCAACATTTTAAATTAGCCCAAAGGTGTTTGGTGTTTTTTTTTATTATTGATATGGCTGTCATAGTATTTTTAGTAAGGACAGTTTAATGTTCACTGACAGGCTGATCAAATGATTTGAAATATATTTCTGCCTTTTATCTTGCATTTCTATTTCCTTTAAATACTACCAGCATGATAGTACTAGTTTATTTTTTTTGTCATGGCAAATGTTTTTCTTAACCAAATTTTTAACCCTGCCCACCCCAAATACTACCAATGCTGTCTTCTCTTACACCAACCCAAGTATGTTGCTGATAAACAGAATTGAATGGCAATGGGTTGACCTGTGTGTTCCCCACTGGAGTTGCAGGCAAGACTTGGCAGTTGAAGAATTTACCTCTGAGCAGGTTGGTTCTCCTTGCACAGGTCAGGCGTGACTCTGGTTTCTCTCCCTTTTATTACTCCATCTTTCATCTCTCTTCACTTACCATAGCTCAGCCAGGAAAGTTAATAAATTCTTGTATTTCACTAAAATTCCTGCCTTAAGAAAATGATAAAGTAACAGAGGCTGCAGTTGCTTGCAGTGACTTGTGATTTATGACTGGGGGGAATAATCTCCCTCCTGTTGTCAAAACAGTAACAAGTGTTTCCACAACGCAGGGGTGATTGTTTAGATGGGACATGTAAATAAAATGGAGCCATCTGGACTGCCAAAAGCATGGCAAGTACAGTACTCTGCTCATTTGAGAAGGTTAAGGTTGTTTCTTCCTTGTAGGTAATCCTAATCTGTAGATTTCATTCGCTTCTTGAAAATAGTTTTCTTTCTGGTCAAGAGCTGGTAACATTCCCAACCCTTTGAATGTGCTGAAGTCTAAAAACCCAGTAGCCTACTTCTGTTTGGTAAATACCATTTAGAGGCTTTCCTGGGAGTTTAGACTCAAAATCCAGTCACAGGTACAGCTGGAAAATGGGTACGAGTCTTTCTGTGAGTCTTAAGTTTCACAGTTGTCCATCTTCTCGTGGAACAGTTGGGATTGACTTCATTGAGTTGGGCAGATCTGATGAGTTACATGAAAAATTACATCCAAGGTGAGCGCCTTCTGGCATTTCAAAGAGCTTTTATTATTTATTAGTTATCATGGATTTTGCAGTATTCGGGAAATGAAATAATTACGAGCCATGAACTGGGGATGACACATTTTTCTTTCATCACTGATTGCTTATAATTTGCAGTAATACTTATTACTTTAATTATATTGCCATTTTATGTTTAGAAAAGCATAGGAAGGAGGTATTTTTCTTTCCATAACTGAGCATTTTTTTTTAACCTTCCACAAACGGGCAACAAAAAATGCAGGATCTGATTCTAGTCTTTGTTTCATTATCACAAACTCAGAATTCAAGCTGTTTGGAATTATATTATTCTTTATATGTTGAGGCTTTTCTGTTAATATGAGTCTCCTTAAGCTGACACTTTGAAATTAAAGTGTTTAATTTTAGAAATATTAAACAGAGGTGTCAAATAGGTCTCACACAGACTATTAGCAAGACATCCAGATACTCTTTGGGAAGAAGTATTGTTGGCAGTGTACGTTTTATTCTTGGGCTTGACTTCAGTGCTCAGTCTCAGTATTGCATATATTGCAGTTGTTTATTGGCTTTGGTCTGTCCCTTAATGAAATGCCAGGTGAAAAACTGGCTTCATGTGGTCTCTTCCTATTTTGAGCTCTTTCTTAGTTGATGACATGCTCAGAAGTCTCAAGAACCCTCCCTCATCATCTAAGTTAAACTTTGCTCTGTTTCAGGTGATTATCAGGCCAACTGTTTGGAATACAACTGCTATTTACAATCTTACAAGCTCTTCTGATCCTAACTCTTCAGATTTTTCCCTAAAGGCAAGTTTTTAATGAAGGTTACACCACACTCAGTAATCTGTTAGAGCAGCCTGCAGCCAGGAGTGGTATGCTCTGAATTTGTGTTTGTCCCAGTCCCAGTTTAGGAGAGGAGGAGGGAAATCTAGGAAGCTGTTGCCCTAAGGTTCCTGCTATAGCTCCTGTACCTGGGAAATCTCTTGTCTAAAGCAGCACAGTGACACATTGGATGAGGAGTTCTGTGAGACCTTTTGGGCAGCAGTACTGCCCAGCAGCACTTTGAGTTTGGGAGGGATTTTTGCCTGTTACTGTGCTTGTTCTATTTAAAGCCTCTGACTATTTGTTTTCCACTTCAAAGTGGGGAACATCTGTATGACAGACCTGACTTCTGCGTAACTGGGGTCAGCTAGTTGCATTCAGCTTCTTCTGAGATAGTAAAGTTTGAAACTTCTCAGATCCTGATAGGTATGTATATACATCAACTCATTTACTTATGAGTTTATCAGTAGGTTTCTATACTCCACATTTGTTCAGGCTGATCAGACTTTGTACATCAAATATGCAGATTCCTGGCTCTTGCTGTCACAAGGTTTTGCTTCTTTGCTCATGCTATAGCACCACACCCCACTTTTGGTTTCCAGATCCAAGTGGTCATAATCCTCTGGTCAGTGGTGCCCAGCTTGTGTGGCCACGGAGCAAAGACAGAGTGTGGCACTGAGTTTCAGGAGGGGATTTGCATATACTCTTAATGGCCAAGGTGTTAAGGGAGCTGCAGTTTGCATGCAGGTCAGAACTACTAAGTGAGGTCTAACAACTTTTGAATTTGCTAAGTACTTTGGAAACAGGTTTAGTGAGGGACAACTAAGTCAGCTGTACCACAGGTCCAAGTGTGGTCATGAACATTGCACAAAGCTGTAAAAGTGAAAATAGCCCTTGTTTAGGCTTCTGCTGTTGCACAGTCCAGGCAATCTGTCAAGGAAATGATCTTGGGTGTGCTGAACTGCCCAGTGAGGGGACCCTGAGCACAGCTCAGGTGGGATAGTGTCTTGCTCATGACTTGGCACCTTGACTTCCCTCCTCCTCAAGTCCAGGGCATTGGAAGAAGCTGTCTAGTGCCAGAGTAAGAAGGGGTGGCTGAGGGGACCTCTTCTATATGACTGCTTTGGACTTACATGGAACATCCCTGGTTTTGTGTTATCCTGTCTCATTTTAGCATATTCTGTTGCCCAAATGCTTGATGTTGCCTTTTCCTGTGTCTGTTAATTGTCTTGGAAGGGGCAAAGTCTGGGACTGTGGAGGTTCTCTGTGTCTTCGTGTATATGTAACTAGCAGTATACATTTGTACTGTCTGCATTTGAACAGGAATTAGATTTTGTTGGTGTTTTTTGTTTTTTTTCTGTTAGCATGAACTTACTGCCATAAGTAGGGAGTAATCTGAAGCTGCAAAAGCATCTGGCATTTTTGGAGACCTTTCTCTGTGGCCACACAATCCACAGGCATTTAAGCTGTTCTGTTCAGACTGATGAAAAAGCGATTAGAGTAGTCGAGCATAGCAAAAAACCAAGAGAGTCACAAAAATGTGAATTCATTTCACTAAGTGTTTGAGCAGCTGTAGACTTCGTATTTAGTTCTGAAAAGGTCCATGTGGAGTTCTCTCTGTTCTGAATTCTAAATATATGCCAAAATATGGCCTGTCCTGATGAACAAAATAAGTTTTTTTCCACTTCTCGAACTGTTTTCCTGATTCTGTTCACGTTTCAACCTTGCAAAACAGACTTTCTTTGTTTGCTCTGGCTTTATATACTGGCAGAATTTGATGATATTGGTCTCTCAAAATCTCACATAGCTCCTCCCTTACTCAATTCATTTTTCAGCTTGTCGCTTTGTTCTTTGCTGAGCTGGAATCAAATCAAGTTTGTTTATTAAGTCTCTCTCAAGCAGCATTTGCGTCCATCGTGTGCAGATGTGTCGGAGACACAAGCCTTGGCCCTAGTGCTTACCTCAATATTTGAGCTCTCAATTTAACAGGAGGGGAAAAAAAAGTGCAGAATTCAGTGTGCATGTTTGGGGTCTATTAGTATTAAAGATGTCTGGGAGTCTCTGACTAAACTAATGGACTGCCTGGAGCCTTACAGTGCAAAGTGCCTTTAGCTCTCTCTAAAGTATGAGTGTACTATTAAAGCAGCAGTTAGTGCTTTCATGCAGTGTAACTGGGCTGCTTTAGCATTTTTTACTAAACTGGGTTGTGGAGAATATTCTATAGTCACATGAGCTCTTCTGGTATTCACGATCTGTAGACATCACTTCCAAATTTTCTTTGATGTCAGAAGCTGCTCATAATGTAAGCTTATGTGCAAAGAAGAGGTCTTCAAGGTTGATGAAACTTTTGTAGACATGAAAATAGAGAGAACAGGATACTATGGTAGCATGTTTGTGTTCAGAAAAGTTAGGGATAAATTAGTGAGATGTGTGGTTTTAAATTGTATTGATTACAGCATGCTAATCCTGCAGTTGAATGCTCCCAAATGCTTAATTTTTGGGTGTTTCAGCATATCCATTTTCTGTGCCATCCTCAGCAATTTCCAGAGATGGATGTTTCTGTATGGCCGTGCAGACATCTGTGCAGATAAACTGGCTGGTCAGCTGGGAGCCAGTTCAGAACCAGAAACTGGGGCTGCTCTGGCATTGAAGTAAGTTACGAAGTTAGGCAGGAACATTCACTGGAGTTCACTAGTATGGTTGTATGATTTTTGTTGACTTGTGTTGGTGTCAGTCAGAATAGGGGCAGAATAAATGGGTGTTTGTTGCCAAGGAGCTTATAGACATGACTTATCTACTCAGTAGTTGAATTTACTTGAGCTTTGCTCATTTTAGTCAATAACTGTTACTTTCCAAGGTGTGCACCTAGAATGGAGAAATGCCCACAAATAAGGTTATCTGCCTGTACAAAAGATTCATTAAAGGCCCATGTTACCATGGAAAACCAGGAATTGTGACATTTTCATTCCACACGTTACAATTCATACAAATATTGGAACAATCCTAATCTTGAAGCTTGCCAAATCTGGGGGAAGGTGTGACCTGTGTCCCTTTGGGGAACGTGGGTTCTGCAGCAGGTGGGCGTGGGGAGGGCTTCCCTCCAGCAGTGGAAGCAGCTGTGGTGCCATGTTTGGGAGGCAGTGTCCTGGCTGAGTTGCTGGGGGGAAAAGAACAGCACTAAGAAGCTGAGGAGAAAGGACTATAAATACTGCATGGCTGCAGTTACACTGCTCCCTCAACCAAATTACTATTGCTACGTGGCACGCTGCAAAAATGTCAGGTCTTCTCACTGTCCAGCACTGGATCATGTGAAAAGAGCTAACTGTAGTGTTGGTCTCTGGCTTGGCTTGGAGTCACAGCTGGGTGTTTTTTAGACTGATTTGGTAAGGAAAATGGCTGATGTGACTATGCTTGTCAGTCTTTTCTCCCCTCCTTATCCCTCTCCTTCTAGTTTCTGATAGCTTTTGAATCACAGAATCACCAAGGCTGGAAAAGACCTTTAAGATCATCAAGTCCAGCCTATGACCTAACACCACCACTTTGGCTAGACCATGGCACTAAGTGGCACATCTAGGGATGGTGCCTCCACCACTTCCCTGGGAAGTCTGCTCACCCTCTCTGTGAGGAAGTGCTTCTTAATATCCAGCCTAAACCTCTTTTGGCACAGCTTCAGGTCATGCCCTCTTGTCTTGTCACCAGTTGCCTGGGAGAAGAGCCAGAATGTGGTGGTCAACTTCAGCTAAATGTTTTAAAGGATCAGAAATGTCTGGAGATTTTATGTTCCTACAAACATGTTAAGAATGGGTCCTTAAATGGCCTTTTTTTGTTGGTGGTGTGGTTGCTCTAAGAGAGTTGTGCAAATTATGCAGGTGCTGGAGACAGATTTGTAAGTATCTTCTTCCTACTTGAAACTTTTTGAATAAACCTTAGTAAAATATGTCAATGTCTGTGTTGGAAATAAAGAATGGGCTTAAATACACTGAAAGTATTTTTAAATGTTTGAGTACATGTTTACATTTCAACATTAAATATTACTTGAATTTGCACAGTAGGAAGGGTCTAATAAAGCACAGGATGAGGAGGGTTGAATTTGAGGTTAATTCCCTTTTTATTTGTATTGCAGTAAATGGTGTGATGCTGATGGTGTTTGCTGAATTATCCCTGAGTAATTCCAGTTTCACTTGCAGTCATGTTCTGCATTTTTTTGGGAGCTGCGTGACTGGTTTACACTTCTCTTGTGTCTCATAGAGAGTGCCTGTTTAGACCTCTGGATGTGGTTATGAGTAACAGATGTCACATCATCTAGTGTTATTTTTTTAATGGAGTTCTGTACACCAGAGTACACCAAAAAGTAAGCAAGTTTCTCAAACTTCCTTTCCCTTATAGAAACATAGAATATCTTGGGTTGGAAGGACCTCTAAAGATCATCTAGTCCAGCCCCCCTACAATAAGCAGGGACATCTCCAACTAGAACAGATTGCTCAGAGTCCCATCAAGCCTGACCTTGAAAGTTTTCAGGGATGGGGCACCCATCACCTCTCTAGGCAATTCCTTCCAGTGATCCACCACCCTCATATTAAAGAACTTTTTCCTAATGTCCAACCTAAATCTACCCTTTTCTAGCCTAAAACCTTGTCCTATTATTACATGCCCTTGGGAATGGGTCTTCCCAAGCCTTCCTATAGGCCCCTTCCAGGTACTGGTATTCAGGTGTTTCCCTTCCATTTATAACTTGAAAAGGAAGACATACATGATAGGCAAGACTTTCTTCAGCATGAACTTCTACCCATCAATAAGGCAGTCAAATCAGCACACTTGCTAATTTGGGCAGCCTCTTTGGGGTGCTGGAAACAGCAGACTCTAATCTCAGGTGGACTTGGGGAAAGAACAAGCATCTTGCTGCTCACAGTTGAGTAGTTCAGCAAATGCACGTGCCCGGGACACACAGTGCTTTGGCAAGACTTAAATCAAGGAAGATGTCCAGGGGAAGCAGCAGAGCAGCACCTTTCACCTTCCATCAGATGTGGCCTGAAATTCTGTCTGTCTTGATAAGCAGAAGAGTCTGTTTTTGCCTTGGTGCTGACTTGATGCTGCCAGGAGCACTCTGAAGTGAGTGAAGTTAAATCAGGCTCTGCCCTTGCAAAGCTATGCATAATATTTATGTTACAGCATGGTGAATATGTTGGAAATTTGTAATGTGATAAACTTCCTCTCTCTCTTGCAGACTAAGATATCAAAATGCTCTTTGTGCTGCGAGCATTTCTGTTTTGTGCATTTTAAATGGGGTGGCCATTAGGTCACTGAATTGCTTTCTCCACATGTCAATCTGCTTTATGTCTTTCTGTATTTTTTACAGGAATCTGAGATGAGAGAGTGCTAGATTCTGATAATCATCTTGACCCTACTGCTCCCCTCTGCATGTTGAGAGGGTAAGTGTGCCAAACTGATTTTGCAGAAGAATGATTTAAGGTACTCGTGGCAGGTGGGCCAGCCTACAGTTACACCTGGGACTTCAGTTGTGTGTCTTGCTCGATTCTGCTAAGGTGTATTTCAGAAAAACAGTGGTCAAATTCTTGACAAAGCTGCTTCATCCCCAGCAAGGAGAGTGTTCTTCATCCTGCTTTACAGCATTGGGTGGATTGGAAGAATGATCTCAGAGCAGAGGAATTTGCAGCTTAGCTGTAGCCTGTCGTGGAGACAGTTGGCAGATCTTGGTAGCTTTTCTCTTCACCTGTAGCAGCTTTCTCTCCTCCTACTGAATGTAACTATGAATTAGCAGATAGACTCAAGTTACGATATGTCTTGTTTTAGACCTGTTACAAACTCTGTGGTGTTTATTTGCTGAGAGCAATTTATTCATGAGTTCACTGCAAATTTGCAGCTGTTGTTAGATTTGGATAAAGAATTTCTGGGGTTTTGTACTGCTCTTGTCAAACAGGTGAGAACTGATGGACTACTGAGTCAGTGCAGAGCCTCTTGTGATACAGCACAAACATGTTCCTTGTATCTTTTTTTTTACCCGTGTACTGCATTTTCAATGTTTTCTATTAAAAAAGGCTTCTAGCATCTACATATCATTTCAAAAAGTATTCTTAAATCCTATTTTTTCTCTGATGCTTGTAAAACAATTTTTTAAGTTAAGTTTTTTAAGGTAGCAATCTGGAGATGACTTAAAACTTCTTGTGCAAACCAGATTCTTCAACTGGAATTAATTTATTGGCTTCCAGTCTGTTCATTACAAAATAAATAGAAAATCAGAAATCAGAAAACTAGAACAAAAAGAGGACATTGATATAAAATTAGGTTTCCTTTGGTAAAGCTTGATACTTCTGTATGATCTGAAAACTAAAAAACTCATTTCCTCTGTGATAAGAGAAACTGAAGGTGCCTTTTCTTGTGTTGCTGCTGTGGGTGTCTGTGTTAATGCATATTAGGAGCACAGTTCAAAGATAAGATGCTGAGTCCTAGTAGGATCTTTGGATGAGCACTGGAAGGAGAATGGAAATGCAAAAATTATGTGAAAGGTATGAAAGGGATTGCCATAAATTATGTGGAGACACGGAGGAGGATGATTTGGATCAGCAATTGGTCAAAATGGAAAAAGGATAGAAGGATTAAATAAATGGGTACCTTAAAGGCCAGTACAACAAACATTTCTAGCCTATCAGGCATTTAATAATTGACTCTTTGCTTCTGTGGTAGTGCCACTATCAAACATAAATACACATGGCAATTGGAAGAGAAAGGTAATGGGCTGGAGAGTGGCCCAGCAGAGAGGGACCTGGGAGTGCTGGTGGACAGCTGGTTGAACATGAGCCAGCAGTGTGCCCAGGTGGCCCGGAAGGCCAATGGCATCCTGGCTTGGATCAGGAATAGTGTGGCCAGCAGGAGTAGGGATGTGATTCTCCCCCTGTACTCAGCACTGGTGAGGCCTCACCTCAAGTCCTGTGTGCAGTTCTGGGCCCCTCACTTCAAGAAGGATGTTGAGGTGCTGAAGCAGGTCCAGAGGAGAGCAACGAGGCTGGTGAAAGGACTAGAGGGAAAGTCTGATGAGTAGAGGCTGAGTGAGCTGGGGTTGTTTAGCCTGGAGGAGACTCAGAGGGGACCTCCCTACAACTACCTGAAGAGAGGCTGGAGTCAGGTGGGGTCATGCTCTTCTCCCAGACAAACGGTGACAGGATGAGAGGGCCTGGCCTGAAGCTGCTCCAGGGGAGGTTTAGGTTGGATATTAAGAAGCACTTCCTCATGGAAAGGGTGATTAGACATTGGAATGGACTGCCCAGGGAAGTGGTGGAGGCACCATCCCTGGAAGTCTTTAAGGAAAGACTGGATGTGGCACTTAGTGCCATGGTCTAGATGGTGTGGTGGTGTTGGTCATAGGCTGGACTTGATGATCTCCGAGGTCTTTTCCAGCCTCAATAATTCAGTGATTCTGTATAGAAACAGGCAAGCGAATTTGTATTTTAAATATTGTATTTGACAGTGTGTTGAGTGAATAATCACCTTTTATATGTAAGTGGGTTCACAGTTAGGGTTAGGAGCTTTTCAGGCTGGTCTTTAGTCTATAGTATGATCAAAGAACTCATTGGACTCCACACTGTTGCTGCTTGATAAGGGTTGTATATATTTGAGTTGGATACGGAAATGAGAAAGTGTGGTTTGTGAAAGGTAGTATGTGAAATAATCCTAAGAACACAAAAATAAACTTGAGTCACTCAATTTTAAAATCATTTGCTCAGTGGCACTAAACTGTGGGAAACAGACAGGCCTTGTGCCTGAACTACCTTTCAAAAAAGTCTAAAGCATAAGGAATAACACTTACAACTAGCTTTGATAATGTATAAACACTGAACCATAGAGTTTAAAATACAGATGTGATTGTGTAAGGCCTTTGCTTACCTTTTCAGTCTTGGTTTGTGGGGTTTTTTTGTGGTGTTCTTTCCCACTTGCATCCCTAGCAGTCACAGTCACTGCAGATGTGAAAAGCAGACACTGGTGGCCGAGCACGCTGGGCTGCTCCATGGTGAGAGCCAGCAGTGGCACTGATGTTTGGTACAGGTTGTAAACACTCCTCTGAGCTTTACATGCTCTGGGTAGTTAGTGAAATGGAACTTTCATCCCAGTTCTGTGGTTTTCTTAAAAAGAATGTATTATTATAGGTTTTTGTTGCACGTATCGGTCTCTTGTTTTGAGCCGTTAGGTTGGGGTGGTTTTTTTTTTCTTACATGCTTATAGTTAACATTCTTTGTTACAATATACAAAATATTGTAATTATAGATTGTTCTTTTTAACATAGCAAAATATTATTTTGTATGTACTTTTTCTGACTTGATAGGATCTAATGAGTCTTCCTCAGGCTTAGAGGATGCAGCCCAGCACCTCGGGTGCCTGCATGGATCCAGGCAGCCAAGTCAGCAGCCTGGGGGCTGCTGCAAAAAGAGATGGTCTGAGGGCCATCCCACCTTGCCTGGTCCTCCTGCCAAGGCAGTGGTGGTGCAGCTCTGGAGCTTAGCATGCCTTGTGAAGAAGCAAGGGGAGTCCTGCATGGCAAGAAAAGGCAAGCTGTAGTGGTAGGAAATGCAGCTGTCAGGTCTATTGATAGCTGCAGGTTCATGGCAGGAGAGAGCAGCCTCTGGTGACCTGTTCTGTTGGTTGGAAAGTTAGAAGACAACCCAAACTCTCTTACAAAAACCTGGGGAGGAGCTGGTGGCTCCCTGTGACCTAAGGGAGAGACAGGAGAATTGTCAAAGTTAGGAAAGAAAAATGAAAGCATGTAAGAAATGTGAACTCTGATATGCTTCCAGCACCAGGAAAGGGGCAGAAATGGTCGCTCCCCATGTGTGGCTGGAAAGCCATGAGGAGGAGAGGAGTTTAGTTTCATTAAGGCCTGGGGAAAGCTTTTGAGATGAGGCAAGTGTAAAAACAAGGCAGACTGATCAAAATCTGTGGGAGAACATGAAGCAGACATAAAACCTAATGGTGAATCTCTTTGTAATGCTTCTTTCCTTTAAAAGTGTGAATTGAACTAAATGTTTCTAGTTTGTTACTGCTGACAAGGAGGGCTTTTCTCACTCTGCCTCCTTCATTCTTGCAAGCAGCAAAGCAGAGAGTGGGTTCAGTAAATCTCATTAATGGGTATGTCCTGAAGGATTTAGTTCACATGATGGGCTTAATTATTTCCTTCCCTGCACAGCTGCATTACAGGGTAAGCAGAGCTGCCTAAATGTTGCTCTTCTCTTCTAATGAGGTGCAGGGATAGGTGGCTCTGACAGTGTCAACAGCAGCGTTAGGAAATTAGCTTTGCACAGGAATTGTTCAGGTTAAGCAGTACACGTGGAAGTATTTGAGCAGCAAAATAGAAAGAAGTGAAGCAAAGCAAAGGGTGCATCCCACAGGGTCACCCCAGCCCCCAGTTTTATAAAAAACTAAGAGTCCTTTCAAGTATGGAATTCCTTGCTCTTCATTCCTAGAGCAGCAGTCCCAGGTGGGTGGCCATCACAGAGGTTTCTGACTGTAAAATCCTGCTTGATGCCTGTAGGGCATTTAGTAAGAGCTAAATACTTCCTAACTAATGGCAAAAATGACAGTAATATGTCTGGAGTTCAAGAGTTTTTATTAGGAATATGATTCAGTCCATGTTTTTGAAAGTGCTTTTATATTCAGTTTGCATATCTTGATTAGACTGTGATAATTTCCATGGCTGGAACCTCCAAAGTATGCCATCATAAAATTATAAATGGTAATGAATTCACCTAATCAGGTCTTACAGGAGTACAATCAACATGAAATCTAGTCAATTAGAAATAAACCCATTTAAAGTATTTCTGGTCCTCCAGCAGCCTCATTTTAGGACTTGTGTGACCTGTGACTGAATTAGAGACCTAGACCAACAGGTAGAAATTACACTTTGTAAAGAAATCACTCAAAGTGATATAAGCAAACGCAGAACTTCTGGTGATGCTGAAATTCACCTGCACCTCTGTTGTAAACTATAGATTGACTGAACCTATAATTTTATCTATGAACACTCCAATGATAATTGTAAATGTGATGTCCCCTTGAATAGCAGGAGACAGGAGTATTTCATTGTTGGTGGGTTTAACAGCCAGCATGCATTTCTATGGTTGGAAAAGCTTTCTAGCCATGAGAATATTTGGCAGTGTGTCAATATGTGAGGCCGTGTTGACTGCAAAATGGATGTTTGCTTATGCTCTTACAAGAAGCTTGGGGGTTGCAGAACTAAGCTGTAGTTGTAGGTTAATCTTTTGGCTTTGCCTTAACCCTCACAGCTCTCTTTCAAGACAAAATACAGATGAAAGTGCCACGTTTTGCTGTTGGCCTCAGAAAGACCAAGCTGTCCATACACAGAGAATGGTTGCCAGTGTCATTTCTAGGCGTAGTCCTTGCCTTGCCCCGCTTGGTAGGGTGAAGGTTTTGTAAGTGTCTTGGTGGTGGCTTTGTTATGTGCATCAGTATGAAGGCAAAATCACCTGGTCTCTCTGATCTGGAGAGTGCTTTTGTCAAGTTTGTGGATGGCATCCAAGTTGAAGGAACAGGGCTGCCATCCCTAGGGATCAAGGCAGGCTGGAGAAATGGGCTGGCAGCAGCAATGTGAAGTTCAAGAAGGACAAATGCCAAGTCCTGCACCCGCAAAGGCAGAGCCCCTGCAGCAGTGCAGGGGAGAAGGACTGGAGTGTCCAGGTGGGCAGTGAGCTGGGTATGGGCCAGCAGTCTGCTTTCCATCAGCAGCAGCTGATGGCAACCTGGGCTGTCCTGCAAGCTGTACAGCCACCAAATCGAAGCAAGTGATCATACCTCTTGATTTGGCACTTGGTAGACCTCATCTTGAGCGCTGTGTCCAGTTTTCAAACCCCTTCCCCCAGTAGAGGAAAAACAGTGACAAACTGGAGCAGGTTCTTTGGAGGGCCACCGAGAAGGTGGAGGCTGGAGTACTTCTGCAAGGAGGGCCTGAGGGACAAGGGCTTGTTCAGCCTTGAGAAGAGATGGCTTCAGGGAGCATCAGTTGGCCCAGACAAGGAGGATAGTGAGATGACAGAGCCAGACTTTTCAGCAGTGCATGGCAGGATGTGAGACAGCAGTCACAAGTGGAAACAAGAGAAGTTCAGGCTGGGTATCAGGAACATCTCCTCCTCCATGAGGACAGTAAGGCAGAGGTTGCTCAGAGAAGTTATGTTGTGTCCTCCCTTGGAGGTTTTCAAGAACAGACCTGGATAAAGGCATGAGCTGCCCAAGCAGAACTCATCACTGGCCCTGCTTTGAGCAGGAGGATGGGCTAAAGATCTCTGGAGACCCTTCCAACCCAAGTGACTTGATGATTGCGTGACTCGGCACAACAAAGAATCCATGTAGTTGTGTTCACGGGAGCTGGTATTGGTCTTGATTCTGCATTGAGAGGGATACCTCAGAAAAAACAATACTTTTGGTGCTCTAAAGTTCATCTCTGAATCAAAAGGACTGTAAGCAGTTATCCCAGGGTGATTTAGTATGCTATTTATTTTTAATATTAAATTCCAAACTCCACCTGACATGTAAGTAACAAAAGCTCAGAGAGTTTGTTATGAATCTTCTTGTATTTTTAAGCATCAGCAGTTATACTTTGTTTCCCTACTTCTGTGTAATAGTCATAAATATGTATCTCATTGTGTTTTCTTCTTGTCTAAGAATCTTTTTTTTCTCAAACTATTTACTGAAGGCAACAGTTAAGTGTTGGTAGTCAGCAGGAAAACTGGTTCTTTTCATCAGTTTTATTGTGTCTGGATTGCCTAAATTTTGGCTAGATAGAATTTGGTAAAAATTAGTTTCTTGTCTTTACAATCAGTCGAATAAAAATCTCAAAGTTCAAGAGAATAATTTATTTCTCAGTTCTTCTGCTGTGCTGCCTGGGTCAGCTTGGCAGATCACTTACCCTTTCTGAGCCTGCAGGTATTTTTCCCCAATCTGCCATCACCATCATCGTTCATGTACATGATCCTAAAGAACATCCTGAACTGTACCCTCAACTCATACTTGCTTCTATAGGCTGGAGTATAAATTAAAGCCCAAGATATGCTTACCTTGGGTTGGAAAATAAGCAGACAAAATGCAGATAAGATCAGCAGAGTTCTTTTTAAAAATTTCCTCTAACAAATCAGGTAAGTTAGGGTAAGAGAAGCCTGGAGACCATCTGTCACAGGGAAGCAGGGATGTTTGCTGCAGACATACACAGATGGATGCAGAGATAGTGAGGACATGGCACAGGGCTGTGCTTATGCTGGAGTTTGGCTAAACCAGGGGCTGGTCACCTGCCCTAGTTCTTCTACAGTGTGTTCATCCTTTCTGGGTCACCATTTGTTTGTTGCTTCCCTCTCGATTAAGAAAATAAATTAAGTATATAAAGGCCAGGTAGTTCCTTTGGCCTTTCTTCCTTCCTCTCTGCACAAGTTGGTCCCGTGAGGCCAGGGCCCTTCAGAAATGAAGGCAGCAACTGAACTGGATGTTTATTCCCCTCCTGTATTGCCTCGTGTATTGCCAATATAGTTACTGACACTGGTGAAAAAAAGACTGTCACAACTTGAGCTGTGTTTGTACAACTGTGCCTGACCTGAGATTTCTGGACCTCATATTAGTGATTCAAATGAAACTTAACTACAGGTGAAGCTGATCAAGGAGCCTGGTCCCTGTGTTTGACAGCTTGCAAACTGCTCTAGTTAAGCAGGTCTAAATAGAGGAAAAAAATCCATTTTGTGGAGGATTTCTGTATTTTAAAATGTGGTTTCTTTGAGCTTTGGAATGAAACCCCTGGGTTTTTGGTGTCCTCCCTAGAGCACTGCACTGGATTGGCATAACTTGGAAAACTCCAACTAGAGGGCACTTTGGCAGGGGACTGCCCCAGAGAGTCTGAGACCTGTGCCCACAAATCCCACCTGGTACCTGGTGTCCTCTACAAACTTCAAGGGATGTTTCCTGCTGAGTTGAAATAAAAATGGATTTGTTGAAACTAAACAAGAAAAACAAACAACACAAGAAGAAATGGTAATTGAATTGTTTTTGAGCTAGCTCTTGGACAAAGATAACTCACGGTTTTATATGAAAAATAGAGCTTCTATTTGCAGCTTTGCTTTTTTAACTGGCATGTTACTACTTCGATTAAAAAATGAAAACAATGAGACTATTTTTGGCAACACAGCAGATAAATTAAAAGAACAGAGCAGGCCCAATCAAGATCACATCTGAAGGAAATTCAAGTTAAACTTTATAGCAAACTCTAAATGCTAACCCGTGTGTAAGGAGAAGAGGCAATCTGCTTTATCTACTCTCAGGACCTGATCTAATCTCCATGACATAGATGGCAACAGTGCTTGTCTGTTAACATATAGTCATGTTTGTACAAGAATTATCATTAAAATGTTTCCCTTATGGGAGAAGAGGAAAAGGGTTGATAAGCATAAAATGCAAATGAAGCAACTAAGCTGCTTTGTCCACCAGGGAGATGAACCTGAGGTAAATATGTTCAACATTTTTTTTTTTCAAATTCGTGTTGTAAGTATTTTTAAATTCTCATAAGTCATTTCCCTTCCAACCTGTTGTAATCTTTTTGATATTTACGTAGTCGAGTCAAGCAGAGGCTGGAACCAGAAAGGCTAGAAGTTAAAATTGCTTTCCCTGCATGCTTCTGTTTTGGAGAGGAGAGTGTCGGGGGAAACCAAAAGGAGCATTTTATCCATCTTTTATAAGTAGATAATGACTTTTCAAAATCAAATTTGCTTTTACTCACATTATATCATTCTCATGTTAGATAACTGAAGGGGAACTTTCTTTTTATTGCTGAAATTTGCAACTTTGAAATTTCC
Source organism: Hemiprocne comata (assembly GCA_020745705.1). Taxonomy (NCBI): domain Eukaryota; kingdom Metazoa; phylum Chordata; class Aves; order Apodiformes; family Apodidae; genus Hemiprocne; species Hemiprocne comata. The sequence goes on from CM036590.1 coordinate 2,610,724, forward strand.
AGTTACTATATGTAGGTGTGTGTCATGACAGTAAATATTTGTAATGGTAGAATCGTAGTTTGGGTTAGAAGAGACCTTTAGGGGTCATCTAGTCCAATCCCCTGCAATGAGCAGGGACATCTTCAACCAGATGAGGTTGCTCAGAGCCCTGTCCAACCTGACCTTAGTTCCAGGGAAACACCCAGAAATGGTACTTTGGACTGGGGACAGAGTCCATGTAACAGCTCAGTCTGTAGCATATTTTCCTGGTTTAATAACTGAAAAGCTTTCATATTGTGAAGAATTCCCTTATTGGGTCCAGAACTGGATAAACTTTTCAATGTTTCCTGCTGGCTTTTCATAAGTTACCCTGACTGCTTTTTTCCTCGTGAATGCAACACGCAGGGGGTCAAGTCTTGTTGGAGATGTTCCTGAAGTAATTCTGCTGACTGCAGTGGGTTTACATACATGATTGATTCCCCATCCCAGAGATGAAATTGCTTGAAAAGCATCTCGGGAGGTTACTCTGTATATTTTTGCTCCTAGCAAGTTCAGCAATATAGAGATTATATGACAGATCCAACCCTACATGCTTAGGAAGGTATAATTATTGGAATTTAGGAGTCCAAAAAGATACATCTCAGATTTGGGATGCTGGTGAACTTTGGTATCTGGGATAATGAGTGGCACATTTTCCTAGAAAGTTTTCTTGTTTTTCATATTTGAATTAGTTATTTAGTTGCTACTTATTTAGCCTCTTTGGCTTAACATCTATTTAAAGTGTTTTAGAATTCTGGATTAATACATCTTGAACAGATGAATTTTCTAATTGAAAGTTGTTTTTAGAAGCAAATCTATGCAATTGCTTTGGGGTCCAGTCTCTTATTTAATAATTCAAAGTGTGTTTGATTTTGTCCTAGGTAACTATAGCATCCACTGCAAGCAGCATTTGAAGAACGACTTCTCAGTCAGACTGCAGGTTGTTAGACTGTCTGTTGGAAAATGGAAGTTCCAATAAATGTACAAAACTGGAGATCATACTAAAAACAAGTGTAGAAATGAACAGAGCCTGGGAGCTACCTGCCTGGGGGCTCACGGGGCTGGCTGTAATTCCTTGTCTGGAAGAATGACCTTTAAATAAAGGTCAGACAGAATTGTACTGGCAACCTTGCAGGGGCTTAAAAGAAGACACTTAAGATACTATATTGCTAGTGGGAATTGGCCTTTACTGGAAACTTCTCTGTGGTTCACATTTATAAATACTTGCTATGTTTCCCTTAGTAATATGTTTGAATGGTGTGTTTTTGAAATAGTTTTAACCAACCTGATGGTGCTGCTCTGTGCTAAATCTTTACACCTGGCTCCTCTTTCTTCTCCCATGTTCTGTTTTCTCATGTCAAACTCCTACTTCAGATGTTTATCTGCTTTCTGATGTTGACCTCAGACCTCAAATGTCTCTAAGCTTTTTTCATTCTCTGCTTCTCTGCCTGTCTTCCAGCCGTGCTCATTCAGTACAAGAAGTTGTGTGTCTCCTGTGTTCTTTGTATCCATCCTTCCCCAAAATCTCTCTTTGCATCTGCCTGATTGAACTCCAGCCTTTCAGTGAAGATACTGTGACCTGCTGAATAGTTCACTAGGGAAATAAATACCAAGTAGGGCAGACACAAGACAAATGAGAATTTTAACATCCAAAGCTACTTGGAAACTGAAGAAACTTTTAGAAAACTACCCTGTATTTGCAGAAATAGGATGCATGTATAAATTTGTATGTGTGCAGGAGGTAATGGTGAAGTACTTCTGTTAAAAAATTGCATTCTTACAGTCTGATCTTAAGACCCACTTTAAACATGTGATATTGGTATTTAAGACTCTAAATACCAGAAGTTAACGGGGCTTAACCTCTTCTTGGCAAGTCCATGGTGTGCAAATGTACATGACCAAGGGATAAGAAGCTGCCTCAGAAATAAGGAGCACGTTCAACAGTTACTTCACTCAATTGTCCTATCTTTTTCCGTAAAGAAAACCAACCCAACAACTACAAAAGTGTCACTTTTGATCCATTTTGCAAAATGATTTGTCGGCTGTGCAGATCACCTAGCAAAGAAATCAAGAACTGTATAAACCTGCCCTTAAATAGGGCAATGAGAGGAATCTTCTGGTGGTGCTGCTGAGAGCAAATGGTTATGACCATTGATTTTTTTCAATGCTGATTTCAAATCAATGTTTAAGTTTTGAAGTCAAGGCTGAGAAACAGCAGCCTCAGAGAAAAGTAAAGGAGGAATTTTTGCCTGGCATTTTGGTGTGTTAATATTTATGCCTCAGCACACATTTTCTAAAATATTTAGTTGGGTGTTTCAGTTATTTAACAGAGAGATCAAAAATGCATTAGTAGGCAGTGTAACCAAAGGGAATGTAAGTGAAGGACTGGTGTAGAGGGAATAAAACCCTAATTATGGGGGATGTGAATAGCAAAACATTGAATGTGTTTAGGTAATTACCACGGAGGGGGATTTTTTGGCATGACGTACAAGTGATTTGTTTTTCTAGTGTTTTCTTCCACAGAGTGCCAGGTGCTTTAGGGAAGCCTCAAGAATCAGTGTCCCATTTTACAGAGGTGGATCAAGGGAACTGCTGGGTAGCATTAATTTCTTACAGCCTTCACATATTTAATCATTCTTTATTTTTCAGTCTCTGAAACTACATCTGTACTTCTAAATAAAATGGGACCATGAGGTGTTCCCTGGTCCTGAGGCCATGTGGCATGAAATGGACCTTGCTGACCCTCTGGTGTCTTTTAAGCTCCTGAACCCAGAGAAAGGGTTCTTTGTGATCTACTCTTTCCAGTTCAGTGTCTGCAGTAGCACCTGGGCTGTGTTGTGGTGCAGCAGGGAGACACTTCAGTAGTGTGAAAGCCTGCAGAGTTCAGCACCAAGCCTGGTGGCACCTGATCTGCATGGCCTGTAGGTGAAGGGCATTGCCTGGTACTGCCCAAGGGAGCACACTTGGGGCCACGCCAAGGGAACAGTGCTTCCTTTGCCTGACCACTCTTCTTCCTAACAAGATAAAGATAGCATTGGAGACTGTGCTGGCCCTTTTGCAGAAGGTCCCCAGGACTGGAGAGTGACCAGCACAGCTTTGTGTGTTCTTGCATCAATGCCAAAGCTGCCTCCTCATCTGGTGGGGCTGGAAGAACAGGAGGAGCTCCAAGCGCCTTATGTTCCCGGAGATTTTGCTATGGGCTGGGTTAGCACCCCTGGTGTACACTGTGTTTTTCTTCTTGTAGATGTATTCATTTATTTGTTTGCCTGGATGAATTTTGTGTCAGTGGGTGCAGTAAGCCATCCTATTCAGAGTTATGGTGTAATAAGCAAGAGATTTTCATCAGAGTTAATCAGATGGCCATATTTATGTAGATTTCGTTCCTGTCTCTTAGGCAGTGGTGTCTCAGATTCACTTTACTCTGGCAAACATTAATACTGCCTTTGAAAAAAAAAGTGGTGCTGCCCTTTTCATGCCCTGGCTGGTTGCTCCTGGCCCTCTGCCATCTTTCTCCTGCTGCTTATGCAAATGTTTGCATAGTGATCCAGTTCACAGACACGATAGATGCTGAAAATAACCTCCCCAAAACAAAAAAAAGCTGGTGTTGAAGTCAGTGCTTAGTTCTGGTCACTGTTCATGTTAGTGCAGAGGTTAAAGCAGTCTGGGGGCTAGAATGGAGTAGCCTGGGGAGGGAGAGGAGGATGGGGTTGCACCTTTGGGAGGCAGTGCTGGTTATTGCCAGCTTTAAAGAGTGTGAAGTGGAGGTTGAACCCACCAAATTGCAAATTGGAGTCTGTCTTCAATGCAGAGTTTCTTCAAGGAGACGTTTTCTGCAGAAGGGTGGAGAGGTGGTGTGAAGTGCAGTGCGTGTTGGGATCGTACCCTCCATCTTCAGTTCTGTCTGAAAGGCATTTTTGGTTTGATATTAACTAGAAAAGGCAATGCTCGATCTTCTCCAGTGTTTTAATTTAGTAACTTGGCAAGCTGGTTCGTGAGCTGATGTATATAATCCCAAATAAAGCTGCAGAATCCAAGTGTTAGGAGCTCTGGCAGGTTTTACACAGATGGAAATCCCTTTCCTGAATAGTTTTTCTTCAGAGTTAATAATTAAATACCTCTTTCTAGCAGTTGCTGTTATTCTAACAGCAAACTTTTCTCACAGTTAATGGCATTACTCAACCCATAACAATGCTGACCCTGTACCTGAGATATTCCCACAGGTACATTTTAAACTCCTCTGACAATAGCAGTCTAGAGGACTTCTCCCTGCAGGCAACAGGGCTCTTATTGTCAAAATTAATGTTTATGTAAAAACAGGTTGTTCTTATCACGACTGGGAGCCAGTGACCCTTGTATTTGAAACCTGGCTCTGAGATCGAGCCTTGTTGTTCTTGGGCAAGACATGTGATGCACGTGCCTCAGATGCATTTTAGAGAGAGGAGGATGAATGATTATTGTGATTAGTCCACAATGGCCACTTGTGTGAGATCCCAACCTACGTTCACATGGCAACAAACCCAAAATCTCCCGGGTTGGGCAGGGAGGGATTGCATCCTTTAATGTCCTTTGTAGGGATTTCCCTTTTATTGGGGTTGATCTTTGTGGCAGGGGCATGCTTCCTTCTGTGCATGGGGCTGTTCACTTGGGTGGTTGTCAGATAAATATTGACTGCTGGGTTTGCTCCAGGTAAACTGGACAAGCACACCTGCACTTGCCATATTTGCTGTGGCTGGAGGGGACCTTATATGGGACAGATCTTTCAAAATAGGTTTTTGTGTGTGTATATGTCACTGTAGTCCATATTTACCAATCTGAAGCTGGATAGGAGGGTTTGTTAATTTGCAGAATCAGCGAAGCTGAACATAGCCATAATGAAGTTGAAGAGTTAAAAACATTGATTTTTGTAGCAAGCAGATGCATTGTGTATCTTGTTATACATCCATATTTAATGAAGATACCCTGTCCAATGTGTCTGTCAGTGATGTCTTAAACCCTTTAGTAAATATCAAGTTTATAATATTTCAGATAGTTAAAAATAAATGTAAATGTATATATTAAATAAGTTGTTATGGTGTTTAGCAACCATATAAAGCTCCAGAAAAATGGATCAGTTTGTCTCTGCTCTTGGCTCTTTTCCCCTGGCTGTGTCAGTTTGCACTCACTGGAGCACACTATTCAAAGAGGGAGCAAGTGAGTTCTGGGAGTTGAATTTCTTGCCTTTTGATAGCCCCTGCACTGTTTTAATTCCAGTCTTTTATAATGCACTCTTAATCTTTTTTTCTTTATTTTTTCAAAGAAAAAGGCAGTTATAGATGGTCACTCTACTTGCTCATGTTTATTTTAAATTTATTCATAGGCTATTTTAAACTCTTCTTAATGTTGGGGCGTTAACAAATAGCAGTATAAGACACTCCTGCAGATTTTGTGAAAGTTGCTGGCTAGATGGGGGGGGGAGAAAAAAAATCCTAAAAAAACCTCTGAGGGGAAGGCAGGAATCTGAGCTCAACTGATGTCATCTGGCTTGTTGGCCTGAGAAACATAACCTGGCAATGGCTGTAGAGGCAGAGTAAACATCCCGGTGCTCCTGCAGAGCTTAAGGGCAAGGTGCTGAGGAAAGAGTACAATAATAAGGGTAAGCATATAGCCAGCCTCTTATTCTTGCATTTTCCAGCTGTTTTACAGCCTTCCTGTGTCTGAAGTGGTGTTTAACCAGCTGGTGCTGGCTTTGTTCAGCCAGCAGTTAGGGGATGTGCCCAGGGCTGGGACACGGGGAGCTTGAGGTGCAGGAGTTGAAAATACAGACAGAGGATGTGTGGTGGAGAAAAGGCTGTTGTGGAGGTAGTTTCCCTTGGGAGTTTACTTCTAAGGTCATCAGAAATCAGTTTTCATTCGTTTATAGGGCAACTTTTCTTCACTCAGTGCCTCTCTATACCCAAAGCAGCCACTGATGTATCATATTGCTATAAAATAAAATCAGCTCAGGTATAGGAAGCAAAGGTCTGTTGTGTTTTTAAGAATATTTAAGACATCCCAGACAATCGTATCACCAAAAACTAATCTATGTTTTAGCTCTATATCATATCCTTTTGAACCATTGAATTGCCAGCTGGGAGTTAGGAACCTGGGATGCTTGATTTTCTTCTGCTCTTCAAGGCTGGGTAAGCCAGGCAACCTGCCTTGTATTTTCTGAGGTAATAGTTTTAGTTGTATTCCCTGCTTTGGCAGGGGGGTTGGACTCAATGATCTCCAGAGCTGCCTTCCAACCCATAACGTTCTGTGATTCTGTGAAAATGTTTGGAATGTCACTGGGACAAAATGAAACAGTTCCTAAAAGATAACAACTTCCCTATGGGAGCTGTGATTATTATCTGGTAACCAGATAATATAATAATTATGCCTGGTAACCAGTGGTGGTATCTTCATTTCCACACACCTTAAGAGCCAAACAAACACATTGCCTGGGAGTAGTCTGTAGATGGAGGGAGATGTGCTTGACCTCTGCTGCCTGGCAGGATCTGCCCTACACTGGGACCTGATTTTGCTTCTCCTGTGGTTATAGTGTCCTGTTTAAAAAAGACATGTAAATGATCTGCTTCTCCACAGTGCTGGTAGGGCATAGGTTCTGTTCTTTTTGCTACTGGAGATACAGTCTTTCATTACCCTTTCCATGGTTACTTGTGCATTATACTTTTTAGTCTGTACTCCAGAAAATTAGGTGCCTTGTGCCTTGCTAATTGTCTCCAAAGAGTTCTTTATCCAACTATTTATTGAACTGAAGTGCTTGATACCTGGGATTTGGTTCTTCAGGGAGTCATTTCCCTTTGCTGTTCCATAATGAGATATTCCTGTGTAGTTTTTGCTTGAAAATCCACTTGCCAAAACCTTGGGAGGTTTAATATTTTTTTTTCTAATTCAACTCTTTATTTCTATGCTGTATAAGTACGGTTTACTGCTTTCTGTCAGAGGAGCTGAATCTATTGCCCTGGGATATATTGTGCTCTCAAATGGCTTTGGGGAGAAATGGTCTTAATGTCCTCTCACTCACTGGCCTGTACTTCTTATGCTCTTAAATACTGTGTATCCAACCTATTATATTTTGCCTTCATGTGATTCAGCATTGGTAGATAAATAAGGAAGCCATTGAAATGTTTATGCTTTTTATTGACTTAAGGTGCTTTGGAGAGCAGCATTAATCTACAGTTCAGTGAAGCATTAAAAAAAAAAAGAAATACTCCCTCAAGTGTTTTCTTTTGTAAATAAAGCCTTGCATTAAGCTGCTGTGAACTGGCAAGCTTTCAGATTTTTGAATGCACTGTTTTTGTCTTCGTTAGTGATTATAGCTGAGGATAATAACACTGGAATTGTCCTTCATCAGAAATAACAATAAGACCTGATGATGTGGGTATGTGATGTGTTTTGGGAATGGTTGCCCTTGACCTCAAGCTTTGGGCCTTCCTTGCCACTGCTTGTCCTCTGGTGGAAATGTTGCTTCCAGCATATGGTCACCTTAAAAGGCCAAATCAGAGCAGGAGCCTTTCCTGTTTGCTCTGTAACCAGGGCTGTATGAATGACCCAGTGGCAAAAAGGAATGATTAATCTCGAATTAAATTGTGAAACACAGTGGTATAAAATGTTCTCTTCATCCCTGCTGTTGTTTGACTGTATTTGCTTTGGAGGATCCCACTGTGAGACCATCATAGAAAACATATATTTGAATATCTCAGTAAAGTCACGTGGTGTATAAGTGACCTTGGTAAAGTCAGTTCACCCTTCTCTGCTTTTAATGTCTCTTTTTTAACGTGGGCTGATGGTAGAACTGGTTGGGTTTGTTTTTTTTCTTGTAACTGAAGATTTTTTAATTAAAAAGTAGAGAAGTTGTGTTCAAAGGCTTCTCATGCAAAACTTAAAAAATAATGTTTATGTTTTTCTGGCCTCTGGAAACTGAAAAAAGCGTATGATTACCAAGCACTGCAAAGTTTATTATAGTATTTTCAGGTTTTTTTTACAGAATAATTTTCCCCCCATTTTTCCACAGAATAATAATTTTCATTTCCTCAAGAAACTTTAAGTTGGTGGGGGGAAAAAAAACAAAAGTGTTTTGCTGCCGGAGTTGGAAAAACCTTGAAGGAAAATGTTCTGTTTTTCTTACTGTGAGACCCCTGAAGACAAGTGACCTTCCTTTGGAATAAATGTTAGTTTCAGTTTAGCCCAATCTATACCACAGATTAAATTTATTTCTGAAATCTGCATTTGAGGATGTAAAATAGAAAGATTTTGGTAGTGTTGGTATGAAAGGGGGTTGTGTGAGCCCCAGACCACAGAGGAGCATCTGCATCTGTTTGGCTCCCTGTAGTATTTCATTTTTTGTTGATCCTGCTATTTGAAAAGACTGTCTTTAGTTGAAGCCTTACCTGTAGTTTTTTGATGTACAGGATGATGTTAGTTCAGCATCTCTATTAATTTCCTGAAATGTCTTTTTCCACTGGGAAAAGTAGGCTTTGGAGCCAGATTTAGTTCTAAGTACAGTTAACAGCATTCTATGTAGCAGAGAACCTGGGGATTTGCTGGGTTTTTCTGCATCCTTTGGGAGGTTGGGTGTTTATGGCAAGAAAGGCCATCATCTCTTCTACTGCTCTTCTTCCTTCTCCTGTCTTTCTTCCTCTCAGGTAATAATTTGGTGGCCAGATTTATTTCCATTGCACTCTACCTACCCACATAAATTACAGGAGGGAATAAAAGGAGGTTAAAACATATAACTTTGTTGTTACATGTGTGTTACTTCCAAGAAAACAAACCTTGTAGCTGCTTTGTTTTTAAGGCTTTTAACTCTACCTTTTTTTTCCTCTTTCTCCTTTGCATTGGCAGGATAAAAAACGTGAACATGCCTCGTAGCCCAACTTCAAGTGAAGATGAAATGGCACAAAGCTTTTCTGACTATTCTGTTGAATCAGAATCAGACAGCTCCAAAGAGGAAACGATTTATGACACAATTAGAGCAACTGCAGAAAAACCAAGCAGCAGAATGGAAGAGAGTCAGAGCAACACCTTAGTCATTCGAATTATCATCCCTGATCTGCAGCAAACGGTAAGGGATATTGCATTACAATTAAAAAAAAAACAAAAATTGAAGTTAAGTGATCAGCTTTTCTGGCTTCAGTTTGAAGTAGATCTATTTCCTTACGATTTTTTAACAAATTACAGGCAAAAGTCATGTCCTGTTTTCTTATAATGGCTACATTTTTTACACTAGTGTGTCTCATTGCCTAAACTAAGGGTGTCATTCCATCCAGGAGGGTGTATTTAGTGTATCAGCTTGATGAAAGCTGTCAATCATAAAGCCAAATGCCTGTCTGATCTGCATTCAGAGATGTTTGGGTAGAAGAAAGAGAATCTGGCATCTAAAATCTCATCAGAAAGTGAGGGATGAACCCCAGAATTGCATGTTGTCTCTGGAAAAGCCTTGTAACGAAAAAAACCCTTTGTCTTCTCTGGTTTCTCTGTCATGAGGTAGTTTGTGATTTACACTAGGCTGGGGTCTAGCAGGAGGTCATCAAATTTTCTCTCTCTCCACCATATTTGTTGCCTTCCTCTGTCATGCTGCCATGAAAAGATACCCTTGTTAGATAGCTGGTGGATTTTAGAGCATAAAAGTGAGGAAAGAGAAGCACAATTAAATCTTTCCCTGCTCCTTTGCTGTTATGCCCTTACTACACACTGTTGTTTCTCAGACTTCCACCCAGAGACATCAACACTGGCTTTGGAGGAAGAATGAAGTGTGGCACCATCCTGGCCCATAGTTTTTCCAGTGATAGGAAATCTCTATTTTATTCACTCCTTCTTCGTCCCCACTTACACTGGAAACATCTCAGAGAGGATAAACCAAACCTTTCCTGATACTCTTAGAGGAGTCATTTGCAAGCTAATTTGTGAACCTGTGGCTATATCTCATATCCCTAAGTCTGTTCTTGAGTTCTTTAATTGAAGAAGTTCAAGTCTATTCTTCTATTTTTTTAAGTCTTTTCAACAATAGATTTAGTCTCTCGCATCTTACAGGAAGAGTTGAACAGACTTTGTTTGTTAAAAAATGGCTGATTCCTTGAGTAAATGAGGATGAAAGTGAGGATTTTTAACAACAACAAAAAAATCTTGGCTGTTCCTTACATATTAGGAATCTACCATCCAAATTCTTTACTCTTTCTCACGAGGAACTACCAAGTTGTGTTTCTTTCTGCTTGAATGTGAAAAATTCAATGCCTGGAATGTTAGGAGCATGAAGTTGGAAAAGTTTGCTGTCATAACTTTGTAAGGAAAGCAATTATGTTCCCCTGCAAGTGCTATGACAGGAATAACAATCTCATTCTGAAGAAGGACTTGGGAGTTACTCACTGAATTCTATCTAGAACCACAACTTGTCCAAGTTTGTGATTAATTATCTAAATTACCCTGGGCCTCCTTGAACGCTGCTGTCGGGGTTTTCAATTGATAGTAGGCATCAGACTTTTTTCATTTCAAAGATGATTATAAAAACACATTCTTTTTATGGATGTGTGCTACATACATCACTCTGTGCTGACATTTAAGATCTACATCGTACTGTGCTGCCACTGAAGATCTATCTCAGATGAAATTATTCCTTTCTTTTTAATTAAGTTCATTTTTAGAATGATAGAGATGACCTGTCTGCAGGCTGACAGGGAAGAGCTGTTTTGACAGTGTGGCCTCAGGTGTGGTTGTAGAGCTCTTTTTTTAAAGTCTCATCTACACCGTGCTGCAGAAACTCAGATATCTGTGCTGGAGTTGGCAGCATTATCTCTGAAATTCTTGTACTTAAAAAATTATTTTGGATGAGGAATGATGCTGAAATTAGAGTACCAGTCCATTAGTTTGGGTGGTGTAAGATTAACCTCTATGAAGAGGAACTGGGGTGGAACTGGGGCTGGACAGGAAGGCCCTGGGGGGCAGAACAGGACTCAGGCTGCTGGGAGCCACACATGGGATTTTTATTGATTTTTATTAAATCTTGGCTGAAGGCCTCATCACCTTGGGTCTCTTATTACAGCGTTGATTGGAATACTGAAATCCAGTGTTGTACATCCTAAATTTCAAAGGATTTTGGTTGTAGTGAAGTCCTCTGTCAAAACAAGCTCTAACTGGACATGGTTGGGAGATGATTGATGATCCTACCAGCTTGCTATGTCTTTGACTTTGTTCAGTGCTCCATGAGGAGATCCAGTAAAATGGCAAGATTAGCTTGACTTGCTAGGTTTGCTCTGCTGTTAAAACCAGAGCTGACAGCCTCCTGAAGCCCTCTTATTTCATGACTCTTTTTTTAGACCAGTAAGAAGTTCTTTATTGAGGTTGTTGAAACAATTCTTTTAAAAAAGATCATTTTGTCCAGGAACTGAAAGAAATAATAAAATATTTTCAGTCTCATGTTCCATTTGTTCATTTTATTGCTTCACTTTTTGTATTTTTTTTCCCTTTTCAATAAACTCTTAATGAAAAGTAACTAAATTGTTTTAAAGGGTGCTATAGCAGATGATCTATTTCTGATTTATCAGCCCAGAAGGTCTTGTACAGAAAAGTGAAATCTGGATTCAGGTTTGCAAAGAGGAAGACTGAGAGCTTTAAACTTCTTGTTAAACTGACTAGGAATAACAGTTTGCTCATCTACAGTGACTGTGGTGGAAATTGCCTTTATTTCATTACATGTATGAGATAAGCACCAAGCATCCTTAAGTAGGATGTGCTGCTATAGAAAACTTTATAAATTATCACCCATTGCCCTTTTATTCTCTTTTGAAACTTCAAGGATAATGTAAACCTTGACAAATTCATACAAAGCTCTTAGAAAGACTTTTCTGTTCTTACATCAATTCTTTTTTGTCTTCTTTTCAGTTCAGATGATAATCCAATGTGTTGAAACAATGCTTCCTACAAAGAGGAATTACTTACTGCTTTTGTGCATGATCTGTAGTTCATGTAAGTGTCATCATTAGCACAGGAGGGTGGAGAGAATATTTCAGTGAGTGACTGAAAGATTTCCTGACCTCAGTAAAATTACTGAGGGAACGGAGAGCATGGAGAGCCCTTCAGATTCACAAATACACGTGCATAGGAGAGTGAGTAAAAAGCTCTATTATCCAGCATTTAATTTCCTGATTGAATAAGCTGGGAGGCTCAGCTTTGCTAGATGCTTTGTGGAGAGCAGGACACGGGTGTCATCTTGTCTGACCAGAAGCTTATTTGCAGTTCATCCAGCCCAGAGGGCTCTGGCTGGAGGATGATCCCCACTACTTGCTGGTGAGATGGAAATGGCAGTGACTGACAGGTTCCTCCTCTCTTTGCAATAGTGGTGCAGGGTTTTAGGCAATGTTGAGTTGTGTTTGCCCTTAGTGTGAGGGCAGTGAAATTCAGTGTCATACTGTCAGTGTCACTGACTGGTGACAGAGCTGCATCTTTCCTTCTTTCCTCCCTGGGAAGCAAAGTTGGCAGCCCCTGGCCCCCAGCAGTCTGTTGCCTAAGGTGGCTCCCTACCTTGTGCCTTGAGGCAGCCGTGTCTGCCCATGGCATTGGATGTCTTTTGGACATGGAAAACTGGGTGAAATAACGTGTCTGGGCTTTCCTCTCTGATGCCTGGCATATCTGACCTCTCCCTGGACCTTTTTGGTCTGAATCCAGGGTAAGTAGTCTTGTATCCTTTTCTTTTATCTGCCAACATAGGAACATATCACAAGTGATTCTGCCTGTAGCTGGAAGGAGTCCAGTTCTTCTCCTGTAGCAGCTGTCAATAATCAGGCTCCTTTGTCTGATATAATGACAGTAATGTCCAATGTTTTGTGCTTAGAATTGCTCTTTTTCCCAAACTTCAAGAACAGATCTGTCAGCCACTTGTTTTAAGGAATATTTTAGTCATTTCATTACCAACACATGGTGGTTGTTCTGCTCTTTTCTTTTATCCTTTACTTACATGCTCCCTCTAGGTTATGTTTAAAATCAAAATGCTCAGATTCATATGTTTTATTAAATTCTGATGCTGAGATGGGATTGGGTCTGCCCAAGGCTTCTCTGAACTGTTTTCTGTCCATCTCTTTTGCTGTTCCATTTCATTAAGGAGCATTTACTGACTCTTCCCTCCCCTGTTTTTTGTGTTTTGCTTTGTTTTTTTTGTATTGGGCTTTCCATGCAAAGTGTTGTTTGGTAAGTGGCAGTTTGGTAAAGTAACAGCTTAAGATACAGCTACTTTTTGGTTTATATACTTTTTTTTATTGCTTTCGTATCCTTTCTTTACTTTTCCCAGCATTCATTTGCCTTTGGGATTAAGAATCTTTGCCTTTAGTGCTTTTCTTTCATCGATTAAAACACTTGCTTAGTTTGTGCAATTTTTATCTTACGAAGGGAGGAACCCAGTTGTCACAACTACAGCTTGAGTCACATTTTTGCTTAAGAAGCCTTCATTTTTCCTGGTTTTCAGTCTGTACTGCCATCCATATTCTCACTTCTAGTGATGGGGCATCCACAGCCTCCCTGGGACAGCCTCCCTGGGCAAACCTGTTCCAGTGTCTCACCACCCTCACACTAAAGAATTTCTTCCTAATGTCTAACCTAAACCTACCCTCTTCCTGCTTTCTCCTTATAGTTGATCTTCCTTCTTTTTATCTTCAGCTGGACACTGGAAACATTGTGGATGCTGCTGACATCTGTTCTTATGCCCTTGATCTGGACAGGTGACCTGAATCACCACCTGATGATGTTATGGCCAGACTTGGGGGTTTTTTGACCTTTCATCTCAGGAATTCTGTGTTTTCTGAATGCATTTTGGTGAAGGAAAGCAGGGCCTCCGATAATTAAGTTGAACACTGAGCACAAAAAAAAAATGAGCCACCTGCTCCATCTTTTTTCATGATACCCAGCTCTCATTTGCATTTTCCGCTTCTTGCTTGTCACTTCTTCAATATCGACCTCTTGTATTGAAAAGAGGAACTTGTATTTTGGTATTGTAACAATCACATTTTGGAGGCAGCTGTACAAACTGTCCATCATGGTTCCTCTCTTGCAGTGCAGCTCTGTGTGATTGACAGTGTCATGAGGCTGGTGAGAAATATGTGTTGGCTGTTAGATTTTGAATGGATAAATTCAGAGATTCTGTATCATGAACGTTATTCCCATTAAATTAATATCTTCCCTTTAGCTGGAGCAGGTGAGCTATGTTTTTTCCCTTCTTCCAGTCCTTCTGCACTTAGTGACTTACTCTCACCAGTGTGCAGGAATACAAGATTATAATTGACCATATCTGTCATGATCCAAAGAACTTCAATATCAAAAACACAGGTCTCACATCTCAGCAGCCAATGCTGATGTGCTGTCTTGGATTTTGAGTGGCCTGATGTGGTTTTGGCAGTGTTCTTGAGCCACTCAGGGCTTCTTTTTTGGTTCTCATTTTGGTTCTTACGTGTAGCACTTTTTGCAGTGTATGTAGCTAGCCTTCAAGACAAATGATCACATGGTATCTGGTCTTGGGTTGCAACAGAAAGGACGGAAAGAAAAGATCCCACATCTGTCGATGCAAAAGATCTTGATGATTCATATGTGTTTCTGTAGTTCTTTGGTACTACACTATCTCTGTTTTTATGATCATTTTTTTTTATGAGAGGCCTTTGAAGACCAGAAAAAGTTGTCCAGCTTTTTTGACTCAGCTACTGTCTCATTTCCTTGTGGTTACCACACCGTGTGCATCTGATGAATTGTTTCTTACTTCATAATGAAAGTAATCTTTAGTGTGTAGATCCTGCTGTGATTCAGCTGCTGTTTTCTCAGGGTAGAAAGTGTGGCAGTAGGTAACGAGTCATCTACATGATAGAGATGATGACTGTAGTGGTCTCTGTCCTGGGAGAGCTGCCAGATGGACAGAGAAGTGGCACAGGGGAGGGTGTTCTAGGGGCAGGCTGATCTAAAATAGACTTTCTGCAGTGTTTAAGTGATCCTTCTTATCCTCTTGTTCAGCAGCTGCCTCTGAGCGAGTGGTAACAGCCTCCCTCTCCATCCTACCTGCCTTCCTGGGAAGCATAAATCATCACTTCTGTCACTAGTTTCACTTATCTAAGTCTGAAAAAATTTGGTAGGAAACAGTTGTTTAGTTATTGACTTGCTTTTTACATCATTTAACTTAATTCATTATAAATTGCTAATGGGATCAACATCAATTAAAATAAACACATATTTTTATTCTTATGAATCACCAGAAAAGCTTGGGCTGTGAATAAATTAGCTTATGAGATTAATAGTTCCAGAGTGTTTCTGTATTTATGCTGCCATCAAGGACTCCATAAAATATTGTAGCTACTGTGGTAGAAATACAGTAGGGTTAGCAGAGTTCTCAGATATCTCATTTTAAAACAAGCCTTTGAGCTACTGTACAGAAAGAATTCCTGACTGCAAAGCATTCTATGATTTTATGATTTCAATCCAGTGAAGGTGGTTAGACTATTATGTCCTGTGCTCATGCATCACATGAACGTGCCACTGTCAGACCTGTGGAAAGTAACTATTTCAGAAGATAAATATTGTGTGTTACTGATGCAATGTGCAGAAACACTGGAGAAAGATTTATTTTCCATTGAAATATATTCCAAAGAAATCCGGAATTATTTATCAATTTGTCGGTTTAGCAAATCTTTGAGAATTAGAAATACACACAGATTCACATGCAATCAAGAACAGATAAAACACAAGAACAGACTGAACAAAATTGAACTTGTTGAACCCATGGTTTTGATGATTTATACTCTGCTGGGTTAAACACTGGCTGGATGGCTGGGCCCAAGGAGTTGTGGTTAATGGAGTTGTCCAGTTGGTGGCCAGTCACGAGTGGTGTCCCCCAGGGCTCAGTGCTGGGGCCACTCCTGTTTAACATCTTTATTAATTATCTCGATGAGGGGATCAAATGCACCATCAGTAAATCTGCAGATGACACCAAGTTGGGAGGGAGTGTTGATCTGCTGGATGGTAGGAAGGCTTTACAGAGGGACCTGGACAGACTGGGTCGATGGGCTGAGACCAACTGGATGAAATTCAATGAGGCCAAATGTTGGGTCCTACATTTTGGTCACAACAACCCCAGGCAATGCTACAGGCTTGGAGAAGAGTGGCTGGAGAGCAGCCTGGCAGAAAAGGACCTTGGTGTATGGATTGACAGTCGGCTGAATATGAGCCAGCAACGTGCCCAGGTGGCCAAGAAGGCCAATGGCATTCTGGCTTGGATCAGAAATGGTGTGACTAGCAGGTCTAGGGAAGTAATCCTGCCTCTGTACCTGGCACTGGTGAGGCCCCACCTCGAGTATTGTGTTCAGTTTTGGGCACCTCAATACAAAAAGGACATTGAGGTGATGGAGCAGGTCCAAAGGGCAACAAAGCTAGTGAGGGGTTTGGAAAACATCCCCTATGAGGAACGACTGAGGGAGTTGGGGCTGGTTAGTCTGGGGAAGAGGAGGCTGAGGGGAGACCTTCTCACTCTTTACAAATACCTGAAAGGAGGTTGTAGTGAGAGTGGGGTTGGTCTCTTCTCACTGGTGACTGGTGACAGGACAAGGGGAAATGGGCTCAAGTTGCCTCAGGGGAGATTTAGGTTGGATATCAGAAAAAACTTCTTTACAGAAAGGGTTGTTAGGCATTGGAACAGGCTCCCCAGGGAGGTGGTTGAGTCACCATCCCTGAATGTGTTTAGAAGACATCTGGATGTGGTGCTTGGGGCTGTGGTTTAGCAGTGGGTCATCAGAAATAGGGTGATAGGGTTAGGATAAGGTTGGACTCGATGATCTTAAAGGTCTTTTCCAACCTGAACAATTCTATGATTCTATGAACTCTCAGGGTGCATTAAAAAAAGCAGACTTAATTAAACTGCGATCAGAAGTTTGTGTTTTGCATTGTTGAAATCAAAGCAGTGTTGCACAAGTCAAAAAATAATGTTTCATGTAAGAATTTAATGTAAGAAAGACTTTCCTAAACAAAACAAATACATGTACTTTGAAAATTATCTTTGCTCTTTCCCATTTTAATAGCATTTCTTTTACTCCCTCAGGACGTGTGGGTGATGACAAGCACGTAGAAGTTAAGCTCATAACATACATTGTAACTGACAATTTTTGGAGTTGCTGAAAACTGCTGATGTTTGAATCTGAATTTTGTATTGAAGCTTGAATCCATGTAGGAGTCACAGGGCAAGAGAGGGGCAGAGCTGAAGGAATACAGGGATTTAAAACTGATGGCCCTTCTGCCAAGCCAGTACCTGAACTACCAGGCCGTTTGGGAATGAAAAAACTGTTTGTAATGTTTTTTCTGTCTCCTCTCCTTCCCTCCAGCATTTAAAACTCCCCAACTATTCATAAACCACCTTAAAATGTAAAATATGTAAGGAGAATGAAAAACCACCTCCGAGCCATCTTTATTTGTGACAAAATCTAATACCTCATTCGATTACGTTTTTATATTTTAGACTGTAAAGGATTAAAAATACGTGTTGTTTCCAAGGCCAAAGCATCACCTGAGCACATTGCAATCAAAGTTTTATCCTTCCTCCCTGGCATAACCCAAAATGTCTTAATGTCAGTACTTGAGCCATCAGAAAAAGTGCAGTTTGTGCAGGAACCAATGCAAGACAATCCAAGTGGTAATTTTTAATAATTCATGCCCAGGAGCAGTGGAGCTGGATAGAGCCCAACGTTCATGAGCCCTGCTTTGCTTCCTTGGGCAAAGCCCTGTGAGATGCTGTCATGACAGCTCCAGAAGCCAGCAATGAGGAGCAGAGGACTTGGTGTCTATTGATAGTCCTCATCTCTGACAATTAATTCACAGAAACAGAGTTGAACTCCTCAACTTCAGTGTGCTGTGAGATTCAGAACCAGCTAGTCATCTCTGCTCTGATAAAGTGAATACATGTGAAGGGCTGGTTGCCTTTCATGTTTGGTCAGTGAAAACAGGTGTAATTTGAAAGTCTTTCATGTCCTGGTTGTACTTTTTACTGTTGAAAATTTTTGCCACAGAATACTGAAACAGTCAAGATGACACTGTGAGTATATAAATTATTGGCACATAGAATCGTAGAATGGTGAAGGTTGGAAGGGACCTTCAAGATCATCAGGTTCCAACCTCCCTGCTATGAGCAGGGACACCTCCCACCAGACCAGTCTGCACAAAGCCTCATCCAACCTGGCCTTGAACACCTTCAGGGAGGGGGCTTCCACAGCCTCCCCAGGCAACTATTTCAGCACCTTACTACCTTCATGGTGAAGAATTTCTTCCTGATGTCTAACCTCAATCTCCCCTCTTTCAGTTTAAAACCATCACCCCTTGTCCTATCACTGCCCTCTCTGGTGAAAAGCCCCTCTCCAGCTTTCCTGGAGCCCCTTCAGGCACTGGAAGGTGCTCTAAGGTCTCCCTGGAGCCTTCTCTTCTCCAGGCTGAACATCTCCAACTCTCTCAGCCTGTCTCCAGAGCAGAGCTGCTCCAGCCCTTGGATCATCTTTGTGGCCATTCTCTGGTCCCTCTCCAACAGCTCCATGTCTCTCCTGTGCTGAGGGCTCCAGAGCTGGACTCAGTACTCCAGGTGGGGTCTCACCAGAGCAGAGTAGAGGGGCAGAATCCCCTCCCCGGCCCTGCTGGCCACACTGCTTTTGATGCAGCCCAGGACACAATTGGCCCTCTGGGCTCCAGCACACACTGGGGGCTCATGTCCAGCTTCTGCCTTTTAGTTTACTCTTCAAAATTCAGAATTGAAATATTCTAATGAATGTACTTAATTTGTGTATGTGGGATCAGAGGTGACTTTCAGATGTATGCAGAGCTTGTCAGGATAAATAGGTTCAGTTCTAAAAGACAAACTGCAGCCATTTTCTTATGGATGGCCTCAGGACCTTAAAAAGATGCCAGCAGATACTGTGGAGGTGAGCACTGCAGAAGCAGCAGTGGGTGAAGTTAAAGGAAACACCTTAATCCATTTTAAGCTACGTTTATCTTAGAATTCATGCCTGAATGCCATTTTTTTGGTGAAGTTTTACAGATCTGATTGCTAGAACAGCCTAGAGTCAAGTGGATGGTTGAACATCTTGTAGCATCCCTTTCACTTGGCTTTTCAGACAGGTTTGTCATGCAGGTGTTTTTTCTCTGAAGAAGGATGTGGTCTCTGAAGTTTGTGGAAGGACTTGAAGCATCCTGTGCTTTCACAGTCCTCCTGCATTAGTTATTATAGAGGAATGTGCATCTGAAATGTAATTCTGTTGATGTATATTTTGTCATGGAATTTGTAGGTTTGTATTTGTATATATTGATGGTATTTGGAAATCTCAGCATGTGAGAAGCTACTTAAATGTTTTTTCATTAATTAGATGTTTACAATACTTTTTCTCTTTGCAGAAATGCATTAGATTTAACCCAGAAGCTTCAGTGTGGGTTGCAAAGCAACGAATTCTGTGCAGTTTGAATCAGAGTTTGAAAGATGTCCTGAATTATGGACTGTTCCAGCCTGCAAGCAATGGTAGAGATGGGAAGTTTCTGGATGAAGAACGACTTCTTAGGGAATACCCACAGCCAGTGACTAAAGGAGTTCCTTCACTTGAGGTATTTTTAGAGCTACTATCCAAAACGTTTGTAATCTGATACAAACTATAGAGGAAGCTGTAGTTGAGGTTTCTACATGCACTGGAATTGCATTTGGGAAATAGTGGTGAGCAAGTCTGAAGCTGAACCCTTGCTCACAGAAGTGCTGGGTGTTCACTTGCCCAGTGAAGCTGTTCCATTTTTAATCCTCAAAAGGCTGCAAAGAATCAGCCTGTCTGGAACATCTGATTTTGGAGTTTTCCTCTGCTGAGGGCAGAGGAGATGTATCTTATTCTGTGATTTAATAAAGAAATGTAAGGTTCTGTATCACTCTTTTCAGTCTCTGATTAGGTTTGCAGCAGTAGTAGTAGTAGCAGCTGCTGAATAACCAGTCTTTGCTTTCTCCCAAGGAGAGGGTCTTTTTTGTCTCAGTAAAGCCTTTTTTCCACTCCCCCTCCTCATCTAGTTCCTTCTGTGCCTCTTTCAGAGTGCACAGGTTTCATCTGGCTGTTTCCTGAGAAAGCAGTAAGGGAAGAGAGGGTGTGCATGTGTGAAGCAGTCACACACAGCCACGGGAATTTCCCCCCTCGCTGTTGCTCATGCAGAGGCTGAGCAGCTGGGGGATAAACTGGGCAGAACTATTACGACTGGGCAAGCATGGAACAGAGCCAGATCACACAGTATAGCTGGAAACTGGGGCATGAAACTCGTATTTAATTAATTTTGGTATTGCTTGTATGGTGATACATCAACCACTCATAATCTGCAGTTAATAGACCTACTCCACTGTAACACAAATCGAAGAAAAAAGAACCAGGGTTCAGAGAAGGTTTCAAGTCCTAGATTTTCTAGCAGCTTATTTCAGATTCAGTCACTGATGTCCATATTATAGCCACACACAGCTTAAATAACCACTTTGTATTTTATTTTTTTTCTGTCACGTTCTGTTTCATGAGGGTTCACTGGTCGGAAAACTCTGCTCACTGCAGCTAAAGGATTGTAATTCAGGGGTTAAAAGTGGTCTTGTGAAAAGCCAGCACTGAAGCCTCATTCAGTGCAGCCCCCTTGTCCAACAGAGGTGCTGCATTCCTTGAATTCTGCAGAGTACAAATAGATGATAGGAAATTGTGACTGTGTAAAGCCCATGATTTCTGCCACAGATCTTGCTCCTCTGGCCATAGGGTAGCAAACTGTTCAGGGTAAAATGTGAGTTGAGCTTCAGCCAAAAAAAAGAGGCAATCCTCTGAACCTCCTTCACAGCACCAGTGATGGTAAACATCAGAACTATTCTCGTGTGAGTTCTGCCTGGGTTGATGAAGGGATTTTTCAGGAACCCTTTTTTCTGTTTTGTTTTTATTTCAGAAATGCAAACAGATGTATTGAAACATGTATGGTTTTTATTTAACGTGTCTCCCCAGTTCTTCTTTCTGTCTGGGACTGTAAGTGAAAGTGCACAGATACCCTTAGGGAAAAGCTCTTTTCACTCTAATTCTTGCTTATTTATGTAGATTCTAGAGGCCCATCTCATTTCCCACACACCTCCACTGATTTCTGTATATTTAGGCAAGGTATGAATTTTCTTTATGTGAACTGTAAAGCTATGATGCCACGATGTTAAGCAGGGTGCTGATTATTGGTGAATATTCAAACTAAAATACCAAGGCTTTTTGGATTTTGCATAAATCTGCATCATTGTGGACGGCACTTTCTGGTAAGGTCAGAAAAGGATATTATGAGTTTTTGAAGCCAAACAGGACGTTTAAAATTGATACTTTATTTTTTCCCCTCCCTCAGTTTCGATACAAGAAAAGAGTGTACAAACAGTTCAACCTGGATGAAAAACAGCTGGCCAAGCTTCATACCAAGGTATGCCCAATTTCCTGGACAAGTTAGGAGTTGCCTACTTAGCAAAGTAATGTGGCTGAGAAGCTGGAATTAAGCAGGAATTCATTACTGCCTGGGCCAATGGCTGAACAACAAAACAACAAGGAGTATGTGCTTCCAGCGCCAGCAGGGATGTGTGGATGGTGATCTGGGAATTCTTCTCAGAGCACAGTTCCCATGGTTGACTCTTCCACATGTATACAAATAATTTTAAATTAACCTTGATTTGTAAACACAGCCTGCTTTCAGCCTGCTGCAAAAATGCTGGTCCATGTCTTTAGGCTCATTTGCAGGTCAAAATAGTAATAATAACGATCACCATACACCATCCTAATCTCTTACTTACATTTTTTTTCCTTAAAACTACAAAACCCAGGATCTTGTTACTATGTTTGACTTTTGAATGTTATAAACTGTAAGGTTTATGCTCTGAGTATAAAGTCAGGTTCTCCAGGAATGTGAATTAGTTACTGTTCAATGATGTCAATGGCTGTTGACACCGATTGACAAAATATTTCACTTTTGGTAAAAAAATTTTTTAAGATTAGAGGATAATTAATTTGTCACTCTTTGTTTTCAGGCTAATTTGAGAAAATTTATGGATCATGTCCACCATCTCTCAGTGGAAAAAATCACAAAGATGTTAGATCGAGGACTGGACCCAAACTATCATGACCTGGAAAATGGAGGTCAGAACATTAAAACTATGAGCATAAAGTAGTACCTTTTTTTTTTAAACTTAACATTTTTACAGCAAATGTTCTTTATTTGATGAATTTGCTCATCTTTTTTTCAAGTACATGCTATTCTTTTCTTTAGAAACACCCCTAACTTTGGCAGTTCAGCTTGACAATACTGTAGAAGTGATCAAAGCTCTGAAAAACGGAGGAGCACATTTAGACTTCAGAGCCAAAGATGGAATGACAGCTCTGCACAAAGCAGCCAGAGCCAAGAACCAAGTAACCCTCAAGGTAAATGCTTTCAGTAGCAAATTGTACATTATTTTACAGAAAAAAAAAATATAAATTAGAATGCTTTCAGTTAATTATGATATTATCCTCGATGGACCCTTTAACATGTGCTTATTCTAGTGCTTTTTTGTGGCTTTTAAATCTTAGGATTTGCTTTCGATAAAGGGCCTTTTCACTTCTAATTTTTTTTGGTTGGGGAAAAAAAGTGGTGAAATTTAACCTTATTCATGGATAGGTGGGGAAAGATCTGTCTGAGGAAATAGGAATAGAGTTATTGTTGCTTATCTCTTTAAAAGCAAATGCCAGTGGGATGGATTGCACGTTATATCTTAGCACAGTCACTTCTGTTTTCTTTTGTATTTTAACAGGTATTCTTAAATCACCTTTATTCTAGGTTAAGTCTTGTGTTTATGGCTTTTCCTGATTTCCTTTTGACAGATATTCAAATGACATGATATTTTTGATAAAGCATCTGGCAGCTGAAGAGGTGAATGTGTTGCAAAGGCCATTTTCAGAGCTGAGATTTGTGAACTTAATGAGGGGATGGAGACTGGACGTTGCCACTCATCCTTTCATCACTGTCTCTATAGATTCCTTTAGATCCTGATGTTCCCCAGATCATTCCTTGCTTAATTTACTCTGTGCTGTGGCCCATCCTATCAGCTTATACAGAAGTGAGCAAAAAAAAAACCCAAACGTGTTACGGCAAAAAGCAACCTTTTAAATACTTTTTCATGTAGGAAAGTCCCTCGATAGTTAGAAGTTCCTCCAAAGTCTATTTTTCACAGTTTGTGATTGCTTTCAGACCCTTTTAGAGCTTGGAGCATCTCCTAACTACAAAGACAGCTGTGGCCTGACTGCACTGTACCACACTGCTGTTGTGGGAGGGGATCCCTACTGCTGTGAACTGTTACTTCACGAACACGCCACAGTCGGCTGCAAAGATGAAAATGGATGGCAAGAAATCCACCAGGTAGGGAAGATTCCTTCTTGGTTGGAGTTGAAGTTGCACTAGGAAATGTGTCACATGTTCTGTGGTTAAACACTGATTTGAAAACAGTTCAGGGATGTTTAGTCACAGGTATGGAATGACTTTCTTTTTCTGTTTGCTTGTTAGTTTGCATCCTGCTGTGGTGAATAATTTGAAACTGTTCCAGTGGAATTCTTTAGCTTTGAAATCCCACGTTACTGTGGATTTTGCTGCAGAATTTGCACTAGTCATATTTATGTAGTGGGCTCTTGGAAGTTTAGCATCCCGTTAGGGGCACTTCAGTAAAAATGTAACTCAAGGTTTTTGTTAGATGCCAGTTTTAGTGTCCTTGGTAACGCCTCTTGCGTGTTTTTCAGAGGTACTTTCTCCTTTCTCTCTGGTGAACTTTACAGGAAGATTTGGGGTCAGGATCCTGCTGCTAGGATCCTTCCCTGTGTTGCACTGCAGGATGTTAAACTCTCACAAGCTCACCGTTTGAGTCACTCTTCATTCCCTCCATGTGTGGAGACTGGAATTCCAGTGATTTTTCTTTTGCTGTTTGTACATGAGTCTTCCTTTTCTCTCTTGCACATTAGGTGTGTGGCTAAAGGTGGTAGCATAAAGAAAAAAATGTTTTTAAGAAGTAATCTTTTGAGGTTCGTGGTGCTCATGATACCCTGGGTCAGCTATGGTGCCAGGATTCACCTGGTGCTGGCACATCTTGGTCAGCTTCACCATACCTATTGGGAAGGTAGACCTCCTTCCTCACCAAACACCTAGATTGCATGTCTTAAAAAGACTTTTAAGGTTTAGTAAGGCATTCTCTGAAAAAAAAAAGCCCAACCAAACTGTGGGTTTTATGTCTTTTCTCTATATGGATGAGTTTGAGTAATCACAAATAATGGAGCTGATGGAGGATGATCAGATAAATAAAGATATGAGTAATTAACATTAGAGGCCTACTTAGGTTATCTGAGCACTAATCTTTTTAGCACACAATTTTTCTCCTTTTCTTTGAAATAAATAAGAAATGGCTTTGGCACCCAGGTTTGGGCAGGGATCTGAGCTTTTTCCCTGTGTGTGTTCAAGTTGTGGTCATTTGGATTAATTTCTTGTAGGGGGGGAAAAAAAAAGTTAATTTACTGCCATCATTTTTGAGGATGTGGATTGTCTGGATCCAAGTCTTACCCCATCTGGGCTCCCTGAAAATATAGAGGAAAAAATGCCCTGCTTTGAAAACCAGCCTTATATGTGGTTTTATAGATACAGTTGTTATTTCTTCTAATGAAACAGAGCTTTCTAAACCCATTGTATTGGTTGTAATCCTAAATAAATCAGCGTTTACATCTGGATTATGGGCAGTCTGTTTTCAGTAATCAGTAATACAAGCATTCCTCTGAGAATTAAGAAAGATGGTGATTTGATACAATCCCATATGTTGTCATCTGTGAAGGTGATAAAGTTACCTTGCATGGCAAGGAAATAATTGGTAGCAAGTGTGTTTTTCCTTTTACTAGCACAAGCTTTAATTGCTGGGGTTGTCTCTGGGTTACCCTTCTGGGAAAGGGGAAAAAAATGAGGCATTCTGGTGGTGGTTCATGCTGTGTTAGGATGTTATATTTATTACTATACTCTGGAGGTACCTGTCTCCCTCCTTGTATTTTAGGAGTTAATAAACACTGTTTTTTCTCTCTGTGTGTGTTGAAAGTGGAGGAAGAAAAGATATAAGGGTTAGGATACTAGACTGGGGTTGCAGATGTGTCTCAGATTTAATGTGTGCATTGAACAAGGGTATTTTTCTGATCCAAACTGCAAGGCGTGTAGGTTTGTAACTCCTGGCTTTGTACACCTGTGTCTCTCAGCTGACATTCCATGTTATGGAACAGGAATGATACCAGTCTGAGATGGGAGGAAGTTAAAAACATGACAGACTGGGAGGTGCCCAGTCGGTGTGCTATGGAGAAGGAGGTAGCCAAGGACATGAGACTGATGAATGGGAATACTCTGATTTTTGTCTCAGACTTGTTTGCTAATCAGGAAAGTTTCTAATTTCACAGGGGTCTCATCCATGGACTAATTTTTCCAAGTATTCAGGGCCTAACACTTTATTTCTGTGACACATAAAGTAACTCTTGAAGATTTTTCCCTCTTTGGGATCAGTGCCCTGTGAATATTGTGCATCTGTCTGACATCACAGAATCAAGAAGCTTATTGTTTGAATTTTGGCCAGATTTCCCCCAACCGTTTTCCCACCTTAAAAGCAAGCTTTAGAAATCTGATCACCTTCAGTGCCATCTAGTGGGCGACTTCCCGAAGATTAGCGGGACAAAAAACCCTTACATTTATTAGTCTTCTTGTCACGTTTGGCAGTTATGAATATTAGTGGATAAAAAGTGCCAAACTCTGTATTTTCTCGATCTGTTAAACTTCAATTTCCCACATAAGCAGATGTTTCAACTTATGCACAGACTTGCTGTACCTGAAGTGGATGCGTTTATGTGTAGGTGTGAACTTCTGGGTGTTGGTCCTCCCGTTCAGTCCAGAGATGGTTCTAAAAACTAGACCCTCAGTAAAATGGTATCTTGTCTGCTAAAACCCTTTATCTGGAAAGCTTGCCTAGATTGCATAATAACAAAAATATGAATGTTTCCCTGGACAGGCTTGCCGATATGGACACGTCCAGCATCTAGAGCACCTCCTCTTCTACGGCGCCGATATGTGTGCGCAGAACGCCTCGGGAAACACGGCGCTGCACATCTGTGCCCTGTACAACCAGGTGAGCTGGCACACGCCTCTGCAGAGTCCCACCATCCTCCTGAAGGGACAGAAAGGTCCCCAACCAGGAGCTGAGGGATCCCTCAGGTCCCCTCCTCTTGGCAAAGATGGCTTGCCTCGTGAGAAGATGGGTCTGGGGAGTCCAGTCCCGTGGAGAGTGGAAAGGAGTTGCTGTAAGAGAATGACATGTAACCAGGAAAAAAAAAGGCATAATCGAGGTACAAATACTAAATCTTTTATGCCTGTTCACAGAAACAGAGGCTTGTTGAGTTTTCTCTTGAAGAAGTTTACTAGTTTGGTGTTAGGTTTTCCTGAGATGCAGTTTTCTTGCTTTTAAAAAAATGCATCCATGTCCTTCCTGGAGCCCCTCCAACACAGGAAGGCCATGAAGCTTTTGGAGCCAGTTCAGAGGTGGGCCATGATGGTGATCCAAGAGCTGGAGCAGCTCTGTTCTGTAGACAGGCTGAGAGAGTTGGGGTTGTTCAGCCTGGAGAAGAGAAGGCTCCAGGGAGACCTCAAAGCACCTTGCAGTGCCTGAAGGGGCTCCAGGGAAGATGGGGAGGGACTTTGGACAAGGGCAGGGAGTGAGAGGACAAGGACTAATAGTTTTAAACTGGAAGAGGGCAGGTTTAGGTTAGACATTAGGAAGAAATTTGTTCCTATGAGGGCAATGAGCCACTGGCCCAGGCTCCCCAGAGAAGCTGTGGCTGCCCCATCCCTGGAAGTGCTGAAGGGCAGGTTGGATGGGGCTTGGAGCAACCTGGTCTAGTGGGAAGTGTCCCTGCCCATGCAGGGGGGTTGGAACTAGATGATCTTTAATGTCACTTCCAACCCAAACCATTCTATGATTCTATTAGGATTTTGGGATAAATTTCCCATTATTATTGATCTTTGGAGGCAAGAACATAGCTCATTATTTTTCATTTGTTTTATTTAATATGCAATGAAGCGGTTTAGGTTTTTAACAGTGGTCTTAGAAACCAGAAAGAACAGAATTAAAAATTATATTATTAATATTTTATTCACTGATTACGAATGGGGTTTCTTTCTCATTGCAGGTAGCAAGAGTATACATAGGAATTAGAAAATAAAACAGCACTGTGTTCTACCAGCTTATTTTTAAAAAATAATCTCTAAATATTTGTTTCCCATTCAGAATAATTATAAGAGACACTTGGGAAATGCAATGGAAATGTATCTGTAGATGATACAGAAGCAGGATTCTCTGATTACACCTTGTGTAGTCATTTACAAATAATAGAACTGTTTGATTTGATGGCATTTTTTACTCTCTCTGCATGGATGGGATGGGGAGGGAATCAGTTTTCCAAAGATGCTAAAACACAGCACGTATGAGGTTACATTGAATTAGGAAAACACGAGTCATGAGAAGTGACAGTAACGAGTGAAACATCTGTTAAAGCATCTGCTTCTTAATTAATTGCCATCTCAGTTTTTTTTCAAAACTCTAGTCAAGGCAAACTCCTCCATTAGGTCTAAAATACCCTCGGCTTCTTAAAAAATAGAATTTTGGGAATAATTTGACATTTATAAAGCCTTGATGTGTGTGTCATAATACCAATTCCTAAAGAGTCTGGCTGTACGAATCCTCCCCGTTATTGCTGGTGACTTGAAGCAGGCAGCATGTCAGTACCTCTGGGAACTGCTTCTTTCTCACTCTCCACCAGACATCTTCACCAGGCTATCAGGTACCTACATCAACTAGCTGAAGTTTGGCAGTGGTTTCTTTGCTCAGCTTGGGTGCCTTCAGTGACTCCAGGCATACAAAGCTTTCACGAGTTGGCACTTGATAAAATTCCTACTAAGTTTTGCAGAGAGGTGAAAGTCACCTCGATCTCAAAAACTGCTGCATTCAGGCTTCAGATCAAGGCCTTTAACATGTCTAACTAGAAGCACTTCTGTTAAAAAAACTATTCCAAAATATTCACTTTAACTTCATTTACTTCACTTTTCCTGAGTAAGAATTTTGAAGCCCAGACCATAACAGGCATATAAACCTCAAAACATGAATGTTCTTTTTGTAACTATTTTATTGCGGTGTTTTCATGACTATAGTCCAGATCATACACTTTTAGCAAAGGTTATGCAGGATGATGCTGAAATTAGAATAATCCTGTAGAGTGACAGTATTTTTCCCATAGAGATATATTTTTTTTTCTCCTGACCTCAGTGGAAAAAAAAAATGTTCTGTAGAAGACTTAGAGAATC
Source organism: Hemiprocne comata (assembly GCA_020745705.1). Classification (NCBI taxonomy): domain Eukaryota; kingdom Metazoa; phylum Chordata; class Aves; order Apodiformes; family Apodidae; genus Hemiprocne; species Hemiprocne comata. The sequence continues at coordinate 2,639,161 of CM036590.1, forward strand.
TAATTGAAATTGCATCTACAAATTGGCCAATATTTCCATAGTCATTAGGCTTGGCTTTGTGAGTGGAAGTTTAACATCTTGCAACTACACTGTCATGTTCCTGTTTTCCTTGATTCAGGTATCTGGGAAAAGAAGGTTTTCTCAGGGTGCTGTGAGCTGGAACCTAGGTTGATTTTTTTTTTTTTTTTTTTTTTCAGTGTCCCTTTTATTGAAAGTTGTTATGAGGGAATGGGGAAGGAACTGTGTTGGCTTTTTCTTGTATCCTTTTTACCTCTTGATTCCTGTAGATGGAGTCATCACCCGTTTGATTTTTCCCTTCCAGACTGGGAAATTTTCTTGGGATACTTTCTGAAGTTGGTAGTTCTCTTTTCCCCAGTGTCAGCTAAAGTGCTGATGTGGTGAAATTATTATGTTTTTAAAAGTTATTTCATGGCCATCCAATAACTCAATGAAATCCAGACAGTTCTTAAGTCCTCTGCGGTTTGCAAATAACTGCACTGGAATTAATTTTGTCTTTTAGTCAGTGGGTTGGATTCTGTATGAAAACTTGTGTTATTAAATCAGGTGATTAGCTCTCAGACTACAAATGGAATTGAATCTGCTGGCAAGCACACACTTCTCTTTTAATCTTTTTAATCTTCTGCAGTCTAAAAAGCTACTGCATATTCAGTTTATGATACAATCAATGAACAATACGAAGCTCAATATCAGAAGTTATGAGGTTTTCAGAGCTAAAATAGGTGCAAATAGGAGTTATGGCATTTGTGGGCAGCATTTTAAAGGCAGAGAGCTCTAAAATGGGAAATTTCCTTTGAATTAAGAAAAGGAAAAGTAATAAAAATAATTATTCTCCCTGCTTTGTTCTCCTTAACACTGAAAGGATGGGGAGAAGGCAAAAGGTAGAGAAGGTGAAGCTAAGAATGCTTCTGTTTGTTGGAAATGAATAAATAAATAAGCAAACAAATGCTGTACTTAATCCAAAACAAGTTTCCTTGGTTGAATAACCCTGATCACTTCTGTAAAAACTTATCCTCCCCAAACCATTTAATAAATAAATGACTTTGGATGTTTTTGTTAACACTGCAGACAAATTATTTACATTTGTAAGTAATGCAGGTTTTAAATGTGTAATTCTTTTGAGTTGGTAATGTTGAATTATTTATTCTGATAACCAAATGAATAATCAGCTAATAGAGTGTGTTTCTTAATATCATTACTGGAGGATATAAGTTATTGCTCAAAATTGAGCATTTGAATGCTAAAGGGTTCTGCTAACATTGCCAGAGTGTTTACTGAGCAGTACCTGGTGGAATAGTTGTCATTATGGGAATATAATACAGTGTGCAAACCTGGAATCATGTAGGAGTCAGTCAAAAAGGAATTCTTGGAGAAGTAACCCTGAAAAGAACTTTTTTTTTTAACCTGAAGGTCTTTAATCTTCTTTCTTTTGGATGATTGCTAATACAGAACACACAAAAATGAGAAAAACATGTTGACATTTTACATGTTGCTCTTGATCTTCCAACAGTTAGAGATGCAGAGAACACACCTGATGGGCACATTTCAGTGCATGCAAATGAGACTACCTCAATTATATATCATTAAAAAATTACCAGCCATGAGATGATTGCTAACATACTGTCTTGTGATATGATTCATTCTGTGGTTTCAATCTGTGCTGCAGAGTAGGAAGCGTGGGAACAAAAGGATATCTTTTTTGGAGTACAGAGTCTTGGAGAAAGGGTAGGCTTGTCTCCTCCCCAGATACATTTAGGAGAACCCTGGAATGGAGGAGACTTAATGACATCAAGAATCCATTGTGATAAATTAGAAAACACAATGATGAAAATGATTCTCAATCAGAATTTCTGCACGTTCACTTAAGACTGAGAATCTAGTAAATAAGCTTAATTTCTGTCACTAAAATAGCTAAATTACATGATTTATTTTTTTTCCCCCTGGCTGCAAATTTACTGTTAAAGTGAAAGGCAGCATTGAAATACTTCATTAGGTAGAACTCCATAACACAACGTGACAAGAAATCTGCAAAGCACAACACAATTAGTAGAAATATTTATGATGAGGAAACCTAAAAACCATTTTGAAATGTGAACTGATTTGCATAAGTTCCTAAGATGAACATTAAAATGACAGGTAGGAAATATGGTGTATATATGGATGATCTAAAAGGTCTAGTGTTTTGAGAACCAGGCCAGAACTTGAGGATTTTTAGCAGATTATCATGGAATAGTTATGGTCAGTCATGATTTACAGCAGAGTAGAGGAGCAATTGAGGCAATGCAACGTATTGGTCCCAAAAAATTGATTTTAAGGGAGTTTGTTTGCAGATTTCCTCAGTTCAGAGGGTCTGAAGCCACACTTTCCTCTCGTTAGAAATTGGGTTTGGGCTGTAACTGTTAATATTTTTTTAGGGGAAAAGAGAGAAGGTCAGACTGGTCAGTGCAGTGTGTATAGCCAGACCAAAGAATTTCAGGTATATTAAAAAAAATAAAACAATAAATCGTACATGAAATGTTTAAAACTGAAGATAGTTTAAAAAAAAACAACCTAATTAACTGCATATAAGTGGTAAAACTGCTTTGTTTAATTTTTTAGCAGTAGGGGAGGAAATAATTCATCCCAGGTACTGTTTACTGTGGTGTGAACAGTATTATTTTTCCTACAAGAGGCAAAAAAGCCATATGAGAGTCAAATTTCATTTTGAACTAACACATTTTCAAGTACAGAAATTCCACAGTACAGTTTCAACTCAATAAGTAGTTTGCCTCTTCATTTTTTTTACTACTTGCCTATGGTTTCTACTCCAACACACCTAAAGCCTTGTCAGCTTTGAAGTACTCTTTTAATACCTTCATTTGTCACATAATTTCTTTATTTGATTTACCTTTCATCTAAGGAAATATGTACTGAACAGCAGCACAACATCTCTTGAGTAACAAAACCCCCTTATTGACAAGTTTTCTGTTCTGCCATTTTCAGGAGGGCTGTGCAAGAGTGCTGCTGTTCCGGGGAGCCAACAAGGAGATGAAGAATTACAACAGCCAGTCTCCATTCCAGGTAAAAAAGAAATTCCCCTTCCCCTTGCCCCCCAGAAATGTTTGCAAGAAAATCTCACGTGAACTTGGTTTTGTGGGGAAGTGAAACTGCTCAAGGCTGAAAAGAGCTGTAGAGGACGAGAACTCTTAGAGAAATTAACTCTTCAGCAAATAAAAAAGATAGTTTTGAAAACTGTGGCTTTTGTGTAACACAGAAAGTGAAGATGTCCTGGAATAATTAGAACTGAGGGAAAAACACACTCCTTCTTAGCTGTCTGGTGGCACTGTCACTGAATTTGAGAAGTACATGAGCTCTTGATGACACAACATTAAAACATTGGTGTCCTGCAGTTAGATCTACCTGGTTTTGTGATTATCTCCAGTCCCACGTGAGAGAGATCCAAGAGCCCATGTAAAGGAGATCCAAGGAGTGACTGGGCAGCTGAGCTTTGCTTGGCCCATGTTGACTTAGCCAGAAAGAAGCTCTTCCTTCCTTGGATATGAGGTCAAAGAGCTGGGCTGTGTTTCAGCGATGGGATTAATTTAATGCACCATCAGCAGTAAAAGCTGAAGCTGTCATCTCTATCTTCAAAAGAAAACCAAGTCTTCCCTTGGATTAGTCAAAATTTACTAGGTGGTTTTTCACCATATCCTTATATGAAAGTATTTTCAGAAAACCTAATTAAAAATCCAAATGGAAGGCAATTGTTTGTCCAAAGGGTTGTCAGGTATGCCTGGGAACCTTACGCCCTTATTTCTGAGGCAGTCTTAATGAGCCTGGATTTCAGAGAAACATGCAGAATGCAAACTGACATGTGAGAAATAGGGATGAAAGCTTTAATATTTAAGAAAAAGGAAGAGAAAATAGTCCTTCTGGAAGAAGAATGGCACAGTTCCATTACAAGGAACTGTCCTGTTGTGAAATGTGAGGTGGCAATTTCCCAAAACCTAGCAGACTTTTTCAATGAAAGGAAATCCTGATTTTTCCTTTGCTTGTTGTGTCTTTCCCATTACATCCTTGAGCCACTTTGGCATAGAATTCAAGCAAGATTGCCTTTTCTCTCCTGCTTTGAAATAGTTGGAATATTAACTGTGTCTGTGTGGGTCTCTGAGTTGGTTCCTCCAAGTTAGCTTGTACATAATGACTCTTGAGTTTCAGGCTTTAAAAACAGCAAAACTTTCTGTATCAGTTTAATTATCTCTGTATTTTGAAGGTTTTCTGGATGTAAGTTGTGTATCTCAAAAGCTTAAAGGTTCTGGCTGCAAATCCCAGCCAGGTCGTTGTTTACTTTTGGGACCATTTTCCCAAAACTGGGGAAACAGTGCATTAATAGTTTGATTTTAGGCACGTTTTTTTGCACTGCTAATAGTTTGCCCTCTAAATACATGCTAAGCCTGAGCTAAGCTTTGTTTTATCCTTGCTAGAGCCACATACTTAGAAAAAGGGAATAGCTTTCCATCTTTTTGCTCTATAGTGTGCTCCTTTTAGGTGTAGGGAATGTAAGAAAAGTTGCAGTTTTTCCAAATGCAGCAAGTAGAGGAAACCCTGATGCCAGCACTGCAATAAAGCAGCATTAGAATTAATTCTTTGCCATCTGTCTGTTGCTGACCCAGTCGATCAGACACCACAAGTGGAGCTGTTATAAAATTATGCAGAATCCCCTTGAGTTAATAGGATTCTGCATACTAAAAATGTTTACTCGTGTAATCAGTAGCAGGGAACATCAGAGCATCTCATATGTACATAAGAATGGTTGTAGTTGCAGCATCTATTCCTTTGAGTAACCCCCATTAGCTTCTTTTCTCAGAAATTGAAAAGGATGATTCTTTTGAATTGCTGCTTAGAAAATTGCTGGTATGAGGACTGTGCTGCTCTGTCAAACAGAAGCATTCAGACATGGTGAAATTTGTGTCTTGCTTTCAAGGCCTGCCAAAGCCTTATTTATTCTGATGAAAAAGAGCAGCAGAGTTTCTGCCCAGCGTTGGTGTCCAATAAATGTGGTGTAGTTTTACCCCCCAAAAAACCTCAGATGGGCACGTGTTCACTGCTTACCAAGTCACAGTGCTCCTTAAAACAAGCATGGCTCTACCAGAGCATACAGAAGGGAAACTAATCTGGGCTGAACTCTGTGCCACTCAAACCCTGTGTCTGTCTCTGCCTGGGAGCTGGCTGTGCTTTTGCCCTTTTCACTGTTGTCAGGGTTTAATGCTGGGCCAGCAATTAAATGACAGATGCTCTCTATTAACCCCTCACCCTTCCCAGAAAGGGAAAGGAAAGAGAATAAAGTTTTAGGGTGGTTGTGTTTGTTTGTTTTTTTATGTTACAGTCTCTATTTTATTAGTAAAACCTCCCAAAATACCCTTTCAGAAAAGCCATTATATCCTACCAACATCCATAGCTACTTAGTTTTCTACACATTTTATGTGTACCTAGATTAATGTAGAATAATTTCCTACCTGTCTGGTAAATAATAATCCAGGAACTCATTTAGAAAGATCAGAGTTTTGCAGTGTTTCCAAGCTGTTGAAATTCTGTTGTTTAAGTTGAAATGAATATACACCTTGTTTATCATTTTTTTCCTTTTTCATTTAGTGAGCAGAAGCTCTATATGACTAATTCAGATGTTTTATATGGGCTATAAAGCACTTTCAAGCTTAGAGCTAATAAAACTAACAGTGGTTTTGAAGCATGTGTGTTCAGATAGACACAAGAACTATTCTGAGGTGGCATTTAATGACACTTCTTAATGGCAGAGTTGTACCTGAGAATGATTTCTCTCTCAGATGTACCTTATTATTGACTATTGCTGTCCCAAATTCAGATGGGTTATCAATGTGCTTATGTTCCATAGATGGCAGGAGGAGCAGGAATGCTCCAGGTCCACTGCAGGTAGAATTGCTCCTTTTCATGTTTTGGCTGTTTTCAACTTCTCATATTTTTTTTTTTGCCAGAATTGAATAATTTGAAATGAAATTTTCCATGCCTGGTGTCTCAGGCAGCATTGTTCAGAACAAACCAAAATGATTCAGCTGTTTTGGAGGATGGGAGAGGAAAACATGTGTTGTTTTACTCATACTGCAAAACTCTGTTGACCCACCTCTCCTGGTCCCATCTCCCCTGTTGTGTTATGTTGTTTGGTTTGGTTTTGTTTTCTTTAATTGCCCTGCATGCTGTCAGTGATCTCCATGTGAATAACGTGGCAGTGTAAACCTTTTTGCAGTCTGACTCCAATACAGGGGCTCCAAAACCAGGCTGTGTGTTTGGAAGCCAGGCTGGCTGGGGGGAGTATAGACAGGAGCAGTTGGGGATGGGTAAGTAAACACTGAGCTTGGAGATGGGTGAGAAAGTACAAGACCAAGATTGATAAGGGTCTTGGGGAGAGTCGTAATCATCAAGGGCAGAAGAAACTCAGATTAGAAGGAAATTGGGACTGACTGGATCAAAAAGGAGTCTTGTTTGGGTAAGGATGCTGGGTGGAGAGGGAGCCTTGGGATGGGGCTGTCACAAGGTGGAAATGCACCCACTGTTCCCTGACCTGCCACCCAGCTGTAAGAAATTAATCTTGTTTATTACCCAGCATAGCACTATAAAAGCTTCCCAAACCCCTTTGATTTTGTTTATTATAATTTTGAAATTCTTCTTTTTTATTAATTTTATGGGCAAAGGACAAGAAGTGTTTTCCACGTATTTTTTCTCTCTGACTTATTTTTGAAAGGGGGAGACTCTGAGAAAGGTAATTTAAAACCAGAAATCTCTCTCTGGTGCCTCAAAGAGGCATCTTTACAAATATAAAGTGATGTTTTCTCTCTCTTGATGTTAAAACATGTAATGGTTCTGTTAATGAAGCATCTCAATTACATGAGGATTTTGGTTTTGCCAAGAATTTCTTTTCATCCTAATTCCTTTCCTAAAGCACCTGTGTGAAGAATGCATCCCTGAATATTGTGTATTAGTGGCAAAATTGCAGCTCTTTTCTCACCATGCATTCTGCCTTTAGGCAGACTCAGCTTTTTTCCAGCTTTTGTCCTGATTTGAGTCAAATTCTGGAATTGTTTCATACTTGCCTTGCTTGTTGTTTTTGTTTGTTTTTTTATGTTAGGTCACTGCTTGTGTTGATCAATCCTGCTGTGTTTTGCAGTACAGAAATAACAGGTAAAGCAAAATGTGTCAGGGAAGGGTGTACAGTCTAATTTGCACTTAGTCATTATTTGTGATATTTAGATATTGATAGGAAAATGTTTAAGGTTTTAATTGTGTTAAACCCCAGAAGTACTGGAATAATTATCATAAACATTTCTACAGAGTGGCTTTGACAGACTGAGACAGAGAGGTAGTAGTAGGAGTTACATTTAGTATTTTTAAATATTCACAAGTGTCCAAACCAGAACAAACGATGGGTTTTTTCCTTTAAAAACAAAAAAGTGTGTTAGCATGTATGTATGTCTACACACTCAACATAGTTCTTAAAGAGATGGACTTAAAAGGAAAACACAATTAAAAAGGAGGTCACATGGTGATATATCCAGATGCAAACAATGTTTAGTTATGATACGTTTTCTTGTCACTTACCTTGAAGTGCTATTTGTGTAGAGGAACTCATGTTCTTGCTTCAGAAAAAGACTTTTTTCTTTGAATTTTACACATCTCCATGGGCATATTTAAGCCTTTGTGGTGGTGATATATTATCTCTTAGGGTATTAGGGGAAAGGTTGCCAAAGGAAAATATTCCTGAGAATAGCAGAGAGAAAAGATATATACTGTTTCAAGTAATATTTCCAACAGGAGAGTGCTCAGTGGCAAGTTAGAGTTGACCTCACGTGCCAGGAGATTTCCTGCTCTCATCCACTTTGAAGTGTTGACAAATTGTTGGGCAGATGCTTCTCCTTACTGGCACGTGAAGTACAATTACCCAAGGTCAAGATCTGGTTCACGATACAAGTGGTGGCAAGAAGATAAAGCAGAATGTAATACTCCTGCTGAAAACATGAGATGTCAAAGATGCTTCTACTTCTGAAGATATTGCAGCTACTTTGGAAAATTTAGACCTTGGCCTAAGGGGTTTTCACTGCTACTCTCACGTGGCTCCATGAGGGCTGCATGTAGCAAGAGATAAAGGAGCAGAAAAATCTACATAGATACAGAGTGGGGTGAAAATTAATTCATCTTTACCCACTGGTGGTTTGCACGGTGCTGGCTGATCACTCCTAACCTTTGTCTTAACCCCTGTCATGTTTTCTGAAAAGCAAATGGAAGGCTTTATAGGAAAACATAAGGAAATTAAATGATAGGATTGTCTTTTATTGAGAAGGGCAAAATACTGCCACACTTGGAGACGTGAAAAATGCTTTACTGCAGGATGTGTCTTTTTTTATAAAAAAGTTTTTAAAAGGCTGTTGTTGCTGCACAGCTGTTATGTGACTGTAAACTTAGGGAGGACTGTCCAGGAGACCACTTTTTGTGTTGTGCTCCATGTAGATGATCCCAGACCCTTTATTTTTTTTTGCCTTTATTCTCTGTCTCCCCACTGAGACAGGGATGTCCAGCCAAAATGCCTCAGGTGTTCTCACACGCAGCAGGATTCCCTGGGAAAAAGTGTCTCTGAGGTAGCTAGGAGCCAATCTGTCTGTTTTTCCACTAAATGGATAAACTTCCAAAAGCTCAGAAGCAGCTGAAATTCGGTTATAAAAGGGAACAAATTAAGGAAACTAAATTGTAAGGGTCACTACCAGTTCTTGCCTCAAAGTAAGAAAGGCTCGTCTGCAACTCAGACGCAATTAGTTGTCGTGGCTGAAGTTGCAAGAGGCAGTGGAGATAATCTTAATGTAATTATAAGATTTTGAGAACAAGATTGAACATTGCTCCTGTGATTTTATTTATACTATATCCTAGAAGAGAAGGCAGCGAGGGTAAGTTCTTAAATAGCCTGATCATAACTGGGCAGTCATACATAGCACATCTCATCCGTGGGAAAAGGTCAGCTGTGACAACTGTGTATATTTTTTTTTTTCTGTAGCTATAAAGAGAATGGTAAATCTTGTGATTGGAAAGACTTTCTTTCATTGATGAACCTCTTGGAAGAAATCTTTGTGTTTTTATTTGCTTAGGGTGAATTTGGGGTGAATAAATGTGGCTCTAAGACATCAGAAAACCCCGTTAGTCCTAAGACATGAGCTTTATGAACAAGATTAATAGAAAATGTCCATTTATTTGTGTTGCATCGTTGCCAGGGTTTCAGATGTATTGAAATGGAAATGATAGGCACTGTATAAACATCTAGGAGAGTGACAGATATCTAGCTTTTTTTATTCTCACTCTTTTTGCAGAAAAGTATATTATATCAGGCTCTGCTCTGAGGGAGAGATGATGTTCTTTTATGAATTCTTGATTCCTGTACCTATATGTGTGGTATAAGAAGGTTAAACCTTATGGGAAATTTGTTTCCCAAACCATAGAGAAGCAGGCTTGCAGTAATCTGCTACATTTAAATTTTTCTCATTGTTGAAGTGTGTTATTTTGAGATATTAATACCATTCAGTTGCTCTATAAAATGCAATACCTTGTTACCTTTTTGTATGCTGCTGTTATGTTGTGTAATAGCTTCAGTGACGCTGACTGAATTAGTCAACAGTGATGAACCAGAAATATCTAAGAAACTGAAATCCACCTTTTTGGCTGGGGCTGCTTCTGCCATGATGACCAGGATGCCCAGTGATCTTTTCCTGCTGTTTTCCCGTGTTCCTCTGTCTGCTCGTTATCCAAACAGATTGTCACAACTTCAAAGAAGATGTGAGGAAGAAATGTTTCACAATGAGGGTGGTGACTGGCCCAGGTTGCCCAGAGAGGTGGTAGATGCCCCATCCCTGGAAATATTCAAAGTCAGGCTGGACGGGGCTCTGAGCAACCTGATCTAGTTGAAGATGTCCCTGCTCACAGCAGGACCTTTAAAGGTCCCTTCCAACCCAAACTATTCAATGTTTCTATGACTTTGCACTTGAATTTCTGAGCAACGATGGTGTTCTTATTTTGTGTCCACGCAGTGCAGAGAACCCCCTGTGAGTGGGACTTGTGGGCCCTTCAGGCCTGCAAGTACAGATTAATTATCATAATTACGATGGATGGGCAGTGTGGTGACGTGATCTCTTGCTTTTGAATGATTCTACAGGCTATTGAGTGTTAATTTCTGGCAATATCGAGTGACTTCTCATTGCTTATCAAAATGGAGGATCTCTGCCTCTAGGACAGATGTAGCATCTTCTTGCTTTGCCATTTGAGAGAACATTCATGCCAAGCAGTTGGCAAATGCTGCCGACCCATGTCAGTCTTCATCATAGTTTGTTACTGGCGTTGACTTTTACTAGAATGCTCTTTCCAAAGGTTTTAGTATAGTTAACCCCCAGCGTGTGGAATGAATCCACCAAATGTATTAGATAAAATAATGATAGTGTTTCATTAACCCGATGGATTTCATCCCATGGGCATTACAAAGCAGTTTCAGGCGTTTGGGGGAGCTGTTTAAGCAGTGCTGTATTATTAAGTGTTTGCAGAATTGAATCCCATACACAGTCTTTACTGTGAAATAGTGGGCAGTATCTGCTGCCTGCTGTGAGCAGGAAGACATTTTTCTGGAAGTGTTTGGGGAAGAAGCGGCTAACGTAGCACATTTTGGCTTCTCCATGAGGTAGGACTCCCTTCAGAGGTGAAAGTTTTTACCCTACGCAGACCTTTAGACACTTGACCTGAATATTGTCATTTACTGGGATTTAAAGGAGAGCAAAATGTAGCAAACAGGAGGCTTTCTCAGTCTTTTCCTGAAAGAGTTCAGCTGAAGAAGATTGCATTTCATGGCTTTTTGGTTTAGTGTATTATTGGGGGGTGCCCAATGAAGCCAGTTTTATTACTGGCAGTGTCTTATCTGGTTAATCTGATGCTGCAACCTGGCTTGATCTGCTTTAAGTAAATACTCCTTTGGAATTGCTGCTCACCCACGTAGCAGTAATAAGGATTATGTAATAACTGACTTTTGATGGCTCTTTCCAGCTTGAGCTAGATTTACCCGTGGAACTAGTCTGTCATTGTAAATGTGCAAGTACCACACTGCTTTTTTCCTTTTCTCTATTAATTATTAAAATGCAAGTGTAGAAGAAACTTTACTTGAGCATGGCTTGTGAGGTGGCATTTCAAGAGAACAGCAGAAAGATGATGTAATTATTTTTTTTTTCTACTTTTAAAATAGATAGAAACATTACATTTCCCAATACATGCAGTGACCCTGGAGGAGGTTTAGCACAACCCGTGCAAAGTAAGATCATCTAAAAAATTTGAGTTATTTCTCATCTAAAAAAAGCAAGAGGAAATAGAAGAAGCAGCCAAGTTGTGCCTGGGATGAATTTGCCTGCGTGTTCCTTTTTTTGCTTTCTGACATGTTCCGTGGTAACTTTAATCAACTTGCCAGTTTATTCAGTTCAACACTTTCTGGTTCTTGCATAACAACGGATCCTTTTGTCACAGGAGTTAAGTTTGCATTTCAAAGCTGAGAGGGTGAGATGACTTAGAAGTGATTTGCTGGCATGTTGTGAGGGAAGGACTTGTGTTTTGTATCTTGGTGTCCATGCAGGCTTAGTTGAATCTGGAGGTATTCAGTCATGCCTTATTCATGAGTAAGAGGAGTGAAGTTTTAAGAAGGCAGTTGTGTACATGAATGAAAGGACAGTGTAAAGTAAGATACAGGTTCTGCCTTTTAAATCATAGCAAGGTTACTGGGAAATGAACAGAGCTGCCTACAGGCATTGTGAGTGTCCAGCCAGTATAGAGTCCTGCTAAGACAGCACTGCAGGACAGAAAGAGACTAAAAGGAGGTCATTCCATTTGGACTTGAATTCACTAAGCTGCACAGCTCTGGCACTGCTTCACGGCTGCCGAGGGTAGTTCAGAAGACCCACAGGGGCTGTAAAAGCCCTTGCGAGCAAAACCAGCATTTTCGCAATGAAAATGTGCCAGCACTGTTATGCTTGCAGTGTATTTTTTTTGTAATAGTCAGCTAAATAAATGTCGTGTGTTTGGATGCAGGTTGTTGTGTGTTTCCTTGTTTTTAAAATTTTAATTGCTCAAAAAAAAATTTAGGGTAAAATCCTTGTTCCTTTGAAGCGAATAAAATTCTGTTTGATTTCACTGAGGTGGAAATCTGTTCTTCACACTTAAGATGGTTTCAAAGCCATGCTACTGAATCTTTTTTTATATAATGTATTCTACTGCATATGCTTATTTTTAATGAACATTTCCTGATTTTAGTGCTGTGCTATTCTTTTAAGTTATCCAAAATTGCACACTGTATTGCAACAAATAACTTGCCTTACGGAAAGGCTTTGGGTATGAACTTGTAGCTGATAACAAGTTGCTTTCTCTTCTGAGTGGAAATTTCTTAGGAGGTTTGGGAGGCAAAACCAGGGCTTGGGAGGCTATGGTTGTATTTTCTTTTCCATTCCCTGAAGAGTGTGTGGGATATAGTTGCATTCCCTACAGTAGCTGCTGCTGGAGAAGTCTGTCATTGCCCAGCTGAGACGTTGACCTTGTCCCACCCATTGGAGGGCACTTCCCATGAGGTTTAGGCTCCCAAGGGTGTGAAAAATGCTGTGATCTCAGTGCTGCACGTAGCGATACTTGACATTTAAAAACCTGCTCTTTGATTACGATTAAAAAAAATAGCCAGGATGCCAGCGTGGGGTGGTCCTCACCAGGGAAGCCGTCGAGATTTCTTGGAGAGCTTCTGTAAGAGGCTGCACCCAGCCCAGTGGAGCTGCCTTCTTGCTGTGCTCTGGAAAGCATGAATACTTTGACCTTAATACTAAGGCGAAGTGGTGGGGACAAGCCTTTGTTTAAACAGTGCTAAAATGATCACGGGAATGATGAAGAGCCTCAAAGAAATATTGGCCCTCTACCATAATTTATATTTTCAGATGCTAAAACTAGTTGTTGAGCAAATGCAAGGTATCTATTTTAAGCTACTGCATGTCAATATCTGACTACAGATGGCTCCATGAATCATAGTTGGAAGAAGGAAAATGTTAGACACTAAGATATTGTTGCTAAGAGATTTTTGTACACAGTATGCTAACATGTGCTGGCAAATTTGGGAACAGTAGCAGCAGTGTGCTTTGAGAGAAAAAAAAAATCAGTGGCGAAGAAACTGTCTTCAAAGGACTATTTAAAGGATAGTAACATTATTATGCTTTGTTGTATCAAGGACTGGTGAAGATGAAATTGTCTTTCAAGCAGATAACATACAGAAAACAGCCAAAAGGTAAAGCTCATCTCTAGCCAATGAAATAGAGAGTGGAGACTAGAAAGACAAAAACTGAAAATCTATACTTGGGGTTGAAATTCAGTAAGTGTCAAGAAGATTAAAGGTGGTAGCTGCTGATACTTTGCCATCTACTGGACATCAGATATATTAATATACAAAGTTCCTTTCAAAATGCATACTATTCAGCTTGTATTACAAGATATGATTAATATTGGTAAGAATTATTTTCTGTCCAGGAAACAAGCATGTGTAAAAATGCTGAGTATGATTTTTTTGCTTATATTCTTTCATAACATTACTATAGAGTAATTCAGGAAAATTAAGTTTTACTGCTTTTATCTATTCTATTTATATCTTATTAATCTTATTTCAGTGACTTGTACTGAAACTCGCAAATGTTATACCTGAAATTCAGCTTCAAATTCACAGAATTAATTGTATAAATTATTTTTATTTTAGCAAATAAAACCTTTCATTTCTCAACTTCAAAGCTTACTACTTTTAAATACAGTTTTGGAGTGGAAATGTAAATGTGTGTCTCCATAACATAAACATATGTATTTTTTTGAGGTCGTGTTTCATGTTGTCCGTACTGTATGTTCTCAAGAGCTCTGTTAGAAAAAAAGAATTAGTGATATTAACAGTTTAATAATTGAGCATTTGGTTTTATTTCATAATGAGGTGATCCAAGAAGCTTCTGCTCGTTTTATTTTACAGTATTGTAGCCTCGAGGTCCAGAGTTCAACTGTAATTAATGCAGCTACAAAATGTGGGATGATACTTTGCCCTTTGATTGTGGACAGTAAAATACAGAATTCATGATTATTCAGCATTTCTGTTTTAGATTTTGTAGTTACTATAACTGCATAGGGTTTGATTCAGAAAAAATCACCCATTTTGTTGTATTTATTGAATTCTTGATGTCTTCTCTAATTGAAAATACCTAAAGTATACAGTGTGATATGAGCTCAGAACAATGCTTGCCAAGTTGCCCAATTTGCTAAGGTATTACAAAAGAATGCATTTCCAAAGGGAACTGAGCTCTAGATATGTTGTTATATTTATTTAATAAATATACCTTCATGTAAAAGCTCTCTGGAATTGCATAAGAAACCCGTAGTGTTTGATCAGTACATTTTTCTCCCACACCTATGGAAAAGAAATGTGGAACACAGATTGCTTCTTGCTTTTCCAAACCAAGCTCCATCTGTACCACTGAAGAGAGTTTGAGAATCTACATGCTGCTCATACATGAGAGCAACGGATGCATATCAAGTTGAGATTTTTTTTTTGGGGCAGTCTGCAGAGTGTGCTGCATGATTTTGTGTCACTGTTTGTCAGGGATGGAACCTTATGGTGCTGGGTGCTTCACGGGCATGCACAGGCATACAGGAGAGCAGGGTCTTTGCACTCAGTGTCATCAATTTAACTTCCCATCGTGACCAACTTCAAACGTGGCTTTAGACTCCAAAAAGCCTTCACCTCTTTGTTTGATTAGGGAGAGCTTTTCTTTCCAGGGGACACGATAGAAATATGTTGAAGTTGAGCTTTGTTGCCTTTTCCTTGCCCCACAGTGAGCCCCATTAGATTTTAGTATCAAATTATAGAGGTGCCTGTCTCCAAAGGTTGTGATTATAATGGAATGGTTTAGAGATTGGATTATCATGTCTTGTTATTGCAGCTATTGGGTGAATTGTTGATACATTTTTGTCTGGAAACTTATGTTTGTTAAAAATGATAACACTCTTAGATTTTTAATGTTAAGAAAACACATCTTAATTAAGACACATAGAAGAGCTTTTCTGGTGGCCGTCTCATTAAGGAAATGATCCCAACCATTCCTTCTAAATTAACTTGTGTTAATTTCTCACAAGTCGCTGCTGGTTTTGAATCCTATTGCGTAACAGCCGTGACTGCCTAAATGCTGTTTCTTGTTAAAGTAGTGTAGTCCTCAGTGGTACAGTAACTAATTTATGATTTTCTAAATCTGTGATTTAAGCAGAAGGCAGTTTCTGGAGAGTCATTTGGTTGCAGTTGCATTCACAGGGTTGTACCGTCTCTTCCTTCTAGTTCCACCTGAAGGTGGGAACGCGTAGGGTAGATGTACCTCAGAATACCTCGCATGTCCATCTGCATTTCTGCTGCTTGGCTGAGACTGAAAAAGTCGAGAGGGAAGTCATGGTTTGTCCTAGGACAGAGCTATCCTTTAGAATGTCTGGTGCCATACCTGAACTCATTGCAATTTCAAGCGTTCTTGAAAGACCATAATACAGTGAGTGTTGCTGGGTAGCAGAGACAATGCGAGGGTGAAACAACAGCCCTGAAGGGAAGAGTCATGAAATGTGAAATTGTCTGGGAAGAGAAAGGGGAGGAAGAGCAAGCAGGGGGTGCTGATTGTTTTATCGGGAGCTGCTTATTGTGAATTGCAGCTCCAACTGCAGCCCAAACAGCTTCCCCCGCCCTCCCTTTCGGCAGAGCAGCTGGAAGCTTTTTGTCTCGCCTGGTCTAAAATCGAAGCATGTGCAGAAGGAAGTGCAGCAGCCTTGATTCAGGGTGAAACATGAACTGAGGGATGCTCTCCTCACTCCTGTGTAGAGAGTTTCTCAAAGTTCATTGGCTGGGTTCAAGAGGGGACAACTTCAATTTCTGTCTTTTTTGTATTGCTTCTTATTGGGTAAAACAGTTTGTTCCAAAGAGTGAGAATGTCATTTAGTTTTGGTTCTTGCCTTTCAGGGACTAACTTATAATACTCTAAAATCTTATTTGCTAGCAGGCTGCAAAGATCTTGCTCTAATTTAATATAAACTCTACCTGTGATACATTTCAAGAGTGGCAAAAAATCGATTGTGAAAGGTTAGTGACAGGTAAAGTGCAGCTGTAGTTTCCAGTTTCCCGTAAGGAAGAAAACGCTGCGTTAATTACAAGCAAAAAAATCTAAATACTTGAATGTTAGTGTCTGATATATTGAGAACTGCATTTATGAGGCTGAACAGAGAGACTTTGGTGAGTCAGTGCTGCCACTTATGTCTGATCCAGAGTCTGAAAGTATTATGAAACTCTGTCGCTCTGAAACCTGTACCTGGACATCTGTCAGTTTTTGCTGTTTACACAAAGAATTCTTATTTGCTGTTATTGAAACTAAATTTCTTTGGGGAACAAGATTCAGGAGAGCAGAACTAACCAGATGTGTCAAATGTTTAATTTCTGAATTGACTTCTGAAAGCCAACTTAAAACCTGCCTGTGTCCAGAGGGAATGTTTCTGACTGTAAATATCAGAAAACCAGAGGAGAGTAATGTTATGCCAGGAGAAAGAAATACCCTTCTGAAGGTGCCTCACCTGTTACGAGGGTCACCCCTCATCTAGTGCTGGAAGCTGGACTGGCAATCAGGGGGTCACCCAGTCTCCTGCCTGCTGCCCTCCAGTCACAGCCACTTCATTCATTCAAGTTTCTACTTCCCTGCGCTGTCACGTAGTTACCATCCCTAGCAACGAGCCAAGTGTCAATTAAACTCCCTCCCTTCCTCACTAAATTGGTGGCAGTGCCTGGCGTGGCACACAGTAAGGCACTGTGACCAGTTGCACCGTTTGAAAGGCACATGTGTCTGGGAGACAGTCAGTGAGACCACGGGGTGACTGTAACAAGTTTTGCTTCCGCCGTGGCAGAGCCACTGTCTGTACAAACACAGAGCTGCTGGTCACCCTCTGTGTGATGTCCCCTGACAGTGACAACCTGCTCTCATCTCTGCTGCCTTGCCCAGGGAGTCGTTAAACCCATGGCTTGGTGGTTCCAGCCTGAGTGTGTCTCAGCTGTGACCTCTTCCAGTGACTCCATTAACTTTTTGTGACGATGACATTATGAACACAGAGTATTGTGGAAATAGGAGGTGATGCTGCCAGCCTAGCTGCATGGGTGCACCCACCTGTCTTTTGGTTTTGTATTAATTGCCTCCTCCTAGGATACATCTTCCTGCTTAGCTTTACTTTCTGCTCACTTTCCTGCTGGAAGCATATGTATTTATTCAGTCCAGTCAGGTATGTTGTCAAATATAATTTGACAACAGTTATATGCCCTTGTTAGCATCCTTAGTGGGGTCAGGTAAACGTGGAGGGGAGGGAGCTGATAAATGATTCACTTTGGTTACTATCATTAACATAAAATTGCCTCTCATGGTGATTAAAAAAAATACATATATGGCAGAGATCCCAACCAAATGTCAGTGCAGCAGATAAAGATCCAGGTTTGGATCTGAAAGCCCTGTACTTGAACTACTTCATCATGCTTTTCAGCTGGACTTGGATTGACACCGTGCTGTGACGCCGCAGGTGCAGGCTTTGATTCTGGAGCTGATGCAAAGTAAATACAGCCTTTAAAAGTAGGGCAAAAAAAAGGGCAGGTTTTAGTGGAAATTGTAGGTGAGCAATTTATTTTTTTTCTTTTTTAGAAGATGCATAAACAGGTTTTATCAGGTTTGCAGAATAATGTGCCTGAAGGACAGGCCAGGTTTCGATGTAAGACAAGCGTCTTGTCTGTGGCAAAAGGACATTTGCTGCAGGAATGAAAGAACCTGAATTCTGGTAAGACTGCTGTACATGCAGTTTTTAAAAAGCTACAAATCTTGAAACTTCAGCATAACAGGGTGTGTAGATAATCTCTAGCTGTAGAGTGCTACCTCCAGCTTTTCCTGGTAATATCTCATGTCTGTAAACATGCATGTGATGCCTTCGGATGACTGGAATCCAGTTCCTACTGGAATTGGAAAAAACCAAAACCTTTCACTGTAGTTTTGCTGGCTGTGCTGCATTTTCACTGCTGAGAAGAGATGTCTCGTGGTTGAAATAAAAACCCCAAACCAAACCTTCTTTCCTGCCATAACCTCTCAATTAGAAATCTACAGGAAGTCCTGAAAAGCAAAATATGGCTATTTTAAAACATGTGAATTATGAAGCGTATTTTCTGTGAAGATACTACATTAGTATTTTTTTCTTTCTAAAGTACAAAGAAATATAGTACAAATACAGTTTTCATCTTAATGTATGAGAGTCTTGATGCCACCTTAATTTAGAATCATAGAATCGTCAAGGTTGGAAAAGACCTTCAAGATCATCAAGTCCAACCATCCATCCTGCAACCCCTCAACCACCTTATGAAACACCATGTCTACCCGTTTTTTTAGTATCTCCAGGCATGGTGCCTCCACCACCGCCCTGGGCAGCCTGTTCCAAGGCCTCACCACTCTTTCTGTGTAGAAATTTTTTCTAATATCCAGTCTGAACCTCCTCTGGGGCAGCTTGACCCCATGTCCTCTTGTCCTATCGCTGGTCACCAGGGAGAAGAGGCCAACACACATCTCACTACGACCTCCTCTCAGGCAGTTGTAGAGAGCAATGAGGTCTCCCCTCAGCCTCCTCTTCTCCAGATTTGGTTCAAGCCCTCAATCTTGTGAAGAGCACTCACTTGCCCTCGTGCATTCGCACTTACAGTTTTATTTGAGCACACCAGAACTTTGGTTCAAACTCCATTTTGATGGCAAAGAGGCAGTGGTTGCTGTGCTTTTTGGTTTGCAACTGTAAAAATTGAATGAGTTTCATTTTCAGATTTTGCTCTGACTTCGCTCTCTCCCACACTCTTTACCCGTCAAATTCAAGTGAAGTAAATTGATATTATGCCAAGAAATATTTGTACTTTTTAACTTTTTTCTTGCTTTCTTTAGATCTTGACATATTTTCCCTTCATTTTTGCAGCTAGAATTTTACATACTGTCTTTAGCAAATTGAAGTAAATGAAATTGAGGGAAATGATACCTTGAGCTTGAGGAATCTTGTGCTTGATTCAGAAGCACAGGAACAATTCTCTGTCAAGCTGTCTCTTAGCTATCTGTCAATATTTTTTTTTTTTTCAAGTAATGAAATGTGCTAATCACTTGAACAGCATGTTTATACTTGAGTTTTAAAATCTTCTCTGTATTAAAAATCATTTGAGTGACATGGTGGCTGTCTAGCAAGCTGCCTGTCGCTGGTGAATTCCCTGCTTGAATTTTACATGCTAATTAGGGGTAATATTGAAGACAGATATTGTTGCTTGCTTATAATGCAGAGAAAACCCCTGATCTACACAAATGTTGCTTTTATAAACCAGAACCAAGCCAGGCTGCAGAATGTGAAGTTGAAGAGACAGCATTTGTACAGCTCTGCTGTTCCTTTCACGGTGCTGTTTGCCAGGGAGAATCATTTTAGAAGCTGTACAGGGGAGGCTGGGGCCAGATTCTGATACCTTATCTGTGTTGAGAAGCACTTCATTTCAGGAGTAGCTCCTGGAGTAAAGGTGCTCTTAGGAATGGTTAAAACAGCAATTTTCAGATGGATAATTGCCTATGTTGGCAATGAGGTGACAGTGCACCGATCTTCCTCTGTCTCTGACCTCCCTGATCTTTGCAGTTATTATGGCATGCAGAAGTCTTATCACATGTCTGAGAAGAAACACTCTTTATTTTTCCAACTGCAGCCTAAAAGCAGCAGTGGGATTGAGCTGAACCAGTGTTATTGATTCATACTAATGCATTTTGCTCCCAAGAATCCATCAACGTTTGATATAACACAACTGAGAAGTGCCCAAAGCAAAGCATTTCCTTACTGCTAGTACTGTAATGAGAAAATAATCACAAGATTATTGTAAGTGTGGTGATATTATATGATAATGATGTTAAATAATTATGTTAATTATTTCAATGACAAAAATGATGCTGCACATGCCATTCTGATGGTTGCCTACTGAGGATTATTTAAAAACACAGGTTGAGTAGAACTGTTAGGTGCCACACAGATGTGGAACAGAATTTCTGCCATGAAATAGATACACTTGAAATAAAAAGAAAATGTAATTACTGTATTTAGCCTCTATGTTGGATAGAAATTTTTAATGAAACAAGAAACAATTTGTGAAGAAAAAAAGACAGAACTTGAAAATCATTAAAAAAATAAATTGGGGAAAAACCTGCATTCAGGGCATAAACATGATAAGTGTTTGCTTCAGTTGTTTGCTTTAAACTTTGATAATCTAAAAAAAGTTATTCTGATATGGCATTATACTTAAAATGTAGTAATTTCCTTAAAGTCTTGCTTATACTTTACTAGCCAGCAGACTTTACAACCTAAACAAAATCAGTCTCTTCAGAGCAATTACTACTTGCTTAGGAGCAAAAGATAAATGGGAGATTACTTGGCTGTGTTTGAAACCATTTGTTTAAATCTGGGTCCTTCTGCAAGGACCTCCAGGGCTGCATACAGAAAGGATTAATGAGTGATGGGGTGAAGTGTAAGGACCAGCACAATGGGAGTCTTGGGTCTACAGAAAGGCCTTAAAACGAAGTCACCAGGAGGACTGTGGAGGGGAGAAGAGTGTGATAATTTGCCTTTCAACAATTCCATCTAGTTTTATTCAGGGGTATCACAGTGGGTTCTTTTTTTTCCAAGGCAGTGCACCCATGCCTGTAGCAAACAGTCTTCCTAGTGCTGTGTTGCAATGTGACTTCCCCCAGGAGGATACATGGGGAGTCCACTCCAAGCCCTTCATGACCTGTATTAATGAGACACTGGCCCAGGTTGCCCAGAGAAGCTGTGGCTGCCCCATCCCTGGAAGTGTTGAAGGGCAGGTTGGATGGGGCTTGGAGCAGCCTGGTCTAGTGGGAGGTGTCCCAGCCCATGGCAGGGGGTTGGAACTAGATGATGTTCAAGGTCCCTTCCAACCCAAACCATTCCATGATTATGGCAGAAGGAAGTCTTGTGTAAATAATCCATGCTGCATGGAAAGTGCAGAAAAGGTGCTTGATTATTAATTGAAATTGATGTTAAGGACATGACTTGTGATTTATGTCTGCTCTGAGTCTACCATTTAGAGCAGATTTAGAACCTTTTAAATGCATAATACTCAAGTTTTTCTGTCTGTAGGTTGTTGCTTGTGTGTAAAGTCTTAATTTTTGAGGATTTGCACGTTAGTCTGTTTTGTTTGCTAGTAAATAAAATTCTCCACTCTCTTTGCTGTGGTGACTGCAGAAATAAGGTCTTGTGCTTGTTACATGGAGATAAATTGCTCCCATTAACTGTGCTTCATACACCTCCCTAAGACCATTTCAGTGCTTCAGTCTTTCTTGGCATTGTTCTTCACCCCTGGGATCTGTGGAGTGATCAAATCAGCAGACAATCTTTCTTGGTCCTCATCTCAGAAATCTCCCTGAGTTTTTAAACAATTCTCTTGACTGACAGTAGCCCTATTTTTAGGGGAGTCCTTAAATAATAATATTTTCTCTTTTTTAAAAGTTGTTTTGGCCCACACCCTGAGTATGCAGAAGCTTCTATGAGAAAGGTGAGCCCAGCTAATCCCTTTAACCAGCATCAGGAAACCCACCGTGCCATTAAGGGAACAGAATCTGTCATTGTTGTCATCTGCAATTGCTGAGTATTCAGGGCAACAATAGTAGAAGAAGAAAAAGGGAGGAGACAGCAATGGCACTTCCCTCATCTCCTCAGTTGGAGATGTTCCTCATTATAAGTGCACTTAGATGAGAATTTGGAATATATAGTTACACATCTGTGTTTGACAACCAGGGAAGAAATGAAAAGGAAAATGATTATTTCAGAATTATATTTATTAAAACACTTGAAATTCTATACAAACACATAAACTTTTCCAGTTCCTATCTTTTCAGTCTTTTTTTGGTGTTTTTCTGGTACGTGAATATTTGTAGTTCTTGGTGCTTCTTCCCAGGTTATCCCTTATAGCTCCTGTTTCCATTGTTCAGGTAAGTATTGAGCCAGGAGCAATTAAAAGGAAAGAATCTCTTCACTGTCTCTCCCCGAGCCTGCTCCTGTAGCATTCTCCACACATCTGCATAGCTCCCAGAGCTTTGGGAATGATGTGTTTAATGTTCACTGCTGGTTTTGACTGTCGCACCATGAAAAGCCCCAGCTCTTCTAGTGGCCTCCTGAGACATCCAGGATCACATCGTTCTCAGGAAATGGGGAACTGGGGGACTGGCAGTGCTGCTTGCAAACAGATTGAGACATCATTTCTCAACATTATTTCATTTATTGCGTGTGGTTGTCTCAGAAGAGAAGTAATAAACAGTTGCTCTGCTTTGTGAAATGAAAATAGATTTGTACGATGTTTTTCAGTAACTTAACGTGCATTTTTTCCCCCCTACTTAATAATTTTTAGCAATATATTAATTGTACCTATTTTACAATCCTTTAGGTGGCTATAATAGCGGGAAATTTTGAGCTCGCTGAATATATCAAGAATCACAGGGAAGCTGATATTGGTAAGCAAAATATTTACAGACATTGAAAATAAGTTACACGTGTTTAAACCAAGATTTGGCAAAAGATCTGGTTCTGTGTGAGATGTGACTACAGGGCTGATGACAGTGTCATTGCAGGGAGAGTTTAAAAGTGACTTTTCTTTAAAAAACGAAGATGGGGAAAAGCTGAAATGTTTTCAAAATATGCTCTGAGGATGGAAATTTGATAAGTAGTGCAAAAGAGTGGAAGATGCTTTATAAGTATAAATTAGACAGTTTGTAACAGGTTAAATATACATCCACATACCTGGAAGAGCCAAATTGGCTCTTGAAGGCAGTTTTAGCATCAGCCTAAATCAGTGCTCTAGTGGGAATAATTGGTCAGAAGAAGATAAAGACTCTTCTCTGCAATTAAATGAATATATGGCAGAAACTGCCTATCCTTATCCATAAAACCATCTCCTCTCACTGAGCTTGGTGTGTGGCACTGGATGAAGGGCAGTGACAGTCATTAAGGGCCCTTGACAAAAAACCTCAAGGCTTTTTAAAGACCTTTTTATAGAGAGAATTTTTCTCTTAAAATAAAAAACCAGCTCGGTAGAAGTGATTTCTAATCTAGTTTAATTAAAATGAATCAAAATGCTTTAATTCAAGTTAATTAAAGTTCCACAGGAATGTCCTGAAATTGAGTGGAAAAAGGCTCCTCCTTTTGAAGCAGGAGCCTGCACCGGTTTAACTCAGTGATGCAAATTTATAAGTTGATAGTATTTAATTTATGTGGAAAACTAGGCCAGCTTACATGAAAATTAGGACTCTGAAAGGACTTCTCTGGATTAAGGCCTCCTTTTGATTTCCCTTCCTTGTTGCTTATGATCTGCAGGAATAGAGGTAACAATTCTGTGGGGTAACGTGGATGCTCGTAGCAATGTGATACTTGGAGCACTTTGCAGTAGGCATTGAGAAAAGTGATTGGATAAAAATTTGGCATGAAAGTCATCCTTCTGCATAAGAGTTCAGAATGAATTTGGGTGTTTTTTACCAGAGGGAAGGGGGATAGTTCCTTTCCATGTAAGAAGTCTTTATTCTTCTCTATTTATAAAGAATCTGATGGACAAAGTGAGCTGTGAATGAACCAGTTATTCCTAATAGGGTGAGCGTCTTATTGTCGTTTAATTTGCATATGGCTAATGGTTTTATAGCTTTGTGAAAATGTTGAAATGAAAAGAAATGGTGGTTTAGGTTCAAGTGGCTGTTTAGATGCAAATGCTTCCTTCATTTCTGCCATGTTAGTTCTTGATATTTTAGCTTGTGTATAGAGTCAGTGTGGAACAAGTACTGCACACAGACCATACACAGTGTTATGTTTCTGTTTCTCTAAATGGATTTTATTGTCTTATAAACAGTTGTATATCATAAAAGAGAGAAAATCCTAGTAAAGGATTGACTTGCTAATGTTAATTCTGCAGAAACTTACACTATGAGTAAATATAAAGTAACACAGTACACTTAAAAATAGTAGCCTATAAACTGATCTGCATGAAACCACCTGGTCTTAATGTCACCATTTTTTGGACTGCACTACTTTTCCTTTCCCCTGAGCAGGGCAGGTACCAAATTATGTCAATGTGTGGGAGAAACTGGAATGTAATTATGAAGTAGATGGATGAGACTCAGTGTTAGCCTCATGGCTGAGGCTTTAAGCAGAACTTTTTCTTGTTGACTGTAAAAACTTTCTGTAGGATTTGGTGATTTCTTGAAAAAAACTTAGAAAATATCTTCTGTGGGAAGATTCTCCAAATTTTCCTGATGCCTTCACTTTTCCACTGAAAACCAGAGATATTGATGCTTTCATGATTCACTTGCATGTTTTGGAAGATGGTGGTGGATTATGCATAGGTATTTAAATGGGTGCATTTGTCTTACAGAAGAGGCAGTATGTTATGTTGTTTCCCCCCAGCTAATTTAATTTAGCTGGGCATTTGTCCCTTAACATTTATTACTAAAAAAAAAAAGTTAATTCATTAAAATATCTATTTCTGGAATGTCTCCCAGTTTTTTTACAAAATAAATAAATCAAAGAACAATATCCTGAGTAGAAAATCTGAGAGCTAGTGTGATGATGAACATGTGGAATAGTGTCAGCATTTCAGCTTCAACAAGTTGGCTTTTATTCATCTTACTTGTCTGGTTATCCACTATATTCGTGTAGTTTTGGATGTATTCCAACATGTATCATTTGAGTAATGTACCTTCTTGGAGCCCAGAGGCAATGGAGTGGAAAGGAATGGCAAAGAGCTTGTCAAGTATCCTCAAGAAGATAACCTGGACAGATCATGCTGTGAGGTCTCTTGAGAAACATTTCATCTTTCATCCCTGAGAGAGTGTATTTTTTGTTAGATATTGAAATTTGATATTGAATCAGTTTGTTCAGCCTTGTTATTATTTCAGGTTCATTTAATAATTGTAATTACTTCATATATTGTAACTAGTTTAATAAGTTACAACTGGGGAAAATTCTTTGGAATATGTGCAGCTTTGGGTGAGTCTCTTTTTTGTGGAGGCTTAAGCTGGTAGATGCTGAGCTGTTGAATCATTTAATAGAAAGGTTGTCAATGATAGTCATGATTATTCACAGTAGTGTTGATTGGAAGGAGGGGTTGGTGATGCATTGGGAAAAACTCCACACTGCTCTAGAATCATTGGAAAAAAACTCCCCAGTTCTTTGAAGGTTTCTGACCTAATCTTCTGACTGTTGGTGAGCTTCATCTGCAGTTGTCTTTTGCTATAGATACTTTTTAAATGCAAACCTAATACAGAGCTGAGTAATAGAAGTGGCAATAGTATTTTTTTCAAAAAGAACCTACCTACTCTCCTGGGTATGTCATCTTAAGGATGGGAAGATCTTAATTGGTGATAGTGATTGGAGGCTGGACCTAACTTAGTAGTTTCAAGGGCAGTTTTTTTAATCTGGTGACAGAAACAAGATTTTTACATTTCTTAAACTGAAGTATCTGCAATATGAAAATATTATTTGCTTGAAATCTCTAATGTTACCTGTAAACTACACTAGTGTCTGTGTCCATCTGTTTTGACGTGTGCTCATTAACATCATTCCTAGATAATTTTGTTGTCCCAAACTTCTGCAGTAGGAAGTCACTTGTACTTGCAATGCAGAAGGTATTATGTGGGTGGCTTCCAGTTTGTCAGTAGTCACAAAGCTGTTTGAAGGAATGGTGCCAGCACTGCCATGCCAAGGCTCTACCAGCAGCACCAAAATGTCTGATTCACCCTCCTGCGCCAGGCGGTGAATGAGCTTCTGGGCTCAGGGGCAGAGATCCCAGCTCAGCCTTTCCACAGGAGGAGAGTGTCACTGCCCAGGGTTAAAGGCATGAGGCTGCAGGGTGCTGGTAGCTGAAGCACTGCATCTCCATGCACTAGTCCAGGAGAACTCCCCATAAATAGATATGCTTAAGTGCTTGGTATCTCACTTAGTCTCCACTCCACCTTTGCCAATTGTATTTCGTTGCCATGTAGAGCAGAATACCATTTTAAGCCCTACATGAAGTCTGGATGGTTCAGTTTAGAAGGGGCTGAATTGGAATGTCTTCAAGGGAGGGTTCTTTTTCTTCCCCCTTTTTTGGATCTGTGCCAGGTTGTATTGCTGAGACTGCCCCTAAGGGTGAAGATGA
Organism: Hemiprocne comata; assembly: GCA_020745705.1. Lineage (NCBI taxonomy): Eukaryota > Metazoa > Chordata > Aves > Apodiformes > Apodidae > Hemiprocne > Hemiprocne comata. Next base: position 2,665,502 of record CM036590.1, read on the forward strand.
TGAAGCAGCAGCTCAGGTGGAAAGTTGACCAGGGTGTCCTCTGGCAGTAGAAAATTCCAATTTACAGCCAAACTACTAAACCTGTGGTCTGCAGATCAAAACCCATGGAGATTGTTCTTCCTTTATATTTAATTATAAAGCATGTATATTAGACAAATGTATTGAAATGATGAAAGACTAGGCATTATATAAAATAAGCTTCTTTGTAGTAATCATAAGACTTCACACTCTTCTGTTAAAAGAAGAAACCTGAAAATATCTATTATAGAGCCAAAACGCCAAAAATAATAACCCATGGAGTAATGTAGCATCTGACTGTAAGAAGGGATGTTCATCTAAGCTGTGGTGTCTGGGTATCTCACTCAGACCTTGCCAGATAAAGGCATCTACTCAGGGTCAGTGTGAGCATGCATGTTTAGCCAGAGAGAAAAAGTCTGTCTGTTTCCCTTTTACAGAAGCAAAATGGGTTAAAGTTTGTATCCAAGATAGGAGATGATGTAGGTGCCATTAGCAACCTGATTAATCCATGGAGTCCCTACCTAGTCATCTGAGAAAAAGAAAGAGGAGATTTTGCCAGTAAGGTTCTCAGCTACATAAAATTGAGCTACAGAGGCCATTCAGTTGGCTAAGCTGAGTGTGTTTGAAGACAGATAAAGTCATTTAGGGTTTTGAAACCTTCAGGAGGGGTCAGAGCTGGCAGAATTGCTCTGAGGAGCAGCACTTTGCTTGAAGAGTGTGTACCAAAGCGGGCCTACCTACCTACCTTTCTCCCTCCACGTTGTTTCTGCAGCCCCATTTCTCACACCCTCATTCTGGATGGGTGCAGCTCTCTGTCGCTTGGATAATTTCCCAGAGGAAGCTCCTAATGAAATGGGGGGCAATCATGGAAGGGAGAGACCTAGAAATCAAACCCTCTGACTGTTCTCATGACTCGAAGCTACAGTGTGTAAATGTTGAGGCAAGGTTGCACTTAACCCAGTTACATTCCTTGTTGCCTGTAAGCCCTTGTGTCTCCCAGAAAACTGGAGTTTCATAGAACCTGCTTCCACTGAGCCACAATTCCAGCATAAAAATCCGTTACTTATTCTGTCCTATTAAAAAAAAAACAACAACAAACACACACCTTGTCCTCAGAAAGTTCAAATCTGTGTGGGTTCTCTCACAAATAATACTCTCCCTTCTCCTATCAGCAAGTCGCTTCTTCTTCAACTTGCTCCTTTCCTCACCATCAACTTCCAATTCATCTTTCCCATCTCAGGTAATATACATTGTCTGGGTGACCAGTTTGTTGAAATGGTGGCATGAAAAGTATTTAGCGCAGGTAACAATTTTTTTTACTTTCAGAAACAAACATTTTTTGAGGAGAAAAGCCTTGCAGATGTTTCTTGGGGCTTGGTAGAAGACACCTTGCTGTTTTTAACAGAAGAAGTTCACATTAGTCTTATTTCAGACAGGGGTGATGCAGTTTTGCAGGAATAAATCATACAGAAAAGAGAGAGGATTCAGAGGAGAGGAAGAAAGGCTATCAGTAAAGGATTAAAAACAAGATCCATGTTTCACTGTGTTTATTTCTTTTAGGAGGTCCTAAATATCAGGGAATCCCTTTTGTTTTCTTGATAGATGTTCGAAAGGTGAATGAAAATTGCCAGATCATTTAAGAACTAATCCTATTTGAGACAAATTAAAATAATGGTTTTCATAAAGCAAGAAAACCTTTTACCATAAGGTACCTAGAAACTTGTTTGACAAGCACTAGGAAATAGTTAGTCTAGCTTCTCAGATTATTTCAGTTCACCATGCCCCCAAATTAGCTTTTTGAGGAATAACAACAACATTAATGCAGCTTATTCTAATTATCACTTATTTTGAAAGTCTTTGGAACCCAGAAGAATCTGGCAGTTCACTGATCATTGTTCCATCTTCTTTTCTGCTCTGAGGAAGGCATTACACATCCCCTTGATGTACAGCACAGCAGTTACAGATCGTTAAAAAATAATAATGTCCCTCTTTAAACTTGTTTTTTTTTTTTAAAAAAAAAAAACCCTAGCTACAGCACATTTATAATTTATCTAACTTTATGCATTTATTTATAACAAAGTAAGAAAAAGTAATGGATTAAAAGATGTGATGAATAGAAAAGTTAATCCCTGATTGTTTTCAGCCAGCCTGCAGCTGTCTGTGAGTAAATGAGCACAGCAGATTTAGGAAGCATTTGCTGTCCAGAGTTTAGTATGGCTTCTATAGGATGGAGGTACAAAACCAAATCATATATATAAGAATATTGAAGCTTTCATTAGCTACAGATATGCAGATATTAAGTATGTTACAAGCTGATAATCCTTTGACTGGGAAAACCTATTCTTACATCTCTCTTTTGCCTTGGTTCTTTGTGATGAGATGAATTTTCACATGGATTAAATGACATGGGTTGTTCTTCTTCAAGTGAACAAGGTTTGTTTTATATTGTGCATCTTGTCCTCCAGCAGCTCTGCACCTAGAAGCAGTAGGATTCTTTTGTTTTAGTTTTTGTTTGCTTTTTGCTTTAGCAAAATGAAACCCATTGAGCTGGTGTGTGAGTTTTTGGTAGTTGATTAGCAGACTAACTAATACTTGGATACTGTTGCTAGGCTTCAAGTCAGAGTTCCTGTATTCCTCTATAATTATGCAGAGATGTGTATGTGATGGTTTGTCTGTGCTTTCACATGGATTCTTTTTTTTTTTTTTTAATATTGAAAATCTGCTAATAGGTTAGACTTATCCTTTAAAATACTCCACACTGGACAACTGCTTTTAAATAAAACATTTTTCACGTATTACTAAAAGTAGTTATTTTTATTGCTTTTGTGACCATAAATATATTAAGAAACGTGGATTTTATTGTAGAATAAGCAGAACAGGTCTTTCAAAACACAAGGATATTAGTTGGTTTGTGGTAATATTGCTTTTCTAACCCATTTTCTTTAATTAGATCAGAGTGATTGAGGTCAGCAATCTTGTTTTTTCAGCTGCAAGTGTTTCTATTAAATACTAGCCAGCCCAATGAATATTCTGTTTGTTTACTTAGTTATTTTGGTTTGGGGAACCACTTAGTAATTTTGATTTTCATAAATCAAAAAATTAGGGGAAATATTTAGAAAGATAAAAGCAGAAAGCAGGAGAGGCAGCAAATCAAAAGACTTAAAAAATCTACAAAACTGTCAGCAGCATGCAGTGACTTGTTCTATTTTTATTGCATGTTACTTAATAGAAGCAAAAGGGACACAAATATATATTATAACCCTGTATATTTGCCATTTGTGTGTGAAAAACAGGAGCCTGTTTCATATGCCAGCAGGCATTTTAATCTGGAAAAAGGGTAGTATTAGTGTGATCAGAATGGCAAAGACCCTGAGATCTTCATTGTCCACATTTAAATGAATATTGTTTGGTAGATTGTCGTAATCCTCTGTTCCCTTCTGCAGTTTCTTTCAAACACCTCTGCTAAATTAATAATTTCTCATGTCCATAGGAAAAAACAACAACCCTTTAAGTTAATGACTTTGAAGCTGAGTTACAGCCAAAAGAATATTGAGTAGTGTGAAATAAATTTGTTGCCATTATTTATCTCTCTTTCTCCCAAGGGTTGCAAAGAATAGGATGTCATATGCTCAGTCTTTGCTATGTGTGAGCAAACAAATTGGAAAACTGGGAATTGTGATCTGTTAATGTATTTACATAAAGGAATGTAGGACAGAGCTTGAAAAACTTACAGCAGCTTTTGTTTTCCCTTTGATCACAAGTAATTTTTTTTTTTTTCTGTGTGTGTGTGTTAGCACAAAACTGTGTGGTAACTCATTTAATGTTCCAACTTTATTTTCAGGGGTTGATTATTCTTGTTGGCCTTTGAAGTTTGGTCTATTCTGTGCACGAGGTGTGGAACTGCACGTGGAGTAGTGCAGCTTCTGTAGTGCCTGGTTATTGCTTGTGATTTCTGAGGCTTACTCTGAATTTTGAGCAGGAAAATAAGGAGACAACTGGGGACATATGCAGCTGCTGGTACAAGTACTGTAAATTTTGGAATGATTTGGCCTGGGTTTGTAAACCAGTCTGTTGTGTGTCCTTGCCACCTGCCAGGTAGACCAGGATTGCCACAGCTACTCCTGCTAGAGTTTATTTTACAGACTGAACTCGAAGAACCTTGTAATTGAGCTGAAAATAAGCTACTGGAGGAAACCCAGGCCATCTCTGGTGCCCTTGAGCTAGATTTGGTCTTGGGCAAGAAGTCTGTGGTCTTGAGCAGTGGGTGCAGGTCACACAGGGCTCACTGGCTTATCTACATCTTCTTCCTAGAGATGTTTGAGATACGTGGGAGGGTGGCAGATGAAGGGGAAAAAGGAAGGGAGAGAATTGGTAGGTGTTTGGGTCTTGCCCTAGTCTCCACGCTCAGACTCTAATGGCTGAAAGTGTTTCCAGGGCCCTCAGATCCCTGTTCCCCCAAATCTAGCTCCTAGTCCACTAGCTCCTCATCAGGAGAAGAGCTGCTCACCTTCTGTGCTCTTTCTAGGCTGGGGACTGTTATATCCAGTGGTTGGGAACTGTGCTTTTTTTGGCAATGTTCCTATCCTCAGCGTGTTCTTTCATCAAGGGGCAGGGTCAAGTGACCTTTCCCAAGTCCTGAAAGGATAATCATGCCACAGGCATGGTCCTTTCACTGCTATTGGCTATTTTTGCTTTTGAATTTAATAGCTTTCACTGGCTTGACACCACTGCCTTAGTGTACAGGGGAGTAAAATCAGAGGCCGTGTACAGAACGAGTTCAAGTTGCTGAATTAAAAGAAGAAATACATAATAGAGCATAATCAGTAGGAAAAATGATTTGAGTATACCAGGGATATTACTCTGACTGGGATAAGAAAGGAATTTATTTTTTGTATATCAAGCAGATTATCAAATGAGTAAGATTATTTCCTGCTTTTCAAAAAGTAGTGTAATTGAGTGAATAGGGCTATCCTCAGAAATTCCTGAAAGGATAATGCCATTGAGCTAAACAGGCAGCTGGAGGGTCGTGCTATGAGCAGACAGCAAGGGAAGTGTCCCAGACCTCTCAAATGCTGACATTTTGAACTAGTATTTCAGCCCAACTGAACCGTAGAATAATGATTTTTGGTTTACTCCCTGTGAGTGAAATTCTCAGGGTTGTTCAGCTGGGTGGTTGGATCCTTTTAACCCCTGTAGCTTCCCCAGGAGTCACTGGAAATGGTCAGCAGATGACCCAGCCCTTGGGGGACCACTTTCTGGTTCAGTCTCCCAGGCAAGGTGCTGGTCCTGCAGCAGAGTGTTGTTGGGCAACACGAGCAGGTGCAAGTTAAGGAGTTGAATTAGGCTGAGGGGATGTAAAAAGAAAGTAGTAGTTTTAGTTTTATGTGGGATCTGAAAATCTGTTCAGTGATCTCCAGTTCCATTTTATAGGTCATAGATCATAAAACTGGAAGAGGTTTATGCAATCATGCCGTCTGACCTCCTCCACAGTGCAGATTACAGAATTTATATCAACTAATTCCTGCTTGGACTGGATTATAACTAGGAAAACCACTTCTTCTTGCTAAAGACCTACAATAATGCAAATGCGATTTGGAAAATTCTGTCTTGCAATCTGATGGTTTTGGATCCCTTTGTTAATTGTTCTTGAGGTGATTAGTCCTTCATCAGACACGTCTTGTTTCTAGAATCTGCTTGTCTGGCTGTAGCAGCTGGACCTGAGTATAGCTCAGTCTTCTCAGTCTTCTTTGTCTTCTAAACCTGCTCCTTTCTTAGCAGCAAGGAGCTGATCCAAGGTATTAGGAAAACCTCTTGAGGAGGAGATATAAAACTTCGAGTGGAAGTCTAAATTGAGCATAAGAAACTAAACTGAACCCTGGACTTTGTGGTTTTTATTTCTGTTGCTGTTTTATCAGTATTATCTTAAGCACCTTCCTGCTAGCTTTTCCCAAGGGTCATCTAAAATCTGTCTCCCTGTTCTCATGCCCTTTGGAAATATGTGATAATGGCACTTCAATCGTGATTTATGTCTCTGTGGAACAAAACAGGAGGGTTTGGCTGGCAATACCAAGGTGAGGATCTTAGAGGGGCCACACCTGGTATGATAAGGCAGACACAGGATCTGCAGCAGCCCAGCAGGGGATAGTACAGCAGAAAAATTGTTTGAAGTGTCTCACAGAGGACTCTAGTATTCCTGAAAAGTTAATGGATTTTCTTGAAAACGTTTTTCAACCGGAGCCTCAAGGGCTCTCGAAGATTGTGTCAAACCCTGGGAGGGATTTCAAACAGTGAAACAGTGAAGCCAGGTTAAAAATAGAGGTAGGACAAATGGAGAAATAAATGTGTGCAGAATCCTATGGCTTTTGGTTTCTCCCGTTTACAATGGTGAGAACACAGGAAAAAGAGGTGAAAGAACACAAAAGAAATGCTAGAGGTATAAAAAAAAGGCAAAATAGAGATTAATAAAAATAGCCAGGAATGCTTCCTGAAGAAAAATCCTGTGTTTCCCAAAACAAATACGGAGATGGACCAAAAAGCCCAAAACAAATGAAAAAGGGAAAGGAAAAAAAAAACCACAACAACCCAAACCTCTCATTATGTTTAATGTAGGTCCTCATGCTGAGCCCTTCATCACAAGCCTTTTTCTGCACCCAATAATTTCCTTTACATAATTAGGCTACCAGCAGCCTACAGGGTTAAGACTAATGGCACAAGGGTGGATTTGTAACTTCTGAATAGTTGGATTTTTATGTGCCAGTGCATATCTTAATCGTTGCATTATTGAAAATAATTTGTTCAATAGAACTCCCATTTGGGGGAAGGAACATCTCCCATGGACTAATTGGATTTGGATGAGGGTGGCCTTCCAAATATAGAAGCAACTTGGTTACATTGCCAGTCATATAAAACAGATGCTTGTATGAATAAAAAATCCTTTCTTATGAATATAAAACTAAGTACTTGGATGAGCTTCGTGATTGCAAGGATAATATTTTTATTTACCTTGATTCAAATAACCTTTTGAAGTTGTGCTTTTCAGTAATAGCAAATATCCTCCATTTGGAACAGATTTATTACACTTCAGTGACTCCCTTACTTGAAACTCCTCTTTCTATTATGCTAAGTTTATATTTATGTCATTTTTAACAGCTAAATGTGCTACTTTTCCTCCAAACTAGATTATTTATGAAAATTAAGTGTACATAATGTCTTCCATTCAAGACACGATGCTTTGCCAGTTCACCTTAAGAACTGAGGCATCACTGAAATAAATAGTTTTAATATCTTATGAATAATCTGATTTTCATAACAAGGTATTAATGTCAGATTTTTTGTTGAAAATAGATCTGGTAATATGCAGTCTCTTGAGAAGGAAATAGTGTCTTGGTTGAAGACCATTTGTTGTCAAATTAGAGATGAGGCTTGATAAAGGGCTGGGCTTTGAAGCATAGTGCTTTGTGATGAGTGTAATATTTCACACTGTATTTCACACTGTTCACAGCATTTCACACTGTTGCTGTTACTCCATTTATATCTCAATCTCCTGGGTTGTGTCTGAGCTGACAGTCTTTCCCTCAGAGTTGAGGATAAGCTCTGTATTTTTGTAGTCAAGGTTTGGTCACACTGTGGAAGGGTGTCTTCAGTGTAAACACTTCCCAAATATTTAAATCAGACCTTAGGATATTGGGCAAAATTCCCAGGAAGTCAACGGCCATTGAAAGGACTTGAACCTTTTGTGTCATTCCCTCTCTATTTTAATGAACTGGTGCTTGGAGATATTTACTTTAATCATTATTATTATTTTTATTGCTTCTTTTGTTGCATTGCCAGATGTCCACTTCATTGACAAAAAATGTTTTAGATGGTTTTTTTCTGTAGTTTGCAGTTCTACGGGCAGGTGAATCAGAAGGATGTCTTGTTTACTGGTTTCCACTCCAGCAGAGTGGCTATAATTGGGTGAAATCCACGCTGAATGAGAAGAACAAAAGCTTTATTGAATTGAAGAGGCAGGAAGATTTACAGAGTTAAGATTGTATTATTTGTATGTGTGTAGGAGTGTCTCTGGTTTTCTGTTAATTAAATATTTCTATTAACTCCAGTTGACTGAGACTTCAGTACCCCAGTAGAGAGACCATCTTCAAACTATCATCGTCGTTGTTTGGCTTTCAGAAATATGAAAACTATGAAAACAAAATGCCCAGATTTTATTCCTCCTTCTACAGTATTCTCTTACCAAAAAAACCCTGCCCAAACAAAAACAACCATTAGCTGACATTTTCATTCTCTACGTATAATCTTGTGTATTGGAGCATTTTCTACTTGGGGAGCTCTCTCTTACATCTCCTTGGAACATCTGAGATAGCAAAATTTAACTTAAATTCTACAATGTGTTTTCAGTTGTGAATGTGCCTTATAAAATACATAATTTAGCACAAATAATTTATTTATCCAGAAGACATTATTTGTTGTCCCTGAAAAAAGCCTTCCAAGTGCAGACTATCAGCTTGCTGCTTTGTCCTTTGAGTCTCTCCTTCCTTTTTGGTTTGTGTTTTTTTTTTTTTAACTGACACCCAGCCTCTAGTAGTCCTGACATTTCTGGGGTTGCAGGCACCAAGGTACTGGTGTGTCTTGACCTCAGGGATTTTAGCAGACTAAAACTAAAGGTTTTCATGTGTGTTACTTGTCCTCCTCCTGCATGTTCCAGCTACCACAGAATCACAGAATGTTAGGGGTTGGAAGAGTCCAACCCCCCCACCAGAGCAAGACCACCACAGAATCTAGGGCAGGTCACTCAGAAACACATCCAGACAGGTGTTGAAAGTCTCCAGAGAAGGAGACTCCACAGCCTCTCTGGGCAGCCTGTCCTAGTGCTCTGCCACCCTTACAGTATAGAAATTCTTCCCCATGTTGAGGTGGAACTTCCTGTGCTCGAGTTTGAATCCATTGCCCCTCATCCTATCACAGGACACAACTGAAAAGAAATTGGCCTCTCCTTCCTGACACCCACACTTCAGATATTTATAGACATTAGTAAGGTCCCCTCTCAGTCTTCTCTAGACTAAACAGCCCCAGTCTCTCAGCCTTTCCCCATCAGGCAGGTGTTCCAGTCCCTTAATCATCCTCGTAGCCTCCATTGGACTCTCTCAAGTAAATCCCTGTTCCTCTTGAACTGGGGAGCCAGAACCTATGTGGGAACCTATGTGAGTGGTCCTGCAGAGATGAGGGTCCCTGTAGTCCCCATCCCACAGGGACATGCTGTATCCCAGCTCACTCTTTGCCTTCAAAAGAAAACCCAAGCTCCCCTGCTTGTCCATGTAGCACTTTGTCCAGATGTCTGGGGTCACACCTTGCAAGAAATCAAAAGAGACCATGAGTCCACAGAAATTTTGGTGTTAGGTCAAATTTTTCTTTACCCTTCTTTTGAGGGCTAAGCTTTTTATTTTGGGTCAAAGCATGGCTTATCTTGCCACCTTCATTAACACTCTTGAGAATGCCAGGTGCTAAAAGAGCTCTATTTTTGCTGTGCAGATCAAGTGTGTCTAGTTTCTTGTGGCCTATTTTTATATATTTCTTCATTCTGTGACTAGGAAAAGCTGTGAAGGGAACAAAAAGATTGCAAATAGCCAGAGAAAACTGCTATGATTTTATTACAGGAAAATAAAGGGGAGGATGTATCTGTGAGATTCCATTTCTGAGATGGCATGGAAATAAAATTAAAGGCAGGAAGTGATGCATATAAACACAAATAAAATAAACAGTGGAATAGTACATTTTCTTAGCTATATTTCATCAGTCAGTTGGCTATTTCCAGATTATTCCGTGAAAAATGCTTTTAGGTTTTTGAATAAAGGATTCTCCAGTACCAGTGGCTCAGAAATTTTCTCCCTTGCCCATGGGTATTCCAGGGATTCTTATTTAGCATTCAGTATTAAGCAGTTATCTGCAGAAAGGGAGGAGATGCTGAGGAACCTGATGGCTCTTTGTCCCCCGAGGAGGAGACACATGATCTACTAGGGTTGTGTGCCCAAAACCAGTGGTCCCCTGTCTTTTAAAGACAACTGACTGGGCTGGAGGGAGCTTGGAGGGAGGAAAGGAGATGCTCTGTCCTTTGTCCAGAAGCCACCAGCCAACACAGGGACTGGGACACTGCCCTGGCTGCAAAGGGCAAGGACTGGGCTCTTGCTCTGCCATAGTTGATGTACAGTTGATAATCATGGGATGAAACCAAGAAATCAGAGAATCACTCACAATGACTTGCAGTGTAGCAGGAAGGCAAGAAAAAGTTCCTAAGACTACACTAACCAGACTGCTTCAGTCCTCCCCATAGATCCTTTGGACTTTTGGTCACTCTCTTCTTGTCCCCTAAACTCTCTGTGGTTGATCCATGTGCAATTCTGTGGTTGAGTACAAGGAACTGAATGCCCAGGTCAGTGCTCTCTACACATCTTAGTGTTGTGTTTGCTGTTTTCTACAGCACTGTGGCTCCAGGTATAGCCATGTCTTTTAAAGGCAATCCTGGAGGTCTTCTACTTGTTCCCAGACCCAGCAACTGGGAAATCACTTACACTAGAAGACCAAGCTAAGCTTTGTTGTGAACTGTCTTTCACATCAGAAAGCCTCCAAGGGAGCAGGTTGCTCATGTAGCTTTGTGCTGTACTAACATATTCATACAGCATCAGTCTGGCTTGAGGAATCATCATCATCATGGCATGGTTTGGGTTGGAAGGGACCTTAACGATCATCTGGTTCCAAACTGCCTGCATGGGCAGGGTCACCTCCCACCAGACCAGGTTGCTCCAAGCCCCATCCAACCTGCCCTTCAACACTTCCAGGGATGGGGCAGCCACAGCTTCTCTGGGCAACTTGGGTCAGTGTCTCACCACCCTCATAATGAATAATTTCTTCCTAATGTCTAACCTAAATCTCCCCTCTTCCAGTTTGGAATAAACTCCTTTGTCTGCCCCAGCAATGCACCATCACTTTGTGATCTGCTGCATCATCCAGAGCCTTTTCTTCCGCATATTCTGTATTGAATTTGTCTAACTGCTGATTTCATCCAAAATAAGGATTTTATACTTTTTTAGCTGATTGCATGTGGCCTGTTTCAGATCACTTCTCCATTTAATGGTGACCGCTTTCCCATTTCTTTCCTTCGTTGTCACCTTTCCTCATTTTCCCCTTTGCATGTGTCAGCGCCAGCTTTTCTGGTCTGTATTGCACCTCTGTGCTCTCTCAGTTCTTTTCCTTGGTTATTCAACTGCTATTCCCTTATAAGATGTATCTATTCCTTTGTAAGACCCTTTCCTGTGTCTGAGGAAATTGCTACAATTTCTGCATGTTGACTTGTCCTTTCCCTCAGCAATTCCGTATGAAACTCTAAAATTCTTTGCGTAAGGAAAATATTTCCTTTGCCCCTTGTCCTAAATGTCTGCAAGGCTGAATTTCAGACAGTTTTCTGCTCTTTTTTTCAGAGCCTGACTGATGCAAAGCTAAATCTCTCTTGGTTTATTGTGCTACTGTTTGTTCAGCTATTGCACGAATGGCAGAAAGTTCTCAAGGTGATATAGGAGCTACTTGAGCTTCCAGTATGGTGGGTACTGTGGTGTCTGACATCCTGCTCTGTCACAACTGCTGGCAGATCTGGCCTTGCTTTGTGACCACACTGGGTTGCTAACAGTGGATTAATAGTTTGAAAAGCCTACTTTAGAGCAAAGAAGAAATGACAAGCACTTGTAAAATATTTTATTGGTTTTAGATTAGATCCATGAATTTCCATGTCTTACAAGTTCTGCGACATTTGGTTTGCAGTTTAGGAATTAAAAATAGCTAAAAGTGATCCCAAGAGCCTGCTGCCATTCTTCCTTTCTAATCTCTACGTTGGACAGGGTATTTATTTTCTTTTGACCCATTAGTATAACAATATTTATTCAGATATCTTCATAAGCAACAGATGCACATTCTTACATGCAAAGTTAACCAAGAGAGACAAAACCTGTAAAGAACTTATCTGACATTGTTTATTTCAACAATATGAGAGCAAACTTAGCTAGATGCCTAACAGCAAATGTTTTGGATTTGTAACACAGGACTGTATTTTCCTCCCTGGGGTGAATGATGCAGTAATGGTTTTGCACATATTTTTCTCATTCCTGCCTTGGTTGTCCTTAGTGGGAGAACATACAGTTTCTTATGAGGGTTGAATGGAGAAGAGTTTCCCTTCCCTCCTCTCTTATTTACAAAAGCTAAAGCACTGCTGGAGGTTTCTCTCCACGTGCCTGTGCTGAATAATTTTATTTGTATTTTTACTTATTTTTTTTAGATTAGGGAAGATCTTGTGGAGTCAAAATCCCTGTGGATTAACAGTGCTTCTCATCCTTCTGTGGAGTAGAGGTTATTGTCTTAGAAAGTACATAAAGTTTTTTACTGTTGGAAATGTTATGCAATTAAGTATCATTTTTGGCCTGTCCAGAGATATGGAGTGAGTAGTACTTACTAAGAGCCTTTTGATCATATGGTGGCATTAATTCCATTACATTCCCAAACAGAATTTGGGGTGTATTCATTAATTTTCTTTCATTTTCTGATTTCTAACAAAGCAGTTTATTCTGTGCCGGTAATGAGGGAAATAGTTCAGTTGACAGGGGAAGTTTTTCTGGTGTCTAAACTCTGTTATGCAAGTGACAGATCGTGTTCTGCATTAAAGAAGTGTAAATCTGGATAAAATCCACATAAATCATTACAGATTTAGGCTGGTGCCTTATCTTAGGGTGTGTTTGAGTTTCCTCTTGGAGAAGAAAAAAGACAACATCTATTGAAGTCTGTTTCTGGCAGCTGGTGGACTGTGTCCTATAGAATCAAAGAAATATTGATGCAGATTAAAAAAAATCCTCGGATTTGTGTCTTCCATCTAAGTGAAAAAATGGAGTAAGTTGGGAGTAAAGAGCTGTTTAAAACTAAAGGGTCCCTATTTAGTGATATTTAGTATTTGGTAACAGCGTGTTCCTGCCATTCAAAGATAAAACTGTAATGTGCTTCTGATACCCCAATGTTTCTACTGATGCAGTGCAAATTAAAATATAAAATTAATTGATTTCTGCTTGGGTTCATGTGCAATAGCTGTGGTGCTGCTTTCTGAACCAGTAAGTGAAATGGCATAAGTCTTGTATCTAGCTTTTACAGATTACACCAGCATATGGTTAGACACTGTTACCATCCCTAACTCAACAGGCTCTAGTTTTAGAATGTCCTTTACTGGTTACAGCTAAATTGTTTTTTGTCACATCCTTTTTTTTTTTTTTAGAAAAGTAAAGGGTGTGGGTTTTTTTGTTGTTGTTGTTGTTTTTTGCAATGTTTTAATAGTCATGCTCAAGTCCATTAAGCTTTGTGGAAACTAGAAAGAAATAGGAAAACAATGAGTCATTAAAATACATGTTGTGAAGGATTAAATTCTCTCTTCTGGTTGAATTGCTTCCAGGCAATATGGAAAAGTCAGCCAAGTATCATGTCATGTTAAAGAAGTCTCAGAATTTTGACGAGGTTTTAGTTTTTTTTTCTTGTTTGGTGGTTTGTGTTTGTTTTTTTTTTCCTTAGTAAATACTCCTAAAATTTGTCTTTGGGAATGTCAAAGTCATCTCTGCTGCCTGAGGTGTGACTGGAAGGGACTGGGTGAGCAGGGCGTGGTGATACTGGGTGGCACTGGTGTGGCACCAGTGAACATCAGTGGTAAAATTGAGTTTCTTGACTCGTATGTGAGCCCTTGTCAACCCAAGACCAGTGTTGTACCAAGCTGTTACAGGGAGCAGAGCTGTTTAAAGAGGTGAAATAGTCAAGTCCAGAGTTTGTTTCATGGGCTATCAGGGTGTAATACACAGATAAACTCGTTACAGATCATTATGAAGTAAATAGCAGACTGTGACTTAACTTCCTTACACAGATCAGTAGATTCAGAACCACAAGAAAAGGTTTTATTCAGGACACTTTACCTTTAGACTCTGACCATTTTTGGTTCATGATAGAGCCCTTACATTGATACTAATCTCATAAAAGCTACAGGGTGTCCTTTTCAAATAGCTTTCATATTTCTGTGGTAAATAACATTTTATAGGTTACTTCCGAGGTGGCAAGATGCAAATAGAGTGTTTAAAATGATAAAATACAGATCAGTAGTTAAACTTATTGTATCAGTAGATGAAGAATATGAACATGCAGTCAAGATTTACACCTGTATCAAATGAAGCCATTAGGGCCTATCTTTTTGTTGTTGTTTTTCCTGCAAATGTAGAAAAATCAGTGCAGTTAGCAGTGACCCCAAAAAAGCTTGAAATCCAAATCACATCTCTGTGTTGAATGAGACTTAATATTTTCTCTTTTAACACAGAAGGATTTGGGATAAGGCCTGTATAGTTTATATGTGAAGAGAGATGCCAGTTCTGAAGTATTTGGGTGCATATTTCCTCTCTTTTTTTCTAGAATGCTGCTGCTTTACATCTCAGGTCAGCAGTAGGAGCACAGGAGATCTTAATTAGTCAACCTAAATGAAGAATGGGTTTAATTAAGGATCTTGAATGTATGTGTATGATGTGCTAGTGATAACTTATTGTAAAGGAATTCTTTAAAATTTCAGCCGATCTTAAATTTAGGGTTAATTTTTGGCAAAGAAATATCTCCAAATAGGGTGTGGAAAATTTAATACAGCTTTAGAGTGAATGCATCATGTTTGAAGTGCACCAGGATCCTGAGAATCAGAGGGTGACATTCTTTGTGGAAGTGTTTGTGCTTGGTCTCCCCAGGGGAAAGTCCAGACCTCTCTCTCCGTGGAAACCTTCAAGAAGTAAAGTTTTGGTCTGGATTATGTGAACATCAAAAATGTCTTGGTAATTTCCTTACAGTGAGAGTCTAACCCTCTGCTCACTGACTTGGGGTCCTGCTTCCTTGGGTGAGTGGTGTTTTTTTCACGACACCATCACTACAATGCAGGGTAATTGTCACACTCCAGAGGTTACTTCAGATCTAAAAGAGCCAATTTAATAGAAAATCCATGAAGAGAAATACAATTGAACTAGAGGAAAATGAGCTGCCTTGTAGTGTTTTATGTCAGTAGAGTTTTCAACCACGTAGAAATTATGTGAATATCCCTAAGACACTAAAGAAATTCTTACTGAAACAATTTTCTTCTTTGTCAACAGCATATTGTTTTTCTTGTACCTGGAATATCTGACATCTAGGACTTTTTAAAAATTTATGTCGGTCTTAAGCTTTCTGACAGTCAAATATATCTGACTGCAAAAATATGTGACCTTAATGGAATGTTTTTACCACCCAGAGTGAAGCATATTTGATTTTTTTAATTCATTATTTTACACTTTCTAATTTTATGGTTAGGACAAGAATGCTTTCTGTTGTAATTTGTCATTCTGTAGTTTCGTGAGAACAGGTCTAACGAGGCCAGCAGAATTTTTAGGTTCAACCAATTGTTGAAATAAATCAGTAGTTGATTAAATCCAGCTTTTCTTTTGTTTTGTTTTTTTTTTTTCTTGAAAATGTCTTGTCTGAAAACCGAACTCCAATTTCCACTGAATTTGAGAACTGTTTTGCTCTGTACAATCTGTGGGGAAAACCTGTGCTGACTAAACACAAACAAGATAACGATTGTCCTTAAAACCAGAAGGGTTAAAGCTGATCAATTCTGAAAAGGAACATTAATGCATGGATTTTATACCCCTGTGAGTATGCATCAATTATAATACACTCAGGCACGTGGAAATACTCTGTGATTTAAGGTTTATGTAGATTTCAGGGAAAATTTGTCCAGGGTAACTTGTGTAAACTTGCAAAAATCATGCATGCCTCTGCTGTTCACACTAGCTTGTAAGTTGTGGTGTTTAACTTCTTAATGGCTGACTGGGTTTTTAGTTTCTCACTGAGACTTAAAAATTAATGTATTGCTTCTGATCTTGGGGTTGATTTGTTATATATTCCTAAAGATCATGAAATAATTGTTAGAAATAAACTGTAATAGATGGTGTAAAGTAATTTCTGCTGTATCTTACTATTGAAAACAAAGATGGTGACAGCAATAACTTGTTTCCTCATTGGAAAAAGTTTTACCTAACTTCAAATTTGTTTTTATGCTTTCCTGTTGTATGTCTGAAGATTGATAGCCAGATAAAAATGATTATAACTGTAGTCAGAGCTACCAGTAAACACAGGCTTTTAAGAATTTTTTGAAAAAAAATCAGCTTTCCTCAACTCTATGCCAAAGAACCCACCTTTATTGACAGGGTGACAATCTATTTCAATCAAACAAAGCATTTCAGAGCACGGGCAGGGGGTGGTGCTTTTGCCATCCCTAGAGAAACAGGCCCGTTGGCAGGCTGAGTTGCACCAACCACCCGCCAGGATTGGGATTGTCAGGATTTGTGTGGCTCCTGCAGGAGTCTTGCAGTGTGGAGGAGTGTTGGGAGCTCAGAGCAGGTTATGAATGATCCTCATTCTTAGCTGCTTTCCCTTGATTTGCATTTGGTTCTGAGCTGCTCAACCACTGGTAGATTATTTCCATTTTCCGGGTGAATAATGCATGAGGGTATATAAGTGGATGTTCCTTGGCTGAGTGGGCTGCAGATGAAAAGTGTCATCTCCTTTGCAGCATTAATGTGCTTTTTTTTTTTCCCTCAGGTTAAAGCTGTAGAGAACCTAGATATGCTTTTTTTGGATAACTCCTACAAATGCCAAAATATTGGCAACATTTGCTTCTTCTCTTCTTTTCCGTTTGACTACCTGTTATTACAATGAAAAAGTCAGTTTCCGATTTCCCATGACAAACTTATTTTCCTCGGGACTCCCCTTCAAGTTCTCAATGTTACATTGTTGTACCTGCTGCTTTACCTTCCTGAAAACTATCAGGAATGGGGATATTTTTATTCTGTTCTTCTTCCACTAAGGTTAATTTGTCTTACCAACTCAGAACGCGGATTCCTTTTGCACCTCCTTCTTACTCTTCAACGGGTCCCAAAGGGATAATCAGAGTATCCTTTCCTGCACAAGCAGCCTTGAGGCAGAGATACATGCAATTCTTATGTATAATTTATGCAGTTTTTCATATGGGTGGGTTTCAAGACATTGAATACTGGAATAGTTGAAGCAACACTTAAACCCACCCATGATCCGCTTAGAAGAAAACCTCTTCAAATTTTTCTCTTACTAATTTCCTAAGGAGCAGTTGAGTACCTTAATGCACACTCATTTCAGAGATCTTTTCTCCTTTCTCAGCTTATTTGAAAATCTTCTTTTACATTCCAGAATGCTAGGAAAATAAAGCACAGCCGTGGTTCTTGTTTGCCTGTGGTTAGGCTTATAATTATCTCTCCATGATCATAATATGATCCCTAACCCATGAAAACCCTGACACTTCTGTCACGGGCCACTCTGAACAAAATGTTTAATGGGAGTGGTGAAATGGGAAAGCCTCCAGGGATGTATAGGAGATATCAAATAGTTTGGCAAAATGGTGTTTGATATGAGTCCTGGGGGAGTGTGATTAGAAAGAACTTCCTAAAATACAGAATCATGCTACGTGAGCAGAACAGTCATAAAACACAACTCTTCCAGACTCCCCAAATGTAACAATATCCCTTGAATTTACAGGCATCCCGATGTAAACTGTAGATAAGTGTATTAAATCATTTTTTAACCTAAACTTAGTCTGACATTTGGTAAGATAAAAGATTGAAAGCGTGTGAAATTGTAGAGGTTGTGTAATAAAAAAGGCACTAGTTTAAACAAGTTGTGCAAATGTTTGAAAAGCAGATACAGTTTAAGAGCTAAGATAGTAGAATCCCACAAGTACTCAAAACCAATCCTGGGAGTATTTTGGGAACTTTTGATGGTATTTGAGGTAGAGATGCTGAAATGGCAGAGAAAATATTTGATAGAAAAGCAATATTCTTAAAAGGGCTCAGTTTTTACTAGTATCGGGTTGTACAATATGAGTTCTCAAAATACAACCAAAGAAAGAGGAAAAAAAGAGAAAAAAAGTATGTTGAGAATCATAGAATCTTGGGTTGGAAGGGACCTCTAAAGGTCATTTAGTCCAACCTCCCTGTAATAGGCAGAGCCATGTCCAACTAGAACAGATTGCATCACAGAAGATGTGATTTAAGTTTGAAATAATTACAAAATGTGCTCTGGAAGCCACTTTCCAGGAAGATAAGTGATCTTTTTGTGAGGGTGATTCTGTGATTCCAGTGCTACTGGGGCAGGGAGGGGGGGTGTTGATGGGGTCTTGGCCACCACTACAGAAAGTGGTCCCTGACTTTCACGTGTGCAGCTCCACACACTGCACTTAAAGCAGTCTGCCTTATTGTTCCAGGTGTATTGCTAAGATATTCCAGTTTTCCAAACCCTGTGTCACCTTCCTCTGCCATCCTTAATGAAGTTTAACATTAATCATTGCTTTCCATTACCCTGTTTCCATTTCCTCATTTCATGTGCAAAGTGGCCGGGGCAGCAGAGCAGGAGAAACTGAGAGAAGCTCAAGTTTGCTTCTTCATCTCCTCTAAATGTTGATTTTTGCTCACTTCTCCACTTTCAAATCATGCCATCAGAAGAGCTTTGCTTTCATAAACTTCTGCTTTCAAATATTCCCCTTAAAATCAAATTCTGACACCTAATTTCTTTTTGATGTTGCCTTCATTCCTTGCCCTTCTTAAAGGAACCTGCATTCCATACCCAAGTAGAAGTCCCCGGAACCTGTTGCTGGCAGGTAAGGGTTAAACCATGGACATTTTTCTGTTTGGGGCAATAGTAGAAAGTCCTGATTTTTGTGCTCTTATTCCCACTGAAGGAAAATCACCAAAACACAGGTATTTTAGGAACTTAGCTTTCCCATAGGGAAAGGGTTCACAGACCCTTATTCTGTTGTCTTGAGCTTAAGTCAGTGGCAGTTGAAGAAGGTCTCTGTTAAAGGTTTTGGGCTCCAAATGACACTCAAGTCCACAGAACATTGCCAAGATGGATGGCATAGAGCAAGTGGTTTTAGTGTAAGATTCTATTCATTGTGACTAATGGAATAATCTCTATTTTGTGTCCATCTCTATGAAACCATACACCTAAAGCAGTGATTAAATGCTGTATTACCCCAGTCAGTTTGTCAAACTCAATGCCCAGGGGCTGTATTTTCTTGAGATGCTTAAGACTAACACTCTCTTTTTTGAATAGTGGTGTTACTGTCAGGAGTACTGGGTGTTTATATTGTCAAGGAACAATAAGACAGTTCTACACCTTCTCTCCCAGGTGACATTTCAGCAAAGATTCTGCTTACAGGTAGCCTACTCTATCTGTTCCTACCTACCTCTTTTTCCTGGGAAAGCCAGTAAATGTGCAGCAGAGAAAGGACAGCTTTGGTTAGAAAACTTATGCACTGAAAAAGGTTTTACAACATGGACCAAATTAGCAATTGAAGAATGTAAGCTGTCCAATCCAATAGATTGAAAGGGAGGCTAATACACATTAAGTTTATTTTTTTAAACCATATAACTACAGATGAATATATTCATTGCAATAAAGGGGATGGCCTCCCCATGAATAGTTCTCAGTGGACTTCCATCCACTTTAAAGTGTCATCCATTTAATTTTGAGGCACTGTGTTTTCTGTGAAAACCTTAAAGCACATTGATTTTAGTGCTTTTCACATATAATAAAAATAGGTTACTACAATAAAAATAGGCTACTAATTATATATAAATATTTCTGTGAATAAAGGTATTTATTTTTACAGGTTATTTTAAGATAATAGTTATTGCTTAATGCATACTGATATGTTACTTTGTATTAGTATATTGGCATTTTCATGTGCTTTGCAATTCAGTTGTTCATAGGGAGACCCCAAGTTTCATCACACAGTGTAGGCTGGAATGTTCTTTAAGTATTAAAAAAGTAGCTGCTTATTTTTTATTCAAAGCCAATGGCATTTGGGTACAGAGGTTCTTTTGACCATCCTAACTTTAATTGAGACAATGGCCTTGAGGCTGCCCTGAGATTTGCAAGGTGTCTGTGGGAGCCATGCAGAATTCCCTGCAAAGTAGGAGAATGGTTCAAGAATCTATAAGCTCACATTGACCATGTTTATTAATGTTAGATATTTAACAAGAACAGTTTAGACAAGGGAAGTTTAGGTAAAGAGTTCTTGTATGTCCACTTGTCTGTGGACAAGTGTACATCTATCTGGGTATCTGCAAATCCACTTTTTGTGATGCAGTGAGTGATGGAAGAGTCATGAAGTCCTCAAAACTTGAAAGAAAATGCTTCAAATGCCTGAATAAAAGAAATAAAAGTCTTAGGTTTTTTAGTGTTCTTAGTATAATAAGAAACAACCTAATGTTAAACATACTTTATTGTTACTTTAGATGTATTTGCCTCTTCTGTCACTTTAACTGCACTTTATCTTTTTGTGGATCTGAGTTTCAGAAATGAGTGGGACTAATAGGTTGATGCTGGATCAAAGGAAATCTTTTCAGAACATAAGTACACATTGGAGCAACAAAAGCCACAGAGTTCACGAAAACCCAAAGGAACTTCTTCTAAAATCAGTAGGGATCAATTAACCAATACTTTTTCCATCCTGAGTGTCAGACAGCTTGTTTTCCTTAAAAAAGAAATAGTACCGTTGCACGGGGTGTTTTGGAGGAATAAATCACATGGGATAGCCTGTGTATTACCAGCACAATTTGCCTTTCTTGTGGAGAAAATTTGAAGAGAAGTCACTTAAACTCCTGGTGAGAGACATTCAGTTAGAATAAATGTCATTACTATCAGTTAGCACTGTTATGTCTCAAAGGAAAAAAAACCCCTGTGTGTAGTTACCCGTTGCTACAAGAAAACTGTCAGGATGTAGATTCAGTTGGCTGGGCATTGATGAAGACTGGGAGCTGCAATGTTGATGGGGCTGACAGCTTTTCAGTTGGCCTGTGCAGCATTGACCCACTCAGAGCTGGTTAGAAATTTCCAATGACTTTTTTTTTTTTCTTTTTTTAGTTTTGGAGGTGAGTTGACTCTCCGTGAAGTCAAAATTCTTAAGAAAAGATTTCAGTTTGGTGAGCCTCTGAAATGTTGTGCAGTGGCTACTGGACTCCATCCAGTGTAGGAAGATGGTATTTGTGCCTGGAGACTTGGCAGTGACTCTCCCATCTCCTACCATCACTTGCTCATAGTTCCCCTTAGTGCTGTCTTCTCCAGCCAGGTACCTTTTCAAGTGTGCTTTATGTTAGTTCAGCCAAAGTGGTGGTTTGATGTGCTGTAATGGGAATGTTTGAAGCCTTTTTTTCCCCTGAGTTTTAGCTAAAATATGGGAAATTTTCATTAGATTTTGGTTTTTTTGGCTTGAAGTTTTAATGTAGGGGCTTTGGATGTTTTTAAAATGTTTTTCTTCAAACTGTGGTACAACTAGGATTACAGGTTGTCAGAATCAAAGCATGCTGCTGCACTTTCTACCATGGTTACAGCCTTTGTAATGAAATGTATAGATGTACCCTGTTCTGGTTTTGTTAGAAGTTGGAAATTATCTTGAGCACTGCTTAGTTTTATGGCATTTTCTGTTCTTGTCAGAATCTGCCATGACAATTGCTTAAGAAGGGACTTAAGTGTCATGGGTTCCTAATTCTGCTCCATCTTTACCTGATAAAATGTTCATAAACCCAGAGAATGGGGCATCATCTGTAACAAAGGCACTGAATTCTGTTCTCATTCTTAAAGCTATGAATGTGCAACTGAAGAGGAATTTATAGAAAGCATTTTTGGAATTTACACTAAGGATTGAAAACAAAGATGCCCACATGGGTTGCAGAACCATTAAGCAACACTAGTAGTCTTGCTTCCACTAATTTATATCTCTTTAGCAGCTTTGAGCTGATCTGGACTTGACTTAAGGGATGGTTTATCAGTTCTCTAGGCCCAGGAAGCTCTTACACTGCTCCTTCCTGGTTCAGGAGGCACAGAGAAAGCGTGACTGAAGTGTCCCCATCACCCAAACATCCCCAGCTGATGGGATGAGATGGCCTGTTGGGAAGCTCTGCTTTCACTAGTGAAGCTTTGAGTCAGCCCCTCGAATGAAGGAGCACAAAACTTGCCCCAAGTCAGTTTTGTGCAGTTCTTTTCAGTGCTCATATGACAAAACAATCTTAATAAATTAAAGAAGAAAGATGAGCCTTTCAGAAGCTAATGATGGTGCAGTTTCATAACAAAGGGTTTGAGCAGCTTGGACCACTGAGGCTAGATCCTCACAGATCCTACTCAGTTATTGAAAGCAAATGACCATTTTCCAGCACCAGCTCCAAAGCTGTTGGCTGCCTTCTGTATTTGCAGAGGCTTCTCACTTCTGTGAGAGGGAGGTTACATCAGGACACATCTTTTGATATCCTATGACATTGTGCAGTGCACCCATCACATTGCATCATCATTGCAATAAATGCTGCTCAGACCATGTCTTTTCCTCACATTAAAGCTTAATGACAAAAAATTGAAATTGCACAATGAGAACAAATGGGTTCCTACCAGGTTTTTTGTGTGTTTTCAAAAGGGAGGGTAAATAGAGATGGAAGCATTTCATCTTGGCTGAAATCAGCAACCCTAATGAACAGTTATGAAAATTCAAAGCTTCACCCTTTGTAATCTCCTCAAAGTTTTATTTTTCAAAATGTAGCTGGAGAAATAGGATTTGGTGAAGATCTGGTGTAGCACAACAGCCAGTTGAATCTTGTTTTTCCAGCTCACTCTCTTCCTGCAGCATTTCATGTGGGTGTTTGCATCCTGTTTAGCCTTCCATATCCCAGGCTTTTCCAGTTTCCCCTGGAAGAGCTTTTCACATTCCAGTGCCCTTCATTGTCAACATTCATATGGGTAACATTTTGATGTCATGAAGAGATATGATTGCCAGATTAAATAAAAAAAAATATTAAAAAAAATTGGAACTCTTCTTTCATGATAATCCTTTTATACTTGAATGGAGACAACATTCAGACCAGCACCCAAGTTCTCAGGTGATTACAGGAAGTCACAGTGTAGTACCAGGTCTGCTTCTACAGCTTTTAATTTTTTTGCCATCATTTTGGTGACATACTACTACACTGGGTGCTTCTCTCCTCACATTTGCTTCTTTGTAATGCCTGCAGGGAACTCCAGCAGTGAATTGCCAAATGGCATCAGTAAATTATTTATAATAGGTATAGTCACTTCAGTGTGATTTAATAATTAAAAAACCCTTTTAAGAAAAAGCCAGCTCCACAGAGACCTTTGGTGAAGAACTGAGAGCCCTTGTTTGAGAACTGGTGGCTCTGGCCAACACCTCTGAAGTTTCTGGATTTCCATGGAATTGTCAGCTGACAGTTGCAGGAAGATCCTCTCGAGCTGCTTATAGTCCCTGGTGCCTTATTTACTTTCCTATCACTTAGCAAATTCAAACCTAAATTATTATTGCACATTCAGATCATTAAAACATTCTCTCTCTCTTCTTTCCATTGCTCTCTTTTAGATAATTGTTTAATAATTTAAATGAACTTAATAACTTGAATCTGTTGCTTTAAATAAGCAATATTTTATTAACAAATCCAGGCTTTTTATATAAAATGTGAAATGCTCTCTCTCTCTCTGTGTACTTGCACATGCACACACTTATACAGTTAGAAAAGCCTATGGCTAGTGTTTTATTTTCCACATAAATAGCTATAAATCCCTGTGAAGCCTGGTGTAAATTGTGATGTTAGCTTTAGATTGCAAACAGCTTCCTTCAGGAAACCATGCGGAGAGAGGTATTGCCTAAGGATGTAAAAATACTTGATTTCCCTGAGAAAACAAAGTGGTTGCTATGGGACAGCAAATGATCTAATGATGGCTTCTCACAGATCCGTGCTACTGGACAGAATTAGAATATTCAAACCACAGTGGGCAGAGATGTTGATTTTTCCAGGATATATTTTCAAAATAGTTTTCTTAGTGTAGATGGAGATGCTTTCAGGGAATATAAAGAAGCAGGTATTCTTCTGTAGGGTACAATGTAATTGGTTTTTTTCTTTTCCAGTCCTCCTGGAATACTGTGCAAACAAAACATATTTGTTTAGTCAAGCTAGCCTTTAAATACCTCTGAAGAGCAGTCCTTTTCAACCCTGCATGATGATCTCTTCAGGTGTTGCCTAGTACAAATAATGGGTTTTTCTTTTGGGTGTGTAGCAAAGTAATTAAAAATCTAAGCAAAAAGTGAAAGTTATACTGTTAATTTAATAATAATCCTCTTAAATGGTATTTTTAAATGAGGGAAGCATTTCAATACTGATGCTTGAAATGCTACTGCCCCAGTTCTCAAAGTGCCTCAGCACCATCCTTCAACCAACCAACCAACCAGAATTGTTGACTCCAATGCAGTTGGGTTGTCAGGGGCTTGTTTGGCTGTGTGAAGGATCCATCACAAACCTTCTAATTAACTACCTCACCCCATCCTGCTTGTGTAGAAGCCATGGTCCTGTCTCTTCTCTTTCTCTTGTCCTGTGAGATTGCCCATGAGCCAGCAGGATTTAACAGCCCCTGCTCCTCCCTGTTCTGGAGGCTGCTCTAAGTGAAGACTGGTAAAACTAACTTAACTGCAATTACACACCGTGTGGCTAGAAGCAGAAATCACTAGATCTTTACAGGTACTTGATGCTTAATGATGTGGAAAGGTAGGTTTTTAAGGATGTTTCTTGGAGCTGCTGGTATGCTTGTGCCCCATGGAAGTGTGCTTTTTCAGAACTCAATTAAATGGACCTAGAAAGGATGGTTAGTGGTAAAACCATGATCCCTCAGCAGCATTTGCACTAACCTTTCACTGTCTGGAGCAAGGACAACCTGGCATACCCAGAAATGGTGTAGAGACTTCTCAGGTGGATCTGCATGGATACTTGGAGCAAAGGATGGCTTGGTAGCTCTAGCATCAGGCTTGCCCTGCCAGACCCTCCTAGCTCTTTAAAAGTCACACCTGAACCAAGTTGTCTTTTGTTCTTTGGCCTGGGAATATGCTGCAGAAATGCCCAACTCCAGCAGTGCCTGCTGGATTTTGCTCTGTGCTTGTTGCACTCAAGTACCTGTGTTACTTACTTGTACTCTTAAAAAAAAAAAAAGAATATTCTTCCTAACCTATTAATGAACACTAATTTTTAGTGTCTTTAGATAGCAGTAAGTTCCTTCCTAATGCTTAATAAATTGGTCCATTCTTCAATGAAACAAAAATTAAGGTTGTTTCATAATATTTATTTTCATTCCTTTCATAACTTCACTCCCTTAACAAGCTTGAGGACTTCAGAGGTCTTGCTTCTCCAAAGAAATTTCAGCTGCAGTCTTGCCTGACATTCCCCCTGGCTGCATGGGGCTTGCCTGAGTGCCTGCAAAAATTGCTGCTCTAGATCCTGCTTTGGGCACGAATAGCTAAGAATCTGATCGTGCAATATCACTGGCATTCTTGTCTCCTCCCAAATTCCCTGCACGCAGTAGCAAGTTAGGGAAGGCTTGTGCTGTTTACAAGCTTTTTCTGAATGTGCTTTGTTTTTAGAAGTTACTACAATCAGCAGAGCATTGAGGAGACCATTTGCCACTGAGAGTGGTCGTGATTGCTGTCCTTAGTGTGTGCTTGTACCTCTGTTTATTCAGAAATACCTGTTTGTGCTTATTGCCATTTATATTCATTTCTGCTTTGTTTAGCTTTCCTATCTTGTTTTCCTTATTTTTCCATGTTGTTCAAAATTATTGCCCAAATTTTGTCCCATAGTAATCCTTAGATTCCTGTTTCATGATTTCATCCATCTTTCACAGTCTCCTTTCTGCTGTTCATTCCTTGCAGGCATTTCTGGAGCTGCAATGTTGTTCTCTGCCAGCCAGTTTCCTGAACTTACTTCTTACCCTTATGGGGTTTATTCATCACTACTAATCCAGTCTCTAGACCTTGGGGTTTTTTCTCTCCTCTTTTTTCTTCATATATTTGCATGTCTTTTCTCCCCAGTGCTCCCTCTTGAAGGTGTGTTTCTTACCTGGCATTAACAGTTGTGTCTTGGAGGTGGGTGGGGGGTCTGTCACTGACTCTAGGCAACACCTGCACTAGGTAGGTATTGAAAATGCAGAATGTTGGTAGATGTAAAGTATTAATGTTCTAAAAGCCAAGAAAACTATCATCACCCACAGAACTTTAGTTAGGAGGTAGGTGCTTTTTCCCCCCTCCTTTTTTTTCCTGTAAAGGAGGGTGACAGGAATAGATAAGAAAAATCAATAGAATTTACAGAAAAAGCTTTTCCCAGCCATAATGGTGCATAGCAACAATAGCCCTGGCAGGTCAGCCCTTTCAGGAGCACAGATGAAGGTTAAAATCGATTGGTGAGGCTTAATTAGTGAGATTTTAAAATAAAATCCACATTGAGACAGAGAAGGTGATGGTAAGGAAAGAGAATCTGTATTTTGTTTATCACGGTGTTTACCACCAGCAATATGCATTTTCAGAAAAGGCTATCCAGTCCTGTCAGTTAGTGATTAGAAATTTGCATGTAGTCTCTTCTAAAAAAACCCTAACAAACTTTAAATGCTAAGCATCTTGATCATGTTAGCTCAGAAAAGTACTAATCAAAAGAAAACCCTGCTCATTCTTTTAGCTACTGGACCAGTGGAGTGCTTGTTAAAAATGAGGTTCCTGGTTAATATTTTGAACCTTTTCATTTTTTTCCATTGAAAATCTCTTTCAGATTGTATCTCCCAGATTCACTGGGGATCACTGGAATTCCACTGTATTGTCTTCCTAACTTCGAGTCCTTCCACTTCTATTTATGCTTTATTTCTTGACCTCAGGTGTATTCTGTGAGTCCCATTTATTTCTCCTCCTTTTCTGCTGGTGATTCCTTTGCTGTTCCTTGCAGCTTCCCAGCATAAAGGAAAGCATGGCCCTAGCCAGGGGGACTTAGGGTGAGATATTTCTAAATTTCTTATAAAATTCTAGACCAGGAAAAAGATATTAAGACTTTATGGAAAATTTGTTCTTGCAGTGCTTTCCCCAACTTCATAAATTTCTGTTTATTCTTATGCTGCTGCACCAGTCATTGGCCAGCTGAGGGAGTGGTCTTAGGCTTTCCTGACCTCCCCTGGGAACACAGCATGGGGGGTGTGGGTGCTTTTTGACTGTGTTTCTGTCCCTTGTTACAACAGAGGTGTCCTGGGGACTGTGGTCACCTCTGTATTGTCTAGGAGCAGTGGTTCCTCAGAAGCCAAAGCTGCTGGGGGTTGATTGCACCGTTGCTGCACCACAAGTTCCTGGTGAAACTGTACCTGGTGTCCCCTGGTGGAGCTGAGGGATGGATCTCTCCTTCATTTTAGGTCTCTATTGCAAAAGTTAGGGAGCAAAAAAAAATATTGCAAGTGATTTGAATTCACTTCTCGGCTGAAGTTTCCTAATGTAAGATCTGAAATACATATTTTATGGTACCCTGTTTTATCTGTTCTGTTTTACATACTTTTTTTCTTTGGATACGTGTGTACTCTTAATGCACTCTCTTTGCTTATAAAGACATGGGGGTTTTTTACTTAAAATTCTCATACCTGAAATGGTACCCTTGCATATATGAGTACAATCATCATTAAATGAGTTCAGATGCTATCCTGTAGATGACAAGAGGCTGGATCCCAGGTGGTTAATGCTAAAAATCCTTCCTGCCATGGAAATGCTGGTGTATAGTAATTACACAGGTGTTTGGGTAATTCCAACATGAGAATGATTTCTCTCCTAAACACACAGTCTGCAATTATTCTGAAACATCAAGAATCTGCACCTAAAATGCCACGACTTAGTAGAGAAGAACATAAGCAATTTGCTTATTTAGACAATTGCTCTACTTTCTCAGATCCCTTTCTTTTTTGGGGATGTCCATTGCCATTTTCTCCTTGTTTTCTTTGCATCACTTCTTGTCCAGAAGAAAACAGAGTTATTTTGAAACTTGAACGTGGAAGCCAAGTTTTATTGTAGCACTCATGATGTCCGGGGTTGTGACTGCCAAATAATATCCAGATCACTTCTGTTTTGCTAGTAGTGTCTTGGATGTCAGCCATGTATTTTCCTCTGAAATAATGAATATCAGGTAGCAATATCTGCCACTGCTGCCAGAAACATCAGAATCAATGGGAATATTTCTGAAACGGGATGTACAGGAGATGGCTTTTTGAGAATGGGTTTTAATCCTGCACCTTCTTTTATTCTTTCAATTGATCTAGTTCACCTGCTCTGATTTATGAACCTATGTAGACGAGAGAGTCCCTCTTTCAGTCTTGTCCAAACTTAGCTGTCACCATCTCAAATCTTCATCTGCAGGTGACATCAAGGAGCAGGCTATACTGAGAAGGTGGGGGGAAAAAAGTCTTCCCACAACATTTTCAAACATTGCAAAAAGCAAGTGACAATGTGTTGAACCAGAAGTAGGCATAGTATTGCTGATATTACTTTAATGATTAATCCACCTCAAGAACTCTTTAGTGAGCCAGCCTTCCTTTCTCAATGGGATTAACCACTGGGAACATTACAAATGCTGCAGACACCTCCGTGTTTGTACAAAGATAACCCCCTGTTACAGCAGATACATTCTTTTTTTATCCTTTCTTATTTATACCCGCATGATTCATTAACAGTTATTTTTCAGATGAAGAAATGTAGGCTACCAATATAATTTAAAATGCTGTTATTTTAATGAATAAGTCAGCAATGTTTTAGTTTCTTTTGAACACCAAATGTCTAAATGGAACTAAAGATAGTGAGACAATTATCAGCTTAAATTATTGGGTTTTATCTCTTAAGGATCCTGCTTGATAACATGACTTCAGAGAGAGCTTGCTCTCCTCTGTGTAGAAGGGAAGATATTTTGAGGGTTGAATGGGTTGAATTGCATATCCACTATAGGTAGCATAAAAGACAATTGGAAATTTGCAGTGAGAGACCCTCTACTCAGGTAAATCAAATGTGCATTGTCTGAAAAATGGTAAGTATAACTTAATTGGTGCTCACAGTGCAAGGTTCTCTTTGGAACTGTGGTGATAAGAGCAAATGAGTTCTTTAAGATTGCTGATACTAGGTAAGAGGGGAAAAAAGTATGGAGAGGGTAATGTAGAGTGCAATGATGGTGGTGCTCACTAACTCTGCATGTGAGAAGCTACAATTATGTAAATGACTTTTGCTTTCCAGATTGCCAAGCAAGTCTATGGGATATGGAGGTCTTACTGGCTTCTTCTACACTTGTCACCCCCAACAGTATTATCTCCTTAAATTGTCCTCTCATTAATTGCAGATTTGTGGGCTTCAGAGAGGCTGAAGGGTCAACATTTTAGTTCTCTTGGCACTTGGTTTGTGGTTTTCTACACCTAAACTTCAGCATGTCAAATTTGGGTGATTTTTTTTCCCCCCCCTGTTGTTAGACATTTATGTGATACAACCTCTTATAAATCTTCCTCTTCTAGAGGAGCTATCTCATCTACTGTTTCCTTGTCCCCCCCACAACCATTCCATCCCATTTGTCTTTGTTGCTAATTTTATGGAACTTTGCCATGATGGGGGATGTCTTCTAGAAATTCTCCCTCCTGATACACTCTTAGGTGGGTTTATTTCCTGTTGGCTCTGGGTGGCAGGTGGATTATCCTTAGAGAACTGATGATGGAAGCAGTGAAAGGCAACTAAAGCCATAAGAAAGGAAAAGGAGGTTGAAAACTGGCAGTGAAGGACACCCAAGATTTTAGAGTTGAAAAAGAGGGAGGAGCTGGAGCTAAAAGAAGATGTTGTGGATTTGTTTCTTTGCTCTTGTCTTACAATTCCTGCCTTGGGCTAACTCACAGGTAGGCAGGAATTTTAATGTCCTCGCTTGGTTTCTTCTGTTTTTTGCCCTGCAGTAAATCAGGAGTAACTGCATGTTTGAGAGGCACTTGAGCTGAGGACGGGCTGAAAAGCTGCCATCCATAGTAGCTGTACCTGTGTGTCCTCACACACCTTATGTTACCATTTTGACTTCCACACAGGTACTGCAAAGTGTCGTCAGAGCAGATGAGTTTCATTTCTGATGTGCTGGGTGAATAGTGCTGAAAGATAAGCCTGGAGAATTGGATCCAACTAGCTGACACCTAAAATAGTACAAATAAATTTATCCAACACCCTGCACCCCCCTTGTACTTAGAGTTGTCTGTATAAACTGTACTAGCAGAATGCATGGGACCCTGGCCCACCATTTGACCACTTGGGCTACTTCTCTATTTTGGAACTCGTAAGACACCAATCTTTCCCCCCCCCCCATTGAGAGCAACATACACTCTTCAGTTATGAAAATGGTGTTGTTCTAAATAAAACTGACATGATCCTCCAACACTTTTGGAAGCACAGATGCTTTGTCCCACTATTTACTAAAGAGGTTCACACTTAGATTAAAGCAGTGAAATCAAATCACTGAATAAAGCCTGGAACAACATAATGATTTAAGGCATTTGTGGAGAGCTTTTGGTAGGAGAAAAGTTACACAAAGGCAAAAATAGATTGTTTTCTGTACAACACCAGAACACAGAGGCAGCATGCAAGCCAATATTGGTACTTTTGTTTTTCTAAGCATCTTGTGTGGTTTAATTTGTCTTTGTTCTCCTCTGCAACATCAGACTGCAACCCACCAATCTATAGTGCATCCAAGGCCCATCAGCGTCAGACACTAAAAGAAGAATCAGGCATCTTTGTTTGCAAGAGCTACCAGCCATGAAATTCTCCTCTGTCTGAATGACACTGCCTTTTTATTAATTTTTTTTTTGCAGCCTAGATTGTGTGGGTTGGGTATGCACAGCCCCCTGATGTTAAATGATACTTTTCCCAACTCAGTGTATACATAATGCAAAGAAGGAGATTAATTTGTTGTGTAATTCAGTGCTTCTGAGTGGTGCTGCATCAGGACTAGATTTCTCAGCATATTATTAGTGGGGAAAGTGCACCATCTTTTCCCCCAGCCTGTTTAAAGAGCATAAAAATTTGTAGTGGGATGTAATTATATTTGATTTGTATTTTCTGTCTTATTGTTGGAGGTAAAAGAATGCAGCTTCAGGGGTTCACACTTGAATGCTTTCAGTTCAAGCTGATAGTCTGAGCTAAATAGATCTTTCTGTCCAGATACTGTATGAGTTGTTAATCTCTTGCTTCAATGACACTTCTGAGTAGCTGGTTACTAATAATCTGCTGCTGTAAAGATGAACAATTCTGCAAGAGTTCTACTTGCTGATGAAAACAGACCTTGAAATCAGCCAGACCATATTTAAAGAAATCGATTAAAACAAGTAGTTTTGTCTTTTATCTACTGCAAATCATCCATTGCCTTTTTTGCAAGGGTTCACAGTAACTATGTTGTAAAAGATCTATCTCCCTTTCTTCACAACCATCAGAGACTACTTGTAGTCTGGGTGCACAAATGTATGGAAGATTGATACAAATACGTGTGTAGTTATTTGTATTATTCAGAGGAAGGCTTGATGTTGCTTTCAACCCAGGCATGCATGATAGAAATGAGGGGCCAGGGGTGCTCTGGGAGTATAAAACCTTGAGGAACCCTTGTCACAGCTGGCCTGCCCATTGCCCAGGGCTGGCTGAGGGACAGTGCTCTGCAGAAACAGAACTCCATAAAATACAGGGGTTTATTTGGGTACTTCCCTTTCTCTTGATAGCAGTATACCTGTTAGAATGAAAGAGAGCCATACATATTTTATTCAAATGGGCTGCTTTCTTTGACGTTGCTGATAGATTTCAATCGTGTTTTAAAATTCTCCTTCAGCTATTGAAGCTTTCTCTCACTGCATTTGCTTTTCTGTCTCTTCAAGCTGCTGCTTGCAAGACATCTCCCTCATTATTGGCCATTGTTTCCTCTACACTTCCAGCCTCTCACACAGAACCAAAGGGTTTCATTTTCCCACCTTTTAACCCTCCATTGTTCCTCTTCTATCTGCACCCCTGGCCTAGATACCTCAATCAATTGCAGGCTACCAAGCAGCCTCTGATCCTTGGGGCTGGAGGTTTTGATTCAGCTCTCAGGTAAATTCTGATCTGTGGATCTGTATCACTGTAGTCAGAGCTTCAGATATTTGTGGGTGCTGCTACACTGAGCCTGGGAATTAATTTTTGGAAAGAGAATCAATACGCCATGTGTAACGAGCTTTAAGCAATACTTGTCAATTTTAAAATGGAACCTAAATAGAAGATTCTCTGTATCTTCTTGAAGTTGTGTAAGCATCTGAAAGTAAAGCCTGAAGGTGGACATGTCTCCCTTCTGCAGAAGCATGCAGCTCTTGGAATATTATTCTTGCATTACTGCTGTAATCTTAGTGAAGGCTCTTTTATAATAAGGAGAGTATGGTAAGAAAGAGGGATTGATTTTCATTTCCAATGATTTTGAGCTCATTTATGTAGCAACTGTATGTTCATCAACTGTTCAGTTCCTTTGAAATGCACCCACAAACACATACAATTTGCAGGCTTAGTTATTAAAATGCTTCTAATAGCAGGAATTGAGTAAAGTGTTTTCTGCAGAACTGGAGAGCCCAGCAGTGGCCAGTTCACTCCACCACACCAAGAATTGCCTCTAATCAAGCCTTCCATGCATCTCTGACCTTTGTTGGATATCTGAGAGCCTTTCCACCTCCTGGTTGTTGTTTCTTAAGCAGGTTCTGTGAATGTGCTGGGTTCCTCATGAGAGCAGAGCAAGCCTGGTCCATGCCACATAGAGCAAACTTTGGGAACAGCAATGGAATAGAAACACCAGGTGGCGGAAGGGGTGTCTGGCACATGGCTATGGAGCTTGCACTGCTATTTTTTGTTTTTCCTTCTAATTGGTAACTCTTGCCATCTGTTCCTGAGCCATCCCTCTGCTGTCCTTTCCTACACACAGTCTCCTGCCCCCATTCTGCCCTTCAAGCTCAGACCAACTGCCTGCAGGGGCTGATTGATGCCACTAGTAGCTGGGTGGTAAGATGCTAATGGTGGCAAGAGAGGTACTAATGTTAGGTCAGCTAAGGCAGGGCTCTTTGAGCATCCTTTGAGTGGGCTCAGCTGCTTCTCTCTCAGTACTGGTTTAACTGCAGTTTCTTGAGCAAACTCCCCAGATTTTTTTTCAGAAAAATAATTTAAAAAAAGAAAACAACCAACAACCTTTGCTTTGTAAAATAGGTGTAGTTGTTCAACTGAGTTGGATTCCTTGCGAACAGCACTGCATGTCTCCCTGACCACTTTGTGGCTTTGTGGAACAAGTAAGTGATCTAGAAGCACTGTACCAACCTAGGGTGGTTGGGTTTGGGGTTTGATTATTTTTTTTAAGTAGTCTTTTTGTATTTTACAGCCTATATTTGAATCTGTCTTTACTTGTCTAACTCTCCATTCGGTGGCTTAGCATACAGGAAGCCCATTTTATAGTGGAGAGAAATACATTTATACATGCTAAGAGCTGTATTGTTAACAAAAGCCTAGATACATATACAAGTTAAAGGGATTTTTCTGGCAAGAACTCCAAAAATGGACAAAACTGAAAAAGAAGAAAGCACAGCAATCATAACTGTGTTCTACTCTTATCTGAGAAGCACTTGCTCTTAGAGGTGTGTTGGTGGGACGATTAAGCAAGAGCGTAGGTTTGGTCAGACAGGTAATTGTTTGCTTTTTCTAAAGGCATTTAAACACCTAAAAATAGATCCTCAAGAGTACGTAAGTCCCTGATTTCCACAGATTTCTAATGGGACCTATGGACTGAATTAGCTGTACAAATTTGGGAACCTGATGTTACAAATGTACCAAAAAAATGCTGATAAAAATGAAGAGCCCATGTTTTGATTTCTGTTGAAGGTGGCCTTTTCTTCTCAGAGGCCTCCCCATGCAGAGCTCCCAGATGTTTTCCTGGGCACCTACAGAAGAAGTAGGGAAATTAGGTCTTCCCCCAGCTGTCTTTGGAAGGTTCTTAATGATTTTTAGATTATGGATGCCAATTCCTTGTGGGTTATATTGCAGTTGTGTGCTAGCATAGTCAAATTATTAGGTTTTTGACCTGAGCTAGTAATACCAAGACTACCATTGTGAGGCAGAAAATCTTTCGGATGAAGGTGGAAGCTGCTGGAGTATTTTCTTTTTTATCTTCTCAACACCACAGATTTTAGGACTTCAGTTAAAAGAAGCAAATTGTAATAAGCTATTAGTGAAAATTAGAGAAAACCAAAACCTGCAGCTGCA
Organism: Hemiprocne comata; assembly: GCA_020745705.1. Taxonomy (NCBI): domain Eukaryota; kingdom Metazoa; phylum Chordata; class Aves; order Apodiformes; family Apodidae; genus Hemiprocne; species Hemiprocne comata. Next base: position 2,699,778 of record CM036590.1, read on the forward strand.
AATAGTTCACTGGCTTCCTTGATTGTCATATTTTCCAAATGTACAATAGTGTTTATTGCAGTAGGCTCTGCCATGTAGGAAGAAATTATATTTCCTGCGTTGGGGAAAAGACAGTTAAATGGAATAAAATGATCACTCATCAGGTGATATATCTGATGGTGTAGATCCGAAAGAGTTCCCCCAATTTCCACAGAACTCAATAATATCAAGTGACTTTAATATTTCTTTATGTTTTTATAACACTGATTAGAAACCTCCAGATGATGAAATGCTACGGCTCTGGCAAGAATCTAATAAAAATACCCCCTGGGATTGATTTTGATTGACTACAGTTGCCTGTCTGTTTTTATTTTTCTGTATGTGAACAGACATGAATGAGCACAATTGCCTTAACCCTTTCCTCACCACATTGCTGTGAGTAGATACTTCAGCTAGCCTTACTTGGGAACACTGACACCCACATAAAGGAAAAGAAAGGCCGTTTGAGGATTCAGCTCTCAGGTTTCTACAGCAAAGTCACCTCAGTAAAACTCCTGGGATGTTCAGCTTAGACAAACATGAGATCCCATTCCTTCGGAGATGGTTAATGTTTAGCCTGCATGTAATGTTCTGTGACTGGTGTTCTGGTGAGGAAAGTGCAGAACTGAGCGTAGGGAGGCAGTGATTTTCTTCTTTTCCTGTTGGCACGAGAGGTGATTCTCCTCTTGAAGTACAAAGGGATCAACAACCTGTGCTCTGCATCCTCAATAAAGGACATCTCTGTCCATGGGGGAAAATGAAGCTGTGCTCCCTGGGAGACCTGTGCCCACGGGCACTACAGCAATGCCTGGAGCTAAGGAGCATGCAGCCCTTCTCATGTGGTTGCTAAAAGCAAGGACCACCAGCTAACACTTGCTTAATTCCTACAAAGGTCTGTCTCAGCCCCATCAATAAGCAAAAATTAGGATTTCAATCTTCTTTCCAAGCATTTCGGGAACTACCACCGTAAAAGTGGCTTCTGTGGCTCTCCATTTGGCTATTGAAACAGGAGTACAGCCAGAATTCACCAGCCCTTGCATCCTGTTGGCTAAGTTCAGTTAGAAAGCACCACGGAAAAGTAAAATTTGTAGCTCCAAATGTAATCAGGGGGTTTAAATGAAGATATTAGGAAAAGTAATGCACAGATGCTTATAATTGAAATTAGAGGCATGGTTGTTCTGGCGTAGCAGTTCTTCTTCTAGAAATGATATTGATTCTTCTGGGGAGCTAATTAATGCACATATAAAATTTATAAGGTAGTGAATAACACTTCAAAGTTATTCCTTAGAAAACTTTGCATCTTTTCAAAGTTAGGAAGAAAATCCTTCCTGTCAAACAAAGCCATTTAATGATGTACATACGCTGTGTCCAGCGTTTCCTCTGCTGAGATTTCCACTTGCTGAGGATAGTTGCTTTTAAAAATAAGTTGAACCAAAGCATAAAATTGTATTGATTTAGAGAATTATTCCTCTACTTGTAAATCGATAACTGTGCAAACATTGGGACGTTAAATCAAGTTTGAACTATTAAAGTTATTTATGCTTGCTAATTGTTTTTGGCGTGGTGTTAAATAGGAGATCATTACGTATGCAGAGGTTAAATCCATTTAAGTCATTTATGTTCTGACTTTGTTGAAGCAGTTTTCTCTGGGAGAAAAAGACCTGATTTCAAAATAGATGCATTAGTGATCAGCTGAGATATCTGAAATGGAATAAATATCTATTAACTGTTCCATAGTTTATACTGTTTGAAGGCAATTTTTTAATGTAAGTTACTGTTGTGTTTTTTTTTTTTTTTTGAAACAGTGAATTTCCTATTCTTTGACATCTTCGTATCTTACATTTAACTAGTTACATTTTACATTTTTGGGATTTTTTAGCACCTCCTCCCTGCTTCCTATCTGCCCATTTTGGTTATTTGCTCTTCCTCTGGGAGCATATTTGCACTGGCTGGCATAGCTATCTATCTATAGACATTTTTTTTCAAAAGTAGCACTTTAAAAAATGCATTTATTCTCTGGCATTCAGCAAAATGGCTTGGCCAAATTTTCATATTTTTACTCTGTGCACAAAAGAAATTCTGTGTTATTCTGGTGCAATGGAAGGGGAGTGGAAAAGAATTTTGCTTGTATCTGATCAGTTTCAGACTGGAATATAGGCCATGTGCAGCTATTCTGTTTAGTGGCAGATTTGTCTCTGTTCTTCACGTAGTCACTGTGTGAAGGTTGGTGTGATTCCTGCTTTTCCTCAGATTGGCTCTTTGGAGCATTGCAATAAGCAAGCAAATAAGGAGAAAAGGAAAGGAGTAGGAGAAAAGGAAAGGAGTAGGAGAAAAGGAAAGGAGTAGGAGAAAAGGAAAGGAGTAGGAGAAAAGGAAAGGAGTAGGAGAAAAGGAAAGGAGTAGGAGAAAAGGAAAGGAGTAGGAGAAAAGGAAAGGAGTAGGAGAAAAGGAAAGGAGTAGGAGAAAAGGAAAGGAGTAGGAGAAAAGGAAAGGAGTAGGAGAAAAGGAAAGGAGTAGGAGAAAAGGAAAGGAGTAGGAGAAAAGGAAAGGAGTAGGAGAAAAGGAAAGGAGTAGGAGAAAAGGAAAGGAGTAGGAGAAAAGGAAAGGAGTAGGAGAAAAGGAAAGGAGTAGGAGAAAAGGAAAGGAGTAGGAGAAAAGGAAAGGAGTAGGAGAAAAGGAAAGGAGTAGGAGAAAAGGAAAGGAGCAATAAAAAGCATGGAGGTAGCAGAAAGGAAATAAGTAAGAGAGAGAAAGGAAATAAGTAAGAGAGAGAAAGGAAATAAGTAAGAGAGAGAAAGGAAATAAGTAAGAGAGAGAAAGGAAATAAGTAAGAGAGAGAAAGGAAATAAGTAAGAGAGAGAAAGGAAATAAGTAAGAGAGAGAAAGGAAATAAGTAAGAGAGAGAAAGGAAATAAGTAGCAAAAAGCCTCTGAGAACCCAGAGTCAGCTGTGTGAGTTTAAAAGCTCATGCGCTTCTGCAGCAGCTCTCCTTTCTGTCAAGGCTTTCCTCTCCCCAGCTGCAGCCTGGGGAGCTGCTGGGGAGCCCCTTTCCAAGCCTGGCTCCCCCCTGCCCCTTTGCCAAGAGGAGTTTTTTGGTCTGCCCGGGCCACCTGCACCTCCCTCAGCCCCGGCACAACCGCAGGAAGCCCAAGTCTCGCCTGCCAGGCTGTGCCGGTGCTGTTCACATGACTAATGCTGGGAAAGATAGCAAGATTTTTTTTTTCCCCTTTTTTTTTTTTTTTTTTTTTTGAGCAGCTCCAGTCTATGCACAGTTGGCTCCCAGCTGACAGACAGAATGTGGGGTGGGCTTTGTCACCAGAACGCTGGGTACTGCATGCCCGGCTATGCTCGCAATTACACAGTGCCCAGAAACCTGCTGCTTATGTCAGGGTGCAGGCAGCCTGAACACATAGAAATTGGGTAGCTTTCTTTTATTTTTGTATTTTCTATTCTTTTTTAATTATTCTTTCTTTTTTATTATTATTATTATTTTTTTTGCCTCTTTCTTCCCAGCAAAGGTTATGTAATGAGGGGATTGCTGCTAAAGTAAAAAGGGAAAATGAAGTCTTTGTTAAATGCCTTCACAAAGAAAGAAGGTAAGCAATGAAAGCAGAACACTTTGATGTTTCAGATGGGTGTTTCTTGTGTACATTTAGTATGATGGGCTTAGTGACTCTATAATTAATCAATTCCTGCAATTTCTTTTTCAAAATTATTTTGTGTTAGACAGTCCATTTAGGCAATGGATTATTAAGGCTGGATGTGATTTTATTCATTAGAGGTTTTTCTCTGAAGAGTCAAGTAGTTGTAAAAATGTTTTTGTTCCCTAAGAAATGCATTTGCAGACATGGAAGGAATTTCCTAGGTGAATTTTGTCAGTGAATGGTGCTGAATTGTCCCTTCAGATGTAGGAAATGCCAGGAATAGAATTCTGAGAGCTGGAGGAAGGATTAAATGGTACTTTCAGGTATGCTTTTAGTAATGATAATTTTAAACTTTAGGGGCACGAAATTAGTTCAGACATTTTCATGTCATTTTATATCAAGTGTTTTTCCCAAACAAGTTTTGCAACAGTTATTCTTACAGTCCTAAACATGGTGAAATTTAAGGGAAACCAGTGTCCAACAGGGGTTAAAGTGTGGACCTCTGCATTTCATCCGTTTGTGTGGTATTTATTTTCTATTTATTGTGGAAAAAATATAAATAATGCCTATAAGAAGCAGCTAAAAAAAAAAAATCCACCCACTTACAGTTTGCAGATTGCTGGGGAAAAGAAACAGTTGGGTGGAATATTAATCACTTTAGGCACGGAAACGCTTATTTTTAACTCTTTCTATAAAAGATTTGTGTTAGACACACATCAGTCAGTGTAATTAGTCGTCCCCTTTCCTGTTCATTTTCTGTAGTAAAGGCTAATTTTGCTTGTAGTCCTCTCCTCAAGAATAGAGCATTAATAGCAAAGCAAAAGCTAACTCCTAAATGGTCATGTAAAGTCCTTCTGAGGTGTGTAAGGGAAAAAGAAGTAATTTAATGTGGTACTTGGAGAGTGTGTGTGCATACAAAACATACCCTTTTGTTCTGTAGGAATGAATGCTCCAGTTTGGTGTTTTCTAAAATCTGTCTCTATGATTGTGCTCAGCAATTCCCCCATCTGTCCTGAGCACCCTGCCCCTCCTGCTCCTTCCCACTCCCACCAGGAGATACCCCACCAACCTCTCAAAAGTTGCAGCAAACATCCCCAAAGTGTTGGCAATATTTTGTTTTATCAGTCTGTGCCTGGAAGCTCAGCAGCCTGCTTGGAGTCTTACCTACTCAAGTTCATTGAAAATAAAACCTAAGGGTCAGGGTCAGATCCCATTTTTGCTGAAGTCCAAGACTAACTGTGGTGACCTTCAGGGAACAGCATTAGACCTTCAGGTAGCAAACATCTACGTGGAAAACATTCCCCATAATCACTGTTCTGTGCTTCTTTTGCCTGTACTGAAATGATTGCAGCAGCTATTCTACCTTATTGTACCTGGGAAAGATCCCTGTCTTCAGTGAAATAACTCCTAGAGCTGTGTACTAAATGTCAAAAATCCATCATGTCACACCTCTCTGTCATCTGCATCTAGAGGATCTATGTATGTCAATTTTGGAAAGAAGTGCTGGGAGTTTTCTTTAAGTTAGTACTAACCAGGCATTCACTGTGACATTTGAAGCACCAAGGTGCTCTCAGTGACATACTCTGCTGCTTTGAAACCTTGAAAAAATACTGAAGATGAAAAACTTGGGATATTTTGAAAAGTAGAGTTCCTGCAAGGTTCTAGTATAAATATTGGACTACTGTGCTTATTCCCTTTAACAGCTTTTAAAGACTATATCCCTTCTTTCAGCCTTGTTTCAAGTAACATAGTATGGAAATGAAGCCCTTTCTCTCTTTGCACACTCTTCTCGTTTGGTTGTTCTGATGTTATTGACCTGTTTACCAGAGAAAGTTTCAGTTCATTAGAAATACAAAGGATGTTATTTTAAAATATTCAGAATGGCAGTTAATCACAGACTGATTCTGATGAAAATTATATAAACCATTCTTTTACTTGCAGTTCCATCTTTGTCTTATGTCGTAAATATGCTTTCAGTTTTGCTTTGAAACCTTACATTTTGCTGTGTTTTCTCAATTAAAGGCTGTATGTCAAGGCAGGACAGATTGATTTCTATGTATATTCATATTTACGTGAATTTATTTACTTGCACAGTGTGACAGACATTCTTCTTCTGGTTTTTGTGTGGTTTTGAAGGGTATTGAATGCGTAGACATTTCTGGCACTTCATAAATGGCACTTACTGGCACTTTAGACATGTAGGATGGTATTTTGTGGGGCTTCTTTCCCAATTGAAAGGTGTTTGGTGTTTTTTTTTTAAGATGAAAACAGCTCAATGAAGTCCTCAGAATAATTCCTGGCTGCCTTTTGTTAGCTGTACTACTGTGACTTTTCAGATGTAAATATTGAATTGGATCAAATCCTGTGACCCTGTGAGTTGCCTTGAAATAAATTAAGGAGGGTAGTTGCATGAATGGGGACAGAGGCAAGCATCAGTTTTCAGGGTCAGATCCTTTATTACCTTATAATTTGGAGAGGAAATGCCTTTGTGTGTAGGGATAGCTGGCAGCCTTTTATTAGGAAATTTGCCTTTTAAGTTGCACTTGGAACTAACTGACCCACTACAGTGAGAAAAGGAGACCTGGAAAATGTACTGTCTGCTTGTAGAAATGCATGTGTGATTCCAGCCCTGTACCAATCACGCTGATGAGAGGATGAGCCCTCTGGTTTGTGTTATTTATTGCTCTTGCTTTTGTTTTCTGTTATGACTGTTTCATTAAGGGATCTATTGCAGCCTTCAGATACAGGGGTGTTCTCTTTGGGACACAGCACGTGGTGGAGTGAGTGTATTACCCTCGGGTAATATGTTCTATATCCAATAGTAATAGATGTGGCAGAAATGCCTAGATTAGAAGGAGAGGAATACCTAGGGATTACAGCAATGTAATAGAGTCTGCCAGGAAAAAAAGTTGTGTCCTCAATTTTTAACCTGGAAGATGGGGATAAGGTGACTGTTAACACTACAGACTTCAGGTTAGGCCTGAACTTGTCATGGTACCAAATTCTCCCACTTTGGGTGCCAGCGGGAGAAGGAAGTTAGAAGATCATGCATTAAAAATTCTGCTGGTCAGCCCTGTTCTGTGGCTTTCTGGTTGAATGTGACAACATAACACAAATGTGAGCTTTTTGAGACTCAAACGTGGCAATAGTGAGGTGTTTCCCCTTTCCTAGACCGTAGGTCAGACTGTTCAGCAGTCTCATGCCACTGGCATTGCCTAACTGTTTATTGAAAATGGTAAACAGGTTAATGTTGCCCAGTTGGTTTTGGTTTTAATGATGCTTTTTAAAGATCATGAATTCAATTAGCTATGCAGGCAAGGTAGGGTTTCTGTCTCTGCAGGAGAAACAGTGCCATATGTTGCTAACTCTTTTTAGGGGGTGGTGAACACACGTGAATGGTGAAATCATCTGAGGTTACCCTGGGTGTCTTTCTTTACACAGTGCCCTTTAGAGAGGCTCCCACCTATTCCAACAAAAGGCGGAGACCCCCGAGCACCTTGGCAGCACCTCGGATCCTGCTGCGTTCCAACAGCGACAACAACCTCAACATCAACAACCTCCCCGAGTGGTCAGCCTCTTCCTCTGCTTCTTCACACCGCAGCCTTTCACCTCATCTGCTTCAACAGATGCAGAATAATCCTAATGGAACTGTAAAAACTGTGGGGAGTTACACTTCGTCCTCCCGGAGCCGGTCGCCATCCCTGAACAGGCTGGGAGAGGATGTCAAACGGCAGCAGCTCAGGCACATCAGGTGACTTTTTGACTTCTTTGCACAGCATGAGACATCCCTAATGTCATCGTGCTGGGCTGCCATCTTCTTTTATGTTATTTATATGCCCGTTTTGCACTTATTATATAATAGATAGGTAATACAGTGTCTCAGCACAGTGGAACACGTCCAAGTGTGAATATTTTAATTGGCAGCTCCAGTCAAAGGCAGCTGTTTCCTCCCAGAGCCCCAGCAACCAGGCAGGCTTTAAAGTTCAGCAACGCTCAGCACTGACTTATCACTGAGTTTGCACCTCCAGATCAAGGTGCTAGTTCTCAGGATCTTTTAATAGTTGAAATGATGATTGTGCTTAACAGCAAAGTGAAATGTTTCTGACATACTTGATCCCTTCATGAAACTGCTGGTCGTGCCTGGAACCTGTGTTGGAGCTGCTCATGGGTGTTGAAGCAGAGGCTGTTTAAGTTCTCCCTTCTGTAGATGCATGGTGAACTGAACAGTAAAAGAGAAGGAATAACTGGGGGGTGTAGGTGGGGCTGTGTAAGAGGCTGTCCAAGAGCAAAGGGGGCTTCTTGAGCTGGTGGTGATAGATGTCATGGGCTTCTTTCATGATTATCCATGTTCCAGGATCTTGTATTCCCTGTAACTTTGCTGTTCTTTCTTTCCTCTTGAATTACAAATGTGATTTAGCAGGCACTCTCTGCAAATATCCTGCAGCTAGGTCCCACTGGAGAGTAAATCCTGACTAATTACAGTGATGTAGGGGTTGTAAGCAAGATAATAAAACAGAGGATTGTGCTAAGTTTTAATCACAAATGGGGGGGGGCTTCAGATTTGCAAAGCGGTTGCCCTGTGAATAGACAGTTGCAGCCCCAATTTCAGGAGGACTGAGGAACTGCATCTGTCACATGTGCCAGTGATGGAGCTGCACCAGGATGAGGGGCTGCAAAGATGAAAGAAGGCAGACCTGAGTACTGATGGAGAGAATTGGAGCTCATATGTTTTGACCAGACACATATTTAATTCAACGGTCATTTAAAATACCAGGCTTTGTCTGTCCTGTTTCCTGTTATCAAAACACATCCACTGTTCAGAGTAGAAAAGGACATGAGTGTTGTTAAGAAATGCAGCTGTTGGTTTCTCTTTGTCATTTGTAGGTGCAACGATCTTGAGTTTCCAAGTCAGTAAAACAAAATGTCAGGTAGTCAAAGCTGTCACCTGTTACCTTGTGCATTCTTCTTCCTGGCAGTAGGCACCCAACCTGACAAGCCTTGTTTGTGACAGGAGAAATGCTGCTGGAGAATGGAAATCATGACATCATAGAATGGCTAGGGTTGGAGGGGACCTTAAAGATCATCTAGTTTCAACCCCTCTGCATAGGCTGGGACACCCTCCACTAGACTAGGCTGCAAAAAGCCCCATGCATCCTGGCCTTGAACTTGTCCAGGGATGGGGCAGCCACAACTTCCCTGGGCAACCTGTGCCACTGTCTCACCACCTGCACACTAAAGAATTTCTTCCTAATGTCTAACCTAAATCTCCCCTCTTTAGCTTAAAACCATCACCCCTTGTCCTATCACTACACACCCTGGTGAAGAGTCCCTCCCCACCTTTCCTGCAGCCCCTTCAGGTACTGGAAGGTGCTATAAGGTCTCCTTGGAGCCTTCCCTCCTCCAGGCTGAAGCAGGGTGCACTGTAAAACCAAAGAAGTCTGAAATGTAAGAATGGCTGGAAGAAACGGGATGTGAATTTCTTTTGCCAGTGGTTTCATGCCATAGAGCAAACTCATCTTACCTTGTTGTATATTACAATAATGGCAAGAGCTTGTTTTAAAAAAAACCTGTGGTTATAATTTGCATGACACTTCCTCACAGATACCTGTATCAGCTTAGAAACATGGTGTCTGTAATGAGGCTTCACTTAAGGAGGTGACCACGAGGTGCTTTTCAGAGAAGGGGTTCCCTCATATACCACTGGATACTGCTGTTGCCACCACAGTGGGAGGTTTTACCTTCAAGTCCATGATTATTTTAGCTGGAAGGGATGAAAAGTGCCTTTCCACCGACATTCCTGCATTTCCAGTTTCTTGAAGTATAAATAATCCTTTGAGGTGGGGGCCACAATTAACTTTTTTTAATAAGCAAATGTTTATTCACTTTACCTTCATTCAGTCTCTTCCTTTTCCCTTTCCCAAAGCCCCTGATTTTGAAAACTAGCACAAATAATAGTGGGAACCAATTTAAGGCCTGATATTTTGTGGAAACACAATCAATTTTGGTCTTTCTCTTAGTGCATCAGTATCAGAGCTACTTAAACTGCTACTCAGCTACACACCTTCATATGTGCCATCAAGACTTGTTTCAGAGATGGCCAGAGTGTGTGCAAGTACTGAGAAGAGAGCTGGAGGCCCTCTAAATTTAAACATAACTAAAAAGATTTTGCATATGATTTTTCCTGCCAGGAATGCCTTCTCTTGCCACAGGCCCATTTTGCAGTGATGAATGGGACCCATTCATCACAAATTTTGTTCAACTGTGTGGCCACCTACTTACTGTCAGCTATATGTGGGAATTGTTGCTGTCTCTCTGCTTACTATTTGCAAATAATATATTCACCACAAAACTGTTGTTCCTCTTAAATGAAAAAGTTCTTTTTGACATAGCAGTAGGTTGTTTTCTGGAGCAGAAGCAGCCAGAAGGGGTAGGTTAATTAATGGAGAAAGTTAGAGTATGACAAAGGGTTAATGAGGTTTGTGGGGGTTGCAGTGTGGAAAGGAGAGGGCTGGAAGGGGTTCATGTGGTCTTTACAGCCTGTGTGGCTCAGGTGTTTGTCTTTTCTGAGGCTGCTGCTTTTCCTGCCAAACTGGTTTGGGGGGAAACTAGGGGAGGCAGGGGAATGAGCACACTTCCTGTGAAGTTTGTCCCACGATGATTAGCAAAAGGAGATGCCAGCACAGCCTCAGTCAGGGCTGACCCATCAAGGATGGCCTCCTTCTGCTGTGTGAGAGGAAGACACGTCCACATGTGTTCTGAAATCTGCATCCTCTTCCTGCTCCTTCATGGCATGTGACTTGCTAGGCTGGGAGCCCAAGCTGGCGAGAAGAAGAGAGTCAGGAAAGATCTTTATTTGAATAGGCTGCCCAGGGAGGTTGTGGCTGCCCCCTCCCTGGAGGTGTTCAAGGCCAGGTTGGATGAGGCTTTGTGCAGCCTGGTCTAGTGTGAGGTGTCCCTGCTTATAGCAGGGAGGTTGGAACTAGGTGATCTTTAAGGTCCCTTCCAACCTTAACTGTTCTATGATTCTATGATTATTTAAGAAGTCAGCTATCCTGTGTTGCAGCCCTGATCTCCAGTAGTAAACCTTCTCATGAGAAATGTTGCATTCAGGGTGAAGGATAAAAGTCCCATTTCCCCTTCCTCTTCCAATATAAAAGAAAATGAATTAATCTTTTGTGACAGGAATGAAATAAGATATTGGGACATAACATTGTGAATAGTCACTACCAGACTAGGCAGAAGGCAGCTTGTTGCAAGCAGAAATTGGATGAGTAGCATCCAGTCTATAGACCTGGATTTTTTTTTTTATGGTGATGAATGTTTCTTTTCTTATAAGGAAAAGGGAATGGAGCAAAAGAACTGAAACCTGAATGTCATCTTTTCATGTCCTCCTTTCTACAACTGTGAAAGTTGGCTGAGGTTTCTGATGCAAACTCCACCACAGACATGCAACCAGAGCTCACTTTAAAACCCTTCAGTCTGGCTTATCTTTATTAGCACTGTTCACAGTACCAGAAGAACAGAACAACGAGTTGCAAGGCTGGGATGCTATTCCAAATGGTAAAGAAGTTAGGGCAGGAAAATGGAAGCATTTCTGATACAAAAGATCCACTATGTTTGGTGGGATTTTTTACCCAACAACTTCTTTACCTACATAGAGAGCCTCATCAACTCCTGTTTTGGTAGGAGATGGGTTAAAAAAAACCAACAGGGTAAAGAAACAGTAAACTCCAGCCCTTGTGTTTCATTTTGCTCAGAGGAGTTTGAGATCTTTTCTTTCTTCTTACAAGAAAGTAAGTGCAGTGTTGCAGTGCTAGACCACCATTAAATCATTCTTCTTCCTTTTGTAGTCTGTCTTTTTCCTATAAATCCTTATGAATATTCTTCTTTCTCAGGTATATTTTGTTTCTCTAGACTTTCTATGCAAGACCTCAAGTTTTTATGTTTGTTTTTTTTTAAAGTTGAATAGTAGTGTGTTACAAGTTATGATATCTCCCATAAGTTTTCCAACCACTTTAATATTTGCCTCTTTATCTTTTTGTTCATTTTGACAATCCACTCCTTTTTCCAGAGGTTTAATAATGGTCTTATGCATTGCTCACTGTCTTTCAATAATTTCTTCTTTACACACTGTAAGTAGATTGTGTTTTCTTTGAGGACCTGTGGCTTATCCAGGCATGCCACTCTGAAGTCATTGGGAGAGTTCTTGATTGCCATCAACATCAACAAGAAATGATCTTTGGAATAATATGTTTGCCACAAGAGCCATGCTTTTTGTAGCCCTAAAATTTAGCTCCAGATTAAATAACTTGATTATTCAGTCCATTCAGTTAATAATTCAGTTGTCTTGATTGGTCACTTAACGTTACAATATTCCAAAGATAACCATTCCCAACAGTAATTGTTAACACTGACATTTTAAAGGCCTCCTGAAAAATGGTGATGCTTGTAATCTCTGATTTGCATATAAATGTCAAACTTCATCAGAGCCTGTGAATGTGCAAGTTTAATTTGCAGAAAACCTAAAAAAATGTAGTGTTACGACTTTTCTAAGCCATTGTGGTCAGATGAGTATTGATCATGTTTCATATTGAAAGATTTCAGCCATGAAAAGCATGTGTTTAGGATTAAGAAGTTGTATTTCTTCAGCAGGGTTAGATGTTTTACTGGAAGACGATCATGTTATTCACTGCTTAATTTAATCCTGCTAACGTGATGGCAAATTAACAACTTTGCCCATTTAAAAATAACCAGTTAATGGGTTTTCCTTTCAATTTCCAGTGCCATTTACAGTCCTAGCACCAACAAGGATACTCTCTCTGCCTTGGATTATCAGGGTCCAAAACGCAAGCTTTACAGTGCTGTACCTGGAAGACTTTTTATTGTTGTAAAGCCATATCAACCTCAAGGGGAAGGGGAAATTCATCTGCACAAGGGAGACAGAGTCAAAGGTGAGTATGTGATTAATCCTGAATAAACACTTTCTTCTGTTCGATGGAAATTTGATTTTAAAATTCTCTTCTGTTTTAGGGGAAAAAAAATATCAGTTCAGTGGAAGTGCTTTTATGCCTTTGTTTCTTTAAAGGGTATTTTGCTCTTGGGTCTCTTTTGTAACCAACACATAGTCAGCTACCATTTTAACTGTAAGTGACTGCAAAGTATTACTACAATTCAGAAATATGTGCAGTAATTGCAGCATTGTCTTCTACACAGAGCACGTCATTTCCTTCTGTAGTGATTAAAGACAGACAATTCCAGGAGTTTAAAACATGTCAGCTCTCTAAGCAGGAAGGAAACAGGGATAAGGTCAAGTCTGTTTCAACCAATAAATTGTCCTCAAGGAACAATTTATTGGTTGAGCAGAGAGAGTCCCTTCAAGAGACTTAGGATAAGTAGGTAGGTAGAACGTACTGTAAACATTTTGGGGAGGAAGTGTGAGGGTGCATGTATAATTTCTGTCCACTAGTGCACTTCCCAACTAAGAATATGTTAAAATCAAGGCCAAACTGTGTGTTAATTTAAAGGCAGCAGGTACATGCAGGTAGTGCTGAGAAAGTGGGCAATGTGGTTTACAGGATTGACCTTCCTAAGGGAGCATTGTTCTGCAGTTTCCAGGTAAAACTGGTCGTGGAATAAAAATACTTTCTGCTCAATCCATACAAATCAAATATCAGTTATGGAAATCAAATGAAAGGCAATGAATTCAGTGTCCTAAATAAATGCATTAAGCAGCTGAAAATTTCCTTGCAACTGAAACTACTTACTGTACAAAGGAAAACTTCAAGTGTCTCCTCCCTTGAGTCTGTAAGCAGTAGCTGGAAAAAATAGGGAGCCATTAGAAAGTATTCTTGTGTTTTTATTTTTGGATGTGGCTGACTCTGAAGCATTTGTGGGTTTAATAATTATTAACTCAAATCTTCAGAAGGTGTAGGACAGAAATCTGAAGAATGCTGCACTTGAAGCATATGCAGGATGCATTTTAAATGCAAGGATGAAGGAGGAGGGTTAAACTTAGGAGAGCAGGTGATGTCTGTGGGGCTAAAAAGATAATTTTGCAGTTCTGGGAGATTGTGCCCTGATCAGGTAGGAAGGAATGATTATGATCTAAAGAAAACAGTGCACAAGAACTTTTGGAAGAGCCCATATGAACACTCCATAAAACATTATAAAAGTTCCCAATTAATGGGAACTAAGTTATCTAGGCTAGAGTAAAATTAATAGATGGCAAGCAAAGCTCCAAGGTTATAGAATTTCTTGGGAATGCCAAATATCAAATCAAATTCAAGTCATGAAAACCAGAAGTCATCTTCAAATTCAAACAAATTGACAGAGCTTTGCATAATTTGGGAAGCAGCTTTGCAAGCACCCAGTACATGAGATAAAATGCAAGAGAAGAAATGCATGACAGCACTTCATAAAAGCCTTCAGGTGTCCAAAAAATGGGTGCAGAGAGAGTAAATGGGTAGAGAGGTAAAGCTACATTATGAGTAACTGTTGTGCAAATACATAAAGCAACTTAAAAGCAAATGTGATCTTTTTGTACTTTTACAAAAGAGCACAGGCTCTTAGGTTAAAATGGGAAGGTCTGGGGTCTTCTCTATGGAGTATGGAGTTCTCCCTGGATCAGTGGAGGAACTGAACAGTTGAGGAGGATGCTTTTTGGTCAGTTACACGAAAATGAAAAAACCACACCCCAGAACTCTTTGCTTATTTGTAACCTCAGAAATTTAACAACACCAGGAAGAACTGCTGGTATCTACAAAGGATGAAATTTTGGGGGCCATGAGTGGTACTAAGTAACTTTCTACACTGAATGTGTTTACAGAGATCTAGGAGGTGACAACAGACAAAGAACGAGTGTGGTTGAGCACCATCATCTATTCTTTGGAGGACGTAGCACATAGTTGTGTTCAATTGACTTGTTGGATGTAAAGGTGTAGCAATGTTTTTGTTTACATTGAGGATTTAAGGTCAACACAGATACTTGTCACCAGAATAAAACAATAGTCTCCAAGCAGTTCTGGAGAAAGACAAGGCAGAAAATGTGTTCCCCAGCAAAAGAGGAAGCGGTGGAACAGGTTGCTTGGGATTCTGAATTTTGTAGAGGTATTTTTTATCTGGCTGCTTGTTTACATTAGAATTTGAGGCTATTATATGCAAAAATATGCTAAAAAATAAGGGATTTAAATTATAGAATGCTAGAATGGTTTGGGTTGGAAGGGACCTTAAAGATAATCTGGTTCCAACCCCCCTGCATGGGCAGGGACACCTCCCACTAGACCAGGTTGCTCAGAGCCCCATCCAACCTGGCCTTGAACACATCCAGGGATGGGGCAGCCACAGCTCCTCTGGGCAACCTGTTAAATTTCAATGAAGAGTTTAATATTATTTAAAATTTATTTTATTATTAAAAATGTTTTAAAAACAATTATTAAAAAAATTAACCCTTGATTCAATGTGATTATGACTGTCACTGAAAATGAGTGCAAGAAATTAGTTCACTTTTCAAATGTTCTTACAGTAGGATGATCTAAACTTGAGACCAATGATTTTTGGGGGAGACACTAACCACTGAATGTCAAAATGCTGAAATAGAAAATGAGGTTGTGGCTGGTCTGTCAGTTTTGAATCTTTACTGTGGAGAAAATGTATGTTTGCTGAAACTGACTATAAATTAATTATTACTGTTAGAAAAAGGGGAGCATGCCCATCCAGCATCAAATCATCCCTGCAGGGGTTATTTTTTCAGCTTCGAGTGTGTGAATTGCAGATTGAATGAAGATCTGGCAGAGGTCTATAGTTTGCAGGCACACTTGGTTTAGAGCATTTTATGGAACTTTGATGCAGTAAAATCCAGTGAAGTTTCTTTACATGTCAGTCTGCTTTTAGAAGTTTTTTGGGGAAAAAAAAAGTGTACACAGGGCTTCTCAGTGCTCCTATTTAGAATGAAATGGTGTGAATTTAAGGCCGTTTTCACGGCAAGGCTGGAACACCGTGTGACAGACTCCCATTGCTAACCAAAGCAGAAACTTCTGGAACAAGATCAAATCCTATTTCTTGTTAACATGTCATTGGTTCTTCAATTGTCACCAAAAATATGTCAGAATGAACACAAGGTCATGTAGAGAACAAAGAGTGCAGGTAAGAAGACAGTGATGCTTTAAAAAGGTCGCAGTTGTGTAACAGTGTTGAGGAAGCCGTTCAAACTTAGCATATGTGACAAAAATCCAGGTTCAATTAAACCTGGATTCATGTCCCTGTTCCCGTGAAAATGTAACTATTTATAGAGAACAAAACAAATTACTTCAGTGTAAGAGGTTGCTGGGCTCCCTCTCCATCATCCAAAAGCACAGGCAGTAGAGCTCTTACAATGCTCAGTACTTCTTGTGTGCTGTGTGAGTGCCAGAATCACTGGCTACAAGGAGCTCCTGCATTTTGTCTCTTTGTGAGCAGAAATTCCACTTAGTAAAAGAAGTGGTCCTCTTGCAAGGCCATGATCCAGTCAATAGTGAGGTTTGGATTTTCTGGGGGTCCACACGCCTGTCTGGGGTTTAGTGACTCACTGTGTGCAGTGCTTGGAGGAAATGAAGCCATGTTCTCCGTGGAATTCAATTTTTCCTCACTTTGGAAACACCTTAGCTTTGTATTTAAGAAATAAAGTAGCTTTGTCTTAGCCCCTCTATCAACTTGGTAGCTGCACTGTTCTGTAGAAAAGCCTGATGCTGAATTACTGGCATCTTGGGTGGTTTGGGGGGCATTCAAATGTGTATTGGCATTTGCTGTGGGATTCTCACCCATCTTCAGTCTGCCCCTGGGGAGAAGCTCATCCTATGTCCATCCCATGAGACTAATCACTGTAAAGATGTAGCAAGGCATTTATTACAGGGATAAAACCCCAGAACAGCATCTTAGGGAAAGGGATTATTTGGCAAATGTTTTTATGGATTTTCTTTTTTAACTTGGTAGAATTAGAAGGGTCACGGAGAGGGATGAATTCCTAAACTCTGCATGAAAAGTGCTTTCATCAGATGAAGATGAGGCAGATTTTTTTAATTCTTTCTAAAACCTTTCTAAGGGTATGAGTGACAATAGTTCATAGGATGTGATACTAGGAAACAGCTCAGAGAAAGCTGTGAATGGGAAAAGTCCAAAGAAGTTGTGAACTAAACAAAATGGTCTTGTATTAATAGGGTATTACGTAGCCTTTACAAAAATATCTGATTTATTTTTAGTTGTTAGTCATACATACTGACATCATTTGTGTGTCTGCCACTGATGAAAGGCCATGGCTGTTGTAAAAATAAATCTGAGATCTTTATTTGTACAAGAAAACCCTAATCCTAACGCTTTCACAAAGAAATACAACCCAAAACCAAAGAAGAGGGAGCTTCATTCCTCACTGAAACACTTGTAACATATTTTGTTTCTTTCTTCATTTTATATCTAAAAGTCCATAGCAATCAATCTGCCACAACCCAAAGACAGGTGTATATATAAACTATCTGTAAAATGTGTTTTAATCAGCTTTTGGGTTGCTAAATTTCTTACACTGGAAATTAAGTGGCCTGTTTTATAGCACAACTCAGATGTACGTAGGGAACACTGCTACAGAGTTCTTAATGAGTGAAGAATTAGCAGTTTTCTGTCATGAAGAGAAAGCCAGAGACCAGTATCTGTGCACCCTCAAGAAGGTTACCTGGGATTCAAATCTGTCCTGGTGCACCTTGTTGGAAATGTAACAGATACAAGTTCTGGGTACCAGTAGACATGGTGCAGACAATCTCTGGTCGCTTAGAAACAAACCAATCAAAATTGTTTTCAGAATCTATGTTACATTAAAACATACCTGAAATGCATATGAATTGTCTCTCCTAGAAAGAAGAAAAACCACCACAACACATGGTTGCCTGATTCAAATACTTTGAGAACTTTTGGAAGTCTCACCTTGCTCGTGGTTTTGTTTTTCTTGTCTTTCTGTGAGTTTTTACTACAGCCTTTCCATTTGGCGTGTGATTTCTAGTTATTTCTTCCAGTTTTCAGGTCCAATGCCATAGTTTGTCCATGGGTGGCTTCCAACTGTAAATTTTTTACTTTCTTCTCTTATTTTTGTTGTCTGCCCTAGTATTGCTATCTCCTCCTCTCTTTCACCTGGAAGGCAAACAGAATACAGGTCTAGTTTTGGAAAATGCTCAGTTTCTATAACTTACTGTGATTAAACAATTTTCCTAGTGCTTAGTATCTAGAAAAACGGGGTTATTTCAGTTTCTCAAATATGCTCCAACAGACTTTTTCATGAACCTTCTGAGGTGCCTCCTATGCAGACACAGTCTGCACATGTGAAAAGAGTTGAACCCAACTGGTGTCTGTTCTCAGCTCTGTTCTCCTGGTCAGAGAGACAGTAGTAATTCAGTAGTAGTGATTCAAGCATCTGTTTTAGGCAGAAAGTCAGCAGTTCTCAGCATTAGAAATAGTGACCCTTGCAGCAGTGCTTTGTCTGATCTCAGCCAGTAGAGCAATCCAAATATATCACTAACATTTTCATTTCTTGTGAAATCTACTGGTAAGTCATTTTGAAAAAGAAAGATTATGAAACCCCTGCTGTGCTGGAAGATATTGCCAGCAGACAGTGCATTTGGTCAGAAGGAAAGTTGGTCCCCCAGGCTTTTGCACTTGTTAGATTAGTAAATAAAATACTGGAAAGGGAAGAGCCTCAGAAACGCTGTTTTGTTTCTTCAAGAGCATTTTGTACCTCGTGTGAGTATGTGAGGCAGCAAAATGTAACCTAAGAGGTTTGCCTAAGCATTGTTTTGCTTCTCTTTTATATGAAGAATGAAATTAATGTGAAATGGAATATTAATCTTACTCTGATTCACTGGCCTATTTTGCTTCCTTACTGTCTC
This sequence comes from Hemiprocne comata, assembly GCA_020745705.1. NCBI lineage: Eukaryota > Metazoa > Chordata > Aves > Apodiformes > Apodidae > Hemiprocne > Hemiprocne comata. Next base: position 2,718,340 of record CM036590.1, read on the forward strand.
CTGACTTGATTAGTTTGATTTGAATGCCTAGCATAAATAATTATGACTCATCACAAATAATAACCCAACTCATTTCTTCAAGTTGCTTGTATCTGAAGAGCAGGAGAGCCTTGTGCTTCACACTGATTTATCCCAGTGTAACAAACACAGGGCCTTGCTCCTGCTCCAGCAGAACTCTTGCTGTCAAGGCTGCGAGAAAGTGATTAGGGCATAAGACCATCCACAATTCCCCATCATCTTAGCTCTTGACTAATAAATCCAGCCTTGCTTCTGTAGTCAGTAACTGCCCAAAAATATTCAGTAGAGAGGGAGGACCAGAAGACTGAGGGCTATAAATGGGATATAAGCACACTAGCTGAGTCCAACACAGTAGTAGAGGCTCCAGATCTAAGCTGGTTTGGGACCTCTTCTCAGATTAATGCTCACTACTCTGCATTCCCCTGACCTGTAGTTTGGGCATCACTGTGAAGAAAAACAAACTTGACTCTGCCTGCACCTTCCTCGACAGAGATGGTGATAAACATTACAAGTGGATTGATTTTTCCAATGCTCGACTTGAATTTCTCTCCAAAATTCAAATCACTGCAGAAGACTTGTTTGTTATTCTGCTTTTTCCTCTCCTTCACTTTCCCCAAACTATTTGAGAGACAGCCAAATAACAGGAAAAAAGATGATCTTCATAGGAAGTTTTTGGTAAAGGTAAAAAAAAAAAAAAGAAAATTACACAGAGCCAAATCTTGAATAGCAGAGCTCATTCAGTTCTGTTTCAGTTGAGCCCCATTTCCTCAGATTTAGAGGATTACGTGGAGATTACTGTTTTTGTAGATTCTGACGTAGCGAGTGGTTGCTCTGTTAATAGTCACTGGCATCTTCTCATCCCAAGATCCTTTTCCTGGACATGGCTTGTTTGCACTGTGTCTTTCTTGAGAAAGTAGAGGTGAGAAAAGATAAAAAAACTTTTAAATCAGGATCTGGCCTGACATGGGTTGTGGCCACAGTGCTTGGGGCTGTGACATGCACCCAAAACCTGAAGCTAAGGTTCCTTAACCTTTCCATCTGCTTGCAGTGTGGGTGGCCATAGAGACTGGTGGGACACTCACAACCAGGAGGTGTGCAGGCAGCTCAGGGTATGGCAGTGAGACTGCTGGGGGAAGTCATAGAATCACAGGATGGTTTGGGTTGGAAGAAACCATAAAGATCATCAGTACTAACCTCCCCTGCCATGGCAGGGACACCTTCCACTAGACCAGTTTGCTCCAAGGCCCCTTCAACACTTCAAGGCATGGGGCAGCCAAAGCTTCTCTTGGCAACCTGTGCCAGTGTCTCACCACCCTTGCAGGAAAGAATTTCTTCCTAATACTCCATCTAAATCCATCCTCTTTCAGTTTGAAACCATTCCCCCTTATCCTATGGCTTGTCAAAACTCCCTCCCCAGCTTTCCTGGAGCCCCTTCAGGCACTGGAAGGTGCTCTGAAGTCTCCCTGGAGCCTTCTCTTCTCTGGGCTGAACAGCCCCAACTCTTCCAGCCCATCTCCAGAGCAGAGCAGCTCCAGCCCTCGCAGCATCTTCATGGCCTCTTCTGGACTCGCTCCAACAGCTCCATGTCCTCTCCGTGTTGGGGATCCCAGATCTGAACACAGACAATTAGATATTGAATTTCAGGTAGGTAAAGTTACTTGTCAGATAAACCAGCAGAGTCACTTGCATTACAGAAAGTTAAACTCCTTGTGGTCACAATTATCACACTTCTGTTTTGGAGGTTAAAACTGGAAGTTCAATGTATGTTTAAAAAGCGAGGAATATTTAGTGTCCATGTTCTTTCCCTAATTTTATTTCTCTGTGGGGTCCCACAGCCTAAGATGGGAATGAACTGCTGAATTTGCTTCTCCACTAAGGAAATGTCTGGGGAGCCACAGTTGAATGTGCCTGCTCAGGTCAATTATACAAAACCATTAACTGCAGGCACACAAGGCTTTCCTTCCAGATTGTACATGGACTGCACAAGAACACTTTCTCCATGGCAGCTGGGCCACAGTCACTTGTTTGCCTCCTGGAGGCCTTAGTGTGGTTGTCATCAGGGTGACAGACAATGACGTCCTTTCCAGTCGTGTAGCAATGAGCTCAAGTTCTGTCAAGTCTCTCTTGATTAAGTATTTGAAAGCCAGAAATGGTTTGTCCATCAGGCAGAGCAGACAGACCCTGCTCTTCATGAATCACACACAGGAAGGGAGGGTTGTCTAGCAGGAGCAAGGGAGGGTAGGTAAAAGAAGAGAGTAAAATTTAAACTAAAACCAGATTTCAATAAAATTCTCTCTCTAAGAGAGAGAAAGATGTAGCAGTAACTTGTGCTGACCTTTATTAATGTTGTGTGTCTGAGTCAAGTTGCACTTCAGGTGCAGAGAACTGTCCCTCTGCACAGTGCTTGTGTCTTAACACTGTTTCCTACTTACCTGGTTGTATGTAAAAATAGTGATTACATATTGATTTTTTGTTTATAGTGATATGTATACTTAGGAAATAGGTTGCTATTACAGCTGAAGGTTAGGAACTTACCTTCAGGAACTTAATTTTTTAAGTTGCAACCACTTTAGGGGCTGTTTAAACAAAATTGTTTTCATCATTGAGATAGGTATTCTTGCATAGATCATCTGTCAGTTGGATGCTCTCCTTCCAAAAGACAAAGAATTCTGGAAATTTACATTATGCAACACATACTTCTACATGAGAAACCCCTGATTTATAATATTAAATAGTTCTGAGAGAAAGAAGTCAGGTCTCTACCCCCCTGGAAATTAAACATCTACTTTATTTTTAAAAAGTAAATCCAGACACCAAGACAAAATAACCACAACAGAGTTCAGATTTGCACTGAGCCTTGCTTAACTAAAATTCAGATGAAAGGCCTTTGTATTTCATTAGGCAAATGGCATTTGCTGCCACTAACAGAACAAGAGACTCAAGGGAAATAACACATTCAAGCTGCAGTTTGAATGGGAGGGACACTGTCACCATCCCTTTCAGATGAAGAATGAAACGGTGAAATTTGCTGCTTCCTACTGTGTGTTCTAGAGGGCTTTCAGCTTACATAATTCCACATCTCACTTCAAGAATTGAGATCTTCAGCTGCTCTCAATTAGCAGATACGACTCTTATTTTTAGCTCTGTTAATTCTTACATCAGCATAGGCTAGTTCAGTCACTAGATTTTTCAATAAATTTTCAACTTGACTTTATACTCTGTTACACTTCTGTTTACTTGTTGTTTTTTTTTTTCTCCTGGTTGTAGAAATGTTTTTCTTTCCCCAGAAGATGATCTGTCATTCCCAACCCTTAGAATTATTTCTTTTCCGAGGAAAGAAGAATGCATTTTATACAACACCAAAAATTGGTTGTAGATATGACGAAGGTGTTTCAAATATGTCCTGTAGCAGTTATAAAGACAATGGCCACAATTCGGATGTAAATTGAATTGCCATTTTTTCAAATAAACTAATTCACTCATTGACATTTCAAAATCACAAGGAATTTAGAAATAGTATCCACCATCATTTGATTGAAAAATACCCTTAGACTCTCTTTCCTGATTGTGACATAATGCAAGGAGCCGTAATATGGAAGAATAAAACTTTTGTTGCTCTGATCAAAATGATTTTTTTGACAGTATGTTGAGAAATCAAGCTGTTTGAGATGAGTGGTTTATATTAATATTAATTAATATATATATTGTCAATAAACTTAGGGAAGTTGCAAGAGACAAAACATTCTGTGCTCGGTTGGCGCTATACATAATCTTCTGGTTTGTTTTTTTTTTTTTATGGACTCAGACAAAGCAGAATCTGGCTGCTGTTAAGTATAATACTTTAAAGACATTAAATATAAAATCCTGATAGACACCTGCTTTACATGTTTTCCTGGTATCCAATTGTTTTCTATTTGTCCAATTTTGATTTGCAGTTTTGTTCATAACTAATTGAACGTAATTCTTGTTTTAGACTATACTTTTGGTGTCAAAAGCCATACCAGCATTCCTGATGTTACTAGAACCTTAATTTTACTCTTATAAAAGATTTTTTTGTAGTTCATATTGTGTGTAAAGAGACTCTGGCCTACTCTTGCCATAGCAACCACTTCCTTTGTTTTTACTAAATGCAGTAGGCAAAAATACTTGAAATGATAAAGCTTAATTATTAATTTTGGCAAAGTTATCCTTTGATTTACTATTGTTATGTCCTTCAGAAGGGAAAATGTTGATTAGAAAATCTCTTGCTGGTACCAAATTATCTATTACAACGTGTCCCTTAAGCACTATTGTGAGAGGGAAAAGACAGAAATAAAGGCCTCGTTCTAAAAAGGCATTAATGGGTACAAAAGATAAATTATTTTTTTTATTTATCCTTTCAGTTCCCAGTTCCCCACATTGGAATACATGAAGTCTTGCCAGTTGTTATAGATATGTATGTAGATTATGGCTTTGGCTCCTGCTGCAGAATTTCTTATTAGTGGTACCACCTATATTAAGAAGATTATTTCAAGTGTTTTGGTAGTGCAGAACCCTCTAGATCTCAACTTCTACGTTTTGAGTATCAGTCCGTATGTGCTTCTCTATCTCACTGACAATTTGTTTCTGTCTCTGCACACCATCTGTACCCCTGGCTACCCCACGTTTGCTTCTGGGGTCATCTTTGTGCCTCTTGCAGTTCCACAAGGCTTTCCCTTCCTTTCTTGGTACCCATAATGGTGTTTTTTCCTGCATAATAAGTCCAAGTTAAGTCCTCGATAGTAAGTTGTTTGTAGATGTATTCCCTAGACAGGCTTGAGCCAGAATTGTGAAGGCTGCCTGCCTTCTGGCAACACCTGTTTTCCCCTTCTACCTCTTTTCCATAGATGTTACATCTTCAGGCAGGACTACATGTATTTTTGCTTTGCTCTTACTATCAGTAATCACTAGTATTTAATAATTCATGCAATAATGATCTAAAGAGGGACTGGTTTTGCTCTGTAGTAATCACTTTTTCCCTTGCACCCACAGACGAACTTAACAAAGCAAATTTATTTTCCCACCTTGGTTTTGGATGTCTTATCAGCTGCTACTACCATAAAGACATGGATTTACTTTATGGGTATGAAATACCCAGCTTCCTTCTTATAGAGCAAATCCTTTTTGGAGATGGAAATAGCCATGTAATTTTTTGGAGCGTCAAAATAGCAGATTTGGCAGAATAATGAAATACTGAATTAGGGAACTCTTTCTCAACCTCCAAGTAGTTTTTGTTCTCCTTGTCTTGCCAGTTTGTGGAGTGAAATCAGGACTGAGATTCAGTGCTGAAAACCTGAGATTCAGTGCTGAAAACTCTTCTCAAAAAAACCCCTAATTACTTGCAACAGGAAACTTTCACTGTCTCACATTTTGAAATTCCTTTTGGCTGGAATCCTACACTCACTTTTATGATTTGAAGTTAAATCAATGTACAGTAGGATCCTACAATATTTTATTCATTTAACGTGTTGCTGTGGAGTTGTTGGTGTCTTCCAAGGCCAGTGGAGTCCCCCATTATCCCATAAGCTACCTGGGTAGGGATAGGTTTATTCATAGAAGTGCTTGATGAATTGTGCCTTTGGGACCCATCCTGGTGTAGGATTTTGCCCTGATGGATCTATTTCCTGGGGCTTAATACATACTAGTTATTGACAGTGAGGTGTAAATATGCCCTTAATGGAATCTGTATCTCTGCATTTATTGCATTAAAGGACCTAAAATTGGCACTTAACATCATGTTGCTGTCAAATATCTATGTTAGTTGATATCCATGCTCCCTAAATGGTACCACAAATAGCTTAGGATTCCATTAAGGAGAAACTAGGTAAACATTTAATTTCAAATGTAGTTTTACGGGTCCTGGTGTGTCAAACCAGACTTCTTAAGTATTACCAATATTTTTAATTGTTTTTTTGCCCTATCATTGATTTGATTTTCAACTGACTCTCTAGTAGTGCAAATCAAGTTCAAATTCAATGCCACTGAGTCACAGCAGCTCCAGTGATACAGAGTCCAATTGCTGTCAGGCTCAGGCACTGCAACTTGAAAGCCTGACAAGGTGTGTTTAACTGTGCAGAGTGCTCGTGTTGGAGATCATCAAAGGAGCTCTGAGCAAGTTAATATCCCTACCATCCTGAAATACCCTGCAGGGGTATTATTCCAGGCCTTGGAAACCATATGCATATGTTAGCAGAGAGAGGTGCTTGGGCTAATTAGCCTTGATTTTCTGCAGGGCCCGTTGGCTGGGCTGGCTTAGCTAGCACACAGCTAATAGAGCTCTGCTGCTTCCACTTCCATGGGCTTATTTTTGGTAGCTCAGGGACCTCTCTGCCAAACCTTGTGTTTTGTACAGATGTACTCTGAGGACCTGTGTTGTATGACTGAGCACAAATTCCCAATCAACCTGTTTAGAAGAGCTAACGGTGCTTTTGTTAATCTGTAATATCACCTTTCCTCCAATGTTAATGTATAGTATCTTTTTAACAGTACATTTTTTTTCCTTTTAATATATATTAAACACACAATGATTTGTAGGAACTTCTATGAAATTAATTTCAACATAATACTTAGCAAGTATTTAGGATCTTTTCATGATTGTAATTAATTCCCCTTGCTGACTAGTAAAAAATACGTTCTTGTTCTGCAGTCTTTTGTCGCAATCCTTGTTGAGCCCTAAGATTAATATAAAGATAATTAGAAGTACAGGATAAAGTGTTTTTTTTTCTCATATTAGTAAAACAGTCTCCTCCCAATTGTCACTGTCTTCTACCAAGAAAAAACATTGGAATGTTTCAAAAGGTATCTACATTGTGCATTGCACCTATGGGATATTGAAGTGTTTGCTGTGAACTCAAACTGTTAAATCATGTTACTCGACCTACATTACTAATCTCTGGAGCTACCACTGAGTAAAAGAGTGTGTTTCCTTAGGAAGTAGAAAACATGAGATACCAAAATATGTATTATTAAAACCCAATTTCAGCGTGGGTTCAGTTTTACTGTGGGTTCAGCACTTCAGCCTAATTTGAACAGGCAACACATTTTTTTTTGGTCTTAGTATGACCATGCGTCTGTGCTTGATAAAAACAGCAACGAAAACTGAAAAGGAAAAAAACCAAAACCTTATGAAGACCAAGGAAACTTGTGACAAAAATAAATTTGGGAAGAGGTTCCAAAGACTGATCAGGGAGGGTTGGATTTGAAGGTGACTTGGTGCCCATTTTGGGGGCGTTTGAGTTATTGTACAACGTTTGCTTTTACCAACATGATATTCAATTATTACTGAGCCCGTTATGTAACTAATCTTGTTTTTTTGCATGAGATGAGAAAAAAGTCTGATGCTTCCTGTGTCTCTCTGTATTTAGTGTTAAGCATCGGTGAAGGTGGATTCTGGGAAGGCAGCACCCGGGGACATATTGGCTGGTTTCCTGCAGAATGTGTTGAAGAAGTTCAGTGTAAACCGAATGAAAGCAAACCAGGTAATCAGATCAAGTTCCTTGTTGAATCCTAACGATGACAAATGCCCTGTGTCTGCCCAAGGAGGGAGGCAGCCTGGATGGCAGTGTGTTATACAGCAGGGCCTTAGTGCAATGCTAGAGACAGGGAATTAAATGAAGCTGAGCTGCTGAATTAAAAAGTAAACATGGCTTGATTGATCAGAGTTTGCTGGATGCTGGTCCAAGCACATGGTCTTTCTCATGAGGGACTGTGCTGAAGTCTGTGAAACCGTTCACATGGAGCTGTATGCAGACATTTTGTAAGATCCAGAGAAGAGCCAGAAAGATGATCAAAGGGCTGGAGCACGTCTGCTACTAAGATAGGCTGAGAGAGTTGGGCCTGGAGAAGAGAAGATTTCGGGGAGACCTTATAGTGGCCTTCCAATACCTAAAGAGAGCCTACAGGAAAGCTGGGGAGGGACTTTTCAACAAAGTGTGTAGTGGTAGGACAAGGGGTAATGGTTTTAAACTGAAAGAGGGGAGATTTAGGTTAGACATTAGGAAGAAATTCTTCACCATGAGGGTAGTAAGGTGCTTTAATAGATTGTCTAGGGAGGTTGTGGCTGCCCCCTCCCTGGAGGTGTTTGAAGCCAGGTTGGATGAGGCTTTGTGCAGCCTGGTTTGGTGGGAGGTTAGAACCTGATGATCTTTAAGGTCCCTTCCAACCCGAACCATTCTGTGATTCTATGAGTTTTATTTTCTTACAGTGTGAGAGAATGGCTAATTACACAGCTTAATAATAGAAGAAAAACTGGTCAGTCACCTCCCAGTCTGAGGTCATCATACAATGTATTCAGCTCTTGTTCATAGCAGTAAAGTTCTCTCTGTTGACCTCTGACTAAATTTTAGAGGAGGCATCCAGTGGTGGGATGTCCCATATACATCATTATTGATGACAGAGGACATAGGATCCTCCTCTATCATGTGCTTGTTCTGGCCTAAGTAAGTAAAACACAAGGGACTCTAAGCAAGGAGTCTTTGCAGCTCTGGCACGATAAAAGAAAAAGAAATGTATGTTGAAGGATGTTATTTTAAGAATTACCTACCATCCCATAATTTCTCTGCTTTTAAAGAATGAAGATATGAGGACGTCCTCTCTAATTAAAAGCTCATTATAAATGAGCTCTGAGAATATAATTAATGTTCTCCAGGAGTGCATGCAGTTTTAAATTAACCATGGATGCATTTTGGATCTCTGTTGTATTGATTAAGAACTTTTGGCGTTGCACAGGCAACATTTATGCATCGTATCATTCATTCATGAACATTTTTCTTTTATGTAGATCATTATATAGTATACTTTATATATATATATGTGTCCACTGCATAAACATGATAGATTGGAATAGAATCCACTGGACAAGATAAGAGTTCCAGCATAATAATGATTTGGAAATATTTGTAAGATTTGTTAATTATTTACAATGGAAGCTGCGTTAAGATGAAATAGCGTCTAAGGGATGAGCAGAAGAGGAGGCAAAAAGCTTAGGTACTATGAAAGCTTTACAAGAATGAAGGAATGAGGCATCAGGGACATTGCTCTAAAAAAGTAAACACTGAGGGAAAAGGTTGCACTTCCTTCTCTGTTTCCCTTCTGAGAGACAAAAAGAGAAGGAGCAAAACCAGGTCTAATATTGGAGAGGATGGATTGAGGCTCTGAGAATGAAGAGAAAATAGTTGTGTAGCTCTTCAAAGGGCTTAAGAACAAACCCAAAATTGAAGATGGAACAATATTAAACATGAGGGGGACTGAGGTTGGAATTGGCAAATCTAGGAGCAGTGCAGTTCTTGAAGACTAGATGTAGAAAGAGGAAAACAAGTCATCCCTAACACCTTTCTTGAGTCTTTCATGACAACTCTGCATTAAATCTGAACTGTGCGTTTGCCTCCAAATCTGGTGACAATTCTGGAGAGGGGCATTAAGTGAAGTTCCAAAATATGAAAGGAGTTTTTCAATTTTTTTAGATATATAGAGGGGTTTTGAGGAGAAGGTAACCAAACCTGTTTGTCACAAATCCTTGAAGAGCTTTACAAGAAATACTGTAGGAAGTAAATTCAGTAAATGACATGATTGCTTTGATAGATGACAGGGTTTTTTCCAAGCAAAAATTTCTTTGATCATTCAAAGGAAAATGAAAATTAAGAAAAAAATCATCATAAGAACAGCAAAAGGATTGCCAAAGCTGGAAGTGTAGGAAAAGAAAATAAACAGAAACATCTGACATATTTTCTGATGTGAAATTATGAAAACTTATATGCCACGTGTCTGCCAAAACACCAAAGCTTTTACTCTAATTTATACCTATTGCATCCTATTGTTTTTCTGATTGTTTTCCTATTTGCTTGTAGTATGCTGTGAATAACAACATCAACATAGTTAAAACTTTAAATATGCCATCCTTCTACTTCGAAAAAAGATGAAAATGTAATTAAACAAGCACAACATGGGCATATTTTCTCTACCTTTGAACTTGTGAGCTCAAATGTTTTGCTGGTCTGTCTTGAAAAATGTCCTGCCACCCAGAAGGCACGAAGGGGCTACAGTGCATCTCTGTGCAGTGCAATAGAAGTTGGAGCTATGAGTATGAAATACAGGAAACCCACAGTATGGGCCATATTATTATTGAAATATGGCCTGGACTGAAAGCAGCTGATCACTGAGCCTCTCTGTGCAGTTAGCTTCATTCTCTTTGCACAGCAAACAATGGAAATGAAAGAGGAGGGCTTTATAAGCAAAAAATCTGCCAGTACTCCCTCTGAGTACAAAAGCAAAAGTAATTTAGAAAAATATGTTAAGCATGGTGGAATGATTAGGAATTAAATTAGGTCTGCTGGGATTGCTGAAAGAACATCAGCTGAGAAACATCACAAACTTGGGCGAGTTGCAAGAATTTGCATCATGGACTTTGCAAAGCAGCAGAACTTCTTATGATAATGATTTAGAAAGTAGATCATCTTAATGTGTAGGAAATGAATCTCAAACTCAGCCTCTTTCAGACCAGCACCACAGTAACAATTCTTTCCTCTAAATGAGATTTGGGGACATCTCTTCAAACAGCTTCCCTTTGCTAGTAAGTTGGAATAATTGTGTTTAATAGTAGCTTGTCATTTGCCCACCATGGATGAAAGAAAGAGAAGTAGTCCTTGGAAAAAACAAACCCCAATTAAACACTCCATGCCAAGTAAAACTGGTGGGCAGGTGTTTTATGCCATGCTGATTTATAATCTCACTTCTGAGACAAGTTCAGTTTTCAGGGAACTTCATTGCCATCCAGACTCTTCAGTGGGAGCAGGCAGTACAGAGCAGCACCTGGTTCCTGTGATCTCCTCAAAGATACCACGCTAGCTTGGCAAGTTCTGTTTTCCAAAAAAAACCCATGTTGACTGACATTAATTCTATACCCCTTCTCTAATCCTTCATTAATTGAGACCTGTAGGAATTATTCCATTATTTTGCTAGGATTGATGCCAGGCTTACAAGCTTTTAATTATCCAGCTTGTCTCATTTGCCCTTTTAATAGCACTGGCACAAGACCCACTGCCTTTCAGTCTCGAGAAGTTTCCTTGACATTTCAAGATCTAATAAAAAAAGAATAATGACAAAGACAATAATGATCAGGGGGTCTGCTGAGTTCTTTGGCTTGCTTTTAAAACATTCTTAGACACAAAACCTTCATACCATCTCGTTTTAACAAGTGTCACCTTAGTAGCCAGTTTTTAACATTGTCCAGAAATGTCCTTGGAGTGAGAGGATTCCTTCAGATGAGGTTGATACAGCATCTTGCTTTTCCCCTGTACAAACACAGAAAAATATAATTGTTACAGATTTCTTCTTTCTACATGGATAGTTTCAGTTTCCCTATGCTGTTCAGTAATGGGCCAATTCCAATCTTAAATTTCTTTATATTCCTAAATGTGTGAAAATATGCCATGTTTTTTTTGTTGTTGTTTAAATGTTCTGGGTAGATTGAAGACTGTACTGTTCAGGAGGAGCTTCATTTGGATAAAAGACAAATTAACTGGAATCTTTGCAAATGTGAGGCACTACCTGGGGTTAACAGACATCTTAACAGGATTTATTAGCTAAATGCTGTTGGTGCTGCAGAGAATCACAAGTTGTCTTGGATTTCTGGCAGCAGTAGTTTGCATCCACTGAGAATGCACCACGTGACATGACATAGCTTTGTTTATTTTTACCTGAAAAAAAAAAAAGCAAGGATTTTCATTTTACCATTTTATTTGACCCTTACAATCCATTATCCTTCTTAAAAATAGTAAGAATTCCTACTTAACACCTTCCGGTTGGAAATGGAGTGCAGAAGAATCTGTTGTTCTTAAAATCAGCTGCCCCACCAGTGGAAGATGGAGTTTTCTTTGTCCTACTTAAGTTTAGATATTCCCATTTGCTTTTCTTCATCATAGAATATTAGTCCAACTTGAAAGATGATTTGCTACAAAACGTGTTCTGTTGGGCTTGTGGTTTTATACTCCATGTCCTTCAGAATGCAGAGATTATCTGATTGCTCATCACTGAGGTGAAGTATTCATTTTGTTTTCAAGCTAGAAGTTATCTTTAATTACGTTTTGTCTTTACAGTTTATTATTCCTTCCTCCCTACTGCTGTGCCTGGAGAACTCTCAGATTTTACAAATGATACTGAAATGAAGGCAGACTCTGCATGTCTTTCAGGAATTCTCTGTGTCTTTCAGATCTTGGCCTCCTTGGTGCACCTTTCCTTGAGTTCCATGCTCATCTTTAATATCCTCTTTGGGGTGACTTTTCATTCAGTAGCATCCCTCATGCATTTTTCTATCCTGTGGCTTTGGGGTACACCTTAGTAGTAGTTGTAGTTGCCATAGGAGTCCTGGGAGTTCATTTCAAACTAGTTCTACCATGGGCATGTGGCTTGAACCACCTTTAGCAGCTGTTCACCTGGAGTACTGAGCACAGCTCTGGAGCCCTCACTGTTGGAGAGGGTCCAGAGAAGGGCCATGAGGATGATCAAAGGGCTGGAGCACCCTTGCTATGAAGACAGGTTGAGGGAGTTGGGGCTATTCAGCCTGGAGAAGAGAAGGCTCCAGGGAGACCTTAGAGCACCTTCCAATGCCTGAAGGGGCTCCAGGAAAGCTGGGGAGGGGCTTTTCACCAGAGAGGGCAGTGATAGGACAAGGGGGATGGTTTTAAACTGAAAGAGGGGAGATTGAGGTGAGACATCAGGAAGAAATTCTTCACCATGAGGGTAGGAAGGCACTGGAATAGGTTGCCTAGGGAGGTTGTGGCTGCCCCCCTCCCTGGAGGTGTTGAAGGCCAGGTTGGATGGGTCTTTGTGCAGCCTGGTCTGGTGGGAGGTGTCCCTGCTCATAGCACGGAAGTTAGAACCTGATGATCTTTAAGGTCCCTTCCAACCCGAACCATTCTATGGTTCTCTTCCATGATGTTTCCATTGAAGAATCCAATTTGCAAACTCGGAGGTCTGCTCAGCACTTAAAAAAGCACATTCCTGGCCCAGACTAAAATGCTAATGTAGATGCACCCATGCTGACCTCTAGTGTCACTGGAGCTCTGAGCAGACACTACCTAACATCCCAACTGGGAGGTACTTAAACCTTCAATGTAGCTCACTCCTGAATTTCCAGCAATTTGAAAATATAGTGGCAGATTATCCCATATCATATATTTCCCTTGCCTGTTTCTTTTTACCTAGGTAATCATACACTGCTGTTATAAGCTGAAATTGCAGCATTCCTTACCCAACTTTACCTCTGGAGTTCAGAAGTTACCAAACAAGTCAAAGTTGTGTTAGTAAAATGAATACTTTGCTACATAAACTATTTCCAAAGTATAGAATGCTCTTCATTCCGCATTCTTAGTTTTTAACACCTTGTGCATTGAATAAAAACAGATTTGTTCTTCATTTCCACCATCCGTGTTTATAATTAGCACAACACCTTCCCAGGCAATCTAGTCAGCCAGGCTGCTAGAAAATCCATTTGCCTTCTTGCAAAAAAGGAATTTGCCTTGCTGTGAATTGGGGAGCCACATCTGCACTAGTAGCTGGCAGCTCTTCTGGCCTCGGCGGGCAAGTGGTTTGGCACAGACTTGATCTGAAAGTTTGCTTTCCCTTGCCTGCCACATCAAAGTTGCTTTTTCCATGCTGTCTTTCAGAACGGCCACCAACATTTTTTGTCCACTGAAATATATCTGGGTACTGTTTGGAAGAATATTAGGTGGCATAAGTGGAAATTGTGCCAGGGACCCACTAGCAGTGAAACAGGATGGATGGTTACATGCCAGAGCACAAGGTGCAGCCTTGACTGTGTCCTAGAAAACTAAATTTGGGCATTCTTTTCTTCTCAAGGTTGTGATGTGGCAGGTATATCACAAAGCAGGTCATTGCTGGGTGTATTCCATAAGGCAAATGAACACTTAAAGCATCTCACAGGGATTTGGTCTGTGTGTGCACACCCCATTGCATCCCAGTGTGGAGCAGAAATGTAATGTGTTGAGCCTGGAAGTCCCCATCTCCAAATCCTCAAGCCCACAGGACATGATGGAGCACATGTTCACATATATGGATTTCTTTTCTGAATAGAAAAGGAATAAAAAGTGCACCCATCTGAGCCTGAAATCTAAGCAGAGCACAGCTTGCATGTTCATCCAAGGTCTCCCATGGCAGACTTGCTGTGGAACAGGCCTGTCCTGCAGCTAGCTACACTGGGCTTGGAGCACTTGGATAAAGCTGTCACCCTTCTCCTTCCTGTAAGTTATTGGTCACCTGAGCGTGGCAGTCAGGGGCTACATTTGCATAGATAGAGAGTTTAAGATGTGTTTAAAGTGTTTAAAGTCTCTGATGAGACTTTGCTCAGTTTGCATCTAGATGTTAGTTCTTGAGCTTACATAAGACTGGACTTTGGGAGTTGTAGTTCTGGTCCTCTTGCAGCAGCCTGTTCTAGATGAAAGTGTCCCTGCTCACTGCAAGGGGCTGGACTAGATTGCCTTTAAAGCCCCTTTGAACCTGAACTGGTCTATGATTCCTTTTTCCTAGAAGAACAACAGGAATCTTGGTTTACCAAATGTGCTGTTTGGACAGACTATATGGCCGGAGAACAATCAGCTGGACAAGCACTCCCTAAGCACCTATCATTGTGCATGTAAAGGTCAGCACTGGAAGAAAAACACAGAAAGCAACAAATCTTTTCATCCAGCCTCTTTCCTTAATTACCCACCTTTCATAAATGATCCAAATTAACAAACTCTTTTTTACATAACTTCTTCCTGTCTTGGTAGGATCAGTTCTGAGTAGTTCTTTAACTAGAAGGAGAACTGTAAGAATAGATGGAAACATCTTAGAGATTATTAAAACTCTGAAAAGGTCTATAAACTAAATAACTTTGAAAACCACTGGAAGGAAGAGGGTTTCAACGAGACAGAAGAGCCTGCAAATAGGAGATGCTGTCAGACTGGATGAGCACCTCGAGGTTTTAGATAAAATTTTTTGATAAATGCTCCTTCCACGTGATTTCACCTTGAATAGAAGATGTATCTGTACAGTGTATCTCTGACAAAATTATCATGCAGCTTAAACTGTTTGGCATGAACAGCAGCAGTAAAGGAAAAAACATTACTGCAGCTGGAAGGACCACATGGAGGCAGTACAAAAATAATGTACATATATAAGAAAGAAAAGACACATTTTTGTTAGGAAAGTTAATCACAAACATGCTCTTGTCAGTTGTGTCTCTTAGCTCAGAGAAGAGCTGATGGCTTGGGAACGTGTTCTGAGACAACAGAGCAGGCCATGGCTGGGCTTAATATGGCACAGAGAATATAAACCAAATAAAAAAAAAAAAAGGAAAGATTGCCTCATATGTAAGTGGGCTTATTACTGCAAAAAGTGGCATGACCTGGATACAAATTCAGCCATCTGAAAATGGATAGGAAGCTCAAGAGATTAATGTTATATCTCTGTAATCCCAGACAGGGTCCTAAATGTGGGACATGCCATCACACAGATGTGGTTATTGAAGTTTATCATTGTCCAGCTCTCAAACCCTGGTACCCACAGGTCAAAGGCTATTCAATAAGTCCCCCTGCCTTGAAGGATACTGTCTGAAGCTCTGACCTCTGAAAGACTCTTTTCTGCCTTGCTTCTATGTTTTGCACAACAAACCACATGGCTCACATGATTCTGAGAAGTTTCATCTTTTCACAAGTGATTTTGTGCCACAAAAATATGTTTCCCATGTACAAATTTGTAATGAAAAAAAAATGTGAATAGATTAAAAACTTCAGCACAGTGATCATCTGCAAAGATGTGTTCTGGTTTGTGGCTTAGAAAGATCAAGAATATGCTACATACCATGTTTTTGCATAAACTGCTTTCCCTTCCATCAAACAGTGGGAAAAATACTTTATACTGGAACAAAAAAGTCAATGCAAAGAAGATCTGAGCTGCTGGCAAGCCAGTCCACAAAACCCAGCTGATACAGGAGCTCAGTGCAGTAATAGACAACTAATTCTGACAACTCTCTGTAGCTGAGGATGTAAATCAACTCCTCTTTTTGTCTCAAGTAATGGAAATGTAAAGAATGAACCTCAGCAAGTTTCTGCACTTCAGCTTTGCTGAGCAAAGCGTTTGTGTTCTCAGTGATGATAAACAGCAGTTTGGGAAAAGACTCCAAAATGAATCACTGCTCAAATAATAATGCTAATTTGGAAGCAGAGGTAACTTGAGAGCTGTTTCTGTCTGCAAGCTGCCTATAGGATGGAGTCATGTGCTTCCCACACAGCCTGGTCATGTGTGTTCCCTCTGACCTAGGGTGCCTTGAAAAGTCCTCACCTTCTTTCAGCCTTGGTCTTCTGACCAAGATGCAATACAGGTTTCTTACTAAAATAGTAGATGATAATTTGTAAGAAATGCTTTGGAAGCCTGAGTTGACCAACTCATGTCACTGGTCAGCTTCTCTCTCTCAAATTAGTGACTTTAATTTGCTAATAATTTGACTTCTGTTTCAAGAAAGAGTAAAGTAGCGTATTCTGTGATAGAAATGTTGTAATTGATCCAGTTTTTGAGAACAGCATAAAGCAAAAACATTAAAAAATTATTCAAAAGAAAGAAAAGACAAGCCTAGGCTTAGAGCTTATAAAGGATGTAAGCCTGTCTGCATCTTTATCTCTGAATAAGTAATTTTTAATTCATAATATTTTCCTGTCTTGGCTCCTCAGCCGACACGTACTTCATCCCTTTCACTCTGATTTTCATGCTTGCTGAGAGCCACTTAAGAATAACTCTAATCAGCTGAAAAGGAGCAACAGAATTCTCTAAAGCATTGAAATACCCTCCAAATGAATTGCTCAGCAATATAAAATTAAATGTACATGTTAGGAAACTCAACGTTTCAAATGCATCCAGGGTTGCTGATGTGTGAAATCAGACATGCAAGTGTAGATTTTGTCCTTTTTTGATTCTGTCTGCATTTTTTTTTCCTAAAAAAAAATAGAAAGTATCTCAAAGCATACAGGATAAAAAAAATGCAAACTCCAAGGAGTGCCTCAGAAAGAATGGAGTTACCATTATAACAGCTTCCTTTTACTTCCAGTAATGCAATGTGATGCATTCACATTTTTCTGTTCCAAATCACAGTCCATCTAACATTAAGAAGCAACTTTTAAAGCCTGAGAGCACATAGAGATGCCAAAAATGTCTATTATTGCAAATTAAAAGTATGAAGAAGATGAAGGTATAAACTGAGTTATTTATAAAGTTACACAGTCTCCTGAGGAATTTAAGCCCAGCTATTGGCTTAAGACAGAAGACTTCAGCCTGTGGTAGAATTTGAGCAGACCTGTTATTCAGTGTGCTAACAATCTAGAAATAATTTTTGGATTCCTAGTTGTTCTTGTGGAAGCTACACATCTAACATTTATTTTTTTTTTCAACCCATCAAAGTCTGGAGTCCAGTTATTTGAGTTTTAACCAATTTGGCATAAACCAGTGATCACTAGTAGACAAAAATCCTGAGCTTTCAGCTTCTGGAAATTTGGAGCATTTGAAATTTCATAGAGAGTAAGTATTTTGATAGTAACACTTCTTCCCTCTACTAGTAAGTGTAGAGTTCTGCACCTGGGAAGGAGCAACAGCATGCACCAGTACAGGTTAGGAGCTGACCTGCTAGAAAGCAGCTCTGTGGAGAAGGAGCTTGGAGTCCTGGTGGACAACAAGTCATCCATGAGGCAGCAATGTGCCCTTGTGGCCAAGAAGGCCAATGGTATCCTGGGGTGCATTAAGAAGAGTGTGTCCAGCAGGTTCTCCTCCCCCTCTATTCTGCTCTAGTGAGACCCCACCTGGAGTATTGTGTCCAGTTGTGGGCTCCCCAGTTCAAGAGGGACAGGGATTCACTTAAGAGAGTCCAACGGAGGATACAAGGATAATTAAAGGACTGGAACATCTGCCTTATGAGGAAAGGCTGAGAGGCCTGGGGCTTTTCAGTCTAGAGAAGAGAAGACCAAGAGGGGATCTTATTAATATAAACAAGTATCTGAAGGATGGGTGTCAAGAAGGAAGAGCCAGTCTCTTTTCATTCATGCCCTGTGATAGGACGAGGGGCAAGGGATGCAAACTAGAGCATAGGAAGTTCCACCTCAACATGGGGAAGAATTTCTATACTGAAAGAGTGGCAGAGCACTGGGACAGGCTCCCGAGGGAGGGTTGTGGAGTCTCCTTCTCTGGAGACTTTCAAGACCTGTCTGGATGTGTTTCTGAGCAACCTGCCCTAGATTCTGTTGTGATCCTGCTCTGGCAGGGGGGTTGGACTCGATGATCTCCAGAGGTCCCTTCCAACCCCTAACATTCTGTGATTATTACCTTATGATCCTATCATCAAATGTACTTGATTTTTGCTCTTCCTATAAGTATCTTAAATTATAGTAGCAATAGCTTTTAACTTATTTTTATTGTCCATCCATTTTTTCCTGAAATTCTGTTTAGTCAGGATTCTCTGATGCACCTGTGTAAATATTACTTATATCAGAATACAACTTCTGTTAAGGGCATCTATCAGAATTAAATAAAGTGCCATATTTCATCAAACTCATTTCATTTAGCAGAACCTAACACTTTTTTTAAACCATTTACTTTAATTGGCTGACAAAAAGCAAGGCAAGTCTTAGATCTGTGCATATTCTGCAAGTGCTGGTAAATCATCTTTTTCTTCTGTGTCCTCCTGTACTAAATGACACATTTGGGTTTTTTTTTCCCCTCTTATTTTTAATGATTCAGATAAAAGGCTTGACAACAGAGGCTGAAAACTCTTTGAAATGCTCCCCAGTTATTTGAGATCAAATTCATATTAATTTCAGGAAGATGATAGAGCATCTACTTACAGTAATGGCAATGCTGGAGGTGATCAGGAAAATGGTACCTAAATAGCTGCAGCTGTTAGATAATCCATATTCTGTTCTTAAATTATGCCACTGCTTTTGGCTTCCCTACCTGCCTGCCACAAAACAGAATGGACTTTCTCCATTTTTTGGGGAAAAGGAAACAACAAGGCTTTTTCCAAGCTTTTTCCACCTTGCTAAAAAAACTGCCAGTGCCTGGTGGTGAGCAAATGGTTTGATAAAATGGTGTTTGATGGCAGTGACTGATCATAGGATAAGCAGCATAAAAACCTGTTTAATTCTGTATTTATTAAAAAAAAACAACAAACAGTCAGTTATTATGTTCCATACCATTTGCTGATTTTATTCTGTTGTGAGACCATGTAAGTGGAACATGTCCCTTGCTAGAAAGCTCTGCTGATTTTATTATCAGATTGGAATCAAAGGGAAACTCTGGGGTGTCACCTTGCCTTGTGAACTGTTAACCCAGACTAGTGGGGTAAGAGTTTTAAACTTCATTTTCTTCACATGAAGATAATTTTCTCTCCAACATTTCCTCTTGGGCTCTGTCAGCTCAAGGTAGGAAGCCCCAGACCTGACCAGTATCTCAAGTGGCTTTTGATGTGGTCACAGAGTTTGAGGAGAGAAGTTATTCTGTTAAGGGCCTCACACCCTCGCCTTCCCCCCCATTTCTGTTGCTTTCTGGCTCCAGATGTCTGTTCTTAGATATCTGCTACTGTCTGGTTTGTGCCTGCAGGTCAAAATCAGAAAGGACTGGTCAGCACCCCTGGCAGCAGATTTTCTGTGGCAGAGGTTTTAAAGGTTATGCCTCCAGGGCTGGGCTTTGAAACTCACTGTGCCAGGGCTGTGCTCACTCAGTCTGTCAATATCCCAGGGTGGGTTTATTTAGCTAAGTGGAAGAACATCCCATCAATATTGGTAGTCTTGTTTTTCAAGCCAGAAATAGGTGATTTGTCTTCAGGTAAAACAGACAAACCTGAGTAAATGTTTCTAACTCTGAGCTCACAAAATGTGGAGCTTGGCTGTATTCTTTATAAAAGCATGTTTTTATTTGGAACTGAGTGAAGGATGCCCAGCAACTTTATTTCAATTCAGGATACAATTACAATTCACAAATATAAAAAATGGCTGCAAAATTCAAGATAATTCTGTGGATTATTTACAAGCAAAAAGGACTTCTGTGTATGGTTTTGGGGCTTTTTTGTAGTCAGAAATTCAACTATAATTATAGAAAAATCAGAGGAAGCTATGGAGGCTTTACTTCATGCTTATAGATATGATATACATGTATCAAGCACTGGTTTAATGTTATCCAGAGAGACATTTAAAATAGTTACATATTTTGGCTGCTCTCCTGGAAATAATAAATTAATTCCCTGTACAACTTATTAGTAGTTTAACGAAATTAAATATAATGTGTCCTTGTCTCATTTATCTAAAAATCCCTTACGTTTGAAAAACTAGTTTGTGGAGTAAAGGTTAACAAGAAACCCCCAGCAGCTCTAACATTACCTGTTGGCTGAATAGGTAAAACGTTTTGGCTCATAGGAGTTAAGAAAAACACTTCTACTCAGTTGGGCTCCGTTGTGTGCAATAATGCACTGCAGGAGGTGGCCAACTGAAGTGAAGTACGAAGAAGTCTTTGCAACCAACATTATAATGAAAGATGGAGAGTAGTGGTGGTTCAGTATGTGCTGGAAATGTTCATACAGGCTACGAAAGCTACGCATGGTCAAAACACAAATGGATTGGCAAACCTAACCCAGTCAGGTACTGACAACATTGGTAACAGGGCTTGAAAAAATCCTGGCGGTGGAAAGGAGGAAGAGGCGTTGGGAAGTGATCGGTGCCGTGAGTTTGTCATTGCCAAAGTGTATCTGTGACAGGGGAGGGATAGGAAGGGGTTTTGTGCTTCTAGCACACCTGCACTTTGGAAGTTGTCAGTTGGAAAGTACCTAAGCAGAAGAATAACCCAACATTTCTGTAAAGTAAGCACAAGAATAACCCAACATTTCTGTAAAGTTTGGAATCAAGCTAAATTCAGTGCAGACATGCTTATAGATGCTTTTACACGGGTCTGTAAAAGACAGACATCACTTTCTCAGTTGCTAAGAGAACTAGAAAGTTTACATTAGTATCTCTGTCTTGTACAACGTTGTCTGCATAATCTCATCCTTTTTGGGTGTAAATTTTGTGCAACTGTATTTCCTTTGTCACTTACGGGGTTTTTTTCTGCTCCCTGTTTCTGCCTCACAGTTATACTGGCACAAAGCTTTGTGTAGCTGTGCTTTGGACTAAAAGGGAAAAAACCTAGTGCTTTAAAAAAAAAAAAAGTTATTTGGAAGTTTTTAAGGCTGTCCTGTAAGCAGACTCACTTGGAAAAATGATCAGTGATTAATGGAAAGGAGTGGAGTCCTGTCAGTTGGTACTGGAGAGAGCTACTGCCTGAGTCAGCTGTCTGATAACAGCAATTATTGAAGAGCAGGAGCTAGCAAACACCCTCTACTTTGTAAAAAGAAGCTGGTGGCAATTATAAGGCACTTAAAACCAAATAATCCTTTCCGTGCTGCTGTTGTAGTTTGAGTGCAGGGTACCTGATTGAACACAGACAGCAAACTGCAGTGGGGAAAGATTAGTATCACCTAACTGTATAAATGACCATGGTATTAACATTTCCTCCTGAGCTTGTCCCCTTCAGATACCTTTCTACCTTTTTACTGTGTTTGTGTGCTCACCCCGTCCATTTAGGGATGTAAGCCAATCCTCTGGTTTTCAAATGTAACAAACTGAAATAAGGAGGCAGGAGGAAGAATGGGAATCTTCATTGCAGTATTTATTTGCAAGCAGAATTCAACTCTACGAGACAAGATTTCTAAAGACAAAAATCAATAAAAAAAAGGTTTTGGCTTGCATTTACTATTTCCATTCTAAATGTTTTGTTTCTCAGATAAGTTAGAAAACTAATTTGTTTTCATATTAGCATTTTTTAGTCAACACTTTAAAAAAGAAAAGAAACAGTTACATTCCTGACTGTAAATCCCTATAGATTATACTTTTCATTTGGCAGGGCAAAACCTAAGCTTTGTTGTGGTCTCATATAAGACTTTGAAGACTCTGAGTGGAGAGGAAATGCATATCTATCTATCTATGAATTGTCCAAGGCACTTTTGCAAAAATCACAAACCTATCTTGCTAAGATTTTAACATCCAAGTACAGTTACATGCAGTGAACAAAAGACTATGAGAAAAAACAATGCCAGGATTGATTTATTTGTTTTTAAGAACCAGAGGAAGTTGAAAATGTAATAGAAAGAACAGCTAAGTGCTTGCCCCAGAAAACAGAAGGACAAATTGCAGCTAAATGCAGTGATCAGTGGTGCAGGAGGGAGGGCTTAGATAAATCAGAGGAGAGGTACAAGGCAAAATTTGAATAGAAGTTTAATCCTTCACATTTCTCTGTTTACTGGTGAGTACTGTTAGGATTCTAGATGAAGGCTGTTTGCTGCTGATAAAATAATGCTCACAGGAAGTCTGGCTAAAAAGTGAAACAGTCAGTCTTGAGATAAGGAGCTTCTTTGGCTGGAAAAGGGACTTGCAGTGTTGCTGGAGTTCTTTGGTGATAACGGTTCATATCTAGTCGAAGATTAAGCAGTTAAAACTCTCTCTTCAGACATTTCTGTTCAACAGTATAGGGCTGGGAAATAAAGATTAATTCAAATTTTTTTTTTTTTTTTTTAATTATCAAGGCTTGTGTAGCTCTGGGGCAGTTCTGGGCCTCCCTTCCTGTGATCACCACTTTCCTCAGTTTCTTTTCCTGAGCTTTTCTCTTTTCTCAGAGAAACAGCAGAGAACTGAGACACCCCTTCTTTGCTCCCATCCTCTCAACTAGCTCATGAGGGGCACTTAACCTCTGACACGACACACCTAAGCTTTATAATTATTCACCCATTTTTAACTAGTTACAAATATCCAGTCATCATTACAGGTAAGAGGACAGAAATTCACATATTTTTCGAGTTGTTTTTTATTTCTTTTCTCTTTTTATTTGCTTACTCAAATAAGAAAATAAGGTCAACAATCTAGAAATGCAGCAATACCCAAAGCTGAGTTACTGGGAGACATTTTGACAGGGCATGCTGTATTTGAAGGGTGCACTGCAAGGCAATTTCAAGGAAATTGAAATTCCTAATTGCTAATTACTTAGGAAAACAGGTAACTCAGCTGAACGCTCTTTTGTTCTTTTCTCATTCTTGCTTCATTTTTAGAAAACAAGTTTTAAGGGTGTAGTTGGTTTTCCTATGAACATTTAATATCTTAATACTATTCCTAGTCGTTTGGCTTAACTCTTTCATCCTAAATAAATGGAATTTTTGTGGTGTATGCTGGTGACATGGTGAAGTGTTACCTGTTTCTGGGCAGCAGGTGGACAGATGGAAGAGGAAGAGTTTTATTTGTACTTCTTACCAGGGTGTGTAGTGATAGGATGAGAGGTAATGTTTTTAAGCTGGAAGAGGGTAGATTTAATTGAGATAGTAGGAAGAAATTCTTTGCTGTGAGGGTGGTGAGACACTGGCACAGGTTGCCCAGAGAAGCTGTGGCTGCCCCATCCCTGGAAGTGTTCAAGGGCAGGTTGGATGGGGCTCTGAGCAACCTGGTCTGGTGGGAGGTGTCCCTGCCCATGCAGGGGGGTTGGAACTAGATGATCTTTAAGGTCCCTTCCAAGCCAAAGCATCTATGATTCTATTTTCTTGCAAATGTCTTGCTTAATGGGGACAATGGTAGAGTCCATAGAAAAGCAGGAGGGTGGAAATGATTGTCAGAAGGGTCATGCTCTGCAATTCAAAGTAAGTAATCCAACAGGTTTTTTTCTTTTTAAGCCTATGGGGTAGTCTAACAGTGGGAAAACGCCATTCCTGCTGAGCAGCCTGGTGCTCATTTTCTCTCTGCATCATACCTCATCTCCTGAGGATGCCTTCTCTGCTGCAGTACAGAAGATGCTATTCTTAGGAATGGATGTCCCCACTCCCCCAAAACATATTGCAATACTGCTCCAAAGTGTAAATGCTGAGTAGTACATGTAGACACAGTCCCAGACCTTGACACAAGGGCTTAATGACTCCAAGTAGCTTGGGGTGGGAAGTGTTTGTAAGACTGAGAAGCAGAGAAAAACATACACCTGGGAAGCAAAATAGCTGACATGGTTGCAAGTGCTGTTAGTTGCATAGATTTCAGTGCACCACTGCCTCCAGCTTCCCTTCTGTTTGGTGTGTGTGTTTAACCATACGTTTAGTGGTGGCACTGACCTGTGAAATAGATAGAGATATTGTTTTTATGTTAGGTGGTGTGTAAAACTCTCTGTAAATTGTTCCTAAAATAATGACTGATGCATCTGAAGTTTAATCTTGAAACAGAGTTTGGCTTAATCATGCTTTTATTTGCATGGCAAAAGAACTACTTAATGTTACTGAACTTCTTTTCCTCATTATGCAGGAGCAGAGTTTATTAGCATGTATCTTATCGTCTATCTAATAAGTGCAAGTAATACTGATTATTTAATTAGAAGCTTCACCTCTAACGAGATGTTTGTAGGTATTTGCTTTCAATAGATGTTCAGGGTTCAGTTCTGAAAATACAGAATACTTAAACATAAGGACGAAATTTCAGAATTTCCATGATCTACACACTAGTTCCTGCGCTTTGGGATGCAGTGAGATTTAACCGTGTAGATAGTGTTGGAAGATTGAAATGGATTATAAATATTCTTCCAAAGTAAGTCTGTAGATTTTCTTGAAGTCCTAAACTTACTTTGTAGGATGTTGCAACTCGGGTGTCGTATTTGAAAGTGAATAGGAAGTGCTTAAGTTAATGGTTTTTAAAGCCCCAACCAAACATTCAAGAAAGTTGTTGCGAAGCTGTTTCAACCAATTTGGGAAGAAATCTATCATATATAGGGTATCTTTAAACCACTCTGAACCTGTTTTCCCTAGCATGGAGGCCTACTGTAGGTATGTCTCATGCATATTTCTAATATAGCACAAACTGCTGGTTTCCATTATGAAGTTAATTAAGTTTCTGGTTGCAGTTGGTTGGGAAATGGACACTGACAATAGTCTGAAGACACGCATAGCTATGTTCTTAAATCATAACAGTACACAGGTTCATGGCTGCCAGATTTTTTTATAACATCTATGTAGGTGCTTTTTGGGTATTGCTTGAAAATTAATAGACTTATAAAAAATAATTAAAAAAAATATTGAAGAAGTTACTTATTAACCAGTGACTCGATGTGAGAATCTTCCTGTGCCTTTGGTCTTGAGTTATTACTGAATCTTTTAAAGAATCAGCAAATAGTTGATTCTCCTTCTGGATTGATCAGAATGACAAATGAGGCGAAGTGTGAAAGCTGACACTAGATCCACTTAGAAGACACCAAGAATTTTCCTTTAAAAACAGTATCCAGTTGTTAGGTTGTACTTTGTGTAAACAATATTGAAGTACCAGTCAGAGTGTCATCAAGCACAAATACTTTTGGGATTCTCCCAGTGGTTTTGGGGACAACTAGAAACAGAAATACAGTTCAAGTTGTCACATTATTTATGAGAGACAAACCTAAGAAAGCATCTGGTAAGTATTCTGCCAAATACTATGTGATTTTAAAGCTACATGTAGACATATTTCCCTATATTCTTACTCTTTGAGTTGTGGTACCCTTTTTTATTTTAAAAAGTGTTGTTTGTGTTCTGGCTTTTCTACTTGTTTTCTTGAAGCTTTGTGAGCACACAAAAGCTGAAATGGAAAAGTGTAGTTTGTCTTCATCTCCTGCCACTTTTTTACTAATTTTTTTTAGGAGTTACATGTCTGGAATGTGTGATGTGTGGGTTTTTAATTTTTTTTTTTTTTTTTTTTTTAATGACAGTCTGTTTGGGCTCAAGATGGATGTTTCAATAGAGAAAAAAATTTCAAACAACACTTGAGATGGTAGGCCTTTGTGCTTCCTTTAGTGGGAATCTTCATACAGGTTATACCAATGTGAGAAGGCCCAAGTGTTTTTCCTGAGGAAGCAATGTACAGTATTTTTTTCATGTGGGAATGGACTCTTAATACTTGATGAATAAACTGGAAAGCTGAAGGGGTGAGGGATCCCTTGGCATGATGTGAGGGCCTGTGCTGATGGTGTCCTGGGGGGCAGGGAAAGGTGTGTGAGGCTGGAGGCTGGACTGTCCAACGGCCACTTGGTGGGAAACTGGGCTGCTGCTCTGGCCTCCCTCTTCCCAGGCAGGGTGTCTGGAGGGACGTCTGGATGAAAATGGCTTGAGGAACATGTGGGCTGAGGATTGCTCCTGCTCTGGGAAGAGGGCAGTGAGGGTGATGGGGGAAGCAAAAGTGCAAGTCTGTTGCCTGGAGCAGCTCAGCGTGGGCAGGATGTGTGAGGGTTGGTGGTCGTGGGCCTCAACTGATGGCAAGGCAGCTCTCCACAGACACCATCTGAAAGATGGGAGGTTTTCAAAGCTTGACAAGACTGCATGTGGAGGGAGTGGGGAAGTAAGGGAAGAAACGTGCCCTCCTTTTGGTTTTGGTGGTGGCTGAGGATGTTTGTATGGAGCTAAAAGCGTGAGTGAAGCTTGGATGGAGAGGTGAGGAGGAGGGACTGTGCTCCCTGATGCTTGCGGTAACTGGATGTTTGTTGCTAATTCTGGGAAGAAGGATATTTATCAAGAGGCCAAAGGATGCATCTGCAGCTTCACACCAAGACTTTGCATCCAAAGATAACGACTGTAGAGGTGAATCAATAACATGGACAAGCAAATGCAGAATATTCTCCTGAACCAAACAAGGAAGCAGAATATTTTAAAGAAGTAATTAAATGATAAAGCAAGTGAAGAGGGAACTGATGTCAGCTTGAGAGTGTGTATGCTGTTAAGCTCATGTGAATGATGAGCTAACATGACTGTTGAGTGATGGTCCTCATAGATGTTCCTGAAGTCAACGTACATAAGTGCACTTGAGAACAGTTTGTTATCTTGTGATGGAAGCATTCTAGCTTGAAAGCAAGATGTGTGGAAATAGAGGTTTTGCTCTAGACGTATCTCTCTGGAAGGTGTTTTCCTGCTTCAATGGTCAGGTAAGTTTGTGTTGCTGTTGAGTCCAATGCCATTGTTGGCCAATGCACACAGCAGGTGGCTGGGACTGATACCATTTTAGGCTAAGCCAGGCTGAGTGCTCTCACAGAATGATTCTGGGCCCAGGTCTTCTCCTTTCTGTGCCACCGTCACCTGCCTTTGGAGCAGGCAACGGAGGAGACTTGCAGTCACTGAAATTCCAGCCAGTTCTGTGTATTTGAGGTAAGAATATACAGGGGGAAGCAGGGGAACCACACACAAAAATGTGATTTCTGATAGAGTCATTGGAGTTTTTCTCAATTACATCTCCAGCCTCACACAATGCACAAGATATATTAAAAGCGGTGCAAGATTAACCACCAGGTCAGCAAGCCATGTTCTTCATACAGTAACTGTGGCAATAAGTCATTTTAATGGAAAGCTGCATACAGATTTATTGAATTTTTACCTTTTTTTGTGCTACCACTATTTGCTTTGATTTAATTCAATGAAATGTGTTTCCCTTATATAAGGCAGACTGTTTAAACTCATTCAAAACTCACTGATGAGTTAGTGTCTGAGACTTGTACATGCACGAGCCTACTACCATCTGTTCTTTGGCCAAGATGGTGTCAGGATAGAAAGAAAATAGCTCTTAGCAGTATCACAGGTGGTCTTTTTTACACAGGGAAGAGAACCTGGGATTCCTAATAAGATTCACCCCTGACAAGGATTTTCCCTTAATCCTCATGTTTCAGATGGCTCAAACAGACGACTTGGATACTGAAATGGGTAGGCTTAAAATACTATTTATCTCTGATTACTGGCATCTCATTCTGGGAGGCATTTGGGAGGACAGTGGTTGTTTTGGTATTTTAAACCCAGAACTTTCAGATTAATCCTGGAAAACCTTTTATGGTGCAGGCTCTGGCTGCTGCAAGCTGTTACTAAGTGGCAGCCTTAGAGTTTGACTTTCAGCTACCATTTCGAAGCACCAAGAAAGCATACTAACCACAAGAGCCTGTTAAACAACGACTTGTTTTTAATGAAAATACATAAGCTTGAAATGGTGGTTATCTGAATAATACTTAATTCACAGTCTGGCATGTTCACATCCACAGTGTGTGATAGCAGCACTATCATCAACCCAGATTTGGGCTCATAGTGGGAGGCACAGAGTGTATGAGTCACAAAAAAGTTATGGGTTTAATGAAAAGTAGTCTGAACTGCAGGTGTGAATTTAAATATCCATAAATCCCTGTAATTCTGATTTAAAATTGTTTTAAACCGTTCTAACTTTATGACTTCAGATTAAACTAATTTTGCCTGGGTAGTCTCTTATAGTCAAGCTTTAAGGTGAAGGTCATAAATATATCACTTAATGGAGCATGAAAACATCAAACTCACTTCACCCCCAGAAACATGAAAGAGTAACTTTAATGTTCTCATGATTATATGTATATATACATAGTTATGAATTAAAATTAAAGCTGTTCATAAGTGGAAGAGACCAGTGATTTCCAGGGAACTTTACCTTCCAGAGCTAAACAGCATTTTGCTTGAAATATGACTGGTACTGAGCATTAGGACTTAAAAAAACGTGTAATTGCTAATAACAATATTTTAAAGCTTTAACATTACAAGTATACTTTTGCTAAAGTTTGGGGTTGGTTTATTTTAAGGAAAAGCTTTAGGTTACGAAGATACATTTTAAATGCTTCTTGTCTAAAACCTGCACAAGATAACGTTCTGATTTCCCCTCCTATGAGTCCTGTGCATGCTGTATCTCTTTTAACTTCTTGGTTTTGATGCCCTTCTGGAGGTTTTACCTGTGCCTTTACAATACTCTTTTTGCTTATATGGAATAAGTAAGCCTTCTTATTAGTTGAGACTGGATGTGGAGAAACTTTTGAAGGCTTTCCCCCTAATTTTCTTGGCAAGCTATTATAGATTACAAAAAGGAAGTAAGTACAGACCATCCTATGAATGTATATAATACATGACCTACTGCTCATCAGTGTACCTCCTTCATGGGTTTTTTAACATCTCAGAAACATATTGACTTGTTATTATATGCATTAGATGAACATTCAAGTCAAGGCTTCTTAATCAAATCAGCTAACTTAATTAGTGTATTAAAACCTCAAGCATCTGTTTTGGAATATATTTCTCAATAAATCTATCTGTTCTGTTATCTTTATCTGGAATATCAATATTCAGAAGCCTTCTTCCATTCTGAACTTGCTGATTGCATCTTTTCCTTATAGAAAATCAATTACTCTTACCTACAGGAGCAGAATTTTAAAAAGATAGAATCAAAGCTTGAATTTAATTCTCCAACTTATGGACACTGAGTGTACATCTTTTCTGTGTTCCTTGTTTAAATTCCCTCTGGGCTTCAGTTGAAGTCACCAGTGTGCTGCCTTATTCCAAAAAGGTGGGCACAAGGAGGTGCTTTGTTAACTGAGACGTTTTGAATCAACCCTGACAACTGTTCTCCAGTGAGTACTGCAGCTGTTTGTGTTGTTTGCTCTATTGATGAGCTTATCAAGCAGTAAAACTACAGTACTGTGAATTTCTATGAATGGAGAGATACCAGCAAAATGAATGAGTGCAGAAGTGTTTGGCACTGTTTTTTTCCCTGGTGGTTTATAATGCTTCCGTGCAGAGGAAGATAAATCCTTGTGCACATCATCTTATTTTATGTGAGGGGTTTATCTTAACCCACTACCTTGTAGTGAAAGAGAATGGTCACAGCACTATTTCTTAAACCTGTCTGGTGCTGTAGTTTTGCCTGCACATGTTCTGGTGGATCTACTAACCGTAGTGTGGTGCTTCTAATGGTAATTATTAATTATAAATTGGCATAACCTGCAGTTTTCCACCTGATATTGTGCAAAAGCGTTTTCGTACATTTCCTAATTGGGAATTTCATCAAGAGTGTGTGGGCTTTTAAAGAGTTTGTCTTTGCTATCAAAGTATATATAGAGCATGAACCTTATTCAACTTTTCTAATGAGACATGTGAGTAATAATGAGGTTTGGTTTTCCTGTGATTAACTGAATGTGACTTGATTCTATATTTATTGCTTACAAAGTTTGTGATTAGCATCAGACCAGCCTGTGTTCTGAGGGCTGCTAAAGGCAATGGCAGCAGTTGCACAGCTCTGCTCCTGTTACCTGTCATCCAACAATTGCTTTCTTTCAAGTAAGGGCAAAATTAATCTGAAATAAAGTATTTTGAGAAAAAGCCTGTTAACCAAAAGCCAAATCTGTTGTGCGGTATCACTAGAAAAGCAAAGGCAAAAAATAGGAATATTTCTGAAACAGGAAACATCTGGTAGTAGTACTTGGATGGAGCTACTCTTATTTTATTTATCAGCCTGCTGTATCATTTTGTATATTACACTTCATGATGTATTCTGAGCATTAGCCACGCAGCAGGACATACTCCCAAAGGAGGGAAGCAAAGATTAGCAAGGAAAGTGTCAAACCACTGGGATCTTAGTATCTCAAGTAACACGTCACAAACGATGCCTTTATCAGACAGCAAGTGACTGGGATGCTAAGATGTTTCTTTCAGCTTAGTATGTGAGACTAAGGCTGGTTTGGGGAGAGCAAAATGATTTATAATATTTATGGCATGACGTGAGGCTTGTTGAAAGTGTTCAGGATTTTGGTAGAATATGGCTTGTGTTCAACTGTATTGCAAGTTTCAGTGCAGGCAAGACATCATATCATCTGTCTTTATAATAAAATGTGCAGTGTAAGAGGTATTGTCACAACACAAAGTTCTGAGATAAAGAAAGAGTTGTATATTTTTTAATTTATTTTTTAACTGATATGGAAGCAATCTTGATATTTCTTCTTAAGGAGAAGAAGAGAGGCTGGGTAGCAGGAGAAAATGGGATCTTTCCTGTCTAGAAAATGCTGGGAAACCATAAGTGCCTCAATGTTTAGCTAGTTGTAGATGCATACAGAGACAATTATCCTAAAGATGTTCTGGGAGACAGAAGCCACCTTCTGGATGGAGTAGTTGAAGCATGGAAGAAGTGACAAATTCGCCAAGGGATGTTAGATGTCCTTGAGTAAAGTTACTCTGGTTACTTACCCTTTCTGTTTTTTGTACACACACACACACACAACCCCCCCCCACCATAATACCAAAATGAACATGCAGATCATAGTGGATGTATGTTCTCTCAACATATTATTTGACGTGAGATGTGTTGTTACTACCAATTCTTGTGTTCAGGAGATGGTCACTAGATGGCATTCTTTGGGTACAGAATTTAAGAGGAAAATCTGTAATGTTTAACTTATATTCAGCTGAATTTCCGTCCAGTGTTATTTCTGCCTGAATCTAAATTCTTAAAGGCCGTGTGAGGGCAGTAGGAGACAATGAGGGAGGAAACATTTTACTATCTTTTGTTATCAGAGGCTGCCCTTTCCATGCAGTGTCGTTTGTCTTGAACTCTAACAATGTTGTCTAAACGTTTTTAATACTTTTATAAATTAAAAGAAGTTTTTAGATTAATGCAGATCTATTCTGTGTTTTGCTCACACTCCTTAGAGACGAGAATCAATTGCTGTGAAATGTTCTAGGTGAGATCACATCTTCAAAGCTGAAAGCAACTAATCAGCAGCATCTCTGTGGAGTAGAACTGCAGGAACTTGTAATCAGGGGATGAGGGCAGATAATTACTCATATTGTCTCTTTTAGGGTTGGGACAAGGTGTCTTTGTAATACTATGATAACCTGCCTCCCAGATGCCAATCAGAAATTCTATTCAGACCTGAGGGCCATTTCTTGATAAAACCTGGGGCAAAACTGTCACAGTACTGCAGCACATACAAAGTAATTAAAAGCACATTGTTCTAGTAAAAGCTGTGAGTAATGACTACACAGCAACTGCCTCACCTCAGTCCGTAGTTTAGGATGAATAAAAGCAATCATCATCACTTTCTTAGCTGTTTCAGATCTGACTCACGTATTTTGTTCTAATTCAAAATGAAGTATCTCAGGTGGCTGTAAACACTGCTCTGTGTGTGTCGTTGAGGAGCAGCAGTTTATTGCAGCCAGCCTTCTCTGGGCTTTTTTGCCCATTGTTTTTATCGCCCCAGCGGCACAGGGGAAAGGAGCTGGCTCAGGTGGAGCCCTCTGATTTTCATGGTGTCTGAATTTTTCAGTATAACTGGTGAGATTTTGGGTATCCAGCTTGTTTCAGATATCAGATTATTAATTTGGAGGCTTCCTCTGTCCCAGTCTCTCACACGTCGGAGGTGATGGTCCCTCCGTACTGGCACTGGTGAGGCCACACCTCGAGTGCTGTGTCCAGTTGTGGGCACCTCAATACAAGAAGGACAATTGAGGTGCTGGAGCGTGTCAGAAGAAGGGAAATGGAGCTGGAGAAGGGCCTTGAGAACAAGTCTTATGAGGAGTGGCTGAGGGAACTGGGGCTGTTTAGTCTGAAGAAAAGGAGGCTGAAGGGAGACCTCATCACCCTCTACAACTACCTGAAAGGATGTTGTAAAGAGATGGGCGCAGGTCTCTTCTTACAAGTAACTGGTGATAGAACAAGAGGAAATGGCCTCAAGCTGCACCAGGGGAGGTTTAGACTGGACATTAAGAAGAACTTTTTCACTGAAAGCGTTGTCAGATATTGGAACATACCTGTTGAGTCACAATCCCTGGATGTGTTTAAAAGTCGTCTAGATGTGGGGCTTGGGGACATGGCTAAGTGCTGGACTTGGGAGAGTAGGGCTAATGGTTGGACTCAATAGTCTTAAAGGTCTTTTCCAACCTAAGTGATTCTGTGATTCTATGTCCTAATCACAACAGAGGAACCTTATAGTTTTGAACCAGTTACTGGCAAGAATTTCCAGTTTGCAAACAAACTTCTGCAGCAAAGAAAAAGTATATCTAGCAGTCTAAAACTTAAAAATTTAGGCACTTTTTTGTGTCTTTATGTGCGAGACACTGGCACAGGTTGCCCAGGAGGTTGTGGCTGCCCCATCCCTGGAAGTGTTGAAGGGCAGGTAGAATGGGGCTTGGAGCAACCTGGTCTAGTGGGAGGTGTCCCTGCCCATGGCAGGGGGGTTGAACTAGATGATCTTTAAGGTCCCTCCCAATCCAAACCATTCTATGATTCTATGACTCTTACAGACTTAGTCTCCAAAAAACTTTTCTGTGGATCTGTAATGTGTTGGATTTTTTCTTCTCTTGCTTCACACACAAAAACAAATCTCTGTCATCCACGTATTACTCAGTGTTTTCAGAAGAATTTTTACTGGATAATCCTTAGAAGAAGAGTCAGTATTCTTCTCTCCTGAGTAAATAGCCTGTGCTGCTAAAAACATCTCCTCTTGCCCAGTTCCCAGCCCCTAAATCCTTTGTACAAGGTTTCAGCTCTATAGCAGAAAGGAATGTTTCTGCCTGTTTGGCTTTCAGCCTGTGGCAGAGGTGGGCTGCCATGGGTTTGTGTTGATGACTCTGTGGTATCTATCAAACAAATTGCTTCCTTCAGGCTAGTCCTTGTCATCAACAGTGTCAAGGACCTCTCTTTGATTCAGTCATTTGATTTGGTTGCTAAGGGGGAGACTAGAGACTTTTTTTTTATACCTTACCTACATGATAGATTTGAATCCCCAGCAGTATGCAAACTGTTTGAAGACTAATAACACAAAAATACACTCATTTAAAATAAATAAGCAAAAGCTTTACTGGTATAAAACAGCGTGTGTTCTAAACATGTTAAATATAATTCATATTGCCTCCATCCCACTGTGTGCTTGCTTCACTCCCAGTCCCTTTCAAGTAGGCTACAATCACTCCTCTGCATGAAAGGAACACACTTGTAAAGCAGATACCTTAAAATAAAGCCAAAGGAGTTGCTTGTTTTCATGTAATACAAAAGGTGTGGGAGTTGGAGGCAAAAAGCTCTGATAACTTGCTTAAGCTGCTTAAACAGTGTTGGTGGAGCCATGGGAAGATCAGGTATCAGCAGGTCGAAGGGAGGTTTTGTTAAGGTTTGGGAAAGTTTGGCACTGAACCTGTCTTGTCCTTCTGCCTGTTTGGCCAGATACAAGATGTGGGCAAACCAGATGGCAACAATAAAAATACATTGCTTGGAGGTCACTGAAAATGACACCAAAGTGTCACTGGACTGTGTCTGAGGGAGAGAAAGAAACTTGAAAGGAGGACCGTGTGTATGGTGTAAAAGTGAAAATTCACATAAACTTTGGGTTCTTGATCCACTGCCCACATGATGCTGTAGTTGTTTTCAACAGCATTTGTGGGGGTGTGTGTGAGGGGGGTTGTTTGTTTTTACCCAGGTACAGATGGTACATGTATAATACATGTAATATTTGTAAGTATATGTAATAAATGATGGCAGAGATAATCAGAGAAACCTGTTGTGTCCTGTGAGGCACTTGATAGAAATAAATGAGCAATGAGTTATAAAAGAGGGGAGATTTAGTTTAGATGCTAGGAAGAAATTCTTTGCTGTGAGGGTGGTGAGACACTGGCACAGGTTGCCCAGGGAAGCTGTGGATGCCTCATCTGTGAAGCATTCATGGACAGGTTGGATGGGGCTTGGAGCAACCTGGTCTAGTGGGAGGTGTCCCTGCCTCTGGCTGGAGGGTTGGTACTAGATGATCTTTAAGATCCCTTCCAACCCAAATCATTCTATGATTCGGTAAATTGGATCCTTCCTAATCCTCCACAGATTGCTGTACTACTTATTTGTGTGCATATTTGTGGGTTTGGGGGTTTTTTTCTATTTAACATGGACACTATTGCATCATTCCAAGCCTTTCCTTTGGAAGCAGGGAAAAACTGAACTATAAACCAGCAACGTTTCCTTGTTGAGGTCTGGATAGATCTTGGGGTGACTCTTGTTTGATCATCAGGTGACAGCTCTTGTATTGTTGGTTCTGCATCATCTTTTGGAATGAAATAACTTTTTTCATTAATTTAAGTTCTGGTTTTTCTGACTCTCTGAGTGAAGTCTCCAGCCTCCTGTTTTCTTCAGCTACAAGCAGACATCTAGGAAAGGAACACATGGTTTCTCATTTTAAAAATACTGCAACTTTTGTGGTACTACAACCTAAAAATTATAAACGTGTACAGGAAATAGGGAACAGAAAATTTATATATAAGGGGAATATTTGATTGTGTTCCTGAAACTTGTGATAGATAACCTTGTATATTCATTTTATTTGAGAAAGTTCCCTTTAAAAAAAAAGAAGAAGCCCTTTTCAGGGTGGGTTTCTTGTGCCTTTCAATCAATCATCCAGGATCAGAGGTTGTTTTTGTGTGGCAGACACTGTTTTGTAGTTGCCTAACATATAATTACAGGTTATTTTTGATAGTTTTGTCCACTAGTAATAAATATGCTTTTTATAAAGAATAACATTTCCTCACTTTGCATGATTAACTGGAAATATGGTTAGTAAATTAGAAATAATTAAATGAATAGAGAGTGGTTGGTGGTTCTTTAATCTTTTTCTATGCAACATAAATGCCAAAGTAAAATATGCAATACTAACAGCTACTTAATGGTCATGGAAGGTATTATGCAGTGGGAAAATAACTCTGCAAATGAATAATTGGCACAGGAAACTTAAAAAAATATGGAAGAGAGTGACATAAGTTTTCACTGTGTGAAAGCATAAAATAGATTGGAGTAATAATCTTATCACCACTGTGCTCAACTGAGCAGAAATAACACGAAGTCGCCTACTATTATCTTGATGAATGTCTTGGAAATCTTTGATGATCAAAGACATAATTTTGGGCTTCCCAGAGTCCAGAGCCTTGCTTTTGATGAGTGAAGAAATCAGATTCTGGGGGCCTCAGCTACCAGTTGCATAGCTGAATAAATCTTTAGACAACTGGTGTTTCTAAATAATCACATGCATACAACAGGAAAGGAAGATTTGAGCATTTATTCAAACAATGCAGGAAAACTGTGCCCATTAGCTTAGTAATAGTCACACCTCAAAGGGATGAAGAGTATAAATAGGAAACTTCTTTTACACAAGGGTAGATCCTCAGAGGGAAATAAAGGCAATCTTTTCCATCTATGATATTGAAGTTTAGGTATTAGCAGCGTAAGGAGGAATTTGAATTGACTCCTGCAATCCTGGGCAGAAATTATTCTCATGTCTGAGTTGTTTTACTGCTGTGTTATCTACAGCAAAGCAACAAAATAAACCCCAAAGCCTGAAAACTACTATGTACAGTACAATGACAAAATCTTATCTAGCTGTGCTTGTTCCTCCTGTGCAATACTTGAAGCACTGAGACAAATAGAAGTCTAGTGAGTGGGTTTCAAAGGGTGTTTTATGTCTTATTAGTAAATGCACTTGCAAGAAACCTCTGAATCCCAAGCAGGAGTAATGGCTCCAGAGCACTTTGCAGGGTTGGGTGTCAAAAGACTTGCTCTTAACTGACAGCTCTTTGCTTTTCACCCATTTTGTGAGGGAGAGAAAATGCTGCCTGGTGGTTCTTCTTGGCCTCAGCAAGCCTTGGAAACAACGGGAGACTCTTGGCCTGGGAAAATCCTGAATCCTGCCCTTCATAACTGTGAAAAAAACCAGCCTGGATGTAAAGAAAATTCTCTCACACCATCTAAACTATGGTTGTGGGAAGGGAGAAGAGGTGGTTTTTCCACCAGATATTCAGATTTAATAATATGCTTCCATGAATTGTTGCAAGTAATTCAAATCTCTCCTGATATCAGTGTTCTTTAATTGCTAATGTGTGAATTGACGGAAAAAATATCCTTAATTTTTCTTAAAATTATTTATCTTTTTAACATAAATTCCTATTCAACTGGTAAATGAAGTACAATCTGGTTTTGGTGGGATACTAGAGCTGCCCACAGCACTCAAGATGTGGGCACGTAGAGATGAAATTAATCCTTAGTCTTGTTTTCTTTAGAAAAGAACCAGTTTGTGGAGATGGTTTTATAAAACTTAAAGTCATATAGGCTGTGGTTAATCCCTCTGCAGTGGCATGGCCATAGTTTTACCTGCTTGGTTTATTGATCCTTTCATTTTTAGGAGCTCTACAGTGTTTGAGAGGGTTGATTTGTTTTGTTTTGGGGTTTTCTTTGTTGTTGTTTTTTGCTATCCTGAGACAGTGTTAATATTTTGTTCCTAATGTCACTCTTGGGTGAAGACATCCAATTCCTTTTAGCAACGTTATGTGAATATTTGAAGTATTCCTTCATAAACCACAGAGTGAAATTGAGTGAAAATGCTGCTCTGAAAATCAACCCCCTAAATTTCATTTGTTTATTTTTAGCACAGTTAGGTGCTGTGGCTTGGAGGAAACCCCTGCAGTTTTAGGCTCCTCTTGAGAAGCGTGGCCACTCTGTGCAGGAGTTACTGTCTGGTTTCTGCCAGCTCATAGAATCATAGAATGTGTGGGGTTGGAAGGGACCTTTAAAGCTCATCTAACCCAAAGGTATGTGTTGGATACTGCTCCTGGAATAGAGTAGTAGAGGGGAAATTGTATAGCTGCATCTGAGTAATGCTAGCAGGGAGCACACCATGAGCTTTGAAACGTGTTGATATTTCTAAGAAAAAATGTCTGTGTTAATACTGTCTGCACTGGATTTCTGCATATAATCTGCAATTGTGGCTGTAGTACAATATCCTGCATCTGTGACGTTGGTTCCTCAAACTGTCAGTTGTGTAAGTAAAATAGGAAAACCTTTGTCCTACTAAGGCATCTCCAGATTCCAGGATATTCCAAATATCCACAGTGAATGCACTTTTAAATTCTACTTGATTTATAAAATCTACAGGACCTTTCTCCTCTCTATAATTTGTACTTTCCACAAACCTGATGAGATCTTTTTTCTCCTCCTGCTCATTTCTACTCCTTTGACTTTTTGTCTAAAGAAATCCATTTCATTAGACCTCCATTTCATTACATGTTCAGGGAGCTACTCCCTCCTTTTTTGGCTAAGTATTGACCATTCCACTTCACTTTATCTCAGAGCAAAATGCATCCTGGCTTCTATTACTTCAGGAATAAAACAGATGGCCTTCAAGACAACAACTGGGGGGGGTGAAATCAGCTCTCTGAAGCTTATTTAGTAAACACTGCTAACATAAAACGATAGATTACTGGTCTCACTAAGAATATCCCTGGCTTGAAAGCAGGTTGTTCTTGTTGCTACCTGTTTTGAGTGTTTTATGTGTACAGATAGGATTAGAAATAGTTATATGTTACTAGCATTTCAGTTTATGACATCTAGTTGATAAAAAAGCTTTGAAAAATAACTGGTTTTACTACTTCAGTTCTGGGAGGAACACCCTGCTGATCAGTCCTGAAAACACCTCCATGGAGTTGGTCTAGTGCTGTCAGCATCTCCCATCGCTCAGTTGATTTTTGTGAGTGCAGGTCAAGATGAATAAGAAATTCAGGTTTAAAAAAAAGAATAAAATCCCTCTGAATCTGTGGTAGCTTCCTCAAGAACACTACAGAGGTCTTGAGCGTTTGTGGAAATATATGGGGTCTTCTTAATAGTCTGAGTTATTGATCAGATCATTTTCTGAGAAGACAATGCTCTTAAAGCTGAAACAACTACGGTTAGCTAAAAATGTGCTGTGAACAGCAGGTCTACCTTTAGCCACCTTTTTCCTGCTAGCCATTGCTAGATGACACTCTTTCTTTCAAACAATATTATCCTACAATTTTGCCATCAGAATGTTCTTGAGGTGGCAAGTTCTCAACTTCAGTTTATGTGATGAGGAAGAAGATTATTTAAAAGCAGTTATATGTCCTTTCTTTTCTAAAATGATTGTGGTGTTATATGTATGCCAGTAACTTGTAGTGCTCTAGCAGCCCTGTAAAGAATAATTGGACAGTGATGTATTAAAGCATAATTTTCTTACCAGTTAGATCATTTTGAGTGTCAAAAGAACTCTTCAAGCTGTGCAAATCATTATTACTCTTAGGTGATTATTTTGGGTACTGTCTGTGTGCAGGATTATGGTAAATAGAACGAAACAGGATATTTTTATGATTATTTGGAAGATTAGATTTGCATGGCCTCTTTGAGGATTAAGTTTGAGTGTGCTGAGAGACAATTTATATGTGAGGAAGAGATAATGAGAGAGGGAGCATGGTGAGAAGGGGGGAATGTGATTATGAGGTACAGAGAGATGGCTAATCCAGGTTGGTTTAGTATATTCCATTTCATTTTTAGAAGTAATAAACCTAAGTACATACTTCAGTTAAGGGCATCCCGTGTTTGAGACACCGCTACAAAACAAAACGTCACTAATTCAAAATCTCTTCCACTTCTCCTTCTTCCCTGCCCTCACCCCAGTCAAATTTTAGATGTGCCAAAGTCCACAATATGAAAGTTTCTATTAGGTCAAGGCTACGCTTTCAGGAAGTGTTGCAAGGTTTGCAGTGGTTTTGGGAGGTTCACCAAGTCAATTGGGAGGTTCACCAAGTCAAGCCTTTTATGTTATTCTTCTGTAAAATGGTGAAAGAAAAATGCATTCCAAGTCTAGAGAACTCCATCAATCATGGTAGGTTAATAGACCACAGATTTACCTCTACATTATTTTCTTCCTCATTTTATTGGGGAAAAACTCTTCAAGTCTTAGATGCTTTGCAGAACAGAGTAGTAAATCTGGCACCTCCAGGTCTGTCCCTTTGGTTTTGGGCCCCAGTAAAGGAGACGTGAGGGCAATTCTTTCCCTACGATCAAGGGCCAATTCCAGTTACATCTTTTCCCTTTCTGGGATGAAGCAAACTACCACTTCTCTTTCACTGGGACTCAGGACCAGACCACCAAACTGCAAGCCTTTTGAGCAGACACTGTTCTGAGACCTACAGTTGGTAATTTTTTTTTTCCTCTTCTTTTTCTTTATATCTGAAATGAGAAGGGCGTGTGTGTAAAAGCTGAAACCTCACTGAGATTGTTAGTCCTCTTCTGAAGTTTAGCAGGGGTGGTTGTAACCAATTTTCTCAAACATGGGTTGTGCCCAGAGATGTGCTGTTGCTGGCCAAAGTTAATGGTGCTGTCTACTAAGTATGATTGATAGATAAAAGGGTTGTTAGGAACTGGGACTATGTCTAATGCATCTGAATTCCAGCTTCCCTCCATCTCTACCCTTCCAGTCAAGCTGCCTCCTGGGGTTTTTTTCACATGAGATACCCAGAGTATTTGATTTGCTGGGTTATAACATTTTACAAATCTCATAACTAACAATCTCAAAAGTACCAAGATGCAACATAATGAGTTTTTTTCTTATTAGTTTATAGGCATTAAGCGTGATACATAATGGAGTTTCAGGAATATATCAGTCTTAAGGGAATTCATTTCCATATTGCTACTTGCTTCCAAGAATTAGTCATTTAGACTTACAGAAACATCTGGAAATTGTAGCTTTTTTTTTTCCTGATTTTTTGATATCTTAGAAAACACGTTTTGACATTTCTGTCACAATTAGCAAATGTACAGTTTTATTTCATTAACTTCAAACTCAAATGCTTTTTCAGCTCAATTACTTTAAAACAGGTTTCCTGCCTTCCCTTTGTCTTTCACTGGAGTCTCTGGCCTGCTGCTTACACTTCCTCTGCCTCAGCTACCTAATTCTCTAAATTGCAATGCAATTCCAAGGAGAAATACCCTGAAGATTTAGCTAGTCATATTGACTTTATGAATGTTGATCTACAGTTATAAGCTTGTCTTTTGCTGTTCACTGTGATCATTTCAGTGATGATGTTCACTTCGATTTAGCCAATTTCATCTGAATGGCATTATTTGAAGTAGAAGGTTTTTATTTTTATACTACTTATATATTCCTACAATTACATGTTCAAATCTTATTCCAAATTTGTGTATCATCACACATTCTTTGCTTTAAACTTCACTGAGAGTGGATTTTCATCAGTAACTGGAAGTGAAAAGTCACCATTCAATTTAATCAGTCTCAATTTAAAAGCCATGTAATTTTCTAGTGATCTGTTTGTTGCACTGTATTTCCTTAAGTGTGTCATACATGAAACTTCTTAAGTTTCTGTCATAGTAGAGGTCTAAAAATCTTAACTTTAATAGGCATTCCACTGTCACTTTTAAAGAAAATTCTGAATCTAGACTGGCCTAAATGTTAGAAAATGAAACTTGAAAGGGTCTGGCTGGAAGTGTAAGGTAAAAAGATTGTCAGTTTTGAGAAGGAAGACCGAATTTCTGCTGCTTTTTTGCTGACTTGGACAGATGAAGGAAAGGCACTTAAGTGCAAGTGTTAGAACTAAGAAACTGAAAGCTATCATAAAGGATAACATCTATTCAAGCTGATTTGTAGTGTGCTCTTTCAATATTCTTAATGTCTAGACATATACCCGGGGGGGTGGGGTTAATTTATTACTATTTTTCAGAATTTGAAGTCGGACAATTAAAAGTTTCATTCTTTCTTGGAGAATCTATTAGGCTGAGACACCAAGTTGGTGAATCCTGTTCTGTTTTATTTGGAGTAGAAATGCCACTTTCAGGTATTCTCATCATGTCATTTTAAGTGGGTTGGCATAGAAAGGAATCTGAAGGCTGGTAATTCAGTTCAAAACACAAAGCTCAACTGTAGAAAACTTGGTATCATAACTATATGGCAATGTATGGAATTAACAGTGAAATTTCCAGAAGATTTAGTTTTCAAAATCAAAATTAATTTTTTTGTTTCCATTTTTGCAGGAAAAACATGGGTCTGGTACTTCTGGACATTTTCTAAGATGCAGCTTTCTATAATTTGCTGCAATTTCCCTAGCTGCTTCTTCCTGGTTGGGTAGATACTACCTTGTTAGGTCTTGCATGTTAATTTTTATTTCAAAATGAAATTACCTAATCCAGAAAGTAATGTTAAAAAACAAACAAACATATAAATAGTGAGTGTTTGTCTTAATCATGAAAAAGCAAACATTTTTTTCTTCTTGCATGTGTTTTTACATCACCTTCATGTCACAATATTGTTGTGGCTCCTGTAGTGGTTCAGCTTGTTCTGACCTTAGGCTTTTTTTTCCCCCCTGATTTTTTGATGTGAGAGTGCAGTGAATTCTTCTTCTGAAAGAATTTCTGTAGGAAAAAACCCCAAACTTTTGGATCTCTGTGCAATGAAGGACTACACTAGCTTGTTTTTTTTTAAGTATTATTTCATAATAAAAATATTTTTCTTGCTAATTTAGCCAGCAGTGAAATAGTAAATACTGTGTGATTACTGCTTTTTAATTATGGACTAAAACGAGACAAGAATTTTAGGTAATGAAGTCAACAAGGGAAAAGCATCAAAAATAAATACCTTAGGAAAAAAATGATTTTATTAACCAGGAAAAATATTTGAAGACAATTCAGTCTTCTTCTGCATATGGTTGTACCTTTAGTTTCTACTTCAGGAGTGTGTGTGCAGACACAGCATGTCTTCTACTATACATCCTGACAACGTGTTCAATTTTTTACAATCTCATTGCCCAGACAACTTCCATGTCATTTTTCCATGTCCCTTTTTTTACCCCGCTCTTCAGAAAAATCACAGTCACCAAAATGGCAAAGAGAGAAGCAGGAAAGATAAACTATCTGCCATTTTTTCAATTGCTTCTTCAAATTTCAATTGCTTGTTCAGCCCTTTAAAGGTCTGTCCTGAATGAAGAATAACTAATTCTGGAAATACTGACGTAGAAGCAACAACAAGACCAGGGTGTATTTTCCCACATTTGACCTCTCCTGTTGTGTTCACTTTACTGATTTCTTAGCCCTTAGGAAAGTGCTGCAGTAGCTTTTTTCTTTTTAAACTGGTGAGTTGCTTTATCTGTACGTTACCTGCAAGCTCAAGCTCTTCTCACTGGCAGTTCAGTTTATTTTTTTATTGCTGTATTTGGACATTTTCTGGTTGGCACATCTATAGTCACATTAGTGCAAGTGTCTTTCGTAACACTGTGGTGGACTACAAACCTGCTCTTCATTAGTCCAATGTTCAGTAATATCCATGTTTAGTAATCATGCTTTCAAGAAGCACATCTTTTGGATACACATCTCAGACTGTTGCTGTCTCTACTTTCAGGTTTGCATGTACAGCTCTTGCACAGCACTAGCGTTTGTATGACTGAGGTAGCAAAATGGCAGGGACATGCAGGATAAGTATATAAAATTACATGAACTCGTTGCTTAGATTTATTAGACTTGACTATTCTGCAGTCATAAATCTTGCCTTGGATGCAAAATCTATGGGTCTCATGTTTTCAGATTTCCAGGCTTCCCATAACTGCTGAAATGAGACAGTGAAACTGTAGGGGGGAAAAATAGGAATGGTAGTTAAAATCTACCTGCTTAAGATACAGCCTGTTGGAGAGCCAGAGCCTGAACTGCTGACTGAGTTTCTGAGGTTTGAATAGCAGCAGATTAGACACAGTATGATGTCACCCTCTGTATGAAGAAGCTGTACAAGAGAGCACATAGAAGGTTTGGAACAAGCAGTCTCAGGTGACTGTCCTGGCCCTGGGTAGGATCCACTTTAACAGGCTCTTGCACGTTCTGTCCCCTTCATTCCCTTTTGTTCCTCTCTGTAGTCCTGTTCTCTGCATTTTCTGCTGCTGCCCCTGGCTGGTTTCACAGTGCTGTCTCTGCTAGCCTTAGTCTAAGCCAGATTTCATTTCTCTCATTCTGCCTTTTACATCCTATGAATTTGAATAAAACTAATTGGACTTTATTCCCAGTGGTGCCTTGATGTCAGCGAGGAGAACCCCAAGCGTGTAAGGAAATCCAATTCTCTGCCTCCTGATCTGCTTTACTAGATCTACCCAGTGCTTTAGGGAGACAGGGTGTGCTTAGCTGGGTCTGGAAATAGCACTCACTGAGAATAGACTGTGCAATTAAAAATTTAAGAGGTCTTTTCCTGCAGAATTGCGTTTCCTCCTCAGATCCTACT
The DNA here is from genome assembly GCA_020745705.1 of Hemiprocne comata. Lineage (NCBI taxonomy): Eukaryota > Metazoa > Chordata > Aves > Apodiformes > Apodidae > Hemiprocne > Hemiprocne comata. The sequence goes on from CM036590.1 coordinate 2,762,320, forward strand.
GCTTATGAACTAATTGCAGCGTTTATTGGCCAAAATCGTGGTGATTTCAAGTAGACTTGTCAAGGGGACTACAGCTAGCACCTTCCTGGCATACACATGTGTCACAGAGACACTAAATCTCAAATCTGTGCTCCAGACTTTGGAACAGCACTATGTGTTCAGTAACCTCACTCTTCTATATAATTACAATGGGAAATATTTTCTGTAAAACCTGATATAGACAATCAGAACTTGGAAAAAATTGTCATTGGAATCCTAAACCTGGAGCTTTTTGAGGCTGCCCGGTTTTTCCTCTTAGTAGTTGTACTAGAATGGATCATTCTTCAAGAGCAAGGGAATGGGAAAAAGAACTGCCTTTATGGAAAAACATTTCTTCATCCACAACAGCACAGTCTCTGCTTCAGATCATTCAGTATTTTCCTGTGTGACAAGATTTAATTTTTTAAGGATCATCAGCCCTTTAATGCAGATCCAAATACTCACTTTTCTATTTCTCATCGAAATGACTGAAATGAAAGAATGGAAAGAACTTTGTAGTTACAGTGGATTTTCATGGGAAAGCAAGTGTGTGTTGTTAACTACATTTGTGTTTTGCAACTGATACGGTCTGACTTAATTGTGTGCTTGTTAAGTGAGAGGTGTTTTTTAATTCTTTTTCTTTTTTATCCCCTCCTATAGGCAGTAAAAGAGTGGGTTTTGGTTTTAGAACACTACAACAATATATAGAAGTGATAGCTGTGCCACATTTCTAATAGCTGGGTTGAATCATATTCTTTCCCTCTAATGGCATGCGTAATTGCTCTAGGTTTTCAGGCGTGCTTCACCCCCACTTATTTAGATTAGTGACTGATGCATTTCCATGGAAACGTGCAGTAGGGAAAAAAAAAACCCTCTTGGTACAGTGTGGAACTGAAAGGATGTGGGCTTTGAGTCTCAGCCTGTAACCTGTGTAAAATAGACTTCTTGTTTGTGGGCATCGTTTGTATAAAAATTATCATATCCTACGTTTCCAGAGGAGCTTCAAATTTTTAGGTAGCTAAAATAGGACGTTTTGAAATTAGATGTCTGGGATGTTTTTGCAATGAGGTTGCAGAAGCACACAAACCTGGTTAGAACCACAAAACTGGTTAGAACTATGGCTGAAGAGTCAAGATCCAGAAAGTGAGTTTGTTGTGGAGATACTGCGTATAGCTTTGATGAAGAAGGACTAGTTTTTTTAATTGGTGGTAGTGGAAACAGAAAGGTTTTCTATAAAAAGAGTAATGACCTCAGTCAGTAAAATGCATGGAAAATATGAGTACTTTTTAAAAAGCACTATAGTACTTTTCTCAGTATCAGGTACATTCTTAATATGCACTGCCCAACACGTCATTTGCTTAGGAAAACTTTTATTCTCGGCATTCCCAGCATTTTTTTTCAAATTCCCAGGGGTGTTTCAGCTTGCAACAGATCATAGATTTTCAAACTTGTTCATTTAAAGTAATTGCTCTTACCTGTCTGCACACTGCTGAAAGGAAAAGTACCTTCTATGCTTTTTAAAAAGTAGAATAATTTTCAGATCCTGCTGCTTTTGAAGTGCAGCCATCCTAACTATTGTGAATACTGGTGCAGGTTCTCTAGCCTTAGGCTTTCAAACCAATGGCCAAATTACAATTTTAGTAGTTATAGTTGTTTGCTTTTTGAAAATTCATTAGCCTATGGTCTGACTCAAAAACTTGTGTTGCTTAACATCCATCAATAGGAAATCTCTCTAATAATATCTATGTATTTTTTATATTTTATGTTTTATATAATGTATATTACTTATATAGTTATAATCTCTACATATAGCTGTATCCATATATTCTGATAAAGCATCACAAGTTCAGTTGCTAAGGTTTTGTGCTCCACTTTCCTTAAAAGTGGTTTGGTGTTCCTAAGGGATTTTGCTGTTGTGATATCTTTGTGTTTTAGACACCTTTAGTAGTGTGGCAGGGAAGGAGTTCCTCCTCTTGAGCAGGGAACTGAGCTCATCTGCCTCTCCTTCTTCCACCCATATCTTTCCCTCCCTGGTCCTGTGGAAACTCCAGGACAGCACTGCTTAAGCAACATTCCACCCTGCTAATCCCAGCTGTTTGTTCCCTCTGACTGCAATAATAATTTTAAATTAGAAGTTATTCTGAGGCCCTTACAGTGGAAGTCACAGAGTATTCCTCTGCATGTCTGTTGGGTTTTGGTAATGGTATTATTTTATCCACAGTGAAATTCAGACTCTAAAGCCCATGTGTGTAATCAAAGCAGAGGAGGAAAAAGATACAGAGTGAAGACAAACTTTGGCCTCTTGCTCGATTTGTATTTAGTGTCATCTTGTTAGAAATCCTCTTCATTTTATAATCTTCAATAGCTGTCAAAATGTACCTACATGATGTTAGGGTGACTAACTGGCAGGATTTGGGAAGATTAAGAAAAATGCTATCTATATGTGCAGGACAGAGCGAGCAAGTTATTCTCTGAGACATTTTTCCTCATGTCTGAAATATTCCAAGAGAACTGAGCACTCCAGCTCATTTACTTCAGTGCCCCTTGGTAAGGGAAAGGGAAATCAGGATGTTCTGCACAGGGCAAATGAGTTCTCCATATGGCTGATCTAGCAGAAAGTATTAGAAATGCTCTCCCAGCAGCCCCGTGGGCCTCTCAGGGCAGTTGGAGGCCTGTTTGATGGCAGGAAGAGGAGAACTGCATGTAGTTTGACTTGATAGCTAGCTATGAACCTGGCAGAAAGATGTTTGAAACCACTGTGCATGTCAGAGAATGTTACAGTGAAGAAGAAGGGAAGTTTCCTTGAACTTCTCACGTGGCTCCCATGTGCAGCAGATGACGGCTTCATATGTATTCAAAATTTTATCTATTATTGAAGTGAGAGGATTTGACAGATCATCAATCCTGAACATAGCTGGCAAAGATTTAGACTTGAATGAGGCTTCTGTAAGGGAGGAAATTGAGGGGAAGCATTTTGTAGCACCATTGATGATAAAAGTCCATAATAACTCTTGTTGAAACTTACTGTACATGAAAATTAATGATTTTTGAAATTCAATAGACAAATGGCTTTTCAGGGCCTATTTTTCCTAACCCAGCCCAAAATAGTTCTCCAGCTGTTCTTTCCACCTTGGGGTGCAGAATGACCACCTTCAAAGGAGCTGGTTAACTTTGTGTGGTTTTAAATAGGTCTCAGGTAGGAATAATCTGTGTCATGCAGTCTAGACCACAGCTCCTGCCACACAAGCAAATGCAGATCTCCTTCACAGACTGCTAATGGAGTTTCCCTAAATTTAAGGCAGAGTCACAGAAAATTGCTGTCTGCTACTCTGTAATAACACTGATATGAGTATATTAAACTGCAGTTCAGCTTCTTGTGGTGGATTTATAACTGCTTGAAAATGAGTTATTAAAATGGCTTCTGTTGTGTCATTCATCATCAGAAAATACATAAGCTGGCACTCTAATAACTCGAGCTGACCAAAATTAGAAGGCTTTTCTGATGCTTTGTTGTTATTCTTGCTGCTCTGTGACATCTGAGGATACCTGCAACAGGCAAGTGACACTTGCTGTTGCTTCTTGAATGTATGCAGGAAACCCTCCATGGAGATGAATCTGGCACCTTCCCAGTGGTTGACTGTACTGATCCCATCTCATGTGGCTTTGTGTTGGCTTACAGCTGCAGAGCTTCATCTCTTTAGCAGAAGTAAACAAATTGTGCTAGCAGTTTAAAGAGCTGTGGTAGCTGTAAGGAAAATAGTATTTCATTAATGAATGAGACAAATGTGGACTTTTAAAATATTGCTTGGATTTTCTTTTAATTTTTTCTTTTTAAGCATTTTTCTCCTTGGGTTTTTAGGTTGGGTGTGGAGCTAAAGCAGGCTTCTTGTGGTTGGTGGGGGGTTGATTTTTATTTGCCTTTTTTTTAGGGTCGTGAGTAGAAATATAGAGAAACTGAACACTTTCTTAGCATATCAAGAGTGAATCCTGCAAAATCTGAACGTCGCTCCCACTTGTAAGCATCCTGTCCTGTTGTCTCAGTTTGCAATGTGGTGGTTTGGGACTTTAAATGGTCCTTGCTTCTCACAGATGAGAATTCATGACTTAAAATGAATGATATCTTCTGAAATATGTTAGAGGTTGCATGAAGATGAGCATATGCAGGAGCGTTGGAAGTTGGGAGCTGAAAAATAGATTCTGAGTGTGGAAAATAAAATCCCTCTATTCAGCAAACTGTTAAGACAAGTTTTGCCTGACTCCTGCCCTTTATTAGAGGACATTATTTTGCTTTATGCTGGTGTCATCAGTGAGAACATTGCAGCTGTTCACTAAAATACTTGCAGAAAAGAAGGAAAATATGAAATAAGGTGTTCTGAGTACAAACGTTTGTACCACAAATCAGTTCCAAAGACATGGAAAATCACACCACCCGAGTTTTGTAGTTGAGGAAACTGTCATGACCTTCAGGATAAGTAATGTTTGCAACAGATGATATTGCCAGCCTGCAGCAAATCAAGATTTCTTTGTTCTACCTACATTGGAAAAACAAGATGCTTTTATTTAAGTGTTCAGGAGATATTTGGAATAGACAGTGAGAAGTGGTTTTGTATGAATTACATGCTACATATTGCTAGTCCACAATAATGGATTAAGCAAAGTGCAGTGAAGTTGCTTTCTATTGGGCTTGTTTTTCTTCAAAAGGCAGGTTGCAGCCATGACTGAAACATGTGCAAGTGGACCAGCTCCATGCTTGGTTGCTGGAATATCTGAGGTCTGTTACCAGTCCAGATCAAACATCCATCTCTTTACAAGGAACAAAGTCTGTAAAGCTTAATAAATCTTGGGGCAAAGAGGGAACAAAAATGCTCTGTGTCCCAACTGGTTTCCTTTGATGATATCAGCCAGACCCATGTCTGTGTCTGTTCCAGACAGTAACTGCATAATTTAATCCTCTATTTCAACTGAGACCATGGACACAAAGTTGCCTGAGGTAGATAGATTAAATATTCTGCTGCAGATGGGTTATAAATGGGGGGCAGAGGGAAGGAAGGTTTGTGGAAGCCCAACAGAAAAGCTTTGTTGGGAAAGATCAAGTGATTGCTACTGAGTTTTGGAAATATTCTGCAAATGAGGGAAGACCCATGTGAGAATAAACTCCATCTGCTCTGCCTGCTCTGCAAACAGGTTAGCAACAGTTTGCCTAACACAGAGAAGACCTAGTTCTGAAATAAAATCTACCTCAGAGATTTGCCCCAATTTTAATGCACGTAGAACTTCTTGATGAGACACATAAACAAGCAGATGAAGTAATATTTCCAGTTAGATTTAAACTTTAGCAACAGAATTGCATACACAGCTGGTAAACTTGTTAAAAAGAATACTGATTTCCCCCTGTTCAGCTCTGTAAGGCTTTATTCAGTGTTTAGAGACTAAGAAGCAAATGTTTCAACAACTGCCTGCTGTTTTTTTCAGGTGTTAGTGAGCTTTTTGATAAAGAGAAAAGTAATGACATGGAAAACCAATGTTCTTCCATAACTGCCTCCCCAGTAGATCTAACCTGTGCATTTCAGTTATTAAGGTTTCTCTTGCAAACAAACTTGCTGATTCACCACATTGATCAGCCACTGCAGCATCCTTTGTGAGTAAGCTAACTCACTCTGTTCCAGCTAATCTTTCTCTAAGGATGCAGGAGGGAATCAACATCAGTTTTCCTTTCTTTTTTAAAAAACAGAAGTTAGCCAGGGGGTGGGGGTGGGGGGGGAAGCCAGGGAGACATCCAAGGATTTGCTATTCCAGTCAAGGAGTCATCCTTGAGACATTTTTATGCCTATTTTCAAATCTGAATTACTTAAAAAACACGTAAGATTTCCTAGTTCTTCAGCTTAACTGAAAGCAAAATTACCTGGGAGCGCTACATCAACCAAGCATTGGCATTTCAAAAAACCATCTACAGGCCTAAAAAGAAGAAAAGTTACTTATTAATTGAAGGGTTTTATTAGTTTAAAATGTATAATGCCTTCATGATATTTATCTTTTTTCTTGATCCTCATAGTTCATCCCTTCTAATGAAGCGACAATGTTATTACCTCAGATTTGCTAAGATATGAAAAAGGTAGTTGTAGTCTCTTCTGAATTCTTTGCTGGGACATACCTGCAGATTTCAATTTTATCAGTTTTAATACCCCTTCAACACGAGCAGGCTGGACTTGCATGTATTGCCTACAAAGCTCATGAATTCCTTATTTATTCCAGCCTCAAAGTGATACATCCTAATGCTCCGGAGGGAGGGAAAGTTCACGGTGTGATTGTTATCAAGAAAATCCCTTGTTACTCCCAAGCAAACTACATACTGAACTGGTAATGAGTTAAATCAGTAAAAATATGATAGTTATGCTTGCAACACGCAGAAAGGAAGGAATAGGGTGACTCTTCAGTGACAAAAATGCCTCTGGCTTGCTAAATGTGACAGTTATCTCCTTGATACATTGCCTCACATAGACTGTACATTATATTAGCATCTAACCCAAAGGTTTACAAAGCTGTGATTCTGTAGTAACACTGGGGGTGCAATTTGCAGTCTGTGGCCTTGGTGTGAAGCAAGGAGGTACTGAAGTTTTGTCTGTCTTTCATTAGTCTGGTCACATAAAGTGGTACTTTTTTGACAAGCACATAATTGAGCATTGGTTACCCCACAGCAGCAGAGACCTCTGGTGCAATGATGTGCTCAGTTAATTTAATAGATGGGAGAAACAAATGCTAACCAAGTTTTAGGACATGAACAGAGACCTTAAGTTAGGGGTTTTTTTGAGACATGGTTTAGCTAACAAACCTGCTGCCTCTTTTTGCTTGTAGCTTCCTCGACAACAGAGATCATTTGGCATCATTTACTACAGCAGGTATTTTGAAAAGTATACATACTTGGGATAGAAAAATAAATGCTCCTCTTGGTGATGTTTTCAATCCCATCTACTTTTTCTCTAAAATAAGTACATGGATTAGGGCTTGCACAAGTGCACTTGAGATGTGAACTTCTGTTAACTGTATTACCTGTGTACCTGGTAGGAGCAAGTTCTTTCCTCAGCTTTGAATAACTTTTGGTCTAACCCTCAACATAAATAGTTGTGGAAGCATTTTGTCCACAGGAGGTAGGTGCACAGTGAGCCTCTGGCAACTGCTGGGTGTTGCTTTATATCAGTCACACGCAGAGTTCTGTGCCTGAACTTCTTTTAGCAAAGAACATTTGTAACTCTGTATTGCATTAGTGGAACATCTCTCGGAGATGTCAGTGGGGGCCAGGGGAAAAAAAGGTTCATGTTTTGGTGGAGTGCTAAATTGTTGAATATGCTGTGCCCAGCTTAAGAGCAAAAGGAAGGACTCTGACTTTTGGATATTTTTTTATGTTTGGGTTGAAAAAGCATTTCCTAGTGTGCAGACTTATTTCTTCATGCTGGCAATGGGCTTAGAACAGAGTGAAACCATTTCTTAAATTCTACTATTGAAACAAGTGTGGTGACTGGGATGGAGTAGCAGGATAACCTGAGTTTACCTCCAAGAAGTAATGATGTTTGGAGGGTATCCACTGCTCTGTGTTGCCTCTCCAAAATCCCACACAAATCAGGCTGTTACACTTGTATTTCCTTTGTTCATCCTATGGTCATGTCGATGGCTCTAAACCCTTCCCAGAGTGCTGGCAAGCAGTCTGACAACATTCCCACTGGCAGAGCAGCCCCTCACCGTTTCCTAGGAAACACAGCCCCCAAAATGCCCTGCGAAGAGCAGCAGGATGAATAAAAGGAATGAAGACAGTTGCTTTGGGATTTTTTTTTCTCCCCCAGTTCTTTACTCTTCCAAACAATATCAAATATGTAAGCGATCTACTACCAGTAATAGTGTCAGTGTGGTGACCAGGTTGTCTGTTGTAACATGCCTACAGCAGCTACGTGCTGATCATTGAAACAGAGCAGGAATGGAGTTATCTGTCTTGGTGGAGAAGAGTCCAGATTTTATTTCTTGCTTTTCATGGCAGTGATTTTTCAGCTTTTGATAATGTCTGCAGGCACTGTTGGAGCCCTGTGGTCAGTTTTGAGGCTAAAAGAGCAAACCCACAGGGAAGTCATCTACATATTCCTCGGTTGAGCTATTGCTCCTCCTAAGGTGGAAGAAGGAAAGGAGAAAATATTTTTCACCTGCATCTTCTCAATGTTCACCTTTCTTCAATCCCTATAAATTGCGTTTCTGGAATGGCAGGGCTTGAGTTGGTTGCTTTCTGAAACATCTGCAACAATAAATTATTCGTATAAAGAAAAGGTGATGGCTTTATTGTTTGTATTGCCACGATTGCACAGTGCAAGTGGCTCATTTATCCTGCAACTCCACTGCCTTCAGTGGAGAACGGACCAGGAGAAAACTTGCTGTGTTGTTTTGCTCCTTGAAGACTCTTCTATGACTGTTACCATCCTAGGACTCCCATTGCTCCTTGGTGTCATGTTAATTGATGTGAATAAAACCTCTTAAGTGGCTTGGGGTTGGGTTTTCTTTTTGTTGCTGCTTTAGCAAAAAGTGGGGAGCTTTATGGTGAGGTTGTGTTCTTCTGGAAGATGTTTTTGGTAGCTGTGGAGGGAGCCTTCCTTTCTGTTTGAATGGTTTTCATCCTGTGACCAGCAGTGCAGTACTGTGAGAGCTGAGTTCTTTATCCTGATGCTTCATGCCCAGGTATGTCCTTTGCTATAGCCTAGAGATGGATGAAAGCCTGTAGAGAGAAAATCCTCTAACCAACTATAGGTGTTAGGCAAAAATACAATGGAGTAACTCCAGTAAAATACAGGCTTCTCAAAAACCCTAGGAATTTCAAATGATACACCAGTGTTTCTTTTTTTCTGTCAATGTAAAGGAAACTACACCATTTTTGCAAACACTGGTGCTTCGTTCTAGCTCCTACAGTAACTGTTGAACTGAACCAATTTGATGCAATAACTTTTCATCTGTGGTGACAGATGTTCTCAGAAATAATGCAGTAATATATACACTGCTAAAGAATGTTTTTCTAGACCTTTCTGTTCATCTCTTCTTGCTGGTCTTTGCATAAATGGTAGGGTTATTAGTCTTAGATGGTCCTAGCTTGCTCCAAAGCACTCTGATTAAAGGTGCTGGTCTTCAGGAAACCTGGGGACATGAGGATGGGAAAAATCCAGTGAAACCTGGAACTAACCCCTTGGTGCTATTATGCCTGGCATAGTGTTATGATGTTATATATGGTTTGAAAAAAGCATTTCTTAAATGAATGCCTATACATTCTTTGTATTCTTTAGTCAAATTAGAGAATGGAACCTTTAAGTGGGGATTTTTTTTCTTTTCTTTTTCCCAGTATCCAGTCAACATGATGGCAGATTCCTCATTCTTCCCCCTTTTGGATGTCTGTGCTTATGCTGCATAATAGGACAGTCTGGAATCTGAGTCAGAGGTTAGGAAAAGAGGGTAATTAAAGAACTTACACAGCAACCTGGGAAACATACCTCTTAGTCCAGGGATTTGAAAGGCTAATGGGTTCCCAAATAATCCCTGTGAATACAATTGCACCCAGAGAAGTGGGGGGTGGGAGAGATGGGGAGCAGATAGAAGCTGCAGCTGAAGAATGCTGGCTTTGCAATACTGAGTAGCTGAACAAAGCTGTCTGTCTTACTGAGCCTTTCTGTTCCTCCCACCCACTTTGTATTTGTTAATAGCACTGAAATATCACGCTATAGGAAACAGTTTCTGCAGAAGATACATCTGGCTCCTTAAGGCTCAAGCAATGGCTTTAAGATTTCCAAAATATTCTTCATCATTCTTCGTTCTTTTAATAATTTATAACTGAATGTTAAGAACAGGCCAGTGGTAAACTGTAAGCAGAATCTAGGTTCATGTTTTTCTGTGTGTGTTTCTTCTGATGATCTATCTTGATATGAATCTGATTTTTAGCATGGTGTAAAAAAGAATTTTGGTTGGTGGGGAAGAGGCTGCAGTTCATGCAGGTCACTCTATTCCACATCACAGCAGGGCACTGGATTTTGAAGCTAAAGCTGTAAATTTAGGCATGACCCATAAAATTCACTGAGGCCCTTAGAGCACATTAGAAGGTACAGTCATAGAGAGCTACTTCAAAGCCAAGTCTCTTTGAGCAGCTGTCATGGAGCCTTGGGTACCACTGCTGCTCCCTGCACTTACAGCTCCTACTCCATGAAAGGCAGCGTGGTGTCTTGATGGTGGACTTGATGATCTTAAAGGTCTTTTCCAGCCTTGGTGATTCTGTCATTCTGTGTCCTCCAGCCCTGCAGCCAGCGTGCTGGCTGGCTGAGCTTTGGTTGTGTCTAGGTAGGTGTTAGGTGAGTCCTGGAGCAAGTTGGGTCCTTTTTGGGTGTTCCAGAAAGGCAGGAGGGTAAGAGCAGTAGGAGCTGAAACCTGGGGTAAAGGTAAGACCTCTTTGGTAGAATATATATTTTGTATGTGAATGACAAAGGGACAAAATAAGCCTATACAGAACTATCAAGTAGGGTTCATGTTATAATAGGAGTTTTCTCCCTTCTTGGCCATCCTGTAGGAAGGAGGCTGGCTAGTCTCCACAAAAATTCATATAAATGAAGATATTTCTGTTCTTTCTTAGTACTGCTTTTCCTGTATCTTGCAAATTGCTGCACCACTAAGATGAAATAACTTGCTTATTCTTTTAGCCAGCTGCAACCTGCACGTATATGGTCAGCCATAATTCCTCTGTATTATGCATGTATTTGTATTTATGTCTCCAGTTGGGAGCACGATCCAGTTACTTGTCAGCTGTGCTGGTTAAAGCAAGGGAGGACACATTTTGTCAACCCTTCCTCCCAAAGTCTGCCTCCTAGTACCTTCTTCTGCAACGTTCTCCTTGGCCACATTTAAAGCCTGTCATCCTGCACTGATGTATTTTTTCCTCTCTGCAGATTAGCACTTGGTCATCTGACAGCACTACCTCTCACAGTAATTTTTAACTTAAAAGTTATGACACAGACGTGGTGTACCTTGAGGGCTATGTCTAGCTTGGAGGACTAATAAAAACTGTTTGGATGGAGCCAGGCTGTCCTTCAATGACAAATTCCTCAGCCATGCAGATAGGAATGTCACGGTCACAACCTAAACCAGAAACTTTGCAATTTGATGTTTGATGTCTGTTAGCCTAACTGAATGTGATTGCATTAGGGGGCCAAGTTTCCTGTCTCAAAAACGACAGTTTCTGCATAAGTATCTTCCCCTTAATGTAGAAGCCTTATAAAAAGGGGCTGCACTAAAGATACTCATCTGAGGAAAAATGAATATACTAAAGTATTATTGTGGTAAAGGCTGAGTAAGACTCAGAACATTTGAACAACAATTATTTGAACAACAACACAAAGCCACCCAAGAGGGTTCCTACTTTCTTTTTTGTTCAAGTTTTACTTTCTTTGAATGCCTTTTTGGAAGAAAGTTTGTGTGTTTGTTTTCCTGTCATTCTGAATAAGAATGTGACAATAAATTGCCTACCTCCTCTACAATCCTTTTATCCTTCCTCAGAGGTGTAATTGGACGGATGGATGGACGGATGGATGGACGGATGGATGGACGGAGAGATGAACGGAGAGATGGACGGAGAGATGGACGGAGAGATGGAGAGATAGATGGATAGATGGATGAATGGAGAGAGATGGATGGATGGAGAGATGGATGGATGGAGAGATGGAGAGAGATGGATGGATGGAGAGAGATGGAGAGGAGAGATGGATGGATGGATGGATGGATGGATGGAGAGATGGATGGATGGATGGAGAGATGGATGGAGAGATGGATGGATGGATGGATGGAGAGGAGAGATGGATGGATGGAGAGGAGAGATGGATGGATGGAGAGGAGAGATGGATGGATGGAGAGGAGAGATGGAGAGATGAGATGGAGAGATGAGATGGAGAGAGATGGAGAGATGAGATGGAGAGATGGGATGGATGGATGGAAGGATGGATGGATACGTGGAAGGATGGATGGATAGATGGATGGATGGATGGATGGATGGATAGATAGATGAATAAATGGAGAGATAGATAGATGAATAAATGGATGGATGGATAGATAGATAGATAGATAGATAGCCTTTCAGAGAAAGCCTTTGAGGTTGCACAATCTCTTTGCTGTGCAAACCAAAGCAACCAAATCCTGGAGTAGCTTCTACATCTTTCCCACATGCTTGATTTATTGGTGCTGCTGTAGGTATCCATTGAAAACAGTAAACGAGAGAGCATCTTTTCCAATCCTAGAGGAAGAGAGATGTTTAGCTCTGTTGTTCTATAGATACCATAAATCCAGGTCTAAGCTAAAGGCTTTAACTGTTATACCCAGACTGAACCAGTGTTGATGCTGGTGAATTGTAGAAATACTTGTGAACATCAAGTTTTCATAGTCCTATGGGTTGATTTAATGCTAGATGCTAATTCTAGATGTGGAAGCTGCTTCAGTGGGATGGATAATTTTTTTCTTAAAAAGGCATAAATATGAAATTTTAATGTATTTGAAGTTTTACATGCTTTTTTTTTCTTTTTTTTTTAGTAGCTGTATTCTTGTATCTTATTCCTTTGTTCCTCATGTTGCCCAGAAATGGGGTTTCTTTCTTTTTTGCACCACCCCATGTCCCCCAGTTGTTTGGATTGTTGCTTCTGCTATATAATAGTAGTACAGATTTTTTAGTACTGTTCCTTGTGAGATTTGATGGCCACGAATGTGGGAAGCTGCTTTTCCCCCTACCCCATTCTCCATATGCCTAATAAAGTTACAGAAATAACTCCAGTTTTCTGTGCATGTGCGAGTGTTTAAACAAAAAAAAAAAATACTGGTTTGCATTCTTTTGGCTGTTTTTCCAACCTTCCCAAAATCTGTTGCTATTTTCTTTTTCTTCTTGTATTTTGCCTCTTAGTCCAAGCTATAAAAGAACCAAAGATTGGACTTTAAAGGTTTTCACACTGAGAATGTGAGTGGGACTTTAAAACTTGTGAATGATATGATACAGGGTCTACAAGAAGTTCTCCTTTGTCACTTGATGTATATGGTATGATAAAAGAATAACTCAACTCCAAAGTAATTTTTATTTTTATTTTCAAAACACCTTGACACCATCTTAATTCACTGTAAAGGAACAAAAGGAAACATTTTTTTACTGTGGGGGTGACTGAGCTCTGGAATAGGTTGTCTGGAGAGGTTGTGGAGTCTCCATCCTTAGGGACAGTCAAATGCCCATCATGGTCCTGGGCAACTGGCTGTAGGTCACCCAGCTTGCTCAGGGAGGTTGGACAAGATGCCCTCCAGAGGTCCCTTCCAACCTTAACCATTCTGTGATTTGAAGTACTGCAAGTTTTCTTGTATTGATGTATAGCAGAAAATCCACTTCAAAATTGCAAATGAACACAGCACTCGGTTAAGAAACACAGGGATGTTATTAAAAGTTCTCTTTTCTTTGTGCAGAAACACGATCAGATAGAACAAAGAAACTCTTCAGACACTACACAGTTGGATCCTATGACAGCTTTGATGCTTCAAGGTAAGAATTTTTCTTTTTGGTTGCAATCTGTTTACAAAAGCTTTCTGGGTTTTATTTAATTGTTGCTTTGGTTTAGACTTTTGAGGGGAAGTGGAAATCAGATTCCTAAACAGCTTCTCAAGATATCATTCTGCCTCAAAGTTTATCACAGCTTGCTTTTTTCATATGGGATGGGTCTACAAAAATAGTGAGTAACAAAGTGACGTGTATCATCACTGTTTTGTTTTCATGAGTGGTGAAAGAGATCAGCATTTCAGAGAACCAGTATAATTCCAGTTGTTTCTGTGCTGAAGAGCCACTCAAATTGTTAAATACTTCACAAGATCAGGCCTTCTATATCTATGCAAAGATTCATGCTTGCTGAATAGAAAACCAACATTTTGTGATTTGTTGTTCTGAAGGGCATCTTAGATCCTGGGTAGAAATCAGGCTGTTAGAATTGAGGAATTTAAAAATCAGATTGTTTCTTTGCAGTTTCTACTGAGTATTCATGATTTTTAAGCAGATCCTTCTCCCACATGTGTATACATTGGATATACAGACAACTTCTGGTAGAAGGGATGGTTTTTTAAAGCACAGAACCTCAGTTAACTGTTGGTGTCTCCTTGAGAAAACTGTGGTGGCAAACTGGAATCATTAGGCGTTTCTCCCCATTGTCTAATTACAGCTTGGGGAGGTTTTTTTTAGTTTTCAAGAAATTCCTCTTTTTTTTTTTTTTGTAGAAGAATGCCGAGGCATGGCAGAGTTTCATGTAGCACACTATCTTGATAAAGAGGAAATACAATATGGTCACTGTTGGTTTTATTATGTTCTGAGGGTCATGCATAATTTCTATGCCAGTAAAAGAATTTGGGGAGGGAGGGTGGAGATCAGGTCAGGTGAAGTGGTTTGATAACCAGGATGTCCTTCTGTGTTTGTGATGGTTGGTGTGTGAAGCTCTGAAAGACAAGGAGCCTGCTGGTTGTCTGCTGCAAACAGCCTATAAATGTTTGAAAAAAGCTGTAAATCCTCAGCCCCTTGAATTTTTATTTGAAAGAGTGTTACAGTGCTGGATGAAGAGGGAAGTTTTGGTGACAGTGGGTGGAAGAGCAGGCTTGTGAGTTGGCTACAATCATCCTATCTTGAAGACTCTGATCTTCCTGTTACTGTATAGGGTCTGCTATAGGGCATCAATTCTGGCTGCTGTGACTTGGGAACAGAGAAGGTGACTTAGGAACAGAGAAGCCCCTTTCCAGCATCTTCTGTATTCCCCTGCTGTGATCAGCCAAGTTACCAGAGCTTTGCACTGTTGGACAATGATGTGATTGACTAGGAAGTCAAGAGAAACTGTCAGTGTGTACTATAAAACACACAGCTGTTGGCAGAGAAAGCTAACTGGCTGCTAGTGGCATTTCCAGCCAGCAGAGTTGGCTTTTTGCAAGCGATTATTTGAGTGATCATTATTCTATAAAATTCATAACCTTGTCTCTCTCTGTTTCAGTGGTAATGGATAGGATTGTTTCTGTAAAGTTAGAATCTGTGGCCTCATCAGGTTGCCTCAGCGATCCCAAATAATGCCACTTGGAAACCTACTGCTACTTCCTAACAAAAGATGTTTTCAGTAGAAAATGTCAGTTCCATCAAAACTTTTTTTTTTTTTTTTTTGTATTGGAGGGAGAGAGCTATTGATTCTGAAGCATTTGGATTTTTTTGTTGTCCTTTTCCCAAAAAAATTCAGGTCCATTTGTAGGACCTGCCTTTCTGAGGTAGGCAGTACTCTGTTGTTTGGAGAGGTTATTTTGGAAGCAGGAGGCCAAAAGCTACATTCAGAGCCAGCAATGTGCCCTTGTGGCCAAGAAGGCCAATGGCATCCTGGGGTGCATTAGGAAGGGTGTGGTTAGTCGGTCAAGAGAGGTTCTCCTCCCCCTCTATTCTGCATTGGTGAGGCCACATCTGGAGTATTGTGTCCGGTTCTGGGCCCCTCAGTTCAAGAAGGACAGGGAACTGCTTGAAAGAGTCCAGCGCAGAGCCACAAAGATGATTAAGGGAGTGGAACATCTCCCTTATGAGGAAAGGCTGAGGGAGCTGGGCCTCTTTAGCTTGGAGGAGACTGAGGGGCAACCTCAAAGTTCACAAATATGTTAAGCGGGAGTGTCAGGAGGACAGAGCCTGGCTTTTTTCAGTGACTTCCAGTGATAGGACTAGGGGCAATGGGTGCAAACTGGAGCATAGGAGGTTCCATGTAAATGTGAGAAAAAACTTTTTTACTGTGAGAGTGACAGAGCACTGGAACAGGCTGCCCAGAGAGGTTGTGGAGTCTCCTTTGCTGGAGACATTCAAAAACCACCTGGACAAGTTCCTGTGTGATGTGCTCTAGGTGACCCTGCCTGGCAGGGGGGTTGGACTAGATGATCTTTCGAGGTCCTTTCCAATCCCTAAGATTCTGTGATTCTGTGACCCTCAACCTCATCTCAGTCTTGCTCAAGTATGTCTTTTAACCACTGAGCTGTTGGGGATGAATGGATCATACTCTCTGCTTTTGGGAAGTCACAGAAAGTGTGTGAGGTGATTGGGGCTTTTGGGGAGAAGAGGGGTAGGTTGCTGGTTTATGTTTTGATTGAGGTGGGGTTTTTCCACTTAAGGTATTGGGCTTGTTTGCAGTGCAAGAACAAAGCTCTCAAAAAAATACATTTGCCTGATTCAAAACTACAGCTGAGCAGGGGAGTTTATCATATAAAATGATAGGTTTTGTACAGCCTTATTATTGAGGAATTAGGTATGAAGTATGTCTGCAATTGTTGCTGATTCTGGCATTGATTTCTCTTAATTGCCTGAGCAGCAAGAGGGAAAGGAACAGCTCTCCTGGCAGGTTCTGAGTAAAGCAAAGTTTTGAAGAAAACTCAAGGATAATTTCCACAGAGAATCTGAAAGCCAGTGGGCCCGTTTTGAAGAGCACTAGTGGCAGTCCAGCAGTACAAGTGGAAGTTGAGAAAGAAAGGTAGGAGAGGGTAGAGTGAATGAGAAACTCCAAGAAATCTGGTGGAAAGATAGACTTGCTTGACACATATTTATGTAGAGGAAAGTACGGTGCTTTAAGAATGTTTGTAAAATAATACTAAGAAAACTAAAAAATATTCTGGTGTCCAAGTTTCCAAACCTAGTTAGTTGTTGGAAAAGAAAAAAAGTTGTGTCTCTGAGACACATACAATGACTTCCTGGAATGATGTATTTGCAGAGAACATATACTGTGATGAAAGGTGAACTCCCTTTTTCACCCCTCACAAACATGACATCTAGTGAAGTGCTGGTTCTGATGCTTCTTTCTGAAACAAAACAGTGTTCAAGGACTTGCTGTCCTAAAACTGCAGTTGCACCTGTAGTTGTGGTTCAGATACTTGACTGAGGCTGCAAATCAGGTTTTTGTACATCTAAATGGTAATTTTACAGGTACTGCTGCTAAAGGAAAAGAATTTGCATTTAAGAATCTAACTGGGGATCAGTATGTCTTGTTGGTATCTACAGGTTTAATTCCTAGCCTGGGCTTCTTCAGGGAGGGAAGTTGTTGAAAGAGACAAACAAGGTGTCAAACTAACAGCAGTTCTCAGTAATTCCAGATTTGAACTGCTTGGATTGCCTTCTCTGTTACCATTTCCTATCAAAGCAGGGGAAGAATATAGTAAAACAGATTTAACTGCTTGCAGCTAAGTTTTAATAAACATTTGTTAGAAGGCAATTGTGCCAATGTATTAGAGCTATGAAACCAAAATATTCACAGAGCTGATCCCTTTCCTTTCTGAAGATGATGTGGGGGAGTGAGGGGAAGTGTCTGCTGCTTTCTCTTTTTCCTTTCCCTCCCAAAGGGCAAAAAATGCTGAGTAGAAACACTCTGTTCAGAAATCTATGTTAATGGGCTTATTCATATGCAGGGAAAATACATTGTACATGGCATTTTTCATCTTTAGGAAAATGTGCAGCTTGAGTAATGGAGGCTCATTAAATCCTATTTCAGCTTTGCATAAGAGATCAATTATCCATACATTAATACTTCAGGATAATGGGCAGTATACGTACCAATATGTAGAAAGGCAGTGAGACTTGCTTGCCAATATAAATAGTCATTAAATATCATACAAATATAAGATTTGAAACTACCAGGTCTAATGTACTATTTGCTTTAGATGCTGATGGGATACGTTCATTCTGTTACACCAAAATGATGTTTCTTGCAGCTGTCCTGTGCTGCTACTGCTGACATTCCTTCACATGGATTCCTTTACTATTTTATTAAAACCTTTTAAGGACTCATTACTTTCAATCATTTTCCTGTGATCTGATGGAGATGGACAAAGCTTGAAGGGGCAGATGGGCTTTGTTGCAATGGCAGATGTGTGAGAGAGGGTAAAGTTTCTTAAGCTAGCAGAAGCTCTTTCTGGATGAGTAAGAGTAAATACATGTCCCTGGACATTTTTCTTGGACTGCAGCTCTGGAAGCTGAGGTGAGAGGAGGGATGGGCAGAGTTTCCTTCTGCCTCCCCAGATGAATCAAGCAGGCAGCTCCCGTGGTGTCAGACCCCAGCTAACACCCTGCCTGAGCCTGTACTCCACAGCCTTACAGCCACAGAGGAGTAGAAACAGGTGTGGAAAAATCACAGAATAGATCATAGAATGGTTTGGGTTGGAAGTGACCTTTAGAGGTCATCTAGTCCAACCCCCTGCAATGAGCAGGGACACCTTCAACTAGATGAAGTTGTTCCATGGCCCTTTCCAACCTGACCACGAATGTTTCCAGGGATGGGGCATCTACCACCTCTCTGGGCAACCTGTGCCAGTGTTTCACCACCCTCATGGTAAAGCATTTCTTCCTATTCCTAGTCTGACTCTACCTCTTTTAGTTTAAATCCTTTAAACCTTGTCCTAAAGAGCAGATTCACCAACAAGTTGCAAGGAGATATTGTAAGACTGCTTTGACAAGTCTCTGGAGTTTTGTGTCTACCCTGGATTTGTGGTCAGCAGTGGTCAAGACAACCATGGGACAGTGGTCTTGAGAGCTGGTGGTGGGGCACAGTGCATTGAGTTTGTCAGGAAAAATGGTTGTTTGGATCTGTCTTGTTGAGGCTGGATGGGTAATATAGTGACCAGCAAAGTAAAAGCTTCAAAAGTGTTATAAATACTCTTCAGAAGTCTAGTTAAAATTAAAGTCTTCCTTTAAGTCAAACAAAATTATTTGTAGGTCTTAAATCAGTTATTTTATGGAGTCCTCTTTCATCAAGGATGAATTCCAGTTTAATAACAGAAATTATTCCTAAGGCATAGAATAGATATTGGAATTTAAAAAAAAACAACATTATTTTTTAAAAAATTAAAAATAATGTGAACATTTGGAAACTTTTATCTGCTTTTTTAACTGAAGTGAGGGAATTGATTAATTCTCTCAAGACAGGACAGTGAATTGTTCAGTCAGGAAAATCAGGGAGGAGATAAAATTAAATTATCAAATTAAAATATATGAAATTAATTAGTTGTTTAATTTCGAATTAAAATGTTAGCACCTTTTAAAATGGGGTGTGACTGATGATAAAGCGGCCACTTAGTTTTCTAACTGTGGTGATATAAATAATCTGAGCCATTTGGGTACTAAGTAAAGATTATAAACTTCATTTGGTGGAAAACACGATCCAGTTGCCTTCGTGGATTTGGAAACTTTCAAACAAGCGGTGGAAACTTTTACTGCCTGCATCATCTCCCTCCCCTCCCCATCAGAACAGTGAAATAGCAAAAGTCAGTAGCATAACTGAATGCCAACTTCAGTGCAATTATCAAGTCTGCAGTTTGAGTGTAAGGTTTCCTGTGTCTTCTGTGTCTTCCCTTTCTCCACAATACAATCGACTTCCACATCTTTCCTTTTCTTCCTAACCACTGTAGCTGGTACTAATCCCTGCATGGGAGAAGTTTTCTTGACACCCTATGGCTACAGCAGTATTAAGGAGCTCACAGGAGAGGATGTAATAATAAATAACCTTTTTCAAAGGCTTCTTGCCACAAAGTTAATGATGGGACCAAATTGATTTGCCTTCTGGTTTTAGTTCTGTTTTGCTGGATGGAGAAAAAGAGGCAAATTGGATTGTGTAGTCTAGGAGGCATGTGTAGGAAAGCTTAATTAAAAGCTTAATTAATTAACCCCAGTGTCCCTACTTGCAGTCAGGTGGCAGATTCCATGTCTCCTGAGTGTAGAAGCTGACAGAAGCAACTGCTCAAAAGCCAATTTACATACAAACTGGTGACAAAGATGAGAGATCCTCCTCAGCTGTGGATCCCAGCAGTTCTCTGCTGATGTCGGCTGCGCTGTCGGATGGAGCAGAACAAGCTTTAATCCTTGACAGCTCAGAGAGACTCTTGGGCACAGCTGTCTGCTTCTGTAATTCAGCAAGCTCTGTAGTGCTTTTTATTTCTTTACTTTTTAACCCACAGAATCTACCTCATGAATCCCCCAGTCTTTGTCCCAAAGTTGTGATGGAAGTGGTGCTGTCTTAATAGTTTAAGCATTAGGTGTGTTACACAGTAATTACACTTGATTGTCAGTGGGAGCTCTCAATTTGATGCAGAAATACTTTCATCTTGTTTGATCTCTGGTTTGGTGTGATTATTTTACATAAGTATCTCGTGTTCCTTCTGGAAAAATAACTTTAATGATAATAATAAAATAACTTTATGGATTTAAAATTGATGGAAACCTTTTGAGGAATTCTGGTTGTTGCAAGTCATGAGGTATGTAATGCTGGACAGGGAGCTGAGGGACCTTTTCCTGGCTGTGGCTTAGCAGTGGTCCTGCTTCCACATTGTGGTGGATCAAGTGTATGTACTCGTTGAGTGCAGCCATCAGCAGCAATCTGATAAACCCTGCCAAGTGAGTGGTTATAAAGATGGAAGGATTGCATAAGAGTCGTTCTTTTTTATATCCTGTTTGCCACGTTTTCATGTTGGTTCTTCCTAGGCCAGTGAGGGAGACACTGGGAGAAATATCCTTACATAGAGAACAGGTCTTTCTGCATTGACAAAACTGACTGGTTTTGGTTTTCTGTTGGATGGCACCAGTTCCCACGTATTAATGTTTTCTGTGAAGTTTGTACTTTTCAGTTGTCCTTTTGCAGGAACTGGAGTAAGGGTGTTAAAAGGGGATGCTGTTCGTTCTGAACAATAATTTCACTCTGTTACTTCATTCTGGGATAGATGCATTGATTATAAGTTGAAAGTGATTCTACAGTTCTTAGCTGCAGGCATTGGTTTTAAACATAATTCTTGGTTTCCTCTGGTGGAAAGGAATAAAACTAGTAGTATTTTAACTTTTTTCCATACATATAGCTCAAATTTCATCTGGGAGATGGTAGCAAAAATGTCTGAGTATGCTCAGAGTTGTGATGTATATATAATGATTTAAGATGTCTGCATATGTGATGCTCTTGGTGCTGTTGGGCATAGAGAGCAATCAGCACCAATGAAATTATGGAAAATAAAATATAGACAATGTTTTGTGTGTGTATTGTTACGTTGTTTCTGAAGATACTTTGTTGGGCTTGCCTGCTGACTGTTCTGAATTAATTAATTTACTGGGAGTGTAATAGTCTGATAGCGTGTGAGGCAGCAAGATGATGGTAGCTCATTTTTAATATCTTGTGCCTCATTAAGTTGAAGAATATAATTTGATACAATTTGGAAAATTACATATATATTAAAGCAATAATTAAGGCATTGTAGATTTTGTGGAACAAGTGGAGATGTGAAATGGGACGCTTTTCATTTACAGTTATTTAATTTCTAATGAGAATTATCTTACTAATAAACAGCTTTGCACTTTGCCTCCCCTGCTGTTGTGTGCTGCCATGGCTGAGGTTTTTACGTTGGTGACTGCAGAAAATATTTAAAGTAATTGCTAAAATAGGAGGTAAAAAGGTGTGGGGGGGTATATAACTGAAATGTAGTATCTCTTCATTGAAATCTGTAGTATAATTGTATGAAGATGCAATATTAAAGTCTAATGCCATTAAAGTGACCTGCAAGTCTGTATAGTGAGTGGTAAGTTCCCACGAACTTGTAAGTGCATTTTTAAGTTGTTTTTAATGTCGTGAAGTTGGTTTAAAGCACTTCAGTAAGATCCTGCTTTTAGCAAGAAATGGTTTTGCAGCTAATGATTACAATTTGTCAGATGTTTTCTGGGCTAGATGTTTGCCTAAATTTTTAGAGGTAAAGAGTTAGCAAAGAAAGACCAACAGTTTCCAACACCAAAGTAGAAAAAAATAAAATACATAGCCTTTCCCAAATTTAAAATTGAAATTATCTTTCTGAAAAACTTTAAGGATCCATCTCTAGTGCTGGTGAAAACCTAACCATGTAACTATGGGTACAGAAGGCCATGATCTGGAGGATGTGCCATTTCCTGCACAGCAACTGATACTCTCAAGATCAACAGTATTTTCTCTGCAACTCCTCCGACTGGATGCTGGAGGACAGGATGGATTTAAATGTCAGAACTGAAAGCAGCAGCCTGTGTCCTGTGCATGGGGAGGAATAAAGTTTTCTAAATTAGAATAGAGAAAAGTAAAAGGAAAAAAATAGGCAAAAGGAGTGGAAATGAGAGAAGGTGAGGACAGCAAGAAAAGATTGTGAGGTGTGATTCTGTCATGGTTTAAAGAAGGGCTGGCAATTAAATGAATGATAGATGCTCTCTATTAACCCCTCTCCCATCCCAGCAAGGGAAGGGAAGGAGAATAAAGGAGAGGGGTTAATAGAGAGCATTTGTCTTACTTCTTACATCTTACTTAGAAGGGACTTAAATGAAAAGTAAAATTACTAGAAAGAAAATTGGTTCTACCCTGGCTCAAACCAGGAGAGATACCAGGTTAGTTAGAAACAGGAGCCATGTAATTAGATGCAAGGATAGAGCACGGGAAAACAGGAAGCTGAAATGTTTGGGTTTCCAGGGGAAAGAAGAACCATTAAGTCTCTAACAATTAGTGTTTTACATTCCTGTCTCCTCACCTCCACTGCAATGGCTTAGCTTCCTCTGTGTGACCTTAAATTCCCTGCCCCACCACACCTTTGGCTGCCTTCCTCTCACCTGATCACTGGATGAGCAAAAGCTGACAAATGGTGCCTCTGATTCTAAGTGATGCATTTGTAAGTTTTGGCAGGCCAAAAAGAACAAATAACTGTTGAGCTCACACTGCGGGCTTTTCTCCAGTGGGAGCAATGATTTAAACCATTATCTTTTTTCCTCTTTCCAGCCAGATTTTCAGAAATATTTGTTGCATTTGCAGAATTTAATCTACAGGGCAACTTCTAAGCTTGAGTGGCAGGCAATGTATGTCTTTCTCTTAAAAGAAGGAACTATTGAGAGGTCAGAAAGGGATTGATTTCCATACTCAAAGTAAAACTGGTCACTAAAAAGCTCTTCTGTTGTGCATAAAGAGCAAGCAATGGCTGGTGTCAGGGTGCTCAAATGGAATAAAGAAGTTCTGGACTTGAGTCCCATGTATGTTAGACTGCTTTGACTTAAACCCATACCTTGTATTGCTGATAATGCCAAGAACCTGGCAAGTAGAGGAATTCTTTATCCAAGTCTTTTGAAACTGTTACACTTTTGCTGAGCCAAGAGACAGATGTTAGCTCTGTCCTCAGAGGTTGTGGCATGCAGGTGGGATGCTGGGTTTGAATGATTGGCAGATATTCCAAATGAAGAGCTGGTGATAGTGCTGGGAGTGCCTGCTCTCTCTGACACACAATTTCATCCCATAAACTGGAGAAATAATGTCTAACAAAGGCTTAATTTAGACTAAAATAAATCAACACAATATTTGCTCTAATGGATAAACATGTCACTAAAGCTGATTTCTTGGCAAAATTCTGAACAGAAGAATAGGGAGTGTTGAGTTAAATATGTGCTCTAGGAAATAGTGGTACCTGCATATTTAGAAAAAAGACTGTTACCCTTGTGTCTTCTAATTTCTCTAGTTTTAAATTTTAAAAGCCTGTTGCCACAGATAACAGTTCTCAGAATTAAGTGTTTAATGCTGCAGCTGAAAACTAGGGCTGATACTGATTAAATGGTGTGACCCTTTAAGTTAACGTGTCCAAAGACTGAAGTGAAGCACTCTCAGATTTGTACAACAGTTGTACCTATAACAGAGGTGGCTTATACCTCTGCTGCAAACACTTCAAATGTCATAAATTCTGAAATACTCTTAAATTAAACTCTAGGCATCTTAAGGTAGTCACTCAGTTGAGTTGATATGATAAAATTTGTACCCTGTCTCCAGTACTTGGAAAATAAAAGCTTCATATTTCCAGAAATTGTGTCAGTGCAACCAGTGAGCTGTAGCTGAATGTCAAGGGGAAGGGGGCAAGAATGAGAGATTCCAGTTCAATGTCAATAACAAAAGTAACTGCCAATTTAAATAAAGCAGAGTTCTCTGTCTTCATCAGCTGGTATCTGTAAAGTCAGTGATTTTTCACTGCTACCAAAGTTGTGGGCTGCACTGGCCATGCTTTGACAAGCCTGCTGAAAATGGTGATACCGTTAGACAGGAAGGGTGTTAAGATGGACTTTCCTCAAGCTGTTTGGCAGATAAGTAAACAAAATTTGGAGTAGGCTTAAAATAACTCAAGGGCTTAATATGATTAGAGACATGGAGAGAGGGGAGAATATATTTCAGAAAAAAAGTAGAGACACCACCTCGTTTCTGATGTTAATGAGATTGTAGAGTGATACGGTGATTAGTTGGGATTTTTAAAGGGATGTGTGCAAATGAAACTCTACTTGAAGCCACTTCTTAATATCTTTCCAGTAAAATCCTAGAAAATTTCAGTTTCTCACTCTATTCTGTGTTTTTAAAGCTCTTGGAGAAGAAAAAAGTGGGGAAATGCTTTCAGAAAAGCTTTTCTCTATGCCTTTGTGAACACCTCACTTGTCCTGAGACAGGACTTGAAACTCACTTGTACCGTACCTTCTAATAAAGTGTCAAAAAGTGGTACCACTGATGGTTAAAGCACTGTACACTTCTGTACCATGTAGAATTTTAAGTTAAATACATCTTCAAAGCTGAAATGGTCTGGGTTACTCAGACTTCTTGTGGTTAGAGCTGTATGAAGTTGCCAAGGAATGCAGGACAAGAGGACGGTAATTCCTCCTGCCCATCACAGCAAGCAGGGTGTGGTGGAAACCCTGAGGGATTCCTTAAAACTAATTTGAGGCTCATGGTTATCACCAGTCGTGAAACCACCAGTCTCTTTCCCTTATTTAATAATTTATTTATATTTAGCCTTTAGTATCTTTAAACTCTCTGGATGGCTGAGTGAGCAAATCACGTGTCGATGCTGAAATGTATCATGAGTTTAATTGTTATAAAGACCTGCAATGTTCAGCTGCTGCCTTAAAGGACTCGTAACACATTTAAAAAGTGTTAATAAAATATTTTGGTTTGTTTTTTTACTGAAAATGTGACTAAAGTGCATTGCAGAAACACGAATCAAGAGCTCCAGAGGAAGGTGGACATAATCCCCTCTGTCACCATGGAATGTGCACGTGCCAAAGCACGATGAGAAAACTGTACGAGAAGGGAACACCGTGTACCATGTTTTTCAGTGAGACAAGGAGCAAGTACTGCAGCTTGTTTGGGGGCTGGTGGAGTACTCTGGGGAAGCACCAAATGTGCTTGTCCATCTCTTCCACCCTTCCCTGCTCTTGGCCTTTGGCAGAGACAGAGTGTTGGGCTCCAAGAACTGACACGGGTCCAACCCAGCATGGTTGTGCATATGTTCCAATGGCTCTGTCTAAAAAGGGAAGGAAAAAATTCAAAGTCTTCTCTGATGTGTGCCAACTCTGAGACAAGCAGAGAGATTCATTAGGAAGCTTTATGAGCTAGTTCAGATGCTGCATCAGCTGAATAAAAATATTTTATGTAGAGTTTTTGTACGCTCATAACAGTATCTTAGATCTGGGTTGACTTCCCTGGTTCTACCTTTGTTACTTGACCCATCTGCTAACCTTGAACAGGATCTTGTCCTTGCTACTGTGGTTGTCTGTGATAATACTGACCACCTTTAGCAAAAACACTTGGAAAATTATTCCTCACAAAAACCTATTTAAAAAGCAGTGTCTTTATTAATAGCTATTATTATTATTATTCCTTTTGTGTAAATACGTTATGTCTTAAGTTGCTTAGGAAGAAAATTCCTGTTTCTGTGGGGTTTGGTGGCAATAGCAGGGGCTGGAACTGCAGCTGCTTTGGGGTAGAAAAATACAGTGGATAAATATTCTAGTTACCTAAACATATGTATGTGTTTGTACAGTCTATTTGTTCAAGGCTCCTAGTATGAGCAGTGAATATTAATATTTTCATAGTGCAGGCTTAGACTGCTCAAATGCTTAATAATTATACTGAAAATTGCTACTTAGTATCAGGTATAAGTGGAGTGTGTTGCAGCCCAAAATACTAATGGGATTGCTGGAATGTCTCTATGAAACAGTTTGAAGGACTCTGCATGTCTCTCATGTCCTGTACTAGGACACCTGCCTGAATGTTTCATGTTTAGTTTTTACTTTGTCCTGTGTGTTACTTGGATTAACTATTTATTTTAAAAATAGAAATGAAATTAATTAAGATGAAGGAGGGAAGCTTTTCTTTTTCATCTCACTTTGCCACTTGCCTCACCCCACCATGCTTTTCTGTTTTCTCCCTTCCAGTGCAGACGCAAGAGAATAATGACATTTCTTTTTAAAAATATTACATATATGAATTGTATTGTGTATATATATTAATATATGGATATCCATATATTCATAGATATGGGTACATATGTATCCCATGTATATATATATACACACACCCCCCCTATATATATATAAAGGGTGGGTGGGTGTATATGTAGGATCATGACCTTACCACTGACTTTTTTTTCCCCTTTATATATCCTATCCTGAGATTCCTGTAAAATATGATGATTTCTATTTCCAGGAAGTTGACTTCCTGTTTTCCTATCTCAATATGTTACTTTAGTGGTTACAGTTTCAGCAACTTAAGCTGAAAAGAGGTTAAAAACCAGAACTAGTACTAGCCAAATCAGTTGACTTGAGCATTACTGTAGATTACCTACTCCCTTCTCCTACAGACCAAATAATATGATATTAAGTGTCATTAAATGCTGGATAAAAGAATGTGGACTGATATGTAAGGAGAGGAAGTTTCTCCTTGGTTCTACATAAAGAAATTGTGTAACTTCTTTGCACTGGTGTCATCTTTTAAAACCTGTATTTCTTTGTAATGTTGCATAGCATCAATTTATTGAAGTACTGTTGTTTTTTTGTAGCATAGGTTGCTGCTTTGTAATTATTATTATGGTTAATCATTTGGGCAACTCTGTCAGTCTCAGGGCTGGAAAAAGTAGCACAATCTTTCTGACTTCCTAATTCTTATTGAATCCCTTCATGACTTTTTTCTTTTTTCTTTTAAACTTAGTGAAGAGCTGTTCATTTTTTACCAAGGGTATCAAGTATGCAAAATTAAATAAAGACAGCTTGGTTAGTTGTTTAAAGGTGTGAATGAAGCAGCTTTTTAAGTGGAAGAAGTTATATTCCCTGTCAGGTTTTATTGTAGTCTCCAATTTCCTCACAGTCAAATATAGGAATCAGGGAATATCTAAATATTTTTTGGATCATGTTACAGTTTGGCTTATACCTCTTTCATCAACAAATTAATGTCACTGGCAAATACACAGCCTTGCTCTTCTCATGATCAAAGATCTCTGTGTGATGTTTACTGAACTCTGTAGAAAAAGCAGTGATACAGGAGATCTGAAAGACAAACCTGTGAATATAGAAGGATATAGAAGGATTCCTGAAGCATCCCCTCTCCTTTTCCCATTCCTTTACTTGGCCTGAACATGGCCAGCTGAGGCAGACCTGGCTGTGCCAAGTTAGCCATTCAGCCATGGAGAAAATGTAAAGTTGGCTGAGCTGAAATCAGAGCATATCCTTCTAGTGCAACTTGAAGTGGTTTGCCACAAATTATAAAGCCAGAGAGAACAATAGTGCAAGGGTGGTGGTGTTGGTCTTTTTTTGCCTTCTCTGTTTTTTGCTTGCTTGAGTGCCAGCTGTGTCAGTAAGGCATTGACACCCACCCAACCTTTGGAAGTGCTGGTAAAGATACTTCCATTGGATGCTGCAATTTCCTGGAGAGCACCTGTGAAGCTGGAACCTGTAGGTA
Organism: Hemiprocne comata; assembly: GCA_020745705.1. NCBI lineage: Eukaryota > Metazoa > Chordata > Aves > Apodiformes > Apodidae > Hemiprocne > Hemiprocne comata. The sequence goes on from CM036590.1 coordinate 2,790,138, forward strand.
GTACTAAGCATTTTCTTCCACGCTGCATGTCCATATGCAGCCCTGGTTTTGTAATTGTTTTTTTTGTTTTTTTTTTTTTTTTTTTTTTTTGTGAAATAGCAAAATGACTTGGAGTCCCTGTCATTGTGACTGCCTGGTGAAATAATGCTTATTTTGCAGTGTAACTATTTCCAAGACATTAACAAGTCTTTTGAGAACTGTATTAACTTTTATGGATGGACAGCATTGTTACCTCCAAATATAACTGCTGATTAACCTAATTCGGTTTTGACAGTAAATGTTGAACTGGAGTGAGAATTCTGAATCATAGTGAAGGAAACATTGCTTTGGGAAGCAGCCTGACTCCACTGTGTGTACAATAGCTCCATGGAAAAAAATGTAGGCCTGTGCCCCAGTACCCTATCTGAAGAAACAAGAAACAATTCCATCTGTGAGTTCCTACAGACACTTCTGATGTTTGGGGTTTTTTTTTAAAAGGGGAAAGTCAAACGCTGCAAAGAAAGGAAGCAATGTCTTTACCCTTTTGTGAGAATCTCTTGGCCTCAGATATTGAGGAGCTGAAAGGATGACCCTGCATTTTTCATTCTTCTGTGTGCCTCTGTTCATCCCTTCTCTGTCATATTTTATTTATTATACCATCATTATACTCCTTGGACTTCTATCTTCAGCTACATAGTCAGGAGTTTATCAACTTAAAGTTAACAGTTTTCTCCAGGGTTTATGTTGTAATGACAGGTTGTGTCTTCCTTGAGTATAATGTTGAGGTATTTACCAAACATCTATTAAAAAAGATTTTCATATTGCCCTCCTCCTAAGCACATCTTGCTATAAACTTCCAGTTAAATATATATTCTAAAGCAAAATTATTTAGACTCATCTTCTATGACTAAAATCACATTGACAGGATTGAACAGCTGTATGGAGTAAGCTCTACATGTCTTTTTGACACAAGGACAAAGTATGTAACTGTATTTTTACTGAGTATCTCCTATCAGAGTACATTGTGCTTACAGAAAGCATTTCTGGAAGGTGGGAAGAAGAAGCTGAAGAGAGCAAAATGTACAAAATAAACCATCTGAAGAATGGTAAAACGTGTTTCACCGAAATAGCTGAAAATTGTTATTGGCTGTTTAAGGCATTATAATGAGCAATTATGAAAAGATTCTATCAAAGGCAATAGCACTGGGTTGGGAATTATTTGTTAGCATAATAACCTGTTGTTGTTCAAAGCTATGTCATGTATTTACAAAACCAGCCCATTCTTAAGATAAATGGCATTGCAGTGCAGTGAAAGTCATCATCACATGAGGGAACCTCTGCATGTGACAGCAACATACTACAGAGAGGTTACCAGGAGTTGGAATATATGGTTGCCTACATCTTGCTGTTTCTGTTGAGGCTGTAAAGGGTTAAGGCAGGGACCATCTGTGTGTGTGCAAAGAACCACCCTCTCTGGTGTAGCTGATACCTCTTGAAGAAATGATTGCTTTTCTGCACGTTACACAAGGGCTGTGAAGGTTCTTCTAGAAGACCTACAGCTGGATGATCAATGCCTGGGAAACTAGAGCAATCACATACAGAGTCTTCATTAATCTTGAAGGCCTTAATTACTAGGCTCAGGCAATTTTCCTGGAGTCATTACAGTAGATGATTATAAATAGTAAGGTTGACCCCTTCCAGCAATGACGGGAACATTTTTCCCACTGGAAGTCTGATATATCTTACAATAAAAATTGCTGTAGACATCATTTCCATTTTAGATGGTGTCAGAACAGGTAACTTCCAAAAAAAGAGAAATATGTGGGGAGAACATTCTTTATGTACTTTTATAAAAGTACATAAACTGTCAGATCATGCAGTAAAGAGCTCCTTTTGGATAGATTTCCCAAATGTCCTTCCATGGGCTTGAAAGTAACCACCATAAATTGACTGTCGTAGCCTGAAGAGGACTGTGACTGCTTTTAGACCTTGCATATACATTTCTGGAATACTTTAGATGTTGTTTTATTGCATCTGGCAAAGTATAAAAAAGGCATTTATTTTATTGTTGGGCTGTGATTTGATCTTTCTAACATATAGCTAGATGTGAATTCAGTAAATCTTTCAGTGAGATTTAAATTGCAAGAGGAGAGGACATAAGATCTAATGAGGTTTGGATTTACTTGGCCAACTGGAAGATGTGAACTTGGAGAGAGTAACTTCTCACTCAAGGACAGGGCAAGTCATCTAGCTGAAGGGTTTGTAGGCTGAGAAGGCTACTCATTTGGTTGTAACTCTGAATCTCATGTGTGGTCTGTTAGATAACTTTTCTGCCTTGGCAGGTTGTAGTCCAGTTTGTTGAATCTGAAAAGGTTAGACTTAAATTCTGTTTCTAGGGGGTGCACGATTGGAGAGAATCTGGAAAATCTTTCTTGTTTAAAATTATTTTTTTCTCTTTTTTTCTGCAGAAATTGATAAAATACCAAGTAGGCATTTCTGTTTCCAGATAATAATGATAACTTCCAATGGAAGGTACTCTAGGTACTGTTTTTCAGATTGAAATCAGCAATGATAGATGCGATGGAAACTAAACATATTCTGTGGTCCTGATAGCTTCCATCTGTGTAATCTAGTATTTTTAACTTGGAGTAAGTAATGTTTTATGAAAGGGAGTAGTTATTCTAGTTGTGAAATTGGAGCTAGGTTGCATGGTTTTGCTTTCATCAGGAACCTGTGCTTCAGCCTCATTTTCCTCATAAAGGTCTATATGAAGGATGATAATTGCTTAAGTGTTGTCTTAATGTGCTATTAGCAAAGTACAACTAGTTGCTGTCTTGAAAAGTCTACACAACTGATGGTTGTTAGGTTGAACTGAACAGTGCTGAGTTCAGATCTCAGGGGTGTGTCTGACAGTGGGTAAAGCTCTTTATTTCCATTCTCCATTGGTTAAATCTGTACATTTACAGAAATTCTAACAGCTCTGCACAATTCTTGAGTCTTAAAGTTTTAGAGAAGCTACATGAACTGGTGAAAATGTATGTTTTCTAATATTTAGTGTTTGGATAAAGCAAAAGTGATTTTAGATTAACTTTTTTGTGGCCTGAAGTTTTAATAGATTGTACTTCATGCAGAAATATTCTGCACTTGGTAGGATGTATTTTGCATTTAATTTCATACGCAATGAGCCTTGGACTTCGCCCAAAGTCAAAGTAATGTGTGGCCTAGTTAAGTTATGAGCTATTGATTTAAAAATTACTCATCTTATTACCATAATATGGAACTAGTAATATTCTGAGAACTTATCTCTGAAATGGACACTGTTTAATTTCAGTTTGAGATGGGACAGAAATGGACTTTAAGGATTTAACCTATTGAAATTAGGTGTCTCACCAATAGCAGGGAGCGTTCAGGCTCCTGGAGAGCTGTGCACTGTGTTCAAAGTGTGTGTGGAGAAATGCCTCTACCTCTTGCTGGATGGAGCTCAGGCTTCTGAACAGGCTTGAAATGTAATGTTGCCTTCATTTGTCACTGGTAGCTATACCCTATGTGCATTCAGTTGCTAAGTATTTGCAACACCTTCAGGATCAAAGACATGCTGCCAAGAAGGCTCATTGTCAGAAATTTTGACCTACTTTTACATTTGGCACCACTTTGGCTGCCAAGACCAGGTAGACTGTGAACAGACCTTCAGCATGTCTTTAGGGAAGAAGTCCAGTCTCATGTTGAGATGAGAGAAGCCTGTCATGGCAGAGCAAACAAAAAGCAATATTGCAAACAGACAGAGGTGCAACTTCTCCCTTCTTCTCTCAGGGATGCAAAGTGAGTTTGCTGGAAGGAAGAAGGGTGTGGAGGTTGCAAGTTGGGTTTATTTCTGTGTGCATGTTTGTTTTCTGTCCTTTTCCTGCTGCTGGTTCTTAGCTCTGCAGCACTGGGGTGTGTGTAGAAAAACCATTTGCTTCCTGTGATTGCTTTAAACAACTTTAACCTGATGAGGCCATAACATTATTGCAGGTCCCTGTCTCCTAGCACATAAATGAGAAGAAATTACTTCTCAAACGTAAATTTTTGCTTTACGGGCTGTGATGGAGTTTTCCTTATGTAGTACATGGCTGAAACAGGGTGTTAGTAAGCTCTGTTCATTAAGCAATAATCAGTTTGTACACTGTGTTCCCAAAAATTCATGTTGTGCTTCTCGTTCCCTTCTCTTTCCCCTCCCCCTTACATGTAAAACACTAAACTTCATAAAATTTTAGCAGTTTACTATTCCCACTTTCAGTGTCTAAACTGAAGTACAAAACTGGGTAGTTCATGCAATAAATGTGCTGTACATGAAAACAAAATCCTAGGTGGTCCTCAGGCTTTTGATCTGAACAGTCATAGAAGTCTTCTTTAGGATGAAGACAGCAGAACCCCTGAATGCTTTTTTTCAGGTGTAGATGCCTAATGTTGATCAGGAGAATTGATCCCGAGCTTTCCCACTTTTAGAACTTTAGCCATCTGCTGTTTAAGGAATTATGAATTTTTGGGGGGGTTGTCAACAAAAACGAAAAAATCAGAGCAAGGTTAGATGAGGTACCTAGCTAATAGGTTTCTGAATTCTTTGTATTAACTAATTGAAATGAGAGTGAGATTTGGGTAGGAAAGAGGAGAGATTCTTGGGAAGCAAACACTTTGTGTGATTAGGTTCTCAACAGTAGCCTCCTAACTTCTGTTAAGCTATTAATTGCTTACAAGGAAACTTGAAATAAATGGATTTTATTAATTTGACTGTGTATTAAGAAAAATGCTGGAGAAAGCTTAACTGTTGACTCTTCCATGAATAAGTTTGGAGCCTCAACTTGAAAATGTGAGTAGTGAAATGAACAAAATAAGCCAGTTTCTGAACATCAGGACACTGATGGAGGGCTTCAGTGCCACCGTATGGGCTCTGAGGGTTGTGTATTCCATCCCAATATCCATCCCTGATATCTCTGAACAGGAGTGTGTTTGGCTTTGTCTAGAAATAGACATTTTCTTATTATAGCCTTTCCATAGCAGGGGAATTAATTGTAAGAGAAGGTAATGTCTGAATTATACAGTAAAAAAAAGTTGGGAAACAGTATTCAAAAGCTGTTGATACTTAGAGACATCACCTGTTGCTCAGAAAGTCACCACTGTAGTGGTTTTAATTCATGTGTGGTGTTGAAATACTCTGTAGTTTGGAAGACATAATCACACCATCCCTCGAGCAGGGACATGAAGTTGCATCCGTCAGTTAGAATTGGAAAGTCACCAAATGGGTAGTCGGTGACACATGAAAGATCTGGAGTTTGGAGGCTGTCTGTTGATGTCCTGATATCATCATCTTTGTCTTTGTTCAGAGCTTTAAATGAAAAGGTCACAGCAATTTTTTCTTTAATCAGCTTCCTCCTCCCCTTCTGGATTCAGAAAGGCACTGAAGCAGATCCGGTTTCTTTTTGTCTTGAATGCTTTAGTGACTGGATTCTGCACAAGACCAGTGGGAACAGTAGCTGGCTAGTAAAACATTAAGGAAAAAAAACTTGCTCCTACTTCTTTCTATCCTAAATACTTCTGCAGGTATTGTAAAGGCCACCCAGCAGCAGGGCTGGCAGTGCTTAACCCCTGACACTGTCTTTATTCAGAAGAATCTCTTGCCATTTGTGCTGTGTTGCTGTGTGACGGTTTTATTCCTAAAAGAGCCTTCCAAATATTTTTTTCTTTCTATACTTGGAGCTTATTTTTAGTGACCTAATGTTTCATGAAAGACACTAAACAACTTAAAGCTGTCACAGATCATTCCCTGTATATGAAAGGTCCCATTTTAATGTGGATTTTATGCATTTTCTTCACCTACCATCTACTTTTCCCTCAACCAATGACAGTAAGATTCCTGAGGCTACTTTCTCTTTAAGGACACACTGCTTACATAAATAGTCCTTTACGCTGTCTCCCTGTTCTATAATATTAATTGTTTATCAGAAGCTAAGAAATATTCCTTAGAAATGTGTTTTCCTGCCTGTGCATGCCTTGTTACTATTTCGATTATGCAGATTCCTGATGCTGTGGAAATTTGTGCTTGATGACGCCAAGGCAGCTGCACGTTGTTAGCATTGTAGGCTGTCAGATGATCATGTGGGATTCTTGCAGCATGCAACATTCACTAGGATTGAAAAAGGGCTTTTGATGCAAGGCATAGCTTTCAGAATATATTTGTGCCTTTTAGTTAGCTAATAGAAAATCATAATTTATTCTCTTTAAATTTAAAATGCTGCCTCATTTTTCTTCTGGTTGGTTTCATTTTGGCTTCACTAGAAGATGCATCTGGTACATCCACGATTGAGGAGTTTATTAATGATACTGTCGTTCAGTTCACTTACTTTTTTTCCTTTTAGAGTCCTAGCTAGCCCACAGATTACATGATCACATGTTCATTCAGTCATTGATATAGAACACAAACCACCATGCATGATTTCTTCTTCTTTCTTTTTCCTCTCTGCCTTTTTTATTCCCTTTAAGTTGCTTTGTCATGTTCTCTTTTATCATTAAGCTTAGTCTTTGTCTTCCCCTTGCTGCTATTTGTTCTGTATTTTCCCATGCTTGGTTACTGCAATATTATTTGATTAACGGGCTGTGATGATGATGAACCTGCACACTGGAGGAGCAGCTACTACAGTGGTGATGAAGGGATGTAATAATGGTCGCTATCCTCGGAATTCTCTCTACAGTGACTGCATAATAGAAGAAAAGGCAGTGGTCCTGCAGAAAAAAGACAATGAAGGATTTGGATTTGTGCTCAGAGGGGCAAAAGGTATGTACTTCTGTGTGTGTGTGTGTGTGTGATGTGCACTGGCATGAAGAAATTTATACATCTCTGAATATAAGCAGAAATTATTCTTGGTGCACTTGGTTGCTAGACAACAGGATTCTCTGTATGCTGTACTACTCAGATGGATTTTAGTGGCTTCTGTCTGAAGCAGTTTGCCTTTTTACATAGGAGAAGCACTGTATAATGGCTTGGGGGGGTAGAAAGTTTTGTCTTTTTTGTGTTGGTGTATGTAATATTTTGTCATTAATCTGTTTTGTTATGCAGTTTACCTAACTGTGGGAAACCTGCTTTCCTTATAAACCTGCTTCTTTATTTCAAATGTCAGTCTGTTTAAATAGGTCTATGAATAGAAATAGACAAGAGAGTGATGTTTTGTTTAAAATAGGTGTGGATCTTCTGCAAGGTGACATTGGTGCAGTTTTAGTATGAAAATATGATCTTTTTTTATATCTTCAGAAGCTGCACGTATGTTGCATGGCCTGTAGTGTGCTCATTTTAGAAGCTATTCATATGTTAAACTGCATGTTACTTCTCTGTAGACTGAAATCTATGATACTGGCATTCTTAAGAGTTAAAAAAAGCATTCTATTTAATGCTTTCCTTTTTAACTTTCAGTCCAGTTTGCTCCTTTTGTATTTAAAAAATAAAATAAAATGGTGGTATGTCCCATCTCTTGCTCCCCCTCATTTTACATGGGTTCTCCCTTGCCTTGCCTGAGCATGAAAATTATTCCATATCTTCATTCTTGGGACATCATTTTTGCTCTCCCTGTTCCCCCACTCCCAGTCCAGTGCCACGATAGATATTCAGTGTTTTAAAAGCTTTTCTAATTTTAGCTAAATAAAAATGTTTGGAGTTATACTCAGAAAGCCAATACCTTTGAGCTCACCCATTGGCACGAGTTGTCTGTGCATCGAGCACAGGTTACTCTCCTCTGTGTAAGCCCAACAATTGCTCCCAGATTTTCTCAGGAACAGTGAGGGCACCTCAGGTGAAAGAGCCAAGGACTTTTCTCCATGTATGTGTGTGTGGCAGAGAGACAGAGGGCTGTTCCAAGGCCTGCTGTGCCTGAAAAACTGATTTATTCTGTTATCTTCCCTGTAATACACATCTAAAACTAGAACAATTCAGTTTAATCTTTTTCACCCTTTCCCACCTGCCCCATCCCCCCAGTTTGGCCAGGTGTTCTCTGCTGGCTACAGTGCATAATTCATTTTTAGTTGGATGTTGCCAGAGTTACAAGCATTTTGCTGGGCATACAAAAGGGTCACTTGAACTAATGCTGAATATCCTGGAATACTCAGGATCCAGCTGTTGCCTCATACAGCTTGCTTTGGTTTGTGCCAGTAAAGAAGCATGTATTTTTCTCTCTGAAATGAAGACCTGTGGATTGCTGCTGCAGAGAGATTGCACTCTGTTCCCAGCATCTTGATATCCTCTGAGGCGGAGTCCTCTTAGCACCCACCATTTTTTAATCATCAATTGGAATGGCCAATAATAGGCCTTTAGTCAAGAGGTATTTGCAAGCACTCCATAACTTTCTTTTTTTAATGTGGTATTTATTTTTAAAGCTGACACACCAATTGAAGAATTCACCCCAACTCCAGCCTTTCCTGCTTTGCAGTACTTGGAATCGGTGGACGAAGGGGGAGTAGCATGGCAAGCTGGCCTGAGAACTGGAGACTTTTTGATCGAGGTAGGAGATCCTGAAATTTGATTCTCAGTGCTCTGCTGGAGAAAGAGTCATGTTCCCATTGTAGAATTTTCTTTGGAAAAAGTATGTGGTGCTTCTGAGCAAGCCAGTTCAGTGGACCAACACCCAGAACGTACTTCACTTGATCTCTTTTAAAATCTGCAGCAGTTGAAAAGAACAATGTTGAGGTTGGCTGGGGAGTTTCTGATTGTTCTTTTTTGTTGTTTGGGAATGCACTATTGGAGAAATTTGGGCATTTCTATTCTTCTTTGCATTATTGGATGGAAATGTAGATTAACTCCAATATTTATTGTAGGCTGTCAATTCTGTGGTTTTCCAAATATTTTAACAGTCACCAAAATTACTGACTTTTAATGCAACTGTTTCTGCAATCAGAAATACCAGTGGTCCAGTGCTGTTTAGAAACCATGGAGAATAAAGCAAATTACTTTGGCTAGAAATTAACTATAACAGACAGTGCACTGCACATACAATCATAAAAAAAATAAGCAATGGACATGATTGCAATATGAATTACTTTATAAAAAGGGTATATTTAAATACTCTCTTCATTCATACCAAAAATGTCTTCACATGTTATATTTTGGAGGATTTTTGGTTGGCATTTTAGGTTTTGTGGAAATAGTCGGTGTTCCTCTTTTATGTTACTGGGCAGCTTGCAACAAAATCATTATTTGGGATTTTCTTCCTCATCCCCCCACAACCTTTTCGTGACCAACAGAGCAATACTGTGGTTCTGTGAAACCAGGCATTTGAAAATAGGTCTTTCAGGATGGATTGACCAAGCCTTGTCTGCAAGATCTATTGATTTTATTTTATTTTCTCTTCTTCAGGCAGATAAGTGTTTTGTTAAAGTACTTACTGATGCTACAACGTTTATTTCTGCAGAGCTGACCTTTCCTTTTGGGAGAGGATATAAAATGCAGCTTTTATTTGTTGTGAGCGTTCAGCTTCCATGGTGATTGGATTTAAATAGTTGCACCGTTTGTTCACATTGTAGCAGGGAAAGAACAGGCTTTGCAGACTTGGGAAGGAACTAGATGTGCATTTTTAGCTGTGCCTTCAAAGCACATTTTGCTTACTGCTGGTTTCTTTAAGAATAAGCATTTAACGAACTATTAAGCAGCATGTTAAAAATTGTGCTGAAACGTACTCTGTGCAAGGATGCTTTCAAAACTGTTATTATTGACCTTAGGTGGGTTTCTTTAAACAATGTTTTATTTTTAGAAGTTGATTTCTTGTTAGGCTTCGAATCTATAGGAAGCAGGAATAGTCTGTACTGGCTGATTTCACAGATAGATTTGATGGTGAATAATGTATCATTTAATGGAGAGGATTGCAGAGTGGTAACGATGAATGTGGATGTTTTTTAAGATCTCTGAAGGGATGCAAGAAGTCTGGGATAACTGATTCTGCACAAAAGCTTTACTGGTTTTCTGGCAAATGAAAGAAGAATTATAATTAATTGTCCAGACAATTTACTGCTAGCATTAGCTGAGAAGAGGAGTTAAACATGCACGTACATTGCTGAATCAGGATGTTAATCCATACTCTACATAGTTCAGCATATTTGTAATTAATTCTGAAAGAAGCAATTTGCACATGGAAATGAAACCCATTTCTGGGTAATTCATGTTCATCGGGGTTATTCTGCTCTGAATTTTGCAACTTAATTAAACAGATATGGTAAATCACAACTTTGCTGTTGATGGAGACTTATGTTGGAAAAAAGCAGGGTTGGGTTTGGGTTTTTTTTTTCCTATTTTATGAGCTACATGTGCAGTGCACGATACTTTCTAGCTGTAGAAAACCATCTTGGAAGATATTTCCTGGTCCACCTGCACTTCTAGGAATGCCAGGCTACTTTATCTCTCATGTTGAACCAGGAAGAGTTAAATGTACTATAGATTTAACTGTGTGTCCTGTATGTCTACATTGCAGCAAGTGCTTGTAAGTGGTGTAGTTAGTCTGCCTTACTGCTAAACGATTTCTCCCATGACTCTGAAGTTTCTGCTGCTCTAAGTGCCACCTCAACCATTTCTAAATAATATCATGCATTTATCATAAATGTCATATGAATAATAAAAGAGTTAATGGGCAACTAGGATCCTAATTAGTCCCATTTATATCATTTGTGGCAAGCGTCAGGCTTTAGGGAAGTGAGAGTCCAGTTTGGCAGAGGGCAAGATGCAAGGGAGAGCAGATGTTTCCCTCTTGCTTGAGGAAGTTTGGTGGCTCGGGGTCATGGAGATAAGGGGAACCTCTTCCCTTACTCCTCACTATGGAAAGACAGGTTTGACAGGTTGATAGATCCTTCTCTTGGGAGCAGGAGTGATCATGAAGGTAGGGGAAGAGAAGGCACCATTTCTTCATGTGGAATTATGGTCTCTGGATCGTCTGAAGGGGGTGAAACTTGAACAAGAGCTACATATTACAGTAGTTCAACATTGAAGATGAGGCATGTTGAGCAGAAGAAATGAAAGATCTATGCAGAAAAGGAAGAAAAGCTGTTGTCTTGCTTCAACAGGTAACCAAAATCGGTGTTGCCTGGAACAGGGCTGGCATATTTTCATTTGACTGAGTTTTCATCAAGTTTGCAGTTTTTCTGAAAACCCACGTGATGCTCATTTGCCCAACCTGTACAATTAATTTCAACATGACACTGCAGAGATTAATATTAAACTTGCCCATGGCAATAGTGTTCCCAGACTCTCCCTTGAAATGTCTAACAATATATATTTTTTTTTCTCCTTGCTTCAAACTCAGCCAGACTTTTTGTGATAAAAATTGTAACGTGTGTAGTGGCTTTTCTGGAGGGAGCACAAATAAAATGTATTGGAAAAGCACACGAGTAGTTTTAGAGCTGGAACTGTTAGCTAGAGACTGCTGTCATTTAGATGTGGGTTTTCATAAAAATTCCCTGGTTCTCGATTAACACGATTTTTCTTAGCTTTGATAAGCAAGCAATCAGAAATGGAGTCTGGTTATGATTTGGTTGTTATAACTGAGGAAGACTGTACAGCTTGGCCTGTTTGCTATTTTTCACATTTTTGGTCGATCTTTTCTTGAGTCTTGGCGTCTGCCCAATTTAAAAGACAAATAGAAGTAAAAGTAACATATTAGTCCAAGTGCTATCCAGCCTAAAAAGTAGTTTCCATTAGAAGGGGATTAAAAGAACTAGAACCATTATTAATGCATCCATCTATGCTAAAGCCATTGGAGGTCATTGTGAATTCATCAGAGTGTCTGGATTTCTGTAGAACATCTGCTCAAGTTTGTAAATGCTTGATCAGAAGAGATCGAACCGTAAGCTGATTTGATTTGTTACTTGAAGTGTTTGCAAGAAAGAAATGTATCAGCTCAGATTCTAAATCTCTTATTTATGAATAATCTTTACGTGCCTAACCCTTTATTACCTTTGTTTACTGTAGTAGTCAAATTAAGCATAAAAAGAGGAACCACTGAACATTACTACTGCTCAGAGAGTGCTGCCTGACAACAGGACTTAATCAAGTCTTGGGGTTGTGTCTCTTTTGAGAGTTGCTTTGATGATGTATACAAATGTAACCATCTTTAAATAAAGAGATCCATCAAGTGGAAGAGGTTTTTTAACTTAGAATAGCCTTTTGGTTTTTTTTAGTATAGTGGGATATAGATTATCTTACTAAATTACAAGCTGGTGGATTATTAACCATTTGTTACTGTGTGTAACCCTGGCTGCACAGCCATGGGTGTGCAGCTGTTGTGCAAGTGTTGCATGGTGTGGGGATTTTTCATCTGCCACAGAGCATATCTCATATCAAACAATAATGTTACAATATCAAGACTTGGAAACTGAAGATAATTCTGCAATACTTTACCAAAACAATGCATTTGTTCTCTAAACGAGCCATTACAGTTTGCATTATTGTGCCATAAAATCACTTATTTTTCCAGAAAAATTGAAATGTTATTCTCTTCAGAACAGCGTGGCTGCTTATTTACATTTCAGTTAAAATGTAAACTAGAGAAAACAGTGTATTATCCATTAAAAAAGAAAAAAAAAGGGGGCAAAATGAAAGGTTTAATTTGAGGCTCAAAACCAGAGATGGTTATCGAAGAAATCTCATCATTTTGGTGCAGAACAGTTCAGTTGGTACTTGTACTGAAACATGCAAAATGGTCTGCAGTATAACTCCTTGTATTTATCTTCAAGAGGTCATAGAACTTACTGGTACAAACTTTAAGTAGTGATAGATGCAAAATTGACACCATTTTTTTACAGACAGCATTATTTTCTCATTGTATTAGATACAGATATCTGTCCTCTGACTCTATGGAGGAAGTAGCAATAAGCATCTAGGGAGCTATTAAAAATACCTGGATTTTTAAATAAAGTAAACACAGATGCACAGATGAGTAACTTTTATTTGTATTTAGGTTAGGTAAAAGGTTAGGTTTTTGTTTTATCCCAATAATCACTTTATACAAACTTCGAAACTGATCTGGAAAGCAAGCTTTTAACTTTATTGCTGTCACTTAGACTACAGTCATGATGAATATTTTTGGCAAGTATAGCAATGTATTGTCTTACATTTGTATTCAATGGCTGGATGAATTATTTGTTTTAGAAATCCATCTGTTACTGATTTTTCATCCTTTTAGAAATAGAGGAACCTTCCCATCCTTAGGTAATCTTCATTAATTACCCTGTGACTTAGTTTTCTCTTGTATCTGGTGTGAATGTCACTAACTTCTGCTATGAAATATAAATCTAAACTTCCCTTTTTTTTCAGGCAGCTACAAGAGGACCATTATTTTTTCTCTCTCAAAAATAAACAGAGGCTTTGTAATAACATGGATTATCCCATTGTAATTTTTTTCAGTTTTTTTTCTGAAAGTTTGTTCCCATCCTCCCAAAAGTGTGGACACCAGATGAGGCAGTACGTAGTAAGAGCCTCGTTAATATTGTGTGTAGGAGGAAGAAAGAAAAAGCAATATTTTTAACACTTAGGCCTTTTTGTGGACCAAAAGAGTCACTCTAGTTCACTCTCTTGCATGAGGGGTTGATCGTTGCCAATTTGGCTGCTCCTCCTGCCTCTGCAGTGAGCATCTCCTCTTGCGTGCTTAGCAGGAGCACAGCCAGGCTTGGAGCTGCTCTGTTCCTAGACAGCATCTCTTTGGGGTTTTGGTTCAACTGCACAATATTCTTGGATCGTTTTAATGATGAGAGATTTACCAAAGCTGCAACAGTACTGCAAGGTTTCAGCACATATCTATAGGTACATGTAATGGACACGTGAGAGATACTGTGAGTTATGTGTGGATGTCCATGGTTACTGTACAGGTAGCAGGGCTCTCACTGACCTGCAAGTCTAAGGTACAGCAGATCTTGCACACCTCCACTGGGCACCAATATTTTTAAATCTGTGTATTTAATTGATGCACAGTTTGATTCAACCAGTCGTTAGAGGAAAAAGGTAATTTCTGTTTACCAGTTAGTCACCAGCCTCTTGGTGGCATCTGTAAATGTCATCTATTAAGCACAAGCATACCCCAGACACTTCTTAAAATGAGAGTTGTCTGAGTCCAAAGGAAACTTTCTTCCTGTTTTGGTTTTGAAATTCTTCTGCTTAAGCTCAACTCCAAGTGTATTGGAGAAGTGGGACAAATGGGGTCTTGGGAAAAGAGCAGCTCTGGTACGAGAGTTGGACGTTCTGGTGTATCTGCGCAGTCTCTGACCAAGTAGATTGATTTTTCACTTGATAGAAAAGTATTTTACTTGCTTTCCACTTCAACTCAGTGAGTGAGGGTTCGGGTTTGTTGTTGGTTTTTTTTCTTAATATATGTTTTTAGCGGGTGTTGGCAGCTGACTGGAATTGTGGTGCCTTCAAAGTGCTTTGGATCTGCACGAAAGCACTGTAGAAAATCTACAATTCTTTTAGATTGTTCTTTTTATCTGTTTAAATGCAGCATCTACCCTGTAGGAAGTGATGGTATTCCAAATGTGCTCAGTGTGATCATAGAAAAGATGGACCAATCTTGTTTAATTCTAAAAATACATTGATAAGAATGTTACCTTTTCAGCATAGATGGAAATGAGCAGACAAAAAAAGGACTCTTACAGGAGCTCAGTTATTCATGCCTAAGCAAATAATGTGCTTTAAAATGAGACCGAAAAGCAGATGAAAATGAAATCACTTTGCTGGAGTCAGACATACAAAACCAGGCTGTGAGCAAAACTGGGAAGTGTTTTCCTTTAGCCTTGACTCTACATGAGGTGTATTCTGGGCTTGTAATCACAAGGTGCAAGAGAAAACGGTGGCATTTATCCAATCTCCGCGAAATGTAACAAGTACCTATTTGATCCTGAGACTGATTTTTGTGCTTCTTTGAGAGGAAGATTTGGAAGGAATTTTGGGGATAATGGCAGTGGCAGCTCTGTGACCGTTCCATCCCCCATTCTCAGTTTTAAGGCATTTTGCCCTAGGAGGAGAAGTTTGCTAACGTTTCTATCCTGAGGGATTCTGCCGAAGCTCATGGGACTGTGTGTGGAGCTATCCACAGGGAGCTTTTTGACTTCTTGTGAATATGAAAAACCAGTATTTCCCTGACTTCCTACTATGGTAGCCTCTAAAAATAGCACCTTTGTTTCAAGATATGCTGCTTGTTATAAATAGCCAGTTCTTGGCCACCTAGAAGCCATGCAGTGGCATCCAGCCACCTTGGCCAGCCAGTGTTTCCCATGAAGCCCAGCTGTGGACAGTCTTCACTTTTGCAGATGTCTGTGTGTCCTCTGTTCAAATAGTACAAGAATAATACAACTTTTCCATTTCTTGCTCTTAGGTGTTGAGATTAGATATTAAGGCTAATAACACCATATATATAAATACCATTTTTTAAGGTATGGTTTGGAGATTTGCAGAAGACATTATATTAAAATTAATTTCTCTGAAGCCTCTTGGCTTTTTTTAGTCTCTTGATACTATGGAAACCTGGTTGCTGGAATGGAGAGAAATGAAAAACAGGGCTCGCGCCTGTATTTTCAGGGAGAAATTACAGTTTCTTTTAATTGTGGGATGTTGCTACAAACCTGCAAAATTACAGGTGAAGGAAAACAGCTGAAGTTTTTTTTCGTAGTGAAAAATTAACTGACAAATTCCTGGTGTTGAGTGCTGCAGTCCAACTAATCTAATCCTAGAATTTGTCTTCTTTTTCTTTTCTTTTTCCTTCTTTTGGGAGGTTTAAGCCTCTTACAAGCAGGAGAAGTACTGTGACCTGGAGTTGCATGTGTGTGTACATGTGTTTTTAATTTATTGCCAGTTTTCTTTTTCTTATTCTGAGACAGGCAATCAATTTGCATGATGCTGAAATGCTAAGATCACCTGCTAGTTGTGTTTCATGAACCACAAGTCTGTCCAGAGCTTACAAGGAAGTTGCTTGACATCTGATACTCACATACTTCATGAGCAACAGCCTTACTCTCACTTCTTGCCCATTCCCCCTCCTCCTCACCCAAAATTTGTAGTTTTCTGAAGAAACAGCTTCATTCGCTGTCTCAAACCACAGAAATACATCTTTGCTCTGATCTCCAAATCTGAAAAAGCAAATGAAAATCCAGAGCTTGGCATGTATTTCATTAATTTAGTTTTCTTGGTGGGTCTTCCTGAAAACCATAATCTTGTAACCTATACTGTGGAGTGAGGTTCCTACACTGTTTCAGATGTTTCAGAGGGGTCAGATAAATCACTTTGTGTTGGTACACAGAACAGGCTCCCCACTGCTTTTGTGTGGGTGCTGGCAACTGCAGAAACACTGCTGGTGGAGGGAAAGTCTGAGCTGTTGGATCTGATCTAGCAGAAGCTCTGCATTCTTTTAATTATTATTTCTTCTGCATTCACTTTCTGCTCTATGTCCTCTGCAGAAGAGTGGCCATGGGTTCAGATTTAACCCATTAATTACTTTTAAAAGGAAGAGAAGGCTTCCTTCCCTATTCCTTTTCTCATCCTGCTGTGGCTGTAGGTATAAGAAAAAATGACAAACTTCTAACCACCCTCTCTACCTTACATAATATTAGGGTTTGTATGAGCAGCATAGGGGTCTGTCTTCTATAACAGATAAAAGAAGTGATCTAAAATAGGACACGTAGGCTTGATCAAAATAAATGAGTGGTCATCTCTGTCAGAGAGCTGCTCTGAACTTAGTGTGCAACTGTGCAGGAGACCAGAGGGAGAGAAAGTAATGACAAAAGATGGCTTGCTGAGGAATCTCTACCTTGTTGTGTTCTGCTACATTCAGAGCATTTCCAAAGGCTTGTAACTGTGGGACTCAGCAAATTTATCTAAAAAGGAAATTGAAATATGCTTTAAATCAATCAGATTAGAAATAGCGTTTTATATCCTATTGTTGTTACACTGATATGAATCTTTTCAGAGACTCTTGCATATAACAACAGAGAAGAATAATCCTTAATTTCTACCACCTCTTACTTCATATATTCTGGCAGTAATTTGGGGAGCTGGATTTCTAGTTCTCCTCACTTTGTGGTACAAAGTTTTCACCTGTTATAAAAACTTTATTCTTTGTCAGTTTTCAAAACAGGAACTGCTGGATGGTCTTCATGGCAAGTGGCAACTTTTCTGTTAGGGGATGTGGATGTGGTTGGACCTGAAGGTCTCTGAAGGCTTTGCTGATCAGAGCACTGATAATTGTCTTGGCAAATACATCAAAGGTTTAATGGAGTTTTTCAAGAATGTGTAAATAGGGTGATAGGACAAGAGCAGGTGGCTAAATGTATCTTTATTTGCTGATGAAGGGAAGAGTTTATTTACAACTTGGAAGAAAAAAAGGGTTGATTCTGGACAAATGTCATGGTTGTTTGTATACTTATTGAAAGGGAGTTGAGCAAGAATCATGACAATCCTTGGCAGAGTAAGTCACTGCAGAGAGAAACTTCACCATGAAATACCCCTGCTTTACTAGTTTAATAGTTGCTAAAGAATTTGCATTAAAGATGGCAGAAAAGCCTTTTCATAAAGACTCGGCTTGGACTTGCACTCATGTCGTGTAACCAGATGTTGTAACCTTGCCTATATTTGGTGCCAGCCTGCAGACTAAAATCAGTGAGGAAATGTCTGCAGCTCCTGCTTTCTACTCCCAAAAGCAGGTCTATGAGACAGACACCGAAGTCCTGCCTGAACAGTGTTGTGTTTTCTTGTAAAGAAATTCAAAATATAACTCTCCCTAGGGTTTTTTATTGCAATTCATTCTTGCAGAATAGTTCTTCTGACAGGCTTTGAACAACTGCTGTTGCTTTTAATGGGATCAACCTGTGGCTTGGCTTTTCAGCAGTAGATAGATTTGTGTGAGGCAGCAGTTGTTGTTGACAGATTTGTAAGTTGTTAGCAGTGCATTTGTTTGTTTATTTACACTGAGGGTTATTATGACTCACTTTAACTGCTAAACTAAAGACAGAACTGTTTTTAAATGACCAGCAAAACATTTATTGTAAGCACTTTCTCAAAGTTTCTTGCTAGTTTTTTATATCTAAATAGGCTTTATTGACTGTGCCTATTATGGAGCTGCCTTTTACGTACAGATTGGGAATTGAATTTGAGATGTGTTTGTTTGTGAATAGGTATTTGGTTCCCATCATTCCCTGAGCATTTTTAGAATCTATTTGAGGTATTTTAACAGAAATCAAGTGTACACCAGACAAATTGGTTGCTCCTCAGTGTTGAAAATAATGAAGGCATGTGTTGTCCAACAATCAAAGACAGGGATTATTCATCCCCAAGTCTCATTTTTCTGCAACTTTTTCTTCCATTTCTTTTCCCTATCCCATGCAAACCTCTTCAGAAGTGCTGTTCAGTTCTTCAGTCTTTTTGCTTCTTGTGGTGTGGGCTCAGCTCTGGGTGCTTGAACTTGTCCCATTGGGTGTCCCAAAGGTCCACCTACTGCTGTACTCTGTTGTGCTTACACAGCATGTTGATGGAGGTAGTTTTCTCTAGCTAAGTCTTGTTCCACCTGTAAAGGTGTTAGAACCTCAGTATTGAGACAAGACGCTTCTCTTTGGCCACTCTGTGTCTTGTCTGGTAGCCAGTGATGCAAAATGGGCTACTGCTGCCATTTCAAGACCTGCAACATGATATTCTTACCACATAGTTGGGCTAACTTGCAGCATTTTAGGGTTTGGTGAGGCAGAGTTCCAGCTTTCTGTGTTATTTGTAATGGCTTTATCCAAGGGTTCACATTTCAGCTGGTTTACTGGAAGTGGAAACATGGAATTCAAACCTTTCCCATAATGAGTATGTACTCTGATGGCTCCAGGTGGTGGCTGGATCTTCCATGAAATATTCAACTAATCTAGCTATGTTAAATCTTGTAATTTAGGCCCCGATTTTTTCTTTTTTTCTTCCTCGAGGGATATTGAAATGAAAGTCAAATTCATTTCATATAGATTGGGCTGTATTAGTGAGGACTGTCACTGGAATAGAGAGGCTCTTTGGGTAGTTGAGAAGTTCCTGTATTTAGCAGTAGAAAACAGGAAGGGTTTGGAACACTAACAGTGTGAGCAGACTCACTATGTTACACTGCTGTACAACTCAGGAATAACTTTTTCAAACAGGAACATTGTTGGCTTTCCAACATTACAGAGGGATTTTTAATAAATGAAAGTCCTCCAATTACATGCTAACCCACATCTAATTGCTAGATTACTATTTAAACATCAGCTTGCCTCTTTCTGAAAAATACTTGCTATTATAAGTAGGGTTTATATACTCTGTTTTGCTGCTTTTATTGTACAAAGGAATGTCATTAATCCAATTTACAGTTTTAAATATTTTTTTCTAAAGACCTTTTGATGTAGTGAGGTGTAGAAGTTGTTTAATTTTTACCTTTTTTAGTGATGATCTTATATGCAAAAATGTTGCTGCTAGGCAATTATCCACCCAGAGAATTTGCAGCACAGTTACTCATAATAAACAGCAGATCAGTGGCATGACAAAAGTTTTGTGCTAGATGACTGATCCCATTCTAAGTATTGACTTTCCAATTGGTGTGATCATGCAAATCCATGTTTTAGAAAGTTCTGCTTATTTACAGGAGAGAAGTATAGAAAACTAGATGAAGGAAGACATAAAAGAATTAAGGTGAATGCACTTGGAGGGTTATCACTTCTGTGGCTTAGTCAGCAGAACAGAACTGGAAGGTGGTTTTTGCTCACAGCAGAAGGTTATACACTTGGATGCAGACTGTTGTAGAAGCCAGCCTGAGTTTAAATAGCTGATGTAGAAGCAGGTGAGGGAAATGTGTGCTCTCATGGAACCAGCATAATGCATATTCACACATGGCTCTGCTTTGGAAAATTGTGATTGGAAAAGAGAGGTACTAAATGTTTATACTTAGCAGTTACTTCATTTAATATAGTCTTATAGAATCATAGAACAGTTAAGGTTGGAAAGGACCTTAAAGATCATCAGGTTCCAACCTCCCTGCTATGAGCAGGGACACCTCCCACTAGACCAGGCTGGGAATGGTGTGCAACTGCAGTTGAACTACCCAGGGTAACAGAGATTTAGGTTATTTAAACATTTGCTAATACAGGGTATGGTTTGGGAGTTGTTTGGGAGTTTTTTATTTTTCACTAAAATCCAGAGCAGAGGCATCTCAGTCAGTTGCTGCATTGCTGTATTGCTTTGATTATTGTTTAAGGTGGATAAATTAACATGCAGGAGCAGCTTTATTTCAAATCTCTGGCCTATAGATCAAGGGAAAAGAATACAGCCAGAATATTCTTTCCTAAATGATGAATACAGTTTGGATCTTACTTCTCTGATACCCTTGGTGGGACTATTTTTCAAACTTTCAACAAGGTTTTTAAACAGACCTGTTCAGTTGCCATGAATGACTTTCTGGTCCTTGCCAGTGCTTTGAGCTTTTAAACTTACAGTTCTTGCATTTATTTTTTTTTTACTTCTAGTGTTCATGACTTTTTCATTATTTTTAAATCCCCAGGTTTTTCCTCATAATATTATCTCTGGGCTCTGGCAATAGGGAGCAATATATATAGTGCTTAACCTAATGCCAAACCGTGTTCATGTTTTGAGTTGGCACTGAGCAATGGCTCAGAGTCTGTTAGTATTATTGCCTCATTTCTCTTACTGGCTGCTTCAACAGTTGTCTGGCATTTCTGTCCCCAAAAGGTGTTAGTGGAAAGCTACCAATGATGTGTTGTCTTTTTGCTTTGGGATTTTGGGGCTTTTTTCCTTCTAATATTTAAATTTCATAATTTTCTATAGATTGGAAACAGTTTCTTGCCCCCTTCTGATTTTGATTTCCAGTCCATAGGGTCCTGAATAGTGAAACATTGCCTTCAATAAAATATGCTGTGTTTGCACAGCAACTTCTTTTATTGTTCTGTAATAATATCTTTGGATGAAGTGTCTCTTTTGAATTATTATTTTAATTAGTTTTTATTCACTTTGGCTATTGTTCTCTCCTGTGCCTACAGAGAACTGTCTAGCAACAACATTTACTCTGAGAAAACTGTCCAGTTACCATTATAGACATTGAAAAAATACATATTAAGTCCTCCTGATGCTACTATTGTGAACAGAGTGAGATACTTTGAGGGTTTATCTTGTCTCAGACATGTGGTGACAGTGTCATCCCACTGGCCTCTCCTGCAGTACATGCTGGAGCTGGGAGGAACTGAGTTCAAACCCCAAATTTCTCTGTAGTTTTGGGCAGGATCCTGCCTGCCTGTTCTTTCATATCCTAAATATAAAAGGGGGTATTTAGCCTGCACGACCTGGAGGTAATTGAGTGTTTGCTTTATGAGGAATTTGCACACATCAGCAGGGGTGACTAAGACTTCAGCTGGGCTCAATAAACCTGCTACCAAAGGATCTTCCTGGGCTCTGCTAGCCCCTTCTGTTTCCAGCACGTGGGGGGGTTGATTTTATTTGATGCTTTCAATATATACAATCTGTATTTATGAGGTTTTGTGAGATCCAGTGATGTCTTACTGCACACTCGTCCTTGGTAAGTTAAACTTTGAGTGTCATATTCTGATTTTGAGTTAGATCCACCAACTAGTAGTGGATGAACTGCTGTCAGAAAGGCAGAGAGACCAAAAATAGATAAAACGTAATCCCAGCTTACTTCTTTTCTGTTGTCAGGAAAAATCAGGAGAAAACCCTTTAATAAATGTAATCCCAAAAGCTGAAAGAACTGCAGAGCAAACAAGAAAGTTGGCAAAAAGCGATTACTTTTTTTTTTTCCCCCATCAGTCTAGGAAGACGTTTTGATCCGATGGTTTAACAGCCTGTGGTATGTTTTGGGATGCAGAGCAAAAGTTCAAGGTGATCAATCTGAGGATCAACTTTGTGTTTGCAAATTATCAGCTTGACTGAATGGCTCTGCTGGGTTTTTGGGATGTTAGAGGTGGGTGAAGAAAGGAGGGTATAAGGAGAACTAGAATTACAGAAACTGATTTGAAATGTAGCATTTACTAAACCTACTGTGTGAGGTAGAAAATGCTTACCAACTTATCTCAAGAAAAAAATAACTCCAAAGAAAGGCTGCTTGGGACTTCACTTTAAGAATTTTTCAGAAGGTGAAGTTTTTTTGAACTAGCTTGCATTGCTAAGAGCTATCCAAGTCAAAATACAAGAGTAGATTTTTCTTCAAAAGATAAAACTATGGCATGGCAGGCAAGATTTCTTTCTTAAGGACTCCAAACTGCAGCTAGACTTTAAGCAAGGGTCCCAGGTGAGGGACAAAAATGTTCAGAAGGCACTTCAGGCAAGCACAGAAGTTGAGCTGGATAATTCCAGTCCATGTGCTTCTGAAAAATCACTAGCAGGAAGCCAATGGCAGTACACGTTTTGAAAAAATTGAACATTTGAAAATTGTCAGATTTGTGGCTGTATGTCAAGATACTGAATCATTCAAGGATCTATCAACACTTAAATACGTAAGTAAGGCTTGCAGCATCTTGTTTATATGTGGAAAGCAGCAGAAATCCAGCACTTCCTAAGATCTGGGAATTCTGACCGATCTGAAAAAAAAATAATTATCTAAATTCCTAATTTTTGAAGGATTTCTTAAAAAGGTAAAACTGTTGATTGCATTTGTAGTACCCATACTCTCCTTTCATCCTCCCATGTCTTGTCATCTTAATGCCAACTGTACCATCTGATTCTTTTCTCAGTTACTATAGATATAACCCTGTGGTTCCAGCAGAGATACCCAAACTGGTGCACTTCAGCTCATTGGCAGAATCAGGCTCCAGAACCCAACACTATTCAGAGAGCTGGTATTGAAAAATGGGAGTCCAGCTGCCTGTGAGAAGTGCTGTCACATTTCTCAGGTGTTTGGGGTTCCCAGAGATGTTTGGGGTGGATAGATCCCTTTTCTCTCAGCATTACCAGTACCAGTGGTAGCATGAGCTGGATGTAGCTGCTTCAGCTACCATACATATCCATCTCTTCAGGCTGCTCATGTTATATGGCAGCTTTGGCAGTCTGCCGGGATTTTCTGAGGAATGCAAGTGGTGGGGAATAATAATATTAACCCCTTTGTATCTCAGCCAACCATCAGGAGGATTTTGTGGAGCAGAGTGTGCTTTGTAACCTTCCCTGCTCATCCTTTTCCCTCCTCTGGGCCCCCCAAATTGTACAGATCGTAGAATCGTAGAAAATCTCAAGTTGGAAGGGACCCATAACTGCTCCTCAGAGAACTACCTGAAACTAAACCATATAACCAAGATTGTTGTTGACCAACCACCCCCTCAATGAAGAAGTATGCCTTCAGTAGCCTCTTCAGGCAATTTAGACTATCCACCTATTTAGAGAAGTAGATATGGATAAACTTTCCAAGCAGGTGACAGTGTGAAAAAGGAACATTATATGATTCTGCTTCTACATTTTTTTTCTAGCAATTTGAAAATACAGCCTGTGATTTGTTGTTTTTCCCTGTGTTACTACATTGCCAAGGTCAAATATGAATGGCAACCACAGTGGTTAATGCTGACAGCCTTTCTCCATCCTTGTCTCTCTTCTGGAAGTGAAAGGTTTGCAGTAGCCCATCACTACAAGCGTTTTCTTGGGTGAACCCAAAAGCTAATGCTTCCTCACTTCTCCATGGAGTGATTTCCAGATCATCAGAGCACACTAATCCTATACTGAGAGCTGGTAGCTAGGGATGGTTGAGTTGTGGTGACGTTATTACAATAGTGACAGCCTTAAAATATGGACTGCCTTAAGGCTAAGACAACTGTATTTTGATAAAGGGAGGACAGAGAAAGCATGAATAAATTTGTTTTCTAATAAAGCAAAATGAACAGAGGAAAAAAGTGCTTGTGGGCTTGGATTTCCTGGAAAAAAAAAAAACCCAGAAGACTGCAAACACATTTATTTTACTAACACTGCTGATAAACTAATTAGCTGTGTCACATTATGAAAGTCCTCAGCAAAGATTATTTGGGATCTCTACATAGGCCCAGACAACTTGGCCAGATCATTTGCTGCTTTTCTCTGCTTAGTTTAGTGCCACTCTCTTACCTCCAACAGCTTGCCTTCTCTTCCTCTCTTCCTGCTTTCCTTCCTCACCCTTTAACTTGAAGGATGTAAATTTTATGCAGTTAACTATGCAGTGTGGGAAAGGAAGGTACATGTTGTTGACGTGCTGCAACCTCACATAACATGTTGTGTATCAGCCCAGTAGACCCACACATCCTCTGGCTTGTTTGTGAGCTTCCCTGGGCTTCCTGCCTAGGAGCAAACAATGCCACTTAACTAGCTCTCGAGTTGCCACTAATTGAAGCAGCATAATTACCAGATACTTGGACTCGTTCCACATCTGAAATAAAACAGCTGTGTTAATGTTATGATCAAATTCTTTCACTGTTATATGACCTAATAAATGAATGGTTGGAAATCATGTATTTGTGACTCACAGTCTGTCACTAAAATATTCTAATTCCATCAGTGGTCTTTTGGCTAAATTTCTCTGAATGGGTCCTGGTTTACTTAGTCTCAAAAGAAGCCTGGTTGTTTCATGCCATCAGTTCTAAGAGGAGTTAATTGTTGGGCTCTGGTCTACAGAAGAGTAAAGAAGCAGCTAGAAAATGATGAAATATTTCTGTAAAGAATTGGCTTCACAAGGAACCTCATCTATTTAGTGAGAGACATAGGTCAGCTCCTGAGAGCTCTCAAAATTGTCCTGGTTTTCTGCTCCATTTCTGTGTACCCAGTACTCTGTAGAAGGACTAGTACAGCATATTGCAGACTAACCCTTGCTACAGCAAGCTTGAAGGTGGAAAATTAAACCATTCCATTCCTGCTCAGCAAAATATTAATATCTTGTTCACAAAATTATAATTAGTTTAAACTACAAGCAATAAAACTTTCTTCTGAATTCAGCTAAGCATTACTTCTTTTCAGCTGCTCAAGTATTTTCATTTCCTTGGGAACTGGAAATTTAGCATCTTTCTATACAGGTTGGCCTGCCTTAGACATCTTTCAAAACAAAAGACATCTGTCCTCTTTTTTCCTGTCTTCCTTGTTTTTCTATCTAGTAGGAATGCAGCCACCAAAAAAGCCAGCATAGAGAAATGGCTCTAAAGAATGTCATTTACAATTAGGAAGTCTTATTTCCAAATTGGAAAGGTGAACAAAGAAGGGATAAAAGGATTTAAATCCTGCAGAGTTAAAACTAAAGTATGGCTCATCAAAAAAAGATCTCAAGGAAAACTAACTAAAGGCATAAAATCTCATGATAGATTTTTTTTCTTTCAAATGTGCCAGGAGTAGAAAGGTCTGCCAGAGGTCAGCAGACCTGAAAGATGATGGACCTATAAAAGGGAGCACTTTTGAAAGACAATGCCACAGATGAAAACCTCAGTGAATTAATTCTTGGCAGTAGTGTGAACTGTGAAGGAACTTGGGATATGGCTGCTTTCTCAGGACACTGAAAATAAAGACCAGTGGAGCAATTTTGCATGTTGCTGAGGTCAGGTGTGGTCTGGCCTGTAGGTCCTTCACTGTACTGAGGTGCAGGCTTTCATCTTCCCCCTCAGGTTAGTGCTGCCATCCACAAATGGTAATTGGTGGGTCTAGCTGAAGAGTGAAAGAAATAAAAACTGTGGGGTCAGCCATCAGCTTAACCATCAAGAACCACCTAGAAAGCCTCTTGACCACAGGCACTGCCACAGGAATAGAAACTTTACTCTTAGATCAATTTAAGTATAAGCTTACCCTGAGGAGCAATGTCTGGTTTCATGGACACCATGGAAAGGTTTCATAACTGACTGACAAAATGAACAGTAACAAATCATCAGGACAAGGTGATGTTCTGAGGGTAACTCAGATATGAGATTTCTGAACAGAGCAGTAACTGTTGGTCTGCCTTGATAGCAGGAATGGGACATAACAAATTCATCACTGGTCTTAGAGTTGTAGAAATGACCCTGAGAACTAAACCAGGAAGCTTGTTTCCACTGCTGGAGGGCTGGTACTAATGTCACAAAGATTAGAATCACTGGAACTGTGGTTAAAAAAAAAAGATGAACCTCCAAGAGTCAAAAAGGCATTTATAAAGGGAAATCATGTGTTTTGAAGGAGTTGGTGGTTGTATGGGTAATTACCTTGACTCTTTCAGCTTCCATTTGGATATTCAGAAAGACATGCTTAAAAAACAAGCTATTGTGTACTAAGAGGAAATGACCTCTAACATAAAGGATAAGAAATAAAGGGTAGAGATAAACAGACAGTTTTCAAAATAAAGGGAAAAGGACTGAAAATTTAGAGGACTCTGTGCTGTGAACTGTCCTGTTAAATTAATTCAGAAATTGTGATATTTAATCTTAGGCATAATTCAAAGAAAGTAAAGCATTCAGAGCTTACATAAGGATCTAACAGGAATTTCAATCATTAAAAATACTTCAGAAAATATGAAATAATAGAATTTCCTTTTGAGATATCTAACCAAACGTGCAGAGCCTTCACAGAGGTCACTCCCAAATGAGTTTAAGGATGCAGAATGAATTGTGTGACTGCTTGCCCTCACCCACTGCTGCCCAGCACCTCCTTTTGCTCTATAGCAAAAGATTAGTCTATACCCAGTGTAGCACTTCCCAAGAAGCCTGTCGTATTCTCCTTCCCCTCTGCCTTTTTAGACCACATAATGAATCTAGATGAACTGGTGATTTCATCTCCACCTCCTGTTTTTACTGATCATCAACAAAACCAGCATGCTGGGCAGTTGTGGCTTCAGCCTTAGAAGGCAGAGAAATTCCTGACCCCAATTTCAAATCTCCCTAACTTAGCTGGGATGATCATCTTGATCTGCAACTCCTACTGGAAGAGCTTTATAGACTCTGTATGGTTTGGTCTCATTTTGTCTATGTATTCTTTATCAAGCCTTTTTCTAAGATGAGGGAAATTAAGCAGCCCACCTTAATTATCTCACCAAATGCTTCTTGTATTTGCAGAAAAAATGTGAAAGGATGCCTTCTGAAAAAACCTGCCTGTGTTTCAACAAAATCTCCTAGGAAGTTGTGTGGGTACCTTAGAGTCCAGTCCTCACGTGTAGGTGGAAGCTCCAGTCTCACTTCATATTGGGTGTGAAGACAGTAATTTTAGTGGGGCTGGTTTACAGATGGGCTTCAACAGGTACTATTCAGTTGACTAAATGCAGGTGTCTGGAACTATTTTAGATGCCTTGGGATATGCTGGTTAGCTTCTGTTTTTTGCTTGAAAAGGCTTTAGGTGTCTCAGAGGTTCTATGTCTTATTTGCCAGTCGTGGTCTGGTCTGTGTGGTAACTGTGGGTAACTAAAATAGCCTTGGATTGACCTATGCCAAAGGGAAGTGTATCTGGGGAAGAATAACCCCAGGCACTGGTACATGCTGGGGGCTGAGCAGCTGGAAAGCAGCTTTGCAGAAAAGGATGTGGAGGTCCTGGTGGACACCAAGTTGAACATGTGCCCTTGCAGCAGAGAAGGCAAGTGGTGTCCTTGGCTGCGTTACCCAAAGTATTGCCAGCAGGTCAAGGAGTCCTTGAGGATGTTAGAAAGTTGGCTTTAGATGGCCCTGCTTGAGCAGGGGGTTGAACCAGGTACCTCCATAGGTCCCTTCCAGCCTCAGCTTTTCTGTCATTCTAAGGTAACTGAAGTTTGAACCGTAGGTGTGAAATTGGAATGGCCAGCCATCTAAGATCCAGCTATTTTCAAACATTTTGTACAAAAATGAAGGCTGATCACTTTTAATTTTATTTCTGTTTTCTGTTCTTCAAATGTATTTGTGGCTATGTGTCATGGGAGACTTAAAATACATGCATGCAAACTGTAAAAAATGTCAGAAATATAACTAAGGACACCAGTTATAAGGGAATAGGAAGAGTGGCAGCAAACTAAGTTCTTCATGTTTTCCATCAGGTAGCTCTGACACATGCTATAGATTCATATTCATGACAGAGAGAGAAAATAATTGTTCTCTTCTAATAGTGAGCAAGAACAAAATACAACTACTAATTTGTAAAATGTGCCTTTTATTGATTGAGCAAGGGTATTAAATATTTCTCTTGTCCTGGATAATGGAAACTTCCACCTTTTTTTTGTATATCCATGAGAAAAAATACTGTGGACAAAATTCAGCAAGAGTGAGGCAAGAAATCCCTGAGCAGTCGATAAGTCCGAGATCTAATCTTGAGAGACTAGAAGAAATCTATGCCTGTAGTGATATTTTACACTGTTAGTTGACTTGTAACTCAGCAACTGTCTCCAAGCAACCGTGCAACCGACTGGGAGGAACAACCAGGGGGTGCAAACCCCACGCAGAGGCAGCTGTGCTGACGTGCACCCCTTGCCTTGCACAGCCCGAGCCTTCAGGTCATGCCTCATGCTGGAAAAAGCCAGGCTCCCACTGTCTTTGAGATGGCCCTTTTCAGCAAGATGCAGCTATTCCTGCAGGTGGAAAATTGGATTGGGTCATCAGCTGCCCACATCAGTCTCTTTAGCCAAAATAACTCTAACATATTAATCAGTTCAGCTCTCTCGTCTGTACCAGGAGTGCTTGTCAAAACGTTTTTTTTTTGCAGCTAACTGAATCTAAACAAGCTCCCAAAACCAAAACAATGCCTTTGCAGGCATTCCAGGCCTGTCTTGAAATAGCTATTTGTGTAGATTTAATCTAATTAACTACAATCAGGATACATCGTAGAAAGAAAATCGATATGTTTAATATCATTTCTCCCCAGTTGCTTTGTCTGAATGCAAAACTAGCAATGTAAGTATGAAACTTTTTTTTATAAGGTAATAATGTACATTCATTGTTCTTGCCCTGGTAAAACTCATCATTTTGTTATTTGTTTTATTATGTTTCATTTAGGACCCACTCCAACCATTGTATAACCTGCAGGAATGCAGCAGTCCACATTTTGAATCCTTTATGGAAGAGAATTGTAATCTAGGAAATAATCTGCTACAGAAGCCAGTAACTAAAGATGGTTTTTCCTTTTTGTGGTATAATTTGTATCATCGTTTCTGTGAGTGTTGATTTGGGGGCTTATAATTTTGCAAAACTGTTCTGAGACAAAACACTGGTGGTGGTTCAGAAGATTAAAAGCTTTATCCTTTACTTAGGGAAATGAGGAGATGGAAAGAAGGAAAAGGACGTGAAAGAACTAAGAACATGAAAGAACTATTCCCAGAATGGGAGGAAACACAAGGTTGTTTCACCAGTACAATTTGCCTCCCTTTTCCCAGTGTGCTCCCTATTCTCTCTTCTTCTGAAATTCTAAAAAGTCCACAGTGAATGGGTTCTGTTAAGGACCATACATTCATAGCAGGTAACAACTGTACACTCATTTTACAGGTACTTTCTGTATTGTTTTGACACTGATTAACACTGTTCAATCCAGAGGTACTATTTTACCCATCTTAATGGCTGAACCCACAAAACCCACTGAAACATTTTTATATCACAAATTAAATGCCTTCTTCAGCTGTAATTCTTTAAAAGTAAAGGCTTCTAAGTAAAAAAAAACATGGCATATTAAGCTGCAGAAACATATTAATGGGCTGGCAGTCCTTCATGAGTACTAGCTTCTGTGATTAGTCTCTTTCAGACCAAAATGATCATTATTGTTCAGTATAAGTGGTATCTGAATTTGAAGTTTAGACAATGGATTTGTACTTCTTCAACAGGAATGGACTGAAGGGCAGTGCCCTGCCACTGAAGTCCTCAGGAGTGTAAGGAGCTTGGGGTTTGGGTGTGGGTGCTACGGGGTAGGCTGGTTGGCCAGTAAATGAGCTGGGAAGGTGCACATTATATTCATGCTGTTCTGCTTCAACTGGAGCAGAAACTTGGGTGCAGGGAGAGCAAATGACTGCACACAGGATGGGATGCTGTGGGATCATCTGAACATGCTAGCACTGGGCTTTCTCCCAGAATGTTTCTGGTTTGCAATAGCTATAGGTTTCATTGCTAAACACTGTGAACTTTTTAGTTATTATTTGCATATTCATTTTTTATTGGTAACATAAATGACACTCAGTCAGCATCTGGTGGACACTCAGCATGTGACAACTATCTGTGGTCTCAGGATGGTACCATTGCATTGCTTTTCCCCCCTTTACAACAGTGATGAAGCAGCTGAATAGAGGCAGCCACGAGTCAGGTCTCTTGGGCAGGCTTCATGTTGGTTGCAGTCCTTGGAAAGGCTTTGAGTTGGAAACGTTCACATGAGCTTGATGATATGGGTAACATGTTTCTGCCAGTAGGACTTCAGAATGTTGGTACCCTATATTAACATTTGAAGGTTGGATTTGTAGATTGATATATATTTGTATGATATATGTATATATGTGTTCCTTTCTGCTTGACAAAGAGATTAGAGCTGCATCCCACCCATTCCATGATTAGATCTCCATCCTGAAAATATGAGATGTATATATTCTCTTTCTGTGAATGTAGATTAAGCTGCTGGGTTCCTCCTTTACTTCATCTAGAATATTTTTCTGTGTTTTCAGGGCGAGAGAGGCAGTTAATTTTCCTTAGATCAAGGTAGCAGCAGGAGAGAGAAAACTGCTGGTTCCTGAGAATGTCTGAGGCCCTGAGGTGTCCCAAACCTTTCTGTGAGGTTGCTAAGGGATGGGGAGAGCTTTGTGGGACTCACCAGGCTCGGGGCCAGTGCTGCAGGCAGCAGCAAGGCAGCTCCACTCTGCATCTCTCCTGCCCTTCAGCTTCCTGCAGAGAGAAATGTAAAATAAGCTGGCAATCTGTGACTCCCTAGCCCACTCCTTTCCTTCTTCTGTGCCTCCCGTTCCACCCCCACGTTGGGTTTTTTAATAAATCTGTCAACAAATAAATGAATGTCCTAGGAGTGAAAATGGCTTAGCATTTTGGAGTAGACCTCTGGAACTGAGGGGGAGGGAGTGGAAACACCACCTCTGTGTCACTCATAGACTGGAGGATGGAAGAAGCACTGGAGCTGACTGTTGTGTTCTCCTTTCTGAGAGATCCACAGGGAATAGCAAAAAAAAAAAGCCCAGCTGCATTCCAGCTCTTAAACCTTTCCAGGGATCCTGAGTTTGTCCTTCATTCTTCCTGTATTTGTTTTGCATAGTTTTAATTATCTCCTATATTAAAAGTATTTATTATATTCCCTCAATTAATTTGCAAGTGTAGGTTCTCAGCATTCACTGCCAATTTCATAGAAAACAGTAATTTTTCCTTACAGACATCTTATTTGAATGGTATTTGATGTAGTCAAATCTGATTATTTTACTGGTCCATTAACTGATCCTCTATTTATTAACAGAAATTTCTCTGCTCTTCAGAGGTAGGACTTTTGATTTCAAGGGTTTTTTTGAATGTTTCCTCCTCTTATCATTTATGAAATTAAATTTTGCCCTTCAAAAGCAAAACCCTAAGACTAGTGACTTGAAAAGTAGGTTTATCTGATAGTATCAGACACCTAGAATTATTTTCATGTTTGGTTTTTTTTCACAGAACAGATCTACTTTAGTGCCAAGACCAGCTTCCTGCTATAGTCTAAGTTTTCCTTTTGTGTTTTCAGGTAGCCATGATTTTTTATTGGAAAAGTACTGGCTTTGCTGTTGGTTAAAAATACGAAATGTAGAGAGAGCTGTTATTACTGAGGTCATGTTAACTATGAAGCTTTTATTTCTCATTGGAGGCATTTAAAGTAATGTTTTTGAGAAATACTGCTTTTGCCCAGAAAAAGAGAGTGTGTATAAAAATGAGTAAACTTACTATATACACAATATCCTAACTCATTAATGATAACTGCAAGACACCTCTTGACTTCTGCGGATGACAAGGATACTTTCTCAGAGGTATAAGTAACTGCTCAAATCACATTTTATCCAGATTTTTTAAGCTCAATAGCTTATTTTCTTCCATTGATAAGAGCCCACTCAGTAGTAACTCTTCCCATGTTGAATTTCATGCCACTCCTTAACACTATATAGCATGGAAAAGCCTTGATGAGAAGCAGCCTTACTTGCTACCCTAGTCCCAGGGTAACGGGCTCTGACCACAGTAAGGAAAATAGTCTTCAGGAGGCATCTATACTTGGTTTTTTTGGGGGGGGAAAGACTGGTTAAGTTGTGTTAAAGAAATGGGTTAAATAAATAATAAACCACTGTGGCATTCCATCCATACTTTCAAGTCCACACTGAATGGATAAAAGTGCAGTTATTACAGAACTAGATCAGAAAAATCCTCCCGTGGCTCTCTGCTCTGTGCATGGGATCAGTACGGACCACAACCAAAGTCAAAGAGCTGATTTCATTCCTACATCCCATATTTCAGTAAGTCAGGACAGCCTACTGAATAGTCCTCAAAATATGTCAATGTTTACAAATATTTCCAAGCCTGGAAACCTTCTATTTACCTGTGATTCCATTTGGACTTCAGACTTCATTTGTTCTGTTTGTCAAGAGATTTTTTTTTTTGTCAGAGAGCATTTGTTTTCTAGCAGTAGCACAACTCACTGGTGGTGCTGTGTGCATAGTGTTTGTCTTAGTTGTGTTCACCATAGATATTGGACTAGAAATAATCTGGAAATGTTTGTCTTGTGGCAATTGGTTTGGCTACTCTGAGTACCATCTTTTTCCCAGTTATCTCCACTACGGTTTTAACTTACAGGTTTTGTTTCAACGTCAGAAATTCAAACAACAATCTTGTCCTGTTAATTCAATGAAGCCTCCTCACTGTACAAAGTTATATAGAAGCAACAAATTTTGAAGTTTACTTGCAAATGTGCCTGCTTAGTCTGCTTATGCCTTTTCAGAAAGAAAAAGGGAAGATTAAAATTAGATACACCTTGGTTCTATTATGAGGCTTTTCTTGTACGGTTTTCCATGTAAAAGAAAGTGGGCAAGGAAAAAAGGTTATGCCATTCACTGCAGATTTAGCTTGGTAAGGTTGTCAGTATTATTATTACAGAGCTCTGAGATTTGTTTGTTTTTTTGGTCTTGGCCTGTGTCAGTAGTAGTGTTTGGCATAAAAGGAGACATCTCTCTATTTGTATATGTGGTCCTCAGGGACGTGGTAGTTGAATAACCAATTTTTATCAACCATACCAACAGGTAGTGCTAATGGCAGGCACTGCAGTGATGACTTTCTGTATTTAACCCGTGTTTTACCTTGTGTACAACTTCTCTTCTTGTGTGATATAATGGAAGTTGCTTAAAAGAAGCTACATTTTCCTATCTGCACATCTGAGGAGGTGAAGTTCACAAAAGTTGAATATCGTTTATATATATA
Organism: Hemiprocne comata; assembly: GCA_020745705.1. NCBI lineage: Eukaryota > Metazoa > Chordata > Aves > Apodiformes > Apodidae > Hemiprocne > Hemiprocne comata. The sequence continues at coordinate 2,823,438 of CM036590.1, forward strand.
TATAATATCTTGAAAGTTTTGCTTTACCAAAATCCATCTAGATATTTTTAATCTCTCAGCAAACAGAAATTGAAGTGGAAACTCCTAAAAATAAGGTCAGAGGAGGCCTATAGCCATCAAAGAATCTAGAATATTGCAGGTTAACAAGTGTAGTATCTTTGACCAAAGTGTAATTGTAGCATGAAGTGGAAGACAAACCTACTTGAAGCCATATGAAAAGGGGTGATAACCAAACACAGCTAAAGAAACTGATCTGAAGTCCTTTATAAGCTCTTCTAATGTTTAAGTCCCTTATAAGTTCTAAAATAAGAGTGTACTTAATGAGCAACTGGGCTTTATTCATAGTTGTCTATGTGTGGTGTGTTACTTAATATCTAGTATCTTAGTTTTAAGAAAATTTACCTCCCACTCTTGTGACATCTGTGAATGTTGCACCTTTTGCTTTGTGTTTCACCGTGGCATCACGTAAATATGACAGGAACAATGTTGTCTTCTCCCTTCCACCTCCCCACCATCACCCCTCCAAAATACTGTCAACTGACTCGGTGAGGGTGCCCAAGACCTTGCACTAGATCTTTTCTAGAAGTCCCTCATAAGCACAGTGCTTGGTCATATTGCCTGTTAAGGTACTGCAGAAGCCATATTTTGTAAGACACTCCATTTGAACTTCTCAGTGCAAAGCAGTTGCCAGGTACTGTTGTGTATCAAATGCTCTGCAAAGTTTGTGTTTATATTAGCTATGCCTGATACATAAGATTTGCTTTTTCCATGCTGATAAACATTCTTATTTTCTTCCCTCAAACGGAATGCAGTCCAGGAGCTGATTGATCCAGGCTTTATTCCTAAGCCTTGTCCATACTCCTTTGCCTCCTCTTCTCTTGCTTATTCAGTCAACATCCATCATAGTAGGATGAAGTCAACTCAGATGAACATTATTTGGATGATCTTTGGCCTTCTTTTGGTTCTGCTAATCTGATCAAATAACTGTATTTTTAAATAACCAGAAGTTTAATTTCATTCTCCTGATCAGTAATGCTAATAATAATTTTAGTTATATTGTATTACTGACTATTTTAGTCAAAGGATTCCATATGATTATCCCATTAGCTATAGTTATTAGTGAGATGAAGAAAAATAACAGATTTAAACAAAAGTCTGGTTCAACTGATTTTTTTTTTCTCTTAGGTATCCACTGTTTTTGTTAGATTTTAAAAGGCATGAGGAAAAAAAAAACCTGAGAGATTTTGTGAAGATCAGGTGAAGCAGCTAGAAGTCTCAAACAATGAACCTCTGTGTCTTATGTAAAAGGTCATTGTTGGGAATTGTGTAAGATACTATTTTTAATCTGTGATCAATACATACCTGCCATGGACTGCAATTGTTTCAAATTCTGGGCAACTTCTTTTCTTTTTTTTTTTTCCCCCCAAATAGATATCTTGCTCAGCTTTACACACCTGTATTTTTCAGTTTCTGATTGTGCTGGGTGTTAAACTTCCCTGTGTAAAGACAGTGCAAGTTGCACTAATCCATTTTATGAAAGAGCAAAAAAAATTTTTGTACAGCTTCCCTCTTCGATTTAGCCTGTAACTCCTGTATCAAGCTTTTTTCCTAGAGCAGACGTGTCCTTTTCAAAGGCATTTCAAAACTCTTTTACCAATGGATCTCAGATTTTGAATTAACTGTTTACTTTCTTAATGCCAGTAAGGTGGTCAAATAATCTGCTTTCAGAGCCCCCAGTACCAAATTGAAACTGCCACATCCAGGTGACAAAAAGTGTTGATCCAGCACGAAATTGACTCTGTGGCTCAAATATTTTAGAACATTTTCTGATGACCTAACGGGTACTGGCAGTGTGTCTGCTGGACCAGCTGGCTCCAAGCTCAGAGAGAGGCATAAAGCTGACAGAACCTCAGCTCCCCTGTGCTGGGTGAGCAGGCATGAGTGCAGCCATGTCTCCTCAGTGACCATGACCATGGTCCTGCTCTGATGACCAGTGGTAGGGACCTTTGAACCACGGCCTTTGGTGTCAAGGGCCAGGGCTATAAACAACTCAGGTGCATGTATCATACCTGATGCTCACAGTGGCTGGTTGTTCACTATTATGTACTTCAAACCCCATGCAACTGCCACCTAATCTGGGGGTATTTGGAGTTTCCCAGGTATCACATTCCACCTCCAGTCTTATACTTCTGGGAAGGTATATGAGCACCAAGCCTTGCAGTCTGAGAAGTCAGGGACATAACCCATTCCTGACCCTCATCTGGGTTAACAAAGCAGTATTCTGCTAGGGCTGCCTCAGGAATTTGATTTTCCATGAGAACCTAGAGTGCAGAACCATGTCATGGTATTTTGTTGCCAAAACAGACCACTGTCTTACCCAGGAGGTTGTTTATTTGGCTGTAAGGGTGCCTGTGATCCCATGCCTGCAAAAGGGTCTCCCTTCAGAATGTGACTTAAGTCTTACTCTAAATTGAATTAAAGTAAAAGCCTTGCTTTTCTTGAAGAATACTCTGGCTTGTTTTTTAACACCAAGAGGTAATGCTCCCACATCCTCAGTGCTCAAGCCTGACCCCTCATAAGTGGAAGTACCTGTGGTGAAGTGTGGGGTGTTAGACACCATCTCCTCTTGAGCCTTCCCTGTCATCCAGGGTATCTCCTTGTTCAGTGTGCTGGAGCACAGGTGGCATTTTGAGGTGCCTCGTTTTTCCTGGGTGTGTATGCTTAAAATAGCAATGTGGTGGGTTTTCCTGGGAGTGCTAAGAGGAAAAACCTGAAAGTGTTCAGTGAGGTTTAACAGTGCAGTGCCTTGCCAGTTCAGGGGTAGTGGCTGGAAACTGGGAAGCGTGACAGGCCGTTGTTTCTTGTTCAGACACAGAGCTACTCCTCTGCTCTGTTAAAGCAAGGAGGGAAAGCAGGGTAAGGAGTGCAGTGATATGTCTTGTCAGGCCCTTCTCACATGAGAGGTCCCAGTGTCAGGAGAGATCTGGGGTCCCTATTCTTACCCTTGGAGGTGTATAGTGGTGTTGGAGCATTTCCCTCATGGCTGTTCCCCACCTCATCCCTCCCCAGCCCCTGTGCCTGAGCTCTTTGCTTTTCTTAGTGATGTTTGCCAGCAGGTTGTCTTGTGTTTGCTGTCCTTCACACATGTAATTAGGTTTTGGTGGTTCTTGTGCATGTTTTTTTGGTAATTTTTGCCTAACTCTAGTGACAATCCAGATGCTCTGGCTGTTCTCCAGATTAGCTTACTGATAATGCTTGAAATGCAATAATGCAAAAAATTCTCTCTAATTCTCTCTGTCATCATTGAACAAGACAGTCCTTCTTAGTCATTAAATCTGCTGAATTGATGGCTATGTATTTAAATCTGTTGTCAATGTCTGGAATGTAATTCCCCCACGAAATCAAGTCATTTTTTCCTGGAATAATTCCTGAAATACAGTAATTGCTCCCAGTATAGACAAAGGTCTTTAAGAGAAGTCCCAAAGAAAGTTTAAAGGTGTGCTGGTTTCTTTCAGGAAAGATGTCTCCAGGCAATCATGGTTATAGACTGTGCAACAGCAAAGGTGTCATGAGGGAGAATAGCTCTTGTCTGATAGAAATTTGAGGTGGTCCCACCCCACAGTTCAGCAGGGCACTGACCCAGTATTTCCTAAATATGGAGTAATAAATACAGATTAGGTTTCTTGTTGTTTGTTTGGTTGGGTTTTTTTGCCCAAGAAGACTCAGAGCTGAGCTCTGAAGTCAAAACAGTATGTAGGGCTGGCACCCTGCAGCAGGGAATGAAGAGGGTGAGAGGGAGAGGCAGAAGGTCAGTGGGGCAAGAATACCTTGTGACAGCTGTTGTTGGGTCTTCTTTAAGTTGTTCTCTGGTTATGTAGATTAAAATATCATTTTGCAGAATTGTGGCACAGTCAGGGATTTCTGAGAAAGGAAACTACCTGCTGTTTGCTTCTCCTGTGTTCCCAGGAAGTACAGCTTAACTCATTAGTTTTGTAAACAAGCAAGATCTTAGCAAATAATTATTCCAAATAGCATAGCTGACAGATCTTAACATAAATATCCTTTGAAGGCCCAAAACAGTGGCTAACTACTTTAGCTGAAGGATGGAGCTGAGGCAGTCCATGGCACTAATGGGAAGGTGTCATGAGCCTTCAAGACAGTGTTGATGGCCTCAGGAAGTCCAGGTTTCTCTGCAGCCCTGAAGTGTGCAGGTAGTTCACACCTGGCCCAGGAATGTTGTAAAGTTTAACACTAGGACTATGCTTTTTCATACTTAACCCCCCCCCAAATCACAAACCCTTCTGTTTCCCTAGAATACAAACGCAAAGTGCTGACGACTGATTGGAAGGATTCTCTCTAAATTCATTCTTTTGCCTTTTTTAATTAGTATTTTTTAAATCACAGACGTTGACTAATGCGTTAGAATCCACGATAGTTTTCAGACCTTCCCATTTCTATGGAATTTAGAAAAAAAAGTTGATCTTCTCTAGTTTTCTCTTTTTTCTCCTTTCTTCTCAGAAGATAATACTTTTACACAGGAGCAAGATGGCATTCCAAAGTGCTTATGTTGCAAAATGCAGCACAACTACTAAAGGTGTAATGGTTTGAATAATGCGTGCCTTTGGAAGGACACCAACACTGTACCAGTGTCTTCCCAAAGAGGAAAGAAGGGAGAAACACCATAATGAAATAGCATAACCTCCCAAACATGTAAATACTACACTAGATTTCCATCATCCTTTACTCAAAAGGCTGTTGGGAGTAAGTTTTAGATGCTTTTACTTTAGGAGGTTAATGCAGAGTATGATTTACCAGGTAGCCCTGCAAAGGAGCTCCCACTTTCTGCTCTGTTTTTGATGAACTATTCCAATTCTGTTCTGCTATCAGAGGTTTATTTTGCAAACATGAAATTCCCTAAACAAACAAGTTATAGCCACAAACGACATGGCTTGGCCTGTAGCTTTTTACAGTTTCCTGTATTTATGAAATTAATACATTGCTCAGTTACCTTTTTGCTACTCTCTTTGCTCTTGCTTGGCAAAAGAATTTTTAGTCTTTCCAGCTGTATGTGGCTTGACACCTCTTAAAGAATAAGTAGCTGAAATGTCAGCTCATGCTGACATGTGCACTTAGAAGAAGTCTCATGCATCCATCTGATGCTGAACTTACTAAAAGTATCTAAGGAAAGTAAAGTCTTCAGGTTCAGTTCACATTCTCAGACTGGTCCTGAATTTTCTTTCTGGTTTTAATATTGCAAAGGGTTTAATCCTTGGTGAACACTAATCGTGTATGGTCCTAATGAATTAAGTAAAAGATTTGGAATTAAGAGACTTGCTTTCTTTATTCTGGATGTTCTTTATCCAAGGATGCAAAACATAAAAGTCACTGGGGTCATCATTGTACAGGTACTACAGGTTGGGACCTTGTTGGAAGTAGCCCAGGTTTAAGTGAAAAGGTGGCAGAACATGAGTGAGAAGATGCTCTGGAGCCTGGAAACAATATGGTTGTCAAGGCTGGTACTCTGCAGGCCACACTGTTGTTGTTGTTATTTTAAAACCATTTATTCACATCCTACAAGGTCTCAGATTGCTACAGAGGCCAGAAGTACAGACAAACTTGGAAGAAGTGGGAGGGGACAGATCCACTGGTGAGGTTTAAGACATGTTTTAAATGCAGCTTCTGGTTACTAAGCCACTCCAGCCACAGAGCACTGGGAGAAGTGAGCAAGGGGGAGGCCTGCCTATGTGTGCTGGTTCTTGGATTCTTTTATGTAAGACACTATGTGAGTTACTGGATACTACTCAAAAGAGAAGGCTAGCTGAGGTGGACTGGTGGTTTGGTTTCTTATGGTGATTGTTGTAAATCTCCATAACTCATTTTTAGCTCAAATAGATAGACCACAGTCTACAGAGAGACACTGACTGACCTTCAGGTTTTCCAACACTCATTTTTCTAACCCCAAATTGAAATACTTTGTTATTTTTTCAGATGTTTTTACTTATTCTATTAACTTATGTAACATGGCAGCTGGTTCTATCTGTTAATGTTACATTAAGCTTTTTAGGTCGATTTCAGAGAGATGGCAATGGCTTTGCAGAATACCAAGCCTATCAGTATCACATTGACCCAAACTTAAGCAGATTTCAGTATTTTATCTGGCCACAATTGCTATTCCATACAAAAATGTACAGAACTAACACCTCATTCTTTCCTACGCTTCTCATTCTCCTAATTTATCAACCCAGACTGTAACAACTTTTTGATTATGTGGATAAGACTATAAAAATAAAGTTGCTAAAAGAATGAAAAGGCTACCCTTTACTGCATACAAATATTAATAATATAATTAAGTAGGGAATCTCAGTTGTAACCTGTTTCTGTAAATACTACTGAGAGCTGCCATCTATGCCTTGAATGAGATTTATTTGTCAAGATCTTGACTTACCCTGCTCTGGCAGGGGGGTTGGACTAGAGGATCTTTTGAGGTCCCTTCCAACCCCTAACATTCTGTGATTCTGTGACTTCTTTCAAATGACTGATTCTGGCCTATGTGACTTTCTCTATCCACACCCAATACACAACATAAATAACTTCCCACCTTAAGCGTGAAGCAAGTTTTTTACTGGGTATGGACACTGACCTTATGTTAATCTACTGAGAAATTGAAAGAAGTAGAGATGAAAGGTGTCACCCTTAGAAAATGACAACTGTGAAAGCAGTTTTAACTTGTGGTTTTCATAGTTGTTAGCCCCTGATTTTGACGTTATTTCAGATTGTCTTTATTTGAGGAATAACAGCTCTTCAAATATGTCACATTGAAAACCCGACTGACAAAAGCGTTTCTATTTCCAGAAAAAAAGAAACAAAAAATTGTATGTTTTTTAGGTTTCTCCACACCAAAAAATAATCATATAATATTAAATCTTGTACGTCACGTGCTGTGATTCGGGGGTAGCTCATTTGTTTTCACTGGCTTGTTTGGCAGGAGAAGGGAAAGTCTTCTGAATTCTGTTTTTAATGTTAGAATGGGATTGTAATTCTTGCATTTATTTCATGACCAGGTGGGAAGGACCCGGATTTTTTTCCCTGTCATAGTAGTATACCAAGCTTTTAAATGCATTTCTTCTGTGCTTTCCTGGCCAGAGATTTTTTTATGAACTGTGGATGGGTTTATAGATAGATGGGTAGATAAACAGACTGACTGATTGGAGTATATACAGAAATTTACATAGATAAATAGATACACTCATATCTAGAAATATGCATACTTATATATCAGACAAAGCAACAAATTTTCAAAGACAGTGGAAGTTGCAGGGTTTATATTTTTCTAGCATTGTAGGAAGGCATTTTTGGTTTCTGATTGTGGTATAAAAGCATCCCTATCTTCAGGATATCAGGTTATCAGGAGAGAATGCACATGTTTTGTGAGGCAGCTGGTAGAATCTAATAATGTTTGAGGACTGAAAATTTGAGACTATTTAACTGTCTTCTCAGTTTATTCTCATTACCATTTACAGGATGCAAATGGCTTTTAAACATTCTGATATTGATGATAATTTGTGCTCCTGTTACTATTTTGCAGTTAAAAAGGTGATTATTATGTTTTTCTGCTCTCTGGTTTTACCTGTAACTGGGACTATTCTAAACAGAAATGTTGATGAGTGCTTTATTTTCCCAGACATCATGGTTGCATTTCTAAAGTAACCATATGTCCATTGAAGAGTTATATATGTTTAGCAGGTTTAGTTGACTTGACTTTTAAGTCTTAAGAGAAATTTACAGTAGAGTTTTAAATGTATTAAATGTGAGGAGATACCTATATGGACTAAAATTGGTAGTATCCAGCTAGGGATGAAAAGAACTGACCCTACAAACCTGCCTGTTAAATTTCATGTGAGATTCAAATGTGCAGCTCAACAAACTGGGAAGACACGATATTACCAGTTTGGAAGAGTAGGAAGATACCTAGTGAAGGTGGTTAGAGACTGCACATATTTTAGCTGTATCAACAGAGATTTTTCTTCCTTAGCTCCCACCTTTAGTCTTTTCTAAATACTCTCTAAATAAATGTCCATGTAGAAACAGTGAAGTGTTATTAAATAACTGAACATAAATGAAGAAACTAATAGTAACGTAGTATACAAATTCCTAACCTAAAGCTGAAGTTAACAGTAAATAAATAAAAAAACCCCAAGTGGTTTCTATAAAGTCAATAAAAATAATTCTATAATCATAAATATGATAGTATATTTGTGTATTACACTCATATCCTGTCTATGCTATGAACTGCATACATTTCTCTAGCTGAGAAATGAAACCTTTGCAGTTGTGTTTCAAAACTGCAGATAATCTTTACTGGTATGTAGTAGAGATAATGGATGTGGACACATCCAGGGAGCCACTTGTGTTTGCCACATACCTCTATCAAATTAGTAGGCTTTATTACTGCTGTATCTGACCTGAAGCTGGCTAGAATTGCATAGGCTGGATGATGGGACTCGTTTCCTAACAGTCCTGCTCTCTTGTGTTTGAAGAATGGATTGGTCACTGGTCTTTATTCTTTCTCATCTGCTTCTTCAGACCTCCAGGTAGATTCCCTGAAGTTGTCCTCCTCTTGGTGTGGTCACATTCCCAGTCCTAGCTAGTACAGGCCAGGGGTGGAGGAATAGGAGTTTTTTATTGGTAAAAAGTTGAAATACCCCACTACCTTTTAACACTGATTTTATAAGTATGTGCTTCCTACGAAAAGCTACTGGAATAAAAACACTTTTTGTAATAAGCTAAACCTGTCCATAGTTACATGTAATTGAAAACAGAATTCCAAAAAAAGAGATTGCACTGTAATGTTATTTGTGATGTGTTACTTGCAGGGAAGGTTTTACATTCTGTTGATGCAGGGAGTATTTTGGATGTGGAGGTAGTAGAATGTTTATTTTGCTGTTCCTTGTATAAAACTTGTTTTCCAAATAGAATGTGGAAAGACCTTAATTTACACTAGTTAATACAGAAGCTTCTATCTTGAACATGAAAAAATGACTCAGGCAGCATCTACTCTTACTTCACCTGCACTGCTAATGGTTATGCCATTTCTGGATGGCAGTGGAAAGGCTGTGTGGGATTGCATTCTTTGCTTTTGTACTGTGACTATACAGTAGTTTAAAAAAAAACAACACAGAACTTGGTTTTGGAGAAAATCGGATTCTGAAGCAGTTGAGGTTTGGATTGGTCATGTGGTCATGTTAGATCCCCAGATTCTGTGGTCCATGGATCTGAGATATTTGTAAAATCTTGGCTGTTTCTTTAGTTTGAGATCAAAACCTTGTTTGCTAGGGAGCATAGAAATGTTAGCCCTGACACTTGGATGAGCATGAGATTGGAATGGAAAACCCCTGATGCTAGTGGGGACGTTGTTCCTGTTAGGGTGTAAACAGTGTTTGTCACAAAATAAATGCAGTAATTTTCTGGTCAGTGCTACAGCATTCTGGTGATGTGGTCACATCAGCTTGATGTGAAAAACTGTCCCTTGGTTGACTTTGATCCAGCGGTAAAATTGGTGGTGTTGCCCCAGCTTTGCAGCTGGGAAAGGGCTTTTGTTTGCTTAGCTGGTTTGTGCTGTTTGCTCAAAGAGATGGTGCTCTGGTGTCAGCAGAAAAGCTGCTCTCGTCAGCATGTACGGCCTGCCTGCTGCAAGGGCTGCTGACACAGCACTGGTGCTGTAACAGAATGTAGTACACACCATAGAACCACAGAATGCTTTGGGTTGGAAGGGACCTTAAAGATCATCTAGTTCCAACTAGACCAGGCTGCTCAGTGCCCTGTTCAGCCTGGCCTTGAACATTTCCAGGGATGGGGCATCCACAATTTCCTTGGGCAGCTTGTTCCAGTGTCTCACCACCCTCATAGTGAAGAATTTCCTCCTAATGTCTAACCTAAATCTCCCTTCTTCCAGTTTTGATCCATTACCCCTCATCCTCTCGCTAGAAGCCCTAGTAAAAAGTCCCTCCCCAGCTTTCCTGTGTATACTGTATTACATATATATAAAAAATTATATACCATGCATTATATACTATAATATGGTATACTCAAAAGTAAACTGTAATTTAGAGAATAATTAAAGAAGTTTTGGGGAAAGTACAGCTCAACAATAAATAAGCTGTAGATGAAAGGCTGCTTTGTGCTGCTGTTCCAGGAGGTTTTAACAGAGGCTCACGTTTCTGTCTCTGTGGGAGAAGTAACAGGGCATGAACTAGAGCATACAGGCAGGAAAGGCTTCTCTGAACCTGTAATGCTTTTGTGTTGAAACAAGGAGGGAGGGAAAAGCTTAAAAGTGTAAGAATCAAATGGGAAATCTGAAGATGTCACATGAAGCAGTCTGTACTTTCACATCATTGAGGTTATAAATAAATGAATACAAGGATTATATCAAACTCTGCTCAGGTCTGGACAGTGTTCATAGACCTGTTTAAAATAAGGAAATGGCTCATACCTGAATTACTGGTCTCTAAGAACATGTGAAGTTCTCTGGTGATTTACCTGGTTCTTGTTGGTGTATTTTCAGAAGGAGAAGTGTCAGCAGAGATTACTTACTTCAAGATTTAAGATGCAAGGAAAACAGGGATTGGACTATAAAGCTAAATTGCCAGTCCCAGTGGATGGCAAAAAACATTATTTATACTGAACCAAACTCAGCATGTCTGCTGTTTCTTTTTCTCTTATGTGACATAATCAAGGGTATTTGGAATACCCTTCAGATGTGATCTGACTTACTGGAGTCTGTTTCAGATCATGCTACTTTTCACAAACCTTTGTATGAAATATTTATGCATCGTTCTACACAAAGATTTGTAAGTAATAAATAGTGCAGAGTGCTGAGTCTTGGGCTGTATTAACATCTTCCATTTTAGCTAGCAGTAGGCTTGCTGATTTAGATATTTTAATGAATGACTCATAACCTTTGTATAATGGCACCAAAATTATAATTGTCATTTTATTATATCCACTGATGTATTTTCAGTAAAAAACCCTTGAGTTTAGGACGGGTAGAAGCTGTTTGCACATTTATGTACAAAACAGCAAAAAACAATAATCATCTAAGCTCTTAGTTTTGTTAAATACTTGGTATAGTGTCAAACAATTTGGTGGGATTTGGAGATGAACTGTATAGATTTTTATATTACCTTTTCATCAGAGATTTTACAGCTCTCCTTTCAGTTATTGATTTTAGGTGTTCAACATAGTTCCACAGAATAGGCAGTTTGTAAACTCGTGGAATATGGCATAGGCCAGATGTATCATAACTTACTACTGTATTTTCTTCAAATATATTTAATGTTTACTTATCATTTGAACTTGGGATGGATCTGCAAATTGCTGATTGGTGAGGTTTAAAATACTTGAGATGGACACCCTAGACTGAGAGTGGCTTTTTATTCAGAGAACATTTCTTCCCCTATCACACATGGGAGTTAAGGAAATTTTTTTTATTTCCAAACCCAACACTCATCTTTTTCAGTCTTCTGAGCCTTAAAGGTGCCACCAGAAAAAATGCTGTGCTAGCAGATAGGTACAGAGAAGCCTTCAGTAGGACTCGTTTGTATTCAACTGAAAGGTCGTTTTACAATTCTCTTTCATTTAGGTCTAGTGGTGTAAGAAAAAATAATTTGTCATGGTCTTTATCTTACAACTGAACACCAGCAAACCAAAGCAGTAGCACCTAGAGGTTAGCCAATATTTTAGAAAGTGACTTCCATTTTGAACAATCAGTGTTTGCTAGCTTGAGCTGCAGTAGATGCCAAGGCATCCCAAAGATTTTTACAAAGAATTGTTGCTCCAATTTGTGTTTTACAAATATGGAAAAAGCTTGATTGTCTGGAAACATCAGGGTTTGTTTTTTTTCTGAAGGATGCTTCTGCTTAATTGGTTTCCTTATATTCTGATGCATAATTATTCCCTCATACCCCAGTAGGTTTTGATGTCTCACTTACTTTAATTGTGAAGTACCACAGGCACTGTATAAATAAAATAAATATCCAAAGGCAATCTATAAATATATCTCTACCCTTAGATGTCTGCACAAGATCTAGGTGTCTTGCAGCTCTCAGGCAAAACGTAGTTAGAAATCCTGGTCTCAACAAATCAGTCTGTTTTATGATACAATTTCTGTGAATCAAAAAAAATACTGTGTAGTTGAAACTCAAACCAAAGCATGGTAATTTCTCCTTTGCAGACACATGACTCGTAGGGATATTGGACTTAAAGAAAAATGTGGATCATGTAAAGAAAGCCCAGAGGAGACTGGGAGCAAAATTAAACTTATGTTATTTATTTTATTTGAAGGAGGAAGTTATAGGCTGCTGATGGCATTATCCAGAGTTTCCCCCTCTCCAAGCCACATGCCACTCTAGGTACAAGCCTGAAACACCTACGTTTCCAGTCAGACTAGAGTATCCAGTCTTTCAGGGACTTAGTTCTTGGAGAATGGCTGGAGAGGAAGTCAAACAGACTTGAGAAATATTTTTTATCTACATTCCAGCCCTCAGAGTAGTTTGTTGTAACACGGAAGCTTTTTGTAATACAGTTCTATCTGTTGAGAAAGACCAATGAGTGCCAACTTCTTGAAAAATTTTCCAATTTTTTATGAAGAAAACTATTTGTTGATTGAAAGATACTTCAGGTATAAGAGCATTCTGCTAGCATAAATAGCAGAGTCTTCATTACTAGAGATTGGTGAGATTAACCTTCACCGTGTATGATTTAGGTAGAATTGATCCTTTTACAGGAGGAGGCAGATTGCAAGATCTCTCTAGATCTCTTCCTGGCTTTTTTCTGCTCCTTTTATCAAAGATTCTCTGCAATTCATCACATCATACACTTTCCTTTGCACAGAAGATTGCTAGAAATGAATTTATTTTTCAATTTTGTTTTTACCATGCAGTAGCAAGCCTGGTGGTTAGAGAGCATATGTGCTCTGGAAGGCAAGTTTAATTAGTTTCTGAAATTATATCCCCTTCGTAGCTCCTCTCTTTATTTCTGATGCTAGGTGAAGAAAGAGTCTGTCCTTGTTGCCCACCAAAGAACACCAGCAGTCCACAGGGCATTGCTTTAGCAGCCTGATATGTAAATTGAAGCAGGAAAATATAAGATTTTATTAGCAAGTGCTTCCTCTGGGAAAGAATTCGCCCAGACTCCTCACGTCTGCTAGAGGGAAAAAGTGAAGGGTGGTTCATGTACTGGGACTAGTTCCACCATTTTTGGAAGAAAGTTTTGCAAACTCTTATGAATTTTGTGTTTTAGTAGGTTACTGTGTTAGAGTTCTATGGGAGGGAAAATGGCTGTTTGTGTTTGATGAGTAGGAAAGGCAGAGGAAGGTGACTGGACGATTGCCTCTGCATTCTTACTGCTTCCTCCTCTCTTCCCCTGTCTGACCTCTTTTGTTTTGTTTTAGCATGGGGGATTCGGTTGGTTGGCTGTTTTTTTAATGTGGGGCTCATTTCTGCAAGAACCTGAAAGATTTGGTGATGAAAAACTGCCCAAAGTATTTTAAGAGTGTGTGCACTGGATCTTGCTTGCAATTTAATACACCCACTAATGAGATGGAGACTCTTCTGTCTAGGAATCCTTTATGATCCTTGTCTGTTACTTAATATAAAATCTTAGTTAAGGTCCCATTTGTCCCTATCATTTAAAGAATTGCTTAGTCACATCTGAGTGCATCACCATTTCTTATGACCAAACTCACAAAATGTTAATGTTCATGAAGGGATTTTTTCTGACAGGCCATATTATCATAGGTGATACACTGTGCTTGGGTCTCATCATTGATATTCGTAAGTTGAATATGAAGGTTGAAGATTTTTTGAGAGTTAATAAATGGGAGCATTATTATTATTATTAATTTAACCATATGTAGTATCTGACCAGAGGCTTCACAGTTTCCTCCTGTGCAGGTCTGAGTGTTGTACATGTAATTTTAAAGATTATTTTTCTACCATCTATCTTTACATCCAGTCATCAGTAAGAGAGATGAGGTAAGAATTTCATGGGTTAGGAGCAGTTTGTGCTGTGGTGCCAAACATCTGTGTGAGGTATGTGTGAGTGGGGCATTCAGTCCTTCTCCTGTTCAAATACACACATTTTGCAGCCAAGAAATTGCTGTCCAACGTGATTTTTGCTTCACATACTTGCATGAGTAAAATCAAAGGATGAGAAAGAAGGGACTAAAAATTTAAACTACATCCCATTTGCTTGGAGATGGAGTCAGAATGAGAGGGAGGAAGAGGGGGGGGGAAGTAAACCCTTAAGTTCATATTTTAAGTTCTGTCTTCTTGCCACTCCTACATGGGTTTCTATGGCAACAGAAGCAGAAACTGGGCCATCGGCAGCCAAGAATCCATTTACACTTTAAATTTACTGCTTGAGCAGCCATGCAGTTTTCTTGTCCAAATTAAATCATGATGGAGTAACACATGCTAAGTAAATTGGGGGTAAGATGAAAATGCCAAATATTATATATCCTTCCAGAGCTACACCCCAAAAAACCCCACCTTTTTTTCTGAAAGATGTTAAAGTGATCAGATTATTTTTTAAAAAGGTGCTTTCTTATGGCTCTACAAATGCACACTGAATATATATCAAATAATGCTGTTACATTCTTCAGGTAATGATGTTATCTACTTTAATTAGGAATGTAGCAAACTCTCAGGCAATTTGGCTGATTTTGTGCTTTGAATACAGAAAAGAAGCAAGTTGCACTTTCCTTACTGCTCATTTTCTAATCAATGTGCTGAAATTCACATGCACTAACACAGCTCCTGGATGTCATATAATCACTACTGACATTTATTTATGTCTTATTAGAAGACAACATTGCTTATACCTCATAATAAAATAGTGTCAGATACTTGCCATAATTAGGAAGTTTACTAAAGTGATTAAGCATTTGCTGAAACTGTAATTGTTTGAGTCGATGCTTTCTATTTTAGTTGCTTCTCTTCTTTTTGTTGATTTTATTTTATTTTTAATTCTGGGGAGCTTTGATTATAAAAATGATTGTGCTCTTACGCTTTCGAGCAAGAAGTTTTCTTCTGAAAACATGCCCAAGTTATACGCTGCACTTGGTTCTGTTTGTCAGTTCTTTAATTGCATTTGTTTCCTCAGTCGACCTTTCAAAATCTGGTGGAAAGCTCAGACATATTTTCTCCAGTACTAATAAATCTGAACTGTGAGTACACTTGGTTAGAAGACTGTGAGCGAGGGAGCGGCCTCGATGGAAGGATGAATTTGTAAACAGCTACAGAAGAGAGACGGGAGCTCGAGAGGTAACCTAGGACCCACATGTGTATGGAGGGAAGAAGTTATGGGAAGGAGAGAGGATGAACTAGGGAAAGAGAACAAGATAATTGAGGAAGAGAAAATTGCATTAATCATGAGGGGTAAAGGGGGTGAAATGCCTAAACAATGAAGAAAAATCCAAGTGGGACTGAGGATAGACTCGAAGACTGGGACTGGCAGAAGGTGAGGGCTAAGGCTGTACTAACAAGCTTGAGAAATGGAGAACTGGCAAGGAATATGATGCTAGGTTTAGCACCTGTCCTGGGGTAAAGGTACAAGGCCTCTTCAGAGCCTGAAACAGCAGCTAGGAGAAATGCCAGACAAGTATCTAGTCTGTATTTGGGAACTCTCTTAGCCTATTGCCCCATTTTCCCTGGCGCTGGAGCAAGCGAGAGCTGGAAACCCCGGATGGCTGTTCCCTCAGCCCTGTGGGCAGGTGTCTGCAGAGGGGCTCTGGAAGGGAGACCAGTGCCATAGATTACCTGCATGGGTCTCAACATTATGGCAAGATACAAGAATTTGGTTTGTCTTTGTGAACCTTGTTTTCATTCCTACTTTAACTATTTTTTTCAAGCAGTTGATGGCTTTGGGTATTGCTGACACCAGCTGAATATGCCAGTCAGGAAGGTGCTGGCAGGCAGAGCAACTGTTTTGACAGACCATGTGATGTGCAAGGAAAGTGTTCCTCCATTTTCTCCTTCCTCCAGGTCAGGGATAAACACTTGTGTGAAGTCTGCTGTAGGGCACAGAGAAATTCCTCTGCGTAGGAATTAAAGTAGCTGCAGTGGCACGTGTGGTAGTGGTACATGGAGCATATTTTTTCCAAAAACATTACACTGGTTGTTTGTTAGTGTTGTCTTGTGGAGTGTTTAATGAGTAAGGCCTCACAGACTTCTTATAACTGTGAAGATTAGGGTCTTAATTAGGTCTGCACCTAATTAACAAGCAGAGATGACCTATGTAGCAGGTTTTGAGAAGCTCAGTTGCAAGTGATAGTCAGTGAATAGGGCAGCAAAAAGGGGAGTTCATGTGACATTTGTAAAGGAACCGGTAAGGTTTTGTTATCCATTTCCCTTAGAAGGAAAATGTGAAAAGTAATGCAGGAAGTGCCAAAATATGCAAGCAATAGAGGAACATGGTGTAAGCTGTGGAGCCTGCATCATTCTTGAGTCATTTCCAGTGTAAACTATTTACATGTGACACGGCAGCTAAAGTAGCTATTGGATACACAGGCCAGAAGTGTAACTGAAGATGATGGTTGTACTGGATTTGTGTGGCAAGGTTTGGGGGCAGGGGGAGTGGGGGCCTCTGTGAAAAGAGATGAGGGGCTGCTCCCATGTCAGAGCCAGTTCCAATCAGCTCCAAAATGGACCCACTGCTGACCAAAGCTGAGCCTGTCAGCGACACTGGTGGTGCCTCTGTCAAAAGGGTGAAAAGTGCTGCACAGCAGTGGTGAGAGTGAGGAGTGAGAAGAAATCTGGATGAAAAAGTGCTGCAGACACGCAGTCAGAGAAGAAGGAGGGTGAGGAGGTGCTGCAGCAGGGATTCCCCTGCAGCCTGTGAAGAAGACCATGGAGAAGCAGGTTGTCCCACTGCAGGCCATGGAAGACCCTATGCTGGAGCAGGTGGATATGCCCTGAAGGAAGAAGCTACAGCCCATGGAGACCCCACATGATAGCAGGCTCCTGGCAGGAGCTGCTGCCTGTGCAGAGGAGCCCATGCAGGGGCAGGTTTTCTGGCAGTTAACTGCAGCCTGTGGAGGACCCAGGCTGAAGCAGTTTCTTCTGATGGACTGTAGGCCATGGAAAGGACCCACGCTGGAGCAGTTTGTGAAGGACTGTATCCTGTGGGAGGGCCCCACAATGGAGCAGAGGAAAAGTGTGAGGAGGAAAGAAGGGCAGAGGTGCACTGTGACAAAATGACCAGAGCCCCCATTTCCTATTCCCCATGTGCTGCTCAGGAGGGGAAGCAGAGGAGTCAGGAGAGGAGTGAAGCTGAGCCTGGGGAGAAAGGAGGGGTGGGGAGATTTGGTTTTGCCTTTGCTTCTCACCATCCTACTCTGGTTTTGATTGGCAATTAATTAAATTAATTTCCCCAAGTCAAATCTGTTTTTTCTGTGACAGTGATTGATATGTGATCTCCTTGTCCTTCTCTTGACCCACAAGTTTCTTTGTCTTATTTTCTCTCCCTGTCCTGTATGAACAGTGAAAATAAGGCAAAGAGAAGTAGAGCTGTGAAACAGTTCTGCTTTTACAGAAAATGAGAGGGAAAGGCCTCCTGCTGTGTAAAAGGAAAGAAAGACCAATCCACAGACATCAGAAAAAAGAAATCATTAAATGTGTCCAGTATCAGAGTTGCAGTAAGTTAGAAACATTTTGAGAGATTAAATGTGAGGATGACTTTATGAACTGTTATAGCCACCTGAAATACACCACCTATAAGAGGTCTTTGTCAGTGGGGGCTCATGACAAGAGTCAATAGATCTGTTAGGAGAAAATCTAGATAACAATGTTGACAGCAAAAGGAAGCAATACCAACTTGTCTTTGAAGAACAGAAAAGAGGCAATTTATTGTTATTACTGCTGGAACAAACAGTACAGACAGATACTTGCTGAAACAGGAATACCAGTGGTGTGAAAAATGCTCTAAGTTATTGCAGCTTAGGTGAACTTCAGTGGGATTCCTCTAAAGAAGTAATTCAGAATAATAGTTTTTGGTTTTTTATGGGGTTTGTTTTGTTGGTTTTTGAATAGTCTTAAGGGAATTATATTACCCTGGAGAGACTTGGGATGTTTGGTTTTCTTGAGATACAGATGGCAGCTTTTTTAGGGGGGACTAAATATCATCTAGGTAGGACGTTTAGGCATCAAGACTAAACATGCAAAGCACAGTTAGAATGTCAGCAAAGAAGGCTGGAGGAAGCTTGAAAAGTGTACAGAAACACTGAGAGCAGGTGTGTGAGAATGCAACAAACCAAGACTTTTGGGGGTGTCATGAAAAGGGTGTAGCAGAAAAATACCTATTTTGATAGACTGCCAATGCATTAGGGTGGAGGGAAGTGCAATGTTCTTACACATTCTGTACTGTAATGGAGGAATTAGGACACCAAACCCAGCGTTGTAGAACTAAAGCTGAGTGGTCACAATGGGCAGGAAAACAGTTGTGGAAGGTTGACCTTGGCTGCCATGTGCCCACCCAGCCATTCTCCCACTCCCCCTCATCAACAGGAGAAGGGGGGGGGAATAAGATGAAAAAGTGTGTGGGTAAAGCTAAAGGCAGGGAGATCACTTACCAATCATCATCACAAGCAAAACAGACTCAACTTGGGGACAATGAATTTAACTCATTGCCCATTAAAATAGACTTGGATGGTAAGAAACTGAGACAAAGACTGAAACAGTCCCCCCCCTGCCTTTTTTTTCCCAAGGCTTCATTCCTTCATTTCAGCCTCCTCTAAGCTTCTTCCCCTCCTAAATAGTACAGGGAGATTGGGAATGTAGGGGTGGGGTCAGACCATGACAGTTCATCTCTGCTGTTCCTTCCTCCTCACAGCTAATCCGGTATGGATTCTCCCCTGGTACCTTCAGGATCAACCCATCTCCAGCACGGGTGTCAACGGGCTGCAATTCCTTCAGGAAATAGGCACCTGCTCTGGCGAGGGGTCCTCTGTGTGCTGCAGTGTGCAAATCTGCTCCAGCATGATCCTTTCCACAGGTCCCTGCTCTGCCTGGAGCACCCTCTCCCCTTCTCCTCCTCTGACCTTGCTGTTTGCAGGGCTGTTTCTCTCGTGTTTTTTCCTCACTGCCTTCCTGGGCAGTGTTTTGCCCTATCACAGAATCACAGAATAACCAAGGCTGGAAAAGACCTTTAAGATTATCAGGTCCAGTCTATGACCTAACACCACCACATCAGCTAGACCATGGCACTAAGTGCCACATCCAGCCTTTCCTTGACCACATCCAGGCACGGTGCCTCCACCACTTTCCTGGGCAGTCCATTCCAATGTCTAATCACCCTTTCCATGAGGAGGTGCTTCCTAATATCCAACCTAAACCTCCCCTGGAGCAGCTTCAGGCCACGCTCTCTCATCCTGTCACTAGTTGCCTGGGAGAAGAGTCGGACCCTCAGCTGATTACAACCTCCCTTCAGGTAGTTGAAGAGAGTGATAAGGTCCCCCCCGAGTCTCCTCTTCTCCAGGCTAAACAACCCCAGCTCCCTCAGCCTCTCCCTATAAGACTTTCCCTCCAGTCCCTTCCCCAGCCTCGTTGCTCTCCTCTGGACCTGCTCCAGCACCTCAACATCCTTCTTGAAGTGAGGGCCCCACAGCTGCACACAGGACTCGAGGTGAGGCCTCACCAGTGCTGTGTACAGGGGGAGAATCACATCCCTACTCCTGCTGGCCACACCATTCCTGATCCAAGCCAGGATGCCATTGGCCTTCCGGGCCACCTGGGCACACTGCTGGCTCATGTTCAACCAGCTGTCCACCAGCACTCCCAGGTCCCTCTCTGCCAGGCTGCTCTCCAGCCACTCTTCCCCCAGCCTGTAGCTCTGCCTGGGGTTGTTGTGGCCAAAGTGCAGGACCCTGCACTTGGTCGTGTTGAATTTCATGCCGTTGGCCTCAGCCCATCGACCCAGTCTGTCCAGGTCCCTCTGTAGCTTCTTCCTACCCTCTGGCAGATACATTTTCACAGAAGCACCATCAGCTTCACAGATGGGGCTTGGCTCTGTCCTATGGTGGGTCCAATCGGGAACTGGCTGGAACCAGCTGGAACCAGCCATGTCTGGTGTGGGGCAGCTTCGGCCTCCTCACAGAGGCCCCCCTGCCAGCACCTGGCCTGGGACAGCAGCCCTACGTGGAGAACTGAGACGAGAAAGGTAGAATCTCTTTAAGACAGAGGGAAATTAGCCCTGAGTGACACTACAGATTAAATTAGCCAAACTTTACCTATGAAAAAAAAATATGAAATGGGGATGATATTGATCATTGGAATGATTTAAACTCCTTTCATGAAGAGCAAAAGAACTGAGGTAAAAAAATAATAATGTTGATGTGACTGTTACTGACCTCTCTGTGTGTAAAACTGAATGGCAAATACAGGTTTCTGTAAGCTTAGGGAGGAAATCAGAATCCATGGGAAATGAGGGATTATAGAAGACTTCTAAATCCCAAATTTATGGACTGTGTGTGCCGAGTGAGATTCTGAGGGAAAGACTGGTCCAGTAGAGCAGTTCTTAATTTGAGCGAGCTTGCGAGCTGCACTGGTTTGCATCAGACTGCAAAGCAGATACAAGCAAGTTTGAAAAAAACAAACCAACCCGAACAGTTCTCATATGCTAAAACACTGATATTTTTTTGGAGGACAAGCTTTGAAGAAGTAAGAATATGAAGTAGTGCAGTTAACTGGTCTGTAGGGCTTTGAACACTGAGGAAACAGGCTTGTGTCAAAAGCTTGTAGAAAAGACTGCAGCTTTACTTGCATCAACAAGCTCTTTAAGGAGGATACAAAAGGAAGCAGAGAATCTACAAAGATTTGAAAAGGGATTTAAAAGTAAGGAAATCTAAAAATAGAGGGTAAACCAGTCAGAAACCACTGTGCTTTGCATTTGGTAAGGCATATTTAAACAACAACAAAAAAAGTTGTTCATTTTTATTAATATTTGGGGCACACTTTGTTCAATGTGTAGTATTACCTCTTCTTTAGGTCTGGAAGCAGAACAAGAGTGCTTTGCGTCAGCTTTCAGTAGGGTTCATGTTGTGCATGTGGGTGATTAAGGTACCTACTGAAAACGAGCCTGACAAACAACTCCAGAGCTGGTAAACAGTATTTACATTGCTTGGATTTCTCAGGAGCCCAAGTATAGCCCAGTGTGAAACATGAATAGGGAATAAAACATCTGTATTCAAAAAGAAACATGCGAGAGAGCTATAGGCCAACAGATTTTCTGTTGATCAATTCTGGATGAAGTTTTAAACCAGGATTTAAGAAGAATAGGTAGGTAACTGAAAGTAAATGAGAAGTGGCATAAATGACAGTGTGTTTTTTTTCAACTAGTTTGTCAAGACTAATCAGAGGGAGATTAGCTGGTTCCTTAACCAAGATTAATGCAGGAGAGACAATCTGGATTTAAACAAAACATTTACTTCAGCATTCCATTGGAAATCATTATTGAAGGTGGAAAAAGCTGGATAGGAAGGTGGCTAAGGGGTTGACTACAGGAAGCTGTGAATGAAATATAATTTTTAGGATGGATATAGATTTTTAATAATCTTGTGCAGTGGTAAGAAGTTATTCCTAGATGTTTGCTCATTAAATTTTGGCTAATCTGAAATTGAGAGAGCTTGCTCAGAGAGAGGAAAAACTCATCAGGCAGGGCAGATTCAAAGTTGTCAACTGAATTGGAGGATCTGAAAAAGTAATAGGGCAATGGTCAAGGTTGTGCACTGTGCAAAGAACTGTAAACTGGGGGCGATGAGGAGGCACCAGAGCCAGAGATACTGGTTGGTGAAGGGAGACTGCAGCTGCAGAAATTGTGTAGCATGGAAAGGTAAATGCAGTTCTGAGCAGCACAGTGTGAGAGACATTGAGTCGAAACTGGGAACCAGCAATTTCATATAATAACAGTTCAGCATCTGCCCTATCTAATGCCCTATTTTTCTCAGTCTGGATTTTGGGAAGAGGCATATGAGTTGCCTTGGTCTGTCCCATAAAACAACTATTTTGAATTTTTTTCTGTAGTACATACTTTCTGTTTAAGCAGCACCTTTACCAGAAGTTCTCAGAGCACTGCTGCACTCTTTCAAGAGCTTTTAGGTGCATCCTGATGACAGCAGGGTCATCCACGCAATCTGGAAGTCAGTAATAGACATATTTCACTTTTGTTATCATCCATTAACCTATCAGCAATAAACTTGGGGACTTCTGAGTATGTTTGCTTCTCATTTATGAGGAAGTTCAGTTGTCATGTACTGTAAAATGTGAACAAGAGTCCCTGTGCAATAAATAAAGCACAGGTCTCTAGTTGTCAGTGCTGAATGTCCTCTGTTCCCATAGATAACATTTTCTCTAGTATTATAGTTCCTATATACTCTCTCCTGCTAATTTGATTTTGAAATTTCAGTAAACTCAATCTCTGACTAAGAATGGTTGTCTCCTATAGTTGTTTATTCGCTACTCAGCCTTTTTTTCATTTCCATTGTGGAAGTGTGGGACATTACACTTTCTTTCAAGGTGTTAACAGGTGTGGCTCATTCCTTCTCCTTTGTTTCTTAACGAGGTTCTACTTCATAGCTCTACCTTATGCTTTAATAGTCTTTTGCACAGAACTTGTCAAAAGGGCTTTGGAGATCTGAGTAAAGTGTCAGGGAGTTTTAGCTATCTGCATTTCATTCTCCTCACATGCTCCAGAATGAGAGTAGACACATGCTGGGCCTTTTCTTTGCAGCTTTCCTTTCCTACTATGTGCTGGTTTTATAGGTTTATCCTTAATTATTTTAATCCATTCTTCTGTCACAGGTGAACTGAAGCGGGCTGTATGCTTAGGGTTGCCACAAAGACTTCCAGTTAGAAACAACATTGGCTTCCTCCTTCTGGAGTGGTGCTAGATTTCAACAGGTGTATATTGTTATTAGGCATTTTTGCACATTTCAAAAAATATATAAATACTAGCACAGTGCAGTCAACTTGTTGCTCTCCTAGCTAGAAATGTTCTGCACTGTGTATATTGTAATTCAGGAAATACGGATCAAACAAAATTTTTCCTTGTGTTCAAGACAACTTTTGATAAAATCATCTTTGCATCTCAACAGAAAGAAATAAATCTGGTTTTAGATTCATTGCTGGTGCAGGTTTTTGTAAGCGAAAATAAAACAAACACAACTATATGAACATGAGACACGGGAACACATTAATTTGATTCCATCTGCTAAATGATTTTTGTGAATTTAATTGCACCCTGGTTCCTCTAAACACATTAAGACATATGTTCATAAACTAATTGAATATAGCTTCCAGTCTTGGCAGTAGTCCAATACACTGTTAAGTCAACAACAGCATTCTTAAGAATGATTTAAGTTGTGTAATGTTAAATGTTCTCCTCACCGTTTTCATTTTCAAAAAGCCAGTGACAAAATGAAATATAGGCTTATAAAAAGCTAGTTAAATATCCCAAGTTAAGTACTAGTTGCCAATAAGCTTTCTGACAGGAACATTATTGTTCTGCCATTTGTGGGGTTTGGCTGTAAATTTAATATTGTAGCTCCTTTGATATGTTTTTATTGGGTTGCTAGATGTGGCTGCTTTAGCCTTAAAGAAATTCTTCCTTGCATTTAATAATAGATAAATGTCGTAAGATTTCTTATTTGTGACATTATAGAGCTGGTTATCAAGACCTGCTGTTGTTCTGAATGTTGGTAAGTTTTGCCAGATCAATGAATCAGGATATCTTCATAAAGATAGAAAAGTTTTGGATGTGTTTGGGTTTTTTTGGTAATGTTTTTTTTACTGTTCACTTTCTACTTCAAATGATCTGCTGAATTTTGTGGCAGTTGACTTTTCTAGGACCTGCACAGTCTGTTAAGATTGACAGCAGTCTGAATAGCCTGTAGTAAATCAGAAAGATGACAGATATTTTAACGGGGAGTGGGAATTTTAAAGATTTCTGGTATTTCTCAGCAGATTAATTACGGAACTTTTACTTCCTCTGCAATTAGTAAGCGTGTAGGATCAAGAAGAGACACTGAGCCCAAAGTAGCCTGTATGCTTACTAACACTGTGTCAAAAAATATAAATGATCTGTCATCTAAACTGTATTATGCAGATGCAAGTGTGTTATTGAAAGAGAAGAAATAGAAGTAATTGCTTCCTGGTTTTGAGAGGGGATGCACATCTGAATGTCAAGGCACATGTTCTGGCTTGTGCAGTGAAGTTGCAGTAGTTTTATACAGTCAATGTCATTGCTTTCTCTCAGTTATAAGTTGGAGAAGTGCAACTGGGCACTTCACATCCCATGAAATTAAAAGTCATGTAAATTGCCTTGGAATGTTGTACTGTGTACTGAGTAGGCCTCAGCCCAGCATTAAGCCAGCTTGAATAAACATATGAACAAGTGTTGTTTCATTATGATGGTGTTTAAAGGCCAGGAGTTGATTTAGAGTATTTGGTCACTTAAACGAGTTGGTAAAGGTACAAAAATGTCATACCTTATATCTATCTGCTTCAATACTTATGGATTGGGTTATTTTGAGAATAGTTTTGAATAATTCATCGGGTCTGTCTTTCGACCCAAGTATTACTTCTGAGTTATATTTTGAGTTAATAATCCTTCCTTGCACAGAACCCCCATACATGTTAAGAAATTTCCTTCTGAAAACAGGAAAACTGCCTTAAAGGATGCAGCACCCCTGATGGGGCACGCTGTAACTCATCTATCTTTTTAACCTGTAGTTAATAAATACAGGATTAAACCTTCTGCTAGTAACTAATACCCTCACGTTAGTTGAAGAGTAGAGCAAATGTTACTAATTCCATGATGACAGTTTCTAACCCAAAAGGTAAGAAGGTATTGCAGAATAACTTCCCACTCCTTTGCAGGAGTGTCTATGTCAGGGAGGTATCCAGCCATACTCTCTTGCCCTAAGGAAGAATGAAACTATACCTAATGATAAGTGAAACACCAGGCATGAAATTGAACTGAAAGCCTCGAAGAAATATGTGAAGATCAGGCTCTTTAAGTACATTGATGTGTTAACTTACTAGAAATAATATAGCAGAACTTCAAAGTAGCATTTTGGAGGGAAGAGGGAGGAAGGGTGTAATACAAGAATAATTCTCCTTACTTGAAAGTTAAAAAGGCTCTGAAACAGCAAAAGCACTGTTCATTGCATGCTGTTACATGACAAATAATCTCTTCTACATCCCCATTTTTCCTCAGTAACTAACCGATCCTTTCTCTTCCCGTTAGCAGTGTGTTTGTACTTCACATATTATGTGACTGGAAGGAAAAGTGGATGCTGTTTGTTACAGGGAAAATATTGATTCCAGAGTCCCCTTTTTAAAATCATTTCAAGTTTATGGAAGTTTGCGCTAATTTTTGTTCTCCCTAAAGTCTGAGCAAGGGGAAGATTCAGAAGGAGGAGGCATAAGCACTGTTATCCTCCCCATTTTAAATATGCTTTAAAGGTATCCTGTGTTGTACATCATTGTGCCCCTGTGGTACATTGGCAAAGCCCCTGTCAGTTGAGGTTATCAGGCTGCAAACAGAGCATTTCTGTCTAGTCCTCAAATCTCATAAAAAAGAAGACGACTTCAAGGTGTATAACTGCCATTTCTGTGATAAGGTTGCAGAGGGAAGGCTGAGAATAGAGCCTTTCATTTGTTGTTGCTTTGGGTGTAAGCCTAGCAATTGCAGTACATTTTATTGCTGCAGTTTTTGATACTCTGCCTCAAAACAGATCATTTTTTTTTGAACCAGAGCATTTTGGGGGGGCATTTTAAAGATCCGTTTTGCAGACAGTTGTGTCAACAGCACAGCCAAGTGGTTGTGTTAGCAAGAGGAGGTTAGCATGGATGTTGCCTGCATGCAGATGCAGTTCCCAAGTGCTTTGAGCCAAGACCCTTTCCAAATTAAAAGAAAATTTCAGAATTCCAGCTAAAACACAACTGCGTGCTGTTTCTTGAATCAGCAGCATCTGCAACCTCTTTGTGCTGTTTCATTACATCTGTCCTGTCCTAGTACTGCTTTACATATTGATTCATTTATTCATTTATAATAACAAAAACTAACCACCATTGGGAGAGTTGTCTGCTAATTCTTCATTCCTAGCTGAAGAAATGTGACCTTTCTCTACCACACTGATCCCACCTATTTCTCTAGTCACATACTGTGTTTACTGTCTACTGTCATGATTTAGAAATGCTTTAAACTAATTTTTCAGAGGTTGAAGAATTGTGTGAGTTGTATAACAGTAGTGTTAAACCCAGAGATGGATGGATGGATTTATTAAATATGGGATAAAACTGTATCTGACTCCAAAAAGTACATGACAGTGACCTTGTAGAGACCACTCCGATATTTTTCTCTGTTTGTCAATTATAAACGTATTTTTTCCATGCAAGTCTAATTATTATTAAAAAAAAAAAAGAGAGCAGGGAAGATGACAGGTCTCCTTTTGAAAGTCGTGATACTGCCAAGGTAGAATGGAAGTTGAAGGCTGAGGTTCTGCATGTTTGCTTTCCAAGCAGTATCTGTTACCTGGTAATCCATGGGGCAAAGTTTGCTGGCAATATTTACTTTGACTTATGTGGTCCCTCGAGCTTGTTGATTTTAAATCACAGCAATTTTAATAGATTTGTAGATTAATTATGTATCATTAAGACATAAAAGGAATTTAGTCATGTGAGATGTTGGGTTTTTTTCCAGGTTGACTAGATATATGAGAATTAGATAAACACAAAAAGAGGCCATGGCTGCTCTACTGCAGATAACCTGTTTATTTTTGCTTTGCATTTAAAGAAAAGTAGTATTTAAAATCTTGCTCAGATGTAGAATGTTTATTAAGCATCTAAAGATTTCTGCATTGAATATGCATTAATAAGTCATAAGAATTAATAATTTACAATAGAATATAGATAAAACATGATGAGGCTTCTACTCAGCTGCGTATTTCAGCACTTTTGTGTTGTATAACATCCATCTTTACCCAGAAAATGTAACAAATCAGCACAGGCAAAATAGAAATGAAAGAAGCTGAGGGACAAACCTAAGAACTACGCACAGGTTGGCTGCAACAATCTTGGCTTTTGATACTTCATGGTTCTTAATGAATAGCAAAGAATTAAACGGGAAAGGCCACCGGGAAAAAATGCAAAACTTACTTCCTTTTTTTGAAACAATGACTTGGCTTTTCTAGAAAACAACATTTTTTCATAAATAATACTGTTAGTTACAAGTGTATAGAGTACATAATTGCCTGGGTAAATTTTCTATGCCAGGAAGTTAATGCAATTAAATATATAACTAGATTTTGAACTGAACTAGATTTAATTTATGACCATTAATATTAGAAAATTGAACTGTGCTAAAATTGCAACCTGAAAATATAATCCTTTGAAGGGTAAATTCAATTTTGAAGACAGCAGTTAATGGAAGGTCTACATAGATAGGGCCAAGTGCTCAATATCATCTACAAATGTGCTATTTTTGGCCACTGTTCTGCAGGTACCTTTTGAATTCCTGGCTTCAAAATACTACTTATATCCCCTTTCCTTGCTAAGAATAGACCATCTCACCATTTTCTTTCTCAGCCATAGGTAATCAGAAAATCTCCCAATGTATCTTTTCTTTTAGATTCACTGAGCCAGGCTTTCCATCTATAGAAATTGTATCCTGCAGTCTTCAGAGGGCCAGGAGCAAGAGTGCCTTCAAACACTTTCTGTCTCTCCCTTATTCCTAGAAAACTTCCATTTTCCAGCATGGACCTGCCTTCTCCAGAGTAGGTGCCTTTCAGTTAGGGGCACACTTCACACACAACTGTTGCTGGCCAGTAGGTAATTGGCAGGTAGTTGTGTTGAACAGAAACAATCAATAGCCCTTCCTTCCTTCACCCAACCAACCTGAATGAATGTGGATTTCATCACCCAGTTTGGGGAAGGTGTTTGTTTAATTTGGTGGGTCAAATAGCTGACTAAGCATTCTCTGGTGTTCAGAATTCCCAGTTCAGAAATGTTTACTTTTTGAAAATGAAAGGGTGGGTTGTAAAGGTAATAATAATTAAAAATTGATGCTTCAGCAATGTATTCCAAAAAGAATTTTCAAACTGAGTTCAAATATCTAACAGTACATCCCAGCTGCTTGTTTTACCAGCCACATCACATCTTATCCTAATGGAGAGATTCAGGTAAAAAGTTGTGTTTCTGGGTGATAGCAAAACCTGGCAGCTTACAGAATAATGTGTATTTATATCTTCTCATTCTGTTAAAAAAAAAGAAAAATCCATTTAGACAAATTGTGTCTCAGAGGTTCAGAAATGTCTAACCAAATCTTTATCTAGTTACTGCTTCAGCAAATAATGTTTTAATGTCTTATCTCCTATGGGGAAATGCTCGTTAAAACTCCATTTAATTTGGTGTTAACGATGTCATTAGCTCCTCCACATGTTTCATGTGAGTCCTCCCCCACATCTGCATTCTTTTCCCCAGTTTTTCTCCACTCACTTGCTTCCCCAGTTTGTCTGTCCACGAAGTCTCTCCTGTTGTGTTAATAAATGCCAGGCAAGACTATGTAGCTTATCTTGCAGATTCAGAAGAATGTGCATTGAAACGAGTTTGCTTTGTCAATGTTTTATTGCCTTTGTCACATGTGTCTGTCTTTAGAGTTTCAGGAGAACAACCTGACATTACAGGAGTGCATTTGGTTAACAAATCAGGTGTCAGCTAGGAGAAATAGAGTCCCACTTCCAGGTCTCTGCAGAAGGTGTATTGCTGTGCCTCTCATCTGAATTTTGGTTGGTCTCTAATGCCATAGATTCTTCACGCAAAAAGACAACCTGCTTTTTATTGTATCTAACTAAAGATGCTTATTGAGTTATTTTTTTAGATCTATACACTTTTGCTACTGTGGTTTCCTTTTATTTAAGCATCTACGTTGGAATTGACTTAGATCAAATTTTAGATGAGTTTTATATTGTAGAGACTCGGGGAAACTGAATGAATAAGATGCAGTAAGAGGGGTAAAATACATCATTATTCTACTTGTGCTTGTTTAAGAAGATGCATAGCAAAAGTTTGATGGTAAGGAGAAGATATTTTATCATAATCTTACCATGCAACTGATGTTCTATTTTTTGTTTTCACATAGATTTAAAATCACAGCTAATCTGTTTTAACTGTTTGTAAACATTGAAGTGATTTTACTAGGTAACTGCATTGCATGTTTTTGTGTTGATGGGGAGGGGATGGTGATGGGGTTTTTAATAACCTTTTCTTATTGTAGAAGACCTTCTTTTCCACACCTAGTACTATAGATAACCTCAGATAACCTTCACCTGCTCTCCAAAGTCCAATTTAACCCTACCCTTTTTTTCAACAAGATACATATTTTGTGTTTCCATCCATGTCCTACTTCAGTGGAGAAAGGATTTAGAATAGAGAGTATAATGTGCTCCAACAACGTGAAAGGCTGGAAAGATTCATAAATTCACTCCTGCTGATATGAAACTGCTTTAAATTGAACCTCATTTGCTGGCACACTTTGATTGTGGAGTTGACTCGTCTTCTGAAGAGAAACGGGTGTCAAAGACATTTAAAATAAATTAATTGATCACTTAGAGATTTTTCTTAAACTATTTTTAGACTGGCTTCCTAAGGGGCAAAGTTTGCAGTCTGTGTCTGCCTGTTCAGCCATTTATCACTACCCAACCTCCTCCCTATTTTTCAACACATTGGTTCATTTCATGCAAATTTGACAGAGCCAGAAGTCATTAGATCTGATAATTAGTCATAAGATCTAGTCATTAGATGTAAGTCATTAGTCATAATGGTTTCTACAAATTTAATAAAAACTGGTGGTTGATTTGATGGTGGAGAACCAAAGTAGTCCTTTCACTTTGGGGGAAGGATAGGCAGAGTCTCAGCTTGGCAGCAACCACCTGGCATCCTTGTGTACATCCCTGTTGGGGCTGACACATAGTCAGTGCAAAGGGGAGAGTTACTCCTCCAGCCACACAGGATTTTGCTCCTTGCAGCTGTCTGGTTAAAACAACTATGCCTTACAAAGAAAGCATCACAGTGGTAGAGGAGCTAAGAGCTTTAGTGGGCAGATACATGAAAACATGGAAGATTCAGTTTGTTAAAAATATAATTAATATTTTCATTGTACGGTATTACCTGGGACAGCAAAAAAATCTTTATTTTTCTTAATCTTCTTATTGGCAAGAAGAATTCTCTATCAGGTTTTCCAACTCCCTTTTGACAGTCTTCAGTGTTTCATAGTTACTGTTCCTAATAGGTTCCTCAGAGAATAAATGAAGCCAAGCTAACCAAAAAGCCCTTGTAAGATTTCAGCAAGTGGTCTCAGACTAAAATTATCATGCCATGTGAGTCTGGTTTTGGTTGTTTGGTGGAGTTTTTTTCTTCCCCCAGCAAAAAAAGGATAATCAGATTATTAGAGAAAGCAAAATAAGACAGTATTGTAACTTAAAAAATGGAGGAATTGGGTCAAATTTTGTTTTTTCCTAATACAGTGTAACCAGGTGTTTCTAGTCAGATCTAACAGCGAGGCTCATCACTGACCTAAAATTCTTTTCACCTGTCCCCTTCCATCTCCTAACAGCTTTTCCTGGATGCCACTAAAGATGCTGTAAAGTCATCCATACAGTTTATTTTTGCACTTGATAATGTGCAAATCTATGATAATCTGTGCTAAACCACAATGAGTGTAGCCACACAGCTAGCTGAGGCATTCCAGTGTTCCTCTAGCTCTTTAGTAATGTTATGTCCATGAAGTTTATGGAGTAATTAGGTGCTATTACTCTCTAACCAAGACCTACACTTACAGTAACAGAGGATTTATTTTCCTTTTGTTAATAATTCTTATGTTTTCCTGGTCTGATTATCCTATACATAAAAGAAAGGACCTTGGTGCCCTCAAAATGGTATAATGGACTGACTGAGAGACAGGCTGAGAGAGTTGGGGCTGTTCAGCATGGAGAAGGGAGGGCTCCAAGGAGACCTTCTAGCACCTTCCAGTACCTGAAGGGGCTACAGGAAAGCTGGGGAAGGACTTTTTACCAGGATGTGTAGTGATAGGACAGGGGGTAATGGTTTTAAGCTGGAAGAGGGGTGATTTAGGTTAGACATTAGGGAGAAGTTGTTCAGTGTGAGGGTGGTAAGGCAGTGAAACAGGTTGCCCAGAGAAGCTGTGGTTGCCCCATCCCTGGAAGTGTTCAAGGGCAGGTTGGATGGGGCTTGGAGAACCTGGTCTAGTGGGAGGTGTCCCTGCCCATGCAGGGGGGTTGAAGCTAGATGGTCTTTAAGGTCCCTTCCAAGCAAACCATTCTATGGTTCTATGACTGTCTTACAATGGATTTAGCCTGTTACAAATACAGCTTTTGAGGGGGAAGAAATATCTCCATCAATAAGGGAACTACATCTGGAGGAATTAAGGACCAAATTCTGTTGAAGCAGCACTTTGTCCACAAATCCCTGGGATGTTCTCTGGTGCACCTTGCTTAGGGCATGGCACAGATTCTGCCACATCCTTCAATTGCTGGAAATGCCACAGAGAGGGTGAGTCCTGCTGCTGCCAGCTCTTCTGCACGTGGGCTGTGACTGCAGCCTTTGCCCAAACCATTAAATCAACCTCCTTCTCTGGAGGTTATTCTGTTACGAGACTCTTTCTGGAATATGAGGTTGGAAAAAATGGTTTAGACTACTGGCATGTGTTAAACAATGAAATAAATGTGACTGATTTAATTAGCTGTTGATGCATACCATAGAACAACAACATCAGACAAATTTCCTGGTTTTAACACAAAAATAAGTGCAAATAAGGGTGGTTTTTTAAAATGTAAATTGCCTTCTGGAAGACAATAATTTCTTATAGAATATGGACAAAGTTTATAAATTGTATAAAATCTGTGCTCTGGGACTGAAGTGATGCCATTTTCAGTGTTGATCTTACATAGCTGTATCTACTTAACCTGGGGTTAAGCTTTGGCAATAAGATGTGAGAAAGCATAATATTTGCAGTTTCTGTGGCCTTGGGAGGCATAATGCAATAGAAAACTGCAATTCTCTTCTTTTGGATGCTTTAGAGATCTTTAAAGCTGCATCACTATTTAAATCAGTTAGAGCTGATAAATGATCTACTAGAATGCTTTGGCTTTTTCTGTAAATAATGAAAACACAGCTCGTGCCTTGATTCTTTCTTTCTGTGGCCCTTTGGAAATTGTGAATTTCAGGGGATCCCAGTGAATTTTCAGGTTACATGTTCATTTCCTGAGAGGAGTTTGAATTAATCAGGCTATGCTGTGTATAGCACGGTGTGTTTTCCATGTAGGCACGGTCAAATAATGAGACAATCAAAGGTGGTTTGTTTATACTGAATTTCAGTTTTAAGCTCACGTTATTTCTTAAAGGAACAATGGTGATACAAGTGCCAGTTTTCATTTGTGGTTCTGTGTGGAGATCTGGACTAAGCCAACCACAGTGTATTTTATCTTTTTGTGAAGGTAAACCATTTGATACAAAAGCCAGACAACGTACTGAGTGACAAATGAGCAGTTTGTATTTGAGAGGAAGCTGAATAACCACTTAAATCTCTTCATTGAAAGGGAAAATAGAAAAAAAAAGCTGAATTTGAGCAAAATTTAGACCGATGTCTCTTGTGGTGTTGAAGTTTTCCATCTACTGCTTTGGATTTTTTAAAGGGGAGAGAGATTTCACTACTGTAAGAGCAAGACAGACTGGTGGAGAAGAACAGCAGAGTTTTTTAATAGGGATAACTGTACAGCTAATCATCAGGTGTGTAGTCAGCTTGGTTGGAGATTGAACAGATGCAAGGAGCTGACACATCTGAAATTTCATAAATACTGTGTGGAAGGCTGTGACATGATTCACTGCTAACTTACCTTTTTATGGGAAGATCGAGGGTATTAAGGCTTAATAGGCGCAGAAACAAAGATCCCAACCTGTTTATCCAAGTAATTAAAGGGACAGTGGAAACCAGTGTTGAGACTCAAGGGAGAAAATTAATTATTCATATTCACTTACCAGAATCTCAAAGCAAGAGCTGCCGTTGTCATAAGTGGATGTGATTGAGACAACAGGGATAAATTGTTAACTGCCTGTGTGGGCTGCAGAATGATGTAGTATGTGTAATGATTGTCACAGAGATGTAAGGCTGAGGTGGAGAAACAGAAAGCTGAAAAAGAGATGAAACAGAACACAAAATATTTTCTTGCTCTTGATTAACATTCAATCATTCACCTTTGCTATAGCTGTAAATGAACAGGTTTATTACTGTAACCTGGTTTTGCATCAGGTTTTGGCGAACAAAATGGTGAGATCTGAAGTGAAATGACAGTGCTACGCAAAGCTGTTAGAATCATCAAATTGTCACATACTTAGGGTTTTTTCCAAGTGATGAATACTTAGGTTTGAGGACTCTCAGTTCAGATTAGGAGTAGGCTAGTTGAGATGTACAATGGGGAGAAGAAAAGGAAAGAGTATTCAAACCAGTAGTCTGTAGTGAGCATTCAGCTCTTGCTTGGAATAACTATTATTCAATAGCTTTTTCAAGGGACTAAATATTTGCCCATGTTGGTCTAGGGCATTTCAGAAACCTCTCTGTTTACACACTCCATGCTCTTTCTGGAGTTAGATGTAAAAGATTAACTTTAACTTGGAATTCCAACCTTGGTTTGCTGTGCTGAATTCATATACTTAGTAAAAACATTCAAAGATACATCAATGAAGTCACCCTCACGGTGTTTAAGGTACTGTCTCTTGACTGCACTTTGTGGACATTAAAACATTAACAGTGGCACACAAAACCAGAAATCTGTTTGGTACTAGTTTTTCTTTGAGCTTTGATCTATTGATAAAAATCTGATGCCAGTGTCTTAGTATGGTGGTGGCTGGTTATATTTCATGTTCCTGAAATATATTTTGAGCCTGTAAGCAGGAGGTTCAGTCTAATGAGTTTAATCACAATCATTAACTGTCTCTCCAAACTGATTTCTAATTGAGCCAGTGGTAATGGCAGATGTTTGATTGGCTTCTTTGACTTTGTTCATGCCAAAAGTCCTGCAACAGATGAGTAACCCCTCGACGTCCCTGTTCTCCAGTCAGAGCAGTACTTGAGGTATCATGGAGCAATGATTGTGCTGGGGAAAATTAGCCTGGCTGCACCTCACCATGGCACCCTGGGGAAATTTCATGTCCTGGAGGTCCGAGCTGTTGCAGGTGTTGCTGTCACTGCTGCTTCTAGACATATCAAAGATGTGTGACAGCAGCAAGATTTAGAAACTACAGCCATGGAGAGCAACATGCAATAGAAGCAGTGATTAGTGTCCTCCTAGGTGTATGGTTTAGGGAACCATTTCAGGAGCTCTAGAGCACTTCTCCCCTCTGTCAGACACAAACCACGTGGGGAAAACTACTGCTCCCACACTGGCCTGCTGCTCTCCTCAGGTTCTTCAGCAAAGGCTAATTTAGCCCCCAAGATCAACTCACAAACAAGTGACCCTAAGGCTTCTTTTAGGTGGATTCTACATTTTCATTAAAAAAATGTCTGTAAAAATCCTGGTGTAGAAACTAAGAGAACACAACATTAATTTTAATCAACAAATAATGGAGGTGGAGGAGTATTTTTATTTAATACCTCTATAAATGAAAGTTTATTTTCTGGTAATGAGAGGAATCATAAGACTAAGTGTTCCCTGTTGTAAAGAGAATCTTTCTGGCTGGGACAAATAGTGGGGCTTTTTCCATTTCTGTAGCAGACTAGTTCACAGCTTCATTTTTATAGGGGTTTTATATGGCTTCTGTCTCTCTGAATTTCTTTTAAGCAATACAAAAATTATTTTACTACAAATAATTAAGTAAACCTATTAATATTCTGAAATTTAAACTGTGCTTAAGTATTTACCTTCTCTGAGGTGAAAATGAACTCTAAAGAAGACCCCATGCAGTTGCCAACTTTTGTGGAAGTGATTCCTATCAGTTTCTTAAATTATACTTAAAGCCGTCTTCAGACATTGTGATGATTTCAGGAGTCATAAAGATAATGACATTTATTTGAATGGTTTTGTGATCACAGCATATGATTTTAGATGCTTACTGATGTTCCAACTGGCTGCCCCTGGCATTTTCATCACAGCTTTTAAAGAAGTCACCATGATTTGCTCCTATGCTGAAGGAGAACGAGCTATGGAGATAAGCAGCTTTGAGAAGGAGGAGGAAATGTTTAACCTGTTGCTAGAGAGCAGCACAGTGTGGTGTGAGGATCTGTTGCTATCTCTAAAGTTCATTCCTTTGCAGGAAATGAGACCAGAATATTTTTCATTTGTTCCAAACATCAGATGGTTTTTTAAGCATTTGACATAGTCTGGCAGATTACAGAGTCTTCAGTGATCAGACATAGAAATGTCAACATGAAATAAAATGCTTCAGTTCCTATTTTACATAGATCATACCAGCAACTCTAATATTAAAGACTTTTTCTATAGAGGTAATTTGGAAAGGAAAATAGAACCCCAAGTATATTATCACAGTATCTTTCACATGGTGCTACACAGCTCAAGTGGGCAGGAGGATTCCCTAAAAATGTACATACATTCTTTCGTGTTTTCTTCAAATACAAATTAAGCAAAATTTAAATGTATTTAAGTCGTCATAGTTGTGGATCGTAATAGGAATTACTAAAACTACACATAGCTAGGTGGAAACATGACAGGTAAAAACTGGTGTTGTGCATCAGGCTTTTTGTTAAGAAACTGGTCTCTGTGTAAATGAATCTCAGCTCCCAGGCTCTACTGATCAGATGCAATAATGTGAAATGCAGTAGCTGTGGGAAATAAACAAATACAGTGTTCTGTAGCACTTTGCATGGCATATTGAATTTAGATGATTGAAAGGGCTGATCTGGCAGGAGAAACTCACCTTCAGATCCTGTGTATTTATATAGAAGCAAATTTTGCATGTAAATTATCCTAAAACTAGACTGATAAGATTGTGAATAGCAGAATCATTACATTTAGGACACAAAGTTACAGTTCTTAAAAGGGATATCCAATCTCAAAAAATAGCACAGCTTTCATCCTTCTATCTGGTTTTGCCTTTTTTGGAGCGGAGGAAGGAAAAAGGTTACCAATAGAAATTTATTGCATACTGGTTTATATCTAAGAGGTTTATTCTTTAAAAGATAGACACATGGTTGATTATAAGGTCCATCAGGTACAACAGGTTAATTCTGAAGACAAAATTCCATGTTGTTCACTTCTTATAGTCACACCATCTTTCTGTTCTGTTCGAGGTCATACTCTTAAGTGTTGTTGCCTACAAATGTGTTCCTAACCACAATAGTATCTAGAACAAGTCTGGAGGTCAGCAATAGGCTAGAGTTCCTCATCCTTCAACGTACCTGAATTGGATATAATCTAAATTCTGCTGCTGCTGTGAGTGACTTAGTGCCTTCTGGAGTGGATTCTATAGGCTAGTGCTAAGTTCATGCAAAAATATTACTAAATCATTACTTTGCAGCTCAGTGGTATTTTTAACTCAACCTATATCTTGGCAAAAATGTAACTCGTTCAGTTTAAGAAGTGAATGCAGTTTGAAATGTTCTCCACACCCCAGAGGTTGGGAGACTAATACTGTGCCTCTCTATTTCACATGGACTTTTGTTACTTTTTTTCCTTGGCTTATAAAGATCAATTTCTTGTGATAAACACTATTACTTTAATAATATTCAAGAAAGAAATAAATATAAGCAAAGAAAGAGATTCCCGCTGCTTGATTCTTCTCCACTTCAGTGTCTCTTTAGGATGCCAGTGTTCTCAGCTGGTGTTTATTCTTTCCTTTATTACCATCCCTAAAATAATTCACATTGTGCAATTACAGAAGAGCATTTAGTTTTGTCGTTGTCATTTGGATCAAATCCTCACTTGGGAAGTGATAAGCTTCCTAGTGCAAATGGATGTGTCTTTTGCCCAGTTTCTTGAAGTAATTTTTTGTCTTCGATATTTTTATCCTCATGATTCTCTTCTTTCGTGTGTGTTTCACCTCCCAGCAAACTCCTTCCTTTTCACCTCCAAATGTTCTGAAGTCGTTTTTCCTTTATCTTGACTTTTACAAGCTCGAAAACTTATTTCACTTCCTTGTTTTTTGCCCCTTAACTGGTTCCCAGAATTAATAGTTCTTGCTTTACATTATTTTCTGCAGTTATCTTTGTCTTCCATCTCCATAAAAAAAATGTCTGCGGCCAAGATCTTTTTTGACACTTCTGTAGCAGCACAGCTGTGCTCTGCTTTCAGGGTCTGCACACAGCTGAAATGCTGTGTCACTTCAAAGGGTTTCCAGATCCATCTATGCACTTTCAGCTTTTTTCTCTAAGCAACCTTCAATTTTTTATCAGTCCCTTTTGTGTTTTCCTCTCGTGACCATCTGTATTTTTGCATGCTGTCTCAGGCTGACCTTTCCCTTGCTCTGAACAACCTCTCTTTCTCTCTCAAATCTGCTACTTTCAGCATTTCTTTTAAAAAAGTGTGAGGACAGCA
Source organism: Hemiprocne comata (assembly GCA_020745705.1). Taxonomy (NCBI): domain Eukaryota; kingdom Metazoa; phylum Chordata; class Aves; order Apodiformes; family Apodidae; genus Hemiprocne; species Hemiprocne comata. The sequence goes on from CM036590.1 coordinate 2,861,050, forward strand.
TAACTGCAGCAATGTCAAATGGGACTCCTTCTTGAAGTTTTTTTCTAATACTTCTTGGATAATGGCCAGTATTTAAAGTACATGTTGTAAACCAAACATACTAGCATACGTGAGGATTTATTTCAAAACTTATCAATAGGTGTACAGAGGCTTATGCCTTTAACTACTTATGCATTTGAAAGGAAGCTTAGATGTCTTTATCTTTGAGGGCACGGGTCATGCTTCACGAGAGGTGGTGGGAATCATTGTGCTTTAGGGAATCAGCTTTGGCTTGTCCAGCATTACAGGTCTTCCTGGAAAATGAGAAATGGTGAGGAAGTTGTGTCACTCCCTTCTGACCCAGATTCTGACCATCACTAAAGGAAACCTTAGCCTGTTGTAGCAAAGATGAGCTCTTCTGTCTTCCTGTCTGTTCTGCTACTTGATGTGTTTGCTCTAACTTAAAATCCAAAAAGATTTTGTAGAGGATTATTTTGCTGATAACAGTAACTAATGTTTAAGGCTTCGTTCATCCAGTTAGCTTGAAGATTAGTCTTACCTTTTCCTGACTGCTAACAGGATAGACAGAGGAATCATTAATATTGCTGCCATCATCTTTGAATGCTAATATGGATTATATATACAAATTAATTCCATAAATTTGCTTCGTGTTGGAACTGGTCAAGTTCTGGGTTTTTTTTTAATGGAGACACAGGTACATAGATATGGAAGAAAAACTGAGCAGGCAAAGTGTATGTTTTTTGCCTAAGGAAGTTAAGGTGTAGAATTAAAATGCATAATTGAAGTACTCCAGCTGGATTATTTCCTCTGCTGGAGTAAAATCAGTCTACAAGGTACCCTGCTGAAAGTGAATGCAGTGCTGTTTGCACTGGATTCATTATGGTCATACTGGTCTAGTTCATGTCCCACAAAAATTCTTGCTTTATTCCTTGCTTTTCCATATACCTACATCGATGTAAAGAATCATTGCTTGACTAGGTTTTTACTGTTAGATTGTTTTTAACTATTATGGACTATTTCTCACCCCCATTCACTAGTTTTAGATTGGTTAAAGGAAAGGCATTAATAAATTTTGGCTCACAAGAGACTCATCAGCTTCTAATGACAACCTAACCTTGACTTAGTAGACAAATGCCATTTTTTGCCACAGTAATAGAGGCCTAGGATATTAAATGTCTTACTCTGGTTTTAAAGTCTGTAGGCAGCTAACCATTAAACCAGACTAGAAATAATAAAGAATTAAACACCACTATGTTCATATTACTTTCCTTCTTCCACATTTTTGTCTTTTTGATTCCTATTATACTGTGCAGTTTTCATTTCAAGAGGGCCAAGGTAAGGGCCATGAAAAAAAGCAGTATTCCAGCCCTCTCAATTGAGCTTGGCAAATCATTCCAATTCTTTGAAATAAAATCAATATCTATGTGAGTTTTCTTTTTTAAAAAGGAATCATAATTCAGGTCTGGATGCCAAAATTATTGTGTAGTCAGTACGCTTAAAAATTCACATTTGGATACTTGTACAGGAGGGCTCCTTTGATGCAAATCCTGCTGTTACTTGCATTTCTGTCAATTTATTCAACAGAATATCTCTATTATCATGGGAAACTTCCTATTTTTTATTGCCTCCCCACAGGAGTTGCAGAACTTCAACGTTACTGGGTTCCTTTAGGCCAAGTACATCTAGCTAGACTAGCTTATGTTGATGCTTTTATTGCTGAGAATTCATTATCTGCAAAAAAAATCTTTTGATTACAATGTCATTATAATTTTTTAAGGTAGTAGTAATTTCAAATTAGAAATTGTTTCCTTAGTATACTGCAAGAAACTATGGGATAAATTAATTTTCTTTTCAGTTGGGTTTGTGTTTTTTTTTCCCTAACCCTGCTCCTGCCCATATCCACGTGCCATCTCTGCACCTTTCATTTTTAAATTGTTTGCACTCTGATACAGCTTCTGAGGCACCCTTGTCCAGACACTGCCCCAAGTGTCAGTTCAGGGTAGAAACCTCTGGCTTCTAAAGCTTAATATTAAAGCAAAGATTTTTCCCAAGTAAAATAAACTAGTACTGATGATCCAGTTTTAGCTTTGACATGGTAGATGCATATTTTTTCAGCTCTTCTTGATCATCTTCCTTTCCAACAGTAGATTCCAAAATCCTTCAAAAGGGGAGTAAGTACTTTCTCTCTTTACAGACAAGTAACTGAGAAAGATGAGGTTTGGCCATGCAGTGCTGCCTCAAGGAGGAAGGCAGTGTCTGAATTTGTACCTTTGGTTTCTTTTCTGTCACCCTGATGATGGTGACACTGCTCACCGTGCCACTCTGTGCAAAAGTTGTATTATTATTAGTTCTCTAGACACACAGATTTGGGCTTTTTAAACCTGTAATGCAAACCAAGGTCTGCTGTTCACACTTACTGAAAAAATTACTTCCTAGAAACTGTCATCTAGGAAGAGAAGAAGTGTTTATTATCTTTGTTAAAATACATTATATAAAATAATCCTCCTGGATCTGCTAAAATAGCTTTGGGGTTTTCCTCCCTCCCTCTTATAATCTGTTTTGGAGAAAGCAAATCTTCAGAGTTTGGTCATTTTGAGGTAGTTCTTTAGGGAAGAGACATGTACACACACGTGCACGTATGTCTGTGTATATTGTCATTTCCAGGACTTAACAGTATCAACATCTATCTTTGAAACAGATGCTTCCTTTATTTAAATAGTACAAGTAGTAATCAACTGACTCTTTTGAATATGGAACTTAACTGCTAAACTGAATCAGCTAGCAGATTTTGGAGCTTCTATTTGCACGTGCCTGTGATTAGCCATTTAGATAGATTAAGTTTCCTCCCATCAGAAAAGTTCTCACCTGCACATTTTATGGGATTCCATGAGAATCTGGACTTGTTCATGCATTTTCAAAAATTGTGGGCCAAGGCACCTTTTTTACAGTGTTGGTCTTCAGGATCCCTCTCAACATTTTTGTGCTTGGTAAATAGGGAATGATCTGGGAAGCAGATTAAGTAATACTCTGAAAGAAGATGAAACAAAGCTGGAATTTATTTCAGTTGTTTCCTAATTAGTACCCCAGGAACTTCGGTCAGTCTTTTAATCAGTTGTACATGCCACCTTCACTATCTTATGGTGAAAGTTTAGGTAGCCAAATGGATGTTACATGCTTTGCTGTAGCTGTTGTTATTTTTCTTTTTAAAGAGTGACTTAATGGAAACACATTTGCTATCTAGTGGGAAATAAATACTGACCTGTAATATTATTGAAGAAATAGGATAAGAAGTCAATAAATATTATAATTTATGGCCTTGCTTCAGCAGTGTTAGCTCTGTATGTGATAGTGCAGCAGTTGACCCCAAAGGGATTCCAGCATCTCCACCCACACACTCTTCCTTACAACAATAGCATTTGCTCACAAAGCAAATAATTTCTTATTCCTATTTCCTCTTCTTAACATGATAGCAGTCAAAATCAGAGGAGTCTCTTGCACTTTAAGAGAATCTGTGTTTCTAAACAATTATGTGAATACACAGAAACTGCTGTACTTTCATTTATTACTCCATTTGGATTAGCAGATTTTAGTTTTGATTAAGTTTTGATAATGGTATGAACATGCTGGGCAAGCTTTGTCCCTCAAAACCTTTCATTACTCCTGTAGGGAGAGGTTGCCATCGTTCTGCTCTCCTGATTCCTTTTCAGTATTGAGAATTAACTTGGCTTTTGTCCCCGCAATGTGCAGGAACACCAGAGGAGATCTGTCTCAAAGGCCAGATTTTAGAACATACCCAGATTCTTGAAATTAAAACCCAATACTTTTGGTATTTCTTCTAGCCACTTCCACCTCAAAGTCTGGGGAACAGAAAACCCTCTAAGAAATAACTTTAAAGAATTTTCACCATGTTGCAGAAAATGACTATTTTTTTTCCAAACAAAAGTGGGGCCCACATTTAGAAGGAAAGTCAGATCACAAGGGCCTAAAACCATAGGTAAAATTCTGTAGGGGGAGGGAATACAAGGATGACATTATCGCCTAGTTATTCATAAAGTTATCTCAATGCTTCAGATGAAAGGAGGATCATAATTTACATTATTAGGGCAGAGAGGATCACAAATTAAAATTAGGTCAGAATTAGCTAAAGGTTGTGATAAGATGATTACATGGGAGGCAGAATGAGAACTACAAGCAAAGTCTGTAGATATCAAATGCTAATACATCCCTCTGGATCCACAGCTATCTCAGCAGTCCTGTACACCAGCAGTGACCAGTGTCCTTGGCCAGCTACAGCTGCATGAGAAGCTGTTGCCATCCTCTTTCCTTTGGACTGTGCAATCTGTCCTTCTGTCAGTGGAGCACTAAAATCAATTCTGCAGTTATCTTCGAATTATCTTCAGACTCACAGAAAGCAAATCTGTACAAACCCAGTAGTTATCTACTCCCTGCAGTGGCTTCTTCATCATTTCTGATAGGATCTAGAGTGTGCATGGCTTTCCAAAGTGGGGGTGATCAGGATTCATTGGCACTGCAAAGAGTATCATGCTCTGCTTTGTCATCAAGTACATCAGGGGGGTAAATTCATAGTCTCTTGTCATGTCTCTTGAATAGGCCACTGAAATACACCTGCTGCAGCTGACCATGTATGTTGCTGTGTTTACATATACATATAAATGCATTTGTGTGTCTATGGTTGTCTACACAAACAGGCAGGTGAGGTACCATTAAGGTTTTGTTACAGGCAGTCGACGCAACCAGAGCAGTGAGGGTGCAGCAGCTCAGGTTTACACCAAAATAGTTGCCCAAGAATGTACCAGGACTGCACCTGGTCCAGGCTGCAGCCTTCAGTATCCCAACTTCTCTGAAGCTGGTTCCAGTGTTGGTACCCAGATGATAATGCACACGTGACAGTACATTGAAAGCTGAGAGATGCCACTTCTGCAATGAGTGTTCTCTCATATTTTTCATCTTCCAGAGCCACAGACTAACAGAATTCCAAATAGATACTTCAACGGGTAGGTTTTTGTGCTAGTTTTTCATGGATGGAATATATTCTGTTAGTTCTCCAGCTACAAAGGCTTCTAGTATGGGTAGTAATTGTCTAGATGTTGCAAAGGTGGAGGTTAAAAATTGATTGTCGATGATCTGTGCCTTCCTCAAAGGCCACTGTAAAATGTCAGAGCCTTTTATTATTGGGTCAGTGATAAGGAAAAAAAACAAACTTAAAGGAATTTTGGAACATGATGGAAGCTGCCTTCTTCATTTTATCAGTTCTAGTTCTGAAGCAGGTTTTTTCAGGATCCAGTTATTCTCTCATTTCACAGTGTTCTAACTTTTAACCTGAAAAAAGCTTATCTGATTATTTTTTTTTCCACTGTATTGTGACATCTGAGATTTGTGTACTTCTCCTTTTCCCCACTTTGCTGTGAATCAAGTGAATGTTATTCTACAACAGCTGAAATTCATAAGATTGGCTATGCAGCCTTAATCTGACCTGATACATATAGGGAGTGAGTGAATGAATATTAGTCACTAAAGGAGCCTGAAATGCACAAGTTCTGTATCTCCATTTGCTAGTCTAGCATAAATACAGCATAAATTATGCTTCCATTTCTGTCCATCTTGGTGCTTGGGCAATACCATGGATATTTGGGCATGCTGCTGAGCAAAAGTTCAGAGGTAACATCAGAGCTAGCACTGTCCTGCACCAGTCAAACCATTTCTGTGTGTGTGTTTCTAATACCTAGAAAGTGCATTGCATGTTTCTCACCTAGTTCATCTGTTTATAGTCTGTTTGTGGGAGAAGGACTAGCACAGTCTGGCAGTTTCTGTTGTAAACTGTGGTAGAGGCAGAGTTTGGACTGGTGTTGAGTCACACCCTAAAACTCACCTAACTTTCTGGAAGGAGAAAATTTGTTCTTTTACAAACAAACAGTTTTCAGTGATAGAGAGGAAAAAAATAGGAACCTTCCCAAGTGTTCATTATATTTAGATAGTTGAACTGTGCTCTGCCTGTCCAAGATGGGGGAACAGATTGTATAGGCACTAAATAGCTCAGAATTTTGTTCTTACTAGCTATTGTTTTCTTTTTACTGCAGTTAGGAAGGGCCATATTTTATTACTGCACTTTCTTCTGAAGCTTTGAGATGTGTTTTTTTTTGTTCATCTAAAAGAAAACCACGGGTTAGCATTCTAAAATGTATCATGACCATCCTTGTGGTTGATGCTCCTGTGATTACTTGTGTCTTGGCAATAGAAGACTGCTTAGGACAGTGGTAGAGCAAAAGAACAGAGCAAAGAAAATACAGATGGGAGGCACTGATGGATTGTTCTGGCTGCTAGAGTGTTATGAAGAATTTCCTCCAAAAATGTTAGTGGGCCACGTATTTGCTCCTTTAAAGGTTAAGGATCATTGTAACTAATGTTATGACTAATACAAACTGCAGTTCTTAGCAAAACTACAACTACAATGTTGTGCCTGGTGTCACAAAAGAGATGATGTATTTAAAATGTACTTCGTGTACTGATCGTTATTTCACTTGAATTAGACAATTCTTGAGCATTTGATCCAAGGAAGGAATTCAGAGCTGTTGCTGAATCTTAATTACTATTAGCATCCCTAAACACACAGCTGAAATTCACTCCCTTTCCCCATACTTTTTCTGTCTCTTACTTCTCCCTTGCTATTTTACGAAGGTCTGAGTTGCACAGATCCTCAGAAACTGGGGTTTGGGGAATTAATGAACCCTTTAAGTATCCCTCTGGGATATTTTGCATGAAACATATGGTGTGCTGGGAGAGACATTTGGGAAGGCAGAGACAGGAAGACAACCTCTGCTCCTTTCTGCCATGCAGGTGCCTTCCTGCCAGTAGACCTGTAGAGCTCCCCAGCAGTAGACTTGTTAGTGGTCTAATGGAATGTAACCATTCAGGTCTTCATCTTCCACTCTGCTTCAAGTTTGAACTGGGAGAAAGTTTCTGACAGCATGTTGACTTTGTTCATTGACTTAGTTCATTATTTTAGGAGAATATTTTGAATTAGTATCTAATATGAATACTCAAGGCAGCTGTCTTCCTTCTTGGATGCTGATGGGGCAGAGATTTTTGGAAGTTGCTATTAGACACTGTTGCTGTGAGGAAGGGAAAACATGCCCAGTCATCTTCTCTAATTCACTGAATGGATGACTATGACAGAAGAAACTTCTGTAACACAGTATATTAAAACCAAGGGAAAACAATTTGACAGCCATGCTTAATCTTAAAGTTTCTGTGGAACAAAAGAAAGATAGGTGTAAAGATATAAAACAACCTTTGCAGATATGTGGGGTGCACAGTTCCTCCAATACTAAGAGGTGTGTTCTGTCTCTTTGCTTTCAATACATGATCAGAAATTTGAGATTACTACGTACGTACAGACAAGGCTAGATTGCAGTTATTGCTTGTGTAACACAATGAGTTTATATATATAAACACATTATATATATGCATTTTTAAATTTATTTTAAAGGCCAGGAAGAAACTGCTCTTGCTTCCAGGACACCTCATTTGCTCATCTCAGTACCTCTCATTCACAGAAATAATTCAGAAGTGCACAAGAAACAAGACTAAATAGTTTTGTTGTCCCTGATAAAACATAAATGGCAGGTGCTTATGATAGGCTAGGGAGTATGAGAGCCATGAAAGAATTGTTGCTTCACTTCTCCAAGTTTGGCTACGTAATTGAAAGCTCTCCATGGAGGAAATGAAAAGCTAAATGTTTTTTTTAAAATCTTGAAGAAAGCCATTGACAATGTTTTTCTAATAACAGCCAGTCCTTGTTGTCAGTTTTCAAGGACAAAATTCAGGGACCTGACAGCAATCCTGTTTGTGGCTTGTAATGAAAAATCAGTTGGGTGGTACCTGTGGGGCTATGTCTTGGTTTTCTACAAAACTGTTCCCCCTCCCCAAACAATTATAAATTGTGTATTTTAAATATTCTCATTCTGCCTATGTTGAAAGAAAGCTACTCTGATGCAGCAGTAGGTTCTAAGTAGGAGAAGTCTTCATTGTACAGAGCACTGATCAAACCCAGAAGTGATGGCTTCTTGAAGGGATAACGGGAAGGCTGTCTTGAGAATACACACCCTTATATCAAGTCAATTGTTTAGCTGTTAAGTGCTGAGGTGAAGGAACAGGAGGTGGTTGTTGTTATGGAGAGGCTGGAGAGCTTGGCAGCATCAGAAATCTGTTTAACTCCAGAGAAACATAAATCCAATGCAGTTGTCTGATGCACATTGAAGCAGGAAGAGCTCATCTGTTGGGATAAGCATGAATAGCTTTTCATGGTCCAGTTGTGACTCAGGGAAGTTTTCCTTTCATTTTGGTTATTGAGCTTTGCTGTGCCTTGAAAAGTTTTCTCCTGAGTTAAAATTACCTGTGTAGTATTCTGCACTCTGCAAATATTTGTACTTGCTGTAAAAAACACACTGGAGATGGTTATTATACTCATTCTTACCCAATGACACATGAAAGACATTTAATGGTTTAACTGTTCTCTCAGAGGGTCAAAATATAATTCCTGTGTTTGTTATGGGATGCACAAGTTGAAAATGTCCTCTCTTTGTCTAAAGTAGTTCACAGACATGATTTATGCTTTAGTGAGGGGTACTATTCCTGTTTTCTAGGTTAGTATTGCAGTCAGAAGTCTAGCTTCCTTTTGGTATCGCTGTCAGGCAGGATTCATGGATGCAAAAATGTTTCTGTGACAGCACATTTCTAAAATTGCTGTGCCCCACTGTCTGGTGTGAATTATCAGGTTTTATATCGACAGGAAAACAAATCACTGAGGTAAAACCAGCTGAGGTAAAATTCAGCTAGGAGTGTACTGTGGTCCAAACTACTGTTTTAGTAATAGAATAGCTCCAAGTGGGGAAGATGCTATAAAGATGTAGCAGCTATTATTAGCAAGACTGCCTCTATAAAGGTGTTTATTTTAGTCTTGCATGACTCATCCTTAGTCTTACATAAAAGGCAAGACAAAGTACAGTTCACTGACTTTGGCCACTAATCAAAATACTGGCAAAACCTCAAAGTGCCTGCTTTTTCTTGGCCTGTCTTTTTCATCTGTGTCTTGCTGCACAACAATGGGATAGAAAAGTAATCCCTGTTTATTGTTTCTGTGGCTAAGTAGTATCCACAAAGCTTTTAACTAATGCAGCATCTACAGTGAAAACAGTTCTGAAATGAGACAAAGTTCAGTGAGGTTTTTGTTGTTTGCTGCTTTTCACTGGCTGTCACTGCACTGTATTAAATCATAGCTTTCGGCCACGTTAGATCTCCTACAGCCTTCCAGATGGGCCACTCTTATGTCAAACAAAATTCTTCATCTCTTCTTGATAAATTATAGGATAAGCCTGCAGTGAGACAGACACAGAAAAAAAGAAATAAGTCCAGTTATACATAGTTAAGTGAGTGTTCTTCATTAACCCGAGGGCCAACGGTGGGAATGCTGGATGGGGAGGCTGCTTCCATACCAAGTCAGAGGTCCCCATGTAGCTTTGTAAACAAGCAGTACTCATTTTAAAAAGCATGAGGAGGAAAAGAGTAAAAGTAGCACAATTGCTTCAAGCCAAAGTGATTGTAACTTTTCCAGCGAAAACAAAAAGCAAAACCAGGAGCAAAGCAGATAATTGGTAAGGCCTCAAGTGCCAGTTGGTAATTATGGGTTCCCACTGGAAAGATTTAATGGGACTTTGCTAATGGTTCAGTTGGAGCTGTGATGAATGCAGGATAAAAGACTTTTAAAAAAATTAAAATTTGCACAACTACCTTTCCTTCTATAGAAGGCAAGGGAAGAAGTAAAAAAAGTAAAATATTACTTTCCCCATACTAGTTTGAAAAGTGAAAGATTGCCTTGTCTTTTCCAGATGGAGGAAACTAACCTTCATTTTTTATCACAACCTGCAATCCATCCTTCTTTTCTATTTATGGCTTTTAAGAATTTTCCATTGCACCCTCTTGTTTGGGGATATATTTTCTGGCTGAAGACAACAGGCTCTGTCCCACTTATCAGTCAGTTATGCTTTGTTAGCTAGGGATGTAACTCCTCAGTGTTATGAGAAACATTGTCCATGATTAGAGGACAAAGTTTGATCTTAATTCTTACTTCACTTCTTTTTTGTTTATGTAGTTGATGATTATTTAGTTGATGTTACTGAAGTGAGTGAGATAAAGATGGTGGAAAATATTTTGTATTTGCAATTCCTGTCTGGTAAGAAGGTTCTAGAATTTGTGAAGGCCTTCACTGCAGTGCAGAGAACTGAGCCACCCTCAGTGGTTATAGACTTCATTGGCATGAGAATAAGGCTTTAATAAAATACTCTAAGAGGTCAGACTCATTCAGGTTTGTTGTCAAACAAGAATGGATTTCCCATGCATAGCAGGAGTCAGATTATCAAAACAAGGTACATTTTTAGTTGATTGATTTGTAACTACTAGCATTACAATTATATTGTCATGTTGGAAAGCCTTAAGTTAGAAATAAAGAGAACGTGTTGCCCTACTCTTGGGCCTCCTTCAGGTTCTGAAAGAGAGAAGTTCCAGTCACTAAGCAGCTAGCCCCAAGATCCTGCCTAATTCAGAGCTGTTACCAGTTTAATCTCAGTGCAGATGAGTAATGATACAATTCTAGTCTTGGTTTGGTTTCTAAAGTTTCAACATATTTGCTTTATTTTATATGCTACAAGGACATTTATTTGTCCCTATCATAAGGTAAGTGGCCTGGATTTATGGGAAGGAACCCAACCTAGTGAAAGATGTCCATACACATGGTGTGGGGTTAGCACTAGGAGATCTCTAAAGATCCCCTACAGTCCAAACCATTCTGTGATAATAATTATTTCTTTTGGAGCAATGTTGGAAACCTTTTGGAAGATAAATGGAGAATCTGATGCTTTGAGGAGACTGCAACATGTTTTCTAGAGTTGGATGTATAACCAAAGTGACTGAATGTCTGTTTTTAGAGTTACTGCAACCACACAACTTTCTACATACAGAAGTTCTGTTTATTCTGTAGACACAGGACAACTTCCCAGAGAGTGTTTGCTATCTTCTCATATATCCTCAATTCCTGAGTAATATTCTGCAATAAGCTCTCTTTTTTTCTCTTTGAAAATACAGCTGGGCAGGAAAGTATTTACTCTAGATCTTTCTCTTATGAACACAGTACCTCAGCTCGTTAAGACATCTCAGCAGCTTCTTTCTCCTTACAGTGATCTCTTCACCTGAAAGTCATTTTTCAGAGTGATGGGAAGACCCAGGCCTTTAGGGTGGGTTTTTTTGTTGTTGTTGTTGCGGTAAAGAATTGCTCCATAATCCAAATGTGACTCCTTAAACATTATTTGCTAAAGCTGGGCTGGGAAACTGCCTGTCTGTGCTGTAGGCCTGATATGATCATACCAGTTAACACACACACACACAGAAAGGTGAGCACTCTAAATAATGAGCAATGTAAGAAGAAAAAAAAATCAAATTCTGAGACTTCCACACAGAAAAGTGTCACTTTGTAAGGGCATATGTCTAAAACATTGTAAACACTGAGGAAACAGAAAAATACTCACCTAAGATGAAGTATATACCATGTATGTAAAATGACATTATAATGGCCCATCTGTACTACAGTTTATTTAGATATATTATTTAGAAGAAAATATAATCACTGCTTATATACCAGAAAACAGCTAAGTATGCACTTGCTAGCTCAATTAAAGCCTGGTGTGGGGTCTCTCTTTCCAGATTTATAATCTGACATAGTCTCTTTTAAAAATGCAGAGTGCATGGGGAGAAAAAAAATGATTTTATTCCATTGACTGACTAGGAATCGAATGCCTGGTGATATCTTTGACTTTATTTCTGAAAATGTGAGTATACTGGGAAAGAGTGACAGCTGATTTTGCTAGCTTTCTCTCTGAGCACTTTCAGATGTAAGGAGTAGTGAGGAGTCAGTTTCTAGACTCTTTAGAGTATTGGTAGTATAAATATTTTTCTCAGAAGTCATAGAGAAATCTGGTCACGAGATGACAGGGTTAACCCTTCTTCCTTTCACTGCAAAATCTGGATTCTGAGCAAGTAAGAGAGGAAATCTTTACAGCCACTTAATCACATTTATCTGTATCTTTCAGCTGCTGAGGGATAACTGCTGAATGCTTCAGCTCATTAATCCCTTATGTTCTGAGAATACTGTAGTCATTAGGGTACAAAATCATATTGGTTTTGATTAAATTTTGAAAACTACACTTAGCACCTTCAACAGCAATCTCCATATGTCATCCCTGACCCTTGTCCATGGATATTGAGTATTACCAGTGTGGGTGCAAACGTTAACACTGTGCATGGCCTGTGGTAGGAAGAGCCTTGAGCTGGCATTGGATGCACTAGCTCGGAAAACAGAAGTGACAAAAACGTGTTGAAGTGGTGCTAATTAGCCTGAGGGCAGCACCATGCTGGTGTGATTGTATTCTTTCCAGGATCCAAGCTCCTGTCTCTGCATGGTGTCGTGCTGCATCCTTGGGGTGTGCCAGATTGCCTCGTGCTAGCTCAGGTGCTTCCAGTGTGCTCTTCTCTCACACACCTTGGGGATCGTGCTCTCTCTCTGTCCCAGACGTGTCCTCAGAATAAATTGTGGTGAGGTAAAGGTTGAAGTGCCCTTCAGTGTCTGAAGATCACAAAGGAGAGGGAAAGGGACATTGAGTGTGGACAGAATGGTACATGGGAAGGATGCAACAGGGATTGCTGGGGTTCCCAAAGAGACAGCCATCAAGCCCATAGGGGTAACACAGGAATTCAGGAAACCCTCAATATTTGCCCTGACCTTAAAAACCAAACCCAATGAATTTTCCAACTTAGTTTTTCCAGATTTGGATTAAGTCAATTTCTGAATTAAATGATGAGAATCAGTCTCTCCAGAAGCATAAAATTTCCAGCTCTTTCCTTCTGGGCAAGAACACTGAGAAAGAACTGCCATGCAAACATGAGCAGAATTGTTTCAAAGTTTTCTGTGGAGACAACGCTTACATTGGAGTCAATATGTTGTTGCAGAGGACTGAATCATTTTCCCAGTCCACTGTCCTTTTGTATTATTTGTATGTAGCCCTTGCCTGTTGTACCAAGATGAGCCATTTGATGGAGTCAGTGAAGGCTGCATCAGATTGTAGCTGCTCTTCCCCTCTTAGAAAACATTAAGCATTAATTAAAGGCATTTTTTTTTTCCTGATTTATTTATTTTTAAATTGTGGCCTCAGAACATCACAATTTTTACTGTTCCCATGCCTATTAATGGAGTTATTTCTAGTAAATCTATACATGGTCAAATGCACATCTACATTTTTCTCTGTTCCTCTGGACAAAATTGTGCTTCTTCAGTAAGAAATGTATTCTTACTGCTAACCATATATTATATCCATGTGTGTGAAAGAAACTATATATTATTGACAATTGATCACTTAACTGTTTCAGACATTATTTCTTTAGAAGATCTAAAATATTTTTAACTTCAGAAGCTCTCAGGAGCTTTGATTATGGATCAGAAATTCCTGGCATTCTGCAGGAAGGTGCTATGAAAACAAATGTGACAGTGAAACCCTATGGCAGAAGACATTCTGCTTCAGACTGGGGCAATGCCTTCAGTGCTGCCTCGGCAGGATCTGGGATACACATAAATAGGAGTGAGTAGCACACATTAAGGTTACTTTTTACAGTAAATTTCCCAGAACTGAAGCTTTCATGTTACTGTAGTCAGACTTTGGGATCTAAATCACATCTTTCATGACTGCTTTCCTTGTAGTCTAAAAAAAAAACATCTGGAAATTGGTAAAAAGAGTATTGGGATAAAGTACATTTTCCCTCTACCATTAGACTGACTTGTCAATGTCAGTGGCTGGGACAAAATTGATTTAGGTCAAGGTATTTAGAGAGAATCATTTGAGATGCTACTGCAATTTGGGCAATTAAGCAAAAACTAAGAGGCTGGGATAACATAATGTGGCATTCAAACAGAAGCAGTTACTGCCTTAAAGTAATCTAAAATGCATACATGAGGCTGGTGAGTGTACCTCTTTCTCACAGTTCTGTCTCCATGTGAGTGTGTCACACTGCAAAGCCACGTGAGCAACATGTCCTTAAAGACGTTGTTATTGCTAGCTATGTAATGAAACCAGTAACTACTAGTGGGATTATCTGATGCATGTTTGGCAAAATGCAAAGTGCTTTTCCCCCACATATATCTCTCACATGTAAAATGCACACGCTAGTAAAGTATTGGAAGTTCTCTGGCAGGGGTGGCTGCTGGCACGGAACAATGTGCTATCGTACAATTAGAATCAGCCTCCAAAGCAAGGCAGCTGCAGCCATCCTGTCTCCTGGAAATGGTCCTCAGCCCATGCTGATTCCCAGGTCCTTGAGAGGGTCTGGCAGGAGTGCCCTTGCAGGTGCTGGCCAGGCAGGGCTTGGGAGCCCAGCAGGGAGTTCAGCGTGCAGGAAGGCGTCCAGGTTGTGTGTGCAACTTGCCATCTGCATTCCTGTCAAGAGCAGGCGTTTGACTGGCCACTCACTGATGAGGATGATTTAGGATTAAGCTTTGGCACATCAAGTGTTCACAGGAGTCATCCCAACACCTTGGGTAGCTGTATCTCCTTTGCAGTGGCATGCAGGTTGCTAAGTCCTTCAGGAGTTGGAGCTCCTAAGTCTTCCTGAAGCCATCCATCTCACTTTCCAGGGCAGTGTGCAAGTTCCCCAGGCACGGCTTTTGGCAATTATAACTTTGTGGGAAATACTGGCTCTTTCTGCAGTGCCTTGAAGTTTTAAACCTTTGCATAAGAACTTGGGTGGCATTTAAATTCCATTCTACAATACTTAGTTACAACGCAATTTAAACTATAAGGGATTTGCATAATATTTGGTGTTCACATCCAAGTTTCACTTCCTTACTTTAGGAAGCGCTGAGCATTTCAACCCTTCAGCCTATGGCAGCATCATCCCTTTCTACTTCCTTTGTTGTACATACTGCCAGAGTTCCTTTTCTGGTCTTTCCTTGCTTGCTTTAGACTGAATTCTCATTCCAAAAAGATATACACAAAATCAAGCTTACTGAGATTTTGCTGTCTGTGAATGTTTTTGTATTTGTTTGGTGTTTTTATTGTTATTTAACACACAGAAAATGAAAGTGGCAGGATAACAAGTCTGCAGAATCACTGTTGTTCCGAGTGAGGCTGCTGTTTTCTAATTGAAAAACATGCTATCTTCACTTGTGCTTCATCTGTCTCCCTCTCCTCAGTGTCTGTGTTCAATTCTGTGGCATGTTGATTTCAGTAATACGATTCTGATGAGTTGCTACAGTTTTACATGGTTGTGTTCAGTATGTTCCTAAAATGTCAGTGCAAAACAGCACTGATTCATCCAATGCATTGCACAGCTGACTTTGGTTGTGAAGCAGGCAATCTTGTTGCTAACTGTAGGTGTTGAAAGAAAGCGGAAGGCAGCTTTGGGTTCCTTTTGGCCACTAGAAGAAAAGGAATGTTTCCAAATAAGCATTTCCAGCTTGTTTTGGATAGAGAATTTGACTGTGGCACAAATGTTTCCAAAGGACAGGCTGCATCATCTCATTGCTGCTGCAGGCACCCACAGACTTGGAGCAAGGCAGAAGGCAAAACCTTGCTCAACTGATTTTGCCTTTTTGCTTGCAAGGATATTGCCTCAGGACTGGCATGCTGTGTAGGCTAGGTGGAGCTGCTTTAAAGGCCAGAAAATTTCCTCGTGCTCCGTGAGTCATCAGATCATACAAAAATAGATCTTTACTTCCAACTATTTACAAATAAAATCAAACTTAATGAAAGGTTTGTTGGTGATTCTTATTCACTCTGACAAAATGCTCTGAGGAGTCTGCTGTTATACTTCTATGATGCTTGTTCACTAACCAGAATAAATCAATCGTCTTAAAAGAGAATGTTTTTGCACTTTTACTCGTGCTTGAGATGATGATAAGTCATTCTGTGTGGATAGTAAGTAAATGAGAACATTGCTTCTTTGAAGTGGTAACAAAAAGACTCATTAGAAATTAATGAATTGCCCTTATAAACAAGTTTGTTTTCTCTAAAGAGAACTCCAAAAGTTGTCTTTTGTTGCTTTTGAAATTTTGTTGAGTTGATGTTGTGTAACACTACGTATTTGTGGCAAGTGTGGTTTATATTATAGTTACACTTTTTGACATTCTTTTACAAAGTAAGATGAGTAGAATTTTTGTTGTCCTTGTGGATGCATCTAGTGGATTCTGACATTCCTTGGCAAAAGCTGATACCAGAGGATTGTCCATTATTGGTTTTTATGCTGCGTGGTGCTTCCTAATCAAATCTGTTAGAGCTTTTCATCTCCATTGGTTGGTCATTAGTGGTTGATGGTTGGTTAGGTATGTTACAGTGGATTAGCTGTTTTCCCCTGTTCAAAGCAGTTGAACAGAAAAACAGGCTTAAAGGTCACAAGGTGAGTCTCAGGCTGAATTGGGATTGTAGTGCACTTCTGATGCAGTATTAAAGGAAGAATAACTTTTAAACAGAATAATGGGATTCTATCTGGTCTTCTTAAATAAAGAAGCAAAATTACCAAGATTAGATTGAATATAAATAGTTTGGAAGCAGTTAGAATGACCGTATCTGCCATGCAAGTAGTGTATTCTCAGCAAGTAGATTTGAGGAGTTGAATTTTGCACCACATGGTTGGAGTTTGAGGTGCCATTAATCGGAGATGGAGAGCCACCTCTTTCTGCAAACAAGCTGCTACAACTGGAGTAATTTTATTTATTTTTTACCTTAGTAATATCTCTTTGCTTAGAAATATGTGCAATTTAGTTAGGTTGTTTATTTTAGACTAAGCATTTCCATATTTGTAACTGTGGTGTGCAATGACTCTTATTGATAGCTCTTTTATATTTTCAGTTTCAGAAGTCATGCATAAAACAAGCACGTTGTTTTTGTAATTAATAGAAAACTGCAGTGTGGTCAGTGCCATGAGTAATTTTCTGAATTAGGGTGGGACACTCCTAACATCAACATGGTCATGACTCAAGTGACTGGTGCCTATTTCTTACCTCTAGCCTAATACAGAAAACATTTTTATGTGAGTTTGATTATTCTGTATGAGCTTGAGCATTTCTTGGGGCCAGACTTCAGTCCTCATTCACTCTTGTTCTCAGGCATAACTGTGGCAAAATGGCCTGCAGGGATAAACTGTTTACCAGTAGTCAAGTGGTGCAATGGAAGTTAGTGAGCATAAAGTCAATCAAACCAGGAGTTTGTTGAATCAAAGGATGCTTTTCTGTTGTATGGGTCAGCTGCACCAGCTCTACTGGGCAAACAACAGGCAAATGCTCCAATATCTGAGCACAGCAGCAAATGGTGCAAAGCTTGGGCCTGCCTGCAGGCTTGATGGGTCTGGTGGGTGACAAATTCAAACATCTGTCCTCTTAGACAGTAATGTATTGATAAGTATTCAAACAGAAAACCACTCTGTTCCCAACTGAATCACTGAAGACAGACGTCAAGTAAAATGCACTTTACAACGAGGCACAGTGCTTGAAAAACCAAGCTGGAGCTGTTCCTGTTGAGGTTTCTGTTTCTGGAAGCAGTCCTGTTTGTGCTCTTCCTTAAAGACACTGAGCCTATCACATGCTGGAATAAGGAGGATTGGCTTCAATTTGTTTACCTATTTAAAGCTCCCTGGTGTAGCTCCTACTTCCTTGCAGTATGTATCTCTGAAGAACAAAATAATTGCCTACAAGTCTCGCTCTGAAAACTTAAATGTCTTACTACATTTTCTTCTAGGTTTTCATAGCAAAAGTCAGCGTATGGATCCTAACCTAACTACTCTGTGAGTTTTAACATCATCATACATTCCCACAGAAAGAGAAATACATGAGCAATATGGTTTTTTATTGTCCCTAGTGCAGCTGCATTTTCTGGAAAGTGACTATATGTGTGAGGGGGAAATATAGATTACCTGTGCTTGATGACAGCACATCCTGTCAATATATCTGTGTGATCTCTGGAAAGGTTTTCACTGAAAATCATTCAAACCTACAGAACTGGTCAGTTTATATTACATGTATAATGATCAATTTTAAATTGCATTGCCTGACTAAAGTGTGCTTGCCGAGTGAAAAAGAATATTTGGGTGCATTATTAATTTTCATAAAAATATCTATCTTTTGATACACATTTTAGAATTCTCTGCCTAATGGTCTTTGATGTAGGTATGCACAGGTTTAAAAATAGAAGGGCTCAGCCTGCTCTCCACTTCCCATTGTAAATACTTATACCAAGTGGTTCATTCAGAATTCAAATAAAGATCTATTGTCTTCCCAGTGCATGCATAATGCTGCTGTACTCCTGATTTTTAAAAAAGGGTATATTTTTAGGGTTGAACATAGCCTCATGTTTTTAAAAGTGTTAAGTTGGGAATTGTTTAAGTGGGGTCTGAAGCATTTCATAACTTTGAAGATCATTGTGTGGCAGATGAGTGCAGCTCCCAGGGTGTAATTGCACGAGCAGGTGGAGCAGGGACACTGGATTCAACTTCCCCTGCTCTTCATTTTTTTCCTCCTCTGGAGTCAGCTTATCAGGAGGGCCTCACAAAATGAGAGTGTGGCAAACTAGGACAGGGGTGGGTGGTCAGTAGAGGTGTGAGAGTCTGTTAAACTTGTTTTCCCCCTGCAGGACCACTGCTTGAATGTGCATTTGTTTTCTTTATGTGAAAAACCAGTTTGCTCAGAACAAACCCCAACAAAGACAGATGACTGTGGCTATGTCAGAGAAATGAGGTGAAAGCAGCTCCAGTTGCAATGGTGAAGCAGTTTTAGATTTTCATGAATGCTTTTCATCTGTGAAGGGCAGATATACCAGAGATGCTTCATTAGGATATGAGTGAGCTCTAGTTTGCTGTTCTTGGTGCTGGCTGTGTATCATAATTTATATGTTATAATAGCATATGAGAACAAGTTACATTTAAGAGGCTTGTTCATTAAAGGAATGTTACGATGCTCTCTGTTGCACTTCAAACTTCGTTTTAATTTTACTGACTTTTAAATTAGAACATTTTTTTAAAGTGTTAGAATTTGAAAAACAAAACAAAAAAACAAACAAAAAAACACCCCACGACAATTACAAAGTTAATTATCAGCTTATCTTCATGGATTTTATTTTGAGGCTAGAAGAAGCAAACATACCAGACAGTGGATGAACTATCAGGTACTTAATGGAACTCAGATATACAAAATAAGTAGATGCTGAGAAGACAAAAGCAGTAACAAATAAATCCAATGCCAACAAAACTAGGGCAAGGGGTGAGTTGAATGCCAAATCCAATCTCTGTGGTTAAATTAGGCCACCCCCCTCCTAAGGATCGTTGTGAACCAGCCAGGTGACCTATTTGGCTCTGGCGTGCCCCTGAGTTATCAGGGCAGGGGAAGAGGAGAAAGATTTGGTAGAGAAAGGAAATGAAATCTTAAAAGTTCCTTGCTATGAACCAAACTGTGCCCAGACTCTCTAGCTGTGGACCTCTAAAGCTGGTTCCCAGGTGCAGGCCTGTCTGATAACTGCCCTGAGTGTGCAGAAGTGGAGAACTGGTGAGACACCTGCCCAGACAACTGCTGCACATCTTTTGCTCATCCTTGACATTCCCAGACCATTAAATATTCACTGACTATAAAAATCAGTCTTTCAAACAGGTTAAAATACCAAGCGTAGGTCACAACCTCACCCTGTCTTGTATCCAGATTATACCTGTTAGGTGTAATAGTCTCCTGAAGATTCCTCAGAAATGGAAACCTTTTCAGGTGTGGGGATGAGGGAGCAAAGCAGATGTGCACAGTTCACTTGATTTTTTCTTAGGAGAAGTTAGACACGAAAAACTCCCCACCTCTTGCACCTGAAAGCCATTGGACAAATTAATTGAATTGATTGCAGTACACTGCAGTTCAATCAACTGCAATAAAGTTAATTGAACCTCTCCTAAGAAGTCTGACTTAAACCAAGTGATTCAAAATAGTAACAGGTACTGATTGATGGAGACAATTATTTTTTATTGGAATGGGTCCAGGTAATTGAGTGATGTTTGAAGGTTCTGTATAAGGTAGTCTCATGAGGACAGTAGTTAGTTACTTTCAGCAGCTTTCAGGTTAGATATAAGTTTTCAAAATGCAAAATTTTATATTAAAATGCTAATTTAACGTGGCATATCTACGAAATAAACAACAGCCTTCAATTCTGCTGCTTTTCTGATAGTGTGGGCTTTCAACTTCGACCCTGAACTTAACCATTGAGTTCTGTGAGGAAACAATACTGCTGTTTGTGTCACTTGGCAGTGTTTTTAATGGGATAAAAGAAGTTATTGGGAAGCCATTTTGAGATATTATTCCATTGCATATTTTTTCTAGTAAGGTTGGATGCTTATTTAATAAATTTAATTACAGTAACCTGGGGATAAGGGAAGTTCCATTAAAATACCCAGTTGTGTTTTCTTGTTGTGCTGTGTTGGTTTGCATGCAGATGTACATGGTCACTTGAGCAAAACTCACAACTTGAGTCTCGTGTAAAATGCTCAGGGCTTTTATTTTACCATTTCTAACCAACATTAGGATCAAATGTTTTGTTGCTGAACTGAAAGTCCCAGCCATTTTCCACTGGCCATTTGTAAGTAACTCTCTGATCCTCAGAACTACCTCTGCTCCAGGCTGATGAGTGTGGGGAAGAAGGTAGTCCAGGCATTCCCTACTTGAGTCTAGCAGGTTATTAGAAGAAAATAAGTTGTGCATTTCTCCTGAGAGAGGTCAGACACTGGCATGGGTGTGCAGTGTAAGTTAGGTGAAATACAGGTGAACATATGACTGTCTTTATCAGCTAGTTAGGCACATTTAAAAAGAAAGCTGGCTTAGCTGTCTCAGGATGCTGCTCCTACCTGCTCTGGTAGTAAAATGTATGGAGAGCAGGGGGAAATAGCTATTTTGCTATTGTCAGTTTGGCACAGGAAAACAGGATTGATACCAACTAGTCACACCTAGGATGGAAATTAGAAAAAAAAAATAAAAATGTCCTTTTCAGAGGTTCTGGGCCTAACAGAAATAACAAGGACAAGAAATCTACGAAGTTCCAAGACGGAGCTTGGCTAAATGTTAAGAACCAAATTATGTGATGCAGTTGCCATGACAACAAAGGAGTCTGGAGATGCCTCATCATTCCAATACTTCTATCAGAAATAGATGTTCCGAAGTGCAGCTGGAGATCTGCAGTACTGGTGCTCCTCAAGGAGATGGAGGGCTGCAGGCTAAAGCCTTCCTCAACAGCATGGCTCAGCCATCTCTAAGCAGAGACCAGATTGGTGCTGCAGCTCAGAATACAACAGTTTTGCCTCTGCTAAATCTATTAAAGGGAAGGTCTGCTTCCTGGCTTGGGCAGCCCTGCAGATCCCAGGTTTCACCAGGGAGACTGTCCTTCAGCCTGTCCTCCTACCCTTGCCAGGAGCAAGCACCAGGCAGTACACCTTCCCTTGCCATGGGAGCTGCAGGAGAAAAGCCACAATATTCCCCTTATGTAAACAGGAGGGAGTCTGGTGACAGAATGAAAGCAAAACCCTCAAGACATAGTACCTCCACAGGATGCTTTCCTTTAAATATATCTTGTTTGTTTACCATCATATTGGAATATTTTATGCTCAGAAATTTGTAGTGTGGCAATGCTGGAAATGATTTAGATACTCTGTAATTCTTACATACCTCTTTTTTTCTGGAAGGCTGAAGGTGCTTCCTTATGATACTTTTTCTTTTCAAGAAACTCCACAGAGTCAGAGAATTGTTGAGGTGGGAAGTCACCTCTGGCCATCAACTAGTCCAGTTCTCTGCTCACTGGCTTCATCTTCTTTACAGCCTCCCATGCATTAAGGCCACCAATCCAGAGAAATCCATGAGCAATGGATTACTATTAAAAATTAACTAATGCAAGATTTCAGCTGGAGTTCCCATGTGCTTGTATCCCTGGTTCTGTGAAGCTTTGACTGTATTTTTTTTAACAGTGCCTTTTAGGTCAACAGAGTGTGTGAAGTCTGTGAAGCATGTTTTACACTAAATTGGATTATATGGGATATGGTCAAATACTAATAACTTTCAGAGATGTTTGTGTGAGCTATCAGAATGTAAACTGACCTCCTGTTTGTATTAGTAAGTTTTCAGGAATTTTCTAGAGTCTGTTCAAGACCTGTTTCAGGACCTGTTCAAATCAAGGAATAGTTGAGGCCCAGTGGACTGAAGCCATCTGCTTTTGTTTGTGTAAGCCTCTGTATTATGATGCAAATAATTTGGTTTACAGACACAAATTCATACATTAATTTCCACCTTGGGACTCATTTATATATTATATTATTGCCTTCTATTTTAATCTAAGACGCAGATTAAACTCATGTGCCAGCTTTTCCAGACACTAAATCTTGACATTGTGGCTAAATGCATTTTGTACGTCCACAAAATACCATATAAATCCAAAACATATCTTGGATTTGGAGCTATTTGAGTTGCCTCCTCATTTGGATCTCCAAACCCTATCAACAAATGGATTTGTTCAGTCCTTGCCTGTAATACTGAGGTGAAAAGTACGTAGCCAGGAGGATTTGTTTAAAATTTCCTTTGCACAGAAACCTTTCCAGGTGGGCTGTTGCTTGGTGCTGTTCATGATGCTGGATTACAGAACTGACAGCAGAAAGCAAACAGTGGCAAAAGCATTCAGCATTAGAAGGAATGTAGGGGGTTATTATAAAGCAAATAATAGGATTTTTTGACACGAAATACACTTGTGGAGTGCAAATTTTGGACATGGTCTGAGTTTGTGCTAAATGCTGCTTCAGCCCATCCCCAAGAGTTTGAAGCCAGCACAACCATAGACACCACGACTAGCTGTTGATTTTCAGTGAATAAAACAGTCTTGCAGCTGACCCCTGGGTTAGCACTGCTGACAGAGTGAGTGAACAAACCACTTCCTAAAGCTGTCTAGGTCACTGTCTCTGCCTCACACTGCAGAATAAAACTTCACAGGTGGGAAATGCCCACTGGTTTGTGACGTGCTTCATGTTGTGTGCACAACTGGGTAGTTACTTGACATGCAAAAGTGTTATTTGAACTTAGAGAATTGCTTGGGTGCTGTTTATTTAGCTGGTACAACTTGTAATTGGCTTAGTGTGTGGTGAGGATTTCCAAAAAATGGTGGATTTTTTAAAATGTGTGTGGGCAGGGGTTGTAAATGTGTGTAGCAGATTTGGGTTTTTTTGTTGCTTTCTCGAGTAGTTCAATGGATGGGAAGAGCTTCTGAGCAGCTGATTTTGACAGAATGTGGGTTCACAACTGCAAGGTGAATTTGTTCACCATTGCACCGATGCAGTGGTCGTTCTGAGCCAGAATTGTTGAGTTTTGGGTACTTAATTGCTGTTGAAAATTATTGACTGCCTTTTCCTCTGAGAGAATGTTTAGGTACTGGAAGGATTAGGATGATGCATTGAAGAAATTAAGGGTGTTTTTTATTAATAGAACAAGCTCTGCAAAGGTCTCTTTCTCTGGTAGTGTTTTTTCTTTTGCACCTTCCTACGGGAAGGCTGCTCTGGTGAATATGTTCTAGCTCATGCATCTGCTACCCTACAATGTACAGATTTTATTTTATTTTATTTTATTTTATTTTATTTTATTTTATTTTATTTTATTTTATTTTATTTTATTTTATTTTATTTTATTTTATTTTATTTTATTTTATTTTATTTTAACTTTTTATCCTGTTACATAGTTACACATTTCAGAAAAAAAATACTTTCATGCAGCCTGTCCCAAACCCCGTAAAATCTACCCCAGCATCTCTAGGACACTCATTAACACACTCCTTTTTTTTTTTAAATCACATTTTTAACTAAAAGCATTTGTTCTTTCCTGTCCTGTTCTAAATCTGCCCATGTAAGTAAACTAAGTGCATGTATTTACAGAGGGAGGATTCTGTTTGCACTCAAATACTGCCTGGTGGTGGGGTGTGGCCAAAGAATGGAGATCCACCCAACTGTAGCTTACGTGGGAAATAAGTACTATAAAGTATAATACACTCCTTCATTTTATATAAGATATGGAAGAACATGATTATTTGGGGGGTGGAGGAGTAAATTTAATCTTCAGGAAGCAAATTTCAAGGGAATTCTATCTCTAATCTTGCTTTATCTTCTAAAGCAAATAGCAGCTGCCCTGTAGGCAGTATAGTGATCATTTAGTGGTGTGTGAATGTAATAATACCTGAAACAACTAATTTACAATTTTCTATACCTCTCAGCAGCACCTGTGTGGCTATACTGCCTTGCTGAAGTCTCCTCTCTTGCTGCATCATATTTAAGCTCTTTGCTGTCTTTGAAATTACCTAAAATGTCTTTGTAAAAATAGACCAGGAGAGATGGTACCTGCTTCCTCTCCTTTGTCCTCTTAGCAATCATCTCACATTAAATACTGCTTCTGCCTTCCTGCTTTGCTTCTTGCAGCTAGAGCACATCTCTTGAAATCACCTGCCAAATGACTTCCCTGCCTTCCACTCATACTCACTCTAACCCATTTCCTACCATATCCCATCCTTTTCTAAACTCCTTCCATTTCATAACCTGCTGTCATTCTCAGTCCCGTGTGCTTGTCTCTGATCTTATCAGGATTATAAGGCTGTCTGAACAGGAACATCTTCTTTGTAAAGTTCAAGAAAAATGTATGGATGTCACGGGTGTTCATGTATCATCTTTTGTTTAGAGGGCTCTTTCGTGTGGGGAATATTTCACACAGACAAAAAATTATTACTTGATTGATATTCTGCTCTTGGAGACCACGTTATTATTTATTCTTGAATAAAGTTTCGTGATTTTTATTGGGTTTTGGTGGGTTAAGATGTTGCTGTATATAAATGGTCAGTGAGATGAAGTCAGAGTGGTGGGCCTGGACATTATTGATAGTGAGATTTATGACTGTCAGTTGTCTTTGTCGCTGGCTTACTCTGTATTTTTTAGTCATCTCGAGACAATGGCCAAGTTGGAGAGAGAAGGCTTCATCATTAGTGTTTTAAGCTCTTTGTGCAAGAGGAGCATTGTTTTTGGTCATGGTCTCTGGTGTGGAGCTTTAAGCAGGTGTGAGTCCCAGCTGTGAAGTATGTTGAATGCAAGCCCCAAAGCGTTCTCTGTTCTCCAAGAGGGTGTTGGAGGGAGCAGCAACGTGGTCACCTTGGTGGGGCTTGGAGAGGAGACACAGTGCACTGCTTCTAGTCTTGGAGAACTGAACATTTCATGCTTAAGTGTATTGCATTGCTGTAGGACGCTGTGAAATGACAACTGTGTGAACAAACAGTGTCTTAGATGTATCCTGGATCAACCAGGTGTGTACCTCCAATTATAGCTGCAAACCATCTGTATCTCCTCTAAATACTGACCAAGTCACCAGCGTGGCTTGGCTTGCATTTCTCTTGTGGTAGCTGCCTTCAGCTGTGAGCTGGCTAGTAATGGTGCACTTGCTGGGGCAAAGGCTGGGTGGCACTGTCTCTCACCTGCTGCCCTTGACCCTGTTCAGTGTCATTTGGTCCTCTTCTCGAGTGGTTCACACAGGGTTATGTCACATGAGGTACATGAAAAATGGTGGTATTGACCATGTGGCTGATAAGACATTGAAATACAATTTAAGACATTGAAATACAATGCATCGCACACTACTAGCAAATGATTTTATCTGGAAAAATGGTCTACTGTGGATTTTTCTCATTTCTGCCTCCAACTTGCTCTTAAATCATTATTTTCATGTCTTTTAATATTGTCCCGCTCCAAAAAACCTCTGGATGTTGCTTTTGCAGGATGGAAAAAGCCCTGAGACATACAGTTCTTGGTGTTCCCAGAAGTGTTCATCCTTTTAAACACCTCAAGAATGTTTCATAAGTACCCAAAAAATAAGTTCAGCCTGAGACAGCTCAGGCTTCCAGTTTAGGCTATTTTTTTAAAGACACTTGGTCTAGGAAGTCATATTATTTCATATTTTTTTCCTCAGCTTCTTTGAAAGAGCTCAAAGTAACTTCCATCCCACTGCCCAGTTTTAACCAAGTGAAAATAAAGACTAGATTTCAAGAATATAAAGTTTTGAGGCTTTTCCTGGGAGTTGGAAATGGATAGAGGAGATTGATTGAAATTGTTGATTGTCCCAAAGGACAGTGTTCCTTGCATTTGGCTTGTTGGATGACCAGTTGCCATTGATGTAGCATGAAACCAGCCACAAGCATGTACTTATTTCTATCATCTATTTTCACCTACTTTTGAAGGACATGGGAAAGAAAGTTCTGTACAGGGAAGTTTTAGGAAAGAGTCAAAGGAAAAAAAGAACTTAAAGTTTTGCAGTGGAAGGTCATAGAAAATATGCTGAAAGATTGGGTTGAAAAGAGGAAAAAGACACAAATTTGTGCCTGCAGACCAACTTTGCTAGTTTGACAGTTTATGGAACAACCTCCTAAACACTTTGCCACTAAAAAGCAAAAAAAAAATAAATTGTTAATGCTTCAAAGAGCATGATCACATATAATACCAAGTACAGATGTGGTTATGAAATGGATGGGTGCAGGTGAAATAGGTAGCTGTCTTACTGATTATAAAACTTGACTTCCTTCAGCTTGTTTCCAAAGCCTGGATGAGAGGCAGTGCTCACCTTGGTGCTGCCAAAGCTCCAAGTGGAAGCAGTGACACAGTCTCATCACATTGTTCACACCTGAGAAAGTTCTGCTGAGTAATACCAGACTAAAATTATCAAACGTAGCTGCTACTATTCTGGGGCCTCACTGTTTAATGACCGTTTGGTTTATAGACAAAATATTTAAGAAGGTTAAAAGAGAGAAGAGAATCTATCACTGAAATCCTAGTCCATTATAAGCTATTGACAATTCTGGTGTTACTGCTTTGTGATCATGCTACAGTTTTACCCACTGCAGTGCCAAAGATAGTGAAGATGAGGTAACTGCTCTGCTGTCATTTCATGATTCTTTTGTCATCAAGTCTTTCTATGAACTCTCTGAGTTAAATAATCTTCAGATCTCCTCTCAATATTTTTATTTTTGCAATAGAAACCTTTCTGGTACCAGCTTTTGTAACTGTGCCTTTCCAACGAAGCTGCTGTAAACAGTCATTTACAGGTTCTGTTTCTGAGACAGCTTTAAAAAATGTGGTGTATATATTTGCTCTTGCTCTAAATGTTAAATATCATTGCACAGAATGATGTGAACAGATGGCATGCTGCAAAAGCTGTTTATCATTTTACACATTTATCACTTTACACTAGTGAAGTGTACATGCGTTTGATTAATATTAACTTCTGATTTATTTGGAGGTCTCTGTTTTTTGACAGCATTAGGGGACATGTTGTAAACCATAGTGGCTTCCAACCTTTAAATTTCATTCCAGTAAGGACGGAGTAGATGCATTCTGTAGTTTTTCATTGCAGGAACATTTTCACCGTGGAAAAGAATTACCTGGTTGAGGATTTAATACTGGGAGGAATTTGGAAGCAAATGGATAACTTTGCTAAGATGCTTTAGGCAGATAAATTTAAATGTCATTGGTCCAGCTACATAAATACCCTAGCTTAGAATTAAATACCAGATGCTAAGAAGGTGTAAAATAAAACAAGCCAGCAGCAGTCCTATTCAAATTGATATTCTTTTATATCCTCCACCTACAGAATGAGAGAACTTCGTATTTGCCTGCTCAACAGGTCTGGATGTTCAGCATGTGTTCCGCCCACGTTGCTGTATATGAAACTAAAAAAGTGTCTCAAAAAGCTTCTCAAGCTTATAGACACAGCACACAGACCACACTTGGAGGCTCCTGACTGCAGCATTCTATTACAAATATGCTTTACCAAGATGTTATTTCATCATAATGCAGTTTGTCAAGGCCAAAGCCTGAAAAAAGTCAAGATTTTCCTTTGGCACTTGTGGATGCAGAAATGATTTAAAGTTGGAGTGGATCTGGCTGTGCTGCTTGTTCTGCTAAGTGGCAATAATATTTAATGAGAGATTTTGCCCTAAACTGTAAATGTTTTAGAGTGTGAGATGCCCAGCCTGTCAGAATAAATAGAGGAGGCTAAAAACACTTTGAAAATGACTGTTCATTTTGGAAGTCACCGAGTGAACTCAGTGAAATATAACTGAGTCAGCTGAATTTTGGATAGAGATCAAGTTCCCAGCATGTATTCTGGCAGCATCTCTTCTCCACTGATTCCATTGCTCAATATCTTTTATGTTCAAATAGCACATGCAGCACTTCAGTTTTATATGCTGCTATCATTCAGATTTCAGATAACTTTCAGTGACTTCTTACAGATGGAACGAATAAAGAAATTACAGTTATCCCTGCTTGTTTACAGTTTTTATGCCTACACTTTCTTCTGCATTAATTAATTAATATTATGGAAAGGTGTAGACAATAAAAATGATGATGTAGCACTAGGAATTGCCCAGAGAATACATTTTAAAGTTTAACGTTGCAGTGCAGTTTAAAGTTTAATTGGTCTGGCCATAATAGGTGGTCAGGGCTTCAGGTAGTTAACTCCTCTTTTCCCATGATGACTCCTTTGGAAGTCAACTCCCGTTGCCTTTGCTTCCAGGACATGAGGAGGCTGCATATAATAAAAGAATGTCTCTTGAACATCAGAATTTACTTCAGGAGATATAGGATGATCTGAAAAGAAAAGCTTCTTCATATCTCTTTGGTTATGTTAGAGAGCATAAGATGCATATAAAGGTTTGTGGATAATGCAGTTCTGAAAAACTAATAGCACTGGAGAAAATATTTTTTAGTGTCTGAACTGTGGAGTTGTAGCACACTAATAGTTGGAAATCAGATATCTGAAGGGAGGATTTGGTTGATCAAATTAACTTTTTTTTTTTTGTCAAACTGGCAATTAGGAGGAAATCAGTTGCATATTTCATGAAGACCTAGGCTTTTTTTCCCTGTTCCTGTGTCAGCTGTATGCTGTCTGTTAAACACGTATTTTTATTAAAAGGCAGCAATTAAAAATTCCCTACCTTCCTGTTCTTTCCACCTTCTGTTTTTAAAACTGAAATAACAGTCGTTCTCTGCATTTTGAGCTAAAAGACTATTTTTCTTCCTTTGCAGGTTAATAATGAGAATGTAGTGAAAGTTGGCCACAGGCAGGTGGTGAACATGATCCGACAAGGGGGCAATCACCTAGTTCTTAAGGTTGTCACAGTAACCAGGAATCTTGATCCAGACGACACAGCTAGAAAGAAAGGTACATTTTTCTCTTTTGCTAGTGGAGTCCTTTTCGTTTTGCTCCCCAGAAAACAGAGTATGGACCCAAAATTTCTGGTTTATAAATCCTGATTTATAGATTTCATTTTCCCTTCTCTTATTTAATTTAGAATAATGTAATTCTGTTGACTTATGCATTAATATGTGATAAAAAGGGTAACATTCTCTCATCATGCTTGCCATGAAATTTCATCTTTATGGAACTTCATACGTTTATATGCTTGGAGATGTTGCAGTAAAATGTCTTTCAGCAGAGAGAAAAAGCACAAAGAACAGATTATCTTTTATTAATTAGTTCCAAATGTACTTGAGGTTAGTTTGACTTCTTTTGAAATCAATGAAAACTTACAGTGTTGCAAAGCATACTTTAGAAAGGACCTCTGCAAGAACAGAAAGAGTAAGCAATATGTTTAGACTCAAGTTCTAGTAGAAAAAAGAAGTATGTTTTAATGGGAAAATTCCTCTGGATTAATTCAAAGTAGAGGGGTTGTTCCAGCCAGGGAAAATCCCTCCTCCTTCCATAAGGAGAAAACAAGCACAGCTTCTTTTTCTGCCACTGGGCTGCTAGCAAGAAAGCAGCTACTCCTTGAGAGGTTAGTACAACATCATGTGCCACAAAAACTTGGGAAAAGCATTGTCTGGGTACAAACAGGACAATTTTTTTCCAGCCTAGGTGTTGGGTTTTCAGAATGTCAATTTAAATCGACATTATGCCTCAACCTATGCCATAAGATCAGGCTGCTCCCTTAAGAATGTCAATGTGCTTCCCACCCACCTACTCAAAAAAACCCACCACCAAAACTTCATAAAAAAAAAAAAAGAAAAAAAGAAAAAAAAGAGAGAAAAAGAACCCTGGGGGGAAAAGAAGGTTATATTAAATTAAATAATGTCCAAACATGATCCTGCATTATTTTTAGCTTGGTAGAATTACCATTCACACTTTTTTAAACAATCCTTTCACCTCTGCCTTCTGGGATGTGTCCTGTTGGCCTTAAATAAAAGTGCTGTTGTACACAACCCAAAGGGAAGTTGCTTCCAGAAAAACAAACCCAGTTGTTTGTCATCTTTCCAGAGCCTTCTACTGAGGATGTGTCATTTGCCAAAACCAGTCACTTTTAAATCTTGTCCCTTTTGGATGCAAGTTGGTAGCCATTCATGTGAGCTGGCAATTGCCTTTGTACTTTGGGAATCATGTGGAAGGATTTTCTTCCCATCAGTCTCTTTTGTGGTGAGGCCAGTGTCAGATATCCAACCCTGTTCAACGAGGAATTTTGTGTCATTTCCCTCACAGATTTGTTGTCCCTTCTCTCGTTGGGCAAGGGCAGTAGTTGTACTCAGGCTGAAGTTGTATGTGCAGTACTGATGCAGCCTTATTTCTGACACTGAACCTGAGCTTTATTTTTGCTTTCTTGTGAAACGCTGTCATTCAAGCCTCAGTAAGAAGGTGATGGAGCTTGACAGGGAAAGGATGACACTGACAAAGTGGATATAGGTGACAGGGGAAGAAGGTTGTCTGCTTCTTTCCTCCATCACTCATTCTCGCTCTCAAACTGCTTTGCCACCTTTTGTCAAAGTGGTGTAGCCTGATCTATAGAATTGACCCAAACACTAAAGAATCCTTAATTTTTCCTGGTGTCCCAGAGCCATTTCTGCTTACTGGAAATCTCCAACTTTCCTACCAACACTGGCATAATCTTTTCTGATGTTACACTCCTTTCTGACTACCAGAAACATTGGTTATCAGGTTATTAAAACACCTGATGGGTTTTGGTTTCTGTGCTGGATGATTACTGCGATACTTTCAGATCTTATTTATTCTGAAGATCACCTCTTTTCCCTAGTCTCACCGTAGCTATTAAGATAATTTTTAATCCTCTTTCTTGTATTTCTCACATGTTACAGTTTCTTCAAAGATGAAATTAGTCTGGCAGAGATTGCCTGGTCTCCAGGAGATTTTTAGCTCTGTACATTTCTTAGAAGGAGGGATAGGAGGGACACGACTACTGTGAGGCACTTTCTTTAGAAAGTCTTTTTCCTCCTGAAAACCAGAAGCACACAGTTATTTAGCTTTAAATGTTTCTATGTATCCTGTTACATAAAAGCTTGCTGATGTGTCAAGCAACCTACGCTGAAAGTAGGAAGGGTGCAGGAATTCAGTATGTGAAAAGCATCCCAGGGTTTTTTCCTCTGCATGTATGTATTAATATTACCTTCTTTAATGTAGCATATTCTTTTAAATAAATGTTGAGTTGCATGTGTGAATAGAGTGTTTGGGAGATGTGTCTTTGCTTACATTGTGTGTCCTTCTGTTTCATGCAAAGCCCCACCACCTCCTAAACGAGCTCCAACCACTGCACTGACCTTGCGGTCTAAGTCGATGACCTCAGAGCTTGAAGAGCTTGGTAAGAAAGTATTTTTTGACAAGCATGCTGGCACAAAAGTAGTGTAAAAATACGTGTGTATATATATGTATAGATGTTAATTTGACTAAAAGGAACTGCACTGTGTACACTATAGAGGAGAGAAAAGGTTTTAAGAATGCTGCATCTTTGGGGAGTTCAACTATGCATGATTTGCATGAGTAATTTTTTTTTATTTAAACTTGTGCCTTATTGCTACGCAAGAGAATGTTGATACATTTTGTGCATCATCAAAGTCTGGCACATCTACTAAAAGTAATGCCATGTCATAAATTGTTAGCTTTGCTTTCTAAATTTTCAGTTCATCTAATATTGTTTTATTTTAAATTTCTGTGGCCTCTCATTAGTGGATAAAGGTAAGCTGCCAGAAGCTGTTGTTAAAAAGCTGACAGTGTTAAAGCAGCTTCAACTTCAACTTGTTTTCATTAGACTCTGATCTGAAAAAGTGCATATTATGATGTCACTTTGACTTCTGTGCATGATATAAACTTAATTCTCCTCACTATTGGTAATAAAAAGTATTGAGTATTCAGTCTTTTATTTGCTAGTTTTAAGAAATGTGATTGTAGATTCCTTTGCTTGATCATCCACCTTCTAGATATGCATAATTCTTCAGGAATTTTGATTTAGTTTACGAAAGTGAGGAAGGTAAAAGTTCTTTTCTTCCTAGTTTTAATTTGTTACGTCATTAAAAAGCAGAGTTTCTGCAGCTAGGCCAATAAATATGTTGTGGATGGACTATATATACAAGGAGAGAAGCCCAGTGTGTATTTATATGAGATTATTGCAATAGAAGAGTGTGTTTAGCAAGTGATAATTAGGTATAAAACCAAACCACATCCCTCATTGCAGACTAATAGAGTCTATCATAAAAGAAAACCATTTTTCCATGTAATCCTACATTGATTTAAAGACTTACATTTTATGATCACTTTTGTTTTTCCTGGCATGGACTCATACGAAGGCCAACTGGAAGGAATCAAAACCTTCTGGCCACTTTTTTTTTTCCTCTGGAAGTCAATGTTTTCTGGGGCAGATGGACCCTATCCATCCTGTAGTGAGTGAAGTCACAGCTTCAGTAGGAGTTCTGCCCAACAAAGGGGTGCTGAAGGGATCACTGTCTTCTCTATGGTATAATGACCAAATGAAGACCAAAACAAAACATTCTGATTATTTAGCTCTAACTGATCTCAGATAATTTGATTGTTTCTTGCCCGGAAGTTTAGGAGCCTGACTGAAGGTTTCAGCAGTTTGGGGATGCTCCATAATTTTTCTTCCAGGATTAAAATGTAAAATATTATTTCTGGAGCCACTTTTTGGGTTGGGGTGTTTTGATTTCCTTTCATGGAGCACTAACAGGTTGTAAAACTTGACTGGCTTATCAACAAACTTTCCCAAGAGAACAGCAATACTTGGGCACCATTTTTCCCCTTTCATTGTCCCCTTCTGCAAATCACTTTCAAACTGAGGGTAGTCTTCTATTTCTCTTACTTTTCAGTCTTACATGGCAGATACCATTCTTAGAGCAGAAAGCAGCAGCACTCTTCTAGGGGAAAATAGCTTATTAATAGTAAAGACACCTCTGCAATGAAGACCATCATATTTTAGCTTTGTCACCCCCCTATTCGGGCTGTAGTACTTGATCTGTTCTCATCAGGTGGCAGAAACCACTGCAGAACTTATGACTAGCAGCCACGGGACATACTTGACTCTTTAAGCACATTTCCCCTCCATCTCTTTATCCAGATGGAGTATATATTACAGTGGCTTTACTATCCTGAAGAATAGTCCTGAAGCACATTCCAGAAGTGTACGTCCCCCAGTAAAGCTGTAGTAATACTAGAGCATGGCAGAAATTTGTCTTCTTCCTAAACAAGGCTGTAAATACCAGTTCCCTGATGCTCTGAACATTTGCCACCCTGGCAAGCAGTCTGATTACTGTCATAAATAACATCTGTGGTCTACCTGTTTGAATATTTGTCCTGTAAAAGGGCTGTGATCACAAGGAACAAGAATTCTTAAATTGCACACCGACCGAGCAAGCTTCCAAAAAGAATATGTTCTCACTATCATCAGTTAAAAGTTGTCTTCTGACATAAAACACAGATTGTATGTTTGTATTTATATCTAATTTACATATCTGTGTATGTGTATATATTGGACATCTGTATGAGCTATGAGAACACCCACATTTTGATATCCTATCCTCTCTAATGAATAAGCATTTGTTTCATAACATACACGTGCAAACTAAGGAGGAAGTAGCTACAGATGAACACTGTGGATGTTCTCATCAATATCTATGTGTAATTATTTTCTGAACTGGAGAAGCTCATGGTCTCAATAATGTCTCGTGGCAAAGAATTCCACAGGCTAATTATGTGCTGTGTACAAATGTATTTCCTTTTTATTGGTTTTAAATGTGATGCCTTTAATTTTATTGAATGTCCCTTGTTATGTAATAGAAGAAAAAGACAAATAGAAATTCCCCATTTTTTCCCCTTACAGTATATTTTTTTTTCTCATTTTTCCCAGCTAGGCTGAACAACATTATTTTTAAGAAAAAGTTACACTTCTTGCAGTCTTTACAGTCACTTCCTTCGCCTGGCTCTGAACCCTACTTACGGTTTTTATTGACATGTTTTTAGCAACTCTGTTCTCTGTAATACTGAGAAGACCATCTCAGTTGTTCTCCTTCAAATGAGTAACAGCAGATAACGTGTGTTATTGATTCCTTTCCACTTCATTCTGCAAAGATGGGAAAACGCCCTATTACCATAGTTTGAAAGCCCTGCTATCAGTAAGCTGCCCCAATTACTGCTTTTTTTTAAAAAAATAGAAAAATAAAAAAATGTACCTGTATCCCTAAAACCTGCAGGGGAGCAATTTCTTATAGTAAAGGTGTAAGCCCTGATAAACTGTGCTTTTGCCAAGCTGTTTATCTGCTGTGGTTTGATAGATCCATGCCTAGTAGAAGGGAGAGACTATCTTCTTAGATGGAAGGAAAATGTTTATGCTCAAAATGACAGACAAGGATTTAGCATATAAAAACTACCTTCAGAATTGATTCACAGTTCATTCCCTTTTTATTTCCAAGCTTCAGTACGGAAGAAGAAGGGTAAGGGGAAGCATTTTGTCTCTTGTTTAACCTGTTTCTCACCTTTCCATAGTGAAGGATAATAACATAATGTAAATGTTGGCATATGGTCCAGTTTATTTTTATGGTGTCAAATGTACATTAATTATTGTATATGTTTTTAGTTATTTAGTTAATAAATTGCAAACACACTAAGACCTCAAACAGAAGACTACATTTGAAAATATTCCCCACATTTCTTCCTTTTGTCTCCTTTCCTTCATCTTGCCTTTTTTTCCTTCTCTGTATCCAACTCTTTTCCAAACCCTTCCATACCATCTCCTCACAGTTACTGTGCTAACTGGCAGCCACAGAGAAATATGTGGCCAAGAACATACCCTCAGTGTAGTCCTACGTTAGTGGTTTCCTTGTCTTTTTAGTGGCCAAATGTTCCTCCCATAACCACACTGTCTCTGTCTCAGGAAATAGGGATCTTGCACACAACACTTGAACTTTTAACCTGGAGAAATGCTGCTCTGCACAATTTTAAGTTTTCAATACAACATCTTCCACGCTGTCCCGTATGCATGGAGTGCCCTCCCTGAACTGATTCATAAGGCTACAACCTTCTCCTTGAAATCTCTCCTAAAGACCCACTTCCCCTACGATCCCTACTAAGCAAAGATCTAAGTCATGATGGCCAGGCAGAGGGGCAGGTAGAAACAGTGGTGCTATTCTAGTAGTTTTTCTAAATGTAATTGTATATACACGTATGCAAAGTTTGTTTGTGTTTTAGCTGTATTTTTCCATACCCTTGTGTGTCATTTTGCTCTCTTAGATTGTAAGCTCTCCTGAGCAGGGACTGTCATTTACACCTTCTCATGGTGTCTAGCCCAGGGAAGAGCCTCAAACCTCCAAGAGCCCCTGGGTGATAGCTGGTAGATCAGGCTACATCCTGCTCTTCAACAGAGTGCAGTGTCACGGAAAGGAAAGCTAGGCTGTAGGCAGTGTCTTCTCTCAGCAGGGAAGCTTTTAATTTTTAACGTTAAACAGGACAAAACCAGGTTATTTTCCACTCTTCATTTTTGTGCTCTTTCCTGACCTCCTTTCAGGTCACTACCAGAGGTTCCAGCTAGTGATATTTTCCATTCTCCATCCAGAGACTATGACAGCATAAACCCCATTGCTACTGGTATTTTTTCTGGAAAATATATTTTGGCAGCATACAAAAAATCTTTATATTGTTATGGTAGATTTTTCAGTCAACCAAAGATGGTTTTCTGGGTGATAGGTGAGGGAGGCATTAAGGTGAAATAATGACTTTTGTGGTTCTTTTTGACTGGTTTAGTTGATTGTCTTTTGAGCGGGGGTCTGGTTCATTGGGAGGACAGGAGAGGGAGAAGGACAGGGCTGTGCTGTTGGTATTCAGGATAGAAGATATGAATTTGTGTCTAAAGAGAGAGGTAATAAAATCTTTAGGTTCCCAGCTGTATGGCATGGGCAGTAGTATCATTTTACTGCAGTTACACAGCACAAATTGCTAAAACATAAACTACTTCATCTGTGCCCCTGACTTTCAGCTTGCAATAGTTGCCTGACTCTGAGAGATAGCGTCCAACTTCAAATTGTATGTTTGGAGAGGGGGTGTTTTCCATAGTAAAACTACTTTCTGGATTTTGTGGGACGTTGGGGAGGGGGAAGATGCCTTCTTCTTTTCTTTTGTGACTTGTAGGTTTTCAGGAATGGTTGAATGAGTAAGTTATGGCATGTACAACTAACAGTTAGTTGTAGCAGAAGTTTTTGGAAGGCAGAACTTAAAATACAATTCTGGCTAATATGTACTTAGCCCATTCATGTTGACAAATAAGCAAAATATTCATGGAGCTAATTAAAATGAAGATTTTAAACTACTCTAAAAATAAAGCATTAAAAAATGCATTTTGGGGGTCATAATTTTAATCATGACTACAGAAAACAAGTATGATTCGAGTTTAAAAACTAATATTTTAAAATAAAAAAATTAACCCTATTCATTAGAAGTTTATATGGCTCATGAAAAGCTGCTTTTAAAGGGTTTTTCCTTCAGGTTTTGTTTCAACTTGTTTATTGATAACTTCTTGTAGGTGGAGAATTTTAAATTTATATGATACTTCAGGAACACATCCATACACTAAGATCTGTAAATGTCTAGATACATGATGTAAAAGTTTCATGCCCCTGAGCGTTTTTTACTGCCAGAAAATGGGTTTGATTTAGTAGGTAATTTGGGATTTTCAGTGAAAGCTGAAGTGGACAGTGTTTAATTTTAAAAACCTTATATTAAATCCTCTAAGAGCAAAGAATAGAGCAGGCTAAATTTTCACAGTGATATGCAAATGACAAGGTAAATAATTCTTCTGCATTAATAAATATTACTTTGACAGTGTCACGCAAGTGTCAGTTGTGAGCTAGGGGAAAGGTTTGTTTGGTTTTAGATTTGATAATGGTGATCAATATAAAACAATCCCTCAATATATGTTGATCCTGATCTTTGGGTTTTGATGTGGGCTGCAATACCGAATACAAATGTAGGATTTTCCTCCTTTGAACAGTTTAGATGCTAGAACCACCCCTCAGATACAGGGTAGCTGTGGTATCATCAACACAGAATGTTGTTACCTGGCATCAAGTCTTAGCAGCATTTGAATGGAAAAAATATCAGTTGATGGCATTCAAAAGCAATATTATTAGCTCTGTCTGCAATAAGCGTTCACACTTCATCCCATTCCTGTTGTCCATTGTTTCAAAGGTGGCACATTCTAATGGCATCTGAAACAATGAAATTGCAGAGCAAATACATATCCATGAATGCCAGCCAGCAGATTAGCTTACAGTGTTGTGTTATGTTTGAAGAAACCACTCACAAAGACGTCTGAGTTCCAAAGTAATTTTTTTATTTCACTGTGGTGGAGTTGATGATGGAGATTTGTCTGCAGGAAACAGTGGAAATACCATCAAAGCAACTTTTACAGCACTCACAACATCGACTCCTTTGATAGTTCCCAGCATCTGCAGTGCTTCTGTATAGGAAGAAGGTTTTCTGATCTTCACCAGACACTGTATGTTAGAAGAGGACAGCAAAAAGCATCAGGCTTAATGAAGAATTCTGGAAGGGTATCCTTGTAAGTAACTGATTTGCATTACATATTTGAAATTGAGTGTGGTGGCAATACATTATAATAAGATAATATAATAAGATAATACAGTAAGATCAAGGTTGTCATCAGGCTGTCATTTTTCACAAGCATAAAGTGCTGCCTCCAGGTGGAATTTATGAAGTACATGCATGAAAAAATATGGCCCCCATCTTTTTGTTGATGCAGCAAGGTTACAGGTGTTATCACTTGTAGTCTAACTTATGTGGAGTCCACAGCAGTGGAAGAAGGTATAGGATTAGGACCATGGCTATGGCATATGTGTTTTTAAAGCACTTTGTGAGAGAACAGCATAGAAAGTTGGCATGTTCCAAGGAGAACAATGCTAACCCTATGTTTTCCACTGAAAAAAAGCCTGGCACCTTGCTGGCAATGTGCTGATTAGCAATTTTTGGCACTGAATCTTAAATTAACAACTCTCAGTACTGAACACTTCTTCAAACCAAGGTTTATATTGCTTGAGGTGGGCAGCTTTAAGTAACATTTTGGAAACACTGGGAGTCCTGAGCAGAGGTCAGTTGAGTCTCTGTGTGGATGTTCTCAGTTACACTAGAATTATTTTGAATTTCTCATCTTTTTGAGTATGTAGCGCCCT
This sequence comes from Hemiprocne comata, assembly GCA_020745705.1. NCBI lineage: Eukaryota > Metazoa > Chordata > Aves > Apodiformes > Apodidae > Hemiprocne > Hemiprocne comata. Next base: position 2,899,702 of record CM036590.1, read on the forward strand.
TTTATGATACCTGTTTTTCTTTACTGCAGGACAGTAACTGAAATTGTTTTCAAAACCTTTCTGCATCAGCCAAACAAGACAATGGTATAAAAGAAGTTGGAAAAGGAATTGTAAGTGTTAAAGAAAGCGTGGGGTTTGTAGCATTTGGAAACAGATGAATTAAATCCGTTGGCACATGTGAGTGTCGCTTCCTATACTCAGATACCATTAATTGAATTTCTAACCCCACACTCAAAATCATGAGTGCTTAAGGAACTGTAAAAATTGCATGTGTTGCCCAACATGGCACAGTTAGGGCAGTGGAAAACTTTTTCAACACTTTTAATGTGTTCTCTCTCTTTTTCAGGAGCCAGGGAGATGAAGGACTTACCTCCCTCATCTCAAAACTCCCTTTGCTGCTATTTCTTTCTTTTTTTTTTTTCCTTCAAATGTTCACATACCCTTGTTAATTAATTTCGTAATCTAACTGCAAATAAATGTTTTTAGATAATTCATCATAGTTTGTTTGGTTTTTCCCCTGGGTGTGGAAGCATGGGAGTAAGTGGAAGAGCAGAGAAGGCTGCAAGTGTCTTAGATCCTCCACCTTTCTTTTTGGTTTCCTTTTGTTGATCGTCTTTCTTTTGTGACTAGGCCAAATTTTCAAATGCTGTCTCTTAAACAGAACATCAAATTGCCACTTAAAATTCTACCTGGCTTGCAGGGTAGGAGTGGGTATTGACTATATTCTCTGCTTTGTTTTTGTTCTTAAACAGAAACCACTGTTAGACAATGACCATTCCTCTTTCAAGGTAGGCTGAATTATAAGGCTTCAGGATTGCAGGTGCATTTTAAATGCCTGTATAATTATTTCATTCATTGAGCATACTGTTAAAGAGCTGGTACTTGAAAATTGTATCTACAGAAAGAATTTGAAAATATCAGTTTTCTGCCTTCTTTAAAATTTTGACGGTGTGTTTGTAATATGTAAATGTGACTTGTATGTACTAATGTGAAGATATTTTTAGCCCTAGAAACACAAGTAAGACTTTCTTTCAAGAAAGTTTTGATAGTTCTTTATTGTGAATACCTACAAATCATCTTCGTAAGTCATGTAATGGTATTTATAGATACTCAATGTTAAATAATTAATTTTAGTCACTAAACAGGTTTTATGTTTTACTGATTTATTTTACAGAATTTTCCCTTTTTTTAGATTTTAGTGTACTTTGTAGAGTTTACAGTATCCCAGAGAACATACAAGTGTTTTAACTGAATTTTTGTAGGAGGAAAGTGTTTCCAATGGCTTGTGGTTTTGACTGTATTGCAAAGCACTTTTGTTATTTCCTCATTATGCTAACTGCTAAAGTAATATTCTCTGCCTGTTGTTTGTAGTGTGGTACAGTTGTGATTTTGGCATTGTGATTTAAGCCCAATCCTGTAAATTGTTCACTTGGGGTGGGGCTGGAAGAGGTTAATTCCAGATTACAATGTACTTGTGGTGGCAGATCTATGAGGATTAGCCTAATTGTCTAAATGAAAACTCAAATCATTCCGTTTCTATACATTTTTAACTATACATTGACATAACTGTAGGCTGAACTTCTTGTTTCTTTCTCCTCAATATGATCATAAGTGACAAATTTGGATTTAAATCTTAACCTTTAACTTTCTTCCTCTGAAACAATGCTTTCACTAAGGTTATTCTTTAAATTCTTAGTAGTATGTTGAAGGCCCAGTTATACTTTACCTACTTTTGGTCTTTGCCAATGTTTTATACATCTATTCCTACTTGAGTAGCTAAAAAGAAAGACATTAGTTTTCAGTGGGCATAGCTAATGTAACGGAGATCCATTTTTAACCATCTGCAAATAGGAGTCACCTATTTTTCCCCAGAAGCCCTGGAGATCAAGTACTATTGCTCCTATGCCACGCAACATTATCCTGTGACCTTCTAGAGGCTGATCAAGCTTTCTTTTGAAATCAGTAGGTTCTCATCTTTCTGCTACCACCCCTTTAGTATTGGGAAGCTGTTCTAGAATTTTGTTCATCTGCCTCTTTGAAAACATGTTCTAGATTCCCAGATGTACTGTTTGCCCAAATTGTCCTTTACATGGTTCCCCCCCCACCCACAGACATTCACCTGGGAGTATTTATCAACTTACCTTCCAGCTGTTCTTTTACAAACAAAGTAAGGCAAGGTCCTTTGCAGATACATGGGAAGTGACAAAATCTAAAAGGAATATAATATAAATCAATGCACCTGCTTGTTTTAGATGCCTGTTTTTTTTCAGGCATGCTAACTTACAATTCTACACATAATCACTCCTGGTCTTTATCCTAAAAACAAGCTTCTTATAGTAAAAAGAGAAGAAATTTTAAAAATTAATCTGTAAGATAAAAGCAACACCACAGCCATATTTTTTGTGTAGTTTAAATGAGTCGCTATGAATTTTTAATAAGACTACCCCTTTAGTTGTAGTTTTTGCAGGCTATTGACAAGGAAACAAATTTTATTGGCTAGTGAAAGAAATTAAACTGAACTTGCAAACTCACATTTAGGGAAGGCGATGGAACCAAATATGTGCATGTGCAGTACCTGACATTAAGGGCTATGTGCCTAGCCCTGTTGACACCAAGGAAAAATGAATGTCCTGTCTTCCCATCACCTTTCAAAAGGAAAAATACGTGTGCCAAATATTTGACTGTGGTTGACTGCAGATGCTAGAAAAGGTGGGTGATACTGCAGCATCTAGGTGCAGTTGGCTTTGTAATGAAGTTTTGCATAACTGATGGCGCCTGGTACAGTTTCTGTCTGTATCTATCTTAGGTATTTACAGGGCATCTATCACCTTGGTACCTAAGCAGTTTGAAAAATGCACCCACCCCAGGAGGCATGATGCAGATACAGGCAGAGGCCCAGGTCCAGAGCAGCAGAGGCAGGTCCCAGCAAGCTCCCCAGCTGTGTTACCGCTGTTGTTGAGCTCCTGGCCCTCTTGTGGCCAAGGAACATCTCCACCTACCTGTCAGCAGGAAGACGGTACCCCACCCCTCACGTCCAGCTCCACTGGTGGGGAATCTGAAAAGGAAAGATAATGGAAAAGGCAACGATCCAGTAGCAGAGGTGAAACAGAAATGGTGGGATTTCAAAAGGAGGGATTCTTAAAGAGCAGCACATCTCAGGGGAGGGATCAGCTGCCAGTCCAAGTGGCAGGTAAGGCACAACACAGGCATAAGTCTCAAATGTTCTTCAGTGAACAAAAGTTAAAGAAATACCTCTGATGTCTCTAAAGCTTGTCCATATCCAAAGCCCTGCTCTGTTCTTGGCCTCTGTCTCAGTCCTCTATCCCTACAGCTGCTGAACCAACTGTTCAGTTCTCTGTGTATCTCAACCCAGTGATTGCTACAATCCTCAATGTGTCTAATACCAAACTTAAAGGACTCTAGCTGGTAATGAACGTTGTGGTGCAAAGAGACAGCATGGTATAGCAGTGCGCCAAAATGATGGACATATTCATGAACCTAAAGGCTGGAATAATCTTGGCTTCTGATCACCATGTTCAGAACAGGATCGGGCAAACCACAGATCACCCCTGCAGGCACAAAAGCTGGAGCAGTTCTCCTGAGGCCACCAGGAGCAATTGCTGATCTCCCACATCAGACCAAGCTCTGTATCAGCCCAGTGCAAACACCCAGACAGGCAGGAAGCTGTGGGCTTCACTGCAGAAACAGAGGACCTGTCTAACAAGAAAGAAAGGTAGCCAGGACCTTGGGTGAAGATTCACTAGTTACTATTACATGAACCACTTTAATCTCATTTTTTCTTTAAACACGACAGATCAGCAAGGTAAAACAAAAAAAAAAAAGTCTTCAGAAACCTCTGAGTCCCGTGTGACTTGTGAAAATAGCTTCATAGTACTCAAAGTGGTCAAACACTTGAAGTGCAGTGGGTCACTGACTTCCAAATGTTTGTGTTTCCTTTAGCCCACATGGATGTTCCTTTCTGGTTCCCTTACTTGGTCATTTAAAGATCAACACAGGAGTTATGCCCTGTCAGAGCAAGGGATGTGAGGTCAGGAACATGAAGCAAGTCACAAGTTTGGAGACTGCCAGTTTTTTGGCTGGTGTCACAAAGTGTAAATATAAAACTATCTATAAAATACATAAGTGACCTGTTTTGCCTGTAAGTTGTATATATCACTGAGCAAAATGCTGCCTGCAGGAATGGTGTGTAAGGTGGAAACAACTAGACAGATCAGAGGATCTGATCAGAGGATGCTTTCCTTTGCTTTACACCTAAGGAAGCTAGCTGGGCTTCTTTGTACCCACTGTATTTAAAGCTTGGTTGTGAAAAAGAGATGTTTTTTAAAATCCAATTAACAACCAAGTGAGGTGAACCATGTTGATGCATAGTTTGGTCCATAGCCAAATCTGACTTGACAGTCTTAGTGCTCTCCTTTTTTTTTCTTTTTTCTCTTTTTTTTTTTTTTTTTTGTAAAGTCACCCATTTCCCAAGGAAATTAAGTAAAGGCACTTGATTGAGGTAACTCTCTCAGCTAGCTTTAATCCTACTGTTGACAGCTGTTCATACAGTCAGCCTCTTCTCTGGCAAATAAGAACAGTTTCTGGCCAAACCAAGTTTTCCAGTGCCCCGACTACAACTGGCACACCTTTTTTCACAGCACCAAGCTAGCCACTGGTGTGATCATCTTACCAAGAGCCAGTCTGAATTTAGGGCGACCTTTGGTCATCAAGGAATGGATTTATAGGGCAGAGACTGACACGTTCCTTGAGGTGGTGTCAGCCACTGACCTCCAGGCAGTTTTCCCATGGTTGCTCTGCAGCGAACAAACACTCGTGTACGGCCATGCCTGTAACACACCCTCGGTTTCCCCATGGCCCATGTCAATGCTCCACAAAGCTTCCAGAAACTGGAGTTACTAGAGTTGTTGAACGCTTTGTTATGAACAATAAGTTCTGAATATTCCTCCTTTTCATTGCTAGTCAAGAAAACCTATCCTAAAACCTGTGAATGTATTCATTATTCATAAGTATTCGCCAACAGTTTCCACAATTAACTCCCTGCCCATGGGTTTCCACACTGTTTTCTTGTACTCTTTGTCATTTGTGTTATTGGTCACCTATGCCAGATGCTGTTCTTTCAGCTCTGAAAGTCTGAAAATGCTGATTAGGTGGTAAATTTTCAGAGAGAATTAGGAACTTTTTGCAAAAACTTGCTATGCTTTTTCAGAGGAACTTTTCTGTGCAAGCCTCTGGCAAATGTGTGAACATGCACAAATAACAAAAGTGTTACGATCCCCCTGAATCCGAACAAACTAAACTCACTGATACTATTTACAGAAATATTCATAAATTAATGTGGGGTTTGGAGGGTTTTTTTTTATTTTGTTTTGCTTCAGTTTTTGACTTTTGATTTAGCTTGGTTCCATTGCTTGCCAGTTGCTAGGTGGGCTGTTTAGAAAACTTGTCAGGAAAATGGAGTTTTCGAATATGGGGACTTTTCTGATGACAGGTCAAAGGAAATGCAATGACATTTTGTACCAGAGTGAATATACATGATCCCTTATCTTTCTCCCATTCCATAGAATTGAAGTGTGTGTTTGATATGTGTGGTAAAAGTAGGTCCCCTGGTTTTTTGTTCTTTTTTTTTCGTGTGTACTCAAATAGGAAAATGCTGAGAAATAAGTTCATGGTCCTACACTATAGTTGTTAAGAGAGATTTGTTAATGAAGGGTTGCAGCTACAGCTGTATTAGGCAAAGGGGGAGAAGAATTACAAAGGAAGAGGCAGTTATTACAGTTAGGTTGATGTACAGTCCCTTTCAAATCTTCATGGAGTAGAAGAGCCAATGGTTGCATGACAGTTTGTCCCTAAAATTCATTTTCATAAGGAGCTCATGCCTTTTTACAAATACAATCTCATCCTCACTTTCCATAAACATGCAACTCGACAGTCCAGCCAAACACAGAGAGAATGTGAATACTTTGAATGTGAATACTTTGAAGTAGTGAATATGCTAAATGCACAAATAATATCCATCATTCTAGCATTTAAAATATCATAATTGTATTAAGCCAATTGGAATCCCTTTTAGAGCAGTATAATGTTGGAGGCACTTGGGTGTAGAAATGATGAGTGCCACATTAGGGTAGACAGGGACTGATATATAGGAGGGATCCTTGGGTCTGTCAGAGGGAGCTTTCATTTAAAACCTTATAAAATAGATTTTAAAAAAGTTTTTTAAAATGAAACAAAAAGCCCTGATTCATAAACAGCTCCAGAAGTATCATTTAACATGACCTCAGCAACACCTTCCATTTGTAAGTTTACAGCTTCCATTGAGCTTACACCTCAATTTAGGTCTGAAGAGCAGCATATAAAGCATTTCAAAGAGCAGAAATTAGTCCTTAAAGACTATAATTTTTCAAGACTGGGATGCCAGAGGGTAGGCATGACACTGATCTGGCATTCTGAGCACTGTGAGCAGCATGGCCAGCCAGCAGCAGTCAGCCACTGCCGTTCAGGTCCCAGCCTTCTCCACAGCATTCTTCTCTCAGGTGTCCCTTGCCTGAGTGTCAGGGATGGGCTCTTTGGGCTACCCTGCTGGAACACATTAGCCAGACCGCCCCAGATTAATTTCTGATGACCAAATTGTCTCCTCCCCAGAATGAAAGCAGACCCATTTTTTATTTTTATTTTTTTATCTCAAACATGGAAAGGGCAGGAGTTACGGCCACTGACTCATGTGATCAAGAATGGTGCTGGGCAGATCCTGCTCTACTCTGAGCCAGTGATCGCTGTGGGTGCAAAAAGCTTAGCCATTTCTAGCCTCTGGGAGTGCATTTTGTGTAGGGGAGGATTCAGAGTAAGCACACACATGGAATCCTCCCCGTTAACATCTCTGACGATGCCTCTTTGCACACTGAGCTGCCACAGGGGAGCACTTGCACCCAGATTTCCACCATGCGCCCTCAGGCAAGGGAAGAGGTAGCCAGGGGAGGGCAAAACTAAGTTTATTTTCAGAAGACGATGAGATCCTGGCGAGCAATGCCCTCAGATAGCGTTACCTACTGTTTTGGGGAAAAGAACACAAAAATCTGGCAAATGTTGGGGAGGGCATTGCTCGCGGGATACAAGCTGTGGATGGCCACCCTGGTGCTGCAGCAGCGACCTGGGAGAGAGCGCACTGGGGGTGGGGGTGACGTGAGACGTCGGACAAAAGCGAAGATAGCCAGCAGTGCCTCAGAACAACAAAGGGCTGCCCTCAGCCAGTGGTGGAGCACATCTGTCACCCCAGGAAGCTCAATTGGACACTTGGCCCTGAGCTCGTCCCAGGGATTTCTGACTGACACCACTGCAGTGCATAGGTGAGCTTCTTGATAGGTTCACTGACATTTCCTGTCACAGTCACGATGAGGTGAATTGGTAGTTCCTGCCTTGGGATGCAGCATGGCTGTGTGTGTTCTGGGTACAGGACAGTGTGCATTTAAACCAAAAGCTGTTAATAATCTCAACTGCCACATGCCCAATGCAGTCACTAAACTTTAGTCCGCCCTTCCGTTTGCCCAAACACATACACTCTGGCTTCCCAACTGGCTTCTTTCTATGTGTTGTCCAATGCATGTAGATACCTCCATCTGCCTGGCCTCAGATACAGTGGTTGTTGCTCCTCTATTTGATTGCCAGATGTCACTGGGGAACAAGATGGGGAGGTTCCTGGATCCTCGGGGCAAGCCGGTCGTCACCGAGGGAGCTCGCCGTCCACGCCGGCCGAAGAACAGGAATCTTCGGTGCCTGCGTCTGATGAAGACTCACCGGCCAGGACCACAGAGAGCTGGCAGTGGCCGTTGTCCTCGTCTGAAACACACAGCAACGTTGGGGAGGATTTTGAGGGATTTCAAACTCCAGCGCGGACTCCGGAGTGTGCCATGGACATACAGTCTCCCGGGGATCAGTCACTCAGTAGGACTCCTCAGTTTGAAAGTGACTCTCCTGAGGAGGAGGGAAATGATGAAATGAACGAAGAGCACCGCGGTGTTGAGCCTGTCCCTAGGGATCGGGGTTGGAGAGGGCAGCCCCAGCTAACAGAGGGAGAGAAGCTGTTGATGGAAACCAACAGTAGGATTGTGCAGCTGCTGGAAAATATCAAGAGGGAGCATGCACAGTCCATGGGTCTCATGTCACAGTCCATGGGCCGTATGGAGCTGCAGCTGGGCATTGTGGCTACCTCCACAAGAGCCATCCATAACTACCTGTCAGAGATTTTAGCTTTCCTCAAGCAGCCAAGGACGCAGGTCCTTGAAACACGCATCTCCCAAAGAGCCACCCCTCATGTCGAGTTAACCTGTGCCTCGACATGGACTGGTGAGGACGCAGTGGCATCCTCCACTGTGTGCTTACCAGGGGCCGAAGGGACGAGCGACTCTCGAGAACCACCGCAGGCCACGCTGCCTTGTCGCAGTGGCCGGCTGCAGAGAGCCATAACCGAGAGGGCCTCGTTGCCCATGCCTACACGCCAGGCAAAAGGGGGAGGGAAGAAAAAATAACCACACCATAGGATTTTTAGGGGTTTTTTTAATGTGCCTGTCCTTTTAATTCTTAGCCATAAGGCCATCAGTGGCAGAATTCAACCATTTCCTACATTGGCTAACATTGTATTCTGGCTGACTAGGTTAGTCTAACATTTTGTAGTTTATATTTGCACTGTTAACGATGTGTGCTGCTGGTATTTGAAGAACATTTGCCTCTGTTCTTTCACTTTAACTTCATACGAGCATTTTTTTACTCTGTGCCAGGCATTCATTGCTTTTCTTACAAATACAAGTCATTTCTTGAGGCAGCTGTTTTTTGAGTTTTCTTTCTCCATTATGCCATCCCCTCTGAGCAAGCATTCTGGACTTGGTGGTAAGTATACAGGTCTTGGCAATACTCGCCTCCAAAACTGTGTTCGATCAGTCTGCCTGGTGTTTCTGGCATGCCAGCCTGAGGTGTTGGGGTTAGCCTGTACCGGATCATGATCATTCTTAATCCTCTGTGGGTCTGCCAAGCTCACTTTCTAAGACCCTCGGTGGAGCTAATCCACATGTCTTGGCTATGTTGTACAGTAAGTAATGTTGCCAGGATCATACCTCATATTTATCTTTTGGGGCCTGTATAGTGATGTGCCACCAGATCTATCTAGGCACCTGGCTCTCATTTTCAAAGTTCCTTTTATGATGGATCTGGTGGTTTGATGGGCAGCATTATAATTTTTCCTCTGAGAGAGTCTGAGGATTTGAAACAGGAGTCACAAAGCGATGTGTTCTACGGGGATAAGAGCCATCTCCTGCAACAAATCTATTAGGAGGAGACTGTCCCCTGTAATTATCACAGATATTAATTATTTAAGAAATAAGAAAAAAAAAAAAAAAGAAAAAAAAGCAACTTGCCTAGCAGCCAGACCTCTTGAGAATGTAAAAGTCATGACATGCTGTTGGGTACTGTTCTACTCTGTCTGTGATAAAGAGCTTTTCATCAGAGACGACCTACATCTTGATAAAATGCAACTACTTTCTGTGCCTTTAGGCCATCTAATTTCCTGAGGGCTGGCACCCTGAGCAGAGCATGGGTGCAATTGGGAACCCACAGGGCAGATGGAAACGCACTTTGCAATACATTATTTTATATCTCTTGGTGCTGCCTCTCTCGGGGGAATTTAATATAGTGGCACTCAAATTGCTATATGCATGCAGAGGCATCAGACTGGCTTATACATGTGATATCCCTGACAGTTCTCTGAAAGGATGCTGTTGCCAGGAGCCCCTGGAGTGGTGGTAGCTACTTCTCACAGGTGTAGCATGGCTCCTGTGTTTGACTCTCCACATGCCGTTGTAACTTCTCGTAGAGGTTCAGAAGAGTTTCTATGGCAAAGCAGTGATGAATTCCTCCTCTGGCAAATACTAGAGTAACTGTAGGCCTAAAAATCCTCTTCTATGATTACAGCTGAGCTGAGCTCTCTGTCCAGTGAGCCATGGAGTCTTCTTCCCTGTCTTTCTGCTAGACCAAAGTTATCCAATACAAAGCAGATAGCATTTTGTTACTCTACCAGTCAGCCACAAATTGCTCCCTTACCCGTGTGTGTGTGCGCGTGCTTGTGGCTGTACTTTGCTAAATGACCAGTTTAACCAGGAAATGCAGCTGGCATGGCCACCTCCAATGCAGGCTTTTTCCACCACAGAATATTTCTTCCCTTCCACCTACATCCAGCTGCGTTCCTTTTAAGAATCCCATTGGAGGCGTGCTTCTTGGGCCACACCGTCCACACACCTCACACCAGGTGCAAGTTTTTTTGCACCCATTCTGTGGCTTTTTTCTCTCTCTTTTGTTAAAACTGCTTGTAAAGGTATCCTCAGAGAATTTCCAACACGAGCTTGTAAGATTCCCCTCTCATTGGTACGAGAAATGCATGCTGCAGAGTATTTAGGATGGCAAGGAAGTTGGGAGAGAAGCTGATTAGTAAGCCTGACAAATTATTCCAGTATGTGCGGCCTTTTGAACATGTGTTTCTGGGGCAGACATGGTTTGCACACTGGTACCGTGGGTACGAACAACCTACTTAAAGGCAAAGGCAAGTGAGAGTTTGTCCCAATGTGCTTACGTCTTATTTCTTTGGGATGAGTTTGAATGAAGCTAAATCCGATTCAGCCAGTTCATTTTCTTGGCCTCATTAACACGTCTGTTAATACAGTGAGAATGTTTTTGGTTTACATAGTGCTTGCACTTCGAAAGTGTGCTGCAGTTGTGGCCAGATGCTAAGATTTTGACATACTCTGCAGGACCCGCCATGTAGCTGCTGCCATTTAGAATAAATCTCGTTCCACACGCTGGCTGCTTCCGTAGCTTCAGGATTTTTTGGGTTGTAGTTTCAAAGTGACACCCTCCACTCTACTTTGCTTTCTGATCAAAGGCAATAGAGCAAATGAAGAAGCTGCGCAGATGTAGCGGCGCTGCCGTTGGAAATACTACGTGAGGAACCCCTAAAGAGTTCCTTGCAAAGCAGCTTAAGCTTTAACCTGCTCTCCTCTCCTGTTTCCAAGTGCTTCAGCTAGACTTGGCAAGGCACAAAGCACCACTTGAAGGGGAGCAGCTCTAGGGTGAGAAGGACTGAGAACCTGCCTACAGACAAGAAACCTGCAATAAACTTACACAAAACAAAGTTTTTTCCCAGCTGGAAATAGCAGATGGTATTAAGAACTGGTACCAACTGATATTTTGGTCAGATCGGAAATTAGGATCTGACTTCTAGTATTGTCTAACAAAATCAGTGCAGTTGGAGGGTATGTATGTTTCATCCCCAAACAAATATTTTCATGCTTTTCAAGTGTCTGTCATAGCCTCATCACTCTTTCCCTGTAGCTTTTTGTTGTCTGAATGGGTATATGGTTACATGTGTCTGTTAAAAATAAAGGGGATCAGCTCCTACATGGTATATTTATATTTCTTATTTACAGATTTTGAGTATCTAGTGCTTCAGTTTCCAAAACTTCCTTCTTTCTGTATCCCAAAGACCAGTCGTTTGGCTTCTGGGATGATAAAAAGCGTGGGAGAGACTTAACAGGAAATCTCTGCCCAGTTGAAGCTCTTGGTGATAGATCCCCTGAGTACGATTCTACAAGTCTAGCCATATTTTTGCTGTATAGATCAAATGTTCATGGTTACACCATTGCTTTCTGATGCCTTTTGCTGAGCAGAAGTGCAGATATTTTTCTTTCAGAAGTTCACAGTTTGTATTATAAAGTCTTATGAAATGTGACTTGGAAGTTTGTTTTGTTTTTGAATACATGTGATGATTTTAAGAATTTTTTTCCTTCTCTCCTTCCACTGGATGATTTTAAACACACAAAAATAAAGCAGACCAATGAAAAGAATTGAATGCTAACTTCAATTGAAAAGAAACAGCAACACTACTCTTGTGAGACAGTTTTCAACAGTGTTCAGCTTACTGATCCTGCTCAACCTTTCCTTTCCTGCCTGCTCCCTGACCCTCTGTGACACTGAAATATCCACTTCTAGGACAACCTTCTTCCTAACCAGAAGGCTAAAAGTTCTTCCCTCTCTTCTTCTCCCATTTAAAAACATCCTCCTTACATCAGCCAGATCTACTGTTTAGAGGGATCAAAAGCTCTTTTCCTCCTGCCTTATTCCCATCCATATCCATATCCAGGGCCCTGAGTGCGCTGCTCTCCAGTGAGAGGTAAAACTTAAATCCCTAAATCTGATACTTGGCATAGTAGCACCATCTCTAGACCACCAAAATCCTGTTTTTTTTAAGCCTATACTATCCTAATGAAGTAGCTATCCTTGTTTGCTGAAGCAAAGGATCAATCGTTTGGAAGATGGATCTAATGGCTGAAAAGTAACATTGTTCTGACTGACATTATGGAAGCCTAGGAGCCAGGCTCAGGTATTTCACTCACATAAATACCCCAGGCTATAGAACTAATCCTTACTTTGGTGAAAATTCAAGGGAAAAGACACTAAATTACCGTGACGCAGTGCAGTGCGTGCTTTCTTAGGAGAGCAAACGCGATGGAAGGCGTAGTAAAACCTGTTGGTATGATTCAAGTTTGGATTCTAGAACAGGTTCAAAACTTGAATTATTCTGCTGGCCTAGGCTAGTCATTTGAGTTCTCCATGCCTTAGTTTGATACTAGTAGAAGTGGCAGTAAAGGAGCTGTCAGGCTATGATTAGTTGATTATGTGGTACTCAGAGGTCTTCAGTCTGAAGGAGTAATGTTATATATTAAATACTGATGAACCTTGTTTGTGACCAAAGTTGGAGATGGGGCTAAAAGTAACACTCTAACCTTCAGAAGATCCTGATTAAAGTTTTCCCTGTATTTTATGTTCACATCGTATGGTAGATCAGGATCCCAAATCCAAATGTTCTTACTCAGATTTGGACTTTGCCTATTTGGTCTCTAAATACCTTCCCAGACTATGCAGTTATTAAAATATAAAATACACATAAAAGTTTTATTTAAGCAAATGGTGCAGTTACAAATGCTAATCTAATAATCCAAGAGTGTGAATCAATTAGGATGTGATTACTTAAGGAGAATAGACATAAAAGAGCACTTCTGGAGTACTTGTTGTTGTCCAAAATATCACTGAAATTCTGATGACTAAGTACAGTCTGCTAAGCTCTATTTGAAACAGTGCTGTACAGATTCATTATTTCTAAAGGTCTTCTTTCCATTTCTATATAGATATTCTCCCTTCACATTTTGAAGGTTTGAAGAAGAGGATTGTTTTTCGAGTCACACTAAGTAAACATTAAATGCATGCAGGCTTAAAAATAAAGCATGCATGTTCTGTAGCAGCAATAAAAAGTGCTCGGCTTGCACGACTTATGATGCTCAAGCGTTGCCTTGTCAAAAATGCCAGAAAAACTTTTTCTTTGCATTTTTTTGAAAAGTAAATCTCTTCCTTTGACCTTGCAATACTTAAATTTTCCGTTTTTTGGACAAATGATATTTATTTTACTGAATACTTTTATATTACAGATAAGGTGGATGAAATAGTACCAGTTTCCAAGCCATCAAGAATTGCAGACAATGCAACTGTGGACTCAAGAGTGGCAACTATTAAACAGCGGCCTTCTAGTAGATGTTTTCCCTCAGCAACAGATATGAATGTGAGTGGTAGCTGTGAAGTACTGCTTTTCCTTCTGAAACTGATTGGAGGGGGTCTTTTGCCAGGTCTTTTGGTCTACAAACATTGCTTTATATGCTCATTTTGCTTTTATTCTCTTGTAACCTTAAGGTATGGTCTACTCTGTATTTCTAGTACTAGTTTTTTAACAATCTATGTACCCCTAGGAAACTTTTCTCACTGTATCCTTAAATTTATTCTGAGAGTGTCACATCAACAGCATTGCTGTCCCAGTGTTCCTTAAACAGATGTGAACTTGTTCTGCCTGTAATCTGAGCTGGGGAGACACCAGTAAGTTCTGAACTTGAAGGTGTCAGTACAACACTAAACCCAAACTAAAAACCTTTGCTGAAAGTCAAGGTATGTTATTTCAGTTTCAGCACCAGAGTTAGTGCAGCTACACAGTTTCCACTAATGTGAAGATTTCTCCTACTGCCAGGTTTTTATTAGCCCTAATGACATACATAATATCTTGATTAAATAATACATGATGATTTGTAAGGGAAAAATTGACATTAATACTATAGCACATATTAAAAATTTAAACTCCAGCACTCTGACATTGGGTTCCTCAATTGCAGAATTTCTCTTATGGAGCTTTGCATGTTGAAAAGATAATTGTTTTTATTGCATGTTAGGTGTATTTTTCCATCACCCACTCACCCCTCCAACAGAGCATCCGTCCTGATACAAGCACTTTGCTGTTCTCAGCAGCTTGGGATGGAAGGAAATTCAGGCTGTTTAAGAGGCAGAAAACAAATGGTTTTGTGATTGTTTCCAAGGAGGGACAGCTTTCCTTTCTCTTCACCGCCTCCCCAGAATAGCTCCAAATTTGTTGTTTTCCATAAGAATTCTAAGTAAAAGAGATAGTGGATTAGGAGATATGACAGAAGAGTGATTTACATGTGAGTGAAAGACTTGCATGTGTTAATGCTTGTGGGGTTTTTTGTTTGCTTTTTTGTAGTCCATGTATGAGAGACAGGGTATTGCTGTGATGACGCCCACTGTACCGGGGAGTTCTCAAGGTCCTTTTCTGGGTATACCTCGGGGTACAATGAGAAGACAAAAATCTATAGGTAAAATGCTTCTCATGTATAGTTTGCTTGTGCATTTATCACATACTTTTAGTAACTTTGCATCTTTCTTAAAGCACGTTTCTCCAACGTCTTTACCTTAATGAATGACTGACAAGCCCTTTGCTGTGCATTATCTGGGGCAAAATGTTATTCCTTTTTTTCTTTGTTATTGAGGCAAAAGCATCGAAATGCTGTGTAGTTTACAAAGGGATCCCTGTTGAGCAAATGGAATAAAATTCACCCCTTTTTCATTCCAAAGTATGACAACAGATGATATTGCAGCAGAGGAAAAAAAGAGCAGACCACATTTGGGCTTGCTTTATTCTTGGTAGTAATCTTAGTAGTGATATTTATCAATTTAGAAACACATTATGCTGATGCAAAAATTAGCATCTAAATTATCCCAATGTTATCCAGTTTGTTTATGTTAAAAGATGTATTTGTAATAATATCATGTCATCTTTTGAAATGAAACATTATGATTTCTTTTCCCCAATAGAATCTTTGCAGTCCCTTTGCTAAGTTTCAAGTGCATCTTAAAAATCCATTCGGTTTCTATGTTGCATTATTATATGCATTTCTAGAGTGCTAGAGCAAGGCAGAAGCTACTCTTCTGCACAGAATGTCTTCCCTGTTTGATAATTTCCAAAGAAAATGTGCTTCTCTACAGCTACCTTGATGATACATAAAAACCACAACATTTGCCTACACATCAATGATCAGTTTAATTAAAATTCTGCAGCATCCTTTTTTTAATTCTGGCATCCGGGTCTCTGGAAGTTCAACAAGAAAGCAAGCTTCTGGTAGGAATCAACCAAAACACCTCTTTCATGATTTTGCACATGCCTCTCATGTCAGGTGAAATGCACCCTGGCGTTTTAGGTTGGATACAGAAATAATACAGTATGAGGGATCCCAGTGGAAGACAGTGTTCTAAATATTCTTTCTGATTTTTAGGAATAACAGAGGAAGAACGGCAGTTTTTGGCTCCTCCTATGCTGAAGTTTACCAGAAGTCTTTCAATGCCTGACACCTCTGAAGATATCCCACCACCACCACAGTCCTTACCTCCTTCACCGCCACCACCGTCTCCCTCTCTGTACAACTCCCCCAAATCCCCAACATCAAGGAGCTATGGAACTATTAAACCTCCGTTTAATCAGAATTCAGGTGCAAAAATTTCTTTGGTTAGGCCTGAGAGTGTGGGAACGATGATAAGGGACAAGGGGATCTATTACAGACGAGAACTGGACCGATACTCCCTGGACTCTGAAGACCTGTACAGTCGGAGTGCTGCATCTCAGGCAAATTTCAGGAATAAGAGGGGTCAGATGCCAGAAAACCCCTATTCTGAGGTTGGGAAGATTGCAAGCAAAGCAGTTTACGTGCCAGCCAAACCAGCGAGGCGGAAGGGGATGCTGGTGAAACAGTCCAATGTTGAAGACAGCCCGGAAAAGACCTGCTCTATTCCAATCCCAACAATTATTGTGAAGGAGCCGTCCACCAGCAGCAGTGGGAAAAGCAGCCAAGGGAGCAGCATGGAAATCGATCCGCAGTCTTCGGAGCAACCTGGGCAACTCCGACCCGACGATAGCTTGGGTGTCAGCAGTCCGTTTGCAGCAGCCATTGCTGGGGCAGTGAGGGACAGGGAAAAGAGGCTGGAAGCAAGGCGTAATTCTCCAGCCTTCCTTTCCACAGACCTAGGAGATGAGGATGTTGGACTAACACCACCAACACCGCGTATGAGGCAATCTAAATTTACCGATGAAGCAATGTTTAGTAGTGAAGATGGTTTTAGACAGCTCGTGTCTCCATCTCCGATTCCAGCACCTAGAGAGCCTGAAAATCTGTTTAATAGCGGTGAGCCCAGCAGTCAGAGTGACTCAAGGACATTAAATGCCTCATCCAAAACGAAAGGTACTGAAAACAGTACAGTGGCAGCTAAGTCCACGAATGCGCCCAGCTCAGATAATTATGTTCACCCTGTCACAGGAAAGCTGTTAGATCCAAACTCACCGCTAGCCCTCGCGCTCTCTGCCAGGGACAGAGCCATGAAAGAACAAACACAGCAGATTCCAGGCAAAGGAGACACTGTTAAAGCTGACCTTAATAAACCACTTTACATCGATACAAAGCTGAGACCCAATATTGAAACGACTTTTCCTGTTACTGCTACTGTCTCTAGGCAAAATACTCGTGGCCCATTGAGACGGCAGGAGACCGAGAACAAGTATGAAACAGATGGAGGGAAAGAAAAGAAAGCTGAGGAGAAGAAAAACATGTTGATAAACATAGTGGATACTTCACAGCAAAAGTCAGCTGGCTTGTTGATGGTTCATACCATGGACACAGTAAAGTCAGAGGATATGCCGGAAGATGAAGAGGAAAAGGGAGCTGAAATGGAACCCAACGCTGAAGGCTCCCCTCCAGAGAGGCCCGAGGGGGGTGAGGAAGCAGAAAGCGAGCTGAGCGTGCCTGCTGCGCCTGAGCCACCAGCATCTCCCTGCAAAACCATCGTAGCAGCTGGCTCTGTTGATGACCCTGTCATCTTGCCGTTCCGCATCCCTCCGCCACCCTTAGCATCTGTTGATATTGATGAAGAGTTTATGTTTACTGAGCCACTACCACCCCCCTTAGAGTTTGCCAACAGCTTTGATATCCCCGACGACCGTGCAGCTCCTGGTTCAGCTCTAACAGACTTGATGAAGCAACGAAAAAATGGCACGCCTTCACCCGCGCCGTTTGCCCCCAGCCAGCCAACAAATTCCTTGGACAGTAAAAAGCAAGTGGGCCTTTCAAACTGTTTGCCTGCCTCCTTTCTGCCACCCCCTGACAGCTTTGACAACGTCACTGACTCTGGGATTGAGGAGGTAGACAGCCGAAGTAGTAGTGACCATCACTTAGAGACAACCAGCACTATCTCAACGGTGTCCAGCATCTCTACCTTATCCTCAGAAGGGGGTGAGAACGTGGATACTTGTACAGTCTATGCAGATGGGCAAACATTTCTGGTGGACAAACCCCCAGTACCTCCTAAGCCAAAAATGAAGCCCATAATCAACAAAAGCAATGCACTTTACAAGGACACGCTGATTGAAGAAACTGTAGACAGCTTTGTTATTCCTCCCCCTGCTCCACCCCCTCCTCCCATCAGTGCACAGCCCAACATGGCTAAGGTTGTTCCCCAAAGGACATCTAAGCTATGGGGTGATGTGACGGAGGTGAAAAGCCCAATTCTCTCAGGCCCAAAGGCTAATGTTATTAGTGAATTGAACTCAATACTCCAGCAAATGAACAGAGAGAAATCCTCAAAGCCAGGGGAAGGACTGGAGTCACCTACTGGAACAAAAACTGCAAGTCTCAGTACAAGGTAAATGTAACTAACCAAATCATTTTCTAATAAATATTTGATTTTTTCCATCCCTTCACTAACATCCCTTGTCAATCACATAGATTAAATAAGAATATACTCTCTATTGTACGTTTGCTTAATGAATAGTCCATGACAATTTTACAGAGGGGAGGGATTTCCAACATTGACAAGGTTTCTGTAGCCCACACCATAGGATAGGAACTTTCTCAGTCTTCTCCAACTTCAAAGGCAGTTTCCACAAACATTTCAATTGTTTTCATGTGAGTTAT
Source organism: Hemiprocne comata (assembly GCA_020745705.1). Taxonomy (NCBI): domain Eukaryota; kingdom Metazoa; phylum Chordata; class Aves; order Apodiformes; family Apodidae; genus Hemiprocne; species Hemiprocne comata. Next base: position 2,918,109 of record CM036590.1, read on the forward strand.
TTGGACCTATTTTTAAGTAGCACTTTTCTCTTTAAAAAGTTTTTCTTTAAAATTTGGTGATAATTTAGTTCTTTTCAGTCCCATAACTTACTTGGCTTCGAATGGGTAAAAAAGTGTTTGTGCCTGGGCTGAATTCACACTCACTGGGTGATGCCATTTGAGTCATGCTGGTACTTCTGATAAGCCACTTTATCCTGAAGTATAAAGCTATCTTAGAAAAATCACTCGTTGAAATCACTTTGCACTCTTCATGTTATTACTAAAAAGTTACTTTAGCATCTCTACCACTCGGTATCATGGGGTTTGAGTTCTTCCTTTCTGTTCTACATTATATACATGGTCTCTGATGTTTATACATTCAAGGATGGGGCTTGTTTCTCCCAACAGCACCATCCCTGGTAGTGCAGCACAAGACATTTGAATACAAGTGGTTTGCAAAAGGTACTCAAGTGATAAGTAACTTACAGAGGTCAGTCAGTCCCCACTGGGTAAACGTACAAGTAATTGTGCAGTCACATTTGTGTGGAATATGGATATAAAATCATGAAATCCACGTGTATTTTAAAAAAAAAGAAAAAAAAAGTGATTTTGTGAGTTTTATTGAAAGCCTGAGGTATTTCTTTTTGTGGTGTGGAATGGTTTGGCCTTCAAAACAGCAGTTAAATGTACCTTTTACTGAAGTGTTGCCTATTGTTTGGCCCAGACTGCTTCATGGAAATGCATTTTTTGCAGGAATGCAGTGCTGATTTTGTGTTGTTTTTTTTTAAAAAAGATACCATTAAACTAAATTTTATTGGAATTATTCTAAACTAGAACAGCCTTTGAAAAGCTACTGTTCTTTGCATGCATAAAGATAATTCAGTTTCAGGGGAAGGGTGACTGTTAATTGCAAATGATAGTTCATTCAGAAAACTGTGATCAAAAGGCTCAGAGTCAGGTGGTTATATTAATTCCTGCAAGATGAAAGTCATCAAGCTGGTGACAGGGAGGTATGGAGGTTATACAATTTTTAGAATGAAGAGATGGAAGAAAAACACTGACATTCTGAAATGCCTGCCAGTGGCATTTAGCTAAATGGAGCAGTAACTGAGTTGTCTGTACAGAAAAAGCCTTCCTACACCACAAAAGCACCCCAAAACCCCCAACGAAAGCTGTAGGAGAAAAGCAATATACACTGGCTGCTTGATGAAGACAGTCTTTAAACAAAGTTAGCACAGCAGCTGAGCACTGTGATTTGAGAGGACCTCAGGCAAGCATTAAATCAGTACTTGAGCACTAAGCTTGAATTTACATAAGTCTTGTCTTGCAGCTGACTCTGACAGTTTCATTTCATATTATATTTCTTATGTCTTCAAGAGTACTATTTTTGCTAGAGCTTGATTGTCTTTCTTGTTAAGCCATACGAATGTGCTGCCTCTAGCTTCATATGTATAGTATTACTTATCATCTTTTATATTTAAAGTGATAGTTATTTCCAGGTGACAGTAGATCTTTAGCATCCCTCTTTCATTAGAAAATAACTGAGCCTGGCACCTACAATATACTGTACAAATGTCAAAGTGCTGCTTTTCTGAAAGGAAAATGGAAAGTAGAAGCAAAGAGAGTTACTTCTTTTTTTTTTGTGGAAAGGCATTTAAACAGGTGTAAAGGCTGGAAACAAATCTGAAAAACTACTTTAGCACTTCTTAGGAGAAAAGAAAACTATCATGTAAGCAAGAGGAGTCCCTTACATGTTACATTGTAGAGAAAGATCTGACTCAGTGTTAGACAGTTCTGTTGCTTTTCTGTCCTTTAGCTTTTTTAATTCTTATAAATCAGCTTTGGCAAATTACACAGTCTTCATTATGGATACAGAGGCTTAATTTGGAAACAAAACCACACAAAGGAGTATTTCAGTGTGGCTGAAATCCTACTTCTTTCCTGAAAAGTAAACCCAAATGGGCATCTTTGCAAACTAGAGCGAGGATCTTGGGATTTAACAGTACAAGGAAGACTTATGAGGCAGTAAATAAGAAAAGGTGACAGTAGCATAGAGCAGCAAAACTCTTGGCTGCCATTCAACTGTGGAAGAAAATGACACTTCCACAGAATTCCCAGTGGGAGGAGAAGGTAAGAGGGCTGTATTTTGTTTCCTTCTGTTTTCAAAACTGATGTGATCACACTATTTTTTTAATCGAGCTCAAGAAAATTAGGTGAAGATGCTAAAAGTGGTCAGAAAAGGTGACTCAGGATTTCTTTTTTAAGCTAAGTAACGAATCAGAGACAGCAGAAGAGATCCAGCTATCTGTTGATATTAAAAGTATTTTTTAAAAGGTGTTGCAGGCAATTCTTTTAATCTCAACTAGGGTCAGATAGAGAGATGTAAACAGAGAATTTCCCTTATTGATTCCAAAGTCCTACTTGTAAACCAGTGGTGGTTTGTTGGGTGGTGTCTGCTTGGCTGTGCCTGTGCCCGGTTCCCCAGTGCCCCTGGAGCAAGGCTGGCACCTTCCCCTCTCTCTGAGCTTGGCCAGCTTCACATTCTGGGGGTGGATGAGAGAGGATTGATTTCTGAGCTTGACAAAGAGTGTGAAAGAGGGAGGAAATGTCTAACACCAAAATTTATCACAGTGGAGAAAAATGCTGTGGTTTATTTTTGTTGTGCTATAGATGTTTATGCCTTGAACTGTCTGCACCACATTTCAATTCTGTTCTCAAAGGTGCCTGCATGGATGCATGGTAAATCCTTTCCAGACAAAGGCATCTTTTTGTAATGCTTTTACTCCTGCTTTATTTTTTAAAAAGTTATATAAATTACAGCCCTCCTTACCCAACTGCACAACTGACACTATTTTTTTACAAAGCCGTCAAATATTATGATCAAGGAACACCATCTTGCCAAAATCCTGTGTCTCAAAGCTAACATTTACATTTGAAAGCTAAAATTCTTAGTTTCTTGTTGTTTTTTTTTTTCCTAATACTGTAAAGCCTAGGACCACCAGTTGTAGAGCTTGTCACCCTTTTCTGTGAGACAGGGAGCAAGGAAGCTCAGCTCATGGAAAGCAGGGTTTCTGCTAAACTGAAGAACAACTTGTTAGCTGTGCTAAAGCCAAAGTGATAAAAAATGAGTATGGCTGTTCTTTCAGCCAAAAGAGAAGTATTGGGAAGTGTTATAAATAGCAACATTGTTCACAGGCTCACTTTGGTTATGTTCACAGCACGAGCAGCCTGATGAAATTAAAAATATATATTTGCTCCTTGGGATAGATATGAAGTTATAGCCCAGATAACAACCCTAAATATCACTAGGAGTCATTTCTGCACAGTAGACATACAATTATAGTTCACTTGTGGCAATTGCCCTGTTAGTGTAGCATAGAGGTGAAGTGTAGGTGGTTGGGTAATGGCTTGCTACAGAAACCCATAAAAATATCTTCTTTCTGTGTTTTTGATAAATGAGGATTAGGAGGAGATTGTTCTACAGTATGAAGCAGCGTTTCTCTCAATTGCTGCCTTAAAAAATGGCCTTAGACTTGCTTTTTTTCTCTGCACGTTGGTGTAGCAATAGTTTTGCATGGTGTATTTATAGTTTTCCATGATTCTTATGGAGATACCAACTTTGAAGATTTTTAAATAGAGCGTGGAAACGTTTGGCTGGAAACCATCTGCTGCTCCCCAGCAGTGACCAACCATGGGGTAGGAAAAGGGAGACTGGAAAGGGAAGGAAAAAGAGGAAGAAGCAAAAGGAAGTTCTTGTTTTATTTGTATTGATAAAAGCATAAAGGGTTTGATCAGGAGGTTCTGGACCAGATCTAGTCCCACTCCTGATTTTGGCCATCAAAGAAATGTTAAGAATTTAAGACATCTTGGAGGTCAGTCATGGTGTTGGAGGTTTTTATGTGGTCTATCCATGTAGTCAGGCCACAACACCCAACCCTCGCTTCCTCCAGTTTTGCCCATTGTTTTGGTTTGAGCAAGCTCTTTGCTGATTTTTTTTTTCTTCCTTTCAGTGAACTACGGGAAAGGTTGAGGGTGTTTGCCCACGAGGCTCCATTTGACCCAAAGACCCAGAACTAAAGCCCCAGTGATGAGCTCTGGTCATGATTCCCATTTCCAAATTTGGATATGCAGAGGTCCAGGGATGGGAACACCCAGCCCGGGGGAGCCCCGAGGCCTGGCAGGTGATGCTGGTGCTGTCAGCGAGCGGAGCGGGGAGAACGGGAGGTGTAACAGCAGGATTGCCCAGGATGCTATAAATACAGCAGTGCTATAAATTCACTGGAGAGGCTACTTTTATAGGGAGCTGCCAAAAGAAATGGGGAGAAGACTAGTGCAGGGGTTTTGAGCAGGTTGAGGGAGGCGTGCTCGCTCTGTCTGCGAACCCAGCAGTCGCTTAGCAACGTAATGATCGAGTGCAAGCCTGCGAGATCAACTGAATAATGTCAGCGTGATTAACACAGAATAGACCCAGTGAAAGGGGAGAAAAAACACAGCCCCCAGTGCAAACAGCACCATTCCACCACCACGCTGTGTACTAATAGGGAATAATGAACAGCAACTGCTGCTGCTCTCTGCCGTCACCACACCAAAATGACCCAGAGCTTTGCCACCGGGAGAACATTTCTATTCCAGACTTTTGTGCTTTTGTTCCTCCTGCTGGGTTTGGACAATGTCCTCATGGGCTCTGGGGCAGGTTGGGTGTCACTCCTGGTACGGGGAAATGCTCATTTGAAGTGTGGGAGTTGCGGAGGATGCTTTACCATGCAGGATCAAGTTGTCTAGGAAAAATAACCTGTACTGTGTTGGCATAGCAATTTTCAAAGTGAAAACTGCCTGTGGCTCTGGGGTTTTGCCCATCTATGAATTTTTTTTTATGACTAGCTGCAAAAGTTCCTGATTTTTCACAAACAGGTAAGGCAGAACTGAATTTAGGAGTGAGTCCTGCATAGAACTGAATTTAGTAGCAAGTCCCGATCCTACATTTGGTTTATTGTAAAATGTGTCTGGATTTCACAGATGATGAAAGTTGTATCTCATGGACTAATTATCAAGCCTTGCTTTTTCAGTTTACTGCTGTCCCATGAGATTCATTTCATTTTGTTAACTCTTTGCCAGCCAATTTCACAGGATTGCTTGCTTTGTCAGTAATATCTGCAGTGTTTCAGTCATTCCATTTTGTCATTTTTATTTGCTCTCATGACTGCTGTTGTCTGAAGAGGGTCATGCTGAAGTGCCATGAAGTAAGTGACAACCATAAAGCATAGAGTATTCTATGTTGTACATTCTGCTTCTTTTAAATGCTCGCTCACTGTTACTGCATTTTAGTGATTTCGGGGTTGACTTTGTCACAAAGTGCAATGTGGATTAGATCACTCTAATCCAGAAATGGTAGCCACTGTAAAACCAGAAGTAGGCTGTCATCTCAAACTGAAATACAAGCCACTTTCATCAGAGAAGTATTCAGCAAATGTTTTCATAACATGAGCACGTAAGACCAGATTCCTGAACTTACATCTGAGAACCTGAAGAAGGGGTATGATTTTTCAGATATGCCCAGATTCTGGTGGATTTTTGGAGGGTGTTTTTTGGGGTGGGGAGGGATGATTAGTGCATTTTTACATACCAATGTGAAGGTCAAAGTAAACACAAAGTAGCCCTCGAAATAATCAAGATCTGTTACAATCATCACTGTTGAGTCTTTTGTCCTTGGAAGCTTTGGGATTTGCCTTTCTCCTCCCAGCTTCCCCTGACCTTTTTCCCTGCGGCTCCCTGGGGAAAGAGTGCTGAGGCAGATCCTCTGCCCCTCATCAGCACCATTCCCTTACAGCCCATTTCCAGATGTTTGTGCCTTTTGTGTGGAAACTGGTGCTCTTGGACAGACTCCCACAGACCTCAATGATTATTCTTCACTCCAGCTCAACAGTGTTACTTGCAACAGCCGCTCACCGTTTCTCAATTCTTCTCACTAAAATAACACTATTACAGGATGCGTTCTATCCTGACAGTCATCACATCAGCCCTTGTTCTTAATCTTCCCCCAAAACAGACAATTATTGTCTTACTTTCCTACCATACAATTTGCCTTTGACAATCCAAAAAGCAAGTGAAAATATTATAAGAGATAAAGGCGAAGTTTTGGCTTTGTGTGGTCTCAAAAATCTGTAGATTAATTTCTGAGTACCTCCATCCAGGGACTCGTTTCACTCATTGGTTCTCTTGGTTGTGACGATTTTCTTCCCTGACACAATGGAAGAGCTTTGTCAGAAGAAGCAAGTTTGTTGTCATCTTGCAGGATAGAACAACTGCTGTGGTATGTGGGGTTCTCTGCTTTACATGGGAGGCTCCTAGGAGCTGTTGCAGCGTGCTGTCTTCTTCTGATTTGCTTCTCATACTAACAGTAAATTTTAATCCTGTACATCTAATTTAAAACCTAAAATAATTTCTTGCCTGCAAGCTGTGTTGGTGGCTTTTATACTTGGAGGCCACATCCTAGTGGCACAGGAATTCTATATTGTGATCTTCATGTGAGGCAACATCATGGGCATGGCAATCAGTGGTGTCTTACAGCAGTAAATGTTTATAAATTGCTACCATATGCTGATTCTAATAGAGCAAATTTTATTTAAAATAATTATCTGACTTTTCACCTTTTTTAAAATGAAATTTGGGTTGAGGCAGGTTTAATACGGATTTAATATGTTTAGTAGAACAGATGATCAAATAAGGCATAAGAAATTGCTCCTATTAAAAATCTGGAAACCCCCCAACACACCAGAAACGTGCCTGCTCTCCAGCTGGAATGTGCTTGCTCTGTATTGACCAGGGTACCAGTCAACCATAAAATGCAAGACAGCTGATGGTTCTGATGGTTTCAAGACTGTGTCTGCACCCCAGATTGTATTGGAGAAGTCATTAATTATAATTCAGGATGCACAGGAGTTACACAAATATGCGTGGGTGTTTTCCTTTGGAATACAATTACAGTACAGCAGTCTCTATAACACACTTCTCCATGTTCCCAAGTGTGCAGTAGAACCAATAATGTTCTTGGAGAAGGTGAGTTGCTGTCGGATTAAGTCTGTTAATATTAACCAAGTGCTCTGAGCTTCCCCATAAAAGGGTTAAAATTTATAAAAGCTTCACTACTGATGTGGCTTTAATCTGAGCTGGTATTGAAACCTTATAAATCAGCTAAAAAAATTCTCATTGCTCCAGAGGCATATTTTAATAGTCAGTAGTCCTGAACCTATGGCTTGAGAAAAGCAAGATCTCTTAATATTGCTTGCTGCCACGTGAAGCTCTGATTTGATCCAGGCTGACAGAAGGCAAAGCTCTTCCTCATGTTGAGGTGGAACTTCCTGTGCTCGAGTTTGAATCCATTGCCCCTCGTCCTATCACTGGGCACAAGTGAAAAGAGGTTGTCCCCACCTGTCTTGATGCCCAGCCCTCATGTATGTATAGACATTAATTAGATCCCCCCTTAGTCTTCTCCTCTCTAGACTGAAAAGCCCCAGGTCTCTCAGCCTTTCCTCATGAGGCAGGTGCAGATGTAAGTGCTAAAAGTACTGGTCCTACTGTGTTTGAGGTGAAGTACCGACCTTTTGACTCTCAGAAAGATCCCCCTGTTCCCATTGAAATAAAAGGAACAACTTGTGGGAAATCAGCAGGGTTGCTCATGTGAATAACACGTACCTGCTCCAGAATGTTCTTCTTAGTGCTTTTCTAATAACAGGTTCTGGAGCTGTAGTTGGATGAGAGACTTGCTGTGGCACAGGCGTGCTCTGGGTCTCAGTGTAGCAGTGCTGGAGGTTCCTGATGGCCAGGTTTGGGAATTCTGTGCCGGAGCCCTGGCCATGGTGTGGGGAGAATGGAGCCAATGGGGCTCCCAGCAGCAAACCTTGCAGAAGGCCTCCAGTTCCATACTGCCAGGACTGCAGGAAGGCTCATATGGGAGAAGGGGATTGATGGCCCTTCTCATTGCCTCAGGTTAGCTGCCTGCAGTTTTCCATTTTGGTAATGGGTGAGTACTTCACAGGGGGAGCAGGGTAGGGTAGATGACGAGGAAATGCTGTTGCCACCATCTTTTTATTTAAAAACTTAACTACTCTTCTATTGAGGATGAGGGTGACCAAAGTCAAGTTGCTCCCATTCTGTGGCCATTCACAATTGCATTGCGAAGGAGAGAAGATCCAGTGAGACAGGATAACCCCATCCTCCTTCCCAGCAGTCACAGTGTTCCACAGGAAGGAGGAAAACCATCAGGATTACCTGGGGCAGCAGAGCAGGAGAGGGCCTCTCATTTGTAAAGCAGATCTAGTGGTGAGGGACATACCTCAAAAATAACAGATTTGGGGGTTGTGCCCTGCTTTGTGCTACATTTTTGGTACTTCATTCGGTGGAAATTAACAAAAAATCCTTAAGCAGTGTCTTGGGAAGCATTTGAAATACGGGGGGGCCCAGAGCCACACTCTTTCTTTGGCTCTTTAAGATCTTTTCTGCACAGTGGGGAACCTGCAATGTTGTGGAAAGCATTTGTATCTAACATCATGCACTCCAAGTCATCTTCAGTTCTGCCCAGGCCTGACGGGTCAATCCTGGGGGCACTCAGAAACAGAGGGCTGCAATCAGGGTCTGGGTTAGAAATCTAACTACAGCCTCCTCCAGATCATCCTTTGGAGTCCCTAGCATCCCTTCAAGGATAAACAAATCCTTCCTTTGTTCTGGAAGTGCCTGAAATCTGTTGTCTGAAGGTTTTCCTAGTTGGCAGGGTATTGTAAAAGTGAAAAACTATGGAGCTTCAGGCACCCAAGGGTTCAGTGGAAGGTCCTGAAGTGTGCATGCTGACTGGCACAGTTTTCTCACGAGCAGGAGGGGCTGTAGAGTTAAGCATCTTATGTACGTGAGCTGACCTGAACATGCGTCTTCTGTTTCTAAATCTGTTCTATAGCCAACAGGTAAAAGCAGACTCATCTGCTCCATCAGCCACCCTGTCAGCCTCTGAGCTACACTCCTGGGGAGTTTCATGCCCGCTTAGTTTGGAATCCAAAATTTCCTTTAGGCAAGAGAGAAGTGTCGGTGACTTAACCACAACTACATCACTTCTGGGCATGCACAGTGATGAGGATTTTGTCTCCTTAAGTTTTGTAGTGAAAGTGTCAGAGTAGGATTTCTGTGTAGAAGGAGATGGTCACAGAAGTCCTTTTATGAACCTTAGAAAGACTGTTTCACATTTAAAGCACAAAAACACTGGCTGAATGGCAAGGGAAGTAAGAGGAGCTTGTGGAGCATGTTGTGTGAATGAGTGGGAATATAAACATACCCTAAAATTCATGGGGTTGATGCACAACAATCCAAAATCCGAGTTAATGATATACTTCCAGTGTTTTCCACAACTATTATTATTAGCTATGTTATCTAACACTGTGTGTGAAACTGGTACTTAAAACCAAACAGAAGGATCCCATCGCTCCTCACAACAAAGGGAAGATCAACCCCTGATTGCATTCCACGGCGGGCACAAAGTGCCTGGTTGCTTATTCCACTTGGTGTTTCACATGTAACCATGAGCTAATTTGGTGTGGCCTTGAAAAGGAACAATGTGCTCTGGAAGGTGTTTTTCTGAACTGCTCATTAGCAAAGGTTTTGTTTTTAACTATGGCTTACCATTGAAGATTGTTTTCTGGGAAAGATGTAATGATACCATCTTAGTACTTTTAACCTGATATTGCTCATTAAAAAAAATGAAAATATTCCAGCATTCCAAACCCATGTTGATCACGTGTTGATGTGGAGAACCTTTCAGCTGGTGGCTGCTAGCTCTAACTTTCCATGTCTGTTTCCAATTGCAGGAGCACGGAAGTCATGAGTACTGTCTCAGGTACACGAAGTACAACAATCACTTTTACTGTCCGACCTGGAACCAGCCAGCCGATCACACTGCAGAGCAGGTCCCCAGACTATGACAGTAGGACCTCAGGAGCAAGACATGCTCCAAGCCCTGTGGTTTCACCAACAGAGATTAATAAAGACATCATGCCTGCTCCTCTGAGTGCTTCTGCTTCAGCTTCATCTCCTTCTCCAACTTTGTCCGATGTATTTAGCCTACCCAGCCAGCCCCCTTCTGGGGACTTATTTGGCTTGACCACAGGGCGCAGCAGGTCTCCTTCTCCCTCCATATTGCAACAGCCAATCTCAAATAAGCCTTTTACAACTAAGCCTGTCCACCTGTGGACTAAACCAGATGTGGCAGATTGGTTGGAAAGTCTAAACTTAGGTGAACACAAAGAAACATTTATGGACAATGAAATAGATGGCACTCATTTACCAAATCTACAAAAGGAAGATCTGATAGACCTTGGAGTGACTAGAGTTGGGCACAGAATGAACATAGAAAGAGCTTTGAAACAGCTGCTGGACAGATAAGAATAGCTATTTTGCCTCACAAACTTCTGTTGATAACTAGAGATGGGCTGGTACTGAAATACCCCAAATGCCTTGTCTGTCTGCGAGTGCCAGCAAATTTGGGGGGGGGGGGGGAAAACAGTTGAATTCCTGGTACTCAGGTAATGCAGACTGGATGCTACATGCCCAAACGTAAATCTAAACACGTTACACGAGTGGGGCCATTTTATTTCAAAGTTGTGGGGAGATCTGAGAGAGAGAGAGAAAATTGTTAACTTCAAAAATATTACCTCTTGATAATGCCCTTCTGCTGGGACCATTACATACCACTTCCCTTTCAATTTAAAACTGCAAGCATTTCGTTTCTTTATTGAAAAGCACTGTTTTTCTCTTCTTGACATTAAGTCTCCAAGCAGGCTTCCTTCCCCAGCCCTTAGTTCATTTTTTAAGAGGACAGATTGCCTCATTACCATTCCAAGCCACTTTTATTAGTAGCAGGGGCACGATATTAAGACGGGTAGAGGAGTTCATACGACTGTTTTTTTACTAGTTTAGCTCTTTGATTTGTTGGCAGTGAAGCTGGTTGTTCTGCTGGAATTAGTTCAAAGGTAACCTTGCTCTGTTTTACCTGGTATTTCTTTATTTCTGCAGTTATACTTAGCACTCTTCCAAGGTGGCAGAACAAGTTCAATACATGCTCCATTGGCTTGACCTGTAAGACGATGCAGACGTTGCATAAAACCCGAGGAGGAATGCACACTTAGAGGTACAACAAAATGAAGCTAGTTTGAACCTGAGACCCCCAGTTTTCAACCAGCTAAACTACTGCTAAGTCGCAATATGAACTCCACAAGCCAGTAAAAGTTTGAGGCTGTGTCCAGGCTCATCTTTTTGGACTTCGCAGTCAGCTACTCAAGTATGCTGAACCCTGAGAGATGCTGTTTAATTCAGTGAGTGGTAAGTGCTTAGCCATTTTAAATATCAGGCCAAGAGAGAAGGAAAAGAGGGATGAATGTTCCCGTTGAAGTCAGTGGGAAGTTTGCCAGGACTTTAAGTGAGAGGGGATTTCAGCCTGTTAGCAGGGATGGAGACGTTTCAGCTTGTTAAAAAAGGGTTAAAAAGGTAATACCAAGGTGGAAAGAGGCTCGTAGTGTCTCAGGAGGCGTGTGTTCCAAGGGCCAGGAGAACAGGGTAGGTATCCAGTGTCTCCTGTTTAGCACTGTTAACAGGTATTGGCTTCTGGACAAGGACAGCAGGCTGAGTCCTTCAGGGGGAGCTGGATGCTGCCCCTCAGCCTTCAGCCATTTCTGTGCCTGGCTGTTCATGAGCCCTGCTGGGAACCAGCATGGACTGGGTGGTGGGGTGAGAGAGCTCCAGAGCTTTCCAGGAGACTTCAGTCCGCAGGGGGGAACACACACATTTGGTTCACCTGACTCTTTTTTTTCCCTTTTATTTATTTTTTTTTTAAAGTTAACAAATCTCTCTCTGCATGTTTGAACTCCCCTTGTAATTAACACCTCTTAATATCTGTGAGTTTTGTAGGTCTTTATTAACATAATATTCAAGATGTTCGAGGTGGGTAAGTTGTGTGTTGATGGCTAGACTGCCTACCTACCATACTTTCAGGTTCTCTTACATTTTGCAAGGCACCTGAACTTTCTTTCCTTGATATGGTCCTTGATATGGTCCAGCCTATCTCTAATTTTTTTATTGTGATTATTTTTTTGCTCACAAACAAGTGTCTAATTAGGTCTGCAACAGCCCTAGTATGAGTACATAAAGTTTAGCATTTTAAAGATCTTTCTTTACTGCAAGTTTAAATAGTTGTACAGATAGTTTATAAGCACAATATTTTAAGAAAATAAGTGGCTGGTCTACTGGGCAGCCTTTGTGCCACTTCAGTGCTAGAAAGTTAGAAACAAAACAAACAAACAAACAAAAAAAAAAACCAAACAACTTTTGTGGTTTACTACTATTTCTGTGGAATAATTATAAAGTCTTGACCTTTTTAAACTCAACCTCATTTGGATGCATCTGAACCAGCAGAGCTGTGTTATATTTTCTATCTTTGCTAGAACTTCTACAAAGGAGGATGAATATTTCTTCACAAGTGGTTGTAGTTACCAACTCATTGGATACTCATAAAAAGCAACTCATTTAGCCTCCTGCCCCCTTTATGGAACAACAAATCTTTTGACTTAACATCTGTTACTATATTTGTATTTGAAAGTTCCAAGTAACCTTGTAATAAAAATCAAGTACTAAGGCATTTTACTTTCAGGAGTTCTGCATTTTTCCAGAGGTGGTGTAGAAACTGGCAGTTTCATTCAGATAGTCGCTCCAGGCAACTTGAGGCCATCAAATACTTTGAAGAAGTGTAAAAATGGTAATTTAGCCATCATTGTCTTCCATTTGGTGATATGACAGAATTCAGTAAATAAACCACTAATGCCATGCTCTTTTTTTTTATTTCTTTGGGTACAGTTGCTATTACCTCTATAATATGTGCCAGAAGATACGGTAGAAAATACGGTAGTAAAAGAAAATGTAGAAGTTGACTTTTAAGCTGCTTTTTAATCACAACCTTCTTGTTGAATTTATGTTGACCAAGTGCTGACATACACAGTAAACTACAGTTGATGGAAATCCCTTTTTTACACAGGTGTGTTTCTTGCTCGTGTATCTTTTCAGGTACTGGAAGAATAGGTACAATACAATGAGTAGAGAAGAGGTTTGACCCATTAAAGAGCTAACGGAATAGTTTATTTTTTACATTGTGTCTTACAAAGTAAAGGTAAGGAGACCTGAGAGGACCTACTTGCACCAATAAATACACCTCTGCCAAGATGAATTGGTCTCTAGCTCTGGGTGATGGTTTTGTTACAGAAAGCAATAGTAACAGATACGACGTTGCCTCCGAGTATTTCCATCAGTCTGGAAATGTTGGGGGGAGGAGAGAAGACCCATTTATTTCCTGCTACTATGATAGTGAAAACCAAGTTGTTAGAGATCTATGAAATAAGTTATGATATTCTGGGTTTTAGGATCAACTTTTGTTTATATACTGTAATTTAAATAAATTGCATTTACATGCCTAGTTTCTGTAATATTTGTGTATACGATACCAAAACCTTACAAGATGTAAATTGTGTATAACTGCACAGACTCCTTTCCCTAGGTGTCTGAGAACATTTTCAGTTTAATTCATATATTATAAAATGACTAGATGTGACTGTTGATTTACAGAATTTACATATCACAAAAGTTAGCTATTTGTGGTACTTAATTTAAAAAAAAAAAAATAGTGATTTTATTTTTTCCTCAGTTCTTAAAAAAACAGGCATTACCCAGTTGATCTGGCGATGATTATGTGTATGAGCCACAAATACTGATAATTTTTCCATTACATTTTTTTCTTTTCTTTTCTAGATATTAATCTGTTTCTCGCTATAGTTTGTGGAACAACTTGTGTTCACGTTCTCTATGTTGCTGTAATTTTTGTGCTTTAATTCCTCTTATTTCGACTGATTAAAAAAAACAAAACCAACCAAGCTCCTGTAACTTGCACTTTTCCCCGATCCTTAATACTCTTGTATGGCAACCAAAATTACTGTAAGAAATAAATATCATATTGCACTAAGGTTGTGGTTCTGATTGCAAACAGGTAACACTGTCTGAATTTTGTTTATGAAAAACCAGCAACAAAAAAGTTGCCCCCCCAAACAAAGCAACAAACCCCTTGCAATCTGATGTTATTGAAAGTGCATAAAATGCTTTAACAAAATGTAGAGAGAATCGTGGCAAAAGAATTGATTTATTGTTGGGAGAAGCATTTCCTTTTCATTTCTTCTTTTTTGGTTAAAGCATTCTTTATGCCAGACATTACTTCACTGACTGATTTTTTTTTCAGCTCCATGTTTGAAATTTGGAAGTGTTTTTGGCAAGAGGTAGAACAATACGTCTCCATTTGCCTTAAGGTGGATATTAAAGGATCCTGGGATGTATTTTTTTCCCTTGGCTGAGCGTGTGTGTGGGAATTCATGGCCTCAACTCAGCACTGCTGAGGCACTGGACTGGGGATCTGGGATCTGGGGGTCTGGTCTGCAATTTATGAAGACAGTGAAAAGTTTGGGGGGGGGGTTGGGGAAGAGGGGGTTGGATTTTTTTTATTTAAGTAGGGCTTTCCAGAGGAGAAAGGACCCCAGTGCTCCTTGTCAGACTTTGTGCATCTTGTGACTAAAAAAAAAAAAAAAAAAAAAAGGGGGGTGTGTGTATCTGTGAATAAACAAAGCTTAAAATGGGGAAGAAGGGGGGGAAAAAAAAAAAAGGAAACAATTCACATCTTCTTTTGGCTTAATCAAAATTTGTTTTCTATCTTTAAATGGTGATGCAATGAAGACTGTTTTTTAATTTTCTAAGATATTGGAATAAATGCCTAGAACTGTTGTAATTTGTTTTCATAAGTTCCTTAACTATTCTTCTCTTCTCAGCTGTTGTTCTGGTTCATCATTTTTGTAGCTGCCTATTATTGCTGTCTTTCCCCCCACACCCCCCCAACAACAGTTACTCAGCAGCTTTGCTTTGTTATCAAAGATAGAAGAAGGTATTTCAGGTATTGTGGTAATCCAGTGCTAAACATCTGTGTGTCTAAGTCAGGTGAGGTATTGACAGTCCAAAACAATGAATGCTTTGCAAGTGTCAGTGCTTTGGTGGGCAAAGAAATGAGAAGGTTGTTGCTGTTGCACTCATTGCATTGATGTGGTTTGTTTCATTCTTGGGTTTCTGGCTTTTTCTGTATTTTTCTGCATTTTTGTGGTCGCTCGTTCCTTTTGGCCAAAACCAGTAGCTATGATGGGCCCTCCAGAGTAGCACAATTGGAACGATGCTTCAGAACCTGTGGGGTTTTTTATTAAAAAAAAAAAAAAAAAAAAAAAATATGTACGTGCCTTATAATTTTCAACCTGGATCAACTACAGTGTATTTAACATGAAGAGCTTTATCTTCAAGGTCTTGTAGTAGCTGACAAGAAGGAAGTTGCAGTGCTGGTTTTTTTGTGAAGTGAGGAGTCCCTGTTGCTGCAGAATTGTCAGAAAAATTAATTTCCACGTTCTTTCAAAACACCTTTTTGGCATTATGAGAGAGATTTGAAGTCCTCTATTCAAATCAGGTAAATGAGGGAGGGGGGGGGGGGGAAAATGAGACTGTTATTTTGGGTTCACCACCACAAATACGTGCTTGGTTTTCGGTGTAGGTGACGTTACTGTACTTCACAGACGAGGTAACAATAAATAAACCGAGTGGACTTCATGCTTTGCAGTTGAAACCAACCGGTTCTGTAACGCTGACACCTAGTGGCGTTGGATGGGCAGAGTCTCAGAGCCACAGCACATCTTTTAAAACACGTGTTTCTTTTCAACAATTGTCCTCCTTTCTACAATAAGTCATTTTAGCAATTTTTTTCTTTTTAATTATTGTAAGTTGGCCTGAATATTTAAGTCATAAAAAAAAGGCTGGCTGTTTGATGACACAAATTATACACTGACCGAGAACTTAAAAGAACTGTTAATGTGTTTTCTAGTTTGGATGTGGTTGTGTCTTATCAATGTTACGTTTTGAATGTCAGCATCTCCATCTGATCCTTCATCTGCATCAGGCATGTTTTGCTAATGAGAATTTAGTTTTTATCTCCAGGGCTGCCAATCTTGGACTCTTTTGACCAGTTTCAGGCTGTGCAATGTGACGGACAGCAGATCTCTCAGCTCCAAACTGCAAGAGAGTGCAAGGTATTTGTGTTAGGAATTAGTTCAGAATAGCTTGTGGGTTATTTCCCAGGTGTACTTGCAGGACTGAAGTTTGATTTCTCAAGTAAAATTTAGGGTTATTTTTCCTCAGGACTAATGCTAGAAGGAATACATGCACGTGTGTGTGAGTTCTTGTATGCTTTTAATGTAAAGGTTCTTGGACAGCATTAGAAATCAATGTACAAATAGGACAGCAGTGTTGCATGTGCTTCAAAATGTACTGGAGTAAATGTTGCAGTGTACCTTTTTGCTTTGAAAACCTGAAGAGAATACAATATACAGAAATCTTAACATGTTTTAATGGGTTATTTTCCACTGGTATTTTTGGATTATCCAGTTGTCTCTAATCTCCGAGCTTCCTTCTATACTTAAAAGCTGTTGAAAGGAATTTCTTGTAACTTGTGGCAAAAAAACCCCACCTTGGAATAGCTGAAACTGATGTTTGGGGGAGAGGAGATAAGCTCTCTGCTGCACAGCCTTCTGAAACCTTTGATTCACTCTCCTTAAAGGTGTTCTTCTTCAAAACAAATTTTGATGATGGTGTAAAGAATTCACAACTCCCTAAACAGATGCTCAGTTGTCCACAAGGCATTTTGAGACCTGCCCAGCATGGCTCTCCCTACCAAACCTGCCCCACCTGGAAAATATTTAGCGAGAAACTACTGTGACCATGTCATTCATTTCTCATTTTTGTCCTGACCTTGTTGGTGCCTCTTGAGGTCTGGTTTGAAGCTGGGTGTCAGAGCTTATCAGACATGGGGTGGTGAAGTCAAGGTGAGAGCTCCGACCCTCTCATGAGAGGAGAACAGGAAGGTGGTGGCTGAAGCAGAATGTAAAGTGCTGTTTACTTAGTCCACATGCACTGTTGAAAGAAGAACAAAAAAACAACTCCTTTTATATCTGACCATTGTAAAATTTGAGCTCTTTGTCCAACTGTGCATAAAACATAATATTGTGATTAGAATTTTATTTCTTACTTCAAGCCATGCTGTATCCCCTGTTATCCAACTTGCTCTTTCTCTGAAATGTCCTTTCTTTAGAAAGCAGTGGATGTTAATTTTAACATGTGCAACGTTCTAGGTGTCTGTTTCATTCACCTGTCAGACTTTACAGGGGCCCGAAACCAGATGACACGCTGTACTTTTCTCCATAAGTGATTTAAAGTCTCTAATAATGCTAATTTTCTGCATTGCAGAGAAGACCTGAAACAAGGGTAGGTGACTTCCAGAAGCTACTTGGTCATTTTTAGAAAAGAAATTTGCTTTCAGGGAGAGGAAAAAAAAAATCCTTCCCATGCTCTGTGCATCCATAGCAGATTGTTTCCACACCTTGCCTTCTAGGCTGTCATTTCTGCACATGTCCTCCCTCACACAGGTGGTCTCATATCACCT
The DNA here is from genome assembly GCA_020745705.1 of Hemiprocne comata. Taxonomy (NCBI): domain Eukaryota; kingdom Metazoa; phylum Chordata; class Aves; order Apodiformes; family Apodidae; genus Hemiprocne; species Hemiprocne comata. The sequence continues at coordinate 2,935,681 of CM036590.1, forward strand.
GCAGACCCTTTAAAGAAAAATCACTTATACCAGACCTAATACTCTGTGTATTCTTTGTCTGTGCTGATGACAAGGCTGGTTTATTCCAGGCAGGGAAGATCAGTGCAGCAGGTTAAAGACCAGTGCCACGGGAAGAGGGGAAAATCTGCTGGTGCAAAATGCACCAAAGTGGAAATCGTCGCTCTGTGTCCGTAGGACAGATCTGTTGGAGGTGACAGGAAGGAAGAGAAAAGTTGGTTTGCTAAATGCACACTACGTAGCCATGGAAGAGGCAAGGCATTTTCAACAAGAAATAAGGCCCTGTTGATGTGAGTGGGCTGGAGGGCGTTCACAGGAGCTCATCTGCAACGGGTACAGTTGGGATAGGTGTGGGAAAGAGCTGCTGTGAGTGGGGGCTTGCAGCAGGTTTTTAAATGACTTGGTCGATTTAACCAAGCAAATAGAAGGCTGAAATGAGATGTCTGCTTTTCCCACTCACATGAGTGGGTGAACAGCCAGGAGAGGGATTTTTATCTAAAAGGAACGTTGGCACTAGAAGAACATGTTGCCAATTGGCGATGAATAAATTCTGATCAGAACCTGGGAAGAAAGTCCTAACTGTGTGAGGAGTGGGGCTGTGGTATTGTCTCCTACAACGAGTAGTGTGGGAGCTCCCAGCCCTTGAAAGGTCACCAGTTGAGGAGAAGCCTTGTGTTTGTTTCTCAGGGCATGCAGTTTACCCAGGGCACCTTCTGTGCAAGCTGCTCTATTGAAGCCAGGGGCTGGGGTGGGCAAAAGAGTTTGGTGGGAGGCCAGCCTAACCCTGGGAGCAAGAGCCTGTAGTTGGGGAGATGGATGGAGGCTCCAAGCCAACGTTTCCATGCTGGACTGAGGTGCTTGCACTGCATGATGAAGCCCTGGTGGTGTAGCATTTCAACTCTTTGGGCCCAGAATGGCACAGGAGAGGTGGGAAAGGCTCCTGGGTAAGACTCATTCATCAGCAAGCAGGGTGGGACACCAGGGACTGGCCACTGGGAAGCCCTGCTGTCGTGGACCTGCTACAGGATTGTATATTTTACATAAAAAAATATATTTAGATTAATACCAAAGCACTAGATGAAGCACCAGAGGAGAGAAACAAAACTTAGGGTAGTCATCCAGGAGGTGCAAAGCCTGATGCTGGGCTGCAGTGTTAAGACAGTCCAGGGGCGAGGGACTGTGTATTGTTCAGGAAGGATCAAATCCTGCCAGCTCTGCACAGCAGCACATCCTCCTGTTAGCATAAAAGGAGATGTTTGAGCTGCAGCTCATTAGGGATTAAATTCAAAATTTTGCAGTTTGGGGACTCAGCATCTAGCTCTGATGTTGCTGGTGGTCAGCTCCATACCAGTTGCTCCTCACCTGCAGGTTTTGTTTGTTTTCATGAGTGAGTTGATTTGTTTTTGTTTTTAAATAAATGAATAAAACAGCTAACAGCAGCATTGGATTGATGCTGGCATCACTCACCTTCTGTCCACAGCAGCTGGGAGTGTTTTTGTGTCTTCCATCACAGCTGGCATCACATACTAGAGCTCTGTAAAAAAAACCAAAGCCAGGAAACCAAACACCAGGTTTTGGATTACCTGAATTAAAGAGAAACAAATTTAAGTTATTCTGACAGCTTTAGTTAGATGGCTCTATGGACATGATTCCATCCTTCTGTATCCCTCTGGAACAAAACCAATTATCTGCCAAAGTGCATTCTTCTGGGCACAAATAAAAACCATTTTATACTCAGGAAAAGTTTATTCATTCTAGGTGGTAAGATACAGTATTGTAGTAAGACTGTATTACTAGCAGATGATCTGATTTATTAGATAAAACTCAACCACACACACCCCATGCAGCTCCATGGATTTTAGCTAATTTTCATAATGTGTCTACATGACTAGAGGACCCTCCTGAGCTGAGCTCACCAGGCTGTGGCCTCTGAGAAAGCTCCACCACAGCAACTGAGCTACAGCCTGAGCACACTGCCCCTCCTGCTGAGCCTCTGCTCAGCCAGTGCAGGGGAAGCAGGGGAACTGCTCTAAGGAGCAGGAGAAAAAGATGGAATGTGTGTGGAGATAGGTGGTACACCTAATAAATGTTGTGCAGACTGATGGCTAAAGGAGTTGTCCAGCCTGGGAGGGTTGGAGCTCCAGCCAAGCTCTGTTAGCTGGAAAGCCCTGCTGCTGCTGCTTGCTTTCATGAGTGCATGTACAGTGCTCAGATCTCACTTCAATGGGGACTTGTCTTTTTTAATTACTACCTAGGCCAGTAGGTACTGCTCCAACCTAGGTTCTGGTGATCTTCATTTTGTAAGGGTGGATATTTGTACTATCATATACACCTGACTATTAAAATTGGAGAGAAATGTTAGAACAATAATGTCCACTACGCTATAGGGCAGATAAAGGGCAGGATTTAATCAACCATTTATAATATGTTTAGAGTCCTTCAATATAAATAGCATTTTCCTTATAAGCTGGATAGTTACAACTTCAGTGTAAGAACATTTGAATTTGGATGCATTTGTAGTTTTCAGCTAGAAAGGCCAAAGGTTTGCAGGAGGGAAAGGTTATTCAAGTGCAAATTAGCAGGAATGCAATTTTATAAGCAGCAGACTCGGGTAGAAACAGCTCACTGGAGAAATGCTTTCCAGATGACAAGGGAAATAACACCCAATATTTAGTAGAGAAACATTATTATAAACTTGGAATGCTGCCAGACTGTATGTGAGTTCTTACAGTTCTTATATCTTAAGTAAGATTTTTGATTGCCTTGGTTTTTATCAGTGCTTTGCTGACCACGTTAAGGTTTTGCACCTTTGTGCAAACCCAAGGGAACCAGAGCCTTGAGAGCCTTAATTAGGATTTTTTTTTCCTCATTGGCATGAATAAATGAATTCAGGGTTAGATGATACATGCAGTCAGTTTATATTTTACCAGAAATGGTAATGGGACTCACACACACACAATATCATATAATAATGGAAATATGGACAATAATATATATTATTCTATATAATATATTGAATACCATGAGCTGATCTTGCATGTAGAAATGCTTACCTTTGGCTGCAACTTGGCTCTTCTTGGTTTCTGCCATGGAAGATGAGAGCTCCAGTAATGGTTGTTGAGAAGATGAACCTGCCCATGAAAGAAAGAGCTGCTCCTTGGCTCTGGATCCAGCAGTTAGCAGCTCCCTTTCTGCCAAACTTCCAGCAAATGGTGATTCCTGGCCAAGACTCAACAAAACACCTAACATGATTTTAAGAATGTCTGTGCAGCTCTGCTGACCTACCTGAAGTTGAGTTTGCCATCTGCTTTGCTTTCAAAGAAAGGTCATTAATTACTGGTGCTACATGAACTGTAGGCTTTATTCCAGAAAAACCCAGACCTTTAATTTAAGATCTCTTCCATGAAATGCTAGACTGTGGACCTTCCTTACAAAAACCAGCATGACATCACTTTCACTTACAGCAACTACTTGTCAGAGCCCTGTAGGTCTAAATATGATCCAAAATATTCTCTAACAGAGATATCAACCACGAAGTTGGCCAAAAGTGCCTATGAGAAGTCAAAACTATTTGAACAGTTGCAGGTTCAATTGTCTCACCTGACTTTTCCCTTCCAGTGGTATTACCCAGCAATGATCTTCCCACCCTAAACCAGGGCCACCTCTGGCTGTGAAGGTGCTACCCAGGGGTTTGTGTTAGCCCCTGCTAGCTGCCAGCACCCAAATCATACTCCTATCATGGGCTCATCTTGCCAAGGAAGGACCCTACAGCACAGCCAGGAGTTCACAGAAAGGCTGGGAATGCTTCAGCACAGCATGTGATGGGCAAAGCTCAAGTGTTGAAGCACTCTCACCATGACTCTCCTTCATTGTACCAAAGCTGTATGTGAAATCAGGAACTCTGATACTGCAAAGAGGACACAGGCACATGGAGGGATGATGCACAGAGTGATCATCAGTGCTGATCAACTGGAGCTTTCTTCAGAGCACAATGTGAGAACTGTGAGGGCAACTGGGGAAAGAAAAGCAGTTTAAAGCAGTCACTACAACAGCTGTAACAGCATCTGCATTTCCCAGGAGCATTTTCAATGCAAAAATGCCCCATGTGAGCAGATACAACCGAGCATCTGGAGAAGCCCAACTCATTGAAGAAGGAAATGGGTCAAACAAGCTCACCAGTGTCCTGAGTGTGACCATCTGAAGGCTGTTACCAGGAGAAACCCTCCTGTGACTGTAGCAGACACTACTGCCTGTGCTCTCCTAAGGGAAGGGAGCTTTGCCACAAGTGAGGGAACTCAGTCTGAGTGGAGGGTGGCACAGTCCTGCTCCTCCCAGCAGTGTCCTGCTCCTCCCAGCACAGCAGCTTTGATGCCACTCAATGAACCAGCAGCTGCAGAGTAACTTGTTCATGCAGTAATTCATGCTGAACTGGAACACTAATCAGTTACTCCCTCAGGCTGTAAAATTACCATGGACTCCTTTTAGGCTTGTGTCATCCTGTGAACTGAAGATTTTGAGCATTAACTCACCAAAGAATGTGACTTCTAAATTTTTCTGCACAGAGGAACGAGGTGGGCACAGGGTGGATGGTGGCATCACCTTCAGCATGAGCTCCTACATTTGGCCACTTCCTGGCCTGGTCTCTAATCATGGAACTTATTGAAGCAAAATATTTCTTTATCCAGTTAAAAAGTTCTAATAATTCTTCAATGACAGCTTTACTAGGATCAAAACAGTGAGGAAAATTGCTATTAATAACAACTATAAAGCTTTTTATCTGACATTTTCACAACTAGCCTGAGCAAAGGTAATACTCTTTAGCCTCTTTGGCTTTGTTTGGACAAGAAAGTAAGGGGCATAATTTCTCTAAAGCTTTTGCAGTCATAGGCCTTACAAACCTTTTACAAGAAAATCAATTAAATGAGCTTCTCAGAGATGCCCCAGCTCCTGACTTGGTGTTAGCCTGATGATTATTCTTCACTTGGGACTCCTCCTCTTGCAGTGGAGCTTGCTGGCTGGATAGTTCATTAACCTTGCTTAGCTTTTAGTTTTCAGTATCTCTGAGATCTTGTATTTTTGCAGTACACTGCACTGCCTCAAACACCTAGAACCCAAAATCTGAACTTCTACACCAAAAACCATGACCTGGGGAAGCTGTGTGAGCCCAGGTCTCTGAGGATCATCTGTTTGTTTTTTTTTTATGGTGGGAACTCTGCTAGACATTCATTGTCATCCAAAATGGGTGTAGCCATCCCCTGAGCTTTGAGCTGAGCAGAAGGCACAGCCTGGAGGAGAACAAGGACACCAACAGTCTCTCTTCAGCTCTTCTACTCGTGTTGGAATGTGGCCATCCTCCTTGGTCTGCAGAAAGTTGAAGTGAAGGTATTTTTCTGCCCTTTTTTTTTTTTTTTTTTCTTTTTTCTTCTTTTTCCTGCTTCTCAGAGCCTTTATGGAGCAGCTTGGCACCATGCCTCATCTGGAAGCTAACAAGCTGGTATTTTTAACCCTGATGTGCCAGTGCCTCCTTCTTTGTAGGCAGGTGTACACCTGCTGCTGTGCCAACAGCCAGCTGGCATGCAGGAGGGATCAGCCAGCTCCCCTTCCCTGCAGGCAGAGCCCCTGCTTCTCCTTTTCAGTGGGCTTAGACAACAGAAGCAGCTGAAGCAGCCAAACTCATCTTGGCTACCTAAATAACAGGAATTTTTAAAGTCATTTTTCCCTGCTTGTGGGACCCTTAGAAAGTGGCCACTAACTGCTGGTTTGGTGGCATGATGTACTGGGCAGCCATGCACATCTTCTTAAGGTTCCCTTCCTGCGTGGGAGGCACTTCCCAGGCAGCTGAAGATGCATCACCCCTTTTGTGCCCAAGCTTCCCAGATTCTGGCAGGGATGTGTCAAGTAAAGCTAGTTTGATCGAGTCAAATTCCCTTTTTGGAAGCTGTTCAAGGTAGTACTCTGGACACTTAGCCTGGCAGTCAAGATGGATTTTTTTGTTCTTTTCCCACGGACTAATTTATCAATTTCCCTTTCACCAACTACCCTGATAGCAGCCTCTGTAAATCATGGTAGAAGCAGCGTGCTCAACGTGAGGAGAAATTGAAGGAGCTGCTTCAAATTTAGTAAAAATGAAGCCCCCACATCTTCAGCATCCTGTTGATACTGAGCTGTGGCCAAGCATGCCTACCCCTACAGTATTGCAGCCTGAATCCTGAAGGCTCCACGTCTTTGTATGATGTGGAAAGGCTGCAGCAAGGTGAATACTAACTACACGAGATGGCAGCAGCTCTTGAACTTCATAGCACAAGGCATCCACTTGCTGGTTGGGTGTTAACCATCCGTGGGTTGCACTTTGAAAGCTCCTATGAAAGGCTGAAGTCTCCCAGAAAAAGCAGAGGTGGCTTTACAGGCTGCATTTGCAAAAGCTCTCATCTAAAAGTAGGTGTTTCAGGTAAATATCCTTGGTAACCAGCTCTACTCCATAGAAAAGGGACTTGAAGATGAGACTCTGCTGAGGTGATTGTGACAGTCAACACTCCAGGTTCAGGAAAACTGCAGGGGACATGCAGACTGCGACATGAAATTCTGTTGGTATGCATTTTTCTCTAAGCCAAACCACCCCTTCAGAGGACCTTCCCTGAGCTTCAGTTTGAAATTTTCCCTGCCTCCCACTCCCCTTTCTTGGTTAAAACTCAAAACCTGGTTCGGTTGATTCTTGCTACTGAAAATCCAGGCAAAATTACCAAGTGGGTAATGGCCCCTTGCACATAAATCCTCACAAAACACTCAGCAGCTTCAAGGCTTTATATAAAATGGATGGGATGCAGGCACATTCTTCACCATCCTCTTAAGGCTGCCATCTGTGCAGCCTATAAATAAAGCAGCAGCTTAAGGAGAGGTTTGATAAAAATGCAGCTGAGAAATGCATTGGTAAACCTCTGCCAGGCTCTTGAAATGACTTTGGGCTGCAAGAGGGGCTCTTCATCACTCTGGGTGTTCAGGCAGCCTCTCCATGACCACCTGCTGGGTAGGGTAACCCCAGCATGGTAAGAGAGAGATGCTGGCTGGTGCCACTATTAGCCAAGGGCTTTCTCTTTCACCATGAGAGCAAAGTTGCTGCCAAACTGGCAGGAAAGGCAGATTTAAGTCAGATAATTCAGTCACAGAAAGTGAAAAGAAGGCAATTAGCTACCTATAATTAACATGAGATGATCCTTAGGCACAAAGTGGGACGAGTGTAGGGAAATACTGTCAGTTTGTATGACAGTACAAACTTTCCATCCACTTTGTCAACAGCCACACGTGCCCTGCTGGGGGGTTTAGGGCAGCTGAAGTTTCTGCTGCACCAAAATGGCACCTCCCACCTCCACGTAACTTGACAAGTTATGTCCTGATTATTACAGAAATAGGCAAATGAACTATTATAAAATGCTAGAAAATATTTAGCGCTAGAAATACTTTCTTGAGCATTTTTACTATGTGCTTAATTATAATTTAGAAGAATGACACTCAGAAATGTAAACTAATCAATTACAGAGAGAATAAAGTCAGTGCCACTGCTGCCTTCTGTCAGCTGAAGCCCCAGCATGCTGAGGAGCAGCAGTGGGATTTGCTTTAAGAAGCAACATGATGAATTCAAGGTGCCAGGAAAGTAAATGGCTCTCCTGAAGTCAGGAAATCAGTCAGACATCCAGTAGTAACAGAGATGAAGGGGCCTGCTGGCTGCTCCCATTAGTTCCCACCAGGAAGGCTGAGCCAGCCCTTCTGGTGGGGAATGCAGACAGTTTTGGGTGGGCTTTTCCAGCAGCGTTTCGGATAAAGTGAGCAATGAATGTCTGATGAGTAAGAATGAGCTTTTAAAACTTCAAGACTTAACTACAGCTAATCTCATAGCAGCAACAGTACAGTCATAACACTGCTCCCTAAACATGTTTGACAAGATACTAAATCAATCTAGTAAAGCAACTCTTGCCACACTGTGATGGTGAGATCAGCAGTTTAAACTAGCGCTTAAACTTTCTCCATTACATGAGGCAAACCATGACTAAGTTCCCAAGAGGTAATACCCATCATATTGCTGACATTGTCACCCAGTTTGTCCTTCCAGTAACTCAATTCCTTCCCATCTTACTCTCTGACACAGGAGATGGACCATGGACCATGGTCTTTTCCCCATCACAAGCCACCCTTAGCTCAGCACCATCCCACCTGCTCCCCTCCTGCCCTGCCAGCCCCATCCTGCCACCAGGTCCAGCCCAGGGAGGGTCCCAGGGCTGCTGCCTCCCCCACCCCACACTGCCTTTGGCAGCATGAAGCTTCAACAACCCCTCCCTCCACCCCCCCTCAGTGCAGAAGCCTACCTGTAGGTGCATGTTTTCTTCTCAAGTGTGACATTCTCTGCTAAAGCAGCAGCTCTCACTCAGTCTCATTTTAGGCCTCACAGCCGTGGGCTCTGAAGCTTTGCCTGTTGATACAGCAGCATTAAAGAATCATTAGAAAAAGGGTGTTAGGATTTTCTTTCTCAGCATTTCCATCAGCACATGGTTAAGTATCAGGTTCTCAGAAAAGTTCAGGATTAGACATTGTCAAATATGGGCAGGATGCTGTCTGCAGCTGAGGCTTACAGGAGCAAAGCTTGGGTCACACCTCACCTAAAGATCCTAAGGAAGAGATTCTTTGGTGTGAGGCTGGTGAGACACTGGAACAGGTTGCCCAGGGAGGCTGTGGAAGCCTCATCCCTGGAAGTGTTCAAGGGCAGGTTGGATGGGGCTTGGAGCAACCTGGTCTAGTGGGAGGTGTCCCTGCCCATGCAGGAGGGTTGGAACTGGATGATCTTTAACCCAAACCATTCCATGAGTCTATGATCCCCATCATGAATGAGAGCAGAACAGCTTTCAAGTGATGTACAAGTTTATTTAACTGTAACTGATGGCCGTGTCTTCAAGAGCACTCAACATCCTGCAGCCACCAGTATTCCCAGAAGCAGGAGTGACTGGGAAGTGGGAGTAGCAGGAAGGGAAGCACGTGGAAGGCAGGAACAACCCAGGAGGATGCAGGTGCCCTTCATGACAGCACCCAGCTCCCTGAGCAGCTCTCTGGAGGAAGGATGATCTGTTGTATTCCAGCTGGTCCCAGATAAGCTTGAGACAAGATGAATGGTCCATTACAGGCTGCCAAAGCAATTTAAAAATACAGAAAAATTCCATGCAAATGGTTCAAAAAGTTTATTGAATATTTAATTTACAAAAATCATATCCCTATGAGGTGTTCTATGCAAAATTGGATAAAATAAACTGCATATAAAACCCAACCCTATAATGCAAGTACAACAGAGAAATGAGACCATGGAAAGGAAAAAAGAAAAATCATCATGACACATATATGACATTCATGAAGGATTGTCCCAACCATCCAATAATTGGTTCAACATGATGCCTTCTTCATAGATATAGTGAACAATTTACCTTTTTAGACAGGTCTTCTATATTCCATTGGTCCAAATGTACAGTTTATTAAAATTCTTTGCATTCTTTCTTAGCTGCTACACCAGATCTGCCACTGCCATTTTGATCAGAAGGTGGAAACAGACAGTACATACATGGAACACGTGCACTATTAGATGCAAGTTGCTATCTTTGGTAGGGACCCTAAAAGCTGCAGGGAAGTCAGCTTTCTAGAATGACAAAAGTTTCAGTTTTGGCAAAGAACAGGTTTAATTCTGTCGTTTAGTAGAACGTTACTGGCAGTTTCTGTTGAATATACAAAAAAAGTATAGTTGCCCCGTGTGTGTTTTATAAATGGAGATAATTTATACAAGTTTTAAATCTAATTACCTGTATTAACATTCCTTGACTCAAATATGACTAAATAAAATGTCAGTACTGCACAGCAGGCCCTTCCTTGTACGAACAGAGGATGTATTGCACAGAGAGCAACTGCAACTCCATCCTGACCTTTTTTCTCCTGTTCAAATGAGACTATTGCTGCAGGTAGTCACACAGATTTGGATGCCAGCTTCCCTTGGAACAAGCAGGAATCTCACTGAGTGACTCAATACTCATTTAGTAGCTTTGCCAAGTTTTCCTGGGCAAGAGGAGGGTGAAAGAAAAACAAAAAGTAAAGAAACTTGGGACAATCAGTGCTAGAGTGTTTGCAGGCCTCCTCTGGAGTAACACGGACAGGAGGAGCAGGAAAAAGAAAGAGAGGAAAAAAAACATCAATGCAAGAGCCAAGGAACTTCACTTTAAAAGAGAAGGAAAAAGTAACCAGACTGTTTCCTTCATAACATTAATATTCCATAAATATTGGACAGTCTTTGATTAACTGCCATGAGCTGCAACTTTCAAGCGTTCTCTTTGCTTTTTCACACACTAGCTGGAAAAGAGAAGAAAAAAATTATGCACCTCCCCAGTCCTCCCCACTCCCTCTTGCAGGAATTGCAAATATCCTGCATAGCCATGATTTTCTTAGCTGAAAACATTTAGTGGAAGACTAACTAGACTTAAACACTAAGTAAATCTGCTCACTTATGAGTAAAACATGCAATATTACGACAGACAGCTAATTGTCCTCGAAAAGGCTTCTTATGACAAATTCCTAATTTGGCAGACAAGAAATGTTTCCAAATGCATGAAAATAACTTTAAGAGCCTTAGTGAAGAACATAGTTACAATATATTAGCGATTTCTGTGGCATAAACATTTTAAAAAGCATCAGCAAAGTATTAAATATAAAAGCAATATGTATATACCCCTCCATCCTCAGAAAAGCATCATGATTTGTAGTGTATTAAGTCAGATTTATTGACTGGGGAATTAAGGCATAACCAGTAGACAACAGTCTTTACTGTCTCAGCTCCACGTAGTTGGCAGGGAACAGCCCATACCGGCCCTTGCAGACACCCCTCCACCAGCCATCATCAATCATCTCTATGTTTGTGATGATATCATCTGGGTCAAAGGAAATCTCGTCGTCACCCGCTGGAGAGAGAGGGGAAGAGGGTCAGTACTGACACAGGAGCAGCCCACACCACAGTCACATCTAGCAACCCACCAGGCCTCAAAACAGCCCAGACATCCCTCACCTTCCCCTCTCCCATCGGGCTGTCTGAAACAGGGCACTGGGCAATGACAATCCATGAAGAGGGACACTTTTCTCACCCTCTGGAGTGATGAGGCAGTGTGTTCTTACTGCATTTTGGGTGCATAGCTAACTTAGAGCAACAATTGCTACCTAACACACCAAGAACCACTTCACTTGATCTCTGCCCTCAGAACTAACCAGCCAGGATTTTCAACGGCTACATATGCCAAGGTTTTAACACGAGTGTCAACACTTGGTTAAAAAAGATTTTGAATACTCCCACTGTTTCCAGAAACAGTGGCTAGCAGGTTTCCAAAGTGTCTCAATGCTATTGCTAAATCGGTGAATTCCTAACTCTTCATCTGTTCATGTCATACATTACTTCAAGAGACCATATGATGACAGGGAAAGGAAAAATCCAGACTGATCTGTGCAGAAGGGAGCTTTCAGAGACACAGTTAAAAACAAGAGCTTCACTCACCAGCTTGATAATCATAAAGGGCTATGGCTGTAATTCCAAGTTCGTTTTCATATTCATCATAAGCATTTTCTTCTAAAGAGAGAGGGAGAGAGAAGAAACAAATTAAAGCATGAAGCACAGTGCCTCTCACCCCGAGTTCTTTGCCATGGTGCTCCTTTAATTCTACTGCTAATCCACACAGGAAGCAGGGAACAAGCTACAAGTTTTTAGCAGTGCTGACTTACCTTCTGAAATTGACTTGTTTTTGTCCCTAACTCACACACAACTCAATGCTGAAAGGAACCATTCACAAGTAGGCATTTCATGCAGTATGCAATAAAAACCATCAGCCCTGTAACAAGTTTTTTCAAGTGTGTCAGGACAACTGAGCCCAGGATCAGTAAGAGACTCTTTAAAATACCTTGTTCAGGGGGCATGCTGGGGGAGGGAGGAAGGGGCCTGTTTCGTTTCCAGCTTTTTGTACCAGAGCAAGCAGGTTCATTCTTCATCCCTCATTTAGTAACCAGAGATGAGAAAAATGGGAATACAAAAGAATCGTATTATTTTAGTTTCCTCAGCTTCAGACACCCTTACTCCACTCCCTCATAGGCACAGGACACACCACATCAATTTCTAAGTCCAAGAAGGGTTGACAGAATATTTTGCTTGGTAGGCCAGCACTGGCTCAACACACATTTAACCTCCACCTCTGTGCTTTCTTCTCAACTGCAGCTGCATCACACAGGGTGGAAAAGGTAACCCCAACATTCCTTTGTGAACTGGTACTCTAGGAAGCACTGTAATTATTCCAACACCATCTCACAAAAGTTCAGTAATTTCAGCCTTGCTCAAGCCATAGCTTCATTTCCTAATTTAAGTTCTTTGGTGGAGAATCTAAAAAGTCTCATCAGACTAAGACTTTAGAAAACAAGGGCAGCGTGTTATCAGCACAGTTAGTTGTTAAGTCATCGCCCAAGGAAATCATGTTTATCTTAAAGGGTTTTGTATCAGAAAGAAACACTCTACCTGCTTGGTAGTGGTCTGCTGCCCCTGCCACCTCATAGACAGTCTCTGGTTCATATCCTGCCTCTCGTTGACTCACTGCTTCCTGGTATTCTGACTCTGCAGCCTTGTAGCCGGGCTCTGGCTCGTGCGCGGCTGAATAGGCGGCACTGGAATTCTGGGAGGCAGAGCCTGCTTCGTAGGGAACTGCATCCTGCAGAAACAGGGGTCAGGATTGTCAGGGCTTTGGAAAAGGCTTCTGTGCTTAGGATCAAAACCCAGGTACTGAAAGTGATCCTAACAAACCTGGTAGACTGGGCTGGAGGGTGCCTTCTGCTCAGCTGGCTGCGTGGTAGGAGATGGCAGTGGAGTTTGTTTTTTGGCTTTAGCTTGTTCCTAAGTTGAAGAGAAAGAAAAAACTTCAGTGCACTTTAATCACTGATACTGTGGCACTGGACAAGAAACAACCCTCCAGTAAGACAGACAGCATATTCTGCAATAAACTGATGGGAGCAGGGAGCAGAAGACCACTAGCTGAAGGTTTAGACTGGCTGTACAATAAAGCCTTAGAACTACAGCAAAGCAGAAGAGAAAAAGTGAAGAAACAACAACCTCACAGTATGTACATACCTCACACAGTGTATATATATACACACACACACACACCTCACAGTATGTATGCATGTGTGTTTAAAAACAGTACCCAATGTTCTTTGGCACGTTTCCATAGGAGCTGTAGGGTTTCTGTGTTCAATATACTCCTTCTGTTCATTAGCTGGCTGAGCCTCATGTCCCATTTTAGCCTAAGTTTAGAGAACCTGAAGCCTGTTCTAATTATACAGCTGATATATTATCATTGATGAGAAATGATCCTGCAGGCTCTTGCAGGTCTGCAAAACACCTGCCCAAGGCAAAGGACTGAATAGCTCAGACAAAATTAAGTCCTATATACTGACAATGAGGGGATTCAAACATTCAGAAGAGTTACATGTGATAGAAAGAAAAGCAGTATTGCTATTTTATTCCGTGACAAAGAATCAAGTGTCCTGGCACTCAAACACTTCATGCTGTGCCATCCCACCTGCAAACCAGAGGGCAAATCCACAACCATCACTAGAAAGCCACTCATTAGAAAGCCAGGAAACTATAGTGCAAGGAATGCTAAGATGCTTGCATGACTTCAAAAAATAAAGGTCATTTTGCCTCTCTTTATCATAGGGAAAAAGAAAACTGTGGATATAGGGCCAAACTTTCTTACTTGTTGTAAAAAAGAAGAGAGAATATACATTATAGGAGACTGTGCACTGCAGTTGTTTAGGTCCATCAAGCTGTAACTCCCAAAAGGATCCTCAGGAGAAAAGGCAGTCCAGAGATGAAGTGATAGAACTGGTACAAAAATATTCTCTCTTTCCTTTGTTTGTCACAGCTCAGAAAAAAATACATCTAACGAAGAAAGCAAAGTGTCTCTTGAGAGCAGAGCCAGCTTTGAAGACAATTAAAAGCTTAGTGCTGTGCTTTCTGGAAAATATCTGTCCTGATGTGAATAGTCCTCCCCTACTTTTAACTCCTGTGCTACAGATAAAAAAGCACCAGCAAAGTGTTTATTAGAAGTCAAATCTAAGTTTGGGGACAAATTAAGTGGTGTCAATCCATTAACAATGTCAAACATGGCAGCAGTTTGAATCATTTGTACTAGGAAGTGGGTCTCAGCAATCCAGAGGACAGTTTAGGATGGCCACAGCATAACTGCCATAAAGCAGGAAAATTGCACAGTTCCCCTTCAGGCTGAGTTTCTTCCACACTGAATTGCTCCATGTGAAGGAGCATCCTGCTGGGTTCTCTCAGGTAGCAGAGGCTAGCTCAACCATGAGGCACCCCTCCTTCAAACCAGCAGTTCAAGAGCCCCCCGAGCACCACCTGACTGTGTGACATGTGTGAAAAGCAAAACAGCAAAAGGAGTAGCAGGAAACAGGGCTCTTGAAGGAATGCAGTCCATATGTACATTTCCCTTGTGGGAGTATGGATGCCCACATACTTTCCTGAAGTGAGAGAACTTTCTGTCTGTGCAAGGAAGTTCACCTAAAGAAATAAAGTTCACTTCAGTCAAAGTCCATCCCCACCCTTTACAGTCTCTGTGGATGGTTTGTTTACATCCCTCCCCTTCCCATGCTCAGCTTGTGAGCAAGGGGCTGGGCAGCCTGGGACACTTCAGTTTCCCCTTAAACTCCCTCAGTGTCTGCAGAATCACACAATTAACCATGGAGATCTTCAGTCTGGAAGAACATTCATCATCTGGTCATCATGGAATTTAAATACCATCTTTGGAAAAAAAAAAAGTGTCCAGGCAACAGAATCTTTGATGAAGCAGAAGAAAAATCAAGCATAACGGCTTGAATTTAACCCACACTGACAGCAAAAACTAACAGTAAAGAAGTCATTTTTGAGACAGAAAGGGGGGAAAAAAAAAAAAAAAGACACAACAGCTCAATGACTCATGAGAACCTGTGTTACTACATTTAAACTCTTCTGGAGAACTGTTTCCTCAGCAGTAGGAAACCTCAATGAAAAGCTGAAATGGGTAACAGAAGCCTAAATTCACCACCCTCCATCCACAGAACATGAATGGCAAGAGAGCTAATGGAGCAGCTGAACTTCTTCCTCCACTCAGCCCAGACTACAAACCCATGAAATGGAAGGGGAGCCTGACTACTTCAGCAAGATCTGTGTGCCCAGTCCTTTCTCCTCCTTCCTGGTTAAGAAAAAAAAAAAAAAGCCTTCAACTGGGTTGGAATAGGAATAGTCCAATGGGAAGCCATTCAACATCAGCAGCATGAAGTGAATGGTCTCAAGATTGAGATGAGTGAGACAGACAAACTGGTTTTGGTCAGACTGAGAGAACTGAAGAAGTCACTCACAGGCAAAGAAAGCCAGTACCAACCTGCACAGGGACAATGAGAGCCAACAGGATGTTGTCCTGCTTACCCCAACCACAGCACTTGGCAGCAGAGGTTCCTGGAGAAATGGATGCACCAGTCCACCTGGCCAGCCTCAGGATGGTGCCCAGGACCACACCTGGACACAAACCTTCTCTCAGAAAGACACATCAATACTTTGTGTCAGCTGTGCAACCTTTAAAAAAAAACTCACCTGGCCACCAGAACAGATTTCCCACTTCAAGGACTGCAAGACAGCTCAAGGACTGATGTGAGTGAACCTCAGGGAGTCCTGTCTGCCCCACACCTATCACTGGGGGCAACTGCTGCCTCGAGGGAACAGAGGATCTCTCCTAAACCATACTACGCTCTCATCACTCATGGGCAAAGCAGGAAAGCTCTGTCCTCCAAAGGGATCAGATCTCCAGTGCACTGGCACTGCTGCTCCTTGTGGAAACACAACTGTGGTGCAATGAAATCACACAGTGTTTTAGAACATACTGACATCCCTACTTGTCAAGGCAGGAACATAAACAGCATGGCCCTGGAGACACAGCTGCCACCACATGAAGTACCTCCTTGCGTCTTGAGGAACATCAACCTTTGCTTGTAGCAAAGGTGAGGAGCAAAAAAAAAAAAAAAAGCACAGAAAAGATCAGTATAAGGTACCAGAGCTGCTACACACCTAAACAAAGAGACACTTTCATGAGGTAGTTGCCTAAGAGATGAAGCACTGAGTTGAGGATAAAGCATCCTGGGATCCTGCAACAAGAGAACTCTTACCATCTGAGAGCTGGTAATTGCTCTGTGGTAACCAGTCAAGTTTTTTTGCTTCAGAAAGAAAATTCAGAATATTCACTTTAAGACCCAGGTGTTCAGGGGTGGACTGCATGGTTTACAGGGACAGTTTTTTTGTAGAATCTCCTAGAAATAACCAAATCAAAGTAACAAAGCAATAGTCTTTGATTGAGGGGTGTTGTCTAGCAAGTACCACCAGCATCTTGAAGATGACCTGAGAAGCTTCAGGCAGGCCAACTGAGAAGTCCTAAAACCACCAGGCACCTTGTCTGAAAACAAAGCAGAAGTAGTGATGATGGAATGGAGTTACTGCCAGCTGAAAACATGCACCTCAGGGAAAGAAATGAAAGAGCAGGATGAATGCTGAGAAAGTCCATTTCCCTTTGGGACTGAGACTTCTTAGCCATTCTCAAGCAGTAACTGGGAGCCAGGGCTGTCCAAAGTGATGTCAAGGGTGCAGAACAGCCTTATTAACAACGCAACACTTCTGGTATCTATCAATCTGTATCACAGTTCTTCCTTATTTGGAGAACTGTCAAAGTATCTAGTAAATTAAATCTTGCAAAGGTAACAATGCTGCTTGCTCTAAGTCACAAGTTTTAACACTATCCTGATCCAGAGTGCTGAGAGAGGGAACACAAGTGCCAAGTAAATGGAGATCTCTTGAAGGAGGAGTGAAGCTGCATGTTCAAGAGCAACGTACACCTCAAGGCTGTCTCTGGGTTGTGTCCAAAAAAAGAGTATTCATTCCCATGCTTCATCACTCCATGGAACAGACCCCAGAGCTGAGGGACTACAGCTCTTTGACTAGAGTTGCAGTGTTGGTGGCAAGGACAAAAACTGAGGAGGATAAGGAGCAAAAAAGCACTTTGTTGGGGGAGCAACCAGGTGCTAGACCTAGATACTGGTGATGCATAAGCTTAAACAGACTGGAAAATGCTGCCAAGAGTGGACACTCCTTCAGGTACAGAGGCAGGAAATAGCTAGAGGAGCTATGGGGCTGCCAGCTGAAAGGCTGCAGCAGAAGGTGGTGACACACTGATAGGATTTTGCTGTGGCTCTGAGTGAGCAAGTGCTGAGGCATTCAACTCTTCTCATCTGGAGAGCTCCCTGAGCAACCAGATGCAATTCAGCTTCACCACTCTGAGAGGAACCAAGGTTCTCTCCTCAAGGCAAATGTTCAGCTTCTCTGTGTGGCTCAGTGCTGGAGCTGGTGCCCATGCTGAGAATGACACAGTCCAAGCTGACTAACAGAGTGCCACCCTGCACCCTTATCAAATAGAAAAGACTCAATTCTCAACTTCAGCTCTTTATCTCTTCCTCTCCCACCTTTAAGAGTGGCAGGTGCTGTGTTAAAGCTCTAGCATGTTTTTTTCCAGGACAATTAAGAAACCCAAATAGTGATTGGGGGAAGGTATTAAAAGTCCATAGGGATGACAGGCAGCATTAGAAGAAATCACTGATACACAGAGATGAACTCCCATTCATCTTGTGACACAGGTATGCAGTGAACATGTGCTCACATTGTACATCTTGAAGCCATGAAAGAAAAGAGGTAATAAGCTGAAAAAAAAAAGGAAAAAAATGTGTATTTTTCTTAGTTTAGGAAGATGCGAGCCAGGTTACCATAAGCCTACCATGCATTCAGTTTTTCACACTTGTAAAACAAGTTATTTACACCCAGTCTAAAAGTTGTGATGAATTAGACCATCCTGATGGAATGGGATGAAGACCACACCCTGACATCCTGTAGCATCCCACCAAGGGGAAGTATCTACCAGAAACCAGTCACTGGGTCTGCTCCCTGTTGTCAGGCAAAGCACCAACCAGATCTCAGAAACCATCTGCCAGTCTTTCAATGATTCCAGATGTCTTACAGAGGATGTTGAGGAAAGTTCAAAGGCAAGAAAATGTATGAGTGGGGTGTGCAGCTGGTGGCATACACTGACTCTAACAATGAAAGATACTTTGGGTGGAAATTAAAAACAAAAGAGAAGAAAGAAGGAAATAGGAAAACTCCCCCATGGCCAGACAGGAAGAGCAGTGATGAGGGTCCCAGACAGGCATTCTCCTCTGGGAAGGTCTCTGCAGCATAGCCAGTGGCAATATGAAGATGATGAGGGATGACTGTTTTTCCTGTGTGCCTCTTTGAGTACTATGCACTTGTCATCAGGACCTGGTCAGTCTCCCATACTGGTCTTTCCTGCTTGGGACACTATTTTAGAGGAAACTGTCACAGAGGCTCTGGACAAACTCTGCTGCAGCAGGTTGCAGGAGAGGTTACAGAGCTGCAGACAGCAGGCCCCCAGGACTACTGATGATCAGGCACCTCAGGCACTCCCTTTGTGAGCTCCTCCATGCCCAGGGGAATCTGGTACTACCAAAAGGCAGAAATAAAGAGTAGGAAAAGGTCGGGCTGCAAGGATTTGTGGTCAAGACTAGCATATATATTTTGGGATAGGTTAAATAAAATATTATATACTATTAAGTATTACCCTGTCACCATATCTGATATACACGTGGTGCATATTGACAGATGAGTGAAGTTGCAAACAGCTGAAGCACAGGCAAGCACAGACACAAAGAGCTTTAAAGCCTAGCTGGAAAGAAGGAAAGTTCTTAAAAGATTCTCTTTTCTCCCAACGTTGTGTTGGAACAGACTAGATATGCTGCTCAAATGGGATTTAAACCTTACTGACCTCCAGTTTCCTTCGGGCCTCCTCCTGTTCTTGTTTCTCCCTGGCCATTCTTTGTGCTCTCTCAGCTTCTGCCTTCCTTCGGTCTTCCTGCTCTTTTTCCTTGGCTAGGTTTTCAAAGTTAGCTCGGATGTTGCTTGTTTTATTAGCAACTGTAACATTTAAAAACATTAAAGTCAAACGTTGCTGTTTAGGGTCCTGTATAAACATAGCCTGGAATGAGTTTTGGGTACAAACTTCTACTCGGATTGAACATGTTTCTGCTTTTCTGCTCCCTGAGCTCACAGGCTGTTCAGGAAAGTCCTTCTATCCCCCTTTGTACCTCTCCCCCCTTCAAGACCAACTCTCTTGTGCACCATATTTCTCTTGTATAAAAACCTCTGCAACACTCCTCCCTCCTCTCTTTCATGGTATTCTATACCACCCCACTTCTCCACTCTAATACTTTTTATTCCCCCTTCCCTCAAACTCCCATGTCCCCCAAGGAAAAAAAAAAAACCAAAACAAAACCCAACAAACCAAAATAACCTCTAGAGGAATGAGAGACAGTAGTTTAGGTTGCTAGAGACCTGCAAATACAGCAGTTACCTCTAGATGATTCTTACTCAGCACTACACCACATCAACAGTAATATTCTGGGCTTTTGAAGAAAGGATTTGGGACCAACACCTTACCAGCTTCTATTGGCTTGGTCTTCTGGTAAGTTGATGCAGGTTTTTCAATATCTTCAAAAGTTGCTGCATTCTATCAGTAAGGAGGAAAAGAGTAAACACAAACTTATGAAGACATGCACACAGCTTCAATCTGTGACATTTTATTGTGATATTACCCCTATGGTGTTTTTTTTTCAGAACACCAAATCAAACCCAGGAAGAATCAGAACTTGACAAATGGAATAATTATTTCTTAAGTCAAACTATGCAAGAAGTGATCTTCAGAGACAAGTTTAAGCACATTAAAATCCTGTTAACTAAAAAAATAGTTTATGAACAGATCAGAACTAAAAAGGAGGGAATGTCCACGACCTCTATTGGGTAGCTGCTGCTGTTCTAATCCACATTATGCAGGATTTCTAGCAAGGCAAAAGCATTCAGTTGCCTTAAATAAGCAGATACTGTTAAAACAGAGGGAGTATTTTGAGAACAGTATTCAAAATAAATGGGCTTTTATTTTTAAATGGTCTTGAGTCCTGAAACCACATGGAAAATATCCTACAGACTTCCCAGCTCCACTACTTTCTCACCTTTAAATGTCCTACATAAAGGTGAGAGTGAATTTATTCAGTAGTTAAATCTCAGTGCAGTCTTTTCATCGTCTAGCTTTTCAAATTTAAACATGGAGAAGTAGAGAGGGGCTATCAGCTGCCCTATCTTCCACTGTATAGAATATTAAAACTAATTCTCCTGAAGAGAAGGTCCCTGATAATCAAAGTGGGCAAAGTTGGTAAATACCAGACACCTGTTTTAAGCAGCCCACTAAAAGGTCATCCTCAAGATACAAGGCATTAGCTAGCTGTTAAAAGATATGACTTAAATGGTTGAATTAATGGATTTTCTGTATTTTTCATGTACATTTTGCTTTCTATTATTTCCATCCTTCAGTTTTCCCTACTTAAACATAAATATACTACACATGTGCACACATACCTGTGTGTACAAACCGGCCATCAGCTCTGCGTGTATAAACTTGCTCTTTAAAGAGCTAGAAAAGCAGAGAACTCTGGAGAGGCATCCAGAAACAGAGCACTGAACACTACAGATCTAGGCAGGCTATTTTTGTATCCCTACAGACTATTTAAGTCATGGCTCTTTTAAGCAACTCACCTTATCCATCCGATCTTTCTGTACACCATACTTCCCACCAAATCCTTTCGAATAGTCTAAAAAGCAGGATAAGAAGGTTAAGAGCAGGGAGTTTGCTGTCCCTCCCATCTTCCTGCCGAATGCCCACAGCCATTTCAAATGCAAATAGCCATTTCAGCTGCATGCAGAGGTACAGTGACAGCCACCAGAGAAAATGCAACTGGTTTTTTTGATGCAGAAAGGATACATGACTGCAAGAGCCGTCCGGTACACCAGCAGATGACAGATTGTAGGCCGCATGCATTTTTTGAGTAAACATTAAGCTGAGGACTGATAAGGTATCAAGCAAGGAGTAAAAGGAATGAGCCCTTCTAATGCATCACTTCTGTAACACAGCCTTTCACAGCAGCAATTCTTAGCCCTCTGCAGTAATCAGGTAACCTAAGCCATTCTGCTTTGCTCAAAGGAGCGATAGCCAGTCTTCAGTGACCACAGAGGTGTTTGCTTTTTTCCCTCTTTAACTTGTTAAATTTTATGAATGGCAGGAAAATGTAACAAATTTCTCATTCCAGTCGATTTGGTTGTGATACTCAGCTGATGAGCACTGAAGTAGTAACTCCTGCTCTACACATGGAAAGGGGCAATTCCTCACAACAGCACGAGCCTGCAACGACTGGCCACCACAGAAATGGGGTAGCCATGGTATGGTGTGCCACCCCTGAGCTGCACACTCTCTCACCTGATGCTGACTCTAGCTCTTGTTATACTCCAAAATCAGTTTAACTACTGATTTAACTAGTGGCATTAACAAGAAAAATAAACAGCCAACCCTAAACAGGAGTAGCTTTCTGCTACTGTTCTGCTGCACACAGAGAAATGTCTGATGAGCACCAGAGCCAGTGCAACAGAAGCAGCAAGAGTGTGTGGCTGGAAAAACACTTCTTTCTGGTGGCAGTAAGCTGTGGGAATGTGCCCTTAGACTCTGCAGATGGACAGGCTCTCCTCTACATCCCTGGAATACAATTGCAACTACTCCTCCTCCTCTCAGCCCCAAAACCACTTGGATCCCCTACTGGCTATTTCAGTTTGTACTTGAGCTCTACTAAGGCACATATGATGCTCTTAGAAGTTTGGATTTGTGTCACTAGCACAAAAAAGTATCGACTATCAGAATGAACAACCTCATTTTCTTCAGCTTTGTATGTATTTTCAGCCAGAATAAATATACTACACTTACATTTTCCTGATCCAGACTTCTCACTTTAAGATAACGGAAAACCAGGAATTCATGGTTTGTACCCCAACTATTTCACAATGAATAAAGAGAGCATTATAACAGCATTTGCTCACCCAAGAACCATAAACATTCTCTACTTCTTGCTTTAAAGACTACAATAATTTTAAAATGATTTTGCCATAACCCATTGCTTGTTAATGGTTACATGCATGGTCCTTATCTGAATATTCTTCCACCAATTTATCCAGGTGAAACTTCATATTTAGACTCTAAACCTGGTAAGCATGGTGTCAATAATACTGCTACTAATGTTATTATCCCACTGTATGCATAGTTATTAACTGAATACATAATGGAGAGCTGTTAACTAAACATTGGCTATCTGTTCCCTGAATCCAGGCTTGCTTTCTGCAACATTTAAAGAATAAAATGGAAGAACATTGCTAGATCATGTAGGAATAGAAGAGCAAGGAAGTGTCTGCCACATCACCAGCATCAATCTACCCAGACAACTATTTCAGACTGTGTGAGAAGTGGCTGCACTGTGAAGAAAGTAACAAGTGAAAACGGTGCCTTGTTGAGATTCATGCTTGGCTAGTTTCTCCTTGTAATCAAACCCCACAGCAGATGGGTCCTGCCTTTCTGTCTGTACACCAAATTTCCCTCCGAAACCACTCTTATAGTCTGGAAAAAGCCACATGTAATAAATTAAAATGAAGGGAGGAAAATAAAGAAGTTTAGTCAGAGACACTCAAAATATTTTTTTGCATTATTTCTCCATTACCAATAAAACTGGATGTTGAAAAAAAATAATCATCTCAATAGACTTTTGTTATTAGTAAATTCAAAAGAAGCTTCCACTTGACATTAAGAAGAGGTCAACATGATTAATCAGACATAAGAACACCATTCTGAAGTCACAGAAAAAGCACTTCTCAACATTTTTCACTTCTCTTGCATAATGCACTCCATTTGATCAACATTAGGGACACACACAATATGTTCACCAAAACAAAACACTGTACAAAAGGACACAAGAGATTAAAATAAGCTTCCTTCATCAGTGTGTTTAAGATTTGTACATTAGACATCTGATTTTTAAAGAGGTGTTAAGATAGGGTCCATAGACTACTCTCCAGATATTCTTACACAGCTTTGTTTCAAGGAAGAAGGAATATTCCTGTTGCTGCACAGTTTAGTGAAAAAAAAGCTCTCAACTAGGCCCTATGATAATTCCCTACTGCTGCCTTAGAACAGCCATTTTAATATATGGTATAAAATGAGAGCACAAAAAAAAGGGGGGGCAGCTTCAGGTAATCCTCCCACAACAGATCTGCTGAAGCATCAAACAGAACAACATCCTGAGGATCACTTGATTTCACTAATTCAAAAAAATCTATTTAAAGTTAAGAGTGGTGACAGGCAGGGGCCTGGGGAGCAATTGTTACTTTTCAACTTTTCCTCTGGGTACCAGTACTTCATAGGAATTAGGTATCCCAGAGGTAATGGGAAAGGACAGCATTAGATAACAGATTTCCCCTGCATGAAAACAGGCTCACAGAATCTTAGGAGTTGGGAGGGACCCCAAAAGATCATCTAGTCCAACCCCCCTGCCAGAGCATACAAAACAGAAACCAGAAAAGGGAGATTCCCTGTGGAAAGTATAAAGAAATTGCTAATTTGTGGTTTCCACCACTGGAGTGAAAAGGCAAAAAAAAAAAAAAAATCATCCAGGCTACCTGCAGACTCATAAAGCTTCTCCAGGGAGAACTTAGTGATAAGTCTGAACTTTCAGAGACTCAGAACTCTGTGTGAAACCTCCTTGGCAGACACCAGTACAACCAGCAGACAGCAACCATTCAAACACAGGAAAAGGAGACTCGTGTCAGCTGCTGTAAGGCTGCGACCAAGGACACCAGGGGAGGAGGGTTCCCACAGGGCAGGGAGGAGTCAAAACGAGGGAAGTCAGAAAGAATGGCAAAGAATTGTGAATGGAAATACCTTTCTGGGATTCATGCAGCTGCACTTTCTCCTGGTGATCCCAGCCCAGAGCACACTTGTCTTGTCTGTCTGTCTGCACTCCGAACTTGCCTCCAAACCCCTTTACATAATCTGTGTGCACAAAGTTTCAAAAAAACATTATTGCATTTGTGACTGTAAACAGTATTTAATAAAAAAACAGTAACATGTTATGGGATAAGCTGACCTGTCATTAATGATACTATCTTTTGCTCTTTTTCCCCTTGCTACACTACCTCAACAGAGGGGAAGGACACCCACTCAGTAACCCTAGGATGCAAATTCAGTGAGGATTACAGCATCCAGACTCAGTAATATTCTGAGATTTGAAGAACCTGATGCACCTTCCACATAAAGCCACATAACACACAAACATATATATGTATGCAACATAGATATATCTAAATAGTGAAGGACTTGGTATTGCCTCTGAACACCACAGATCTGTGTCACACATTTATTTCAGTAGCTTCCATATGGATATAAGGTCCCTTGGAAATCAGACTGTGAAACTCAGGGGCAGCTGACACCTTCCTTTTCATTTAAGGGAAATTTAAAGCCTGCCTACACAAAGGGAAAACACACATTTACTAAAAAATGTTTATGTTTAAAAGGCTGATTGACTTGAACTAGTATTTTTAAGTAAAATAATAAAAACCTTTCTGTGATTCATGTTTTTCCGTTTTGCCTTGATATTCAAAGCCAACAGCACTTTTGTCCACTTTGTCCTTGTCAACACCATATTTACCACCAAAGCCCTTGGAATAATCTAGAGATAAGAGTGAAGAATTTTGTTTGTGAGTGTTCAATAACAAAATATTACCTTGAAAAATTGTGATAATCAGACCGACTAACATTACATTCTGTATTAAAAGAAGCACTGACATCCCTGGTTAATCTTGATTCCACACACTTGAAATCATCAATTCTTGAGAATATATTCTCCCAGGATGGAAAAATAAAATAGCATCATGTGTAAGTACAACTGCTGGGTGATATCAGTAATTCTGCTACTTGACTGCTTGATAAAATTCTCAAGACACTTATAGCAAAGTGAACTTCAAAACCCATTGTCAGCAATAAGCCCGGATGCTTTTAAACAAACACTCTCTTCTTTTCTTTAGCATTTCTAGAGTGCAAACATATCTTTGAGACAAACAGAAAACAGATGGCAAAAATGTCAACATTTCTCAATAAAATGGTCGATTGTTGGTAAGATATGCCTGGAAACCTGATTAGCAACACAATATTAACTCTAAATACTACTAACTGATAAATGTTTGAATCTACAAACAGCTGATCCTTCCAGAAATGCTCCTCTGTTGTGGTTAAACTGCTTACAATCTCACTACTTCAACCTACAGCTTTTCAAAAGTTGTTCCAGAACACCTCCAGACAAGCCTATGTGTCCTGCCTTCAAAGTCCTGGCAGCTCCATCATCACTTAAAACCAGGCAGAACCTAGGTTTCAGGTTTCTTTTTCAGAAGTAAAAGCTTTTAGCAACATAACTTTTATTCAGTGTTAACTTTCAGCAGGTTAGGGGTGCAACAGATGTAAAAAAATGGGTATTTTACAACAGTGCCTATCATAAATGCCTATCACATTGGTATGAAGTCACCAACACATGTCTCTACTCACCTTTCTGTGACTCGTGCTTCTCAGTTTTACCCTGGTAATCAAACCCCACTGCACTCTTGTCCACTCTGTCAGCCTGCACTCCGTATTTTCCACCAAAACCACTTGAGTAGTCTGCATTTAGAGGAAAGCACAATAAACATGAAAATAAGTTTTTAATAGAAACAGCATATCCTAGCAATTGAAGGTGGAAGAAAGTTCTTTCAGAACTGAGATATTACTATTTAGCACATAAAATTATGTTTCATTTCAAACACAGGAAACAAAACAGGCAATGGACCTGTAGCTGCTGATGGTTTCTCTTCAATCTACTCCCTATTTCCAACTGGGTGCAATACAGCAAAGGACAACTCCCAGTCTTTCTAAAATGTCCTTAAACCTCACTTCTGAAAGAAAAGGCTCACAATAACAGGCTATTTCCTTGTCTTAAAACCTCATCAACTCACGAAATTGCTTTGAAATTCATTTTTTTCACCTTCTCTTCTACCCAAACCCCTCAACACGTGACTCACTGAGAATGTCATGTGGAGGCCTCACTAAAGGTCTTTGACAAACAGTAAAAGAGCAGAGATCTATTCTATGATTTATAAAAAACGTTTCTCTACAGAGGCCACCACTTTACCTTTTTGGGAGGCATGCTTCTCAGTTTTCCCCTGATATTCAAACCCAACAGCTGACTGGAAGAGAAATAAAATTGCAAGTGTGACCAAGAGTTAGATATTAGTACAAAACCTGCATGCACTTCACTGGACAAGCAGCACAAAGAGGGCCTGTGTCTTTCCATGCTGCTCTGACCTTCTTAATCTTGAGCATAAATACCTATTTAATTTATAGGCCAGATTAATTTGCATGATAATTTAGTACATGTACTGATGGCAAGGGTTTTTGTCATGCCTTGCCAAAGCATATTTTACTAGCAACATACTCCAGTCTTGCCAGGTTCAGCAATTCAGTGCAACAGGAATTCAGCACTTCCATGCAGGTGTTGTTAACAGTCTTGGAACAGGATGACCATTCTCCTGCCCAGTAGCTCATGTATGTGACACAGGTCAAACCATCCCCAAAATCCCTCTTGCTGTAGCACTCACACTGATTTTTTCCTCAAAGAACACAGCCTGGCTCAAAGGCACACTTTAACATCTCTTTTCAGTTTTCTTTTCAACTCCTCTCTATTTCCCAGAAGGGTTTTTTTTCTGTTTTGCTTTAAACATACATTTATCTCCAGAACAGTCAATGTTAGTTCACTGCTAAACTTCAAGTACAGCAGGAAGAGCAGACCACACCAGCATTTTAAGATGTTGGAAATATTGGAAATTTTCCTCTGTATGTACAAAATTCTAAACTCCACTACTGTGAGTAGCTGCAGTAGGAGATGAAATTGCTTACCTGGTCAACTCTATCAGTTTGTACTCCAAACTTGCCACCAAACCCCTTCACTGAATCCACCTGGGAGCAGTGCTTAGAAAGCTTGGATTGATATTCATGTCCCACAGCTGACTAAAAGAAATTGGAAAGTTCAGAAACAGGCAGTAGTTCTATATAGTTCTGTATGCAAGAGAAAACACTGCACCAAGTAACCTGAGGAGAAGCTTTGTTACAAACATGCACCACTGCCACTCTTCATGTTGAAACTAACTTTCCTGGAACTTGCTACTCCCTTGAGAAATTTTACATGACAGTCACCATACTACCAATACAGCCTAGGCAAGGGAAGGGCCAAGAAAAAGTCTGACAGCAATGACCGTATTTTAGGAATAGTGTTTTACACTCTATTTTTACTTCAAAACAATGGCAAGGAAAACAAGAAAGATACAGACAGGATCTTGATGGTGTTCATGCAGGATTTAAAATAAGGATTAGTTCCAGATAAAACACAACTACAACTAGGTTTTCCATTGGCATTCTTTTAGGGAGGCACCCTGATCTTCTGCATAAATCAAAATTAGGCATCTTCCCTCTATACTTTCTCCTCACTTGCAAAATGCCATCGTGGCATGAAGCAGTGCACCCACATCAAGACAGAGCTCCCCGTGCTAAAGGCATCCCAGCCTGACAGTCTCCCATTTGAGCCTGTCCCTGGAACTCAAGCTGCACACAGCAAGCTGAGGCACAGCTGCACTGCACTGTGACAGGCTTCAGGTGAGACACAGGGTGTGTAATTACACACCTCCAAGTACACCCAGAGAGGGTTTGCTGGCGTCACACTAAGCCAGTGCTAGGATGCCCTTCTAGACCCTGGAACAGATGCTAGAGCCTAGCACCTTGAGGGCTGCTAAAATGTTATTTTTTCTTGTCCAGTGCCAAAACTGAGAGCTGGCCAGAGCAACTTGCAATCTGCCACTTTAACATTTGAGTCTGTTGCTGACATGCCCACAATTCCTCAGAGGCAAAAAGAGAAGACCCTATAACCTGCTGCACGCAGCCCTGTCCAGATGGAGAGGCTGCACCCTGTGACAAGCACCTCCTGTAAGATGGCTTTTACAGCACTTACCTTGGATTTTTTTGAAGGTGCTGGAGGGAACATTCCCAGCCCTCCACATTCCCAGCAAAACATTACTGCACATAATGGGTGAAGTAATTGCCAGGTAACAGAACAAGGATGGCAATAATAGGACACCACATTAACTTAGAAGCAATATAAAAGCTCCTTTCTTTTCCTGACTGAAACAGTCATACTCTTGTTCATTTTGCAGGTGATCTGTAGCAGAGTAACTGTTAAGTGTGACAGAATAGGCTCCCACCTCCCTTTCTTCTTCTCATTACCTATTACATTTATGGAAGACATGACACTGAAAATCCTAGGTTTTATATGCCTTTACATGATCCCTCTTTTGTTATGCCTGTTAAGATACGTAAGGTTTAAGCACCTTGTTTTATGTGGTACCAGAACTTTCTGCATTTCATCAAATACCCAGCATTACACCATGTCCCTTTCTAGAACAGACTTAGAGAAAGATTTTTTCTGGAAAAATCCGTATTTCAGAGTAAATTGCCCTCATGATTCCTCAGCACAATACTCTGCTACATTTCAAATCAGTTCTGCATGTCTGGTATATAGGGTGATGTAACTGTTCATTTTAAGCATCAAGGCTTTGCCCTAAATGCAGCAAAAACCTTCACCATCAACAACACTGCAGTAACACTCATTTACTTCAGGTGAGTCAAGCCTTAACACTGCACAGAGCCACAAACACCTGGGAAGGAGAGATCTCAATTCCTAGATTTTAGAACTATAGTTACAAACAAAAAAAGATTAAAAAAAAAAAAAAAGTTGTGAATGTCTCTTGCCACCAAAATCATTCAGATGGGCATGATCATCACATTTTTCCTGATGATTAATTCTGGCCTACAGGAAACAATACTCAGTTTTGTTTCTTTCTTTTTTTGCCATGGACACAGGTGAGGGATAAACTGCTGACACTAGAGAGCTACACAGCTGCAGAACAAGCCTAATGGTTTAATCTGCTCAGCAATTCCTTTCCCAGAGTCAAAGGTTAGGACAGGTTAGCCTGTCAAAGGCTCACTGAGAATTACACAGGAATTTACTCTGGAATACAGGAATCCAGCAAAAATTCAAAGCTGTCAAATTACTAGAAACCCAGAAAAGAAATAAAGTAAGAAAATAAAATCATTCTTATTCAGTTTGGCTCTTATTTTAACGAAGTACATGAAAGAAACTAGCCAAGAATTTATATGCCTGTCTAATTATCACATGACTAGAGGAATTACCTTAGGAATTATCACTACTTTTGTTAATAGAGTGTAATTTAAACAGCCATCAAGTCCTTGTATAAAGACTTGGATTACTTGCTACTGTTCACATTTTACCACTGCTTAAGAGAGCTGGCCTCTAATTTAAAAGCAGCAACTCTTTTCTTCATACTTGGGCATATGCATAGAAGAGCTGGCACAGCACTGAAATTAAAAAAAATACTGAATTTATTTATGCATTAAGTACCTTCTTCATTTAGAAATATACTTTTAGAAATTTGAATCTTGACTCCAGGGGAATCCATCCAGGACACAAGCAAGTAGACTTGCTCTAAAGAGCAAAACATCAAACAAAAACATGCGGGGCTGTTGCACATCCCAGAATTCCTTATTATTCACAGATTCCTAATTTGTCACCTGAAATACTCGTTCCTGATGCTTCAAGTGCTTTAGTTCAGTTCTTTCTGTAGGAGCATCTTGATTTAATTAGGGAACAGAGCACGATGGCCTGACAGATTTGGGTATATCTTGGTTACAAGTGTTCTTGTTAGAGCACTCTGAAGTGATGCTTCTGTCCTCAAAATGAGCCACTGCTGTGTCTAGCTTCTGCCATGACTTGAGCTTCTGTGCCTCCAAACCTAGCCAAGCTGGAACAAAGTTGGAACAACTTTGCCACTAGCAAGGTAAGGATGATATCATCATCCCTGGGAAGCATTCATACTTACTTTATCCATGCGATCTTGTTCAACACCAAATTTCCCCCCATAGCCATGGGAAGCTTTTGGTCCTGTTTCAAGCTCCTTCTCTTTGAGGTTCTGGTGTTCTTGGAATACATTCTCTCTCAGCTGATGAATACTTTAAAAGACAGATAATTAAGCAGCAAGTTTTACTAAGAAGTTTTCAGAAGACAACTTCAAAAAGATGCAAAATCAGATGATAAAAATACAATCTTTATTTGAAGTTGAGTAACTTGTCTTTCTCAAGCCCCTTCCATTTTTCAGTGCACAGAGCACTTCATCATATTCTGAGAAACAAATTTTTCCACTGCAAAACATGGTCTGAAAAAACAAAACAAAGCAAAATGAAAGCAGTGGTTTTAAGACTAACATGGAAGGGTGCTTCACTATCTGAACAATCAATTACCCAGAGTTTTTATGTCCCTGAAATATATTTTTCTCTCCTGTCCTAATTTAAGTCCTTTCCAACACTTTTTATTTAGATGGCAACTTTTCAAAATAGGAATCATCTCTTACCATACAGTCCTTATGGTAACAAGACTCTAGTTCTAACTGAGCCTTGTGCATTCAACTGTAGCACAGAATAAGGATGCAAGGAGATGTGCACCTCCTCTTCCCCAAGCATTCCCATGCAATATGCAGGAACTGAACTTTGGGAACACAGGCTACATACCAGAAGGACAAACCAAGATGGTTATCTGTACCTTAAAACACTTCCTACCTGAGTTTAAAGCTTCCTCAGTAGGCATCACCACTGCAGATGAACACGTATTCTTAGCTTTGTAACACGAGGGCTGATGACTCAGAAGTACACAACCAAAACCAAAATGAACATCCCAATCACAGATTTCCTAAAACTGCTCTAAAGCTAAGCCTTAGACACAGTTTCCAAGAAGCACAAGATTTAGAAGACAGATCATTTCTGTCTCACGTAGCCCTCTGTGATGCATTCATTTGCTTTTCTGCCAGAGGGCTCCATTTGTTACTTTGCCAGAATTGTTATGAGTTTGGTAGCAGTTTTCTCAACAAAGCCTAAGAATTAAGGGACCAAACGCATCATTGAAGTACCAAACTGAAGCTGCTCAGATCACCCAACACAAACTTCTCCCCTAGCAGTATTGGCTCTTGCACCAAAACAGAACAAAGAAGCTTTACAGACACAGAGAGGCAGGAAAAAGAACATTTCCAGTCACAATGAAAGATTTAAGAGCCCCTGCACCATAATTCTGAGCTTAATTTCAGATCTGAAGATACTGACATATATGAAAGACCAGCAAGCTGGCAAATAATCAATCTCATATAGAGACTCTTGTTTTAATTATGAAGATACAAGTAACTGGGAACAGAAGTCGCCTGGGATTGTGACTATTAATAAACTTAAAAAGAGGGCTGCTTTACTTGATGTGCTCTTGATGGCCAGATCCTTTCACAGTTTTAGCTCCCCAGCGTTGTTCTTTCTCACTTACATCATTCTGCAAAGGAGACAGATAAAAAGAGTTAAAAATCCAAAGATGTTACTAGTTATCTGCACTTTAGGGTCGACAGCAAAAGCCTTCACATGTCAGCGAGATGAGAAGAGCTAAAGAAGCAGTGAAGACCACTGTTGCTTCTCATCTGCTGTGAGCCCTGTGCTTTGCCCACTGCTGAACAGCTCAGAGCACACATTCAGCCCCAAGAAGCTGCTGCTTCTTGACACAAATCTCTTCCATACAGACTTCCCTGCAGTACCCAGCCGAGACAAGGAAGTTTAGTTAATCACTCACAGGCACAACCCCCTGATTCTCCCTCCCTCCCTCCCTCCAGGAACATGCTCCTGTGGGCTTCTTTTGCTGAGCCACAGCCCCTGCCCCGAAGAACTGCTCTCTAACATGTTATGTAATGCACTTCTGCTGGGTCAATACAATTCAAAAGCCATACCACAAAATCAGGATCTGTCTCCCAGTCATCAGCTCCGTCATCCTGGTTGACAGAAATGGTGTGGCCTGCAGTAGCCTTCCACATCTGCAACACCATCAGAAGAAGCACCATCACACTCCAGTTACGTGTCAACTCACTGTATATTACTTACGAGCTGATGGAGATGCAATCCAAAATTCCCAACAAAGTATGTTATTTAACCACTTAAACAGAAGCTCTATTTGCAGTGCAAGCAGATTTCACCACTGGCTCTCAGGCTGTCTTTCCCAGCCCGCTTGAAAACCCCTTTTAGTCTTCCTGTTGGCCCTGGAAAAAGGTTAGGAGCAATCACTGACATGATTTCAAAGAGAACACGGAAGTCTTTCCTTGCCCAAATTATTATGTGTCTTTTCTTCACTTACTGAAAGACTTCTCTTCAAACAGGTCTCTCCAAACAAACATCCACCTCCAAAGACTGCTGCTGATTCTAGGTCCTGTGCTTATATTTAAGGCACAGGAACAGTTGGTTTTTGCCCCAACCTATTAGCAATGGTGAGCACGATACTGCTCATTAGGCAGTACAACCTAGAGGTTTCCTCTGTTGTGTAATGATTTCAGCATTATGAAAGAAATCCAAACAACTGTAAGAATCTGCATGCAATCTAGACATTAGTCCACTTGCCTGCAACAACAGTGCACACGAGTTAACTGCAATTCTCAGATGATCCCTGGTGAAACATGTACACAAACTCAGCCTCTTGTCTGACTTTCAGGAGCAACAGAGGGCGAGTGCTGCAGTACTGACAGCAGGCACCAAAACTCATAAAAAGGCAAGCAGTAACATCTAGAAACAACATTTAACACTTTTAAGAGGCTAATGATTTTAAGCATCTCACTTTATGGAAACCTTATCCCCCTGTGGAGTATCAAGTTGGACACTTTTAATTAACACTTTTGAATGTGACCAGTGAGCAGAACACCTGACCTGCCTGGTGCTAGTGGCTGCATTTCACATCCTTTATTCTAGGTAAATCCAACCAAATTCTAAAAAGCAAAATAAAACCAAACAAAATAAAGCTTTCTGTTCTCTCAGCTCTTTCAGGTACAAAAGTCAGAGGAAGGATTTCTTTTCTTCATCACTATTCCACTAGAGTTCAGTTCATTTAAAATACCATCATTCTGTCCATTTACCTTTCTCTCTCCAAGAGTAGATTATAAGCATTATTATCATAAACTACTTCATTCCCACAAGCATAATCCAGTAGGCGGAACAAAAACTTCCTTTTAAATGAGTAACTAGTAATCTTTATGTAAAGTGCACAGAGATAAAAAAATACCACTTGCTCTACAGCCTGACAGAATAAACCAACAAGCCAATTTATGGAGAATTTCCGAATTTTCAGGACTGGTAACATGCATGAGAGCAACTGAAAAACTGTCCAACACCAAGGTGGCAAATGACAGAGCAGCCTGGAAGGAGGGTGTAAGAGCAGAGCAGAGGACATCCTGACAAAGCAGTAGTATGTTTCCCCTTCTGCTTCTTCAGGTCTCCTATCTCCAAACTCCTATGGCAATTAAGAAACTAGCATTTATTAAGTCACTTAATACCCAGAAAGTGTACGAAACTAAACATTCATAATAAAAAACTGTCAGAAAGCAGAATCAAACCAGCTCAATAATGAAACTCAAGGTGGGGTCCAAGTTCTAAGGTTGTAACCAAGCACAAAGCTGTAGGCTCTTCAAACAGGGACAACCCATATCCCTTGCTCCATGCTCCAGCCTCCTGCACACTGTGCGAGCCACATAAAACTGGAATTCAGGTGACAAGAGCTGAAATGCAGCTACTTATGTGCATGGTTACTCTAAACGTTTTGTGCAAAAAGCAGCTTTTTTTTTTTTCCAAGCACTTGGTTCATGCACTCACTTGCTTGTTTTGCTTTGTGCATTCAGCTGTGCTTAGGCATGTAAAGGAACAAAAACTGCATCCTTAAGTCCGGATTTCTTTGCTTTCTTCTCAAACTCTCACAAGAAGGAAGGATTTCACACGCACACCCTTATAAAATCCAGAATACACCACGTTCCTTCCTAAATTATGCACATAAACGCCAACATTTTTCCACACCTCAAGCCTGCATTCTTTAAAGTGAATTAATTACAGAAGGGCCCAAAACAGCCTAGTAACGAGGGATCTCAGACAAGATCTTCGATTGC
Organism: Hemiprocne comata; assembly: GCA_020745705.1. Taxonomy (NCBI): domain Eukaryota; kingdom Metazoa; phylum Chordata; class Aves; order Apodiformes; family Apodidae; genus Hemiprocne; species Hemiprocne comata. The sequence goes on from CM036590.1 coordinate 2,969,915, forward strand.
TGGGGGGAGCTGACATGAACAAGCCTGGTTTCTGCTGCAGCTTGCTATTCTAGCATCAATTCCAAAGCAGAACGTGGAGAAATCCGATCTATTTATGAGTCATTGACTCACATGGTCAAATTTCTGAAGGAAAAAGAAAATGCTACCGTTCAAACACAAACTGAGGCTAAATATATGCATTGAATTCAGCTGGCCGGCTCTGCTCTTCACCGCTTATGACTAATCAGCAGCCACAGCATCCAACCCAGCACCTTCAGCGGCGCCCTGGGGAACTCCCCTCTTCCCCAGGGCCTACGGACAAACTTCGGGAAGGAACAAAGAGAAAGCCAACACTTTGAGCCCAGACGGTAGCTCCAAGCCTACACCATGGGCTCATCCCGGTCTGGCGACCTGCTGGGGACCCGCGGTCCGCCCCGGCAGCTTGCCGTTCCCTGCGGCAGCACGGCCAGGACACCAGAGGAGAAGGACATCGCAGGGAGACTCCTCTCTCCTCCGAGTGCACGATGATCATCTCAGGCCCGTTCTCCGCAGGCCATGGCGCACTCACCCCATTTCCCCTCATTGCCACTGCCTTCTCCAAGCCCCCTAAAGTCCTGCAGCAGACGCTTTTTCTTTTTTCAAGTCACCAGCCCTGGGGCTTTTGAGCTACGGGGCAGCTCTATAGTTTTTAAAAAAGAGAGAGTCACGTAGCCTTGGCTCGGCCTTTCCTAGCGGAGCGACCGGTTACCCGGGCGAGAGCGCTCTACGGCTCCCTCAGGAAGCCCGACGGGCAGCGGGCCGGGATGAAGCCCCTCACCGCCCCGCACGGTGGCCAGGCCTCTGGCTGGAAGCCGCGGCTCCCCGCCCCGGCCCGACCCCAGAGTACTGCCGAACGCCCAGCCGGGCCGCCCCAGCTCTCCCCCGCGGGGCGCGCCTGCCGCCGCCCCGGCCCAACAAAGCCGCCCGACCGGCCCCGCTGCGGCTCCCCCATCGCTCCGCGCCGCCGGCAAGGGGGGCGTGGGGGTATCGCCCGGGGGCCGCCTCGCTCCACCAGCGGCAAGGCGGGACGGAGAAGCCCCCGCAACCCCCTCCCCGCTGTGCTTACGCTGGCGCCCGCCGTCTCCTACTCCGGCCGCCACTGCCCTGGCTCCCCGCCGGTGCTTCCCGGGCTGGCGCCGGCGGCGGCTGGTGCTCCAATTTCCGCTTCTCCCGAGCTCCCACTTCCTCTTCCCGCACGGCTGGGCGGCTCCAGGTGGGAGAGGGACCCGCCGCGCCCCGCCCCGCCGGGCGGTGCTGCCCCGGCCGCTCGGGAACACAGCGGGACGTGGAGGCCGGCACACCCCTGGGAGAGGCACACTCAACGTACAGCGTCACTACAAGTAATAAAAAAAAAATAATTAAATGTTTAAAATCTGTACTGTTGCTGCTCCTCTCCCTATTTCTTCAAATCGCCGGGAAGATTTTGATGACCAAGCACTACTACTTCAAAAGTCATAGAATCATGTAATAGAATCACAGATCATCTAGATCCAACGCCCCTGCATGGGCAGGGACACCTCCCACTACACCAGGTTGCTCCAAGCCCCATCCACCCTGCCCTTGGTATACTTAATAATCAGGTTTTCAGCATCACGTTCTGGAAATCGCAAGAGTTTCCATCTCTTTTATCATCAGTAGACAAGAGGCTGACATTTGACTGCTCACAGGGTATCCGAGTTAAAGAGATGCCAAAAGGAAAGCAATCAGGTTTTAAAACGCAGCCTGAACACGTGGAAGTTGTTTGCCCACTATCGGTTTGTGTCTTTTGGAGAAGGGGAAGCAGATTCTGAGGAATGACATTTCTAGCAAAAGACATTGCAGATAAACATACAAATTCAAACTGTAACAACAGGTAAAATAAAAAATACAGGTGAACACTTTCACTCGTTTTTGGAGGGAGGAACACAACTAATTCCCAGCCCTAGGGGGGCAGCTACCTCCAGTCACCTAAAGCCAAAGGTAGTCAGTCCACAGTATAAATAGGCTCAATTTTTTTTTTTTCTGTATTAAACAAAGGGTAATTTCCCCTATAAACCAAACATACAGTATCCTCCAAATTGGACTAAACTTACTCTTGAAAATAGGCGTGCTAGAGAAGAAAGGAGGCTCAAAGAACCTTGGCCCTTTTGGCTTTACTTCTGGCTCTTGCTGTGTCCTTTTGGAGAGTCTTCACCTGAGCCCCTCTGTTTACAGGTAGGAATACCAACCACATTTATAGACCACTTTTCATCCATCGATTCCTACAGGCCCTATAAAACCACAAGGTGCTGCTATCTAAAATAGACAATTGCTTTTTTCCTTCAAAAATTACTATTAACAAAAAATTGGATTAACACAATTTAGGGTAACTTGAGTTTAAGCAGCACACCCAACTATGGCCCTGAAAATGGAATTAGAGAGAAGTTAAAAAAAACTAGCACCTGCCTTTTAAAGGCAAAATCACTTCTTACATTTCAACAAAAATACCACCCCTCAAGTAACACTTGCAATATAAAATTGAGTCAATATTGCTGCCACACCTCCCCTCCCATCTTTCATCTACCTTGTTCCAAGCATGAATTGTGCCTTGAACTACTTTACATGTGCTCTGCTCTGAGTTTTGGCACCATAAATCACTACTGTCCTTAGGACACCACAAAAGCAACTTCCCGTCTTTTAATTCTACATCAGTTTAAGAGGAGAAAGCGAAGTTAAAAAAAATAATCAGTTCCAACATTTCCTGCCCTCTAGACATGCAAAAATTTTAAGTTTCAAGTTCTCCCGAGAATTCAACCATCTCCTTATTGCAGATAAAATGCATACTTTAATTTTTATAGCACTCTTTCCAACTAAAGCCTTTAAAGACATTTGGCAATTTACAAAAAGCTGTATTTAACCAAGCTTTATTTTAAGATTACTGTAACATACCCATGCGCCTCTTACACATGCACTTGCACGCTTTTCTTTCCAGGAGGGGTTTATTCAAATTGAGTGAGAAGTGGTTTTTCTCTATGTCCCTGAGATAGCTCTGCTGTGTAATTCAGAAGGAAGTCAACACACAGTTTTGCCAGTTTGTGAAAGCTTTTTCTATTTCACTCATTTATTCCAGCTCTCATGTCAATTCCATTGTTCCGTAACAGTTAAGGTTTTACAGCCTTAAAATAATAAATGTATTTTCTTTTCACATTTTACAAGTCTATTCCACGTTGTTTTCACTTTTGAGAAGCAACAATACAGGACTTTGAACACCTACTATCACAGCAGTGACCAGAAATGTCTATGCCATTTTTTTCTAAACAGTCAAGTTGAGCTGAACAGTGAGTCAGGATGTCCTGCAGTTTCAATTTAGCTGTTTCTAGAAAGATAAGATTCTCTGGAAATATAAGAGACTGCAAATGATCAGATAGCAACTCATACAGACAAAAGCTAGACAAACAGAGATGCATTACTGAACAATGTTTAAAGCATCAATCACAATACTTCTCCATTCCATGCATTCCACATCCTGCTGTTGATCTAGAGGACATGATGAAATATGCTTCACTACTGCTTCGATTATTCTGGAACTTTATCCTTCTGTCTTCTCTTCTACACAGGAAATGGTTTACAAATATATTAAAATTGACATAAACAGCCCTATTGTGACCCGATTTTGTATTGGTTCCCTCAAGTCCTATGTTTCTCCTCCAATATCACTATGGTTATAATCTCATTTTATTAACAAAGCAACTGTTGCTGCTATAAAAAAAACCAGCACTTCAATCTGCATCATGTGGACCAGAATATACTGAAACTGTACTGTAGTTTTTGTTACTTTTTTAAAAAGTAAGACATACTCTAACTACAAATAGGCAATTAAGCAGTTTTCTTCTGAAAACTGGTTTTCAAAAAAAACTGATTAGCGCACGTGAGCTTGAACAATTCCAAAGAAAATGTCACATTTAATGGAACATTCTTCTACTGGAGAAAAGTCATCATTTGAAACAAGATCTACAGGGCAGCAAACAATCATTAAGATGCTTTATTGACAATACCCACTCACTGCAAAAGTATCTGTCTGCATACAATTACATCTTAGCTTTTCAATAGTGTTTTATTGGCAGTGGAAAAATGCATCAGTACTTTATTGAAAGAAAGCAATAAATAATACTGTGATAAAAATAGTTCAAAAGTAGACTGTACATATTGTTACATAATCTGAAAATACACAAAAGATTAATAGAAAAACAGAACAGTAACAATGAAATTCAGTTTTACAAGCAAGTTAAAAGTGGAAAAAACAAAATAAGAAAAAAGACATGCTATATATATTGTTGCATAATAAATAATGCACCATCTGAACAGGTTCTTGCTGGCTTTTTAATATGCCATTTACAAGGGTCGGATACATCTTCTACGCAGACAGTCCAAAATGGCTACAACCATCAAAATGAAAGTCCAGACAACTCTTTAGAACAAGTTTACAAAACACAAAAGATGACTTACATAAGAAAAGTAAGGCTTTTATTAGAAGTTGCACTGCTTTACTTTTCAGCCCCATTGTACCTTCATCTCTCACTACTTGACATGAGACTGCAGTGCTTCACCATTGGTCCATTAAAACTAGTTTCACCAGCATCTTTTCACAAGTGTTTTCAATCAAAAAGATCTAGGACAAAAAACTCTCTGTGACCTGTGGATTACAACCAGGAATTAAGAAGTCTATCTTCCTCATTTAAGGAGAAAAAAAATAAAATTACCAACAGTTCTTGGTTTATGGCTTGTTTTCAGTCACTGTGAAGATAACGCTACACAAATACAGCAGAGAGTGTTATGACCGAGTCAATCACTTCTAAAACGTGTTCCATAGTGTTACAGTTCCTCCCAGCTTTTAAAACAAGTTATATTTTAAATAAAGACAAATTCCCACCACTGGACAAACCATCTTTGTGGGAAGGTACAGTTCTGAAAAGAAGAATAGCTGTGTACCATACCTCCTACGACAACAAATGCTTACCTGAAAAAAAGCTGGGCTTGTTTTCAGATCTAAGCTAACATTTCCAAAAGACAAAATATATACTGCTTGGTGTCATGATACTTTTACAAAGGTATTAAAATCCTTTTCACCTTCAGTTTCATTATTAAAAAACAATGATAATTACAGTAACTGCATAATTTACAAAAACCCTATATTACTTATAGGGACATATACATACAAGCATTACAGTACATTCAGTTGGAAAGACTAAAATTAGAATAAAAAAATCAGCAATGATTTGATTTGTAGAGTGAATAGAAACAGAAAAAGTAAGTAACTATATAAATGAGAAGTCACATAAATATAAGAAACATTTAGATTCTAAAATATTTTCTCTATAGTACTCATGAATTTATTTGCTAATTAAAAACTCTGTAATAAAATATCTCAAAGTGTCCATTTTAACAAGTATTAACAGGTTAAGGGATCCAAATGTTCAAAATGCTGCATATCACCGGTAGAAATAGTGTGGGTAAACTGCAAAAACAACAACAAAACAACACAAAAACACACAAGAAAATGCAATTAGCCTTTTTTTAAAAAAAAACAACAAACAAAACAACAACACACCACTTCATTCTGAGTTTCTCACAACCAGGTCAGGAGTGCAGCAGTCATGCATTCAACTATTGCCATGCCAGGATATATACAATTTTGTTGCTTTCTGTAACCTCCAGTTGCAATGCCAACTAAAGCACGTGGGCAAATATTTCTGCTTCCCAGATTGTTATCCTAGGTCATCTGACTACAGACAATCCTGAGACAGTGGGGAGAATGTGGGGGAGGGAAACAATTAAAACTCCAAAGTCTTGGAACTAAAACATTTTAAGAAAGCCCCTGGGATTATGAACTGATACATCCACCTGAGTGGAGTTGCTGTGTGCAAGAGTTTCCCTTCTCAACATTTCACACATAAGAACTCTTTAGGACTCAACTTGTATGGGCAAAAAGGTTCAGAATTTGAAGAAAAGGCAGCCAAATTCACGAGTTGGTAGGGATGTTACTGGTGAGAAGGAAGGACAGAAGCTGCAAGCAGAAGACACAGGCAATTTATAGCCCATGGAACATAACCCAGTGAATCTCTCTCTCTCTCACCAGCTGTTTTTTTTTTTTAAATCCAATATAGTAAAAAAATTTAGTTTCCAGACTTGTTAGCAAAATGAAATATTCTTCCATAAGAAAATACAGTAGAGACTGCTGAAGAAAAATCATTCCAAATGCTGGAATAAGACAGGACTACATATCTTTCATAAACCAGAATACATCTATTTTTGTGTTAAACACTCGCGTGTTATCAAGCTGCCTTTTATTGTCAGCACTGCTCAGATCTACTCAAATTTAGGCTGCAGGTAGCTAAATCCAACCTGACAGCCTAAGCAATCACAGAGGGAATTTCCAAGAACTGGAAAACTGCTATCAAACCTGTAGCAATTCAGCATGGAAGCATGTTGCAGTGAGTGGGATAACTTGAACCAAGCAAAGACTCTGAATGATCCATAATCTGAACTGCGGCGTCACACACTAAATTATGTTCTCTCTTTTATATGCCTAATTTAGTTCCCTTCCCTCTTCCCCACTTTGTTTCATTCAACCTTTGATTTCCACACTTTCTACACAGCTATGTAGCACAGGTTCTTTCTCAGTCTGTTAAAAAAAACCAAAACACCACCTCAAAAATAACAATATTTACAAAAGTAAATATTTCAACACTCAACACTTTCGTTGTAGGAAATAAGCTCCAGATTTTCAATATAACAATCTACCCTGAAAATTTGAGAGTTTTCTAAGTGTGTAAATTCACTGCTTCAAAATGCCTGATATTCTATTTCATAAATAGCTGCTTTACTATTATACCTATCCACTTTACTCACCAAGAGAAGGCTTTAACAGGAGTAGGTCCTTACTGTAGCAGAATCCAATCTTTGTGTTCCTGATACACTGCCTATTTCAAGAAGCATGGGAAGACATGCAGAACACAGCATGCATGTTAGTTTTCAAAAAAAAAAAACATCTCACAGCAATTTGATTACAGCTCCTGTACTCACCCAAATCTAAGGTTACAAGTTAGAAAAGCAGAATTTATTCTACAGTTTATGCATCAATCGCCGCTAGTCTCAGTGGCTCACAAAAAGAGTTCTAAAAAAAAGTCTGCATGCTAATTAGCACACAGAAATTGGTAAAGGTAATTTATAAGTAATTTATTCCCAATTTTATAAAGTTTGTATGTATTTTCTGTTTTTTAATATCATAAAAAAGGGGGTTTACATGGTAAAAAACTTCACTTATTTCAATTTACAGTATTTTCCACACGAATTCTGGGAAATACTTTGTGCTAGCGACAGTATTTAAAATTTAAAGCAGCTCACATACTAAGAGAGCAAGAGATGCAAAGGTTGCTTCTTTGAGATTTACTCACAAAAACAATTTTCAGAACCTGAGACAACTCTGACAGATTATGCTGAAATTCTCATCCCGTCTGTTCCAATCAAATATTTTTTCCATATATTTTTACTTGTTTTGTAAAACAAATTCAAGTAAAAGTTTATTTCTCATGGTACTAAGGAGACTGTTTTTAAAGAGATAAGATACCTCATGTGACAGGTGGTCAACTTCCACTTCCAGTTGGGGTTTTTTGTACAGGTTTATTTGGGTGTTTAACACATTACCTGTATGTGTGTGCAGATGCACACATACACTTACAGATCATTAAGTGCACAGCAATGAATGAAGTAGTGATTTCAAGTATGAACAATACTTAAGTGACCACTGTAGGGGGAGCACTGCACCTTTTACTCGAGGTTTAATAACCTCAAAATTATCTGAGGGAGTTCACTGACATCATTTTTGAATGTGTTTTACTGCATTTCAGAAGTTGGACTTAACATTGGTCTAATTGTTGCTAAGTAGAAATGATGCATCACGTGATTAAAAGACTTCTACTAAAATGAAATTTCATTTTCCTAGTTTAAAATAAATCTGTTTCTAACCCTGATTCTCATGTTGTCATTCCAATGAAGTAAAAAACTCCACATCTATTTTAGCTTCCTGAAACTATAAAGCACCCTGTGGTTAAACAGTGTTATACACACAACCATGCACGATGCAGATGCTTTTATGCAGCAAAAAGGCAATTTTAACTTAATTCCCCTGTAATCTCAAGCAAAAAAGCACATCATGCTTAAAATAATACAAAATCAATACCATCAATCTGCATCTTCTTTGGCTGCATAGAGGGTGAAGACATTGAGGTTGTAACTCTGAAATTTGCAGGAAGAGTTTCTGCTGATCCAGCAGCCAAACCTCTTATGTCCTTTGGTCTAAACTTCTTTCTCCATGAAGGTGCTCTCCTAAAGCTCTTATCATCATCCTGTTACATTGATAAACACCATTAGTGATTCAAAAAATGCAGGATTGTTACTGGCATTAAAAGGATTACTGACAATCTTAAGTAAATGTATCATCACTGAGGGAGTTCATCTCCAGAACAATTCAGGTGCAACAATAGCAGAGGTCTTCATCTGCAACCATCTGTGCTCATCTGCCAGACTACAGGCTCTTCAGCTTAGTAACTGTGAAAATTCATGTGCTCAGCACATTCAAGGAAACATTTTGTACTCAAAATGTTTGTACTTCATGATTTGCAGTAATTCCTAAGCGTCACATCGCTCGTTCTTAACAGAGATGAGGAGTGGAGCAGATCATAACAGCTGCTTTGGGAGCACTGACATGCAGAGGTTTAATGTCAACAATTCCTTTTAACCTTCAATTCTATCTTACAGGAATGATGATACAGCTATTATGCTTTCTTCTCATGCTGCTAATTACAGGAAGGGATAGTGAGGGGGAAAAGAGTGTAGCAAACACTATATTGCTGTGCAGTGTTTTGCTGAAGCACCTGGGTAAACTTGACTTGAAGTTACCCAGGTGCATTTCCCCCCATCAGCACAGCTGCATCTCTGAAGTCATATTCCACTTCAGAAATAAAATATTTAACTATTGTATTTAGTAAGTTCAAGTCTCACTCCAAAAATCCCTTTTGCCTGGAGGTACTGTGTCAATGCAAAGACACCCACTGTGCACCTCCATTTGCTAACTTCACCTTTACAAACAGCTTGATCCTTTTAATACCATTTTACCTAAAATTTATCCCCTTTTAGAATCAGGAGACAAGTGCCTGCATTATTTGAAGAGATCTCACTGATCCGAAAGCAGTTAAGTCAGCACTTCGATGCTTCCCCTGCCCTCTTCCTCATACTAGTACAAATATTTCTGAGCTATTGTGGACTGGTTCCCTGACCTGGTTAGGGTTTTGCTTACTTAGTCTTAAACTGAACCACCTTCATCTACCTGTGCTACCACAAACTCCCATTAGTACCAGGAAGCACAGAGTTAGGAGCCCCTTGGGGAAGTTAACACCAGCTTGAACCTGGTCACCAAGTTCCAGCACAGAGCAACTTAGGAGGATAGTTTTAACACTCTCTCCTTTATGCTACACATTCACACATTCTACAAAAAAGTGTCACACCTAGTTGGTCAGAGTTTTATACTCGTCACGTTTGAAGGCATTTGAATTTGCATTCACAGAATCACAGAATCACCAAGGCTGGAAAAGACCTTTAAGATGATCAAGTCCAGCCTATGACCAACACCACCACACCATCTAGACCATGGCACTAAGTGCCAAATCCAGCCTTGCCTTGAACACCTCCAGGGATGGTGCCTCCACCACTTCCCTGGGCAGTCCATTCCAATGTCTAATCACCCTCTCCGTGAGGAAGTGCTTCCTAATATCCAACCTAAACCTCCCTTGGAGCAACTTCAGGCTGTGCCCTCTTGTCCTGTCACCGGTTGCCTGGGAGAAGAGCCCAGCCCCCACCTGACTACACCCTCCCTTCAGGTAGTTGAAGAGAGTGATGAGGTCCCCCCTGAGTCTCCTCTTCTCCAGGCTAAACAACCCTAACATCCTCAGCCTCTCCCTATAAGACTTTCCCTCTAGTCCTTTCACCAGCCTCGTTGCTCTCCTCTGGACCTGCTCCAGCACCTCAACATCCTTCTTGAAGTGAGGGGCCCAGAACTGGACACAGTACTCGAGGTGAGGCCTCACCAGTGCTGTGTACAGGGGGAGAATCACATCCCTGCTCCTGCTGGCCACACTATTCCTGATCCAAGCCAGGATGCCATTGGCCTTCCAGGCCACCTGGGCACACTGCTGGCTCATGTTCAACCAGCTGTCCACCAGCACTCCCAGGTCCCTCTCTGCCAGGCTGCTCTCCAGCCACTCTTCCCCCAGCCTGTAGTGCTGCCTGGGGTTATTGTGGCCAAAGTGCAGGACCCTGCACTTGGTCTGGTTGAATTTCATGCCGTTCGACATTAGCCAGGCAAGCTACAAAAAAACAAACATGCAAATAACCTCAATACTTCCACATTCAAAGACATCTTACCTAAATACACAAAACCTGCCATATTCAGAAACTCTCACGGACAAATAATTTCAAGGTTAAGATTTCTGTCACTGTCCTGACAATAACTTAGAGGCTGAATTCTTTCACTTTCACTTAACAGTACTGAGAAAGTTCCCAGGACCATAAAATAGGTCGACAGCTCAAGTAACTTACTTCATCCAGTCTTCTGTCAGTGCCCATAGCAAGAAGGTTATTAAATTCCCTCTCCAGAACAGCACGAGCCTTCAGTTTATAGTATGAAAGAAATAGAGATTAATTCCAAAATATTAATAATTGTTAACCTATAGTCATTTTAAAAACTTAGTATTACCCAAATTGTTTAATACCCTCTTATCAGATTAATAAACATTAATTTAATTATAATTATAATTAATTACAATTTCAGTTGTAACTTATTACAAATTTAAGGAAGACTTAACAGCTCCCCCCTTCCCTTTGTTTTGATATGGAAGCTTGTTGTTTCTGGCTGAAACTTAATTCTTTCAGAATAAAAACAAGCAAACAACAGAAATTATGAGTTTTACGCTAACATTGTGGAGTATGAGGAAAATATTAAAAGAACATTTTGTGTTCAAGCAAATTTATCAACCAGAATTGTTATTAACAATTAGAAAACAGTAAGAAAAGCATAGTTCTATGTTTTTCTCTTCTAGAGCAATGGACAGCTTTCCATTTTTTGAAGTTTCTAGAGCTGGGAATAGAAAGACATGCACTTCTCTGAGAAAAAAGCCCAGTGAGTTCAATTTTTAACCTTCCTAGATGAGAGAAAAATCCTATTGGCTGTAAAGTAACTAATTCTTGCTTACCTGTGTGTTTTGAGTGGGTATTTGTAACAGGAGAGCTAATGCATTGTAATCAAATGATTCATCTAAGGCCACGAGTGCACCATGAACTCCACTCTCTATAAGGTTATTTGCATACTCTTTAAGACCAATGGACACCACCCAATGGATCATCCTTTCATTGCTCCAGACAAGGACATCTATGGAGAAAAAAAGTTGCCTGATTTATAACAATACAACTTTTCTGAACAAAAAAAAAAAACGCCAGTCCTTTCTTGATCAATAGGCTGATGTTGAGACTGACTGTTCCCATGTGAAAATCAACCATAAATGCTGTTAAGTAGTAGCCCTCAAGGAATTTTGTTATTTAACAAATATTTAGGTTGTGATCTAATCTGCCCCTGCCTTTTTGGTGTGCATGAAACGCACAAACTGGCAACAAAACGTCATTTTAGACTCCAATTCTTGGTGTTGGATCCCTTCCAGACAGTAGTTTTCCTTGCACCCAGAAGGAATAATCCTTGTTCAAACTCCTCTCTCTGCCCACAAGGGAGGCTACAGTCACAGCCATGAGACAAGTTCAGCTGGACACAGTGTTCATGCAGATGGAGAAGACAGGATCTTCTATTTTACACAGCCACTTAGGGGCTTGGTACCCCACCCCAAGACAGATTAAGTATTAGTAACTAATATAATCACCAAAAAGGTATCAACACACTTAAAGGAAAGGGGAACAACAGGCAGGGAGCCTGTAAATGGTGTACAAGATAACCCTAAAATTTGTCTACGATGTCAGAAAAGACATCTGGAATTAGGCAGGGGACAAAATTTTCTATGTGAAGTTTTGGAAAATACTGTGAATTCCCAACCCTGCTTTTTCTTTCTCCTCCTCTCTTGTACAATGATCACCATGAATCTGGAACACCTAAGACACCTGGATATTTTCTTTATAAAAAGTCCTGGGTAATAAAAATTAACCAGCACAAGCAACAATAAATTCTCATAAATGCAAAGTCACTGTGTCAGGAAAGAAATAAAAAAGAGAAGCGAAAATACAAGACCAAAACTTGTTCAAAACCCTTATCCTCCTAAAACATTTAGTTTTGTTTCAAACTTCAGAGCAGTAAGAGTTTCAAAAATGCCTTGCATTTATAGCACATTTGTGTACCAGTGAATGATTTATGTGTTTTATGATTCACTGGGGTCTGCAGTCAGACACATTTCCTGAATTTAACACTTGGTAAATAATAAATAAATAATCCTCCCTCTAATGACCTTTTTCTTTGTTTAATAAATTTTACAGGCAGATAGTGACTGAGGCCAAGAGAATGCACTAACCCTTAATTTCATTCTGGCTTTCCTCTCTTTTTCTTTCAAGTTCTTTTCGATCATAGTTCAGTCTTCGTAGGCACATAATTCCACACTGGAAACTGTTTCTGTTTAGAAAAGATAACAAAACATTAGGAAAAAAAATAAGAACTTTTCTTTAGAGATAGTGGAAACATTTACTGTTCAGTTAGATCTCCAACTTTACCTGTGAAAGCTGTCCACCATTTTCAGTTGCCCACGCAGATCTTTTTTAGTTAAATGATCCAGCATTCGAGCATCAACAAGACACTCCATGAAATAGCTGCGATACTGAGGGAGCCCCAGACTAGGGAGCCATTCATTGCCAATCCACTCGTGGTTCATATCACCATATGCTAATGTCTGGTTTTAAAATATTAGGTGAGAAGCTTATTAATATGAGAAATTAAAAAAAGGCTTTTTTTAGACAACATATTTTAAAGACAAGCATAAAACAAGGCTTGCTTCTTAGCCTGTAAAGATAAGCAACTAAAAATCATGAATGCAACGTATTTTCTGAAGAAGTCAACCTCATTAAGAAAAGCAAGTTTAGGTTTTCAGATCAGTAATCAAGCTGCTTTAATTTATTTTGTGTTGAAGTGTATAAAAACACACAAAACCTAATAAAAATTTAAGAAGACTAATCTATATGGTTTGGATAACAAGAGCCATAGAATTCCATTTTGTTAAGATGCTGAAAATACTGCCTCTTTTGAAAAGTGTGTGTGGGAAAAATAATCTCATTTTCCACATAACCATATAAATATGAAAAAAAAGAATAATTTCAGGGTTCTTTTAGAGGTCTTTATCATTTTCAGAAACTGATCTCAGTCAAGTAAGCTAAAAAATGACAAAACCCACAACTGAAGAACAAGTAATTCTAAATGCTAGTCCTTATCCTTATATATATAAAAAATAATATAAAATCCTCATTGCATTTTGACCTGCAAATCACCAGGCCTTTTTTGGAGAAAACTTCTAAAAAGAAGAGTTTGTAACTATGCATCTAATCTTTCCCTAAGCAACAAAAACCAGCAGCTCCTTTTTTCAAAACTCAAGAGTAATAATTCATTTTTACTGTGCAATTAGAAGTCAAAAAGCTTTATTTCTCCTCTAGAGGAAGCATCTCCTAGACAGGAGCAAGGCCACGTAGAAATGCATTTCTTCAAGCCATTTCTAGGTAGCAGGCTGAAATAGCATCTTCCTTCTGTACCAGGGAGGCAAACTATGGCTCCCACTGACCATCTGCAAAAGAGTCTGTGAGATGTAGTTAATGGGACTTAAACAGGTTTAAGCTGGAGGGCAGCCAAGCAAGAAGAGACTAAACTGTCCAAAGCTACAGGTCACAGGCAAATCCTGAGTTTTGTTTATATCCCTGTATAAAATACTCAGCTATCTCAACGCCTGGAAATACAATTAGGGTTTGTCACCACTTTAAGGGAAAACAATTAATCAAGGAGGATTAGAGAATTAGCACAGAGAAATCTACTTATCTAGGCTTGCTATGTCTTGCAGCACACCTGTGATGGTGGCCAGGTGGAACAGGGACTTTAGCAGATATTCTTGTTGGGCTTCTGGCTTCCCCGAGAGCTGTCCCCTCACCAAAACACACCATGCTTTATGTCATGACATTATTTTAGAATTTGATCTAGTATGTTCAATGCACAGAATACAACAATATTTATGAAGAAAGAGTAACTACATTTTGGTGATTCATAAGCTAGAGGATGACTATTTCAGAAAGCTAACAACAATAAAGACTTCTGAATAATCCTTCCCCTAACAGCCCTTTTATTAAAGAACCTTGGACATAGGGGGTTTTTGTGATGTACCATGTAACAAAGTATTTGACACATTTTCAAGGATGAACTACTGAATCTTCAAAGTTCTAAAACACATTAAAATATTTAAATCACCTAAATATAAAACTGTATCTTCCAAGTATGTATTATACAGAGCTAAGAGTGTTGTTTCCCCCTCTCCCAATCCCTGAGCCACACTAAAGAGTCACTAAAAGAAACTGCTATAAAGGAAAAACAGATTATTTCATGCTCTAATGATTGTGACAGTTTACATACAGTCTATAATATTATGTAAAGTTTCCAACCTGAGCCCAGCTTCCCTCCTCATCTTCCTGTTAGGTGGTTAGAAAAGCAAAAGAACACATATGTATTAGTGATAAAGTTTAGTAAGGAGATCAAAGTTAAAGATGCACTGCAAGACTCTAAGTCTACTGCATACCAAAATAATTCTAGATAAAGCAAGCATCATGCATCGTAAAAGAATACACAAGGCACTCATTTTCATAGAAGATGTTGCAAAACCCATCTACTGATTAAGTTTTCTGCAGAGAAGAAACTTCCACACAAATAATTCAATTTGCCTATTAGTTAATCAAATCAAAGCTCCATTTTACAGGCTAGAGTTTTGTTTATGATCAAGATGCAGGCTAAGAGGTTAATAATTAGAAGAAGCAATGATCCAGCATTAATTTAAAAAAAAAAAAAAGGAAAAAAGGAAAAAAGACAAAAAGGCACTTGATTCAAATGTTCAAAAAGTGGGAAAAGCACTCTAAGGAAGAGAAGTGGCAACACTATAAACTAACCGTTTGTTGTGTGGCTGTAAGATTTTCCATTTCTTCATGTGTTACCCAGACATTTCCCGTGGTCTAATATGACCCCACAGGGAAGCAATCCCATCCAGTGAAAGGAAAGCAGTAACAAAGAGGAGAGGTTGCAGAACATATAAGCAATTGGTACACGTAAGGAGCAGGCAAGGGCAAAAGCAATGGTTTCTAAAGTCTTAAATACAGGCACATCTATGGAAAGTAATGGCATGGAATAAAAGCCTATTAAGGTGGATCACTTTTCTTCAAAGATATTAACAACATCGAATGTGATAAATAGCTTACACTGATGTAATTAATGGCCAAACACTTGACTCTGCTCTAATCCGAAAAATGCATTTGTAGCCTTGTACATGATCCCAGGAATCCCTTTGAATTGCAGGGCAGGCAGACTCATGAGAGGGAATTCACACCAACTTTTATTGTCTACATTTACTGTAGTATAGACAGACAGGTGGACTCCCAGTTTACGTAGGCTGAATGATTATTTGGAGTTTATGGCCTTACACGTGGATTAGAAGAGCTTCCAACTATTTAAAAAATTCCTGTACACACATGGATACTTCATCTGTGTTATGAATTCAGAGACAAACAACATGTACTCTGTAAATATTTTTGATCCTATATTTAAATAACGTGCTCCTCTACAATTTAGTATTTCCAGAAATTCTGAAGCTCAAATCCCTTCAGTCACACGTTTACGGTTGAATTTGTGCAAATTTTAATGGTTCTAAAAGAAGTTTGATGCTGGATCACTTTCCTTACCGTTCTTGAGGTGGGAGGAGCAGATGGACTTGTTAGTGACATGATTTCTTGAATGGCCAGCCTCAGCTTCAGCCTGTGCAGGGGATTACTAATCCCAATTTCACGCTGGATTTCTGTATCGGACAGGGCTGACATGATAGCACCGCTTTTCACATTTGCTCGGCAAGCAGCCACATACCAGGCTGGCATCCCAACCCACAGCTGAAACAAACAAAAAAAGGAGGTGAGCAGGACCTTAAAACCATTCCTGGCTCCAAAACCTTACACTCTTCAGAAGTCTGTACACTGAAGGGGTTTATTTATTTGTTTTGGAGGCACCACTTACCTCCAACCACACAACCACAGTAGGCCCATCCCACTGCGCAAAAGGCAAACCTTGTCTTCTGGCTTCCTCTAGCAACTCATGCCTGCAATTACAGAAATAATTATTAACAACAGAGAGAAACTAGTTCTAACCAGATGTTACAATTTAAACACTGTATTCAAGTCACTATTTCTTTCCAATAGTTAGCTGTCTCCCTTTCTCATCCTTACCACTGCTCACATGCAAGGACTACATAGTGACATAAGCTGAAGGGGAGAGGAAATTTCAGAATGGCAGAGATTTTCCTTTTGGAAATTAGTTCCTGAAACTCCTACTGGCACTCTAACCAACACTGCCAGCAGAAAGTGGAGATGGCAGACTTATTTGTCAGTCAGATTAGCAACTGCTGCAATTTTCTGTTCAGCAAATTAGACTGAACCAAAGTAGTAATGTTTCCTCAACATGCAGATCTGAAGCCTGGGGAGAGGTGAGAGTTCATCAGTTATCCATGCCATGAAAATGGCAGGTATTGAGGCTGGAATTGGGGCAGTAACCATTAAATTGGTGAATTTCAGTTTGCAACAGCAAGCCTGAGTTTCAGACACAGCTTCAGCTAGCCACCCTATTCAGAGAACCATGCTTTGGCAATTACATTCTGAAGGGCTGTGTACTGAAACCCAGCCTTCACCTCCTATGGTGACACCACTTCCTTTGTTATTCTGAAACAGAAGAGATTGGAGTTTAATATTGACAATTCAGCTTACTGAAAGAATGGGTGGCCACAAGATCCCTATAAAAAGCTGCAAAAAATGTTTGATACACAAAAAAAGAGAAAAACTGGTGTTGGGAGTATAAGCATGCAATGTTGCTTGGATAAATGTCTGAAAAAATGGATAAAGTCTGAAAAAAGCATATTTAAAAGCTGCTTTTGAAAGCTCTGTTGTGTAGAAAAAACAACTTAACCTAATTGAACAGTTTCGACTGTTTTATTCATGCCAGCAAGCGTAGAATTCAGATAAGCAGCAATACTACAGACTCATAATCCTACATTATGTATTTATAATCTTCTCACAATTTAAAACAAAGTCTCCTCACCTTCAAAATTGTATTCTTGAATACATCTAAGATTATTTAAAAGCTACAGATTTTAAAAAACTACCACACAAGTCATCTTGAAAGGGGGTTACTGAGAGACTAGTAGCTTTCTTTGCTACTAGGGCAGAAGAGACATGCAGTATTCAGCTCTTTTAGACATGCCAGCATCCCTAGGGATCCTCATGTTATAATCCTGGATAATTATAAAAACAATAAATGAAGTAATAAACATACTAGCAACTGTTTTACCATGAGATACTACTTCTCCACCTGCATGTCAATCAATTCCTAGTACTTGAGAAGAACCTTCCAATTCCTTCTCCTAATTAAATGTGCTGCTCAGGAATGAAAAAAGGGGAGGAAGAAAGGAAGGAACTGCCAGTTAACTGGTTACAATAACCATGCTAATTGAAGCCATTTTAAAGACCTACAAACTAAGGTAGAAATAGTGTCCATTAGTTAGCAGCTCAAAAGCTAGATTTCATGAACGAATTAGAGAAGACCATAAAAGTTAATACATTAGTACATTTCAAAAGATCCATAGATTTCTGAACTAGGAATAACAGGATCAGCAATTTTCCTGCTACCATGGCATACATCACACAAACCCCACAAATCACTAGCCCTGAACACATTCAGTTTTGTTTCACTTTGCTCTTTAAAGATTAAAAACCAAGAAAAATAATTTAGTAAGATGTTAAAAAACTACTGCTTGGTGAGAACAGAATAAAATGCTTAATACTGTATTTGCCAGAAAGGAATACAACGTTTTTTTAAAGTACTTTAACTTCAAAAATTGGTGGTTTTGTCTTCCTTTTTGGTGGTTGTGCAGTGAGGGAGGCCCACAAGTGATAAAAGAGCACAGACATGCCCAAAGTAGCTTCCAGTTTGACTAGGATGACCCCACAAGAGCAGGTAACCACTTCCTCTCCCCAGCTTATAAAGTTGCTTGGGGTATTGCATGTAATTTAGGGAATTGCAGTGTAATTTCTGCTAGTTTTGTGTCTCTCTGTGTACTTCTATTTACCTGTGAAACAGCAAATAATTTGGAGGTTGATTAGTACAGGGAATGTAGCAAAAGCATAAGGAGAGGTTATGGTGCAGACTTCAAACTCATAGTGGCATTGTATGCAGAAAAACACTGTGTGGCTGGAAGGAAGTGTTAGGTGCTGGAGGCAAATGCAGAAATAGAAACAAACCAACTGATAATGCTTATGAGCTAACTTTATGCAGAACTTATTCAATGGATCCAAAGAGGAATGCCTCCATGAAGTATCAAATTAAGTGCAGAATTTGTTTCTATGAAGAAGAAACTTGCTTGCATGGGAAGTCATTAAAGTGAAAGCCCAAGACTGCACAGGCACAAAACATCTCATGGGAAGAATTCAATGGTAGCTGCTGTTTTATCTGCAAATGAAGCATCAGTTGCTTTTTCCTACAGCAGGAAAACTTCACTTATCCAACAATTCCCTTCCAACTTCACCAAGAAACTCGCTGCATTCCAGCAATACATGGTTAGACTATGCAAAGATCAGAAATGACACACCAGGTTAGTTCCACAGGCCACTCAATTACATCATTTAAGAACTGGGTGAAAAATCCAGCGTCATGTCTTTGTGAGGGGAAAAAAAAATACTGCAGTAGTTTTGGCAGTGTTAACAGATGGTATAAACCTGGCACTGTGAAGGCCAACAGAATGTGAAAGGAGTAGCTGGCTCCTGCAATAACCCTTAGGTGACAAGACCAAGGGATGGTTGCAGACTTAAAAAGTTGGCTGAACACCATTTGGAATGGGAGACCAAATGTGGTGCTGCAAGAGGGGAACCCTTGTTGTTAGACACATTCCAAAGGCATCTAACACCAGCTGTGGAGAACAAAGAAACTGTGGTCATATGGCACAAGAAATGATGTCAGAACTGCAGGTGCTTGATGCAATAGAGAACACACAAGGCCCTTTAATGGCCATTTGAAGTATTTGCATTTAGAATGGCTCTTGGCAGGCAAGCATATGCTAATCCCACACAGAGCACAAAGCAGCCCAGAGCAACAGTACTTCTCCACTGGATTAAGGCAGCATGGGAATGGATAAATCCAGAACTTGTAGCCCAAGGGGAATGCTGTATTCCAGATTTCTTGGATGGAACTGAAGAGAACTGATTTGGAACAACCTGAGAGCAGAGTAAACACTGCAGGAAAGGTGGTGAAGAGAGTGCCTCCAATGGCAATGAGAGTTGCAAAGTCTAACAACTGAAAGGGAACTGTAGAAAACATGAGTCGAAAATAGACTAATTTCAGGCACAGCATCAGTGGAAAGTTAATATCCTTACTATGTATTGATTGCAGGTAACAAACTCTGTAATTTTTGCTAAGGAGAGTTACCTTAAATTTAGGGTTGCTTCCTTTTTGATTAATACAGTATCAAGTTTGCTGTGTTGTACACAGAAAAACACAAATACAGTCGAAGCAAACACTCAACAGTAGAGCTCACAAAGAAGATGAACACGGACAAAGCACTAAAAACAAATCAAGTCAACAAAGAGCGATGGATTTACAGAAATGCATCTACCTTGGAAATGTATTGCCACAAATATCTACTATTGCTAAACTTTCAAAACCCAAATTACAAAACTAATTCCATTTAATGAGGGTTTAATATTTCCATTATAAAAACTCACACCATGCAAATGAAAACAAGACACTAAACTAGCATTCACATTGAACTAGACGACACTGGATTTATTTCAGCAGCACATTTTCACAATAAATTCTTTTGGAGCTAGTATGTCCTTTCATAATTAATTTATTGAGAAAAGTTCTACCTTTTAATATATTGCTAAAAAATCCAGATGAGATTTATCTTCATTTCACAACAATCCTAATAAAATAAATATAAACTTACCCTGTTTTTGCACTACCACATGAAACGGTAAACAAAAGGAAAACAAAACAATGAAGGAAAAACAAAACTAGGATTAAATGGAACTCAAAAGCATACAAAAACAGACAAGTAAGGTATACTGTAATTTAATTCTGTAACTATAAATAGTTTTCTGTTTGTAAAGACTTTGAATACCACCCCTCAGCCCGTTTGTGTGCATGCATGCAGAAATAAGAAAGATAAGTAAGCAAATAGGGATTAGAGAGAACTATAAATAGCTGTCTACAACTAGAACTGAAACTAGAAATAGCTGTCACTGGTCCAAGCATTCAGGTAACTGGAATTCTTTTTGCTGGAGAATCTGCTCTAACCCCACCCTCCTCCTATAACAGTGAAAAGCTTTAGCACTTTTTCTTTTTGATAAGGAGCATCTTGAGAAGGCAGCAACAGATCTTTGACAGTTGGTGACAATATTGCTCTCTATGCTCAGAATACCTGTCAGGATCCTGAAACAGCTGAATGGAAGTACCTTGCTGGGAGATTTTAAATGGCAAGATTTGCTTCTCACAAAAGTTCAAAGGCCCCTGCAGTTGCTCTGAGCAGTAAGAGTAATAAAACTAAACATTATGATATATATCTTTATCAACAGAGTCTTGTTTCATACCCACTTCCACTGAAATATCTGAGCCATTGATACCTGTGAATAAGCAGGTACTCAGATTTACCAGCTAGGCAAGGCCACTTCAAACTAAAGCTTTATATTTGTTTTATACAGACACTTGCATTTTAAGCAGCCAACAACATGCAGCCATGAGGTATACCTTAAGTAATCCCAGTAAAGTTTTGAAAGGCAGAATGTTTACAAGGAAAAGTCATGATTTATCTGCATTTTTTGCATTTATTAAAGCAAGGCAGTATAGTTTGTTTTACTTTAGAATGAAATGTGTTGCTGGTTTTGAGAAAGATCTGTACTGTTCAAAGTGCAGGCCTACCACTATTTAGGTATTACCAGGACAAACTATTTATTCAACCAAGGTGTGGTGTGACTTTAAAGCTCTGTAGAAAAGGGAAAATACCAGGCCATAATAATGTACCACTGCCTTCAGTTAACAGTCTGAAGAAAAACAGCTGAGCCTTCTGTTACACAAACAAAACCACATTCCATTCTAACTTTTCAAACCAACACACTGCTGGTTTTCATTAGCAGTCACCAGGCATTATTCTTATTTGTTAATAGAACTTAGGTACTGCAAGAAATCTCTCTCACAAAGTGAAAATTAGCACATTTTCTTTTCAACATTCACTATTCTTTCTTCAGAAGGCAAGTAAAAAAGCAAGACATGTCTGATCTTGGTCAAGTTTTTTTGACACAGAGTTAAAGAGAGCTGAACAGAACAGAAGCAACAAAAGCACAAAATATATGGCTCAGCTTTGGGTAAAAAAATGCAAAGAATGCCTGATCCTACTTATATAAATTTGAGTGTTTCCTGTATTACCATGTAAGCACCAAGCCAAGATTTCTACTAGCAGCAATGTCTATTTATCACTTATGATTACAGCCTTTGCTTCTTTTCTTCTAAGTCTGGGAACAACATATGCAACAGATACTTGAAAGGTGAACATTAAGCTTAAGATTTTCTTGGACACAGGCTGCAAAAATTCTCATGACTAGGAAAAGGTAACTGCATATGGAAAAGGTGTCATAAAAAAGAAAATAATCACAATTTATAAAAATATCTGGAAATCAGGATTATATGGTGAAAGGAAAAACTATTTCAGCTATTAAAATATATGAGAGAAGATTATAAGATAAGCTTAAATAGAAGTAAAAAAAAACCCCAAACAGTGAATACAGAAGCATTTTGCAACTGCAACACCAAGGGACAGACTTTCAGTCAACTGGTAGGAAGGAACCAGGCAAAGGCATGTGGAAGGGTGTTTGTATAGAACACCTCCTGCCTTCCCACTCTGAAGCAAGTAATAGCCAAATTCCCAAATTTGGGAATTTCTTCCTAATGAGTTAAACCCAAAGCAGGAATTAAATACAACAAATCTGGGGGAGGACTTGATAAGGGTCTACTTTTATCTCCAAGTTTGTTTATTACAGTATTCCAAAAAATAAGCTTTCAGCATCAAAATTCATTTCAATCTTATAATGACCTACACTACTATTGATGTTCTGAAATATTCATCTGTTCTGGAAAAGAATGGTAAAAAAAAAATCTACAGAGGCTTATTAGCTATAGCCCCATACTAGGGAAAAATACCTGAAAACAAAACAGAAAATAAAAAATATTTTTAAACAAAGTAATGCCTTAACAACAGAGCATTAAAAATATGACATAACTTACTTTTTCTGCATTTTCCTGTTTTTTTCTGCCTGGCCTCCAAGCTTGCTGAGGCCTAATGCATCCTGAGAGGAACTATCTGCTTCTCCCATGCCAACTACAAAAAGAAAAAAACAACAAAACTCAGTCTTTATCTTCTCAGTTTGGGCCAGTTATAACTCAAAACCCACTACTGCTTTTCTGAACAGAAGTATTTAATCCTTTGTAATATTACTGGTCAGAAATGTACAAGGCCAAACCTCCAGGCCCATCTATCACTCCATTTTCTAGTTTAATACATACCCATCAAAATGGTATATAAAACTGGAAAAGCAGACTGGTATGGACTCAAATAGGTGCTGCCTAAAACCAGCTGGAGTCACACAAAGAACCTGACATTTTAACCACCTGTAAGATGAATTCTCAGTGTTCCCACATCACTTATGGTTGGTGTCAACATCACTGAACAATGCAAGAGAGAAAGGGAACTGTAGCATTCCCTAAGCCAGCTGGGTTCCTTTCAAGGGAGTTTCCTTTGGGTCCAAACTACAGACAGGACTGTTGGTGTCAATACTAAAAAAAGCCTCCTTCACTTCCAAGATAAAGCTGAAATTTTTGCTTTGCAAAACAAGCCACGATGGTTCAATAAGGTTCAATAACCTGATTAAATGAGACTAAAAGACATCAATACCTGACTCGCTCAACTTGCATCCTGCACTCATAAAAGGACCTACTAGAAGATTCAGTGACACTAGTTCTAAAAAACACTGTGCATCAGCAGCAAAATAATAATAAATATGCACACACAGATACATACATCATAAAAGACATTCAGTCTTTCACTTTCTCCCTCCCCTTACTGTGGGGGGGAGTGGGGGAAGAAAAAAAAAAAAAGGCAAACCAACCTTGTCCTAAATTTTCCTTGCTTGTTTGTCCAGGTCGTCCTTTTTCTTTCTTGCCAAACAAGCGACCAATAGAGGATTTGATCCCCTTCTTTTTGGGGGCTTTATGAAGGGAATCTTGGCTACTATTGCTGCTGCTGGGATTACTTGTTTGCCCATCCTGCGAGCCTGTGGAACTTTACCAAAAGAGGAGTTACAAAAGAGCACAGGTGTAACAAATTCACTAGCATAACACAGAGAGAGAGGTTCAGGTTTCTGTGCAAGTTCACAGAAGGTCAGTACCTCACTAATGACATCTAATTTCAGCTTTTAATGAGTCATGAAAAGAAATGTATCTACTGTAATGCAAAAAACAGTGGAAACAACTAGATCACACAAGAGAGGAAGGGATATAATATTTACATACTACAGCATGGAGCTACAAATCAATTCTTACAAGAAATAAAAGTGTTTAAAGTGTCATTCAGAGAAGCCAAAGTTGACAACACAAGTTCCTGACAAACTGAGGCAGACAATAGTTTGAAATAATTGAGTGGAATCCATCCCAGACGTTTAGGCACTTTGAGAAGAACATCTGTCAATCAAAACTATGGCAATTTTGCAACTTCTTTCATAGGTTGGAATTTAGGTATAAATTTAGAAGCACGACTGGCATTGTAGAGCTTTCATTTCCTAAGCATGAAGCAAACTTAATGTAGACATTAAATTCTGCACTTTTCTTGTTTATGTAATACAGTCGCCCATTTGTGCGCATCCTCTTCACTTTTGAGAAGCATTTCAGTAACTAGACTAAAATCCCAGAAGCTGAACAGCTTAGGAGTTTATTCTGATGTCCTGAAACACTGTTACTGGCAGCTCTGACTTACCCACAGCTACTTACTTTCTAATGTCCCTGATATCTTCATGGCTCACTGTATGCAAAGCTCCTTTCTGGACTCTGTCCAAACGCAAAGATCGAGGTGAAGAAGGTGGCGACGTCTCACATTTGATGGTGGTTTTATCATCTCGTACCTCTTCTCTAGAAGCTGGAGACTAATGGAAAATGAACAAAGACTTGAGGGATCAGTTGGAAATGCCAAAACATTAATTCACCAATTCAAAACAAAAATTCACCATCAATGCTACACAAAATACTGCAAGGAAAAATCAATTACATCAGTGTTAAAGGATGACCATCTTGCAGTTGCCTACTTTTTGACTTCTTTCTGGATTTTCTGTTACCTTCAGTGAGAAGCTACTGAATTTCTGTCTTAGCTAGGGAAACAAGCAAGTAACACTCAGCTTGCACTTGTTCACAGAGCTAGGAACTGAAGCAGTGTCTTCAGCACTACAAAATTTATACACCTGGCTTCAGTTTAAGTAAGTGCAAAGACAGAAAACAAGGGTGTCCTGTGAAGAGAGAGCATCTCCATTCTGTTACATGTTTAAACTATCATCAGCAAGGTTACCAATTCTATGAAGTCAGGCTCTACATACCTCTGGCTATGGCTTTCCTCAAATAACAGAAACTAAGACTTACTTGTGTGTGCCCTAACAGATCTTTAAAATCAAATATTGCTTCATGAAGATTGCAAAAGAGTGGTTACAAACAGAAAACACAGTCGCCCACACCAGCAGAAACAGCCAAACAAAAGAAAAACAAAACAAAACAAGCCCACACTTATGTTAAGATGATAAACCATTTCACATTTAATATCAAAGTGCATATAATCTTATTTTATTACAGAGTTACCCTGCAAATGCTTTCTTTTATGTTCCTGTTATCTATTAATGAGTTTGGGGACAAAACAGGAGATGAAGGGGCACACCAATAAACAAACTAAAAGATTTTTACCTTTCTACGGTGTTTCCTTAAATCACTAGGCTGACAGATGCATGCAAAGAAAAGAAATTTGGAAAAGCCATATTTATTGTCAACTGTAGCACAGACCAAAACTACCACCACAGACAAAACATCTTAGGGAGAATATAAATAACAATTACAGCAATGGCACAGGGAAAGATAAAGTACTCTTCAAATCACAGATTGTTTCCCTGAAGAGGGGAAAGTAAGAAAAAATTCAAGACGTATAGTTGGTTATTTACAAAAGTACTGTAGATATTTGAATGTATTGGTACCACAGACAAATGAGCACACCAAATGTGCATTATCTTCAGCAAGAAAAACAGGAAAGTACATAAGGGCATAATGTATTGCTTTTAAAAAGTGAGAGGATTTCCAGCCATATGTCAAGGACTTGCCTTTAAACTATATAACCTACGTGATGGCCATAGGAGGCTTAACATACTGTCTGCACTGGTTTCTTCTCACTACTTAGCAATTGCCTCAGTTGCTTCCTACACTGCATAAAAAGCAGACATACTTCGACAGCTGTGAAAGGCAGAATGCCAACAATAGCTGATTTGTATACAGTAACAGTCTTCTGTTCTTCTTACTAAGTTTCAAGTGCTGGAAGGTTTGAGCAAGAGTCTACCACTGGTTTTATTTTATCCTCCATCCACTCCAGAACTGTATCTCACCTCCCAGGTACTTCTCACCTCTGCCAGTGCACAGAGCAAGGCAGCAAACAAGAAAAAGAAGTTACCAAGTTATTCAGACTAATGCTGACAAAGGAATGAATTATCATTGTATTTGGCAACAAATTGTTTCAAAAGACTGTAACCAAGAATAAAGTCAGTCCCTGTTGAAGTTGTGGAACTGTGCATTGTTTACCTCCCACAAACGACAACTTCTAATAATTTTTTAATTTAGAATACATTAAAACTATGCAGCATTAATATATACAGTTTTGTTCAATCTGACTGTAGAATAGCACGTTAATAAATCATAAGTTCTAAGAGTCATAGAAGGGCTTGGGTTGGAAGTGACCTTTGAAAATTATATAGTTCCTCCCCAAGTTCTTAGATAAAGTGCAGCAGGCTCATTTTAACCTTGCTGGATCCTTCATCTATTAAATCCAATAACCCATAAAAATGTAAATATTTACCATGTGGAATGAAAACTGCCCACAAAAACTGTTGAAGAGAGCTGTAGGTTTCACAACTTATCATGTTGATGCTTTTAATTAATTTTAATCAGTGGGGTTTTCAGCTAACTGAACTGCCTAACACCACTACTGCAGTTAGCATTAAGCCAGTTTACCATCATGCCCATAAACTAATGCAACTTTCTATTAAAACATCAAAAAACAACTCCATAAAACCTCATTCTGGCTGGTAATTCATAACAGCCGTTCCCAAAAGTTTCTAGAAAGCTTTTGTTCTGTAATTCTAGAAGCCTAGCTTGTTTTCATGCCTCCACAGAAGCTCTCAAATCAGTTGCCAGGTACTAAAACATCAGACAAATGCAGCTGCAAACAATGGATCAGGTGACTTTGAGTCACAATTCTTACAATCTAAAGTGAACTTTATTATTTTCCTTTGTTTAATTAGTCAATTTTAACATAACACATTATTCTAATCTATTTTTCATTAAAATAGCTACTTAAATTTGTATATGGTTTTCTGTAAGTGAAGTACTTAGCTTAATTACTTATTATTCTGAGAAGCACTATTAATTTCTGTAGAAGTGTGCTTGACTCTGGATATCTGCCTAGAGCTAGTATAATGTGTTGGGTTTTTTTTAAATTCAAGAAAAATAAAATTACTCCTTTCTACAAAAAATGTAGACCTTTTGGAACGGATACACATTCATTTTAAAAAGCTAGTGAAAGTAGTTAGCTGAAATACTTGCTTTTAAACACTCTTATAAAAGACCTAAATGAGGCAGGTCAGTAATTTACAGCCCAGCTGTAATGACAGCTGTAATGACAGTGATGGACAGCATTCCTTGCACAGGTATGATACAAGTGTAGTAATCCAAGACAATAAGGTTTAGTAAGTCTAGTGTTGCACATACAACTAGTAAGTACAGTTTCCAAATGCATGTGTAAAACTGAAGACAATGTAAGGTATATAGAGCTAAGTTAGAGAAGGAGCTTTTCCTGGAATGCCTGCAAATAAATGCCTGTATCCAAGTTGCTCCTTAGTGAGATGTGTTCCAAATATGCTAAACTGTTAGGTTTGCTTAACATTTATGAAAAAACAAAGTGGAAAACTTGCATCTTTTTTTAAAGATAGGTTTACGTGCATAAAGCAGCTCCTAGAAGGATTAATTTTTCTAAACAGTCACACCCATGTCAAAAGAATGGATCCATCTTTCTCTGCTCGCTGATCTGCCAACTCCTTCATCAGCTACTAGGTCTAACAGATACTTCTTTTACCTGCCAGTCTTAACAGGCTAAACCAAGACACTAGTGCTCATTGTAACAGCTGTAATACCTCCACAATCTTCAAGATTAACATAATATATGCAAATCTGTTTTTAGCTGAGTATTTAGTGGAATACAAAGTTTAAAGCAGAGGGACAAACTGGTTGCTGTACCAGGGGTTGAAAAGAAAACATTATTTCTGCTATGAAGAAAGACCATAACAACAGAAGGAATACTTAGGCATGAGATGTTGGCCAAATAATAGACTTGAGTTCTGAACATTTGTCCTAATCATTATGATTGTATCTTACACTTTTTATAGAAGTTGAAAGGAAGCAGTAGAAAAACCTAGAGAAAGGAAAAATACAGCCGAATAAGGAGGAGAGGAAGGGGATTTCCAACAACCCACTTCCTAGAGAAAAGGAACACTCTTCCAAAAAAACTGAAATTGATGGATACTCACCAGTGTCATGATACCCAGTCTGTCCACTTCCCGAGCTGGACTATGTGGAATCCGCCTCGGGGTGGAGCGGCCACTGCCAGGTGGGGAAGAACCAGCAAGGGAACCACTTGCATAGGGAGGAGGAATGGAGCTCATGGACCGGAATCGGCCATGGGCATCCAAGCTTCCACTACCCACCCTGCTCTCAATCTCCTCAGCACGCTGCTCTGTGTTTTCCTTTTCTTCTTGGATGAGTCTAGAAGAAAAAAGTTTCAAAGGAACATGACTTTCAAACAAGCACCACCGTATCAACAGAAAGGCTGACTTGGGCATGAGAAAGCAGCAGCACTTGGAGGCAAAACAGCTGCACTGAAAAATCTTCCCATCCAATCTGAAAAAAAACGCTACTGCTGTCACCATCATGCAGGGATTTCTGTCAAATAAATGGGGCTGAAGACAACCTGAAAAGAGTACTGAGGCACAAGCCAATTAGTTACTCCAGTCAAACCTCCCCCCGGGACACCAAATAGGAAACCACCAGTTTCCAAGTAACCACCCAAAAAAGGATTTCTAGTGTCACAGAAATCAATTTTTATCAAAACCTTAACAGCAGATAGACCATACCTAATCTCTTTGTTGATTGCATCCAACTGTTCTTGAAGCATTATGGCCAAAGTCTGAGCATCAGCCTGACCACTTGGTGACAGCAGATCAACTGAGCTGAATATAGTCTCCCTATCATCCTCAATATCAGACACATCAACATCACTTTCAAATGCTTGTGCCACATTTGCCAACACACTTGCTTGCTGGGCTCGCTCCCAGTCCTGCTCGTTCAGGGTTTGAACCTAACAGAGCAAACAGATAAATCAATCAATCAATCCAAACTCAAATAAACATAGCATTTCTACTGTTTTTCAAGGTGTTTAAAATAATTTTTAGAAAGCCCACTTACATGCTGAATGCATCCATCCAGACAGCAATGTTTAGAGAAATGTAAAAAAATAAAGCTATCATGTAGAAAACTTGACATTTTACACTTAAGTGAAATTTTAAAATGGACAGCCTCTCTGAATAAATTAAAATGTTACATATATCTTTGCTATATATACACTCTAAATTACAGCAGAATTTTGCTATCAAATCCAATTACAACTTTGGAATCAACTTTATGTAATGAGAACTTCTGCGTCCTGAGAGGGACCTGAAATTGCTTGCAGAACAGTAATATGATAGAATAGTGTATAGGAAGAGAAGCAGGACTGTTTCAAATGGCATTTTACAGGCTGATCATACATATTTCACTTCAAAATCCCTACTTTTCAATTATTTGTTAACAATTAAAAAGACTAGTAGCTGTGCATTAGTTAGCAAACCAGGATATATAAAACCTAGCAGTTTATTGCTATGCACTCCTATTGTACAAACTCCTTGCAGTAGATTGGTCTCAACTGATCTACTTTTGTTGCCAAAGTCTTCTTTTTATTTTCATTTCAGAGTTCTATTACCTTGGAAGGTTCATCTCTGAGAGCTGCCAAACGTCCTTTCTGGGGACGCCTTAACACTGATGAGGTGCCATAGGAGTCTGTGTGAGTGTCAGCCACAGAGGAGGATGTCACAGGGTATCTGAAATCTGGTCTGCTACAACACAACAAAACATTTTCTCCTTACCAAGGTAGGGGAGAAGCACAAAAACAAACCAAAATACCCACCCAAACGATTCCTACTGTCCCACCAGAGCCAGGTTTTTTTTAAGCAGTAAAATAATTGCTTTATATGCTCCATAAGGAGTATGTTTTATAGCTCTGACAAAAGTATTTTCACTTATAATAGACAAAACTACATTTAGAAAAGTGATATTAAAGAAACTAGAAACAGATTAACTACAATGAAGTGCTGGTACCTATGATGAAGTGATGTGGCTCTGAGTCTCACTTGGTCGTTTTCAGCCCTTAATGCTTCGACATTTAACACGAGTTGATCCTGTAAAAATAGACAAAATACAAAACAATACCCTTTACAAAGAGGTCAGTGTCAAATACTGATTCCTAAACTAACTTAATTTCATTTCTACAAAACTCAGAAATAACGGATTTTAAAATATACCCTTCAACGATGTAAAAAGTAACAATGATTTTTGCTACACACAACACTGCACCATCACAAAAGGGGCATAAGGACTCATTCTGTTGCCTTTCTACACTGTGCCTCTAGTGAATAACAATGTGTATTTTAAAACAGGTATTAAAAAACATTCATATATTACTAACTTGACTAAAATTGATAATATTTAATAACAAACAAGACTAAGCTTTCTGCACGAAGGGTTCTAAATGAATTCACTTTTAACCTGGGTATTTTTTCAAGCTCTAGAAACTCAGGATTTAAAACACAGAAATCCAATGAATGAAAAAAAAAAATGAAAGACTAATAAAAAGTAGCTGATGATGAACATCTGTGCCTTGTGTGAGAACTGCTGGCCTACACATACAAAAATTCAAAGCACACTCTGTAAAATATCCTGAATGCCTTCTTCATTTTATTACAGCAGCACAGCCTCTAGTTTGGCCTAGCTACTTCCCAGAATGATTTGGGGAGAAGCAGTACACCTGGGATTTCATAAGCAATAACAAGTATTATTTCAGAACAGATACCACGACCAAAAAAAAAACAAACCACTAAATCAATTGTCACTGCTGAAGAACACAAAGAAATGAAAGGCCCCACCACTATTACTCAAGAAGGGAACTTGTCAGCTCCACGACAAGCCAAACACCAGACAGTTGCTATTGCAAAGGAGCAGCCAAGTCTAACAAATATTTCTCTCCCTGCCCCCCAATTCTTACAGCTTTAAAAAAAATGTTTATCAGTCGAACCAGGGTTTCATGATACTCATTTTTTTTTTTTTTTAGGAAAAACTCATGAGACAATACCCAATATTAAAAGTATTTCTCTTTTTACTGTTCAGGGTCATACATACAACAGTATAAAAATTCTATTCCATCTTCAAACTTTGGCAAACTTCCCACCTATTGAGCCACTTTACATATTCAGAAGCATGTTGAGTCTTTGAATACGAAGCTGTTTTACTTATAAAATCATTATAAAACTGAGGCACACAATACCACAAAATGAGCAATAACAGCCCCCTACTTTTAAACAGACCAGGTAATGTTAAGTTTTACAGGGGAATGAAAATCTGGCCCTGCTTTGTAGCAATGCAGCAATTACTTTCCAACACAGTATTGCAGAAATGTGCACTGTACCTTTTCATGCTGCAGCTCCTCTATTTGTTTTTTTGCATTTTCAATTTCTCGGATAAGTGAATTCTGAAATAAAATGTATCACAAATTAAGTTACTTATAAAAGCTTTCAACTCTTAAACCCTAACCATGAGAGGTATCAAAAACTTTCAGTCAACACTATACAGATGCATCTGGGGTTACAGATACTTTTTTGCTTACACCATTTCACTATGATTATAGTTGAGGGTTTATCCTTTCAGGTGTACAGCCCTCTAAATAATGGGTTTAGTAATAGTGCATAAAAATTGAATAACAATACTAGCCTTTTAAAGCTCTGTTTGATAAAACTGGTTAAAAAAAAGGAATAATCAAGCAGCTAAAATAATTCAGAGTCATTCACTGAGTGGTTACCAAGGCATTACTGGCTGTTATCATTAGGGTTTCGTTTTATTTTCACTTGCCTGACCTACTAAATTACTCTACAGTCATTTCTTGCATGTACTGTACCTCCAGAACCACAACAATCACTGACTTACAGGCCCTCATTAACATTAGAGCTGTCATCTCTGCAGTTATACCATGACTTCAAAACAATTCCAGTAAATATAAATATTTATGACTACTACAGTCTCTTTACTCAAAGCAGTTTCTAAATTCAGATGAAGAACCACCTGAGAATTAAGAAACATTTGAGAGCTACAACAAAGAATTTCAACTATTGTATTTGTATGTGATACCAAGAAAAAAAAAGATCAGCTTCCCCCTTAAATTGGAAACTTAACTGTGTCACTTGCTTTTCCTTTTCCACCGTTGCAAAAAAACTCTGCAAAACACATTTCCTTGAGAGAAGCAATATCACTATTTGCATCTTGAACGTGTAATAAAGTTTTATGTGTGAACAAACAAATAATT
This sequence comes from Hemiprocne comata, assembly GCA_020745705.1. Lineage (NCBI taxonomy): Eukaryota > Metazoa > Chordata > Aves > Apodiformes > Apodidae > Hemiprocne > Hemiprocne comata. Next base: position 3,002,266 of record CM036590.1, read on the forward strand.
CTGGGAAAAAAGCCCAAGTGATCAGAAGAAAATCTTCAAATGTTATCTGCATGTTTCTTCCTAACTTATCATAAAAGAATGAGCTGGAAGCCATAGCAGGAATACGTTCCTAGAAGCTGCTACTCACAGTGAAGGACAACTAGATTCTCCTCATTATTCATGAGGGCAGTTAGGGTTTGGAAGGTCAAACCTAAGACATATCCCCAGTATTCAAGAATTAAAAAAAATAAAGTCAGTTGTTTTGCAGAAATTGACTTTATAAAGACTATTAGAGCAACCTTGTTGATGTCTTAACAAGACCCATAAGAATTTCTGAAGTATGAGGAGAAGTTGGTGATCTTGAAAATAGTGACATTGACTAAAAAACAGGAGACAAAGTTTGTAGCCTTAGATGCCAGATGATAAGCACCTTTATCATTAACTCAAAGGATAAGAATCAGTAGGAGCCACATGTGTTCTGCACTACCTGATCCCTCTCAACTCCCAGAGTGCAAAAGCAGGGAGAAGAATGAACTAAATCTTTGTAACGATCTGAGTGGAACACAGTCCTGAAATTCTGGAAAGACATGTTAGAACCTGACTAATGGTTTATCAATGAGAGCTGAGTTGACATGAATACAAGAGAAAGGAAACATTTATTAAGGTCTGAATACATCATTATATATTGCAAGGGAACCATTTTATTGCCATGACTTTGAAACAAAAGCCACTCAAGCTTATATTGAAACATCTCCCCAGATGGTCATTCCACCCTCCAGTAAAATAAACTATGTATTTTTTTAATCCAAAACAAAGTAATTCCAAGTCAGCATCAAGCAAAGCACTACTCTAGAAGACTCTGCTTTGTGTGATGCAGAGTAAGGGAATCCTTAAAGGCAAGTATGGAAGAAAAACCTGTAAGAAACTAGATCCAAAAGGAGAAGGGAAAGAAACAGAGTAAAGTATGTCACAAGTTAGAAGATTAACTGAATACAGGAGAAAACCCCGAGATGTGCACTGACAACACAGGGAACAATCCATTTACATTCATATAACCTTTCTCAAAATGATCTACCTAGGAAGAAAATGCAAGATTGTTTCAACTTGCAAGAATCCCACCATGATTCAGGGTAACTGGTAAGAGACAGACAGTGGGAAACTAAACAAACTGAACTGAAAAGGTCAAAGTTCTAGCCTAATCCTTTAGACTTCCTGTATTATGCTGGACGAGCCTATTTATGCTGTTCACACCAGCCAACTAAGAAAGGATAAAGCTTCTTAAAAGATGCCTTCTCAAAACTGTAGCAAAATGCCCAGGGACAATCTCAAAAACTTATTTTCAAAATCCACACTAGAAAACAGCCGTAATAGAAACTAATGAGCATTTATTATTTATTTACTGACTTAACAGGCACGTTGCAAAATACACAAATGACTACAGAAGATCTAATTAATGTATAAGTTGGAATGAGACTTGTTACCTTATCTTCCAAGGCAGCCATTCTTTCCTTGAGATGAAGCTGAAGCCTTTCATTAGATTCAGATAGGAGCTTATCAACCGTTTCTGACAAACGTTTATTATGCTCTTCATTCATCTTCTCTCTCTGTCTAGCCTAAGATACATAAAAGCTACTGAAATAACTTCATTTACAATGTCTGTAACAACTTCCAGGTTGCAAAAACAGCAAGCTTTCTTTAATCCAAATGCATATTCTTTAATAAAAAGATTTTTCCAAGGGAATAAGGAATCCTGCATGTACCCCCAAGACTCTGTAAGGGAGTTTAAGGGACACTTATAAGACTTCAAAAACTGTTGAAAAGATCAGAAGCTTGAAAAGCTGAGCTTAACACTTCAAGAAAAATCAGATTTCAGAATCAATTCCATTATTTATAACCAAGGAACCAATTTTTCCATAGTCACTTAAGTCAGCAAGTTTTTCATCTGTCTCCTCATCAGAATGTATGACTAGCAATTAGGTGTTCCCAAACACATTTCAGACTTTTATTGGCAACTTCCAGCTTTGTCTTGAAATTTAAGGCCAGCCATAGTATCATGGCTCAAACCTCCCAACTATCAGCCAGTCTGAACTCTGGTTTTACTTCAGAGATGAGAAATAAAACCAGCTTTGCTGAATGGTAGGCAGCCATGAAGGAGATGAGATTCTTTCTTTCAGCTTTGTATCTTTGCCAAAAATAAAATGTATGGTACCCTTTGCAGCTCTTGGTTCTTTTCTTCTAACTGTGCTTCCATCTGTCTCAGTCGTTCTTCTATATTGCCATGTCTTTCCTCAGCCTGTCAATTTTAAAACAAAATTAGAATGTTGTTTGGGTTTTTTTTTAAAAAAAGGCTTCAAAAGCATAGAAACACTGAAGCACAGTAATATATCTGACATGCTTTGCACAACTGCCATTTATGGTAATAGACAATGCAGAACAGATGCTTTTCTGTCACTAAAATAACCTAGTAAGAGTTCATTCATTAAGTAACAAAATGATGAAGTCTCTCACCCCTAAGTACCATGAATCAACTATTATTTGCAAATAAGCTTGCAGCAGCAGTAGGTCATTCAAACCCCCAAGAATTAAAAAAAAAATTAATAAAAAAACCCAAACTAAATGCATTTTCAGCTTTTCCTCACTAGCCTCGACAACATGGCCCTTTGTTAGTAATCATGACAAAGCAGAAAGCAGCAAGCAGAAACAAGGACTAAGATACAAATTCTACCTTCCTAAGCTTGGTGGTAAGTTCCAATACTTTAGCATCTTTAGCAGCAGAGTTCCCAGGAGACAAAAGGTCAGACTACAGAGCCAGTTAGGGACAGGAAAGATAACAGGGAAAGAAATGAAACAGACTTGGAAAGGAAACACACACACACTTGAAAAGGCTCATTTTCAGTTACTAAATAAAATTCTTCAGACTTCATTATTCCATTTGCAGCCTTCTAAAAATCTGAGTATTAATGAGTAACATTACTTCTCTCTCTCTCCCCACATTCCCCACTTGGTTAACAGTGGAAAAAATCTGGGGTTCCTCTTCAGAAATAGTTCTTATTTTAGAATACTGTATGCCTATTACTGAATGGATTTCAATAAAAAGCAACAAAATAATAATTCAGAGAGACATTTTCAAAACCTTAAGTTAACAGAAAACCTGCTCAAGTGCCAAAGAGCAGAAGTTAAAAAAAAAGTAAATCAGAGCGTGTTTAGTGTGTTCAGAGATAAACAGAAAATGCAGAAAACAAGAAGAAACATTTCTGAACTGGCTGGGGGGAAAAACAGAAACACAACCTAACAAAACCAACACTAGGAACAGATTTTGTCTAGTAGGAGGCCAACAAAGAGGACAGTCTTGAGGACACTGTTCAATTGACCCACCTTTGAAAGTGCTGCAACTCTTTGTGCCAGCTCAGCTTCCACCTCTGGCAAAGTTTCAGCTTTTCTCAGAGTCTGCTGCAGCTTTTGCTCAGCTAATTCCAGTCGTTCTTGCAACTGCCTGTTCTTATCTTCACTCTACAGAGGATTATGAGAAGTAAATGTTAAAATGGTAATGAACTTTCAAAGGTATTACCTTTATTACACCTAGGGAGAAGAAACTGTCCAAAACTGGTTTCATAACCAAAGATTACACAAGAGAACTTTTTTCTCTAGAAATTTTTTTTCTGTAGATAATTTTGTGTATTCTGAAAGCTACTATCTCACCAAATAAACACAGGGATGGGAAGCAACATGGAGCAAGCTGTGGATTTTCAATGTTAAGGCTGTGCTAGGACTTTGGGTGACATCGAAGAAAAAATTCCTTCATATTTTAAATAACACTATGCACATTATCATAACACTTATTTTTACTCAGTGTGTAACAACTTCTTTTCAAAATTACACTAAAAGGGACTTCTCTTGTTGACTAAGAGTTGCCTGGCCTCCTCTAGTTAGAAAGTGATGGGCTAAACAACCACTTAGGGTTTTAAGTAGGGCTACTTCATGTCAACCATTTGTGAAACTTCCTCCCACAGTAAGGCAACATTTGCTTCTACTATGGGCTATAAAAATCACTACACACAAGTTTTAAAACTGTTTTAGCTTAGAGTGAGTAATTCTCACACACAAAACTGAAGCTGCTTGGATCCATAGACAATAAAAATCTGGTCAACGGGGACAACAGCCCTGCTGCACTAAGATCAAATGCACTGAACTGCTCAAACCCAATTCCCCACCCCAGTAAACAGTCTCATCTTCATTTCCAGGATAAAACTCTGTACAGCACACTCCTCCAGTTACTGAAAAAAACAGTCACTAACAGCACATTACAGATGATGCTTATCTTCCTAAAAGCCAAGTGCTTTAGTACAGTATGAACATTAATTATTCCCATTAGTTTTATGCTGAGCAAAATGTACTCTCCGGTTTCAAATTACAACCTGTCGGTGCATGGAGTCTTTAGTGGCAATTTCATTTTCAAGTTTGTCATTGAGGTCATGGACAGATGTAGCTTCACGTTGTGCAGCGAGGTAGCGTTTCTCAAGAGTTGTAATTCTCTCTTCCATGTCTTCCTTTTGGGCCATAGTCTATGCATGACACAAGACAGAATTTAGGATATAAAGGATAATTCAACGATCAAACAGGGGGAAAAACCCACAAGCCAGAAATAATAATATTTTTTTAAAAAAAATCAGAGACACTCTATTATTTCTATTATTTATAGTAGAAAGAATAGTCTCACCCAGGCTTACAAGTTCAATGGCTTTTTTAAAAAAACAAAACAGTGACTGCTTAAAAAGACTGGTTTTTACTATATTACACCACAGATCTTTACTTCCTGGGGAGAGTTAAGAGTGTTCTTGGATTTAACTAAACTCCATTTCTATTTAATGAGGACACAGTACACAGCAACACACAGGACCTTGGGGATTAGTGATTGATCAGTAGCCATCAACCACACCACTGAAATTGAAATCATTCTTCAACCATGTACATCTTTAAATATAAAAAAATTAAGCTTAGCACTTAAAATCAAGAGCCTTTTCAATAACATGTCAAGTTCACAATGCTAAATCTATAATATATTTGTGAAATATATAGTTACTGATAGATTAATTCTGAAGACAAGTTTTCTTAAGCCACTGGTCTTTTATACAAAACACAGCACCATCATGCTCTGAACAATTTTTTCTCACCTATCAAACCACAGACACACAAAAGGTCTAACTGAGCACCAACGACACTGAAATTTTATTATAAAGCATTTGTGACAGCTCAGATTCTGACAGTTTATTCCTCACCTCTCGTACATCTCTCTGTAACTTTGTATTCATTTCTTCAGATTTAATTAAGTCTTTCCTAGCTGTGTCAAGATCTTCTTCCAGCTCTGTTACCCTGCTAGACAAGGCAGTAAGACGTTCTTTCATCTGTGTCTGCTCTTTGTTTTGCTTATCTATGATGTCTTGAAGTTCAATTACTTTAGCAAGGTTTTCATCATGGCATAAAGAACCATCAGAAGATCGCTGTAAAGCAGGGAAAAATAATTTATTTGTATATTACACACATTTGAAAAGCAAACTGTTACTTACCTATAAACACCCTCCCCCCCCAAGAAGATTTTATTATTGGATAGACTGCAAAAATCAAACTTGTGGCAACTGAGACTTTTTAATTAAATCATCACTCAAAATCTTTTATCATCATTTAAAATTAAATCAGACATCAGCTAAAAAAGTAAATAGCTCTACCTTCCCGTTTGTGGTTGGTGTATTTTCTTGTTCATGATTTATATCCAGCATCCCATCTGGAAGTGTTTTCTTCTGATTATTTTGCTCTTTTAGAATCATTAACTAAGAGAAAAGAGAGGTTTATATACATATGTTTCAAGTCAATTTCTTTCTCACTAATAATATAAGGAACAGCTGCAACAGCAAAGGAGCGAAACAACTATCACTGATTCCAGTGCAAGGTATGTATTAATAAAATATGGCACAGACACTCAAAAACTTATGCCACTGCAACCCAAGAATTCTCATTTTAAAGCCACAGGAACTCTTTGGTTTTTTGTTGGTGTTTTATTGTTGGGTTGGGGGTAGGCAGGGGGGGAACTGAGGGCTGTGGATTGTTTTTCCTTTCCTGCTCTTTCAAAGTGAGCAACTTAAAAATTATAGTTATACAATTTGGAAAAAAAAATTAAACATAAGAAGTGAAACTGAAATTACTGTGTACAAATATTGACTGTAACACCCACAAAGCAAACAAGAAGACTTATTTTTTTAAAAAGAAACCTACCTCTTTATGTGTAGTACCTAGTTCTTCTTCCAACAAGCTACATCTTTCAAGTGCTACTCGTAACCTCTCCCTTACCTGAAAGAGTAATTTCAAATAATTGGAAATAATTTAAATTAAAAAGAAATCAGTTTCACTTATTGCCATGCTACCATACCCTTTCAGAGAGTACATAACACTATTTCCATTATACTTGGAGATCTGCTTAATTCTTAAGTACCAATTGCAATATATGCTACAAAAAAACCTTCTAGAGAAACAATGTGTATCTTAAAATCTAGCTTTCTTTTTTGTCATAAATCATATCTTAACATGAGCTGTGCATTTAGGCAAGAATTGAACATATCCAGAATTTGCCTATCCTTCTGTAGGGCACAGAGCATGTATGCTTGTGCTTCTTTACAGGGAAGAGGAGACAGAATTTTACTGATAATAATTTGCCAGGCTTTTGTGACCCTTTTTATATAAAGTCAGGCAAACTGTGAGTTGGCAGCAAAATGCACACTGAACTTCACCACTTGCATATCCTGTTGCCAACATCAGGCGCAATTAAAGGGCGGAGTTCCTTTTAATTCAGCTTTATTTTATATCACAGTGTAAGGAGATTTTTCTCCTCCTGTTCCCTCCAGCCCATTTCTTGTATTACATAATCGAAAGGCTAAATCCTGATTTTGTATGAGTAAGCAAATATATGCAGCTCCTACAACAAATACATTGCCCCCAAACCATTACATTTACTACAATAAACTACAGCACCTTGCTTTAGTGCAACATACTAATTTAGGAGGGCAGTTACTAATGAAGTTATAGCAGAGTCACTATTTTAACACAGAGAAAGGTTCAGAGAGCCTGACTTGTACAACTTTAGCATAAACAACTGCCTGGTCCACATGAAGGAGGGCACGGGATGAGATGATGTCAGCTACCATATTTCATTACCTTTTCATCAAGGGCTTTATGGTGCTCAAATAAAGATTTTAGTGCTTTGAGAACTTCTACTTCACTAGAAACTCCTGCTGGAGACTGAGCTTGTCTCTTTACAACCGTCATTCTGAGAGATCGCTCATGCCTGGAGACAAGACACTCCAGATGTTCCAGCAACAGCTAATAAAGAACAAAAAAAGAAAAGGAACCATGTTTATTCCTGTTCTGCATGGCTGCAGAAAACTTTGCCTCCTAAAACATCAAGTTTTGAGTTCTGAGCTTCAAGTCTGAGAGCCAATGACTACTGCATCAAGCATAAGCACCTGTTTTTAACATTTCACCCATGTTAGAAGAGAGATCAGAGCTATTTCCCACCTCTCTCAGACTGGCCTTTAAATGAGGATTTTACTTCGCCAGGTCCTGTCAGTTCTGCCACCAATCTGAGGAACTGCATGCTTGTCAGAAGGATACATGTAAGATACGCTCCGAATTGGAGAGCAACTGTTCTGCTGAACAGCTGAAACAGATCCCTACAGCTTGTCTGCTCTATTCCACTGCTCTGGGGTGTCGTATGATTACAAAACTTTCACAACAAGAAAGCTGATTGTCAGATAGCAGTGCAGCCTCACAAGCTTTTCCTGATTCTGCACAGCAGTGTTTGGAGCTGTGCATAAGCTTCCAAACTTTCTTAATCAACACACAATCACATTTCCAGAGGCACTCATGTGCAAGTATCAGGGAAAAAACTATTTTTAGCTTTTCAAATTCAACATTCAATGTTCTTCTTCATGTAGCTGGATGCTTTAACAATGGTCATCTTGGGGAAGACAAGGAACTAACCCTCGTGTTATTTCTCTCTGCTTTCAGTTCAGCGATTTCTTCTTCCCTTTCAAGCAGCTGCTCCCTGCAAACATTTAGCTCTTTTGTAAGTGCTGCAAATTCCTGAAATAAACCAGACAGAAATGTAAGCACATCAAATATCAGGATATAATGGGAACAGATTCATATGAACATGACATGATTTGTTGAAGCATTCATTTCAGATGTCTAAAGCCAATACAGTTGTATTAGTCATGCTAAGAAGGCTTAAGTTCAAACACTTAGAACCGTTACACTGTCAAGTGTGAAGATGATTTGACCAGTACTTTTGAGAACTCAGGGCAATTATCTGAATTGGTGTACCCCTGGTAAGCAAAGGGAAAAACCTGTTTGTAATGCATTTTGTTACTGTTTCAAAAAGCTGTCTTTTTTTTTTTTTAATAACTGCTAAGGGAGATATGAAAAACGTGGACACCAAGCAAAAAAAGAACCCAGCAAAACATGTCAAATTTCAAGTCAGTATTTAATTGTGAGAGACAATGCATAACCCTGGCATCTACCAGAATAGACAGGTTACTTCTTCATAGTAAAAGAGCATTCCTGAAGCTCTTCCTGTGGAGGACACAGACCTTTATGGGTATTTATCAACCTAATTTAAATACAGGAATTTCATTTATACCCATTTTCAAATTCCTCAGAAGGAAACTGCAACAGCCTGTTCCCTATATTCCTGCTAGGAATCTCAGAGGGTGAAAAAAAATCAATTTTCTAGAAGCTCAAACCCCTCAAAAGGCTTTCCCTTCAACATTAGGAAGGCTTTCACCAAACAAAACTCAACCAAACTAAAATAGTACATGAGATGAAAAGTCATCAGGAAACAGGAATCAAGCTAACATACAGGTGTTACTGCACAATTATCTGAACACTTCTGAACACTGAGATTAGTCAAGTTTAAACTAAGAGACAGTAGATTCAAACTAGAGGCAAGACAGAATTTTTTCACAATGAGGGTGGTGAAACACAGGTCCAGGTTGCCCAGATAGGTGGTAGACTCCCCATCCCTGGAAACATTCAAGGTCAGGTTGGATGGGGTTCTGAGCAACCTAATCTAGTTGAAGATGACCTTGCTCACTGCAGGAGGTTGGACTAGAGGACCTTTAAAGGTCCCTTCCTATCCCAACCATTCTCTGATTCTATGATAAAGAATAGATTTCTAAATTTTTGGGTTTCTGCCAGGAAGACACACCTGTACTGAATAATATCAGAATGAGCTACTACATCCTAAACTACTACTACTCTTATCAACAGCCTCACTAAAAACAGGCAACATAAAAGGCACTTAAACTTTCTATCAATTCAGTGAGCACACTCTGGATAGAATGAAAGATACAACTATACACCACATCTAAAAGCAAATACTGAGCCTAACCTTATCTACCTACTTACTCTGGCAAAAATTAGGTTGTAATCTGAGCCACATTAGAAATTATTATTAACAGTAAGCATGAATGTGAACATGCTTTAGAGGAGGGCTTTGAAGGAAACGTGGAAAAAAACCTCTTGTGTCATCACTGCAACTTAGGATGCAAAATATAAATACACATTGGTCACTCCAATGGCCAGTGAACACTTAAGAAGCACTTATATATGAAACACTGAAATGCTAGTCAATGAATTAGTCTTCTCTATCGTATAAAATAAGAAAAACACTCTAATAAACAAGAATCATGTCAAATAAGCATATTAGTACAGCTGAACTAGCCACGATCCAGACAAGGTGAACAAGACAAATAGCCAGCTAAGAACATCATACTGTGGAAACACACTGTGTGCACAGGCCCTGTTTCTCTACATTTTCCAAACTCTGCAAGATACATCACTTAACAGGCAGCAGCTGCAGACCAAGTAAAAGCTTAAGAAGGAGCTATTTTGCAGTAAAATTCAACATGACGCAAAACACATGCTTAAAAACAAAAGGACACACCAACCAATTATACTACCACATCTGCAAATTCCAACATGCAGCTAAAATAAGCAGATGTAGTCAAAAGACACTGTCTGCAAATTCCAAGATCAATTTAGTAAACTTTATTCTAAAGCATACACGTGACTGAGAAGACTAAAAATCCTGTGAAGTCTACAGTGAAGTCTCTGTGAACACTACAGTGAAGTCCTTTGGAATTATTCATGCTGTAGGCTTTTAAATGTTGCTGTGAGAAAGACAGCAATATCACCATCACAGATGAGGTTCCATCTCTGTAATTCCTCTTCCTAAAAAAAGATCTGTTTATTGTAAAAAAGATTCAGTATAGTTCCCCCTATCTCATCCATCAGCAAATGACTGCAAAGAAGCCTTAATTTCTTTTCCTTATTCAATTCCTAAAAATATATATATTTCTTTAACATAGTTACTCATGATCACATAAATCTTGCACTGCAGTATTTCATTTGCATCCTTAAAAAAAAAATCCACAAAACAACAACTGGCCTATTATTTTCAAGTAAAAAGCCCTGGATATATTAAAATGACCTGGTCTGTAAATACAGCTACTGGAACTTATAAACACAAAACAAACTACAAAAGGTTCCTGAGAACAAGGTAAACTAAGAAAGGAAAAACCTACTTCCAGCTTCACAGGAGCTGACAAAAAAACTGACTATTGTAAGCATTCCCTGCAGAATGCTCCTTGGTGTCTGAATTTTTCCTGTACCTTCCACATCCCACCCATGGAAGTTTCCAAGTCTCCCAGGCAATTGATCTCTCCCAGGCACACATCCCATTTGCTCCAATACAAGCACAGGTAAACCAGAACCCTGTTCCAAAGCTGCAGTTCTTCACAGAAGAACTTATTTTTGTGTCTTTGAAAACTAAGTACTACTGAAACCACTAGAAGTACTAATAGACTCAAAGTATTTGCAGAAGACCTTGATAGGAACTTATTTTCTTGGTGGTGTTTTTGTCCTTTTCAAAATAATTTTAAAAAACCCTCAAAATGCTAACATGCAAATTTCCAAGCATGGACATTACACAATACTCCAAAGGACATGAAACTGACATGGAACATTCTGTATCTCTCCACTCTCTTCCTCAAGACTTGAGAACAGGATAAGGAAAGCAGTAAGGACTACCAGACACTGGTTCATCATCCTTTCTAAACTTAAAATCCCTGAACAACATTAATATACATTTTCTTATCTGTACAAGCTTCATCTTCTGAAGAACAGCTGCATACTTGAAAGGAAGTCTATTCACTCTTCAAATGATTATAGTACATCCAGCTCTATTCCACTGCATACTTCTGTGCAAATATAAATTGTAGCACAAATATATCATAATTACGACACGAACCATCACACTGTCAGATGACTGAAAAAGAACAATGCACACAGGAATTTATATTGCTGCTGCATAAACAGTCTGACACGTATTGCAGGCATTGCATAATGCCCCCACTGCTGTTTGTTTTGACAAAATGTAGTTGCTTTGAGTCCTACAAACTGCCTCAGAAGTAACACTTGAATGTCCTTAGTTTCAGTTGACACTGCCAAAAGACATGTCCCTTCTAGTTTTAATACTTACCTTCAACACTAGACAATGTCTGATTTCCTCAAGCAGTTCAAAAGGAGATCAACTGTTTGCAACTTTAGCATCTGAGAAAAGTTTTTCTCATTATTTCTTCCTTGCCATTAGATGAAACGTACAGAAAGAATTGAAGGAAAAAGAAAAATCCTGAGACATTTTTCTGCTTTTCCATAAAGCTGTATTACTTCTCTGTAATTAAGAAGACTGAGAACATCAGAACAAAGTTCTGCTCTGTTTCTGGTTGCCATCAAAATAATAAATACCCAGCTCTGTGGACTGACAAGAGTGGGACTCAGAAAAAGCACTTTGGAGCACTTACAAGAATCAGTCAGAGTGCTAATATACTAGATAAATATCCCCTGTTGATTAGAACATACTGACAAACACCCAGAGACTCTACAATAAACTGAGATGTTTACAGAAGAAAGTAACTTTCTGAACCAACTGAAACACTCCAAATATGACACTCTTGCTGCCTGAAAGAAATACTCTCAATAAAAACCTAAATTGAGTAAATCCGTTGTTGTTCGGTAATATATTTTCTGGGAGTTGTTGGGGATCTTTTTGCACAAACTCCATTATTTTTTTAAAGCAATGGTGGTTTTCTACATCAATTTTCAGAACTGTCCTTCCACCTTTAGTATGTTAGAGGCCACAACATAAACATCCTTCCCAAAGCTGGATGAAGTAGTGTCTCCCTGTCACTCCTGTGCATTTCTGATGTCTGAGCTGACAGTCACTTGGTTACTTGTGGTATCTCAGTCCAGGAACATTACAGCTTCCAGGGCACAGGTTCACTTCATTTCTATTAGAAGCATAATGTACAGGTTCCACAGATAGTAATAAATTCTACATGGCAGGAAAGACAGTATTTAGCTTAGAGAAAAACTTGAAAGAAACAGAGATAATGCCTGAAAGTCTATTAACATAAGGTGTGTATTAGGGATGCTCTACAGACAAAACACTGTAAATTTGCTTGGAATTTGCTCAAGCAAAAACATTTATTCCACAATAAAATACAACAGCACTCTAAGTGCATAAAGAATCATGGATTACAGGCAACAAGATGGCCAGAAAGCTTCTTTAAAGGATGAAAAAATATAAAATAAAAAACGTATTTTAAATGCATCAAAGGAAATACTATTTAATATTATTAAATAGTATCTGCTGGTAACACAAGGATGAAGATGCAACTGTTGCATTTTTAGGAATATCTCTGCCAGATACATGTCAGTGGTATTTCTCTGTTTAATCTCCAAGTAATATTTCATTTTACTGTTAACATTCTGTTCTGTAGCCTGCACATCAAACAACCCCCTCCAAAATCTGTGAAGTGGAAGAGAGCACGAGAAGCACAGGCCATCAGGGGTGAGAAACCAGGGAATCCGAGATAAGTGTCCATCATCCTGTTCAGACTACATATAAACCACAATTATTCCAAGTGATGCATTCAAGAAAATGAAAAACTACAGTCTCCAACAAAACAATCAAAGAAAATCTAAATATCTAAGCTTAACAGGGCATTTCATAGCCACCTAATTTTAAATCTAAGGGTTTTAGGTAGCACACGGTGACCAATATCCCCAATATATTTGGAATTTGATAGCAAGCAAATTTTTGCACCCATTAAGTCACACCAATTTAGTTTTTGGGGGGGTGGTGTGGTGGTGGTGTTTACGAGAACAGTCAGAATTATGCAATAGTTCAAGGGTATTTAGAGCTACAACTGAAAAGAATTTACATGTTTTAATCATTAAATCCAGCCTTCCAAGAGAACACCGTTACACACACTTTAACAACAAATCCAGAAGAAAGAACAACCAACACCAATTGTGCCTTGCCTGTTCTGAGTAATAAACCAGACTGCTTTCAACCTTTCCTTATCTCTGGCATGTGCTAACAGGAAAGAGAAAATTCAGCCTAGACTGTGTAAAGAAAAATATTTTTCTTTTCACCTAGTGAAATTAATTTCCTATATCAACCACCCTAGACTTTCTAACCTGGCAACACAAAACTAATTTCAAGCATTTAGAGGCTCAGCTCTATGAAATAAGTTTATCTTTGGTTCTCAAAAACCCCAACAACTTTAAAGAGTTTTTTTACATTGCCTTTCAAGTAATATTAAAATACGGTTATGTCAAACTCTAGTGTTTCAGATAATTGAAAGGGTTTTCATGCCCAAAGTAGCTGTTTTTCCAACTAGAGCTGACTCCCCACCAGAGTGAGAGTACACTGTAGCTTATAACATAATTCATGGATCAACCTCTTCTCCTATTTCTCCTTAGCCATAAGATGTTGTATAACTCAAGACTACTACCAAAACACAGGTGTAGATTTCCTTACTATTAAAAAAATTCTCACATTCCAACTATTGGCACTGAGATATTTTTAAATGTCTAATGCCACCTTTGGTCAACTCTCAGAGGTTTGTTTTTTCCTTGACTCAAAAAACACACTTTCTCTTTCTCTGGCAAAAACTGAGAAAACACTCCAGTGAATATTGCAGCCAGCTAACAGTCAGTGACTAACACTGAACCTGAGGAACTTTTGAGCATTCCAGCCCTCTTTTTTAGCACTGTATTCTTCAAGCTTACTTCTTGGGATTGACCTATCTAGGCTTTGTCATTAACACTGCTCAATCCTAAGCAGGCAATTAAGTTTTAAAGTGTTTACAGTTGCATAATGTTATTGCTCTGGAATGAAACTCACTGCTTCCAGTCCACTTTGGAGCTGGAAGTAGAATCAGCTGCCTAGCGTTTGACAAGCAAGGAGCAAAAGAACTCTCAACTCACAGCCAGGAGGTACCAAACATATGCCCAAAAGCAAAATGGAAAAGCTTCTAGTAAGAACAGGTCTCCATGGTAATAAATAGGTTTCCAGTTACTGAGCGAGTTGCTTAAATTTATGTGCAGTGTTCACTGAGCCTGAACTACAAAGCACTAAATCTGGACTTCTTTGCTAGGAGCTTTCAGGAAGCACTGCATGTTGAAGTGCAAGAAAACATAAATGGAGAAGGGTGGTATTTGGCAGCTTTGTAAGAGGAATGCAGAAGTAACAGGAAAAGGGAGGTAGAAAAACATCAGTTCTATGTCCTCCCTTCTGTAGCTCCCCCTCCCTGATCTAACATATTTCTGATAGACGTTTCCTATTTGGGTGTGGGGAGTGAAAGAACTGGAGCCCAAACATGGCTGGAGCCAGCCCCTCATTCCTTGAAGGATCAGAAGTCTTCCTTTCATCACACTAATCAATGCCCCAACTTTATACACACTGCAGAACAGTTTGGAAAGTGAGCCCATAAACCCTAGTACACTGAGCAAAGCACAGGTCAAAGACAGGCAAACAGGAACCAGCTCCACTCAAATCATTAACTACAGCCTGTATAAACCACCCAGACTGGCAACACTCTCACAGTTCGTTTTTCTCTAAGCCCAGCAAAACTGCTGTTATGTATACAAGACTAGTGGCAAAGCCTCATGCAAAAATCTATCTGTGCACCACTGGAGAGCCAACAACCACTGATTATATCCCGTACTTTGCACTGCAAGGTACACAAGCCAATCTCTGAGCATCTTCCAAGCTCCACCATTAATGAGCCCTACACACAACACAGTGAATACAACAGTCACATATGCACCAAATGGCAGCTATAAGAATGTGTACTGGTTATGTGCTGGAAGTCAAAACTAAGCCACAGCTGCATCCTATTTTCTCCAGTGCTAAACCAGCTTCTTTGTAGGCCTAAAAGTAAGGAAAGAGAACATGAAGTTGTTTAAACAAGTCAGAAAATTTAATCCAGTTACTTCTCTTTAAGTCTAACAACTTGTAGTTTGCTAAGCATCCAGCAAACTAGCCTTGTGATCATTGAAAGATTAAGAATCCATAGTTTCTCCAGGTAGTTTGTTAATCTTTTCATCAACCTTAACAAATAATTGCCAGCATCTGAGGCTTGTTCAAAGTATGGTAGATCACACAGGGTGTATTTTCAGATAACCCAGAGTGGACACAACCCATTTTTACCGCAGCCTTTAAACTACTTTTAAAGCTACAGGTGTGTATCAAAGATTACACATCAAACCAGTGAACACCTATACCAAAGAACTTATTTTTTCCCCAAAGGCTTTCTCCAAATACTCAGTTGGGGAGGGCAAACTTTGCATGCAACTTAACAGCACACACAGAGGATTAACAAGAAATGAACAAATTCAACACTAACTAGAAACACTAGTTTCTAGTTTTAAGCCATCTTCTCCTCTTGTCTTTGTAAAATATTATTTAAATGTTGTCCCTACTCAGACAACATAAGAAAGTCCAAAAGTAGAACCATTACAACAGCTGTAAGGTAACAGCTGCCTTGCAGCAAGCACAGGAAACAGAGAAGAGCTCTCCAGACTTGCATGAAGCTCAGCATCTATTCATATGTAATGGTGGCAGAAAGTCTTCTTCCATTGCATGGCTGGACTCTCCACTGGTGGTTAAGCAACGAGTTCCACCTTGGCTGCTCTTGGATGTACATGAATACACCCCCTGAAAGGGTAGATACAGCACATAAGCATTCAAAGCCATACCGAGCTTGTTTAACTTGGAAAATTGTACAAGATCAGCTAAAATATGTATCAGGAAAACTTTAGTCATCATTGAAAAACAGGCTTTTCAACTTGGGATGTGGCTGCCTTCTTGGTGCAGAACTGCCACTGTTGAGACCGGTCAATAACAACAGTAATCCTTTCCAAAACTGTACCAGTCCAAATACCAACATTCCAGAAGAACACCTTACCTTAACACAGAAATAAGTTTACAGTACTTGGGGGATGTTAGAAAAACAAATGCCTCTCAGTCACCCTCTGAATCAGTGAATTCTAAGGGTTTCACAATAGGAATTACCACACTCCTGCACCCCTAGCCTTGTCTACTTTGATTAGTAACTAATACAGTAAGTAGTAGCACAACTTCTTAGTTGTAGCTTTAGGCATCTCCATTTTTGGAGTCCATGTCGGTGAAGAAACCTACCCACACCCATACCCACTGTGGCAAAAGGAGAATACAGTTGTACTTAATTAAAGAGGAAGAATCTTGCAATACCAGTTTGACCAGGTATGGGACAAAACCAGTCTCCATCTTTAGTATGACACTGTAGAGATTTCATGGAAGTTTTCCTCTCCACATAGAGTTGGTCAAGATTTCCTGGGATCCCACACAGGATTTCACAGCTTACAATACTCCTCAAAAAATGTCAAACCATAAAACAATTGCAAGATCTGCTGAGATTTAACAAGTTCAGTATTTTTTCATGACATCCCCCATTATGGAGGCTAAGCAGCTACTACTAAAGCTATAGCAAGGTATTTTAAGATGTAAACAACATTGACCTGTTAGTTTCCTTGGCCAAGACAATAAAAATATGGATTTTTCCTTATATCAACTCTAAACATCCTGCACTCGTAAGAAACAGCACAATGCTTGCTGACATTTAACATCAAATTCTTATGACTTTTACGAATTACAAATATTTAATCCTAAATACTGTGTTCTAGCACACTTAAAAAATTAATCCTCACATGACTAATACTTCACTATTTTTTAGAAATAGACCCAGGACAAGATCTGTCATGCATGATCATTTCAGTGACAAGATACTTCTGCTTGCAAAAACTGTAAGCAGCAGCTGAGGCACTGCCCTGCCCTACTCTAATCATTCATCTTGGCCTCCAGTCCTCAGGTTTAGTTCTGTGGCTAGTAGCTGTAAAGTACATTTTTCACACTATGTTAAGAGGGAGTGCTTGGGAATATCTGCATAGGGCTGGCCAAGCCAGCCTCATTAAACAAGCATCAACACGTACTTCCCCCCCAGTGCTCTCCCATTATATGTGTATATTTATTTATTTTTTGCCAAGTGATGAACACTTCAGTCTTATAATTTCAAACTTGTTTAAGCAAGTAATACTCAATGAGGACACATACATGCCTTCAGCAGGAAATTCAACTCACAGGCTCTTTACATTTTATTTTTATATTTCTTTGTACTGTATCACCCTAGTTTACATGCTAAGTGTATTTACTGGGCTAACTGAAGCTAAATATATCCAAGCCTGCAATATTTGGAACAAAGGTGACTAGACCATTCCATGGAAAAGTTGCTCATTTTTTACAAATAAAGGCAACTCTAAACCCCATGCAAAAAGAGCAGAGTCTCAGGTCTTACAACAGACAAGCCTGGTATTTAAACACAGAAAATCTTAACTCAGCAACATATATAATAAGTGCCAAAAGTTGTTTTACTGGGGTTTAAGCTTTTTTTTAATGTTCAAAGTAATTTTTTGTCTGCCACTGAGGAGATCCTCAATCAATAGATTCAAACTTCCTAACTACCTGAACCCAAAAAACATCTTACATCATGGAACAAAACAAATAATATTAAAAGGCAGAGAAGGAGGAAAGAGTTGAGGACAATCTGTTAATATGCTGTAACCAATAACAATGCTGAAGGCTAAGATGGATTGGTGAGGAACCTGATCTGAGGAGAGAAAGAAGCTCCTGCTCTGCAGTGGGCTACAAACAAGGGAAAGATGATGCAACCAGGACCCCTGCAGCCTCCTGCTCAGCTGAGAGAAAAGGCATTCTTGGCCCATTTCTCCTCTACTGCCTCCCAGGACTTAAATCTTTTCTAACCACTGCACAAAATACAGAAGAGCATTATACAGTCTCTAAAGACTGCAGTTCCAACAGGGGATCAAACTTACACCAAGGTAAGTATCAGCATAAATAAGATGACAGGAGGGGAAAAGGAAAGCTTCTTTCCTGCATGGATGAGCAGTGAGGGATGAAACCCTAAAAAGCTTCTTCAATTCCACTCTACATGAAGTAAAGTAATTCCAGATTTTTTAAAACAAAGGCTCAGCCTTTGGAAGATAATGTTGTTGAGCCACACCCTCAAAAGACATCTGGAAAACTAAAGCTGCATGTTCTAAAAGAAATAAATTACTAGATGCACCTGCCTCATGTTCTGCAACACAAAGGTAAAAGAATGTTATGACCTTCCAAGCCTTTGCCCCACGAACTACAAGGTGGTATTACTGCATGAAAAATATATTACTTGGGAATAAAAAGATTTGCAGTGGCATCCCAAGGCATGCCTTGGGAAATTATCTAAACCAAACTTTTAGTCATTCACCCTGATGTAATACAGCAAACAGAGAGAGCTTTGAAGAGATATTCTGAAGTTAGAAGTTTATCTAAGACACACATAAACACGTAAAAACCCCAACCAGATCCACCCATACATCAGACGGCCCTCCGTACAGGCTCTGCTGTTCCAACCTTGGTCTCTCAGGTGTAGAGTCAGCTTTTACACCCATAAATAGATTATCTGAAGAACTTCTAGGTAACTCTCTGAACAACAGACTCTCATTTCCACTTTGAAATGACCTTTGATTTGGGTCAAAAGTTTCTTTCACTTCCACGTTTCCAAATGAAAACACAAAAGGTAGTCCATGTCCTAAATCTCAGCAGAAGCAGGAGATTCTAGAGTGAGATGTCAGTCAGGACTTTAAACACAACACACAAAAGAACCTTAGAGAGAATGAAATTACACAGGGTTCAGGTTCCCATTGGGGACAGTAAATCCACAAGTCTTACTCAACCATAAACCACAGGGAAAAGCTCAGTTAGTAACACAATTTAGGTCCAACACTGTTCATTCAGCAAAGCTAACAGAGACCCATGAAGCCCACCACGTCAGCAGACAGATTTCCCATGTATGGGTAAGAGTGCAAAGACAAAAAAAAAAAAGACAAAAAAACTTTCATATCAAGCATTCTGTGAAGCATATAAACAAACAATTCCATTTCCAGATATCTCTCTCACTTTTTAGTGGCTTAGTTCATGATCATGCTTGAAAATTCAGAAATAGTACTAAAACACCTTAATAAAATTGGTTCTATTTACTGAGATAGCCATGGATCCAATACCATTAAAATAACAGGAATTTAGAATTCTTTTTATTGAGTGAGCCCTCTCCACGCTATATAAAGTTTCAAGTTTTACACTAGGGAATGGGGCAGCCAAAATACCCTTTCAAGTAATTAAAAATAAACACCATCCCTCATTACAGGAAATTGTCAATGTTGAGAAGACTATTATTAATAAACTTCACCAACTGCAAGGCAGTTTCTTTACATGAACATTCATGGTTAGATCTTTCAACTACACATCGAGCCAGTCTAAACTTTATATAGGTCAACACAAAAATTCTTTGTTTAAATAGCAGATCTTAAGGTGACTTAGTTTTGTTTTTAACTATGTAAAATATCCAGCGACCTAAGATGGTATAACTACATCCTTATGCTGTGAGCTGTTCTGTTAAATTGGAGGTGGGAAAAAAATCTTGCTTCTTTTGACAGTCAACAAGGGAAAAAAAAAAATCAAAGGCTGCCCATTTTCCTATTGCAACAAACAGAAAACACTTGGGTTTCTTCCAAGTGGAAGTTCTTTTTTCTCCTCGACAAAACTAGAAGGACGTGCAGAACTAATTTTTCAAGCTTTTTTTCATGAGGCCCGTTAAACAAGTGATGGTCCTTGTTTAAGATCTGTCCTGAAGATATCTGTTTATGCCTAATACTGGTACTGTAAAGCTCTTTTCATTAAGGAATCTTGGAGCACTTTATAGAAATTCTAAAACACAATACTATTTTGGAACATTTATACTTCTGAAAACACAACCATAAAAGAGATTAACTACAAGAAAAGATACGTTGACTGCTCTTACTCATATGTACCCATCAAAAGTCCTGATACATTTCAGATGCAACCAAAATTATATTGCTGTTCTGACTTTCACTCCCATCCTCAAAAACCATATCCTGAGTAGACATGAACATAAACACAGGAGCAAAGTTCAAGGTTAGCCACTGTGGAATGGCAGAACAGAAGATTAAGCAACAAAGCTTCTCAAGAACCTTCCAGCTCTAGGCACTGTAGGGACAGGCCACAGAGCCTCACCACACCAACCAGAAGAAAAAGCTGATTTTCAGTAGAGCTTATAGGAAACCCAAGGGTAAAGTCTGAAACAGAAGTCATAAGCAAAAACCAAGTGAACCAACTATCTACATGAATTTACAGAGAACCTAAAGGAAAATAACAGATCACAATGAAACTGAGCATTAACTTCAACAAGTATTGTAATCACAGTACTCCTCCAATCCTGAATATATGAACTAGGAGAGTAATCTCCTCAAGTAACCTACAGATATGTATTCAGCTCACTGCACCATTCTCTGCATTTACAAAATGCACCATTTCCATGCAGTCCTGTGAAAAAGTCAAGTTGAATAAAAAAACCTTACTCCACTCGACAGCAAAATAATAATTCTTCTTTCAGCCTGGAGAATGTGAAAACATTTTTCCTGGCAAGAACTGCCACGCATTTCCCCATTTACACTTGGGAGAATCCACAGGCAGGCTTACAAACAAAAAAATACACTTGGAAAGTTATAAACCAGATTACCTGACACATACAACGCAAAATTATCCCTTCACAGTATTTGTAGCTTGAGATGCCTTTGCACAAGACATTATAAATATTGTCTAATATATGTCAACAGACACCAGTGAGCCTTACAGACATAAAGTGACTTAAGCTGCCTGAATTGCTAAGAGCAGGTTACATTAAGACCTCTATCATATTCCTTTAAAGCAGGAAAACTTTAAAAAGCAAAATTAAGCTAAAACGTGAAGTGTATTAACGGAGTTCTGGGAGCAGTGCTAGCTGGGGAAGAGCAAAAACCAGAATGAGTAATAGCTAAAATTTTCTCTCCAAAGGTTCAAGTTCTCTGACAACATTGTTAACTCTAAGGGATCTGCATATATCAAAACACAAACAGATGTGTACTCTTATTTTAAGATAAAATCCTACCATGAGTAAAACCAACATCTACCTCTCCTAAGCAATTAACAGAAAGGAGAAACCAAAGTCACAGATCAGTGAATATTAAAACACTAAGAACTTGCCAGGGACGCTGGGGACAACTGAAGTTTTAATCCATATTTCTCTTTAGAAAAAAAATCCTAGACTTTTTTTTCTGTTTTCTAAACATCTAGATGGAAATTGCAACTATGTAGCCACACTGCACCTTTAAGTCTTGCTAACAAACATCTTTAAAGTAGTTTTTATTTATATTCTTGAAAATAACAGAGAAAAAATAGAAGGGTTTGCAGATGAAGAAATCTCAAAAATACCAAAATAAACACTACCAGTTGTACAAGAGGCTACAGGCAAGTCAGCATAGGTGAGTAGATATGTGAAGCTCACCTGATTCCAAATATACCATATATTTTTAAAACAGCTTGTTCTGGTTATAGTTCTTTCCACCCAAACTTGTATGCAGGCTATTTTTGCTAGACTGAAAATTACACTAAGCACACCAAACATTGATAAACCCATTATCAGACATTTGTACATAATAACAAAAGAGTAGGAAAAAATAACCACTAGTTTATCTTTCAGGGCTACATCCACTATTAAAAACTAACAAAAAGCATTTCAGTGTAGCCACCAAAACATTCTTCCATCAAATAAACTAAAGAAAATACAAACAATAGTTTTAGATTTCATAAAATCTTGTTATTAAAGGGATTGACAGGACATTTTAACAGCACTGAAGTCTGTCCTCAAATACAAGAAAACTTAAAACTCATTCTAATTTTAATCTAGCTAAAGGGTTTATTTATAATCAAGATAACCTAAATTAAAAGCACAGTATAAACAGCAAGTTGCTAACAACAGGCAAGCAGAAGTCTGCTGGGTAGGGGTGGGATGTTTCAATAAACAAACGTACCCAAACATATTTAAATGAGAAACTAAGAAGTCAGAAGAAATGCTAGACACTTAGTCCTCAATATACTCCACTGAATTATTCCAGTGTAGCTACTCCTCTTTTTGCCCAGTCATAGAGGATACTTTCAGGTAACTTCATGTTGTGAAGGTTTTGGGCGTAAGTTCCTATTTCTTGAAAAGAAAGTGTTAGAGAAGTTAATGTTTACTGATGCAGTCAGTGAAAAATTCTGAACATTAACTCCTATCTCCCTCTGACTTCAACTAGCATAGAAAAAGACAACTCTATCCAGTAATCTACTAACACTGAGAGCCAAGTAAGATTTAGCAACTGAAACATAGACTAGATTAAAAAATCTAGTTGTCTGAAAATGCAATGGAAAGAGTCATGCTCTTCTGCTGTCAGAATGGGGTGAGAGAACTGGAGGAAAGAGCTGCTCCAACATACATCTGCACCTCTGAAATCCTTCTGGATCTCCGTAATTTCTGGGCATAGGACACTGCTGAGATTAATGTCTTTTTTAGAAGCCAATACTACATCTTGCTAGAGTAAGAAGCATAAGCTATGTCACCTCAAGGCTGAACAGTTGGAATACTCTGGAGCTGCACTTCAAATGCTACGGAAACTTCAGCTGCTGCAGAGCTTGGCAAGCCCTTTACTTAATGTACTTTGTGCAACTGTCTTCTTCATATTATGTACAATTCAAAACCTCATTTCTACATCTATGACATCCTGTACTATTCAAAACTTGTCTGGAGGAAATCCAAACAACACCATTATTGAAATGGCAACTAAATCCTTGAGTTCATCATCATAAAACAATACCAGGGCAGTCTTTGGACCAAGTGTTTAGATGTTTCTTACACACGAGATATTGAAGAGTATTTCTGAGATTGTCTAAGGAAGATCATTCTACAGAGACATACCTGAATTTAACTGAATACAAATATAAACAGACACACTGTTTTTAACTCAAGTGTGTGTACAGTAGTTATAAAATACATACTATAGATAGAAAGCAACTAAAGATGGCCTGCTGTGTACTCACTTTAAGATATGATGGGCAACCTCATAAAGCCAAAGCCAAACCAAAATCATAGGCAGCTTTTTTTTTTTTTTCCACATTTAACTCCACATTAAAGTGGAGTTTTTATTTACACACAGACACACACAGCCTCTGACAGAAAGTTCTCATCTGCCCCTATATATATGTTGCTGAATACAGAAATTCTGAACAGGACCATCACAAATACAAAAAAACCTTATTTTACTTTACTTACCTTGCTTAGAAATGGAAATGAAGATGATAAATTTAAGACTTAAAGATCAGAAGTGCAAGATTAAGATGGATTTTGGTAAGAGTGTTGCTGTCATTACAGAAGCATAGTATTTGTACTTCAGCTTATAAAATTCTTAACATACATATTACATTTTCATCCTGGTAAGAGGTGCCATTAATTTGTCAGCTTTGCTTTTCTTGTGCTCTGTACCAGAGTCCCTGTAAATTAAACTCTAGTCTTCTCCACCCAAAACAAGCACATTGTCATTTACAGAAACTTCTATCTGAAATTCCATCAGCAAATGGAACCCTAGCCAGCAAGTAGCAAGAACTAGCAGTCACCTGAACTTCATCTACCTTAAGTTCAAAATGTAACTTTTAAATGCAGTAGCATCCTGTGAGTTTCACAGATTAACTTACAAATTTTAAGCACACAAACCTTGAATTTTGTAGAACACACTCTAGAAGGTACATAAAGGGCATAATGAAATCCTCCAAGACCATAATTAAACCAGAACTGAATGTGTTTACATTAAAAGCTAAGTTCTCAGAGTAAAAAGTTCCTTTTCATTTCTTTTTTCTGTGAAAAATGCCATGCATAATAAAATTAATTTTAAATTCTTGCACAGCGGTTCAATTTCATCATTTTCCAAGGTCAAAGTACAGTCTGACTAGGGTAATCTGTAATAGGAGGTAACTCCCAGAAAACAAAAGGCATTGCCAAGAATCCAGTTATTTTATCAAGACAATGTTGATGTATTTCATTTCCAGCTGTCCATACAAGAAAAACCTGCCAGCTTTACTCTGTGTAAATATAACAGATAAAGCACAACTATATAAGATTAGAATACTCTTCTCTTGTTGAATCAGACATCCACAACATAAGTGATTAGCTCTTTTTAGACTCTAATTAGCTCTTCCAGGTTTCTGTGAGCTAGAACTGATGCCTCTAAATGACTAGCTGACCACCACACTATGAGTATTCTATCAAAGTCTGCCTCTTTGACACTTCAGAGAATGCACATCACTGCTGCAGAATAAATTGCATTTTACTTTTATCATCTAAAAGATGTGCAAATACACAAGTATCAATTTGCCATTTTGTACCTATATACACACCAGCATGAGCCCCTTCCTTATCCACAGAAACTTAAGAGAATGTAAGGAATTAAGTACAGGGATGCCATTAGAAACTGAGTGTCTCCATGCTAAAAACAGGTAAGTAGTTTTGGTATAGCAGGAATCAACCTGGCATTCCTTCTTTTATGCAAGGAGTTTCCATCAGGCATCAGAACAGCCTAGCTGGCTGATTCAGCAGAATGTATAAAACAGGAAAAGGGTACACACAAATAGTGCAACACTCCCTAAGATAAAGCACTCCAAAATCAGCTACAAAGACGTGTTACAAGCTACTTGCCAAGTGTGAGGGAGAACAAATCTATTGGTTACATAGTGATTTAGTAATTCTTGCAATTATACTAGTTTATACAACTAGCTCAATTGATCTTCACACACCTCTTTCTACTCAAATGGAAACAGCTCCTATGATAAAACAAAACTTTTTAAAAGCTACACTACTAAATTCCTTCCTTCCTGAAAAAAATATAACACAGTTGTCAGTAACTGAAGTTACCCTTCGCTTCTACCCCTCCTTGAAATCCACAACTAAACGAGTCATTTGAGACAGCAGATCAAAAGAATGCTCAGCTTGAAATAATTATGAAAAAAGTTTGAATAATTTCAAATGTTAGTCACCACGAAGTTTTCCTACTGAGCATTTATTAGAATTTAAACCAAAAAAAACAACACTTTTTTTCACCTCATCAGAAATTCACGCCTATGAAGTAACTGACTCTTTACCATAAAAACAACAAAAACTTTTCAAATACATAAGTTATTTCTGATTTTAGCAAGAAAAATTAAATATTTTTGACTCTTGAAAGCACCATCAATTATCACCTTCCACAACCACTTGAGCTTAAGCACCAGTGAGGACAGAAGTGGCAGTTTCACACCATGACAACAGTATTTTGAACAGCAATCCCCAAAAATCCACATTGCTGTATATTTATATAAAATTGCAGTAAAAGAACTCTCAACCGAACTATGAAACTTGTTTTCCTACAGATTTCACATGAAAACATACTATTATGACAATGGCAGTGTTGGGGTTTTTTAACGGCATTAATATTTTAGAAATGTTCAGAAAGAAATGTTTACATCTAAGTAGCTAACTAGATTCAGGAAGGAAAGCTGAGAACTCAAAAGGGAAAAGAGGAACAGCTCAGTTTAGAGCTTGGGTGACTCTACTCAGCCACAAATTCAAGTGTAACAGTTTACAGATCATACAATTGGTTAATGGCACCCATTAATGTAGCAGCCCTGAAATAGCGGCTGAAGAGAAGCCACAATTACTGCAACAACTGCAACAACAAAAAAAAAACAAAGGAAAAACAAAGAATGATTTTTGCCTGCAGCACATGATTTAGCACAGGGAGCAGCAAAGGTTGGGAACTTCTCCTTTCTGATTTCCATCGTACCACTGCAACACAACTAGATTAACATGTATTACTTTTTAGTTTCTACCTCTGAGTAACTAACTGCCAGCACCAATTACCATAGCAAGAGTCATACAGTGATTACATTATAATGAGGACAATAGAAATAGAAGGGTTTAAAACTATTGTTTTAAAGTGTATAAACAGTAACTACAATATTTAAGGCTATGTAAACATTTGTAAAAATAATAAGTATTCTTGACATAATGTGTGGAAGTACAACAACATCATGACATACTTGGGGCAACAACCAGCCATGCCAGAAAGTGTAAGGTTATCAGCCAGTTAACTGACACCTAGAAGTGACCTCTGCTTTGCCTACAACCAAATGCTTTCCAAAGTGTTCAAAGTTCAGTTGTGTTCTTTTTACCTAGAATGGATAAAAACCAGGAAGTTCTGTAGACACCATCACCTTCCCTAACTACACACCACTGTCCCATGGAACACATTGAGAACTATAAGCTACCAAATCCACACTCCCCAAAAGTAGCTACATTCATTAAACACACTTGGATTTCTACACTGCCTTGACACCTCAGCATGTATTCAGAAGGTATCAGTCTCTACCTTTTCCAGTTTTTAAATCGAAGTCCATAATGGTGTCAGAGTGGCCTGCTTTCTTCCCCAGAATGGCCTGGATTTCATTCTTAAGCACATTAATTAATTAGACCATTCAAAATAACAACTAAAAATTACCAGTGACAGTAGAAAGTTCATTGAGTTCTATGAAACACAAGGATGTAGATAGGACTTCATGCTCAGGCTAAGCCAAAGCAATGCCAGAAACTGGGAAGCACACAGCAGGGAAAGGGTTGATGTTCCCTGCTTGCCTTACTTTTATATCTTTCTTAAAGTAAGCAAGCACCAACAAATACTTCAGGAAAGTACTAAGCTGTATTGATCTTGCCCTAACACGACCTAACTCTTTAGTAAATTAAATATACAAAAAAGACACAAAAATTATTGACAGATACCTTCCCTTCAAAATGTCCATACCTGTGGAAGTGCAGTATTGAGCTGTCTCTGCAAGGAATCTCTCTCATGGCCAACTTCATGCAGCTTGCCCTGGGTCAATGCTAGTGTCTCCTGAGTTTCTCTTAGCGTTTCCAGAAGGCGATCCCTTTCTTCCAACATGGACACCATTAATTGCTCAAAGTGGGAATCAGCATCTGACTGTAACGGGGAACCTGAACCATGGCCTCCATTTCCCCCAGAGGGAATCTCTGCCTCACTGATGGTTGGCATCACCTCACACATCATCTTGAAACAAAATAAAGACAAAACAGACCATAAATTTAAGTCAAACAAATCTAGACAGGATAAGAAAAGGAACCTTGGATACTACCCATAATGCCAACTTAGCTCTCCCAATTATAGCATCAGCAAAGGTTGCCAACACCTTCGTGTTTGCCACTATTTTACTAAGACTGCAGCAGATAAGGTATACAACCAATTTAATCAAGGCATCACTTCATAATGAGGATCTTGTGACTTCTTGCAAAACCAGATTTTTTCAGCTGCGTTTCAAACTCTGATCTCATTTAAATGGATTTATATTTTTGTTCAAACTGCTGCTGAGATCTTAAAAAAAACGGGTAAGCGTGCAGCACGCCACCAAAAATTATACACTTAAACCAGTAACTGATTACACTGCATATTTTCAGAATCATTATCTGCTTCTCCCAATGCTTAAAACATAGAGATATTATCTAAAACAGTACTTTGAGCTTATGCTGGATGTAGAAAGTCTACAGTAAAAGTGATGCATGTAAATTAGTGGTAAATCGAAATAGTCTAATTCAGGCCATACACAGGTAAAGGAAGATAAAAAGCAAAAAATCATTATGAAGTGGTAGCAGCTGTCAACTGTGCATAATAAAAGTAAAAGTAAGCAAAAATAATTCAGGGCAGAGTAGAAATACAATTAGAAATGCAAGTGTAAATACTGTACTACTGTTAAACTGGAAGGACTTAAGAAATCCTAACAGATCCTTAAAAGAGGCTAAGGTATCAAGATTTTTAAAAGCATAGAAAAAAACCCGCTACTATAATTACTGCACACTCTCACTGAACCACTCAGACTTCTCAGGTTCTTCAGACTGCCTTTCTCAGCATCGGAAACTTACAAGAACCTAAGGCAAATCAGAAAAAAAAATAGTTCTCTCAGCCTCCCAGGTACCGCCAAGTTTGTTCTCAGCTTTAAATTTCACACTCATATTCACACGCATCTTAAAGAACTATCAGACTTATTCTAATCCTTACAGTGGGACCTTGAAAGACTTGGAACAGCGTGGAGTGCTTTGTAACATTTTCATGCATGATTACCATAAGCCCATTATTTTCAACACCACTACGTTATTTACCTTGCTCAATAAAAACAAAAAGGCTCGGAAAACAGGCCCCAGGTTTCCTGCCGTACCAGTTCTTCTCTGTTTTTAGTAGATTTTTGTTATCCCAAATAACCTTTCAGACTGCAAAGCATCCATTCAGCTCTAGTTCAATGTCTATTTAATTGAAACACTCCGTGCACATGAAAACAAATAAACCTGTCGAGTAAAGAGCAGATCCAGTAAAAAGCAGCAGCAGCTTCAGCTAACTAGCCAAGTCCCCAGAACAGAAGAATGTGAAAATAAACTCTCTCAGCTTCCCATCCCTGTAAGACTGGCCCTCAGGTCCTGCAACAGCTGGGACGGGGGAATCATGTGCCGAGGAAAAAAAAAAATTTAGTCTGATGCCGTGGTGCAACAAGCTTCAATAGTTCATCGCTCATAAATTCCACTCAGGTCACAATCGCATTATTAAACAGAGTACGGACAGCATGGGAAAACAGCACGAGGTTTCTCGTGAAGGACTTGGAAAAGCCTCCCTTTTTTTCTCTTCTGTTAATTCCAATGGGAGGCTCTCCTTCCAGTTTCCTGGGTCTTAGTTCAAACATTTATAATCCCGAGAGCAAGGCGCTGGTACCGCTTTGGAAGGCGAGGAGAAGGGAGACCTGTTGTTTCCTCTGCGTTAGTTCTCCACCCGCCTTCAGCCCGGCTGGTCCCACCAATGATGCTCCGGATCCGAGATATCCAGCCGAGAGAGGTGAAAAAAACCCTCCGAGAATGGAAGCAGCGCCGGGGAAACACAGGAGGGGTAGAAAGGCCCCGAAGAGAGACGGGGGCACCGGTAGCTCCCCCCCCTAGTCTCTGCCGCTCCTCTTCCCGGCGGCAGAGCCCGACAAACAAAGATGCTGGCCGAGGAGATGGGGCTTTTCTGCTCCCCCCCCTGCTTCACGGCGAGCGCCGGGCCAGGCCTGCCTGCCCGCCCGCCGGAGGCCCCAGCGGCGCCGGGAGCGCGGCCCCGCAGCCGCGGCAGTCCGCGCACAGCCGGCTCGGGCTCAGCGCAGCCCCAGAGGAACGACCCCGGCGGCGAGGCCCCGGCGCCGCGAGGGCCGAGCGAGCCCCCCTCTCCGGCCCCTATCGAGCGGCGGGACAGGCTCCCCCGCGGCGGGAGAACTCGAGTCCCTCCGGGCCGGGCCCGGCTCCGCCCGCTGCCGCTTCCACGTCCGTGGTGGCCGGCGAGGGGCCGGCTGAGGCCGGGTAGGTGCCGCTGAGTCCCGCGGCGGCGGGGACCTGGGTCTGGCGGCGCCGCCGCGGCCTCAGGGGGCGGCAAAGGGCCTGCGAGCTCGGAGAGCCCCGATCGCCGCCGCCGGCCCCCGACCCGCCGCGCCAGCACCGAGCGCCGCCGCCTCCCGCTTCTCCCGGCGCCCTCTGCGGCTCCTGAATAAATCAGTGCGGGGCCCACAATGCACCGCGCGGGGAGGCTCGGGCGCTCCTGCCCTCTTTCCCCAGCGCCACGGGCCGCGGGTTCGAGACCCGCTCCTCCCGCTGAGGCCGGGCTGGAGCCCTGGTGAGTGCCCTTTCCCTTCCCATACAAGCGATACTCCCGCCGCCCACGGGTGTCCGCCCGAAAGGAGGATTGTCACGTCTCTGCTGCAAAGCCCCAGGGTAGGAGGCGTGCTCGCTGAGGGCTGCGCAACAGGGCAGGACCGGAGTCATTACCGCTGTGTGTGCCAGAGTCACCCCGCAATCGCAAGTCCTTCCCGGGGCCTGCGTGTCAAGGCACGGCCCTGCCAGGCGGGTCTGCCCGCTCCTGCCGGCAGTGCGCTGCCTGCTGCGGGTATCGCTTGCTGAGCGGGAGCTGGGCCCTGCCCCGATTCTTCGACCCGCTCCCGATTCTTCGACCCGCTCCCATCGCCTCGGCCCGCTCCCGTTGCCTTGACCTGCTCCCCTCAGCCCCACTGTATGTGCCCTCCGCCTTTGCAGAATACCTTCAAAATTACTTGAATGGTGCTAAGCTATGTGGTCAGTCCTTACTGCTCACAGAACTGGGAGGTGATGGTTTTCACCAATAAAACAGCAAAAGTAACGGCTCTGTGGTGAGTAAAGTGGCTGGAGTAACTAAAACCTGCATGGGGCCCAGAGAACAACAGTTGAGGCGGTGTAATGAGCCGCCTGCTGCCATAATTCATAGGTCTGTGCTGTCTGAAGGCTTGGTGTGGACAAGGAAGGCTTCTCCTGCCTTGCCCTAGGAGGAAGCAGTGCCACCATGTCCTCAGCACAGCTCCAGCAAAGGGGACTTCACTGGCACAGTGGATTTCCCACAGGAAACAGGCTTTGGCTACACTGAAAACTTTTTTTTCCCCCTGTGTAAGCTGTTTCCAAAACAGCTTATAAACGTTTTCCACTTGCTTTTACTCTCTTCTTGGGTGATCCTGTTTCTAAAGCTTTTCCATGCACCTGAGTAAGGTTGGAGTTCAGAAGCTCAGAAAAGAACCTCTTTTCTCCCTTCCATTTGTGTTACCACTATGAATAAAGCATTTGCATTTTGGACCCTGTTCTTGCTTTAATAGTGCAAAGCTCTGAAAATCACCATGGGCCAGTTGGGCAGAGAGGCATGTCATGCCAAAAAGCAGCAGTTCAGCTGCTGAAGGTTGTGCAGTTTTGTGACTGGATTATGTGACAATTTGTAAACACAACATACCGACCCCTAAACACTCTGACCTGGAGAGAAATGAGTCGCTCTTCCTTCCCCCAGTTATGGAAATCTTTATGATTACAAATTTATCACATTGGGCTCTCTCCCTTTGGTATTTGAGCCTTTAGGGTGGATTCAGGTGACAATTTAAGCTTTGCCTCTACAGCAATGAGGTCTAGATAATTTTTTTCTCTTAAAGTTTCTGATGCAATCAGACTCTTAGACCTGGAACTTTAAGGAAAAAGCCAAATATGATGAGGCACATTTAAATCCAGAGTTTTACCATGAGTTTTTATGTGGTTAGCACAGATTTACCACTGAGCAATACACAGTGTAATTATATAAATACTGAAATCCAAGTTTTCAATGGAGAAGGAGTAGCAAAAAGAAGTCCAATGTGCTCTTCCTGAGGAAACCTCCCAGTGTCATGAATTAACTTGTGCTGTCAAATAGTCTAAGTATAGTTCAATGCTATTATTCAAAAGTTTTCATATATTTATATATTTAGAAAATTACAAGCTTTGATTTTAACATACACTACTGAAAATGATCATGGAAGGGGAAGAAGGAAGGCATAATTTACCTGGCCCTCTCCTCCAACCTGCTACTGAGGGTTTAACCCACATGAACCATTTATTTTACATAATTGGCATTAACGTAGAACTATCAGCAGAATCTGGGCCATGCTTATGAAGCACAGCGATGAATGTCTGGGCTCAAACAAAGGGAGTTACTTAATGCTGAAAACTAGGTCCTGAAGACTACCTTGAATGTAATCAGCTCTTTATTTCTAAGCACATCTCTGCAGATAGATGCTTTATTTCATTGCCCCAAACTCTCTCTTTGCCTTTACCTGCATCAACAGAATCATCTCCCGTAACTCGCATGGGACTCAATGACTGCTGCATTCCTTACACACCACAGGTGCTGCTTTTGTCTGATTCTCTGGAGAAAAAAAAATACCATCTTGACCTGCTGTTTGAAAACTTAAGCAAACCACTAGTAAAAATACTTACATTTCATGTGCAAGTGAAAAACAAACCCAGTTTTCTAAGCATGGCAACTAATACGTAGGATTAAAATGTATTTGCAGAAGAGGAGAGATGGTACTTCCTTACCTCTCAGACTAGCATTTCAGATAATTCTTTCCTACCTATAATGCAATTATAATGCAATCAGGAGAGTAATATACAGTAATAGAATCACAGAATGGTTTGGGTTGGGAGGCACCTTAAAGACCATCTAGCTTCAACCCCCCTGCATGGGCAGGGACATCTCCCACTAGACCAGGTTGCTCCAAGCCCCATCCAACCTGGCCTTGAACACTTCCAGGGATGAGGCTTCCACAATCTCCCTGGGTAACCTGTTCCAGTGTCTCACCAGCCTCACACCAAAGAATCTCTTCCTAATGTTTAACCTAAATCTCCCCTCTTCCAGTTTCAATCCATTACCCCCTTGTCCTCTCACTACAAGCCCTTGAAAAAAGTTCCTCCCCAGCTTTCCTGTAGGCCCCCTTCAGATACTGGAAGGCAGCTATGAGGTCCTATCATAATAAATATTGACATATTATCATAAATAAGTCAAGCTGATACCAGTCTAGTAAAGTGAGACTTTAAAAACTTAAAACCATTTAAAAATAAAATACATCCTTCTTGTTCATTATTAAAATATATATATAGTATCTTATCAGAAGACTAAAGTTTTCTTCCCCGCTATCTTCATTTTGTTGTTAGTTGTACTGCAAGTCAATACAAAAGTGACAGCCAGCTTAATTTTTAGCCAGAAAGCCCTCAATATTGAAAACTACTGATTTCATTGTGAAATATATATATGAATAACAGTCTAGGCACCAGCTCTTCCAATAGTGCCCCGCAGGCAAAATAGTCTGTAGTGGCAGAACAGCCATTTTACATCCCCTGGTCTACTCTAGGTCCAGTTTATACCGTTTCTAGATTCCATGCTTACAACAAATATTTTTGAAGCAAAGAAGGATTTTACATGTTAATTCCAAGAGGAGGAAAAACATACTTTACAGTCAAACTGGTACAGGTATATGAGGAAATGCTAATTTTTGTGTCATTCTCCAAATGCTACTAGCTGTGGACTCCTGCAGCTGAACAATGGTGCCTGATGACATTTTAAATAAAATGTGCAGGCATAACAATTAAAGTATGCTAAAATGAGCTACCATCAACTGCTTACAATCAGGTATTTCTTAGGCTTATTACCAGAAAAGCAAAAACGTTTTGTTGCCACTAATGGACAAGCAATGAACAGTTCCAGCATATCCAGAGATCCAAACATGAGAGCCAGCGTGGGCAGCAGGTTCCCAGTGCTGAGGTTTCCCCTGTGGCAGGGTCACTGCTGAGCACCAAGTCCACACTGCAGAGCTTACAGGCTGTGTCTTGCCCCTTCCTAAGCTGAGGTCTGGATATTTTTTGTTCCCTGTCAATATGCTTCTGGGGTGCGTCAGCTGTGGTGGTGAGGGCGGTGGAGTCACGAGATACCTTTACTGATAGGACACTGCTCATTATTTTGTCCTCATGCTTTGGGAGTGAGAGTTCCAATGTGCTGAAACTGTCTGACCTGGCTCTGCCTAACCAATGTTGCAAGTCGAGAAAGCCTTTCCAGGTCAGGATTCAGGTGGACAGTGCATGCCAGGAAAGGCAAAATCCTCACCTTTCATCTTGGTTACTTTTGCTGCACCACTTCTGTGGATGAAGAGGACTTCAGGCTAAGCAGCTGCCAAGGTAGCATCTCCAAAATAAGGTGTTCCAGCAAAAGCAAAACAAGGCTGAAAAATAAGGTGGAGTTTACAGCTGCATGAACAAACACAATTTCACTTCAATTCACCACACATAAAAAAAGAAAACTAATAATGTTAATAGAAAGAATCTGGCCTGATTTGATTTTCATTTAACATATGAATCAAATGGAGACTTTGTGAATGTAAGGGCAAAAGGTTAAACACTGTAATAGGCTCAGAATTTATAATCTCTGTCAAACTGGACACTGCAATACCTCCAGTCAGATTAACTGATCTCAGACCCAGGTTATGCAGAATGAACTAATGAGTGAACCTCAGTATTCACCGAGATCCTAAAAGATGTCATTACCAAGGGATGACTTGAAATGTGGTTGCTTTTTCTTTTGCAACTAAGTTTTGGCTTGTCCTTAAATGGTTAAAACCAAAAATAAACAGTCGTACCAACTACCAACTCTAATCATGCTTCATTACGAAAGCAAAGAACCTTCCACACAATTCTGAAATGAAGAATAAACATGAATTACCTCCATATATTAATCTTCACTTCAACCAGTTTGTTCACAAGGCATACTCTTGCATTCAGCTTTCCCAGCTCCTCTCATCTGTGGTTGGACTTCCCATATAAGAGGCTTTAGCTGTAGGCCCTCCTCAGCCTCAAGGAGTTGTCACCTTTATCTTTGGGACACTCACATCAAGTATCACTTTATACACCAGTTCCAGAGGAGAGATGGAAATGTCACAGAGTCGGCACTTTCCTGAGAAATGAGTTTCAGCCTCAGGTGGGAACCAAGTTCCCATGGCATATTAATGTCTCCTTATAGAAAAGGGAGGCACTGTCTCCTCAGGTATAAAGACCTAGGTATTTATTTATGCCCAAAAGGATGGCTTAGTCCAGGAGGGCACTTGAATCCAGAATATCCTAGTGAAGGAATATGACTCCCACATGATATGCTGCAAATACCTTCATTAGGCACCTGGCTTTGTGAATGCTACGCTCAAAGCCCAGGCTGTGGATACAGCAGAGTCCCTGAGGTGCCTCAAAAATACCTGAAAGGCCTGATTTTGAAGCCATATTCTGCCCCAGTGTGCAGTCCACTGTAGCCCAGAGTGGATCAGCGTAGGGTCAGGGCTTCAAATGCCACAAATGTGACTAAAAAATCAGATCTTTGAATAACGTGCCCTGTGGCACACAATACACATGGGATCATAAAGTCAGGAGAACTCCCAGGGATTTACTGCAAAATGCCAAAATATTTCTAAGCATTCCCATTTACTTTCTAGTATAAGGAAAACGGTTTCCTTTTTTCTTCCTCCTGGACATGTAACCCAAGATACACCATACAACATCAAGAGCACTAACAGTTCAGATCTTTTTAACTAAATTAATCTAATGTCTCTTTTAGAAGTTCAGCAGGAGGTCTGGCTCCCTGTCGATGTCATTTCAGGAGAGGTGACATCGACATCAGCTGACAGCAAAGTAATCAGTTCAGAGACCCAGGTTAAATATCTCTTTGCACCTCAAAGTCACATGATGAAATTCAAACAAAAGCTGTTAAAAAACAGGGAGGAGACATTTAAAAAAAAAAAAAGAAAAAGACACTTTCCTTTTCTGTCACATGATAAATTAGAGCCGAATGTTTAACCACGCTCAGCAAAACAACCACCTCTTGCTGCCAGGGAGCTGCTGGGATCTGGCTGTGCCGTGGCTCTGAGGACAAACACTTGCTGCCACCCGCTTGCCGTGGGGAAGAGCTGCTCACCAGCAGACCAAGGAGCGAAGTGCTCCTCCTCCATTCTCTTCACAGCAGCTCGGGTTGCAGCCGCTGCTCCCTATGCCCACAGTGTGCTTTATGGTTCATTTGTACTGAAGTTTCCTTTGTGAGCCTCAAAGCCGCCATACGCCAGCACAAAACCTCCGCTGACATTAGTCCAAGGTTGCCTACGCATTTGTTTTTCCCTTCTGAGTGGAGCTGGCAGTACCTTATTTACCCCTTGTCCTTTATAGATGACTTAGTGACTTATCAGCAAAATGCATTTTGAACCTCTTTCAGGCATTTCATACTGAAATGAATAGATGAAAGAAGAGGATTTTTGCCAAGAGTGCTGATTATTCTTTTGTCAGTAGAGAGACGTGACCTGAACTATTCTGTTACCGTAACAAACATCTCCAGAGGTTGCTCGACAGAAGAAACTCTTTGCCTGAGGGAGAAGGAACAAGAGGGGAAGAGGCTGGAAGGTGGCCTATAGAGAAGAGGACAGAGGTAATTAATGGTTATGCCCATCTATAAAGATAAGTGCACTAGGAAATGTGTCAGCCCTTCGGCAACAGAAGCTATGTCTTCTAGAAACCTTGCCTTGACACACTTCTTCTTTTACATCAACATTTTATTTATATAATACAGGTCTACATGGATCTATGCCAGATTTAGGCAGGTGTAAATCAAATCAGAATTGTCTGCTCAGAAATTTCAGAGGGTTTTGAGCTGGACTTACTGCATCTGATAGGAAGAAAAGTCTCCACAAAACACACAGGGAACTGGAGACATGCAGAAAACTCCTAAGAGACCAGATGAAGTTACACTATTTATTTTAATGGGAATCATACCTATGTCAAGACCATAAATATTTTCCAAGTTTAGCTGCTATTCCTGCAACCAAAACCACACAAGCCCACTCAAGTACAAACCCACTAAACTCAGAAAAGATTTTCAGCTCAGTTTCAGCATCAGTTGTGCAATTTATAGTTCACAATTATTACAGCTGTTGTCTTTTTTGTATGGATTTACAGCAGCAGAAATCCCCTTGAGCTAGAAAGAATTTCTAAAGCAAAGTATCATTTAATTCAATCTGGAGTGAAATTTACCCCTAATATCTAATGCAAATGTAGTCTACACTAAGTGAATATATTGATTTCAGCACATTTTCAAATAGTTTTCTTGGAACTATAATGAAAGATACCTTCCTAAAAGTGCACTCAATTATAATTTCAAGGCAGTAGGGTTGTGCATTATTTAGCTGAACTTTTTTTTTTTTCCTTAATAATAGTTTGAGGAGAGGCCAGATCCATGGAGCATAATTGTGAATGGTATTGGAAGAAGAAACTGTCTGAAGTCAAGAATTCTGAACTGGTGGTGATAATGCAGCTCCTGACTCACTGGAACAGGTTTGGATACATTCCACCTGGCTGACCACCTACATCATGAACCCATTTACCCTGGATTGCCTCTGTAATCAGTGGAGCAAGAGAGCTGCTCCATGGGAGTGATTCAGATCTTTGGTGTGGTCCATGAATCACCTGCTCAAGATGCTTGTCTCTTCTCATTGACTACAGAGGGAGCCCAGGGCAGCCAGACTCCTGACGTGGGAGCTGCAGTTAGATGTCTAAACCAGCCTGAGATGAATCTGGGTTGGGATGCTGGGTACATGTGAGAAACAGCACATCTTGTTTGTAGGAAAGCAAGTAAAATGAATGTGAAAGTCCACAGAAAGAACCAGTGTTGTTATCAGATTAATTGCTTTCGATTTAGCAGCCCAAGGTTTGTCTGTCTTGTTAATTTTAACTAGTCTGGAATTAAATTACTGTATTTGGAGCCTAGAGTTTCAAAGCCATGGCAATCTCTCAGGATATGTAAAAAATCAATTGCCAAGAAAAAAAGAATTAATGGGGTTTTTTATTCCAAAAAAGTGCATGCATTGATCCCAGAGGGAGCTCTGGACACCCTGAGCCTTTCACCTGTTTACTTTGCAAGACCCCAAGAGAGAAGAGAGAACAGGAGTTGGTTTCTACGCTGATCATTTCAAAATTGAGGCTTCAGCTTTTAGAATGTTATGAAATCTGTTAAGAGAAAAAAAAAAATTAAATGATTGTATTATTTCAATAAGACTTGCAATGAGCCTTATAAATAGTCTGTCTAGAGTAAAAAGGATTTGCATGTGAAGAAACACTATGGTCCTGTAAATCAGTGTTTGAAGGAAAAAATAGTTTCTTTTCACTATGTCTGCTACAAAGACTCCTACTATTTCAAGTGGCTTTGGAGTAGGCACTAAGCAAACTGGACCATGATTTCTGTGTACTCAGGATCCTCTGTTATTAGTCCTTCATAATGCAGTAAAGTAGATAAAAGCATTTAAAAATAAAGAGATCTCACATAGCACTTAAGCCTATTTTTAATCCCTAACTGACTAGATTTTGAGTGATAACACACCATTCATGACATGCACATGAAATTGTATGCAGCAACCACTACCTTCCTTATTCAGGTGTATGTTGACTTGAAATATTAACCTGTGTATGTGAAGATAATAATGTTGGTAAGGTATTAATCCCAATTTGTATGTGTGTAAACAAGGCAAAATGATTTTTCCGTGTAATTAGCTTCAGCTTATAGGCAAATGGAAATTTAAATAATGCTTTCAGTGAATCACTGGCTTCTGTACACAAGTTAATTGTTTGTCTTCACCATTTTTGAACTCCCCACTGTCTTCACAGTATTTACGAAAAATACTCGTTTGCTAAAATTAATTGGCTGAGATGGTGACTAAAAAAATAGCCTCAAAATGAAGAATGAGGTCATAAAGAAAACTGCAACAGATAAAAACTCTAAAAACTATGGAAACTTGCAGTGGCAGCTTTGCCAAAAACCATCCCCAGTTTCAAGGTGATCCTAAAGGCTCAGATAAAATTGTTTGCCAATAGATATGGTGTATTAAACTGCTATCAAACAAAGTTCATTTCCCAATATTATTTTCCTGTTCTGATTAATAGTTATTCTGCCTGGGCAACCAAGTCATTTTAAACTAAATTTCACTTTCAGCATTTTGAGAAGAATAAGGTTATTAGGTCAGGAACTGACATGGAAAATAATATAGATATAAGGCATATATAGTAGTAAACATTCAGCTCGGCCCACCTACTGGTAGCCTTAAGCAGCAGAGTGACATTTAAAAGCACTCAGAATCAGAAGAGAACCTCCAGGGTAAACAGACAATACTTGAGCAAAAGCAGCTCTCCTTTTGCCAGAGTTAAAAAACCAAGACCTTTGGGAACAGTGCTCAAGTCAACTTGAAACAAATGCTAAGAAAAAGAATGGAAATCCAGTAAGCGGTGCTTCTCTTTTGCAAAATTATCACGGTGTCTTTTTAAGTAAACTCCTTCCCTGCTTGTCTCTGTCTGTCCTTACCCTTCAGCAGAGCAGCTGTGCCATAAAGTGTTCACTAGACTGATGTTCAAGCATCTTACAGGAGCCTGTTTCTCTCCACCTGAGGTTTGATGCAGCATGTCCTCAGCTGCCATCAAGGGCTTCATGTGCAGTGTTTTCATTCAGCAACCAACAAAAGATTTGTGCCTGTGTTGTGCCAGATAAATACTCTTAGTCACTAGAGTTTTCTTTTTCCCATTTTCTGTTTGCCTGAATGCCTTGATCCTTTGTATGGAGGTATTTACATAGCTTTGATCAAATTACAATTAATTAATGCTGGCGGTTATTAAATAAAAAGCCATGTCCAATCTCACTGCTGAAAGTAAGAATACAGAGGGTGTAGCTTGCAAGAGAAAAAACAAGAGAAAAAGACATGAAAGGTAGTCCTCTCCCTGCTCCTGGGCAAGAAATCATTATTTCTAGGAAGGTGGACAAAAGCTGAAAAAGCCTTGTCACTGTCTTAAGTTAATCCTTAAGCAAAGTAAGAATAATAAAAAAACATTTAAGAAATGGCTGAAAGCCACGTGTAAGATATAAAGTGGAGTAGCTCAGAACAGGAAAAGCAGCAGACCTGACATTGTTCATCTGTGCCACAACAAGTAAGGCAAATGATTTATTATTTCGAAGCTAAATTCCTTGTTCTCCTGAACACAGTTCATATTAAAGACCCTTTGACCACACCATCTGTTTGCATTGTCATTCACATTTAAAAGAGTCAACATAAATATTGACTCAATAACAGGTTCTAGCTGAGGCCTTTCAGTTAAGCTGCTGTGTAACACACTTAGGCTTTTGCACAAAGAGCTGGAGGAATATTGCTCACTTTTTCCTTTCCCATAACACACAATCAAACAATCAATCAGGGCTCCAAATACAGGTTAGATCCCCTCGTCATAATCCAGATAAACTCATAACTTCCCTTTGTCCCTTAAACAATTTTAAATGCTGATGCCTACGACTTTCAGGAACCATTAACATGACTCCATATACAAATGTGAAATATTGAGTCTAGCCAAGGTGAGATTATTTTGGCAGTTTCAGCCTTGTGAACTGGTGCCCTTGCCATAAAAGCCATCAAGGAACTTGGCGCCAACTCGTTCTTTGTATTTTTTACCTGTGAAGCCAAAGACTGAAATGGCAGGGACTCTTCTATCTTCTGCCATCATCATTTAGGGGCACCAGGAAAGTGCATGCAGAACAAGAAGGAAGGATTCTTCCATTCACTGTGGTCAGGTAGATAATTTCTAAACTGCACTGTGCCTGTTAAATAATTTCTGCAGTGTCTACAACTGCTGCCTGCAAAAGCAGAAGCAACAGGGAGCAGAACAGCTCCACAGATTCTGTATTGACCCAACATACTAGGTGGAAGGAAAATGCTGAAAATCATACTAACTGGTGGCTGTTCTAACATGTATCAGGAATTAAGACTTAAAATCACTTTTGCTGTGCCCCTTGAAGATTCAGCAGCTGGCTCTGAATTTGTACTTCATCTTTAGTGTTGGCTCAACAATACCACACAGTTGTTTCTAGAAAAACTAGGGCTGCTCTGGGAGATAAGGGTATATTTCTTCACAGAGACAGTAGGCAGCTTGTAAGTGATAGACTTAAGTTTGAGAAGCAGCCCTGAGAAATAGCCCTGTCAGGAAAGTCTTGTTTTCCAGATTATATCAAATAACTTTACTTAAGGGTGTGTGCATGTATGCATATGTACACACAGGCTATAGACACACAGAGATGTGTATACACACATACACAAGCATAGCAGGATTTGGGAGGCACATCATTTTGTCTCCCATAATAAACTGGACAATTTCCTTTCACCAAAATAACATGGCACAGGTTTGATTCCAATATATCTTTAAGCTGTGTACAAACACTAATGTTCCTTGCAGAAGTGTTGAGCATTTACCTGCTACGTGTCCTTGGATATGAAGGGGAACAGTCAGTGTAAGTGATACAATGAAAACAAGTTTTGCAGTACTAGATTTTTGCTGTAAACAGAATAATCCATTTTTTTGCCAGCCAAAACCTACAGTGACAATGTAAAGGTTTAGGTAGCAAATGCAGCAATGTTTTGCTGGATTGGGTTGCCATATACATTCTGCAGAAGGGTCAGGAGGTCCAGTAGTTGCAACAGGGAAGGTTCTTGACTCTTAATTTTAAGTGGTCACAGAGACAGCATCTCTTCTCTGTCTCAGTTTGCAGCCAAAACAGAAAAGACTGCATATATGGACACCACTTTGTTCTTAGCAAGGTTTGCAAGTGCCAAAGGAAGGATTTTTTAGCTCCTAGGGTTCAGTTTGGTTGCATGATTAGAGGCTTTTTTGTCTGCCTTTAATAATGCCACCTTTGTAGTACCAAAATACATGACTGAAAGAAGCTGGCAGTGTTCTTTGGCCAGCATCTCCCCATTACCTCTCTTTGCATGGAAAAAAACAGGAAGCTGCCACTGCTGCTGTAAAATTGGACATTATAATGTTTCAAAAACAGGATATTCCCTGACCTGCTTACAGGTACTGTGGCAATTCCATCCATGCCCATTTTTCCCTAGCTGAGGTTGTTGTCTCCTATTTCAATCCATTAAAACCCACTAGAACAGGCTGTCTGAATGATGAGGGATGATTCAAGAAATGTCAAAGTCCTCTTCAAACCACCAAGAAAATGAGTGTTTGTCCTCCCTCAGGCTTGTGTGTTATAATTATTCAACATTTAATGGTGTGTGCATGGGGATGAGTTTCCAGGAGGGAGATAAGGGATGAAAGTAACCTTTTCAAGGAGAAAATGGGACAAGCCTGTGGGGCACTTCAGGTACCATTTAAATAAAAGAAACTGTAATCTAATTTCTTCCAAATTCTTTCCCTAATTCCTCTGAATTAGCTTGTGGGAACTTCTCAGACCTCACAAGACAAATTGAGCTCACCACAACTCAGACCTGAGCAGCAGACATCAGACTTTGCTGACGAGGCCTCTTCTGGCAGAAGACCTGGCACAACCCTATTTGAATCACTGATTATTAAAACAGTCACCTTGAAAAATTCAGTTTAACCTAAATGCAAGTACCCCTAATCATCCACAGAACAGTAAGAATACTAGCCTAGGAAATGGACAATGGCATTACATTATGTGTGAAAGCAAACTCAGGATTTTCCAAAGGTGTTGATATTAAAATTAGACAAGTTTTTGTGATGTTATCTACTTTGAGGGTATTGGTTGAGACATTCCTGCAAACCTTAATTTGCAGAAGTGAAGACAGGTGAAATGTCTTTGGCTTTCAGGCTGCAAAATGATCTGGTCCTTTCACACTACTCAGTAGAGTAGATGGTAGAAATGAGCTTAGATGGTAGAAATGATTACTGGAGAATCAGGAATTTTTAGGGCTGAGGATTTCCTACTTTCATGAGGATTCCCATGTCCATTCCCACTTAAGCAACATGAGTAGAAAGGAGGAGATACTCCTCTGGAGAACTTCATGGTTGGAGTTTCCTGTGCCATACTCCAGCTGCTTTTAGTTACCCACAGAGGCTGTAGGGAGCAAGCATCAGTTATGTATGCCCAGGAGCTCAAGGACTGTTTGGGATCTTGGTTAAGCACCCAAGTGGCTTGGACACCTTCCTTCCCCTGCACTTGATTCATGTCCTGAATGCAGGGTGGAAAATGAGGCTCCCACCCACAGAGTTAGGCTTGCAATTAATGTCCACATTTTGTGCATGCCTCCTGCTCACATTGAGGTACTTACACATGCTACTGTTTGATGATGTTAGTCTAACATGAAGCTAAGTGGTTTAAACTCTTATTTGGTCTCAGGAATTAAGGTTTAAAATGAGTCAGTGCTGGTAACTATGAAGTTACTGGAAATGAAAGAAAAAATACTGCATGGACTGAAGGGCCTTATAAATACAGTCATCTATGATAAACCTTAACATTGAATATCCCTTCACATTGAATATCCCTTCACATTCACAGGCCAGATGTGGAATTTGACATCTTGATGTAAAGAATCCCACTTACTGTACAGAGATAGGAAGCATCAAAGTGCTATCCTTTTGGAAAAGCAGAGCATGTTTGACAGAAAATGGCATGAGCAGGTCCACAGTGAATGTAAGTGGTTTGTAACAGAGCTGCAAGTAGCTGTGAGAGATGCACACTTTGTTGTTTTTAGCTCTAATTAGTTTTAATTCATCTGCATATATATTAGCTACTTCATGCACAAACATGCAGTTAGAATTTTAGTTTGAATTTTACTGTGCAAGCTGGATACAGAAATGGAAGCACCATTTTCACCAATGTGGGAATTTATTCCTTTAAAAAATTCTGTTGTTTTTTATTGTTGTTTCTTTTTTTTTTTTTAATTTACAAATTCTGAAAAAGAATGGGAAAAAAGACAAGATAATTTTGAGTAGAACTCCAAGTGAAAAGCCTGCAAATACTCAGAATCCTCACAACACTAATGGCAAGAAAAGTTTGTAGCTTAATTTTTATACCACGCCTACCTCATGGTTTATATGCTCATTGTATATAAAATTTGGCACCGAATTTGCATACAAAAATCAATTAATAACTTTTGTACAGAAATGCAACCTTCACATGTGCCACGAGTACTGTGGATACTTGCAGAACAGCTGTTAAAACCCTTTGAAAAGTTAGACCACAATAAGAAGTGCTGACTGATTAAATTCTGGGAATTATTTTCTGAACTTAATAGTCCTGCTGGGATCAACGGGAATAAAGGACTTAAGGAGTGGAAAAGAAAACACTCTAAAAATTGTGAACATTTTAAATTGCAAGGTTATTGCCTTATGTGAAAGTTCTATAAAACCAGGCTCACCTGCAAATGAAATGCCTACCACAGACAACCCCAGTTGGATGTTTTTTACATCTCTGATGACAATGGTCCAGTTTTATCTCTGTGTAACTTCACACAGCCCAAGAGCCTGGTCTGAAGGCTTGAACACTATGAAGCAAAGAAAAATGCCAGGTTGAGAACTTTTTGAAGCATCAGACATAGAAAGTTGAAATGAAGCTGCTTTTCTTAGCAAAGGTGCTTACATTGTACTGGAGATGGAAGCCTCAAAACCTCTGTGAGAGATGTTCTTTATGCCAATCTCTTCAGAGTCTGAGAGAACACAAAGCAAACCCTCAGCTTTGCTGCAACAGCTGGTAATGTGAAAGCTCTCCTCAGTACTGTGTCCCACCAGCAGCACAGCATTACCCTTTTCTGCAACAACTCAACCCCAAGCTGAAAGAAAGGAAAACTATGTCAACCATCAACACAAGAACTGGATCATGGAATCATAGAATCAGAGGGGTTGGAAGGGACCTCTGAAGATCACCGAGTCCAACCCCCCTGCTGCAGCAGGAGCACCTAGGGCAGGTCACACAGAAACAGGTCCAGATGGGTCATGAACATCTCCAGAGGAGACTCCACAGCCTCTCTGGGCAGCCTGTCCCAGGGCTCTGTCACCCTCACAGTAAAGAAGTTTTTCCTCACGTTGGGATGGAACTTCCTGTGTTGTGACCTGGTGCTGTTCCCCCTCATTCTGTCATGGGCACCACTGAAAAGAGTCTGGCCCATTCTTGACACCCACCCTTCAGATATTTATAGACATG
This sequence comes from Hemiprocne comata, assembly GCA_020745705.1. Lineage (NCBI taxonomy): Eukaryota > Metazoa > Chordata > Aves > Apodiformes > Apodidae > Hemiprocne > Hemiprocne comata. The sequence continues at coordinate 3,047,089 of CM036590.1, forward strand.
AATAAGGTCACCTCTCAGTCTTCTCTGTACACACAGATTTGGACAACGAGGAAAAAGTTCAACTTCCAACACTGGCTGAATCACAGGAATTACTGAATTTAGACTCAACCAGCATTACCAACTTAGAATGCTTCAATAATGTACAACACACAATTTTATGAGAACAAACCTGTGTTATTTTCAGTCCGTTTTAACAAATGAATGTGTAATGCTCTCAAGAATGAAGCAGAGGCAGGAATAGCTCAGTGGATGAAGCTTATGCCTGTTTAATCATTAGAAGTGCACGTAAATTAGATTCCCACGCAGAAGCCTGCACTCATCTGCACTTTCCTGGCAGCTGAGTAAAGCTGTGCTTCCTTTTCTGCAATTCCCAAACCCCATTGCAACACATCCCCATAACATGAAGTAATCCTCAGTTACAACAATTTTTACAGATTCTTAAAAAGTTCTTGAACCTTGAAACTCCCTCCCCTACCCCTCATCTCACCCCCCCCAAATGCCTATTTTTATGCTATACAAGTTGGAACAGTGAACTAGTTTCTATAATCCTACCAGTGCATCCTTGCCATAAAAACACTGGCAGAGAAAAGAATAAATCAAAGAGGGAAAGCAGTGTTTTCCATGCTGGAACACATTTTAAGGACATAGGTGATGCATGCAGGGAAGGGGAGGAATAGCACAAACCACCTTTTGATAATTGTGAAAGAAACAAAGCCAGTGATGAGAAATAAATGTTAATTGAAAAATACTCAACCAAAAAGCCTGAATGAAGAACACGTTGAGTGCCAGAGCAAGCTCAGGGACACACCATGTGCTCCTGAGCTTTTTGGGTTAGACAATTAAATGAAGCAATTAGATTTCAGAAAGTAGGCAATTATTTTAGGACTGAAACAAAGGCTGGAGGAAATACAGCTGCCTGTGTTTGGGGAGTGGAGAAAAAAGGAAAAAAAAGCATCACATTTGAAATATTCATCAAAACCAACTTGTGTAAGAGGAATTTTAATTAAAAGTCTAGAAAACTTAACTCAGTAAAGAAAAGAATGCAATCTAAAAAAACCACCTTAATATGTGATATATAAGTGAAATCTTCAAAAATCATAGGCAATGGCAAGCAAGTACTGGAAGGGGCTGCAAAGTGACATGTTCCTGAGGGCTGGCAGAGAATTGTCTTACACTTCCCTGAGTTACAGCAGTCAAATGCTATTCCTGCTAGGAAAACTATGGCCTTTTTAGTACTTCTGAGAAATTCAGTGACAAAGATTTGGCTTTTTAAACTTTTTTTAATGCTCCAAGAAAGGCACTGGTAACATAACACCTCTTTAGCACCTCTCCTTGCTTTGTAAGTGTCCTTAACATTTATCTTCTCCCAACTGGAGATCTCATCACAGATAGCAATCCCATAATAAAAACCAGTTCCGTTTTCTTTTTTTTGTTTTAAGGAAGTATTTTTTAATGAATTGTGCACAAAATTATACAATATCAAACTTTAATTCCAGTTGTAAAAATATGTATGAATCCAAAATACTTATTGGAAAATAAAATATTGTTAAGTCCCAACACATTTCCTTACAAAATGCACCCTTTTCCCTTACCCCTCCCTCCCAATAAAAAAGCTTTTATTCCCCTTGTTCCATTTGATTTTATCCTAAAATACTCAAGTTTTTAATCTCCAATAAAAAGTTCTTAATTGGTCCTGAGGTACTTCTCAGGTTGATAGTCTTGATCATTGCTTTCATGCACAGTAAAATATCCACTATGTACAAACCCTTAAAGAAACAAGAGTCTTTTATCTTCTGAAGCACAGTATTTCTTGTAGCTGATGAGCACTTGGCTCCAACCAACAAGTTATTCCTACTGATTCTTAAAATACCCTGGATATATGCAGTAGGCAGTGTATATCTTTTCAGGTTCCAGATAAATCTATCTTCAGAAGACTTACTACAAGTGGATAAGAAAAACATGTTGCTGGACAGACTGAACTTGGAACTGCTGCAGAGCTGTTTCCACCACAAACATCACTCACGTTGCTGACTTCACTTCTACTCCACTTCAGGTGCGAAGGGCATTTTTTGAACTCTGTTCCAAATTAAAACTGAAAACTGAGTCTGGTTGTCAAGGTTTAACACTGGGCCAGCAATTAAAGGAATGACAGATGCTCTCTAGTAACTCCTCTCCCTTCCCAGAAAGGGAGGGAAAGAGATTAATGCAGAGAGACATAAGGGTTGGAAACTGAACTAAAAAGCTTGAATGAAACAGTAATAATGGAAAAAAAAACAAGTACGAATAAATACAAATATATATAAAACCAATATCGTGATCCCCCCCAATAACATCATCGAGGCTGTGGGGCAGGCCCTGGGAAAATCCTGGAGTGGGCTCCTGGATCAGTAGCAGATGGGAACTGGATTCAGGAAGGCACGGATCAGGATCAAAGGCAGGAGAAAGGACTGAGTCCTCCCAGGATGCAGGCCACGAACACAGAGCATTTAAACCCGGTGACAGCTCAGATTTATATTGAACATGACAATATAGGATGGAATTCTTCATTTGGCCAATTCTGGGTCACCTGTCTGCTCTGCTCCTCCCCACAGGAGGGTCACAGATCTGACCTCTTTACTCCCTTTTGTTCCTGACACTTCAGAAGTTCAGCAGAACAAGCAGTGACCTGGGTTCTACATACCATTCCCCAGCAAGAACTATAAACATCCAGTGATTTTAGTCCTAGAAGCAGACACTGACTGAAAAACATGCTGTTCATTTCAGAAAGCACAGTCCCTTAGAACTGAAAAGTAAAATTACAGAAAGGATTGCTAGTTAAAAATCTTAGAACACTCTAGGCAGTGAGAAAAAGGCTGCTGTAAACATCTGGGAGACACACCATTTCCTTGATAGTTTCAGAACATTTCCATTAGGGGGATGAAGGCACTTGACACAGACATTTGATTTCAACTAGGTCATTTTCAACCCAGGCACAATTTTTGCCAAGAAAAAGCCACCACAGTAGTGACTAGCCCTCTGGCACTGCAGTCTTGGGGCCTGAGGTTCCAGTTGTCTTTTACAGAGAACAAATGTATTTGACAAACTATGGAGCAGATCATCTTATACTACTCGAAAAAACAGTACACAGCTTAGAGGACTGTTCCTCCCCCCTTTCACACTAAGGTTATAACAGGCCACAAGAAAAAAAGAAAATCCAACCTCCCCTTGAAATTTTAACTGCCTCAGAAGTGTCGATGCATTTCCAGAGAGGATATATCTGAAAAGCACCTGCAGTAAAAAAAACCACCTTGTTTTCAGGTGGGAAGTAGTACAAAAGTGTGAGAATTTATATAAAATAATGTTTAGGTTTTCTGAAAGTTGGTATCTCTTAACGGAAGCATCAAATTACAAAGCATTACCTGAAGGGAATTTGGATTTATGTTAATCCTCATCTGACCACAAATCAGCCCATTAAGGCACATCAACTAATGGCAGAGTAATTACAGAACTAATTATATTGATTTGGGTTCAGAAGGCACTTTCACTTTTTTCACCCGTATCTGTGGGACCTGGAAGGTTTTTGTGTCTTGATTTCACCTGGTTTCAGGGTTCAGCTCCTTCAGCTTCTGTTCAACTGTGTCTGCCACCAGATTCAGATGACAGTCCCGAAGAGCTTTTATTAAGTCAGTTGCCTTGGCCTCTCTTCCCTTCCATTTCTGCCACTCCAGAAGTGACTGAGTGAACTGCTCATGCAAGTTAAGTGGATTGGCTGCTATTATTCTTTCTATTTTCACTTCAGAAACGCCAAGTTTTCTTATCAGCCTTTTCCAGTCTTTCGCAACGTTGTCACATATTACTTCAATAGCTGCCCTAAGACAACCTGAAATAGCAGAAACACAGGAAGTTAGTGATGGACCCACCAAGAAAAACGAGAAAAAAGAATATTTTTTTTTTTTTCTTTGTTTTTCAGCAAAACGTTACTGCTCTTGCTGCATTACACATACTGAAAGTCACACCATGTTCTGAAAAGCTGTTGGATATACTCGGAACCCCAAGTACACAGCATGACTTCCAAGTGACCATTCATAAAAAAAGGAAGACATTTCCACCCCGGAAAGCTGTTTGCAGCATTTGCTGCCCTCACGTTACGTTTCCAGGGCACAACACACGGCTGTGCAGCAGTTAGTAGCAGAGGCACCCTTAGCAGTGGTCTCAGGTACAGCAGGGAGCAGAGCAGCCGAGCTGTGTTTGCTCTAAGCACACCCACCGCTGCAGGATGTGCACAGATCTACTGAGGTTGCTTTGAAGGGAAAGGGGGGAGGGGAATTGAAAAATTAATCCACCTACGTTTTTCATGCGCATCCGGTTGCTCATCAGGAGCATTAACTTCTCCATCCTCTACGAACTGGTGTAGCTGTGAGACCAAATCTTCTCTTTTAATCTGCTTAAGCAAGTCCTCCAGAAGCGCTACCTTGTCGCTTGCAATCAGCTGCTGCTCGAGAAGGCAGACGAAGAGATCATCTCCGCTTCGGGCAGACTCGAGCTTCCTTTTCCCAATTTTCCCCCGGCAGAGAAACTTCAGGGAAGAAAGCTCAGTGTCCGTGAAGCTCGAGGAGAAGGAGTGCAGCAGAGTCAAAAACGGATCCATAGTGCCGAGGCCCGCACGGCAACAACCACCAGGCCGCGCGGGAAGGCTAGCGGAGTCTCCTCCCCGCCTTCCGGGGGCGGGCTAAGGTCGTGTTATTCACAGAGGCACTTCCCGGGAGGCCAGAGAAAACGAGCCCCGGCCCGAGCCTGGGCCTGGGCCTGGCCCGGTCCGGTCCGGTCCGGTCCGGTCCAATCCTGCCCGGCCCCCGCAGCGCTGGGGGAGCGCGGGATCCGACCCTGCCCCGCGGCGGCCCCGCCCGGCAGTCACGTGACGAGGGCGGTGGGTTCTGCCTCAGACCGCCCGCCACAAGATGGGGGCAGGCCAGTTAAACCTGTCACAGTCGGCTCTTGCCCTCGCCTCCGTTTAGTATGTTTTTTGCCGTTTGTGTTTTAGGTTTGTTGTTTTGTTTTTTTTTCAGGAACCTCGTAGTGCTCGGAAGCCCTCGGAGGCGAACGGGCTTGTGGTGTGATGCCGAATACAAAACGTGTATTGGAGCCGGACCGGGCACGGCCGGTATGAGGCTGCAGAAGGAGCAGGATCGGCTCCTGCCGCCTCAGCCTTGGCTGAGGGAACTGTAGGTTTCCCGTTGAACACAGAATTATTGGCCTTGTGAGGCACCTAAACCTACAAGGGTTACTTTTAATTGTGGCTATTTTGCAAATAACCAAAAAGGAGAGCAGCACAAGGATGAAAGGACTGGCTCCGCCGAGCAAGAAAGGCTGTGTCAGGGCCCTGCTGCCACAGAGGCACTGCAGTGTCCCTCCTTGGCAGCTGCCCGGGAGAACAGCCTCTGCCCTCCCTGAGTGGCCTCAGCCACCGATGGAGACCCTCCTCCTCCACAGGGCTCGTAGCCTGGGCTTTGTTCCTCACAAAGATAAAATGTGACATGAAAGAACTCTTGACCTTTCAAAGGGAAGCAACGGGGCAAACGTTCAGTCCCTGTATTTTAAAGGCAATTTTTATACAAGGTGAAAGGTTGCCGACTTTTCTTAAATGGGAAAGTTGAACTGCATCCCGTTGTCTTGTAGGTGCCTGAAGTTTAAGAACCTGTCATGGTTTTTCTTCACAGCATGTGTTGGTAATTGAGAGATTTCCTTGTTCCTTCTGTGAATACTGGCATGTTGATTCCCCAAGCTACCTCGTTACTAAATTGCTTCCTGTACAACCTTTGATTTATTACCGTTGCACACATAGACCTATGGTCCTTGTCATAAAAAGATTGCAGTCTCAGATACACAAGCTTACAGGTCGTCATCTGCATTTCTTTCTCCAGTCTCACATTCCCACGTGAGTTACAACTCCTGCTCCCAAAACAGTTCTAAAACTCCCCCAGGCACAAGGCCTCCTTAGATAAAATCACTAGATTTCCAGCATCCTGTTTCAGTCAGTTACCCAGAGCTGGGCTCACAGGTGGTCAAGAAAGCCAATCTGTGGAACAGGCTGCATGTGAGGAGCCCATCTGTGCATCTACAGCAGTGGGCACGAGGATATAAGAAAATAGGTGTTTCCTACTGAATGCAAGATATTTTTCCCCCATATAATCCTCCCGGGTTATGTGAATGTTGGGCAGCCTCCAAGTAAGTATTCCCTTAAAATAATTTCCTTTTCTTGTAGCATTAGCAATATTTTATTTGGTTTTTAACCAGACAATCCCAAAATTCACAATAAATTTGGGATTTACAGCAGCCTCCTTTGCCTCCCACTTGTGTTCCTCATCCAGGAAAGATGATGGAGCATCTCATCATGCCAGCCTTAAAAAGCAGCCAACGTGCACATTGCTCCCAGTCTCCCAGGTAAATTACTAAGCCTGTTTAAAAGATTTTTTTAGTCCCTAAATGCTGCAAACTGGGGAGAATCAACCTGTTGCAGTGTTTCATGGTAAAGTAAACACTGAGAGGAGCTGGCACAAAGAACAGGAGCTGGGGGGAGATGTATTTTCTCTCTGCAGCCCTGAATATACTTTAAACTGAAGGAGAGAACTTTAATAAAAAGGGTAGCGTGATGGCAAGGAGGAATATATTTGCATTAATTTAGAAAGCAGGTGTAAGCCCTAGTAAGAAAATAAGAAGTATAACATCCACTTATCATTTTAATTTTTCCAAGGAATGTGATCCCACAAGGCAGGAGGAACCAAATCACAGGGTGTGTGGCTTGTGCCTGGTGACTGCAGCTGGCTGAATTTGGAGGCAAATCCCTGTGAGGGAGCTGCACATCAGTGCAGTTCTTACCTTTAAACTCTGCATTTTGACGTGCAGTTTGGAAGCTGCTTCAGCACTGAAATAGGAGGAGGTGTGGAAGCAATTCCATCCATCAGTGTAATTCTGAAGGTGTCTGTATTAGTAACGCACACGGAACTAAAAGATACAAACCATCATTTGATTAAGATATAAATCATCACTCAAGTGCTTTTAAACTCACTCCTGGTGCCTGGCATAGTGATTTAGTAGTCCCTTTTAGTATGTCTGAATCTGACCCGTTAACTCTGCTTTGACACATTCACAGATGAAGATGCCCAAGCAACTTGCTTTCCTCTGGTTATTTCCTTGGAAAGCAGTTCACGGGGCTTTAGCAAAGAAATTATTTGCCAAAGTCAACAGACCATAAACCGCCCCACCTCAGGATGAAACTTAATAGAAATGATTCATTAGACCAGCTCAGATTTCAGTGAAAGTTTCCCAGAAATGTAAGTGCTCTGAATGATCCGGTTCTTAACCTAAGTGATTTAGTGGTTTCTTGGGGCAAGACGATTCCTTACAAAACACTGCAGAGGGAGCTCGAAGCCCGGGAGTGTTTCAGACTGAGCCTTTTGATTTCGTCTTTGCTGGAGGAACAGGGCAAAGAGAGAGGAGGGGGGGAATAAAATTCCTGCCGAGCCTTCAGGGAGGTGTTGGTCACCAGGATATTTAGGACAAACACTCATTTCGAGACTGTGGACATGAAATGGCCAAGCGTGTGGCTGCCCTTCGTGGGCTCTCTGCACCATCGACTTGTGTGAATAAATGGGGGGTGGCTGAAAGGTCACTTGGGAGGGTTCATGACTCATGAAACTGCTGCTTTAAAAAGCAGTATATTCATCCACGTGCCCTGAGTTGTAAACGTTTTGGTAAAATGTGGTACTGAACCCCAGGAGACTGAGATGAATTTGCATGGAAGCTGCAAGGTGGTTTGTGTTTTCCAGCCAAGGCAATTGAACATTTCTGGCTGGCCCCTCTCCTTGCTCTGGCATCCTACTCTGCTCTGGGGCTCTGGAAATGGCTGACAGCTTCTGCAGGTGCTGCAATCCCTCTGATGTCATCTGGTTTGTTATTAGTGCTCATTAACAAGTGTATAAGTTGCTGAGTATACTTTTGATGACTATTGCTGTGAAGCAACTTACTCTTAATATGACAGATTGCTTTCTGTGGATATTCATATCTCGCCTTCTCTTTTCAGCCAGCCCCTCTTCCCTGGCAGGGGACATTCTCACAGCCTGCTCTTCACACCCCAGAACTAGTTTTAATCTGGGCTATTTCAGATGCTGGCTGCACCATAGCTACTTCAGCACCATGCACGGCGTGCCCAAATCAAAAAAGAGACAGTAAAACAGCTCTTCAAAGACATCCCTCTCCTTTCCCCCCAGGAAGGGCTGCATACACCTGTAGAGTTTCCAGTGTTAATACAGGTATTTTGCTTTGCTTTTGTTCTGAGCTACATCGTGCTGCTCCCTGTGTCCTTTGCTTACCTTTGAGATATTTAAAGCTTAAATCGCTGCTGTTAGTCCAGTCCTGCTGGTTTCTAAGGTGCAAAGGAGGTGCTTCTGTAAGACCTCCTGTCTGGTTTTACCAGAGGTGAAAGACTCAACGGGTCAGGACTTTATTTTGACAGACTTGGTGGTGTAGCTGCTTTAAATAATATGCAGGATGAAGAGATAAGTCAATTGGTGTCTTCACAGACTGGAATCAAGTCAAGGAGAACTTGCTGGTTTTCTGCTGTTTCTTTACAAGCTGCTTAATGGTACTAATTTGATTGGCTGGGCTGATTGTCAAGGTGGAATTGTCAAAGGGATGTTTGTTTCTTTTTTTAGCAAAGTGGAAGCAAAAAGGAAGCAAATCTGTGCAGTGAAGGTGGCCTCAAAATGCAGAGCATTCTGTTGTGAAAAATGGATGTTGAGAGGCACACCCTGCAGGTGGACTGCCTGGCTCTGTCACAAGCCCTGCAGCTAGAGAGGGGAGCACTCCTGCCTTTTTGACCAAGCAATGAGAAACATGATGGGATGCAGTTCCTAGTTGTCCGAGTCTCTAGAAACCAGAGTATTTAGGCACTACAGTGCTTTTAAATAATAGAATCATAGGATGGTTTGGGTTGAAAGGGACCTTAAAGATCATCCAGTTCCAACCCCCCTGCATGGGCAGGGACACCTCCCACCAGACCAGGTTGCTCCAAGCCCCATCCAACCTGCCCTTGAACACTTCCAGGGATGGGGCAGCCACAGCTTCTCTGGGCAACCTGTTTCAGTGTCTCACCAGCCTCACACTAAAGAATTTCCTCCTCATGTCTAGCCTAGATCTCCCCTCTTCCAGTTTTGATCTATTACCTCTTGTCCTCTCACTACAACGCCTTGAAAAAAGTTCCTCCCCAGCTTTTATGAGGCAGCTTTGATAACTTTTCTAACTCATCAGACAATTCAATAGCAAATAACCCAGGGCAAGTTGAAAATTCTCATTGCTGACAGTTGTGAGGCACAGGCTGGACAAACTTCTTGGCGTAGACTAGATCTATTTAATCCTGTCGTGGTGCTGCAAAATTGTTTCCCTTTTGAGGTCCCATTAATTTACACTTCTTTATTATAACTGCCACTCTCTCAAGGCAATTAGGAGCATCTCAGTTTTTCTTTGTCTTCAAGACAAGAGTAGTATTAAAAAAATGCAACCTCCTCCCTACTAGTTGAATTGGGCAGTGAATATTTTTGTTTGCTTTCTTGCTTGCTATTTTACTCCCACAGTGAATAAACTGATTTCCATAACATTTCTTAATGTACTTATTCAATGCCTCTCATCTATCCTTTGCAAAATCAGAATATGCCCATTTTCAGCAAAGAAACTACAGTTTCTGCATTTTCTTTTGTAAATTAATTAATCCTCCTCGTTTCTTTGTCAGGTATTATCTCTCTGTTGCTATAACATCTAGTGTAGAAAGAAGTGCTCTAGTAAAGAAGCTATTTGTGAAGAGACTTAGGATCCTAGGAGAAAACTGTCCATGACAAAAGGACTTGTAAGAAATGTCAAATTATTGTGGATTGAAAGAGGGAAAATTAGAGTGTGGGAAAAGCAAATAAGTAATGAAAAGAAAGTGAACTCCAGCATGAATCGGTTGTATACAGATAAAAGATCTGGCCAAGAAACAACAACAACAAGCAATAAGTTGTTAACAGATGCTTGAACTTCATATTGAAACAGAAGAAGTGTTGATATAATTCTGTTGATATAGTTCTGTTGTGTTATTGTTGGCAGAAGAAGTTAGTTTGACTTTAGGGGAAGGGTAAATTGTAGACTTTCGTTTATTTTCTCCAGCTAAAAACCTCTGACTTGACTTTTTACCTATTTTTGTAGTGAATTTTCATCGTGCCATACAAGTATGAAATCAGTCAGACAAACATTTCACATGTCAATAAAGCTACGTGTAGATATTAGCCCAGCACATTTCATTCCTCTGAACCCTATTTATTACTTAAGCTCTGCAATGTTGATTTTGCACTTGGAAAAACAAGAATAGAGAAAAGAGAAAATGAGGTTGTCTGCTCAGCAATGTCATTGTAAAATAAGCCAGGGAAGAAATAAAAAACCCTCCCCAAACAGTAGTGAATGATCATTATATCTCTTCTGGGGCCCTTTTATTTTCTGTTCTATCTTCTCTGGTATTTTCTTTGCATTGGGAATGACAATATTCTGATCAGCTATAAAAAAAGGTTAGGATAGCTTCAATTCTTTTGCAAGAAATGGATCGAATTTGCACTAGTTTGCACCACTTGGAAGTATTTCTTCCAAGCATGGAAGTAGTCCTGTACCACAGGACCTCACCCTCCCACCTAAGGAAAGGGTTTTTTCCCCCCTTACCTTGCTGAGTCCCTGCCACACAGCTTTGCAGTTGAAAAAGCAGCAGCAGGCATTTTTTGGTGGGTGTGTGAATACTCCAGTTCTAATCTCTTCTGTGTGTTAACAGCCTCTGCTTTGGACCTGGCCATTTCTCATGGAAATGGTGTGGAAAATGTCAACTTTTTCCCAGCCACGTCTCTGCACCCAGCCTGCAGCACGGCCTCTGCATGGACCAGAGGACAGCTTGGCCTCCCTGACTGACTGAAATTTCACTTGAATAAATATAAAGGCATGAGCCTGGCCACACTTGCTTGATTTCCCAGTTAAACTCAGGTGTTGTGAGCTCACTCCAGTGCCTGGGATAGTGACAAACCAAGAGGGGGGGGGGATACATTTCCTGAAAAACAAGCATTACCTGAGGTATCTGAGGTGAGTTACCCGTTAGAGGGAAGATCAGGGGATTTTTGCTTTTCCCTTCAAGCATGTGCCAATAGAGTATTTTCCATCTGAGTCATTGTCTCTCTGCCACTCAGGTTGGAAGGTGTGAGGTTTTTCAGCTCTGGTGAGGGAGTGCCCTGTCTGCTCAAGCACAGTACAGTGATTATCTGGAGCACTCATTTCCTTTTCAAATGTGAATAGCTTTATGCAACCATTCACTGGACACAGGATATGACTGGGTTACTTACTCATAGGGATTTAGTTATATTAAATAAGAAAGCAAATCTGGTTTCATCATCCCCCTCCCTAGATCCTTGGGGGGGGGGGGGCCGGGGGGGGAGTGTTATTTAAAGTATGATAAAGAAGCACTTTAATTTGAGCTGGTCTGCAGCATTGTAGGCAGAACCAGATACAAGTCAGCCCCAGTTTGGAGTTCATTTTCATACACAAACATAATGGGAACTTGTTGCATTTGTTCCCAGGAATGAAATGTCCATGAGGGAACGTGACTTACTGAGGGAGGAATGGATTAATGCAATACCCAACACTTATGTGTTTTCCTTACAGTCTGTGTGCTTTAGAAGAAGTAAGGAAGCTTCTCACACCACAGCTTTGCCTGCCTGCCCTCACATCCTGCATTTTCTTTTTTGAGAAGCTCTTGTTTAGAGATACAACCAAAATTAAATGACTTGCAACATAACATCAGAATCACAGAATCACAGAATTACACAGAATCACCAAGGCTGGAAAAGACCTTTAAGATGATCAAGTCCAGCCTATGACCAACACCACCACACCATCTAGACCATGGCACTAAGTGCCACATCCAGCCTTGCCTTGAACACATCCAGGGATGGTGCCTCCACCACTTCCCTGGGAAGTCTATTCCAATATAGTCCAATCAGACCCAAACTCACCCTCTCTTGTCTCACAAACAAACAAGCATACATTGGGCTTTGCTGTCATTCACCAATTTTGGAGAGAGGCTTTTAAAAGCAGAAGTAGCCTGTATTACCTCCTTGCCAAGTACCTGAACCTGGAAGTGATTAACTGGCATTTCTTAACCACAAGAAGACCCAGAGAGAATTACCAGCTTAGCTCTACAGCTCCCTTTGGTCAGAGCTAAATGACAAGCACCATAAAGATGTGGAGAAGTTTGGTTTCAGAAGTAAAATTCAAAAAGACCAACGGAAAGAGGTTTAGTAGAATTTCAGAACTGACTCTTGGTTTTGCATCTTTCGCTCTTTGAAGCCAGGAAGAAGATGTAGCTCAAACTCACATTAATTTACCTTCAGGACCTTCAGTGTTCCTTCCCTGCTCCCAGCTCCCTCCAGCTCCCAACAGTGCCTCAGTAGAATACCTAAATGGCTCTAGGAGTGTGGCCCAGAATCCACCAGACTGCAGAGCCATTTCATTCTGCACTGTGTCTCGCTGGCCTCAGAGGTCATGCAGTAAACCTGGCATAGTCTACCCTGCTAAGATTGATTACTTTCCCACTTAATGGTTAATGATTTGTAATTACCTACCTTCTTTACCTACAGATGTATTTTGAAGATCAATACATTAAGAAATGTGAGCTGCTCATCTAATTCCATGCTCCTACCAGGACAGATGGGAATTCTGTGCGTGTTAGCACAATGCTGAGCTGCAAAGGTGCCATCTCCCTCCAGAGCAGCCCAGGAAGATCAGCCACTCACCTGCACATGGTCTTTGGGGCTTGAGAGACTTACCTGCTCCAGAACTGAAGGCCTTGGACCAACTGGAGCCCAACTTCAATGTTGGAAGCTGAGTAAGAGTTTATAAATCGTTCTGATCCATGTTAAAAATAAGGGTGTTTGTGGACAAATGAAGAAGTTTGTCCAGCCTGTGTCTCAGAACTATCAGGCATGAGAATTTTAAACTTACCCTGGGTTATTTACTGCTGAGTTGTCTGGTAAGTTAGACAAGTTGTCAAATGAACAGAGGAACTGTTCATTTTTGATTGCCAAGGATCATGGTATTATTTTCAATTCAATACATCTGGGGAGAAGGCATAGCCACCAAGCACCCACTGATGCCAGGGAGGTCGTCTTTTTCTTGCTCTGTTTTCATCCATTTCCTCCCAAAGGACCAAAGCCTTCCAGCTTTCCTCTGAACACAATTCCAACAGTATTGCACTGCTTGCTGGATGAGATTGCACAGCACAGAATCACTACAAAAACACTGGCAAAGGCTGCCTGATAACTTACCTACACCATGGCCTCACCTCAGGACGAGATCATCTTTCCAGAAAAACAACTTCTGCAGTGGATCTGCCACCTACCTTGGATCTGAGAACATCAGCCTTTTCTTCCTCCCTTCCCCATCTGTACCTTTTCCCTAGCCTCCACCTCTCATATTTCAACTCAAGAGGATGGCCACTCTTCTTTCATTTCAAAGTAAAAATAAGGAATAACCTTTTCTTCTGCTCTAGGAAAGATTGCTTAACCTGCATTTAACTCTTGCTCTGAAAACCAGACTTCCTTTTGCTTTTATGTTTGTTCAGCACAACCACTCTGCTAAATATTCTGTGGTTTGATTCTTTTTCTCGTGAGCATCAGGATGGAAACACTTCCCATTTTGGCAGGAATTTTCTCACACGGGGTACTGAGCAAGATGAAAACTACAACCTCAAAACCTTCACAGTTGTGTAGCTAAGTTCTCATGACTCTGTCATGCCCTTGATTTTGTGAGCTCTTTACCTTGTGGAAACTACCACAACATTGTGTACGACTCTTTACAACTCCTCTGCAGCAACAGATTTTTGGCTTTAGCTGATACTCTGAGTTATGAAAGTACAGTGGCACAAGTTTTTATTGTAAGTGGAACCAATAACTCAATCAGCAATGCTTAGTCTCATGCAAAGTGCACTGCAGTCACAGGGGATCAAAGGAAGTACTTTCTTTGGCTTCAGGTGGCCTCAAATCAGGCATCTTGCACAGTATTAAAAATCAAGGAGCTTAAACTTAAAAAGAAGCCACATTAATAGTTTTAGAAAGGCCTGCTTGGCTAAAAAAAAAAGAGGTTAAAGGAAGAACTTCGATTTTTCTCTGCTGTACTAAAAATGGCATTTTGTGTTTGATCATGGAATAAATAGTACTCAAATGTGCAAAGAATTGAACCCGAGTTTGAAGGGAATCCACGTAACATTTCAGACACAGTTTTTCTGTGGCAAAAAGAGTTGTTTGCCCTGCCAACTCTGTATGAAAAATATAAACGTACTCGAGTGAGCTACGAAACTTCAGGAGAGTTCACACTCCTGAGGTAACGAGATGAAAAGCAAATTGATTCATTATTGCTTATTGGAAATCACAACAGGCAAAAAGATCATTAGCAGCTCAGGACCAGAGAGCACAGAGGGTCTAAAAATAGAAATGTATCTGTGCCTTGAGACTTACTCACTCTTAAGCTATTTAAGACTGCAAAATATTTGTAAGACAGTATCTTAGGAACACAATGACATGGAAATCCAGAAGATTCAGTCTCGTACTGCCCACACACCAGGGTGGGTATGATCTGCTCAGATGCACCAACCCAAGTTGTGTCTTTGCCACAAACTTTGGGTAGCAAAAAAGCAAACGCTGCATTTTAATAATGGTTCAAAAGTGGTGCAGGCAGCCACTGCCAGCTGCAATCTTCCCTACTATTGTCTGCATTTCCTCTTGGACTAAGTCAACCAGGATAATGATTTTTCTGATCAATGCATTGATACATTTTGGCTTTTTTTTTTTTTTTGGTTTGTTTTCTCTTTGATCAAAGCAGGGCTGGAAAATGGGCTTTTGTACTTACAATTCTGCAGCTGCAGCACGCCAAGAACAGGCTGAATGCACATCCTGGAGATACTGTCAAATCAATCCAAAATTCAGCTTTACTGGTACAAACACAAATATTGCTGTCTTTCATCCAGCCTGGCCCCTGCAGTAGTTCTGAGTCACACTGAGGTGTTTTCAGTTATTTCTTGGTCACTTCCAGATCCCTGCTTCTCTGCATTAACTTTCTTCCCCCCTCCCCCCCTTCCAATGAATTCTTACCAGCATCATCCTGCCTCAAATTTGCTATTGGCAAAAACAAACCTTGGTTCTACTTGCATCATAAACATTAAAAACAACTTTCATGAAAAGTACCACGAGCACAGTGCAAATCTCTTTCTGGAAAGCATCATCTTACATCTCATGAGCTCATTATCTACTATTCTCTCTTGAAGAACTGACAAAACCAAATGAGTTACCAGCTAGGCAGTGATTTACCTGCTTCTGGTTTTCACAGGGAGAGGACAAGAGGTAATGGATCAAAACTGGAAGAGGGGAGATCTAGGCTAGACATGAGGAGGAAATTCTTCCTTGTGAGGGTGGTGAGACACTGGAACAGGTTGCCCAAAGAAGTTGTGGCTGCCCCCTCCCTGGAAGTGTTGAAGGGCAGGTTGGATGGGGCTTGGAGCAACCTGGTCTAGTGGGAGGTGTCCCTGCCCATGCAGGGGGGTTGGAACTAGATGATCTTGAAGGTCCCTTCCAACCCAAACCATTCTATGATTCTGTGATCTCAGAACAGAAGTCCCGCCTTCTCACTAAATTTCATTAGTTAGAGCATTAATATTTTCTGTCTAGAAAGGGAGAATTGGTAGGAAGGGTCATGCTTTGCCTTCTCATAGAACAGCTAAATGGGAGAAGAAGAAAAAACTGGAAGCAGCAAGTCAGGTTCTGAGCCTAGCTTTGCTTGTCCAAGTCCCACAGGGCAGTAAAATGTAATATACACAGTGTAGCCTTTCTACAGTGTAGCTACTCCCCTTCAGAGCTGCATTCAGCAAGACACAGTTGAAGAAATCCCCAAGTTTCATTCCTTCAGTTTTACTTTTTTTTTTTTTTTAAGAATTGCTGCATTTTTCCAGTCAAAATGAACAAACCAAATAACATTATTCTTCATTATGGGATTCCAAGGAGGACTGGGAACAGAACCTGTCCCACAGGAGAAACTCTTGCATATTTAAGTTTATTTCAAAGAAGTGTTCCAAGAAAAAAAACAAACCAAAAAAACCAAATGAACTAAACCAGATTTAGTATATATTTGCTTTTCTTAAAAAATGATTCCATGAAAGAATTTTATAGTTATCTAAGTAGTAATACAGGTGGGATTTTTTTATATATACAAAATTCCATTGCAAACAATTTACTGTACAAAAGAAAGTAGAAGCGACTGTTACTATTCCATGATTTCAGCAAAGAATGAAAAAGCCTGGTAAGTATGTGTTCAGGATACAGTTCCACCATTTACAGGAATGTCAGTATTAAGTTGGGAATTCTTTCAGATAACTATTTACAGTTGAAATCCCCTTTGAGGAAGCTCCCCTAAGATTTCTCTTCAGAATAGGTAGTTCGTGTTTGGCTTTCTTCTGGATCTTTTGGGCTACCAAGGAATGAGAGGAAGAACACTTTTTTTTCAGCAAGATAAATGGGTGGAATTCTGCTGGATTAATTCCCACTCCCAGTCCTATTGCAGTCAGTGGGCCTGATCTGGTAAACATTTCCTACCAGGCATAGTGCTTTCTGGGTGAATAAATCCAGCAGGATTTGGCCCTACAGTAGTTAAGCTATCCTAAGTTAAAAAAATTTAAAATAGTGACATTCCTGCAAGTCAAAATACAACAGAAACAAGAGTTAACAAAATATAAGCCCTTTATTAATAAAAATCTTTGGTTGGATCAATATTTTAAATAAGCTTCAAGAATATTTGGTTAATACCATTTTCTTTCTTCCACATAATTTCTTTTCTGGTACTTTCTTTGAACAGACTACAGAAAAATATCAAGTATATCACATACTTTAAAACAAATAAATATATCAAAAGCTAAATATGGCATTTTATTTTATTTTTTTTAAGTTCTAGCATTAATCTTTAAATTAGTTTGGCAAAGAAAAAAGAAGAGGGGGAAAAAAGAAATGACCAATTTATTTTGAAAACAGCCTTTTGACGTTTGGTTTTGTAACAAACCATACAGTAGTTAGACTTTAAAGAAATCTTTCATTTTTATTTTCTTTTTCAGTTTGATATTTGTAATGCAAGTGCCACGGACAAGACAGAGCAAGAAATGAAATGAGGTTAATTGCACCAAGATTATTTGGAAGTGCAGTTTATCATTTGACAAAGCAAAAACTAAAACGGACTATGCTTAAAAAAGAGCTGTACTGATGGATTCAGGCATCGTAAGTAAGGATTTTAGACTTATACTTGAAGGAAGCTCCTTGTACAAAAGGCAGAGTATTTTAAGACAAAAGAAGAGTCCTGTAACTAACTGCAGGTCTGGTCCTGTAGCCCCAGTGCAGGCAAAACTTCCCTTGAAGACAGTAAGTGGCACATGCTGTGGATTTGCTCCTCTGGCACGGCCCCTGGGAAATGCCATGGAGCAGCAGAGAGCCTGCGGGAGCCACTGGGAGGAGGCTCCTTCCTCCTGCAGAGGACAGGGGGCTACAGAGGAACACCCGGCTGAGACGGGCTGTGCTACACCTGGGGGGAAGGAAGGGAAGCTCCTCAGCGACAACAGTGCCCGAGCAGGAGGCTGGGCAGGGTGAGTCGCTGTGGCTCTACCTGTGCTCGTTAATTCAGGGCATTGAGCAACACGCTCCGTGATCATCTACCTGCTGGGAGGAGCTCCAAAATTGTGCTGCTGTTGCTTGGCCATGAGCGAGGAGCTGCTGGCTGGGGGACTGCTCAAACATGGCTGATGCAGCCCGGGGCACTGAGGTAGCTTCATCCACATCAGTTTTTCTTTGATTTAAAACAAACAAACAAACAACTTTTCCCTTTCCTGATGTTTCTGATGAGAGCAGTGCCCTGGGGAAAGTCTGGGGTACACAGCAGATTGCCACAAGTGTCCCACACACCTGGTGGATGCTCCAGCTGAGCAGGAGCTCTGCTTGTGCCAGACCTGCAGGTTCAAACCCAGATGTCTGCCAGCAGAGCCAAGCCCTGCCTTGGGAAGCACATGTGTCAGGTAGGCTTGGGTGGTTTCTCTCCTGCCTACAGGAACACTCGAGCACACGCTAAAGCTGATTTTGCATATACTTCATGGAGTTATCCCAAGGACCTTCAAAAGGCCTGGGCTTCCAAAAATACTTCAACTTAGTAGTATTATTATTCCTTAAAATTTACCTTTATGTAGTTAGTTAATTAACAGGCTAAGGTCAAATGCTCAGAGAGTATCTCTATCAAGATGTACCAAGTACCTGCATTTCTGGATGCACACCAATGTCAACAGTGTTCTCTATCGATGAAATATAAAAATTCCCTGCATTACTGCTTGTGCAAAAGAAAAAAACATTATCAGAAATAGAACGTGGTCCTCCATATTTGCAAGAAGAGCATTTCTCACAAAGATGGGAGCAAAATGGCAGCACATCCTTCAACTTGCACCAGGTTGTCCATTCATGGAGTCCTGCCCTTGACGCGACGGCTCGTGTGCCAGTGGAATGCCCCGATGTCCTCAGCTCCCTCCTATACATCAAGAGGATAGGAATGGCAGGAGGACAAACTCCCACTGTGGCTCCTTGAGAGTCTGGGGCTGTGATTGTTACAGTTTTCACCTTTTTTCTTGTCCTTGTCTTTCCAGGTTTCCAGCATTTGCAGCTTGCCTTGCTCTTCCCTCATGAAGACCTCCACCATGAGAACTTTCTCTTTATGAATCTGCTGACTAATGTCCTTGGGAATGTCTGGGATAATCCAGTCAACAAAGTCACTCATAAACATGACCAAGTTCTGAAAATGAAATTGTGAGAAAATGTCAGCAAGGCCGAATGGAAGGATGACTAGAGGGGAAGGAGCCATTTTTGGTGCCCTTAGGAAAGAAGGATGAAGAAAGGACAATATTTGAGTTGGGCTCAACGGCATCAGCTCACAAGCCTGATCCTGAGCCAAACTGACCTCAACTTTTTGTTCCTGCTAGAAGCAGAGAAAAAGGGCAGGCACAGAGCTCTCTGGTTTATGTACAAATGCTGTCACAGCCACTTAGAAATCCAAAGGAAATGCTGTCATTGCTCATTCCAAGCCTTACATCAGAAAGGCAGAGGCAAATAGCAAGAGGTAAACTGAGGAAAGCTGGTAAAAACACATTCCAATAAAATCCTTCTGATTCAAACCCCTTGATTCAATGAAAAGGGAGGTCTTCCACAAAAAGATACATATTTTGTAAAAAAAAAAAAACACAAAGAAAAAGAAAGCAACAGCAGTTCTGAAACAAGGTGTTAAGACAAGGCAGGCTTAAATAATTTGTGTTGTAATAACCAGCATCACTCTTGTGATCAAATGTCATTTAGTGAAAAATCACAAGATTTTGCCTTCTTGTTCAGATGTGAGATAAACTCTAACTGGAAAATTCTGGAAATGTCATTTCTTTGCCAGGTCTAGAAATGAGTTTGGATTAAATTTATACTGTGGATTTGTTGATGTCCTACTGAAGAAACTGGTGGGACCTCATTGATATCAGCCTTGTGCTTTGCTGCTCACTTAAGGTCATGAAGTTGCTTCTGCACCAAATCAAATTTGTTCCGGGAGCCCCTGGGGATAATTTTTTCCACTGGGAATGTATCTGGTCCTGGGTGGGTGGGAGGAAAAGCATGAACAAGGATGGGCCAGTTTCTTCACTCTTCCATGAAACAGCTGAGAAAGAAGGTATTTACTTTGGCCAAATACCTTATTTCCAAAGATGGTTTGCCTTATCTGGCTGAAGAGATACAGTAACTCTTTTTCTTTCTCACATAAAAAAAATGCCTGCAGTATAACCTACCTGGAAAACTATCACAAATGCTAATCTTGCTGCTAGGACAGCCCAGAAATCCTTTGAAATGTCATACTTGTTTTCAGACCAAGGGGGTTCTCGATAATCTTTGTATCTGCAAAACAAGACTCAGTCATCATCAGTGATGTCACTCAGAAATGTGAGCACTGTGAGGAATTCACACCAAACAGTCAAACCCACCATCTAAAAGCAAGTTCACCATTACAGCACAAGGTGGTATCAACCTCTCAGAAACAAGACACAGCTGAAAGCCTCCTACAAGCCTTTGAGTTTTACTCAAAATTCAAGGTCTTCCATCTCAACACCCTCTGATTAGTACCAAGAATTTCAATTCTGCATAAAGATGGAGCAAGCTACGCAGCTCAGATAATTTAGGTTCTTTGAAGGTGGGTTAAAAATACATATATGTTTTTCAGACTAATTTTAAAGACAAAAATACTGATCTCAGCTCCACAGTGTTTTATGCAATGTGATGTTCTCCTTGTTCATGATTAGCAAAAGGTCACAGCTAAATTCTGCCCTACAGAGAGAGAAGGTGAGATTTTCCCTTAGCTGTGGCCTACAGAAAATCTATGAGCTAATCAACAACAGCTTGTTAGAAATGAGACAAGGAAAAACACATTAAATGTGAAAGCACAGCATCCTCTCAATGTTTTGAAAGACTTAGAGCTGCATATTTTCAAATTATTTAAAAATCCCTGGAACATGGAAGAAATGATGGGATGGGAAGAAGAAAGCAAATAAACTTGGTATTTTTGTACTGGACCATGCCACTGACACTTCCATTCTGGAATTTCTGTGCTAAAACCATGCTTGCCAACCTCATTTATCTGGTGCCCAGAGACCACCAGAAGGAAACCAGGAGAAAGTAAGAGCAAGCAAAGCTAAAATAAATGTAATTTTGGTTGTTTTTTTCTTTAATCTCAGAGTGACTTTCTGTTTAGCAGTCATTGCAGCAGATTAACTTGCACTATTCAAATTTATAAAGAATATCAACTAAATAATTACACAGTTATAAAGCTTTTTTGGTTCCTGGTCAGTCGGTGTAATATTTTAATATGTATATCAAAACAATCTCTCTCTTCTTCTCCCGTGTAATGTCTCTTCCCTCCTGCTTCTCCTCTTCCCCTTCTTCCCCCCATTGCCCCCCCCTTTCACTTTTGCTGCTCTGAGTGCTTTCCCTGTTATATTTGGCTTTGGTCCCCATTTCTAAGTGTTAAAATATTTGTTTTGAAGCTGATGCATATCTAAGGAAGCCTGGGCACAGCATGCACTTCAGCACTGGCCTAGATTGCTTCGTAAGCTCAAATATGCAACAATAATTTTCCTTTAAAAATGAAAATCATATGTAGAAAGTGTTACAGGCATGCAGGCTTCCTGTGCAATGGCACTTGAAGTGGGTCTTAAGTTCCAGTGCAGATAAGGATGCATCAGGAATTGCTACAGAAACTGGCCAAAAAGAGAGGTGTACTGTGAAGTCATGGGTGTTGTATCAATAGCATGGGATACAGCAACGTGACATCAGAGGAACATTTTGTTCCCTTAAAGCAGCATTGTGCTGTTTATCATCTCCTTTCCTGAAAAAGGGAATACCTCGTAATTAGGAGGAAATTCTTTAGTGTGAGGGTGGTGGGACACTGGAACAGGTTGCCCAGAGAAGCTGTGGTTGCCCCATCCCTGGAAGTGTTGAAGGGCAGGTTGGATGGGGCTTGGAGCAACCTGGTCTGGTGGGAGGTGTCCCTGCCCATGCAGGGGGGTTGGAACTGGATGATCTTGAAGGTCCCTTCCAACCCAAACCATTCTATGGTTCTAAGATAATAATAAAAATCTGTGCATGGACAGACACTGAATTTAACAATTCTAATCTCCATTTCCCAAAAGAAGCTCCATATTGAAGCAATGTGGTTGCTTAGTATGTGAGCTACAACGTTCAAGTCAATGGAGCCACCCGATATAAAAAAGCTACCAAGGAATCATAGAATCATAGAATCCTAGGGGTTGGAAGGGACCTTGAAAGATCATCTAGTCCAACCCCCCTGCCAGGCAGGGTCACCTAGAGCACATCACACAGGAACTTGTCCAGGAGGGTTTTGAATGTCTCCAGTGAAGGAGACTCCACAACCTCCCTGGGCAGCCTGTTCCAGTGCTCTGTCACTCTTACAGTAAAAAAATTTTTTCAGATATTCACCTTGAACCTCCTATGCTCCAACGTACACCCATTACTCCTTGTCCTATCACTGGTCATCACTGAGAAGAGCCTAACTCCATCTCCCTGACACTCACCCCTTACATATTTGTAAACATTGATGAGGTCACCCCTCAGCCTCCTTTTTTCCAAGCTAAAGAGACCCAGCTCCCTCAAGGGACCTGCCCCAGGAATGTAAAAGATTTGTCCCGTTCTTAGCCAGCTGTGAAAACACTTAAAATTAGTTACCATTCAAGAGAGTACCTGCATATCTGAACCTCGTAGCCAAGATCCATGGGGTCGTTTGGAGCTGTTCCTGCTTGAAAATCGCTGACATTAAAAGAGGACAGGGTATGGTTCACGAAGCCATGCATGGTGCCATTCTCACTGTACATGTACAGGTACACGAGGCGTGGAATGAAGTCGGATGTGAATGAGATCACAAATGCCTAAGCCACAAGAGCAAAGAGCGAGCACAATATTCAGGTTCAGTTCATCATATCCTCAAGTAAGTCCTGCCCAAACAACTCACACAACTCAGGGACTGCTTCACAAAACAAGGGGGGACACTGCAGCCCACGGGGCCCTAGAGATGGAGTATTCACTGCTGCAACAAGGGAGTATTTCCTGCAACTCTTCCAAGCCGCAAAATATCAGATGGAGTAGTTCCATTCCAACTGAGATGTCTACAAGGGTCACAACTTGAACTCCCCAGAGAACACAGCAGCAGTACCCCCCAGCACCAGAGGAAAGCAAAACATGGTGCTGCTTCCCCATCCCCCAGCCCCAGCTTGTCCCCGAGGCATCATCTAAGGTCCAACTGATGGATTTCCAAGCCCTTTTCTGTCCTGCAAACAACCGACAGCGAATCGACTCTACAAATCCCCTTTGCACTGCAAAAGGCCATTCACTGTGTGTGGAGAATTAGAGAATCTCAACTCCATCAGGATGGAAGGATGAGCAGACTGAGCCCAGTTTTATTTCTGTGGTCACAGAAATTGCATTTTATCTGCTTATTTAAAAAGGCTTTCTAAAACATCGCAGATAAAATGCAAGACAGCCAATTCAGCTGCGCTCTTCGTAACTTCAGCCTTTCTCATTTATCATTATTGTGAAACATTCTCACGGGTATAAATCTCATGTACATGGGGAACAAACACAGTACAAAATGTTTTACTCATTTTATGATAAAGAGGGGTAGTGCATAGATCAGAGAGGGAAAAATAACACTGAGAATGATGGAGAGAGGCTACATCGAAGAAAAGAGGAAAGAAATAGAGACATTATTTCCAAAGGAAAAGAGGGGAAATGGTAAAGACAAATGAGGGCAGTGTACCAAATAACCAAAAGAATGGTTTGGCAATAGCACAACAGACACCTGGGGGCAAAGCAAAGGGATTTCCAGTCTGGATAATGATGCAAAAACCCAAGGGGGGCCCCCTGGCACATGGCCCTCAGTCCTACCCGGCCCCTATTTTCCTGCATTTATAAACACGTTTCCAGCTTGTCAGTCAGCTTTATTTTCCATCTCTCCCCAGGTGGGATGCAATGAACATCACCACTGTGGATGTCTACTCACAGAATATTAGATTAGTACATAAATGGATATATTAAGGTGTGCTAAAAATTTCCAAGGGCTGGGATGTTCACTGTGGAGGTGAACTACTAAATCTTTTTGTGGATTTTCAGAGGTGTCTGGGTGAGAGCAACACAGTTTGAGGCCAGGTTTTCAACACTGTGCTCTGATGAGGTGAACTAATCCACATCCAGTGAATCCTGGCCCTAATTAGGTTTTAGCACTGACATTAAAAAATACAACATCTTAGTGGTAGTATTTCAAAAGAGTAAAAGCAAGGAGCTGTGGTCTTGCTTGAAGGGCAAAACTGTTTTATGAAATCATTCTGGAAAAAAGCTGCAATGACTACTTACTATTTTATATTCTTGCTACTACTATCACAACTTTAAAATAAACACTGCATCCGATTCTCTAATATCTCAGAGCATTTCTAAATCACATACTTTCACTTGATTTTAAGGGATTTATGCTGAAATAAAACTACCAGAGCAGAATGGAAAAGCCAGCCTGTTGAATTAAAATTGTATTCATGTCAAACTACTTACATTTATGATGACAGCAAGCTTTCCAATACCTCTGAGGATATTATACCAGATTCCTAAGGAAGGAGACAAACATGTAACTGCTGTTCCAGTCATTTAAATTAGATATATCACATTTTTAGTTAACAGTTCTAGGTGCACTTATGGCTGTGCTGAACTAGAGTTATATTTTAAATAAAAAAGAACAAATTATAAGAGATGAATTTAATGACCTCTAAGCAAAGGGAGCCCAAGTCTGTCTTCCAAAGCTGTGTCTAAGCACCTTTTTTTTTTTTTTTTTAGGTTTTAAGCTAAAAGCTTCTTTGAGGAAGAGCAAGGCAAATGTGAGGCAGAAGAATGCTGGCATACATAAAAAAGAAAAACATAATGAAATTTCATTCAAACTTCTCAAAGGCTTGAGGAGAAAAAAGAAAGCTATAGATATGGAGCTGGAACTTCCACACATGTTGTGCAGAATGAACTAGTCTACCAGCTTTAAGTATCTGAATCTGTTTTGACACCTTCTCATCACTAATTATCCTACTTCAGTTTCCAGAAAGCAAAAACTCCAGTGGAGCCACTCAATGAGATTTTTCCATTTGCATCTGGAAACCATATAGATCTGGGTTTCCTCAGCGTGGGCTCTGTGTAATTAGCAACCAACCTCAAACTGACTTAGGTTCAACCCCTCTGCATTTAGTCTGAAGATGATCCATGAGGTCCAACAGTTCTGCCCCTTCCCCATCTCCAGATCTCATTCCTCATGGAAATGCTTCTCTGAAGTCTACCTAAATTGCTGGGTTAGTGTACCCTGGCCCTCTAACAGTCTCCTGGTCATTAGTGACAGCTTGGAAATTTCTCCTTAGTTAAAGTACTCAAACTGGAAGAGCCAGTCTTCATGGAAAAATCCAAGGCTGCTTCCAGATCTGTGTGGTTACAGCCCTGATGAGCCAATCTCCTATTCTGGGTCTGGAGACGAAGGCTTTGCACAGGGTGACATCCCTGGAAGATTCCTCCAACCTGGCTGAAGCCCTTGCTTGGGAACTAACTCACCTCACATAGCTTTGGTCTTCTGGCCCAGCACACACAAGCCAGCTGGGACAGAGCACAGAAGTGAACTTCAGAAATAGATACTACAGGATTCAGGAGAAAGAGAGATAGACCTCTGCTTGCTGCCAGTGGCTACCCACTGCCTTTAGCAGATGGGACCTTCTGCCCTTCCTGATTCTGCTGATGCCTGCCCTAAGAACTTGTCTGGTTTGTCTGGGGCCACCTCACAGTCTCTGAATTTGGGATAGTTCTGAAAGAAGTGGGGTTCCTTCACTCCACAAGAGTGGGACTGAATTGCAATAAATTGCAATTAACACCATCTCAAAAACAAAACCAAGAAGCTCCAAAACAACAGAAACACAGTCGAAAAAACCAACAAGCCCCACCCTAACATCTCCACCAGCAACCTTAGCCTGCAGCATCAATTGAGCCAGGCACAGAACACCCCAAAAGCAACCTCGTGGTCAAGGCAGTAGCATGACAAAACACAGTGTGTTCTTCAACTCTGGGGTGATCCTGAGGCACAAGGTTGAGCCCAAGGAAAAACTCTGCTTCCATAGTTCCACAATAGACACTAAGTTTGGGAGCAGATCATTCCCTGCTCCTCCTGACTGGCTCTGTAATACGGACAATTATTTTAATGACCTTTTTACTCGTAAGTGACCAACATCTGGGAGAAACAGCTTCCTCAGCACGTACAGCCATAGCTGTCAGCCCCCTGTGGTAAGGAGAGGACTGCTCTGCTGTCACTGGACAACCACAGAGCCCAGTTCCAGCTACTGGAACTCCAGCTTTCAAGCTTCCAACATTCCCGCTGAGTAGGGACAATTTACCCACAGACTTTTGAGTCTCCTCTTATTCCCAAGTGTATTCCTCCAGCCCAGTCCAGAGTTATTAAATGCAGAAATTTTTGCTTCTGCAGGAAAACTGCATTGCCAGGAAGATCTGTTGATGTGCAGAACCATGCGAGATATTTTGCTGTTGCATTGATCACTTTGATTTGAAAAGTGATATTTCTTTTTTACTTAATAAAATATTAATCTGAATTTAAAATGCTGGTCTTCCTATTTTAAAAGCAAAGGCTCGATAAGTTATGGCAGTTCACAGTTAAGCCACAGCCTAATGTTTTGAATCTTCCTATAAATATCTTCCTGTTAATGAAACTAACTCAGCATTAACAACATCCTGCCATCAATCCAGGGATAAACAAAGGAGAATAACAAGAGCAGTGTGCACTCACCTATATCCTTTGCTCTGACTGCCACTGGTCTCCTCAGCTCCGTGACAAATTTCTTTGCATCCAGGCGGATTTCAATGATGTTGTTCAACAAAGCGAACAAAGGCGCCAGCGGGAAGGACGCGACGAACAAAGTTACAAACCCAAACTGAATAACTGAAAAGAAAAAGCAACCTTTCCAGTGGCTGTGGGCAGTGTTGATCGAGTGCAGGCAGTGCCATCCCCCCCAAACTCTAACAAGGAGTCAGTGCTGGGAGAATAAAACATGTTTTCCGTGCCAGGCATGGTTTGCTTGACCGCTGCTCCGTTGGGGCATGGAAGGGCCAGTTACTCCTCTGGCAAAAGGCAAAGTAGCCAGAAGGATGGGTAAGCTCCTAAACCAATTTGGCCATGGGGGAGGCTGGCACAGGAGGGATCTTGTGGAGTGGGATTGTGGCAGTGACCATGTTAGCTCTACATAAACTTGCCATGCTCCACCTGGCAGGTTTTTAAGCCCTCCCTAATCCCACTATAAGCTTCTCCTTCTGAAGGATAGAAACTTCTGGGCTTTGAAAAGGACATGGCTGATTCTCTGCCTTTACTGGGAATAACTTGCTTCCTACAACCTGTGATCATCTTTGCTTTTGTTTGATGAGGACATGACACTGATGTCATGCTCACCTGGCCCTGTTCTTGTCCCATCTTCCTCGTCCTCTGTTACTTCCAAATGCTGATCTCAGTAACTGCATCTTTTCTTAATTTTAGGAACTGACAGCACGACCTTGTAGTTTGTACCATTAAATTTCAATCAGTTTTGACTGCTCTGAACATCAAGGGCATCAGATATTCTAATTTGCCTCTGCAGTTGCTGAACATGCCAATTTTGGGCATTAGTGCACTTCATTATCCTTTACCACTATTTTTGCCTACTCACTCCTTACAATACTAAATAAAGTTGCCCTCCTAAGACAAATACTTCAGGAATGCCTGATCCTCTAGCAAACAGCATCACGTTGAATGGTTCTCAGCCTTTCCAAGATTGAAAGTAGGAAAAGAAATGTAGTTGTACAGCTGCAGCAATGTAGAGCTGATATCCAGTGCTTAAATTCCATATAACTCACTCAACACAATACATTATTTGGAAAAAAATAAATGTATGTGATCTGTCAAGTACAACCTGGTCTATCTACAAGCTGGCACATCTCTCTCTCTCTCAGGAGATTTAGTCCAGATTTCAGGAAACAGAAATAATCTGGTGTGAGAATACACAGAGGAAATCATCAAATCTGAAGTAAGTCATTTATTTCCAATGTTGGGTGCAACTGATGATAAAACCCACCTCACAATCTCAAGTGTATGCCACTTAATCATTCACATTTGAAACCTGACAGCGACATGGCACCTAACTTGAAAGAAAATATGTAAAATATAGTGGTAAAATGAGGGCTCATGAACAGCAGAGAGCACAGGTCACCCCTGAAGCAGCCAGTGGCTGGCTGAAACACACTACAGTCTGAGACTATACAATCGTTAAGTTGTGCCTCATCTCCACTGTCCACTGAATCAACAGTTCAAAACCCTCAGCCCTCCATCCCAATTAGTCAGAGTAATTATGGTTTTAAATGCCTTCCTTCCACCTCACTCACTCATTTCCATATATTCAGGGGTAAGTCCAGCAAAAGGCTCCAGGTTATAGTCCACTTCATAACGCTGCTTTTTTTTCATGTGCTCTTCATGGTCTAAAGAACGTCGACGCTTTAATTTCATGTAGCGGATGAATTTCTTCATTTTCCTGGGACACATGGAAATGATTCAGTTCACATGCCATTCCAGTCACAGTGCCTGTTTTTTTCAGTTATTCTACATTACCAGACACAATAAGCTTCATACCTGTTTTTATAAAAACTGTGCAAGAGCCACAATAGCCAAAAGTATCAGGGAGCAGCACAGAGCTACTGAAACACAGTTATAATTGAATTGCACGGTAATTATTACATCTTCTGCTACCCAGCAGGAAAGCAAGAGATGGCCTAACACTCTTCAAAGCCATCTGCATTGCTGGCTGCAGTTGCAGCAAGGATGCAGGTATTTGCAACACAGCTGACACAGGTTTACTGCAAAAATCTTGCCAACAAACCATGCTCGTGTCGAGTGGCAGTGGATACAGGGTGTATTGCAGCCTAAAAACCATGTGGTTACAAGGAACAAACAAAAGTGACTACTTACGGGATGCCAATCTCAAATAAATTGTTCTGGATCAGCTGCTTGCCCAACATGATGATACTGAGCTGGATACACAGCTCCATTAGGCAACCCCCTGGAGCACACTAGGGTGGACAGGGGAAACACCAGTCAGAGCAGAGAATCGCAGAACCACAGAATGGTTTGGGTTGGAAGGGACCTTAAAAATCATCTAGTTCCAACCCCCCCCTGCATGGGCAAGGACAACTCTCACTAGACCAGGTTGCTCTAAGTCCCATCCAACCTGGCCTTGAACATTTCCAGGGAGGGAGCAGCCACAGCTTCTCTGGGCAACCTGTGCCTGTGTCTCACCAGCCTCACAGGAAAATAATTTCCTCCTAATATCTCATCTAAATCTACCCTCTTTTAGCTTAAAAGCGTTCTCTCTCATCCCACCACTCCAAGCCCTTGCAAAAAGTCCTTTCCCAGCTTTCCTGCAGCCCCTTTAGGCACTGAAAGGTTCTCTGTGGTCTCCCCAGAGCCTTCACTTCTGTCTGAAAAACCCAAACTCTCTCAGCCTGTCTCCAGAGCAGAGCTGCTCCAGCACTCGGATCATCTTTGTGGCCTCCTCTGGACTTGATCCAAGAGCTCCATGTCCTTCTTGTGTTGTGGACTCAAGACAACAAGTGGATGTTGGGGGCCAACATCTGCTGTGTCCCTCTGGCAGTGGCAGATGGTGCTGCCACCCAGTGTGGTCATCGACGGGGTGAAATACAATTACCTCTTCCATTCGGAAAGAATGGAAAATGTAGACGTAGTCTCCTGGACGTCCAACAAATCTAGGGCACAAAGGATGGAATTGTACACTTAACATCTAAATGTTACACTTTTTATATCTGATTCCTGAAGTTATTTATGTAAAACTCGATGCCATTGAGTGAGACCACCTACTGTTTAGCCTTGAAAAAGCAAAAGAGAATAACTATCTTTTATTTAGTTTTAAAGAGTAAGTCCTGGGTACTGAGTTAATAACTCAGTAAAACTGCAAGTCGTGTGTCCAACAATATTACAGGCACATCTTGGCAGAAATCCTCCAAGATAATCCTCATCTCTGTTGCACTAGCCAGAAGGTGCCACATGGAGTATTTCCTTCAGCCTTGTGCTTTCATGCTGGTTGCAAGAAGAGAGATGATACTTGCTGTGATTAAAATTAAGAGTGGTAGATAGACCATGGTTAATAGCCTGATGGGGGATTGTATCTGAACATAGTTATCCTAACAAAATGGCTTCAACAAATTTGAACCAGCAGAGTACCAGGTTCCTGTCTCATCCCTGCAGAGTTTTTGAGTCAGTACTGAGGAGTTTTCAAATTAAATTTACTTGATCATCCAACTATGGTGTTAGCTTAGCTACAGCTGTCTGATAAGCAACAAGCTGAAACCCTGAGCAGCCTTTTGCTTTACTCACCGGCCTTTGAAGAAGGCGACGTAGAAAATGGGTGTGTAGGCATTGACAAACTTCAGCAGGAAAGCCTTAAAAATCAGCCTCTCTTCAAAGCTCTTGTCAGTTTTTGGCACCTCTGGAACCAATGGGACACGGGTAAGAAACGTTGAGAAATTATTGCAATACTCCAACATCTCACCAGTGTGGATCATGGAAAACATTAGCCATCTTTTAAACAAAAAATCCCTAGGTATTCTATGATTCTATTACATTTATAGCAAAATATATATATATATAAAAGCAATATGGCCTCACTGAGGGGAGTGGTCAATCTGAGGATCCCACCATTCAGATGTGTTACAACAGTAATTCCAACTTCCTTCCCCATCTGGCTGATCTCCACAACAATCATTTGCAGATGGACAAGAATTTATCTGAAAAGATTTCTGGACCTTTTATCACTGATGCTTTTTGGAAATTATTACATTACTTTTTTTTTTTTTTCTGCAGTGTGTTTTTTGCACTCACGATTTTGTACCTCCCGGCACGTCTTGCCAAAAAATGGCAGAAAACAAAAATAGTAACTGTGTGATATAGAAGAGTCAAGTTGAAGATTAAGTATAGGAATTTCTGCTGTACCCTCATCCCCTGTAACTGCATTAGTGACTAGTGCTTCCACTGCTAAGGAAAAGCTTTTAAAATAAAGCTGATTCCATGTGTGCCCTTAGATGTGTAAGGAGCTGGTTAGACCTTTAGCTGCACATTTGAGTTCCTGGGCTTGCTCACCACTCTGAAGTTCATCACCAGAGCCAGCCATTGGGGTCCTCTCCTTTCAAATGGCTCTAGCAAGTGCCAGTTGAGGATTCCAACCTACCGATCTGAGTCAGCCACCTTGCAATGCAGCCATAGACTTCATCCAGGATGATGATGACAACCAAATTGATAATGACAGCAGTGGCAGTGACAGTGACCCTGACGCTTGACCGGCCCGAGGGAGTTGAGCTGATGGCCAGGGCTGCTGCAGTCGAGATCCTGTAGATGATGACTCCAAACACGATAGCGAACGTCAGCCCAACCTGCAAGCAAGGACAGCACAGCCTCTGAGGGAAGATTTAACTTTAAATACTTTGGTTGGGACGTAGCAATGACCTTAAAAATGGGATCTCTGGGCCCAGTTCACCCAATTCTGCATTAAGGCTTCAAATGGCTTGGATGGACTGTGGGAAAAGATCCTCTTCTGCTCGTGATTTGATCATCACATGAGAAAACTGATACAACACTGCTACAAGCACATGCAAAAGGCTTTTTGAAAGGCACCTAAATGTAAACTACTTGCTTATATTAAAAGTATTTATGGGCTTCCTTTCAGCCCTGACAGCACCAGCATTTATGCATGGTATTTGTTTTATTATAAAAGAGAGGCAGGGTTGAGGCAGAGAGGAGTATTTCAGCTTAAGTTCACACACAAGCCTTCAAATATCCTACTCAGGCTTGTTACACTGTCATAATCCTAAACTGAAATTAAATCTGATTAAATCAACATTTCCTGGCAACATCAAGGTGCACAAAATCTTACTAAATTTTGTATTGCTTCAGTAGTGGCATACTTTAAAAATGTGATTCTTCTAAGGTACCAATTCTTCAGTTCAGAAGATCAGATTTACATTCTCTGAATAGAAAAATACGTAAAAAAACCCAACCCCAAAACAGAATCCTTATCCCACCCCAAAAATGAACTGACTTAGTCTCTACCTTTGGAAGGGGCTTAAGCATTTTTTACCCATCTGCCCATCTGTTCCATGGCTTGGATTATTTTTACTTCCTTCAAAACCAGCTTTAAATGCTGATGCTTTATCAGCAAATGGGAAAAGGCTCTTCTCAGCATTATTTTACCTTTTTCTTGAACTAAGCTCTCTGCTTGCAATTCTCCTGTGACATGGTATAACCTGTAATTTGACTGATTTATTAAAAACCCTGGCAATCAGGATTGTAACTGACCACACAGTTTCTTTTGAAATAGTTTGGCGTAAAAATGAGGCCATTGTCTACTTTCTGACTACTTTCTGAGAGGACTTCCTCTTGCTTTTTAAGTTTCATCCCATCAATGGTGGTGATAATTTCAATTTCTGAGCCCTAATTTTTCCCCTAGCCTACTGAGGTGTTCTTATTGCTTTACTGAGGAGAGAGGACAAAAAAGAAATTCAAGCTCTTGAAAAGATTTTAGATTATAAAACAATACAATGCTTGATTTTTTTTCATTAGGGAAAAGCCACTGTCAACCACATCAATCTGATAAAGTCTGTGATGGCTTCACCAACACTTCCACCACTTCTCTTCTATACAATGACTCAGTGACATACAGTTCAGGTTTTGCTGGTGATGCTTACCATGAAGATAATGCCAACAAAATTGGTTAAATAGGCTGGAAAACGATCCTTCCACGTCAGTTTTTCTTTATCTGTCTGAAATTCGGGGAGAGAAAAAAGGGTGCATTCAATAAAGACGGAGCGTGTGATTTTGCTCATGTGACAAAAACAAAGAGGGGGAGGAAAAAAAAAAAAAAGGCTAGCAAATACACAACCAGTTAGAAGATGCAAGGACACAGTGTTTACAGTTCCAATTCCACACAGGCAAATTGTTTACTCTGTACCTAGGTTTGAACTGGTCAAGCGCCTCCACTGCGAGTATAAATAAACCAGATTTTTCTGTATACTTTTTGAAGGAAACATGCAAATGGGCTGTCCTAAACCATGAAGTAAGATCTCTCTTAATGTTACATATTTTCTTCTGGCTTCCCTAGAAAAATTTTCCTTCTTCCCCTCTCCCTCCCCAGTTAATTTTCACAGCTTTGTAGTTGCTTTTCCCACTGAAGCACGGATCAAATGTGCTACTGGGTATCTCCAAGGTGAACACACAGTTGGGCAAGATTGGGTATTCAATGGACCACACCAATAGGAGTGAAATGCACATATATAACAACTCTTTCTAGGCTACCCTCAATCCAGTCAACCAGCCACGGCCTGAATTTGGGTATGAAAATGTCATTTAGAGCAGTGTTGCTCATCTTGAGTCCTTCATAAACTTCGATGCCGGGAATTGTTTCTAAACACCAGAAAATAAACAGCAAAAGGAACATTACGGCAGATGATGCACGCGTTAAAATGAAGGGAAAAAACCATTACTCAAATGCTATTTTTATCACATGCACGTTGGCTCAGGGAAGTGCAAGCAGCTCTTTCAACATATGGCCCATGATCCACTGCAAAACGTAGTGTCAGTCCAGGAGGGTAAATCAGGGGTTAGCCATGCAGTGCCATTCCCAAAGCAGGGGAACAGTGTCCCAAAGAGTGCTGAGGAAACACGGGGAGGAGGGGGAAGAAACCCAGAACTGAATGTCAATATTAAACAAAGGTTCAACAGCCAAAGACAAATTGATTGGTGTCTTCCATAATTACTCATAATTTGAGTTTCTTCATAAGTTTGAACAAAAAGAACCAATTTCACCCCAGCCATGACTGTCTTAACTCTTTGTCTCCATTTGTTTGCTGTCTCTTCTGGAAAATACCGACGCTTCTGATGGCAGCCAAAGGAAACAGAAAAAGGAGCAGGCAATATAGCATTACACAGCACTGCTAAATTCATCTCTACCCTCTTGACTGACTCAGCACACACAGCAGTTTAGCCACAACTGGATGCTCTAGTAGTTCGCTTAAGGCTTTGTGTTTCAGCTTTAGCTTAATAAAACATAACAAAAAACAAACTCTTGCCCCAAATCGTGGGGTAGATCAAGCAAACCTGCAAAGGATGTTCCCTTTTTTTTATTTAGGGTAGTGCCTTTTTTTTATTATTCCCTTGATGATGTATAAAGAATGTCCAAAAAGTTTTTCCTTTAAAACCATTTTTTTTCAAATGGACTTCTCTTGACAAATATGAGCAATTTCTGGTTTAGCTTTAGATATTTTTTTTCTTTAAGAAGATTTCCAAGTTGTCTTTTAACTGTTGAATTTGAACTTCTAACACTCCAGATCCCACTGAAAGATAATTACTGAGTCTTTCAGAAAAGCCTCCTTTTCTCACGTTTCCCAAATTAGTAACATCCAAATTGAACACAGCCCAAAAAATTATAAATAGTCTGGTTAAAAAAAAATATAAAAAAAATCCTCTCAATTTCTCGGCTTTCATACCCTGATATTTTGAGGCCACCATTCACTGATTGTCTGATGACCCTACAGTCTTCCACATTTAGGATCTGAATTCCTAATATACCCAAAAGTACAGTGAG
Organism: Hemiprocne comata; assembly: GCA_020745705.1. Taxonomy (NCBI): domain Eukaryota; kingdom Metazoa; phylum Chordata; class Aves; order Apodiformes; family Apodidae; genus Hemiprocne; species Hemiprocne comata. The sequence continues at coordinate 3,081,482 of CM036590.1, forward strand.
TTGCAGGTTTTCAGCAAAATACAATGAGGTCTGGATCCCAACGTTGTTTATCCAGCTGATAAGAGGGCAGCAAGACAAATTCTTTTCCTTCTGCAGGGGATTTTAAACACTGCTGTGACTGAATTATTGCACATGATGCTGAACCACCTACCCACCACATCCTATAGACTCATGGAAACATCCCACCATCAGCTTTGGAGCATCTTTTAAGAGGGGCCCAATGGTACTTAAGTATAAGAGCAGTAAGAGTGATGTCAAGAGCAAGTGAAAAGCAGAAGTGAACGCTGCCTTATCCAGTGCAATAAAATAGAAGTTATGTTTTTAATAAGGCAGAAAGTTATTATCCAAGCTGGAATGTGGCACAGAAATTGGTGTTAGTACTCTTCGTTGATGTTCTAGTATTATTTTTACTTACAAAAACAGTCTAGCAAGGCAGAGAACCTCTCCTGAGAGGCTGCAGGTACTTACACTAGCACAGAGTGAGTTGTTTTGTTGCAGTTTTCTCAAACTTGATTCATTAGCCTAACAGGAGCAGCCCTTCAATCAGGCTCAGTTAGCTTCCCTAAGCCACACTCCTGTATCTAATGATTAAAGACATTTTTAGACTTAAATCAGGTCTTCTGCACCAAATATCCCACGTATGCTAGGACTGAAGACATCTGGAATTTAAACACGATGTGCAGTGACTATTTTTTACCTATTTCTTAGGCCTGGCTCAGTGCCTGCTAGAACAACCTTCTCTTTTCAACGTTTTTTTTATAAGTGGAACAAATGGATATTTTCACCATACCTCTTTATGTTTGTGTTCTTTTCTCAGTGATTTTTTTAAAACTTTAGCTTCATATTCTGCTCTTGGATGATCCTGTGAAATAAGTCATACTTAATAAAAAGCAGAATTATTTGTTTCCTATATGAGCTACATACGAACTGTCTGCAGGTCGATTTACTGGTCATTTCCAAGTTTTCTAACTGAATTTTAATTCACTCAGTAGGTCATTCATGTCAATCAATAGTTGGCTGTAATTAGAAAAATGTTAAATCCTGTATCATTTGCAGTTCCACAGCAGCAACTGCAGACCAGCCTGCACTCCCAATCAGCCAGCCCCGTGCAATGCCACGTGGATTAAATTGAATACATGAGAGAATAGAGCACAACCTGCAGACAGCATGGTTCATACCATGTGACATGGTGATTGGATTCTAATTTTTGATTAAAAATTGGTTTTGCATGGCATTAACTGTCATTTCAGCAACGCTCAGCTCACGAGGGAAACAGTTAACTGCTGTCAGCACTTTGGGATCCTGGAAAATCCTCAGTTGGGGTATTCCCCTAATCCTGTCTTGGACAGCATCCACCCATTACCCGTGTGCATTGAAGGAGAGGGGGTAGGAGACACTCAGAATGAAAAGACAGCCAAAAGATTCAGAAAGATTCATGGATTTGGAATTCACCATCATTACACATTCACAAAAGACTCAGAATTCACAATTATGCATCGGATGGGAAAAAAGGGAGCTGGAAAAAGTCTGAACGAGTGGAGAGGGAGATGGGCGTAAAGGCAAAGTAATCAGAGGGAGATTAAAGAAAATCTGATGCTCAAAAAAAGAAGAAGAGGTGGAGATCAGAAGATGACATCAGTAGACATATAATAAAAAAGGTAGGAGCGATTTAAAAAAAAAATGTTTTCCAAACCTTGACTGCCTCCTTCAGGAAACCAGAAAAAAACCCACGAAAAACAAGAAAAAAAACAAAAAAACACAAAAATTTGATTACTGAACTGTTGCAGATCATATTGGATTTATATTTTAAAAAATACATAAAACAGGCATAGGTACAGTGGATGGCTAGAGACTACCAGAGGAAATCAGTCTACTCATTTTCTACAACATTTATTAACATTCCTGTAAGCACTGAGTGAACTAGATGTCCCTAAAAACACCAGAAGATGAGACACTTTGGGTTTCAGTATATCACGTGAAACCCTGACTCCTCAACATGATACTAGCTTCACTTTCAGCCAAATCAGAAACAGGAGGAGCTGAAGTTCTTTGCCCAGCTCATGACTGTATTATCTAGAGTTGACAATACAAAACAAAGAATAAACTTTACTGTATTAGCAGCTGCTGGTTTAGCTGTGTAGGGCTCTGAACTCCAACATGAAGGGGACAGACATTGGAAAGATACAGTTAATCCCTTCTACTTTCATGTATGCTAACAATGAGTTACCAAAATTAGAAGAGCAGTATAGTATCCAGGAAATAAATCCCTATATTCTCTCCCAGTAAAATAGGTATGATCTGGTAAGGCACACAGCATAGGGGCTGCTGGCATAGTGCACCTAAATATATTATGGAGGAGATAAACATATTCAGAGGAGATAAATCAAGCAGAAAGATTTTGGGAAACAATAACTGTTCCAGGTTCATCCAGCTGCACAGTGTTAAACCCAGGGCTGGGGAGGTTTTTGTTTCCTGTGTGCAGTATTTGTTGTGTATCTATTTAGAACATGGAGAGATATGACAAGGGCGGTCATCCTTCTTTTAATAACAACAACAGGAGAAAAAAAAAATAAGCTGGCAGGCCAGCAGACAAGGGGGTGAACCCCTGTACAGCCCATGGGTCTTAACTGGGATCCTGCAGGGAGATGCTGGCAGCACAGCTCGTCACCTACCATGGGAAAATGGAAGGGACCTGCTGGGACTGCCTTATGGCCTAGGAAGGTGTCTTCCTTTTTTGTAAAGCCACAAATTAAAAACAAAAAGGTGGGATGCAGCTTCTCAGCTGGCTGAGGATTTTGTCACCTTTCCTTCTAAAACCTCATTGATTTTTCAGACCTTTTTTCCTCCTGATTTGGCCGTTGCCCCTTTCATGTTATTTAGCACGTTCAGTTTAAATCTGGCTAGGGACATTATTTTATTTTTTTTTTTTTTAGCAAATGAAAACATAAAATACTCCTCCACACTGTGTCCCTCCCAGTGCCCCAAGCCCACGTCTGGCAATATTTCCTCAGTTATTTTCCAAGTCAGGGCTTGATTCTGAATCATTAAAGTTAATAGGAATTTTTTGGTTCCTTTTTTTTTTTTTTTTTTTTTTTCCAATGCTGTAACTTTATCAACTTCAATACATTTGTTTCTGATTTACAGCAGTGGGAGATGAATGAGGTCCTTGGTTGTTAGCACCCTGACATCAGCCCAGGAGAAACATCTGAGCTGTATGTTCCACGCCTACGCTGCTAGGTGTGACCCGACTACACACTTCAAAAAAAATTACATTTTGAGGCTATACAATTATGTTTCCATGACAACAAGATGTACTAGTCATACCCTTGCTATAAAAATCTCAAATAGTTCATGCATAGGATTTTCCTTTCTTCTACATCACAGATCCACCCCAAGAGAAATTCCCCATGAGTCCACTTCTCTAGTCTTGGGGCAAGGAGCTATTGCAACACCATGGTGGAAATCAAAGAGTCAGAACTGAAGGGACAAACCTCCTCCTCTTCAAACCCAGTCAGGTCCCACCTGTAGTTGAGACGCATCTGTTTTCTCTTCCAGTGTTCCATAAAGGTGGCAGCTGAAACAACAGTTCTTGTCAACATACACCAGTTAATTTCACTTTTGTTACTCTTTTATTCAACAGCCATGTCAGTCTGGGAAATACCAAGAAACAGTGCTAGGAGACAACCTCTTATGTAGGCAAGCTTGAAGGAAGGGCATTTATTACATCCACAGATTCATGTAGAAAGATCCTTATGATTTTTAAGGGGTGTAAGAAAGCCCGACACACAAACTTAGACTTGTATGTGTGACAACAATATTGTTGGTCTTCACCTGCATTCCATCCCTAAGTCCACACAACCTGTGGTTTATCTGTACAAAATAGGAATGATTTAATGAGCCTTGTACTGATGGTGTAGTTATTTCCTCAAAGATATCAAGATAAGCATCTTTATCTTGTTATAATTACAGCTGTCTAGTGATTGTAATAGTATGGTTAGCTCCAACCATCACACCCAAACCCAAAAGCTCATGCCAATGTGATAGCTGCAGGTTGTTAAGGAGCCTTTAAGGGTCTTCACCAGTACAAACACTGCCATTTGCTTTTTGATGGAGGAGACTAACAGAACAGAAACCTCCTTAAAGCAATTCCTGAGTCCCAATGACTATATCAGTCTATCTGCCTGAGACCGAGCGAGTTCTCAGAGGACATATTTAGATGCTGGGAATACACCAGGGCTGTTTAATAAATAAGTAGTTATAAAAGAGGCAAGTCTACCAAGAAATGGTGTTCCCAGGGGAGTTCTCCTCAGTAAGTATTAACAGATGTGCTCAGAAACATTCGTATGCAGAAAAACCAGAGGCAGGGAGAGGGTAAAAGAGTTGAATAGAGAGGGAAGGACTCTCTCCTGACTGGAACCAGCCTAGGGGCATGACATTCATTCACCTTCCAAGCAAAACTCTCACATGCAAAACATACAACTGAGCTCCTTTACAAGCCATAGGATTCCTATAAATCTGGATGGCCACAGCTGTATCTTAAGAGGGTCTGTGTCATGGTCCTGGAATAGCCTCCCCGCTCCCTGCCACCAACAGTTCTCATACCAGGGTCTGCAGCTTCCACATACAGTGAGAAACACAGAAGAACAAGGCACCATGTCTGAGTGCTACTGGAAATCCTGCCATGGCACTGACTTACAACAGTGCAAAATGAAGAACTGCATCTGAAACAGCCAGCTCATTGCAAAAGCCCTGGGTGAATGTGCCAGGTAGTGATGCACCCCTGCTCTGCCAAGCCCACCTGCATTTCTGTGCCTCATCTGGGCACATAAGCATAGATGGAGCTTAAAAATTCCCCAAAGTTACTGTCCAGGTGAGCTTATCTGGATTCTGTGACATTTTGAATGCCATGTAATACCACACAGCACTGGGCCACGGTCCATGTTCAACACTGAACTTCTGACTGGGCCCCTGCTCAGTGCTATAGCTTGCCTTAATGCTCATGAGTGGAGCTCACAGAATCATGGAATGGTTTGGGTTGGAAGGGACCATAAAGATCATCTAGTTCCAAACCCCCAGCATGGACAGAGACACTTTCCACCAGACCAGGTTTCTCCAAGCCCCATCCAACCTGGCCTTGAGCACTACCAGGGAGGGGGGCATCCACAACTCCCTGGATTTCTCCAGAGGGCTACAATACCTCAATTTTTTTACAAAAAAAAATAGAAAGCTTGGCCAAATGTTTGCTCACAACAATAACCCCAAACTTTTCTTGCTATGCTAGGAGGGTGCCCTGGGTCACCTGGTTATTTGCATCTCCTCTGCTTCAACTCTTCAACAGTATGTGAACCTAGTAAAACTTCTCCTTATGTGCAGAGGTGCTCACAAATGGCACTGCAGACTACACGTGTGCTTACATTTAGAGACAGACAGTCCTTCTTGATACTATTTCCTTAAAAAATAATGTGCTTGTTTCATTTTTTTAAAAAATCATTTTGATGCATTCTTTAGAAATGGAATTTGCAATCACACAAATGTGGAAAAAGTTCTGAGTTTCCCAACTCAAAAAGACCTTTTCCAAACAACATGTCTTTGATATGGTATTGTACCACAATAAAATTCAATGTTGACCTTGAAGAACTTGAGGAAGTTCACATCCCACTCCAAAATTATCTCAGATATCAAGCCTGATTTTGTACAGGGAGACCTTGCTCAAAAAGACACTGCTTTAAATTGAATTATGTTGAATCATCCTAAAATCAGTTCAGATGAATGAATGTGATGTAAAAAATGCTCCCTAGGTACTAGAACAAATGAAAACTCGGGCTATGTTTTTAGGATTAAATATAATCCAAACCAGATTATTTTCTAGCTCACAAGAAGGTGTACACAGCAAGGGCAAACATCACCTTGTGCTGCTCTCACTGATGCTGGGAGTATGTGGCTATCAAACTACAAAGTTGGGGGGGAAAAACACATATCTCCCTATTTTCTGTAGCTTCTCTGTGTAGGGCTCCCAGTTTTAAACACGGGTTTTGGACCCCACCAGCTCCCATTATCTTAACAGGCCCTCCTGGACCCCAGCGAGGAGAACTTTCCTCTAGCAACTGGTGCCCGAGCAAGAAGGTCCCCATCCCTCCCCTCCAGCACGGTGGAGAAAACCCCTCAACAAACATTCCTGAAGACACTCTCACAAAGATGAGAGGGTTAATATTTTTTAACCAGGTTCTACAGACGTGCCAAGAAAGGTTAAGTGATGTGCTCGAAGTACAAGGGCAGTCAAGCATCACAAAAAACATCTCTAACGCCACCGCTCCCGCTGCACGGTCTACGTGTACGATGTCTGCCTGCTGATAAACTTAATTGCATCTCAGAGCACACTCAAGAATCAATGTTGGTTTGTCCTGAGACACTAAAGGCCATTACACTTCCCTGCGGAGTCCTCCCCTCAACCCCAGAGTACATTACTACATTTCTTCTCTAATGTTCTAAAGTGGAGGCTGGCACAGCAAATAGATGATTTTTTTTTTTCCCTTTTGGCAAGCTGAGCAATCCTGTTAATGAAATTTTGACATACCACGCAGCAGTTTTATGACAGATGCTTAACAATTTTAGTTGATATTCATCTTGAGCAACTTTTTGAATTTTAGCCTTCCGTCCAGAATATAAATTTGGGGGTGACAGTTTAATGGGAATGAACAACAACAACAACAAAAAAGAGAAGTTCTTTATATAATTAACTGCCTGAGTATAAATACACTGCTTTATCTCTTGTTTCTTCCTGTTGTATTTTAAATAATTAAAAACTTCACTTGAAGGCGTGTATCTTCTTACCCCAGAGAGCCATGAAGACTGAGAAGAAGACAGTTGCAGGGTTATCAAACAGATGACTGGCTCGAGCAGTCGCACAAGCAGAGCTCATCTTCCAGTAACTGCATGTTCTGTCACATAAGGGACACATGGTGATGTTGTTTCTCTGGTCACACATTTCCATACTGCAACGAAGCAAAAAGATATGGAAAAAGCAAGGTCAGGATGGTTCCATCTTCCCTGATGATCTCTTCTCCTGTGCACAGTGTGTTTCTGGTCTGTAGGACCATCAGGTACTGCCCTTCTCAGCTCTTGCCCCAGCGAGCAGCTCTGCCCATAACCAACACCATTGTAGGGGCTGAAATTCTCAGGCAAGGCTGCTGACTCCCTCCATCCTCCCACTTCTATTCCAGAGAATAAGAGCATTAGGAGAGGCATAAGCCTCTCTGCTTTTTACTATGGGATCTTACAGTGAAAAAAAAAGTAAGTAAAAATCTTTCTTGGTTTGAAATATAACTGCAACAACAGATAAAGTACAAGGGAAGTGCTGAGTATCAAGAGACTGGAGTTCAACCAATTTAACTTCTTTGCTCTCCATCTGTGAAATAACAACAGTGACACTGCCTTTGATTTTCTTCAACTGCTGGATGCAGTACAAAGCAATCTTAATGAACAAGAAAAATTTATCTATTTCTTCATAGCCATTATCTGCTTTGTTACTCAGTGCTCATGCTTGGACAAGCGATGCCTTTTTCATCTACAGCTGATGATGCACGTAGGGCAAATAATACAAAATCACAGGGCTTTAAAAATATTGTAATACAAAAACGTATTCAAAAATTAAAATTAGCAAGACTTCCAAGATTTTGTTCATCTGAAAATCGCTTATTTTAGGCATGGATATTCTTGATTCATCTTTATGTCACACAATGCCTTCCTCAGCATTTGATGGTGGGAAGCACTAAACCCTGTCATTAGCAGTATTTTGTTGGTTTGCTTTAACATAATGAGCCGAGTTAGGAAAAAAGGAAAAGAAGTGGAAAAAAAAAGACACCTGAGCAACTGGCCAAGAATTATTTTTAGTACATCAGTGCAAACTCCACAAGTAATATTAACCAATGCTAAGGATTTAGAAACGTGCTGAAGTTCTGCTGCCCACTCGCAGCCCTGGGTCGGGCTGGTTGGTGGGGCTTCAAACTCCTCCATCCATGCAGAGGAGGCTTCATTTGAAGCACAGCTTCCAAAAGATTAAAGAGGGAAGAGGGCAAGAGGTGGGAGCACATTGTACTCCAGCAAGTGCCAGACAGAGCTGGGGAAACCACAGCCAGCAAACATGGATTATTAGGGTGTCTGGCTACAGGTGGCACAGGGCAAGCCCTAGAAACTGGGAAGCAGAGTTTCAGCTGTGCTCACCCTAGATATTAGTGACAAAACATTTCTAGAGAAAGGCAATGTTTTACTTCGAGTTTCTAGTGGCTTCCAACAATAGAACCTATTTGTTCCTTCATTTTACCTTGGTATGTTCTCATCCACAGTTGCACAGCCATATAGGAAAACGATAATCCCGACAATTGAAGCTGGAATAAGCATTTGTGTATAAACTCCCAGCCAGGCAAAATATAGTCCAATCTTCTCTCCAAAGTATTTTCTGAAATACATTTTTAAAAAAAGAAGTGAGAGAGAGAAATGTTTCCTAAATGTTTCTTAATATAACATGGCTAAAATTACAAACCACAGCTGGATTAAGCATGGAGAAAGTAAGAGCTGATGACCTGTGGGAATTTTTTTCTTCTCAGAGGACTCTCTTTCTCATGATGCTTGGAGTTGATCCAGAGATACAGGCACCATGAAAACCAGTCAATCCAACTAGTCATTATTTTTCCCTGTGTGTTTTTGCTGTGTAAATCGGTATCTTTGGATCTTCTTTGAACTGACAGTTTTTAAAAAGCACTTCATTTTCTCCAGAGAGTCTCAGCAAGAGCAAACAAAATTCATTAAAAACATGTCCTCCACCAGCTTTCACACAAGGTAGGACATATCAGGGTGTTTCTAAACCCACAGAAAACTCCTCCCAACAAATGTGCCGTTCTCTGGAGTCCCCCAGGGTGGCACCCAAGGGCAGCATCCCCTCAGGGACACCAGCACCACCGTGCACAGACATGAAGGGCTGAGCTCTCACCTCACCAGGTCGATGGGCTGGTATTTGTAAAAGACTCCGTAGCTCGCCCACTCCTCACACAGGAGCTGGAAAACACAAAGGCAAAAGCTAAAGCACCATGAACACCAGCGTTCTTCTCCTTTGGCCCCAACCACCTGCAGAGCTCACACTGTGGATCCGGCCTCACCACTTTGTGGTTTCAACCCATCATCTGCCAATACATGCAGTCTGCATTAAGTATTAAAACCAAATTTGATTATTTGACATGTCGTAATACAGTGATTAATTCCAGTGTGTTAAAAGGCTCTTCAGCAACTGGGCTGATGGATAACCATAGCACAGACAGGGAGAGGACTCTTGATTTTATGATCTGTAGGAGGTATCTAGCAGAATGGATGCGAAAGATAAATATGCTTTGAGTTACAAGAGAGAAAAAACCTAAGGATAAACTGGTTTGTTTTCACCATGCAAACTAGAATATCCAGCATCCATCTAGAGAAGCTGTTCAGAGGTGCCTCAGAGGCTGCATTGAAGAGTTTTTCAGCTTTAAGCTAAAAGAACAAGATAATTGCCACTCATCCTTTTGGTTAGGATACAGGCCAAGGAAAACAATGATCCTCATTAGAGATTTAGGAAATTGAATCCCTCACAAAAATGGGTTCCTCTGAGACCTTCAATTTATCCTTTGCTTTGTAAAATACATAAATAGCACCTCTCAGATATAATTTCTTTCTTAATTCAGCTCAGCTAACAGAGTAAACCAGAAATCAGTGTGTGTACAAAAAACCCAAGAGAAGACAAAGCATGTTTGCTGGCCACCCAGCCATCACCTCCTCTGTGGGACAAGGGGAAGAGAAGCTTTACATCTGGTTTATGCCTTCCTTTATTACTCCTCTCCTTGCTTCAACCCAGTGACATGAACTTGGTAGCAGGATGTTCCTGGTCCAAGTACTGCTATTTCAAGGAGATGCTTTGATGGTCACTTGTGCTTTCATTAATTCATCTAGCAATATCATCATCTTTTTCCTTTTTCCTCTTCTACTGCTCTCTCAAAAGTAAGAGCACGAACTGATTGCTGCCCAGGTATTTCTTTTCATCAAAGATTGAGTAAAAAAAGAAAAAAAAGGCAGAAAATTTCAGAGCTCAGTTACACGAACCCCCAGGGGTGGGTGAGGGCTGCACAAGCAGCTCTGCTGTGGAAGAAACTCAACAGGGAACCAAGACCTCAACCAGTTATTGTTACAGGGAGGGCAACATTATTAATCTTCATGGAAGAACAGACCAAACAGGATGTTATTGCTTAAATCTGCAGGCTGTTTCATCATGAAAAACTTGACAGCTGTCAGCCTCCTACATCCCTCCAGAGGAACACAGCAAACAAGAGTGGGCAGACTGGCCGTCCTGCTCCTGCCCGTGCCCAGTCCTGCTTCTCCCAGTTTATCACAGAGAAGTCACTCAGCCAGCAACAGGTCTAAAGCACTTTTGCAATTCTCCTGCCAAATCCTTAACATAGACTTTCCAAGCTGAACTTTTCAGGGAAATGGTTCAAGTCATTCAAGAAATACAAATTCTTGACTTTTACAGAAATACGATGTCAAAAATATAACCGGACTGTGGATTTTCCCCTCTGCAACTCAAACCCATTAATCTTTATTAGTTTCCTTACAAGAGTAAGAGCAGAAACTGAAACCTAGAGGCAGGGCTTTACTAGACAGCAACATTCTTGCAAATTTTATTTTTATTTTGCTGTAGGTTTCTTTCAACCATGGTTCCCATAGTGTAAGGCCAGCTGTCTATGTGTGGGAAACAATGACTTGGGACACCTCAACATCCATGTGCATTAGCTAAGACCCTTCCTTTTATTATTCTTTTTACTTCATTTTTACAAGCTAAGCTCGTGCTGGAAATTAAGATTCCTTTTCAGTGATCTAAGCTGGTCAGGCGTATCAGGAAAATTCTAAACTGAGGAGATTTTGCATCAGTGCCATGTTTTCAGTTTTGTACAGCACTTCAAATTTGTGCCTAAAGTACAAGTGAATTATCTCATTTATCCTGACATTTATCAGCCTTATATTCAAAGCACAGCTTCAAAGACATGATTAGAGGAGATCAGTGCACTAACCCTAAATATTTACTTCATTTCTATGCCTCAAATCTTTCATTTTGCAGTTAAAAAAGGCACAAGCCTGGCCTAGCACTGGATTAGATTAAAAAAAAGCTTCAAGAAACCAGAAGAGATGAGCCAAAACACACTGAAAGACTATCTGATGGAACTGGACATCAAAAGCCAAGGTAAACATATCCAAACACACAGTGAACTTGTGAAATGAGTGAATTTGTGAGGTTTAAAAAGTTAATAATAAGGATGATAATCCAGAAACCTAGAGAATAGGACTTCCATCCTACTTTTGGCTGAGCAATGTGTTGCTTAATAACCAAATGACAGGTATGTGGTATTTTTAACACAAATCAATAGAGAAGAGGAAATAACAGTTGCTGTCTTTTGATGAGCCATTTGCACCTTAAGGCCTAGCAGGCCTTCAATGTTGGGTACCTATTTTCATACAATTTTTATGCAATTTTATTTTTGGATCTGCTTTTCCTACAACCTGAGCCCATGCTGGTCCACAGAACTTCTTTGGAGGCGTGTCCCTGAAACAAACTGGAGAGGCAAAGTTTCAAGTCTGGAAGCCCAGCAGATGTGGGACCCAAATTTAATGGCTCCTCCTGAGAGAACTGGTTGCAACTTCTCTACTTCAGTTTTTGTCTGATACATGGAAATAAAAGCCTGTCTTCTCTAGAGAAGTGTGATCAGGCGTATGTAGTAACTGCAGTTTGAATTTAAGAAATCAACATTTCTGCAAAGTGTAAAAGAAATTGCTTTTTCTTATGAGAAGTATTTCCTTAGCATAATTCCTCCTCCTTTTACTACAAGAACATACACCATTCAGTATACAGGCAATAAACCCACAATTTAAACCAGACTGATGCAAAAAGTGATACAATTCATCAGTATACACCCACAGGACAGTTGCTAGCTGAACTGCACACATTAAAGCTTTGCTGAGAGTGTCTCATTTCTGACAAATATTCAATCTTTACCTTTCCCAATAACTTTTATGCTTATGTTTTCAACTGCCTTCCTCCTCCCTCCCCAGCCCCAGTTCTGATCCTCACACTCCAGATCAGCAGCACGTTAATTCAGCAGAGGTTGCAGCGCTGAGACCAGAGGTTGCCGCTGAGCAAAGCAGGATTTATGGGTACCAGCTCATCAGAGCTGGCCTGAAATTACATCATCTGAACTTTATTTTGAGGAGTTACATGCGAATGCTGTCAATAGTCTTACCAACATGGCAAGAAATGTGTCCTTATTGAGCTTAGTAATTTATACATATCTATACCATGTTCCACATTTGAGCAAATTTAAGCACCGGAAAGTACTTTTGTCCTTCCCTTGCTTCGTATTTAGTGCCTTTTTGTGGCACTAAATGTCCAGATTCCAACAGGTGACCCTTCAGGCTGGGGCCCTTGATAATATGTTAAACCCCCTTTATATCAACTTACTTTTCTGTCATTGGGTTCAACGTTTTCCCCTTCATAGTCACCCTTTAAAAAAAGAAAATCTGCGTCAGCGAGTGCGTCGCGCCCAGAGCCACGATGCATCTTGCATACCCACGTATCCCACTCACTTAATGCATCAAAAACAGAAAAAGCAATCTGTAAAATAATGCTGTATTTTAGGAGTTCATTTGTCATAGCACACTTTGTCTTCTGTCGTCAGGCACATTAAGAAAGAGTAATAGTGTCTGTCACTGGGGTAAAAGGAATGAATAAGTGATAAAGGTGGCCTAAAAATGTCAAGGGAAAGGATGTGGTATTGCCATGGTATTTGGGGTTCAGCTCAGTCCACTTGAAAGAGAAGAGACCAGCTGAGAAAGCTGATCCCTATCCAGACTCTCCAAACACTCAGGGCTGATTAGATTTGAGGTATTAATTTGGAGCTATTTTAAAATATGATAAAGGAGTAAACTAAGACAATAAATAACTTATATACAAGACTATCAGTAGCTGTCTAAAGACATGAGACAAGTACATGCAGAGAAGTTTATTTAACCCTTCTGGATTTTGGAGTGATATCACTGTAGTTTAGGAGTGCCTGACATGCATGATAAACATCAGACAGATAAAGAGGCTGTTCTGGTCTCAGTCACACCGAGGTGCTGTGTAAAACCAGTGCAAGTGTGGGGAGCAGAAAACTCGGATGACACACTTCATCTTCACATCCCATGCTGGAAAATCCACACCAGGCTCGACAGCCTTTGTAGGCTGACACAGGCAGGACATGGTGAGCAGCACGACTGCCATGTCCCCAGGACATCTGTCAAGCCCTTCTGTAAGGGTCTAGCTAAGAGCATGTGTATGTGTGTGTGTCAGTTCTAGTCATGCTTTAAAGCTCTAAGTAAAAATGCCATCAGGATCCAACTGCTGTGCACCTCTGGCAGGATAGGAGCCCCAGCTTGGGTATGAGTGCCACCAGAATTCCCCACCTCTCTTTAATCCTCTCAATGAACGCTATAGTTGAACACACTATGACACCTCACTGAACTGCTCAGAAGCAGATTTACTCAGTAAGAAGGTCACATCCAGTCCCATGGAATATGTCAGTTCCAATTCTTGCTTATGGTTTTACCTCCAGTGGCAACCACAGCCACTGACATCTCAATACTTGCAAGGGGGATCCAGGGAGATGTGGATGAGGGAACCAGCCAGTTGGTGCCCCAGGAGTAAATATGTTCCCTATCACTGGTGCCAGGGATCTCATGGTCAGAAGGTCAGAAAAGAAGAGAAGCATTTTGTTTGCTAAACCACAGAAACAACTCTTCTAATGTTACATTCAGATATCACTTATGATCATCAAAGGTAGAACAGAGGTGGGGAATTCATTAGAAGTGATCCGAGTTATGGGAACAACCTGCAGAAGTTACTGCAGTCGTGACATGAGTGAGCAGAGGGTCAAGATCCAAACATTCATGTTTGGGATGATGCCATTAATATGTGACACACTAAGGATTTCTTGGTGTTAGATAGTAAACATGTGAAAAATATTCCCAGATCACTTACGTCATGCAAAGGATACGCAGCACTGTAAACTCCATTGGCAAGCAGACTGGTGATCCCTTGAAAAATAAAGACATAATAGTTATTTACCATTTCATGGTTAGACAGCCTCACTTTATCATCCTTCCTGGAGATTTCCCTCAAAATAACAGACATTTGGTTAGACAGTGCTTTTTCTGCCATCTCGTTCCTTCCCATGTAGTTTCATTTTTAATCATATAGGTTATTAAACATGACGCATTTTATGAAATGGAAAACTGCAGAGAGCAAGAGGAAGTCATATATATTTGAGAATCAAGAATTAGAAGCCAATGACTTGAAATTAGTCACTAAAACAAATTACATTTTCTGAAAAGGCAGTTTGATTTAAGGGCAAGCCTGCAGATTTGCAAGTGTGTAGCAGAAGGCTGGATCACGAGAAGAATATGGCTGGAATTGATGGCAGACGGGAACACGCAGAGGCACGCATCATCCACACAAAGTTTTGAATTCAGATTTCAGATTGATTAGAGGAATTGTAGGGAAAGCCTTTGCGAAGACCTTGGCGTAATACTTACCATATTTACCACATTTTCGTCTTTTATTTAAAAGGGTAGTTTCCTTCTTTCTTCCCTCTCCTTTTCCTGTTTACACATCCGTTTATTAGTGACATGCATGAGGCTGAAAGCAATTAATGCTTCATCTATAAAATGTATGTGGCACAAGGGACTTTGAGGAGTTTCTCCTCCCCAGATTTGGAATCACTCCTTAACGCGGGGCCAGAGTATGGGTGGGTTGGGAGGAGTTAACGTGTAAGCTTGGAGGAGCACAACCACGAGGGGCTCTTGGACACTGCAGCTCATTGCACCATTCCCAAAAGTCACTGGGCAGGACCTGGGCCTCTGAGGGCTGTAGCACATCAGTTCTCTAACGTTCTGGCTGCAGCTGCTGGCATTAATGTAGCTAATTATGGAGTAGTACCCACGTCGTGTCAGCCGTGAAGATACATTTGGGGATTCAACGAACCAGCCTTGGGTGCCAAATCAGAGCTAAGTCAAGCACTTGTTCTATGCAAGGCTAAGCTCATGAATGCCAATAAAAATCATAGTCTGGCCACTGGCATTGTGGAGAATTTAAAATGATTTAGAAGAAGAAAAGAAAAATTATGTGCTACAGTGTGCTCCATGTTGCCCATCAGTTCATTGCTAAGAGGAGAGTGTGGGACTGGATTTGAAGGAACAGTGACTATGAACTAGGAAAAAGATCACTGGAGCTTCACAGAGACATTATTCTTGACATGAGATTTTTTTTTTCAAGCTCATTAACATTTTTGAGATACTAATCACCTGCTGGAGGAACTGCTCCAGGAGTGCACAGTATCCTGCAGTGTCATTAATTTTCAAAGCTCTAGTTATGATTGTACAGTACTATGAATTGTCTGAAAATGTTTCCATGCTTCTGGCAGAAACAACTAGTGAGCAGATAAACTATTTTTCCAGGGCTGTGCGACCAACTGAAGAGCTACATGGCACCCTTCTACATATCAGCATCCAACAATGAAGGCAGATTCCCATTTTCACAACCTTGGAAAATAAATAACAAAGGCTGCAGTGTTCCCTGGGCAGCCCTTTTTCCTGCTGGGCAGAAATATTGTAGCATTATCTGTGTTTGCTCAAATCTGTTTGCAACCTTTGCTGGGTTGCAACCCAGCATTCCAGGGCTGGAATACAAAGGACCTGATTGAGTTATGCTGAGTATACCCATGGACAGGCTGGCCTAAGGACATTTTTATTAGCTATACTGTATGACCTTGCCAGTCTCAGGTAGAAGAATGAATCCAGGAATCCTAACACTTCACTTGCCTCTAGGCTCTGCCCTATTCAACTAATCTCTACTGTGTTTCCCATTTCTGGACCAAAAAAAAAAAAAAGAAAGAAAAAAATAAATCAAACGAGTAACCAAGTCCAAGGCAAGAATTCAGTCTGAGCTGTATGACCTTCCCCTTTCAAGAGTGCAAATATGTAATTTCCAATGAAAATGATCCAGCACCAGACTCAAAAAGGGTCCTGAGAGTCACAGATTCATTTGGATTTCCCATGCTACAGGGAACAGTCCTTCTGTTAATACTGGCTGAACACCAACATTTAGTGTATATAAGGACTCAACAATTGTACATTGTATGTTGTTACTTCAACAGAAAAGCCAAAGCATGGAAATAATTTCTGGCATAATTATTCTTCCATTATTTGATGTATTTCTAAGCAGCTGATGGGTCAATATTGAACAGAACTACCTGTAATTCAAGTTCCCATTGTTTCATTTAACTGCTTGTAGGCAAATAAATGCTATGACAGATTCCAACAGCTATCAAATATTTTCTCCCACATTCATGCACTTTTCTCATACAAATTTTTTCTGTTGGCTGTCTGTTAAGAAGCTTGGATATGAGGGAATTCAGCCTTCCACTTTATGTAATTTGGTTTACCATTACCTATTTGTTAACTTTGGTCCCATGGTCAAGTATATATCACACTATGTATAAAATAAAGTATATAACAGCTGAACTGGAAAAGCTGCCAACAGATCTTTAAGGTGATCTGATTTCCAATTCATGTTTCCCCGTATTATGAATTTAGTTCTTAGAGCACAAGCCCTAGGGCTGAAATCCTACAACTACTGGTTGTGGCAGTACAAACTGCACAAACTTGCAGCAACTGTTTTGAGCAGTGAGAGATGGGCCAGCTTTCAGTGCACGTCCTGGTCCTTGGCTGTTCCCCTGGCTTAATCCCAGTTCCACTTAGGACAATGTTTTGGGCAGTTAAAACCATTTCACTTAAGGCACTGAAAAAACCATGCCATGATACAAACATGAGGTTCCTACCTAAAAGGAATGGGCCAAGCCATAAACTTGAAATTTAGGGTAAAACCCTCATCCACTTCAGTGAGTATAAAACCAAGCCAACACAGAATATGTGTTGTCCACTGGTTTATATCACCATCCAGTCCTACTGCAAAGGATCTGACTAACACCTGCAGGGGCTATATGCTCACTTGCCATTTGATTTAGAGACGAATCTGTAAATTCACATTTGAAAAAATTCCGAACAGCTCCGTTAATGAAATCAAATTTCCAAATAAAATAATTACATCCGTATCAAATTAGGGAGCAGGGGAAAAGCCTAAACTGCACAGCCAGTTACAGCTTCCAATTGTTTTCAGTATCTGAAAACAGTATCGATCTGAAAGCTAAATAAAGTTCCTTACCCATGCTATACTTGGCTTTGGTACATGTTGTTCTTTTCAATATTTCATAAACCTACAGAAGTAAAAGAAAGGAAAGGGTTACTCCAGATACTGCCAGTGAAAAGCACAACCTTTTTTTGTGTACAGCTCAAATATTGGCAAAACCAAGATGTCGATGAAGTCATCATCCTTTGATAAAAGTCATGGCATTCAGGAGAGCAGGGCTTTCAGTTTTGCATGCTGAGTTACCTGTACAAAAAAGGCTTAATTGAATTTCCAGCTACCAAGATAACTGATGGGGGGAAATGGAGTTACATCTAACCACTGACATAACAAAAAGCACTGGTTTTAGTCATATTTGACATCCATCAAAGATCAGAAGCCCTCTTCTACCAGGACTAGGCACTGTGCTGGGCCAGCTCTTCCCTCACCCCTGATGGCCTCACCTCAAGCTGTGCCAGGGGAGGTTGAGACTGGATATTAGGAAAAATTTCTTTACTGAAAGGGTTGTCAGGCCCTGGCCCAGGCTGCCCAGGGCAGTGGTGGAGTCACCATCCCTGGAAGGATTTCAAAGCCATGTAGATGTGGTGCTTGGAGACATGGTTTAGTGGTGGATTTGGCAGTACTGGCTTAGTGGTTGGACTTGATGATCTTAAAAGATCTTTTCCAAACAAAAAGACTCTGATTCCAAGCTGGCTCCAACCCAAGGACTTCAGCAGAGCCCCAGGCTCATAATGTGCATGCAGCACACAGCCCTTTATCAGAAACTGGACTAGCACAGGCTGACCTTAAAATTTCTGAGCTTGCATGACCTCAGTGGCAAAAGAGATGTATTGATTTTACGATTTATTTCATTTATTGTCAAATAACCTTTTCACATCTCAGCATGCAGCCCAAGCAATCAAACTTTGGTCCCGTCTGCCTGATGTTGTCTTCTAACTCCAGTGAGTTCAAGGGCTGTCATGGAGAGATTTTCAGTTATATAATGTCTGTGGTTTGTTTAAAATAAGTAAAAGGTCTTTGGCTTAGTTTCTATTCATCAAAGATTCACAGGGAGTGACTAGATTCCTGTTCATTTTGCAGCAGGCGGAAGGGTCAATATTTGCACTGTGATTTAAAAATACACAGGAGAGAGGCAGGAGAGAACTTTAAGAAACAAGAATACAAAGAGAAATGCACATGGGATAAAATGATGCTGGGAAACATCCAGTAGGTCTTTTATTACCAGGTGATTTATAGGAATTTCAAATGAAGCAACATGGTACCAGCATCATTGTTCTATGCCCAGTGTTCCTTGAGGGGTTTAAAAAAATCCCATCCCTCCTCTTCCTCCCTGCCTTTGCTATGAGCTCCTTTTGTTTCAGTCAGTTTTGCTCACCTTCTTGTCCTATGGAGCCATTTTGTCCTGCTACCTTTCTCAGACAGCTTGTTACCATGAATTTTAACTCTTTATTTGCTCCCTTTAAGTTTCTTGTAATTCAAAGTTCTTTTCCTACATATCTAGACATACAAAAGAAAATCTACAAACACAAGCTATGCTTTCTTTTTTTTTTTTCCCCAATCTCAAATGAAAGGATTTATCACAAGCAAAGCAACTCAATGGTTGTCTTTTTCTTTTCCCTTCCTGCCTCTGCCTTCCCTGGTCAAACTCACCTAGCCCTGATGACCTGCACTCACATCAAATCAGAGCACTTCAAGCTACAGGGGAACTACACCATGGGGTCCACACACTGGAATTTCAAAGCAGGAAAGGGAAGTTAGATATCTTACAGCTCTTATCACCCTAGCAATAAAAGACAGCTATAATTGTGATATAAGCTCTTTTTGTAACTACTTACCATCCAAAAGGCTAATGTTAAATAGAAGATAAAAGCAGGCTCACAGTCACATTCCAATCCACTGATTAGCAGCAGTGGAACAGAGCAAAGAGTCCATGTTATACTTTGAAAAGTGCTGGAGCAAGTGCTGCTTGGCATAGTCCCTTCCAACCACCCTGGCTGCCATATGAGCTGTCCTTTCAATTCCCCTGTCAGGGGCTCTGAAGGAGGCTACACCTTCTCCCCCACTCTCTTTTATGCTCTCTAAGTCACAAAGCAGCACTCAAATACAGTTTGTGACCTTGTATTCCTATATCAGGCTTCATTTCTGTAAGGAAACTGCTGAAGTTTAACCAAGAGAGGGAAAGTCCCACGCTAGCACTGAAGGAGGAGAGACCCTCCAACAGGAAGGCAGGAATGGCCCAGCCCAGTCCCAGTGCTGCACACATGTACATCACACTTGCTACGTAACAGAGGTGAGCAGATACACAAACAATCAGAACAAGATGCAGTTTTCTGCATTGGCTTCATGCAAACTTTAATGTTAAATAAAAATAATGAAGTTAAAGAAAAATCATAAACCACAATGCTTTTGACACCACTCTAGAGAACTGCCCCCCAAAACTATAAATAATATTCTCTACAAATACCCGGTTGTTTCATTGGAATTTGTCTTGGGAGATTTCCCAGCATTTTATGAAAAGAGCAATTTACCTTACAAAGGTAAATGAGTGACAGATGTGCAGGGAGCTGGTGCCATAACCAGTGGCAGAATCTAAATCTAGTCCTTTCTGGTGATACGTCTACTAAGAAACCATGTCCCAGATTAACTGTGAACTAGAAAGAAGATCCAAATTATTTCCCAAATGCAGCAACCTGTTAGCATCAAAGACTATTCATTACCTAAGCTAAAGCTGGAAATGTTTTATTAATAATTTCAATAACTGATGCCAGAAGTGATCCCTGACATTTGGCTAAGCAAGGCAGACTTGCAGCAGGCATTGTACTGAAGCTGGCCAAGGGGCTGTTAACACCATGACTAAGGCACTACCCACCATAAATTATTTACATTCAGTACTTACTATAGTGCTTCTCGTTTTGCTGTCAAAGAAGGAATCTCTGTCAGACAAATCAAATCTGTTAAAAGATTAGAAGGAAGCCCATTAGGTTAAAAAAAAAAAAAGCCAGCAATTTCCTGCTCTTCTTGACCCCTTCAATATTTTCATTCCTCCTGGGGATCTCTCAAAGCTAACATTAAATAGCTTGTAGAAACCTCATTCAAAAGAAAGTCCATCCCAACTCTCCTATTTTAAAGAGACCATCTATAGGTTTCACTGCTTTTATGTATTTCTAGCTTTTTCTGCACAAAAGAGACCACTGATGCTCATTTAAGTTGAATTCCTGACCACTGCTGGCCTTGAATATCTCCTAATAATCTGCACATTTTGTCTGTACCTTAAAGTCTGTGAGGCCACTCTTGCCTCCCTTATTCATCAAAGGCAACCACATAAGGCACATCCACACCTAAGCTGAAGAGCATCTGCACATCCACACCTAAGCTGAAGAGCATCTGCACATCCACACCTAAGCTGAAGAGCATCTTTTGGGCTTCCTCTGAGCCACCAGTCTCCTTTGCTGTGGGAACATCCTACAAGCAATATATGCAAGAACATTTCCTGCAAGTCCAAGAACACGTCAAATGTCACACACATTGACTGGCCCAACTAACACACACAACTCCATCAGTGTTCTGCATCCCTTGATGAAAAACTAAAACCACTGTATGTACAAGTGAAGAAATCCTTCCCTGGGACCGCTGTTTGTTCCAGCTGGCACATACATCAACACACTCTTCAAAGCTTCTCCTCTGGGATGCTGGCCAAGGGAAGAGCAGCAGCAAAGCAATCCAGGGCAGTTGAAACTTTGGCTTGGCCCCACCTTCTGATTTTTTCCTACACCCACATTTGCAGCTATTCTTACTGAGCTGAAATCGATGGCAAAGCTACCATGGACTTCAGAGCACTTCCAAGGTCAAGGCCTGCTTGGCAGTACACGTGTGAGCTGCCCATACCAGATGAATGAAATTATTCTGAAATGTATCAGCCCACATCTCTGGCGTCAAATTTTACTGAGAATTTGATTTTACATGGTAAAGAGTCTATTGTAAACCACGTAACAAATCTTGTTTGGCAAGCTGGTGTGTATGGTTACAGAGATATTTATTAGATGCCAGAACAGCAGCACTGAGATTTCACAGAGGGCCTCTAGAAAGCCTCATTCCTCAACAGTGAGCCAAACAAAAAATTAGATGTACTGCAAAATCGAACTATTCTTTGCAGTAATCACTATTGGTGCTTTAGCTGTTATCAAGAAGGCTGGGACCTGCTGCCATGGACATTTACAGAAAGCTTTCACTTACAGGTGCTGTTTCTCTCTGGAGAAGGGGTAGGAGAGGCGCTTCACCAACTGAGGTTTGTGTTCTGCCACTTTTGGCTGGATGGGCTCTGTTATTTTTTGGATTACGGAGTTAATCTTTTTCAGAAGACCATGGGTCTGATTGATCTGATACATCTGAGTGGGGAAAGAGAAAATCAGTAAAACTGTATTGCTTTCTGGTTATCCATAGCAGAGGAATGAACCATCCACTAAATACACATGAGAATAAATTATCAAGGAGCGTATCTTACCTTCCTGAAAACATTCAGAAACAGAGATGAATGGGAAAGTCACACCAAGGCAAGCAGAGGAAGCCTGTTGCTTTCCCCCTGAACTATAGCATAGCCCATGTTTGGTTCCAAATAATCAGGCTGGGGTGTTCAGCAGAGGTATACTTGGCACTGGCTCCTCAGACACCTGCTCCTTTGGCATTTACTAGTTTCTTGGTGCAATGGGACAAAGACATGAAGGAGCTATGGAGCCTCTGAGCAAAACAACAGAAGAGGTCTCCTCTCCCTGAGGTCTTTCCTGGGAATATTGTGCAGGTTTCAGGAGTTTTCCCTCTTCTACATAAGGGAACCAAAATATCTGGAATTGTCTACTGCAGTTCTGTTCATTACATGCAGGAATTATGTTAGCAGGTCACAAAAGAGGATACCAGGCTGGTCTCTGAGCCACAAAAGCTACATGCAGATCCAGGGCAGGGCTCTCACCAGAGGAAGATGCTTGGCTGGAGATAAAGCTTTAGGGGTCTCAGGGTGTTCTCAGGAACATCACTTCTCCCAGGCAATGCCTCTTTCATACACAAAAAAAACCCTCCACAAAATGCCCACCCTAACTTTCCTTTTGTGGCAAAGCAGCTTTAACCACAGGATCAACAACAGACTTCTTGTACCTAATTGTGCCTCTGATAAAAATCACTGGTAAGTGAGGCAATAATGGGGATTAATATGAAATGTAAACCAAAAGTGTGGTTTTAGTGTTGTAATAAATGATGCTGAGCTCTGAGACTGTCTCTTGCTCCATTACAGACGTCCCTCTGCAGTCTGGGACATGCACTTAGTATGTGTTTAAATATTAATCCATCTCTAAGCTATGCTCACTGAACAGGTAGCTATCTATCACAGATGACTTAGAATTGATGAAAACATACTGTCATTTCTTTAATGACATTTCAAATATTCTGAAATGTAATTTATTTTGTGGTAGAGTGTTCTCAACCTCTGCAACTATGACTAATAATGTATATGAAGAGTCACCAAACCCAGCGAGACTCCTGCACACAAGTTGTTACTCCTACAGTCATTTTTTAGCAGGCTAGTGTTTCAGGTGAGAAAAAACCTCCAAAATGCACACAGAAATTTCATCATCAATTGCAGCCTTTTCTTTTAGAACATGCTGAGAGGATGAGGCAATGTATGGAACCACTCGCACCATGTACAGATGGTGGCAGATGCTGGGAATTCTGGATTTCCATTCCTCCTTCCAGTTATTCTTTCTGCTGTCCCAAGCAAGCAAGTTTGTGACTCTCATTTTCTGTACAGATTACTGAACTATTTTTAAAATGCTCGGGAGAAGAAAATTGTACATTTGGCAGGTGCTCAGAAATGAGGATATGTTTAAACTACACCTTCCAGAGGAAAAAAAAAGAAAATCAGGACTCACCTTTTTTGTGGGCATCTTGAGCTTAAGAAATTCTGCCTCTCGACATAACACATTCCACGGTGCATGTATTTTTACAAATCCAACCCCATGGATTTTAGTCTTAAAAAAAACAAACAACAAGAGAAAAGGTTACTGATGAGAGGAAACCAAGTATTTTTCCCATTGTGTTTCATACATATTTAAGGAACAGTTTATTACTGTCACTAAGCTGAATCTCCTTTGAGACAGCAGGTTTCTAACAACAGGACAATCACTGAACACCCCTCTGTGCTGAGCTGCTAGAAAATGTGACTCAAACCCACTATTATCTTCCAGAACAATTACCACAAGGTTAAACAGATAAAAATTGTTTGGGAAATAAAAGCTAATGACTACGGACACAAATACAGACTAAGCCAGTTAAATCTGAAGCACAGGCACCCAGCCAAATGGTATGATTTAATGAGTGTGTTGTAATTAATGGAGCTGAGAGAGTCTCTGCTGCCTCCTCAGAGCTGCTCAGTATCTCAAAGGACCAGAACTGCAGTAAGGAAGAAGCAGCCTCAGATATACATGTGAGCACCTACATTAAAACACTACTTGTTTTAATTAGGAAAACTGCTAGGAAGAATTTGACCAAACAAAAGAGAAAATAAGAAGGTAAGTGTTACTGATACTCTTAGCTGTACATTTGCATCCCACTAGTGCTCTGAGCTCTGTTTGAGATGGCTGGACATGGGGGTTTGCTCCTAGCACCCCATACACACCCCTATTCACTCCCACAGTTTCAAAGCCATTGGACAAATGATAACAAACTAGCAGGTATTCAGCAACCCCAAGAGAAAGGAACTTTAATGAATGTTCCTAATCTTGCTGCTCCATCAGCTCAGGCAGTTATTGTAATAACTAGCTCTCACACAGCTATGCTTTGCACTGGTTTTCTAGAAATGTGGTACTCAGAGGACATAAGAAGCTGCCAGCCTGCCCATAAGGCATGGCTTCCCAACCACCTCCAAATTTACTCCATTGAAGAGAGTTTCAGTGACTTAGTAAACATCATCTGCTTAAGAAACCTCTGTTCTTTTTGCAATTAGTAAGCCTCCAATGCAACTTGGTGGCATGCTGCTCAAGCCCAAATGCTGGCAGCTTTTTCCCCCTGCACTGATGTGCTGGATATGGAAGCTGATGTAAATCTCTGTGGCTTGCTTTCATCTCTACACATTCCTCCCGTGCTTTGGTATCTTGTACTGAAAGGACAGGGTTTTCTCTCTTTTACAGTGTCCTGGCTTGAACCCTGAGCCCCTCTGCTTAATTTGAAACCATATTACATGTCACAGGTGGGGACCTCCCATCTTGCAAAGTATTTAAGTACCTATAACTTGGCACAGGCAAGCTTCTACTTCACTACAATAATTTGCAAGTTCGATGGAAAGCAAGTCTTCATTTCACTTGCAGGACAGAGAAGTGAAAGTCTTTTTTGCATCATACCATGCAAAATAAATATTTTATTTTCATATCCATATACATCATTATGTACATGCCTGTAATTTGTGAATAATAGATGGCAGATTTATTGTTTTAACACTCTGATCACAAGTCTAGCTGTTTAATCTCAACTTTTAGATCCTGTAAATAAAACCAGCATAAATGTTTACCCTCTCTCACAGGAGTTTCAGGCTTATTGGTGGGATCAGTTAATTGTAATAGCTGTCTTTGAAATTAATACGGCTGTGCCTATTTCTACTAATCACACACTGGCAGTACTTCACACACATCATTTTTTATATAGTCTAATGGTCTTTTAATAGAATGTACTGTTTTCAGGGTGCAGGTGAAAGGCATTACAAGCTGTACTGTTCACATCTAAGAATGGAAAGAGCAAACTGTAATACAGACCCACGCGCTCCAGCATGTACCAGAACCCCCTGAACAAATTTAAACCTCTTCAAGTCTACACTGAGGTATAAAAATATCACTGTCTGCATCAGGTATTTTCATCAGAACTGGAATTACCAGTGGATCCAAACCACAGTGTAAACCCACCAAGCTGGGATTAGTTTTCAGAGCAAATTAAGCCTCACTTCTAGATATGGCAACACATCAACAAGCTGTGTTGCAATAGTGGATGTGCCACATGTCCCGGCCAAGAAAAGTAAGAAACTTCACCTCATTGGGGCATTAAAAACCCAGTGCCCATTCCTGTGAAGTGAATTAAATCAGTGGGTGAGGATAGTGCTGCCAGAACTGAAACCAAAGTCTGGAAGAGCTGAGCTTGTGTAACCCTGACCAGAGCCAGGTTCACAGGAACGGCTCAGCATCTCCTTCAGCCACCTTCTCCTCCTCATCTGTAACCATCTGAAATGGCTCCTTACATCCTCATCACGTTCCAGTTCCAGACCGGCCTCCACGAGGTTCCCTTCATACTCCTCCCTGCGAAACCTCTTGTCATCTTCATGGTAATCCACATGAGGTTCACCTTCCCCCATTTCCAGCTGCACTCCTTTCCCGGGAAGTGGCTGGTCCTGCTTGGTGTTTCGGACACTTGAATCATTATGATGAACTCTCTTGGTGAGCGTCCTCCCTGCTGAGGACTTCTTGTATTGATAGACTAAGATGTAGTCTACTTTTCTCTTGCCATCTCTGAAGTAAAGTCCGTATTTGCAGTCAGCATCTGGATTTTTGGATAGGGAATTTAATAACTGGAAGCAGGGAACAGGGGTGTGGAGAGAAGAAGAGAGGAGAAGAATAATGAGTACATACACCAACATGAACACCAGACAGACCTTGTATCAAGGACTCCTCCTTGCCTGGAGCACACGATGACCCACAGTCAAACAGCATGCCTACAGGAGGAGCCCACCCATGCTACTCACTCAAAACAATTTTGCAAGTTAACACCTGCAATTTTACTGATAGCCAGCTGGGATTTTATTGGCCAGAAATAAATAGCTAAAATGACTGGGATTTAATCTAATTACCAGCACACTAGCTCATAAGTCAGCTACTTGGTGGGTTTGGTTTTCTCCTTTGGGGGTTAATCACCACTAAGATCATCTGTCCTTTTCCACCCAGGACATCTGCGTTTCAATTCTGACAAATAGATTAATATCAAGTGCAAACACTTCTCACTTCTCTTATCTAGCCTTGCAAGTTTGTATCATCTGAGAAAGAGATCATCTTAGATACAGACTGAAGGGAGCCAGCTGGTCATGAAGCTCGGCCAAAAAAATGCAGCTGGACCCTAGCCAGGGCAGTGGGTTCACTGCTTTCTGAGTTCATCACTTTTTTCCCCACTTACAAAACCCGTGTCACTTTGCAATCTGATGGTGGCAAAGGCTTTTACTCCCATCTTGGATTAATGTTGTGCAAGTGTTGCAAGAGGCAAGATATGCAAGTCTTGAAACTCAAGTCCATTTCCAAGCATTTGTCTGAAAAACTGCATGGGGCAATTATAAAAACATACAAAAATGCTAACAATTATTCATTTCTGCTTTCAATAGCACTTCTCATGTATAAATCACAATTCTATCCTTGGAGGTGCACAGAGCATTTTAAAACAAATGAAAATTCACTGTTAACTTTTATTGGTTTTTACAAAAGTATCATAGGAGTGGCTTTTCAGGGATCAGGGACAATTTCTGGCTTTTAATTTGACAGAAGAATGTTAAGCCTCCATGCAGGAAAAGGGACTTGTGCTCCAATGACAGCAACTGCCCACTGGCTGCAAATCATATTGGTCAAAACCCATGGGATACATTTCCATCTCCTGCTTGTTGCACCCATAAAGCTGTGAATCTAAGTTATTGGCAAACGGTTCTTTTTAAATCCCAGATGAAAAGAGGAACCTCTGAGGTTACTGTTCAATGTGTCACAGCCAATACAGGCAAAACTTGACTGAAACCCACCTGCTGTTACACAACTTGGCACACTTCTCTGCACATTGCCTTGGGGAGGGCAGGTCCCAGCTACCATAACTATAAATCAATGACTTTAAGGAACAGTCTGTTCTTCCCTTTTTGCCTTGAGGAGACTTTTACTTGGACAACAAAGCCAAGCAGCAAACCCCATTTTCCCATGTTTGGAGGGAGGATATAATATATTAATCATAGAATCCTAGAATCCTAGAATACCAGGTTGGAAGGGACCTCAAGGATCATCTGGTCCAACCTTTTTAGTACTACTACAGTTTATATGAGGTGACTCAGCACCCTGTCAAGTTGAGACTCAAAACTGTCCAATGTGGGGGAACCTACCACTTCCCTTGGGAGACTATTCCAATGTTGGACTGCCCTCATGGTGAAAAATGTACCTCTTGTGTCCAATCAGCATCTCCCCAAAGCAACTTATGCCCATTACCCCTTGTCTTTTCCACGTGACTCCTTGTCAATAGGGAATCTCCATCTTCTTGGTAATAATATAGCATTGTTGTCACCATGGACTTCACTCTTTTCCCTGTTCCATGTCTGTCTTACTTCACCATGACAATAAAACGCATTCTTCAGGGCACAAGTTGCTCATGTTTCTGACCTATCTACATATTCCTGTTTAGTTCTTAAGCATAATTACAACACAGAAGACCATTAATAACCACTGCTTTCTGATTGCTTCATGCTTAATGGCATGCACATGTGAACTCAGAACATTTTTTAGAAACAAGCTGACAGCCCTGCTCGTGACAGGCCACTCAGTTACACAAATTTCTATAGGAAAAAAATATTAAGAAATAGTAACTAGCTGGATTGTCAAGATATAATGCCTCTTCAAAGTAAAGAGTTGTAAACAAGACACAGGAACACTGGGATTTCTTTTAAGATAGCTAATTGTATTTGATTGTTGAAGATGTGATCTTCTCAATTAATTAAGCATCAATTTCTGGAAAACCGGGGTGAAGTGACAGATGTTCAGGTAAGTGCAGGGAGCTAAAACAGGCAAAAGACTCAGAACCCAACTACTTCCCACCCTTGTTGGACTGACTTTATGAGGGAGAGTAATTGGTTGGTTCTGGAGATCAGTAAATAAAGGAAAGGGGCAGGACTGAAGCTGGCTCTTGAAGATGACAGCAGTGAGTGTGTCAGAGGTTTCTAACTGCTTGGGGAGCTCAGGAGGGACCAGCACATCCTGGCCACAGCTCCCTTTCTCCTGGAGCATGCCATGGGTGGAGAAAAGTGGCACAGAGAACCCCTAGTTCCTCGTTTTTTTTCAGCCACTGCCACCAGGAAGGGGACAGGTCACACTGCAGAAACTGAGTGAGAGCTTCTTCCCATTTCTTTGAACTTTCCTGGTGAAAAGCTTGACTTGCTGACAATTGAGGAGAAGGTGCTGCACTGTGGCTGCTAAAGTCTCAATACATTTATTAATATATGAGAATAGCTGTGTCCCACTGTGAAAGGGATGCAGCCAAAAGACTCAGAAAAGCCTGTTGGTCCTGTTTTAAAGAAAGAAACTGTGAGATTCTTTTAAGGATGTGGTATTAATGCTGGAGGATATTCTTAGGTCACACCCTTTTTTGCACTGCTGCTACACTGAAACAGAGCGAGCTGCCTTGACTAAGACCAGGTAGGGCTCATGTCCCTTTGGTTGCACATGAGACACAGAAAAGACATTTCAGTTTTCCCAGAGCAGGAGGAATGTTTACACTCTGATAGAATTATTCATCCACGCTCCATCCTAATTAAGCACCAGCACAATGAATCAAGTGTTGCTTTTTCTGGTACACCTTTCCCCAGCGAGATCCGTTGTGTAGTCCACTCGACCTTGACTCCTTCACCTGAATAAACTCCTTTTTGTGTGTTTGTGACATAATCAACTCCTAATCCCTTTGGGTATTCAGATTACTAATGAGTGTTAGAGAATTTAAGCAAGGCACAATTAATAAGGCCGGAAATGTCAGCTCCATTGTGTGCTACAGGATATTAGTTTAACGTTACCTCTGCTGACAATAGCTTTCACATGAAATTTTAGACATTTTTTCTGTTCTGCTCTATGTGGGAAAAGAGACTGGCAGGTTGCCACAGCCCTACTGCCAGATTGATCCCTCTGAGTACAGCCAACCCCTTCTCATGCTATGGGTTAAACAAGGATCCCCTGCTTCCTTCCTTCACATCCAAGAACAAACCCCACTGACTGAGCATGTGCTGTGGCTGGTGGCAAATCCTCAGCACCTCTGCGAGAGGGAAGGAGAGGATTTCAGAGCATCCTGGGAATGGAAAGAATGAGAAGTAAGTGAAGGGGTAAAGCACAGTACACCAGTCATGACACATCTGGCAAGTCTTCTACTCACTGTACTCTCATGCTGGTCATATCCTATATCCTCAATAGCTCGGATGTTGATAATGTGGATCCCCTTCTCCTCAGCGGGCAGACAGGAGTATTTCTTGTTCACCCTCATTCCTGTCTCCTCTGGAGCCACGTTGAGATCTTCTGCCAGAAAATCCACCCCATGAAACTCACTGTCTGCATCTGAAAAGAAAAGGAACAATTTTCATCAAGACACTTTTAAGCTCAACACTTGCTCCTCCCAGAGCCACCCAAGCTGAAACGTATCCTGGTTCCTGCCTTCTTCTGCCAATGAGCCCTTGTGCAGGGCTCCCACCCTCCTCTGTACCTCCCTTCTCAGCTTTCCCACAGCCTCCTTCAGCCCTACCTAGGTCTCCTCCTCCAAAGTGCTCAGTTCCCTTCTTTTCTGCACTGCTGTCTCAGGATGTGTTTACTGCATGGTCTCATAGAATGATTACATTTCTTGGCAAAAGAAGGAAAAAAGGGGGAAAAAGAGAAAAAAAGTCTGAGAATTAGCTGGCGACAAGAGGTAGCATAGTGTTTTACCTCTTTTCAGTAGGCATTTTCTCCTTGAACAAGCACTTGTTCATGCTGAAAATCTACTTAGTGGGCTTCCCCTCAAGAACCTATAGACTGCATCTGATTTACTGAACTACCCCTATCGAAGTAGTCTTGAAAATCTCAGGTTCTCTCCCTCTCAACCTGCCAGACACCTATGCTTCTACTTATTATTTAAGTGGGTGGGCAAAGGATTTTGTACCAAAATTTCCCTACAAACTGAGCAACCAGATAACTGACAAAATGCCAACTAGTGTTTGCATACGTGCATTTATGCGATCGACAGAAGGCAAAGTTTTCCACGGTTTAATTCATTTTGACATTGAAGTAAAATACTGCAGCATTTCCCCCTTGTTTTAAACCACACAGGAGCAGGATTGGCTTGTCTAAAGATGAAGATAAAGCAAGAATTTTAGAATTTAGCCTTGAACAGATACTAAATTAACTCTCCCAAAAAAAACAAACAACACAAACATGCAGAGGAGCATGCTCTAATAGCAGCTGTATTACAACAGTCTGTTGCAACTCGTTCAACACTGTCTCTGGAGCAGATAGCAGCAGAAATTGTACAGAATTAGCCCATTAGGAAAAATACTTCCCTCCTACCTAGAGCTTCCTAAGCTTATGATGAGGTGAGGACAGATGTCACATTTTAATTAGCTACGTCTTAGCCTAAGAGCATGTTACTCCTCTTCACCAAACTACCCATCTGGATTTGGTTGAACCTCAGGGATGATGTGGATAGAAGAGACAGGGAAAATCTCCTTCCCCAGCAAGTCTGCAGATGACATGTGAAGCATGGTTGATAAGCTGGAGGGTAAGGCTGCCACTCCAAGGGGTCTTGACAGGCTGGAAAAACAGGCTAAGAGCAGCCTCATGAAACTCAACTTGAACTTGGACAGACTGGTCTTAAGCACAAGCACAAACTAAGCGTGGACCAGACAGAAAGGAGCTCTGCAGAAAACGACATGATGGTCCTGGTGGACAGGTTCAGAGGGAGAGATCATCCTGAGTGGTGAAGGATAGCTGCATTCTGGACTCCATTAGTAAGAAAGCAAAGACAGCAGGTCCAGGGAAGCAGTTTCCTCCTTTATTTGACACTTGCCAGACCACAGGTAGAGTGCTGTGCCCACTTTTGGCTCCCCAGCACAAGAAGGACATTGACGAACTTGAGCAAGTTTAGTGGAGAACCACTGAGATGGTCAGGGGGCTCAAGTACACAAGGAGAGGCTAAGAGACCAGCCCTTATGCAGCCCAAAGAAGGGAAAGCAAACTATGGGGTCCTATTCCTGCCTTCAACTACCTACTGAGAAGGCACAGACATGGCAGAGCCAGGTTCTTCTCATAGGTGCACAGCAAGAGGATGGGAGGTTACAGACACAAGTTGCAATAAAGGAAATGATGATCAGACACTAATAAAATCCTAATTCTTTAACAACAAGGGTGATCACATGATGGGGAAAGGGCCCAGTGAAGCTACGAATCTCCACCCATCCCTGGAGATTGTCAAAGCTTGACTGCACGTGGCCCCAAGCAACCAGACCCAACTTTAATGATGGGAACGCACTGCATGAACTTGCAATCCAGGTTCCTCATGGTGATATGCAGGAGTTCTCAGGGACAACAACCCACAGCACAGGAGGAGGAATCACAGGATAAAGAATCATCATGGCTGGAAAGGACCTCTGAGATCACTGAGTCCAACCATTAACCTCAAAAAAACAACCAGACAAACACAAACAACCACACACACTCCACCATAAAACACCCACAAAAAAAAAACCCATCTCAGCCATTAGAGTGTGCCCTGAAGTACCACATCTACACGTTTCTTGAACACCTTCAAGGATGGTGACTCCACCACCTCCCCAGGCAGGCAGTTCCAGTGCCTGACCACTCTTTCAGTGTAGAAATTCTTCCTAATATCCAACCTGAACCTTCCCTGCTGCAGCTTCAGGCCATTTCCTCTGGTCCTGTTGTTATTTACCTGGGAGAAGAGGCCAGCACCCACCTCCCTACAACCTCCTTTCAGATAGCTGTAGAGGGCAATGAGGTCTCCCCTCAGCTTTCTCTTCTCCAAAATAAGCATCCCCAATTCCTTCAGCTGCTCCTCATATGACTTGTTCTTTAGACTCTTCACTACCCCAGGAAGGTGTGGCCAAAGCCTTGGCACATTTCTTGAGCTTATCAAAGATAAACCTAATTAGCAGGAAACTCCCACTCTGGAATTTGTGGTTATGCTTCTCTGGAACTCAGAAACACCACGAGCTTGTGGATATTTATTTCAGCTCCTGCATCTTGGAAATGTGCTGCCTCAAGTGACTCTCCACAAGCTGCCCACTTTCCCAGGAACTGCAGCATTCATTAACACCATCACCTGGGCATAAAATCTGAGCAGTTACGTATTTCAGTATGTAACTCCCACAGCTCTGCAGATCTGGGCTGCTGTTCTTGGCCTTTCTTTAAAATCCTCCAATAGTTACCTCAGAAAAGATGCCACGCTACCCATCTTGGGGCAGCATCCTCAAACTCAGTAAATCACTTGAGTAACACTTAGTATTATTAATAGTTAAAGAAGCTTTTTATGGGGTGATACAGAGATGCAGCAAAAAAATCAGCTCTCTCATGGGAGCAACTAGCATACTTGTAACAATTCCCTACATGTCCATGCCCTCTTTTTCCCCACATACACATGCACACACATTCCCTAAACACATGGGAAATGATACAAACACAATCAGCTGCCAAATCCTACCTACTCAAGCTTTTGTTCTATAACTGTAAAATGCCCATGTAATAATACAGCTTTTGGGACTTCATAAGCATTAACAACCTGCATTTTGATTTGGAAGAATGCCTGAAACAACTTCCTAGAACCAACAGCTGTCAAAATCCTCTCTCCTTTTTCCTCCTTTAACACATACACTAAATAAAACCTAGTTACTTCAGCAGATTACAAAGGGTGTTAGGAGAGAAGCACCTTTTACTGACTACGAGTTTGAATGTTTTGTGTATCTCACAATAAATCTGTGAACTAATACGGGCTAGTTTAGAAATTACAATTAGGATGGAATGTGTTAAGAGCAGAAAATCACAAGCTTCATTGAGTCCAAACGAGCTCCTTGTGCTCTGGAGCTGCACTTCTGAGCAGCATTTGTGAAGTCCCCTGTACAGAACAAGGAGACCTGCTCAAATGATTCAGTACTATTGTGCAAGCCCAAATAATCACCCACCCAACAGGGCACACGTTTACATTTCTGTTTACACATCAGTAGCCTGGCGATATCGGAAAGAACAAATACTTAAGGTAGGCAATGAATCATACCATTCTGGTTTATTATGACTACTGGAAAAGATGTGAAATGCTAGAACTTCATTGATACGATCTCAACTACAACAAGTTTGATTTCTGTACTTAAAGATGATGTCAGGATTTAATGCTAAGGCATCCAAACCACTTCAGTAATTACAAATGCACTGGGGTTACAGGTGCTGATTTGGCAGAGCTCAAAACGTTCTGTTGCCGACACACAAAACATCTTTTTATATGGAATAGAGTATTTTAAAGACTTAAAAATATGAATCTCTGTTGTGTGTTAATCATATTAAATGAGGACAATAATTTAGCCTCAAAATAAATTCACATTCAGAATTATTTATGGCAAGATAAGAGCTGTAATATGAAGAGCACAAAGCACATTAACGTCCTAATTCAGCTAGAGCCACTTAATCTCTTGGATGGGAGCTGAAAGAGGAGAGTATTGAGAAGAATTGCTAGCTTTGCTGCCTTCTAACACTGACTAGCCCACCCTCTTCTATTTACTAACCAGAAAACGCTACAACAAAGACTTAAAGTGCTCAACATATTTCAACACAGCCACATACCCAATCAGCCCTTTCTCCTCCACATCCACAGCTGATATTGTTCAGAAATCCATGAATTTTGAGACAGCAGATGTTCCTAATATTCCTGAAACACAGACTCAGACCCACCTGATGCTTCTTTTAGACTTTATTATGTATTGCTTTGGCCTTTCCCAGTATTTGCTACAAATCAATGAACACCCTGCCAAGTACACAGTATATTATTATATATTTAAAGTATTCCTTGCCTGTCTCAAAACATCTACATTCAGTAAGAGTGCAGAAGGCTGAAAAGCATTTTAATACCAATTTCAATCCTATCCACGAACCAGGTTTGAGAAAGTATTTGGTGAACATCAGACATGTGTAGAACTTCTACCTCCCTTAGCACAGGCACTGCCAGGTAATTCCTGTGTTTGCTCTTAATAATCCTGTATGTTTCATAACTGGTATAAAAGAACAGGCTTTTAGGCAGCACTTGTGTTTAGGAACAGTTCCTTCTCCCCCTGAATCTCCAGTGAGTCTCTCACTCTGAACAATATGGGAAACAAGATTAAATTAATAGAAAAACCCCCAAACTTGCAAACATCTGCTCCTTTAATCAAGCTTCAGTTGTAGCTGTAGAAGCCCTCAAACTCTTCTTGCAAAAATTAACACTAGTTAATTAATGATAAATTTTCCACCACAGAAATTTGGCATGTTATGCTGTAAGCTTTACTCATTCAGACAATGCTTCTTCCTTGGACTTGGGCGAGCAGATGAACCAGAACTGCAAATCTAATCTAGAAATGAGTGTATTTGCTCCATTACTAGCCTCAGACTTTATCAACTAGCTTATTAATATTGTAGTCAAAATCACATGTAATATTCTCAGGCAAAAAATATTTTTTTCATTAAAATAAATGGAAAATTGTATTCACACAATGGAGTTTTTACAGAAACAATCTGTGCTAGTTCTAAAATGAGCATCAAGTCAGCTTGAGTACATATAAACAAATGAACAACCATTTCACTGCTCAACCTGAAACCAATAACTTCACTGAAGCTGGCTTCTCTTAACTCCCCTTGTTTTCTTTTTTAGGGAGTAAGTTTAAGAAAGTGGCTAGAACAAAAAAGTCATAAAGACATTGAAGTCAGCTGTCCCAGTTGTTCTCAGCCAGGAAGAAGCAGGAGAATCATAGAATGGTTCGGGTTGGAAGGGACCTTAAAGATCATCAGGTTCCAACCCCCCTCAACCTCCCTGGGCAACTTATTCCAGTGCCGTATTACCCTTATGGTGAAGAATTTCTTCCTGATGTCTAACCTAAATCTCCCCTCTTTCAGTTTAAAACCATCACCCCTTGTCCTGTCACTGTCCTCTCTGGTGAAAAGCCCCTCCCCAGCTTTTCTGGAGCCCCTTCAGGCATTGGAAGGTGCTCTAAGGTCTCCTTGGAGCCTTCTCTTCTCTAGGCTGAACAGCACCAACTCCCTCAGCCTGTCTTCATAGCAAGGGTGCTCCAGGTCTTTGATCATCTTCATGGCCCTTCCCTGGACCCTCTCCAACAGCTCCATGTCTTTGCTCTGCTGAGGGCTCCAGAGCTGTGCTCAGTACTCCAGAACTACAAGACAATATAATCTAAGATTTTAATGTCCACATTCTTATCTTTTTGCCTTATATATATATGGTGACAGAATTCAGAAGGAAAAATTAAGAATCATGCAGGGTAAGTTCCCTGGACAAATTGTTTTAAAGGAGCCATAACACCAGTTCTTCACAAAAGCACCTGAAATACCAGAGGTTTCATATGAATTAAAAAGTAAAAGTACTGTGCACAGGTCCTAGAACTGGTAATGACCCTAGTGTGATAGAAGGGAACATATTTAGGAAGTCATGCACACACAAATGTTTGTGTGTATATATGTGTGTTAAAAAACTAACACACAGCCACACACATTAATATAGGTGGTATATTTTATTTATACTATGCTTTTTCTGCAGAAGAAACACGAGTGTATGCAATATGTCAGGTATTTTTTGGTTTGGGATTCTTTTTAAAAAAAAACCTTTGCTAGATACTGAGAGAAAAATGCCTTGGTGTGGTTTTGCTTACTGTCTATTGCCCCCTAGCAGCAGAACCCTCCTTCAGCACGTTCTCACCCATTTCTTCATTTCCTGTATGTTCCAAATTCAAAGCTACAGGTTAATCCCTGGGCTAAGAAGAAAGAAAAGTAATTCTCACAAGAAACTCACATACAACTTCCTCCTCAGTGTGGTGGTTTGTTTTTTTTTTTTTTGGTTGGTTGGTTTTTGTGGTTTTGTTTCGTTTTTTTCCCTTGATATATTAAAAGGTTGCCAGGTTTGGAGCCCCAAACCCCCGCTTTTTCCTCAGGAAAGGCCAATGCCAAGGAAGTCTCATGATGCCACCCCACCAGGACATCTCATTTCTGACTTATGGGTCATTCCTCCTGGCACAGGAAGCTCCACTGCGGGCCCGCCAGTGAGGATACCCGCTGCTGGCAAAGAGGGCAGATCTTTTTTGGGACACTGACACCTGTTTACGAGGCCCTGGCCTGAGACCAAGAGCCCGGTCAGGAACTGCAGTGCTCTCTCCAAGGAGCACTCATCCATGTTCTGAACTTGCATTCTGTTCAAAGTCCAGAAGTTAAGCACTGATCAGATGCACATCTGTGAGCGTTTGACTTAAATTTTCCCTCGCCAGTTTTGAAGAGCCAGATGTTGCCTCCAGCAGCACTATGATGTAGATGCAGGAGGTTGTACCAACACCACTGACTGGCTGGGCAGGCAGAGAGCTGCTGGAAAAGCCAACCGACCTACACCCAGGCAAGCTTAACACTTTCAGGGATGTTGTCACCTTGTGTCCACCCTTCTTCCAGAGAGGTGACTCCCTGCCTCTTTGATCTATAAGTAGGACACCCTGGAACTTGCCCATCTCCTTTGCTTTTGCATGAATTTTAAAACTTGGCTGTAGCTTAGGTCTGTACAGGGTACTGCCTTAACAAAGCAAACAGGAGGTTATGATCCAATCCATTAAAAAAAGGATCGAACAGTGAAATAAAACTTGGAATCTAAGGACAGTTTCCTTTACAGAATAGCAATATTTTTAAAGCAGGACAATCCTAATACAGCTGATGCTGACAGCTTCGTTAGCCCTGTGAATTGCACTGAGTATCTGAGCCCATTCAGAAACTTTTCATCCAGTATTTGGGAGCCTGAAAACCAACTCCTGTCACCTTGGTGGACCAAATTCAGCTCCTGGCAGGATTATTGGAAACATCAGATTTCTCTGTACTGACTTATCAATGGTGGGTCTCTAGAGGGGGGCTGCAGCTTTCCTGGAAGCCTTCCTGTCTACAGCTTTCAAGTTATTGATCTACTATTATCAGCAACATGTTAAAACAAATTTAGAAGGACACACAACTATGATATCATTTCTATTTCTGCCCTTCTATTTTTGTTTTGAAATATTAATTTACCCTGTTTACAGTGTGTAGCCCTAGGCTTGAACTCATCTCATCTGACACAAGTCTTGTGAAAGGTGGAATGTAAAAACAAAGAGCAAAATCACGTAAAAACTGTAATCATGGTAAAATTAACATCTTGATTGAAATAGCATTTTCAATAGCACATAAGGACTGGCAAACATAAATTCTTATATATATACATATATATAAATAAAAGACTCATCCTGCTTGTTTATTTAGACCCTGGAAAACCCCACATTTTATACAAACATTCAGAGTGTTCCCCCACCCCCTCCCAAGACAAACTGCACTTTTTTTACCCCCCAGGTACCAACTATTAGTTAATGGTCTATTAAGTAAGCCTGTTTTCAGTCTGATACGATGCTCATTATTTTTGTTTGTCCCAAGGGAAGGCAGTTTTTACCAAGGGGAGCAGTAAGATGAATGGAAAAAAAATACTAAAGAAGAGATGATGGGGAGGGAACTGGTAGGTGCTGGGACAATGCATACCTGAAATCTCACAGCTACTTTTAAAGGTATCCAAATACATTTAAAATACTCATTGAAAAAAATTCTAAAGTATTAAATAAATTTTCCTTAACTAGGCTACTACAAATAGCTCCTTATACCAACTATGCAAAAATGAGGATGAAAAGGTTATCAGCTTCTGCTAAAATATCAGTCACAGACTGCAACCCGAGGCTGCGGTGGTAGCACATACTGACTGGCAAAGCTGCTGTTGATCCAAGAGCTTTCCCATTTAACATCCTAATCTTGAAACATCTGCAGGCACATTTACATTTCGATGCATCAAAGTCACGAGGGCATTCAGGCTGCACAGACTTCAGCATGGATGTCTTGGAAGGCTTTGCTAGCCTGATAAAGATGTTTGTGAGTACAGTCACCACGTTCAGTAACCACAGCTCTTCTAGGTTGGCACTGAACGAGCCAGTCACCCTGGGTGGGGTTGGGTTGGGTTTTGCACCACTGAGCTCCACCTAATACCTGTTCTCTGGGTGTGCCAAAGCAGGTGGAGCTGATTTGATAGCGAGATGGTGGTAGGTGACATTCACCCAAGGTCCCTGTGTAGCTTCTAGCTCTGTGCTATGTGAGGGAAATAAAACCCAAACAGTGCTCGGAGCTTTTGAGCTTGGTTCTAGCAAGTTTTCCTCATAGCACTACAGTTTTAACTTGAATGGGGAGCAACTTTGCTGCACAACCATGAACTGCTGCATTTCACTGGCAGTTGAAACAATATCCTCTCTCCCTGAGCAAGTGAATGCAAATTGATGAAGGGGAAAAGCTCCATTAACTCTTGTCTATCCATGAGAATGCCACTCCCTGCCTTCCCCAGCCTTAATGAACTAAGTTGAGGCATACCAGAGGCAGAAGATGTAAGAAGTGACTATGCAACCAGAAAGCCTCCTCCTTGTTTTGAAGAAAGAGGTGAGATTTCACTGCCACAAAGAGGTGGATGCTCTGGGAAGGTGCCATGTGCCAGCCAGGTAGTTTTGCCCTGTGCCAGAGGATGCAGAAACACATGCAAGAGGAAAAAAAAAAAGATACTCCTGTTCAGGATTCTTGGTGGTCCCATCTTGGGTGGCAAAGTTCTTGTAGCAGAAAACTAATCCAACAGCAAAGCCAGCTTCCCTGCAGTGCCAGCAAGAGCAAGAAGTGGGCCAGTGCCTTGGTAAGGCATTTTGAGACCTCCAGATAAAAGGCACACTTGGAATGTTTGAGCTGAGACAGACATTCTTCGTAGTTTGGAACTCAGCAGGGAAGCTGATAGTAACAGCAGCACCCAGCCAGGGTCACTAAGTCTCCTTCTTAAGGAGCTTTTGACAATCTTAGCTATCTAGTACATCTTCGTATCAAAGGAGCAGTCAAGACCCATCTAAGGGTAAACTGCTGTCCTGTAGGTTTTGTGACAGGGGACAGACCTACTAAAAAGGCTGGATTATCCACAGGCACACTGGTCAATCCACATTTATGAATGGAGAGGAAATTACCAAGAAATGGCTGTTGACTGTAAGATGGAAAGAAACAGAATGTGAAGGGCTCTGTGGGTGCTGCAGATGGTCAAAGGCCAAAATCTTTATCCAGATTTCCAGTTCTCATTCCTAACTCTCTCTGGTTTGTTCTGCAGCAGTACTTTTCCAAAGGGAGCTCAGAAGTCATACCAAAGGTATGGCCCTTAAAGAAGCAGATTTCTGCATGAAGGCAGTTGTGCCCACAGCCAGATGCAGGCACTTAACCCCCCAAAAAACCCCAAACTCAATGAGTTCATATCATGGGAACCTAAGAAAGACATAATTTGAAAGATAATTGTGTTCAACCTGTATATAAACAAGGACATCTTGGCAAAATCAGAGAGATGTACTCCAAAAAAAAGGACAATTTTTCTAATCATTAAGATGATAATGTACGACACTAATGAAACCAAAAATAATAAAGGGCAACTATAGTCCAGTGTTTTATCTCACAAAGTGTGAGACAGATAGGAAATGGGAGAGCCCCTTCTGTTTCATTCATTATTGTTGGAGAAAATGTCTCCAGGGACTGACAACTAGAAGTGCCTCCAGGTGGGCATTAGTCTTCCTATAACATATTCCCAATCCTCCCACTTTAGCACTAGGTATAAATCCTCCTCCCTTGAAGAAACAACTCTGAGCACCATAAACACACGACCCATCAAAAGAAAAACTAGAAATGAGACAGTTTCAAACAGCACATCTCTTTTGTAGCCAAATACCCTGTTAATTCCCAAATTGTAGCTGTTCCATTATGGCCCAGCAAGCGAATGTGGGTTGTACAATGTAGAGGCTCCACCAAAAAGGTTTTTATTATTATTATTTCTACAGCTCTGAGACTTCAGCAAAACACAACCATGAAGCAGACCACAATGCACCACACCCACGTGCTCAGTGATGGTCTGCCTGAAGATGCTCTGGGTAAGAAAGGAAAAGGCAACTCCTGCCAAGAGCAGGCATTTGACATCCACGCAGATGGAGAGGAGAGAAAACATTATTTGTTTCCATATTTCCTGAGAAAGACATTGAAGATGTTGTAACCTTGTTATTTATAGAGAGCCAAGGTTTCATCCTAGAATCTAGGGTAGAAGTTTATTTTCCTCTGAAGTGTGATTAAGTTTATAAGCTTAAGACAAGGTTCTATTGTGTTTTTCTGTTTTGGTTAGCAGAAGAATATTTCACTTGCTGTCCTTTTTTTTTTTTTTTGAAAAGGGAAAATGTTCTGTTCATCTATTTGGTAAATGTTTATCAGTTCAGTGAAATTAAAACCCTAAACGATGGAATAAAATGTAATTAAACTTTAATATATTGCTTATCTTCAAGCATTCAAACACTCAGAAAAACAATACTCTGCATGAAAAAAAAGGCTTGCTTTACCAAAATATTTAGAAAAGTAATTTCTTTGGATACTGTCCTTCAGTGTAGCTGTTATTCCATAAACTTTTTCAAAATATATTGTAAACTGTTATTTGCAAACTTTATTGCTTTTTAATAGCACATACTATATGCTCTTTGGTAACTTCAATCAGTTGACAAAACACATGATGCATTTTTGCCAGCTAGGTTTCTCATGAATTGTCTCTATATTTTTAGTTTATTCTGTTTTTAAATACACAGGCTCTTCAGAAATTATGTTGAATTGATTGCTTTTAAACCTGCAGTAAATTTATTGCTGATTAAGAGAAAGAAAACTTATTCTCCTTGACCACAGTAAAGATGTAAGTACTGGTATTTAAAGGAATAGAGGGCAACGAGGTAAACATAAATCATGGTGGTACAGTTCTGACTGATTTCTAATCTAATGAGGATAGCTTGCAAGTAATGTCCTTGAAGCATTTGCTTTCTAACCTTTTGGATGTCTGGAACCCAAAACTGCTGCTATTTTTTGTTGTGACTGGCTACATATTGGAGATACTCTGTGAAGTGATGTGATAGAGCAGCAGTGGTTACGGTGGAACAGGTGTCACGACACTGAATTAGCTCTTGCATAATGCATTAATTTGAGAGACACATGATAGTAACAATATTTGAACCAGCTGCAGTGGCTGAAAAAAAAATTCCTAGGGGTGTAAATTTTTATTTGCACACTGTCACTCTCCTGCCCAACTCAAGATCAAGGCACCCATCCACTAGCAGCACGATAAAGATGTACCCAGGGGCTGGCACCTCCCCTGGCTCATGGCACCAGGGCCTCACCTGCAGCCAGCCCCAAGTGAAGGCACATGTGTGGCCCTGTTCACCTCCTTCCCATGGTCAAAACCTTGAGAAAAAAACAGACAACCTTCCAAGGGATGTAGATTTGTTTCTTGCCAATATGGGAGCAGTGGTAGGTAAGTTTGGGATGAAAGGTGCGTGCAATTCATTTCCCTCGCTTTACAGCCTGCAAGAGACCATATCCTGGGGGGTGAGGGAGCTAATTGGTCAGGGAAAGCTATGTCAGACCTCCTCCCTGAGGAACAGCTTCCATCCAAGCAGCTCCTCCAGCAGGAGGGTGGAGTAGAGGTGCTTTGCACACCACCAGTACACACCTAAGGCCATCAGTGCCCTCAAGCAGTGGACAGTGACTGCACCTCCATCAGGAACTACACCTACTTAGATGAAGAAATATTTCAATGCTACAACATATTTTATGTTTCTGAATCTATTTTCTTTACCTAATTTTAACACCAGCTTGATTTTTGTTTATATGAAGCTAAGACCTCTTTCCTCATAACTTTCCTCTCTAAATGTATTCCTTCTGGAAGTATTTATAACTCAGATCAACAGTTTATATTCCTTATTTCTTCCCTATTTGTCAACTGGTTCTTGCCTGTGAAGCCCTCATGACCAAAAGCAGGAAGGACAGTGAAGGCCACCACAGCACAGCTCCAGACAAAGCAGTCCAACAAGAGGCTTCAAGGAAACTTTAGAGAACACAGAAACCCTTCTTGATTACTGTCCCACAACACTACCTCCCAAAATTGTAGTCTGTGGAAGGCTGGATGCTCTAATGGTACTGAAAATTGGAGCAAGTATAAACATAGGTATGACTTGACACAGTCCAAAGCTTTTGAAGTGCCAGTTCTCACAGGAGAAAATGTCTACAGACCAATGCTGTCACCCCTGAACATGATGTTCCAGTGGGAAAAAAAGTGCCTCATCACACCTACTCCAGCCTCTGCAACAACTCCCACAACGCCCTATTGGGATCTCCCTGGACAAGAAAAACATCAAGTCCTTTCTCTGCTAATCTTTCCACTTGCTAATCAGCCCTCAGGTTCTTAGAAGGGACTCAGCCTGTGACCTTTTAAACAAGATTTAAGAAGCCAAGCACCAAAATCAGTCCATTGTAGAAAAAAATCTGTATTTGAAATGCTGTTTTTCATAGTAAAACAATTACTTGCTGGTTTGACAGAAAGGGACACATCTTGCTAATCTTGAGGCTTTTTAAGCACTTGTATCCTGTTTAGCTTCTCTCCTTATGCCTATTTATTTGGGAAATGTATGGTGTGATTCCCAGAGGTTTGGATGGCATATCACTTAGCCACTTTAATAAACAATCTGGAGTACTGTTTAAATATGGAAACACTGAGTAACAGCACAACCAAGTGTCTGGTTTGCTGCTGCTGCGCCTCAGGAAACCTGTGTCTTAGCAAAAACAAAAAAAAAAAAAAAAGAGGGAGGGGACAAGGGCTCTTCCTGTGCAGACAGTGATTTATCTGTCATTAAGCCACCAGCAACACGGCTGTACGATTTACAAACTGCAAAATATTGGTTCAGCTCAGCAGATAAAAATTTCCCACCCAGCAGTGACATTTTAAAACTCTGCCCTTCTGAAGGGAGCTTTGTTGCTTCAGTACTCTGGTGGCATCTTCCTGGGTGCCATGGCTGGCCATTGAAGCTAGGATGCCAAGCTTTTGCAATCCTAAAAGGGTCAAGATCTCCCCCACTGGCATGAGGTCCATTCTGCCCTAGAGTTGGAATAAATTTCTTCTGGTTTGGGTAAGGGCACTGACTGGCTTTATCTTTTGCTGACAATTC
Source organism: Hemiprocne comata (assembly GCA_020745705.1). NCBI lineage: Eukaryota > Metazoa > Chordata > Aves > Apodiformes > Apodidae > Hemiprocne > Hemiprocne comata. The sequence continues at coordinate 3,124,894 of CM036590.1, forward strand.
TGCCTTCTCCTTACTTTGTAGGTACCAAAGACAAGGCTGTTTCTGCTCAAGTCTCAGTGACAATCAATTTCTTAAACTTCCCACAGTCTGTAAAATACAGCCCCATACAATGTGGTAAGCCACACTTAACTAAACATTTCTTCAGTTTTCTAAATCTGATCTCTTGCCTAAATTCCTGTAAGAAAGATCTCCTCTCAGAAACGGGACTTTCTGTCCACAAGGAGGATGTGTGATTCCCTCCACCACAATAGATGAGAATGATTAGCTAGGAATATTCTGAGTCTTTATATTACTGCCTCAGTACCCTCACCTCCAAAAAACCAGCTGAGATTTTTCTTGCTTATTCTCTAGAAAACTTCACCTGGTACCTCACCTCCTCTCTTGCATGTCAGCTAAGGGACAACCCTGTAAGCCTCTTCTTCCTTGTAAATCATGCATAAATTATTTTAACTATAGGTAACAGCTTCAAGTTGCTGGATTGCCCAAGATCTTGATGGTGTAAGAAACGGCCAGCCCAATGCTCTTCTGCTCCCACAGACACCTGTGTCTTCCTCTTGGCAGACCCTTTCTGTTGAGAACTTCCAGTCACTACTGGTAGCAGAGGTGTTCTCAGAGCAGAATAGCAGAAAACAGTGTCAAACTGATTTGCAGGTAACACCTTATGATCAAAATGCAAATGCCCACTGCCTGTCCACCCTGTGCTCAAAGGCAACGGGACTTCTCGATTTCAAGGAACACCCACAAGAATATCTTTCCTATGACTGTAATTCCTTTACAAGCCCATCAGGGCTCTTAGCACACAGGAACGTGGTTTCTGCTCAAACACAGGCTGTTCCTAATCTTCTCCAGAGGTATCACATGGTAGCTCTGTCTAGCACTGCAGGATAGTTTGGGACTCCTTCCTTATGTGTCAGTTGATCACAGTACAGCCATTCCTGAGAGACATGGCTCAGAAAAAGGCAAATGACAATTTAGGGTACACCAAGAAGGTACCTCCAGTAAAGATGACAGAGCAGCAGCAGAGTTTCTCTGGGATGCTGCCTGCAGTACTCATCATCCTCTATTCCAGAAACATGAACTCAACTGTAAAACAGATGCAAAATGACAGAGGGGGTGGTGACAGTGATGGATGGAGAAACCTGCCTTTCTAGAAGACAGTAAAAGAACTAGAAAACTACCCCTTTGTCACCCTCTTTCCTCCCCCCAGTCGGGTGGTCAAGAAGCCAAAGGGCAACGAAGAACTAGTAAAGTGCATGTGTGACTACACTAATGTTTAAAACACTCCAAGATGGTCAGTAGAGAAGAGGCTCCAGAGCAGAGGCATGAGGTTCATATCAGAGCAATGGAGGCAAAACAGAAAATAAATAAATAAATAAATAAATTCAAACTATTTTTATAATGGTACTTCAGAAATTTATGAATGGGATTCTGCGATGTCGTTGCTTGAAATAGCCAAGATTTGGACACGATGACCCAGGAGTTCCTGAAAGCAGCTGGCACGGAGGCCACATGTGCACAGAGGGTTTCCCACTGTTCCCTTTCCCCTCCTGTACGATGGGCTTTCCCCTCCGAGTTACAAAATTCATACAGGGCACCTCAGAATAGGAGAAGGATGATGAATATTCCCCCCCAAACACAGGAATCCAGGTGGAAGTTTGCAAAGCCCATTCGCCAAATGCCTCTCTTCCACGACTTTCTTTTCTAAGACATATTTTATTGGATTTCTTTTCATTTTTGTTGCTTTCCTCTCAGCTTTAGTCTGAATGATACATACTTTTCTTGCAAAAAGATGCTTAAAATGGGATAAAGTACTCCAGGTCAGGCTTTCCCAGGCCTAAGCAGAATTACTACATGTTCCCTGCAACATAAGATACTGTGGATTTATGCTTAGTTTATGACTCCAAGACTCTTTTCTGAGGAACTCCTATTTAAGCAGCTGATTATTCCCACCCAGATGGAGCATTTTGCACTGGTCTGGTTCTCATCCCAAGTCATGGGAGCACATCCTTTTCCAGGAAGATAAGCAATGAGTCTGGTTTAACAATGTAAGATTTAAGGCTGCTAGCTAGTACCAGATCCAAAACTCCACAGACACATAACACAAAATGTTGGAGGGTAAATACACTCAAGTTACTGGTTCAAGTTTCAAGAAGTTCTTGGTGGGGCAATTTGGCATCAGCAGACCTTAATTTAGATCAATTATCAACTGTCCTGCCATGGCTGGCATAGGGGAATAGAGCTGCTGTTAACTCATTTGGGTGCTTTAAGGACCTGGATAGAAATGCAAACCAACTGTGCCTGTACCCAAAGAAAATCAATCCAGTACTTTTGAAGTGACCTGACACTACACAGATCCAATATCTGAAAGTATGGAATCAGGAAAAAAGTTTGGTTTTGACACAGTAAAACTCCATAGATACTGGAGGAGATTTTTCTCTGTAAACACAAGAGTACATCTGATGCAAGATCAGCAAGAGAACTTATGGTAATGCATACACTAATTATACTGGAAAACAATCAGCGCTCCAGAACAGATAATAATGAGAAATGAACACTGAAGGAAACTTTGATGTACTTCTTAGATAGCTGTGGTACTTTAAAACTGGATTCAGTTCAAACATTTAAAACATCTCGGTCCAAGATCTACATTTCAGATTGAGAATGTGTTGATGCTCAACTAGATTTTAAAATAAATACATGGTAGAGCAGAACACAAACATGGATTAAAACCAAAGCAAAATAACCCTCTCCAGTTAAAACTCCCCTGTTCAAACAGCTTTAAGACCACTTCTCCTTCACACAAGCTAAATCCAAAGGCAAAATTTTACTGGAGTAATTCTTCATAATTCAGTTTGCAGCCTGGATTGGCCGGGGTGCATGTTGACTCAGTGCAATTTGATTCATGGGTACAACCCGGGTAAGGCTGCTAGCTCCTGCTCTGACCACTTGACTCCATGATCTTCTTTATACAGAAACTGAAAAGAAGTGTGTGCAACACTAAGGACAAAACATGTTAACCCTGACAGAGGAAAACACAGACCTGTGCCTACTGAAGCAGGCCATTTGTTTTGCTGATGAGAAGATCTCTCAGGCTAGATAGGTCTGGTTCTAACTTGGAGGATCAAGTTGAAAAGGTCTTTCCAAAAGCATCAGTGTTCGAGTTGTGACAAGGATGAGAAGTAACAACACAAAGCAAAAGGACAGAAATTTGGAACCATTCAAGCTTCTCTAAGCATACCACTTTCTTACACTCCCATACAGCAGCAAAATATTTTTCTATAACACCCTTCACCAGGAAGTCACCTGAGACAAAACTAAAAAGACATCTTCAGTTCGTCTAAGACTGCAATTAAATGAAATCAGTGAACACAAAAGCCACCACAGAGAGGGGAAAAAAATATTCCAGCAGCAACAGCCATCAATCCTTCCATTTACACAACAAATCATGTCCATGTGATACACTTCATTTTCACTCTCTGCAGCCAAGCCACAGAAAGCAGAATTTCTCACTATCATTATGTGACTTTGATGGCCTCGGGTGTCACAGAAGATCCGTATGATAATTTTCAGTGTACCACAAAAAAATCTGAAAATTGTATTAACAACACAAAATAATTCCCCTGCCCCCATTTCCCATCTACATTTCCTGTACTCTTAAATTAATTCCTATGAAAGGCCCAGTGGGGGCACTGAGAGCACAACTGGAACACATCCATGAGCTCCACAAAAAATTAAGATTAAGATAAATTTTTAAGACACCCTATATATAGACTACAAAATGGCACATGCTGTCAGGATTACCCTTCATGAACAATCTGTGCCAGCACTGTCAGGCTGTTTATGAAATCTGCCATTAAATTTAAACACTTCAGAGCATGGAGAAGAGCCCATCTTGCTTGCCCCTCACCAAGAGTGGTTTTAATTATATTGCTGACCAGAGACTAACAGCTCCAGGGACGACAGTAACACATGAGCAGACCCAGTCTTTTGAATGGGACTACTTGTGTGCCCTAGGTTAGAGAGATGCTCCATAAACTACTGCAAATTAATCAGTGGCTGTCATTAACACAGCCAACCTTAAGGACATTTGAAACGAGGGCACAGAGTGGGGCATCAAAAGGGACACAGGGCGCTCTCAGTGCAAGTATGCATGGGCTTACTGCCACCAAAATGTCCCGACACACTTCCATCATGTTATTTTCAAAGCAGCTGCTGCCTACTGGCACTGTCAGAGTGTTGAATTACAAGGAGTAAGCGTGTCGAGGCCGTTGGTGCTCCTGCCGGCAGGCTGAGCCACCAGCACGGGCACCCTCTCCCCCCAGGGGACAGGATGCAGACCACAGTAGTTGTCTGCAAGGTGGGTCCTTCCTGGCACCTACACAACTTACTGCTGGAGCCCATCCCTTGACCTCGGTGAAGCTTTGGCCCTATCTTCCAACACAACGTTTCTGAAGCCACCCAAGCAAGCAGCGTATGAAATCCGAACACATACCACTACCAACGTTGGTTTAACGTGCCCTTTCCTTAAGAGGCAAAGGAATTGACTCTCATTTTATTTTCAGGGTGCAATAGCAGCTGGTACCAAGGAAAACAGAAGTGGAAATACTTTTCTAAAGCCCTTTCCAAAACATTTTCATCTACACGCTGGGTGATGGGCCATGTCCGCACACTACTTGATGCTGGGACAAGAGGAAGGATTTTGCATGTCAGAACCAGTCAGGAATCAAACATTTTCCAGTGAAGGGGCAGTCTGTGTTTCTTTCAATCACTTACCTGCCTACTGGAGCTGAGTTACAGCCAATAGAAAACGCTAATAGAAATCCTACAGTTCATAACTCTTACAGTTCCAATCCATTATCTGAATACATAAATCTGGTGAGACGACGTGCATCTTCCCCTCTATCCTAAAAAAAGGGTTTCTGGATCCCATGCTGCAAACTCCCAGGCAACAAGTCCTGCTCTCATGGCAGTTTGAAAGAAAAGAAACAATATCAGAGTGCCTCCTATGTTTAGAATTATAGCTTTAATAACATTCCACCTCCTTTCTAGTTTTTCTTTCAGGCTCCCTTTTTGGCCTGTTCTCAGAGACAGCCTCTCACAGACATTTCCAAACTGTAACACATACTTTGGTGAGTATCAATTTCACTTACTGAGACAGATTTTTACTTGAGGGTTGTCACCCACCCCAGGAAAACAAAAGCTGCAAGTTATGCCCCAATAAAGCCTTATAAAGAGAGATTAAAGGATAAGCTTCTCTTTAGTGCCCTCAGAAAGGTCTAGTATAGCAGCAGGTTTTGGACATCCATGTACATACCCATCTGTTTGCTTTTATCTGGACTTTTGAATTGAGTTTAAGTTTGACATGCACCAAGTAAGGAATGACAGGATGGTAATTTTAAACTGTAAGATTATTGTATAAATTAGCGCAGAAAGAAATAGTGCTACCCAAGTCCAAGGAAAGGTGAAGGCTGCATGTAGCAGACTCATAAATGATGGATTGAGTGTTTAGTAGAATGCAGAGAATGAAGCAAAACCTCCTGATGAGCTAAAGCTGGTATTACTGTAGGATCCCTGCTTCTAAAACCACGGATGACACAAAGCAAAGCACTTTATTAATGTGGGGGCTCAGAAATGCTACAGCTATAACCCTCCAAGTTCATAATTTTACTGCACCAATTCAGTGAGGCAAGATGGATCTTCTCTTTTTTTTACAGAGTTCCTTGATCCTATCCTGCACAATCCGGCAGCTGCAAAACATCACTAAAATACAGAAAACATGAAGTGAAACACTTGTTCACACAAACTTTGGCAAACTCTCACTATATGACACCAACCAATACAAAGAGCTTACTGGATTCAAGAAGGGCTTTGACATCTGCCCATGCAGGAGGGTTGGAACTAGATTATCTTTAAGGTCCCTTCCAACTCAAACCATTCTATGATTCTACGATCTGTTTTACAAAAACAGCTTCTCAAACAACACTTTACCAACCAACCTGGAACTCAGACATTTTGAACCTAAGAGAAAATTTGCAAAGGGGCAAATTATCCTCTCCCTGTTTGGACTAAGAGTTCTTGCTCCCTTCTTGGAGGAGGCTGTGGGGACAGCCTGGAGGCAAACTGTGCCGTAAGGGAGCTCCAGCCTGCGGGAACAAACCTGTTTCCCACAGTCAATTTCTGCACCTTTCAAACTTGGAAGTAAATATTGCAGTGCCTCATCTATCGATCGTGCCACAGATGTGTAACAAATCAGCCTGTGTAAAATGGGAAGCTAGAAAAGACAGAGCACCAGCTAGATTTACCCACTTTCAAGAGCTTTAAAAATAAATCCCTTTTTTCCCAGGTGCGGCCTCTCCACACAGCCCTTATGCTCCCGTGTTGGTTCCAAGAGGACTCATATCTTTCTTCTGGTCCTATATCCTCCATCCCAGATGAGCCAGCCCCAAGAGGCAGCGAGGTGCTGCTGCTGCACAGCTGCCTGGCTCTGCCTCTGCCTCCCTGCTCCTCCCTGGAATCCTCTGACTGTGGGAAGTGATGGGAGATGAGGGCACTCAGCACCTCTCAGGGTGCTCAGCCTCGGTATGTGTTCAGTGCTGTGAGAGCACAGCTGGATGCACAGAGAGAGCAAAGCACCAGCTGCCTGCATCAAGCATGCTCAGGTACTGGTCAACAAACAAACCTGCTTCTTTGCTGGAGACCCTGATGTTTAAATGTCCTTTTGGTCACAAGTGCTGTTCAGACAATCTTATGTTTCTAGATATCCGATCTGCTGTTGAACAACCATAAGGTCTGGAAGTCTGCTCAGTTGTGCCAGGGAAGACTTGGGGCTTGCAGGGACCCAAGGGCTGTGGCTGACCTCCACCAGCACTGCTCTGCACAGGACTACTCACCAATACTCTCAAGTGCTCACCTGGCCAAAGAACAGCATGCATCCAGAAAGAAAAAGGAAAAAAAAAAAAAAAAAAAAAAGAAAAAGAGCTGTAATCTTCCACATGAACTGCAGGGACAGCTCAGGAGTATCATCTCTTTCTTGCAGATGGTGACCCAGCAGCCCCTGAGCTCCCAGAGCTCCTTCCCAGCTCTGGGGGCACAGCATATGGTGGAGAGATGGGAGGTAGGGGCACATCACCCACAGCCAAGAAACTGACAGTCCAACAGCATCCAGCTGCTCTCTGTATCTATTGCTTCCTTCCCTAATATAACCAGCTACTTACCCTGAATCCCCACTTAACAAATAGCTGGGACACTATTTTTTTTTTTGTATGAAAAAGGGATAGTAACCAGAAAAAAAAAAAAAAAAAGAAAGAGAACAGACACAAATTTAAACAATCTACCTTAAAATAAACTCTGCAGCATTATCTGTCTCTTGTCAAAAGTTATTAGCGAATAAAAGCGACAGACTGTCCACTAAGATACATCCCATGTCCAAGTGACATACCTAAAACTTGTCAAAGATTTCCCTCAGTTGATGTGTCTGCTTATCCTTAGTGCCCACACGTGCTACATTGCTGTATATTCTTGCACAGTGGAAGCACTTGATTTATTTGTTGAAGGGAAAGAACACTTTTTTCCCACCTAATTTTATTCTTGTGATGCGACAGGTCTTTGTCTGTTCCTCACATAAAACAGGAAAGCCCTTGACTCAAACCAGACTCCATGTAATTATTTTTCCTTAAAAATAAAGTCAATAAAACTGGCAAATGTGAACAAAATGGAACTGATCTATCAAAGGACTGTAAATGGATTTTCCTTCACTGCACATTCTTCACATCAAGAAATTACTACTGGTCAATATTAAAACCAGACAGATTACGTGGTGCTTTGGTGAAAGAGAGGATAAAACAACTCATGTGGACAAGTTACAGGAATGGATAAATGAGATGTCTCCTCAGTCCAGACAGCAATTAGCTTTTGGGAACTTGATGTCTGCTCTCCAGCCTCTGCTCAATGTTGCAAGTAGGGCCTCAATACATCATATCAAATCAAAACTGAAGCATCAGACTTGGCCAACTTTGGGGGATGTTTGAAAACTGGACTTCAACCACAGCTTTGATGTGGTCGTGGACTGGGTACATTCCCATGAAGTTTTCATTCCTCTTAAGAATTCTTTAATTCTTAGAAAAACTGCAGAAGGGTAGTGCAAGGACAGTGGAAGAGTTCAAGGGAAAAGTTCTGTCAGGGGTAATGAGGAAAGGTATGTGATGGCAACACACAATGTAACCAAAAACATTTGAAGAGATTAAAAATATTTGCAGTTGAACATCTGTATTTTTTTTCTTAGAAGAAACTTTAAATGAAGATTAAACCAAGCAAATAAAGCAAGCTACAGAGAGTGAAATAGAAAAGCTTAGGGATAATGGGAAGGGGAAAAGAGCAAGAGAAATGCTTCACACTGAAAGGTGCACCCTGGGGGTGCAATTACACAAGAATTTAAGTGAGTCTCAGCGAGTGCAAGTTGTGTGTCAGAAACCTGCCTACACCCTATCAGCTTGATAAATGGAGAGAAAGATCTTATCTCTTTAACCTTGGTAAGAGCAGATTAAGCACAATTTTTTCTATTGTTTCTTCATCTATTTGTTGTTGGAGAACATTTGAAACTCTCTTCCATACTAAAAATATCTACTTTTCCTTTAACTTAATGACACTTGAGTGATGTGATGGTAACTCAACAAGAGCAAAGCATTTCTCACCCGATGCTGTGATGAATCCATGGCCTGGGGTACTGGGACACCCTGCCTTCCTGGACTGATCCTCAGAGTGACCCAATGCCAACACAACATGCCCAGTTTACTGTGTCATCCAGTTTTAGAGTTGATATTGAGTCAACCAGAAGAGAAAGGTGCCCCTCTAGGTGATATAGAAAAATCCCTAGCCTTCCTGAAGGTAATGAAGGTGGTGGTTCACAGCGGAACCCCAAGAAACCCCACAGTCACAGAGGGTTTCAACTTTTAATACAGTTTAGATTAAAATCCTACACACACAACTTTTTGTTTTCTGCGTCAAGGCCAAACGCAATGAACTAAAACAAAGAACTTGACACGTACGGTCTCTGATACACAAACAACTGACTGTTTCCATAGAAAATTAGAGAACACAGAAACTGAAGTAACTCTAAAAAAATGAATTTCTAATTTTGTAATATAGGCCACATGGTCTGGGCCAGCGAGTGCAGAACTGGAGAGGCAGAACTGATCAGTTTTACCAAACACACTTCTGATTTCATCCGTGACTACGTGCATTCTTTCCTCATCTCAGGACACATCCTGTCTCTTGTCCAATGGGAGCTGCAGGGCTCACCTTCTTACCTAGCAGAGCATCTGTGGAATTAATTATTGAGCACTTAATCAAATTAAACAGTGAATGAACTCAGTTTGAAGTAGGAGCTCATGAAAAATGCAGCAAAAACAACACCATCGGCTGAATTTTTGTGGTTGAATTTGAATCTCTTATCTGTGGCTCAGTGGAACAATTTTGGTCTGGGTTGCACACAAACTTATTTTGTGCACCAAAGTGGAATACAGTTCAACAAAGCAGAAAATTAACAGCAATGCCATTGGGAATTTAGATATTACAAACACCTTTTGTGAGATTTTTATCATCATTACATCAGATTCCAGACTCTAATTATTACCTAATTTGGTAATAAACTGATATTCTGAAGCCCATCTTACAAATATCACAAATCCAAAGTTGACCCTGCCTCCACTGGCCATCATTATTAGCAAAAAAAGTCACTGAACAATAATGCTGTCATTGTAAGTTCAGGCAAGGAATACCACTTGCAAAGGTTTTGGATGCCAGTTGAGAACCCATTTGGTTAAGAATATTTTATTGTGGAAAAGGATGTGGAAACAGAAAATAAAATAGTGACAAAGGGACCTGAATAGAAAACCCGTGGTTATAAATGGAACAGTTGCTGTGAGCAGATAGTTCTGTACATCCACATCTGTTCCAGTTCAAAGTAGTTCATGTGAACCATTGGAAGAAACTATTTTTTCCTTTAGCCTTTCTGCTGCAAACCTATCTGCATTCAGGCCAGGGCAGAGAGTAGGAAGAGGGAGAAACCACCACTGGTGTATTGGCTCAACCCAAGTTTAAATGAGATGGGGCTGCCCCTGACATCCCTTCTTGCCTCTCCCCATTCCCCACACTGATATTAAAACACATTTAGAAGAGAGCAGGGACATTTGCAAATACTGACGGCAACTGAAGTTGTTTGTTTTTGCTAAAACCAAGGCATCTGTAGATTAACAAAAGCTCTGTTTTTGTTCCCCTACTCACAGAGAGTTTCTGTTTCACAACTGTCCCTTTTGGGGCCACTTTGATGATAACGTGGGAAAAGCAGGCAGAACAGCCAAGCAGGGAAATAAATATATAAAAAGAATGAGACTGCTCCAGGACTTTTTCAGGTTCCAGAGGAGCTCAGATTTCCTCCCTGTGGATAGCTGAAACACTTTCCCTGCCCAGTTGGGTCTATGTTTCTGTCATATCTCCTTTTCTTCTCCTTTTGAATCTTAAATTTAGAAGAAGAAAAAAAAAACAAACAAAAAAACAAACCTTAAAAAGAAAGCAGCTGCAGAAAGGATGTGGTGCAAAGAAACAGAAAGAGCAATGTTATCAACTTGGGAAAGGGCAAAAGCTGAAATTAGCTCCCTGTTTTGGTCTGACAGCAATACCAAACTCCAGAGGAGGGACATTCCCCTGTAATAATTTCATTATGAGAAATCTTTCTTTCCCTACTCTCATTATTAAGTGACAGCATGCACAAACCCTCACGCAGTGCATGGGATTTAAATGCTTTCTTTTTTCTAACATGAGGTGGTTCACGTTGGGGTTGATCAATGTTTGCTGGGGTTCCCCATTCTATTTGCCACCTGCAAAATGTGAGAGCTTCCCGCAAGTGAGCCTCTGCAAGGAACCCCTGCTATTGATGGACAACGTGCTCCAGCCAGTCAATACAGAGTAATTGCTGGACTGAAATCAATCACAGGCTCCCAGGAACTGCTTTGACTGGATTTTGCTTCAAAGATTTAGTGTCATGACTGGTGAGATGCTGAACTCCTCCGCTACCATTAGACATGTGCTTTGCTTCCAAAATTAAGATGGATGGCAAAATCTCTGCTGAATTCCACAGCAGAGCTCATGAGAAGCTACCTGAAATGCAAAGATCCTCCAGTTCACAGAATCACAGAGTGGTTTGGGTTGGAAGGGACCTTAAAGATCATCTAGTTCCAACCCCCCTTGCCATGGGCAAGGATACCTCCTACTAGACCAGTTCAACTAGATAGTTCTTAAAACCACTTAAACAGATGCATGAATAAAGGATCAGGACTGCCTCGTGAAATACTGTTCATGTTTGGAGGAGAAAACACGGTGCTGGGTGGGAAGCCCACTGCTCATCTCCCTTGAAAACCCAGAGGCGTGGAAGCTGCTGGGACACACAGGAGGGTCTTGTGCTCCACTGCCCACTTCCCACCAAAACCAGGGCTGTTTGTATGCTTAAGTGCTTCACTGGACAAGGGCCAGAGGGCACAGCAAATTGCAGGATACAGCCCCCATGAGCTATTTTGAGAAAATGTATTGAAGAAAAAGAGAAAAGAGAAAGCTTTTGTTAATTTAAGTTATCCAGACAACAAAGATCTTGTTTTGGAAACAAGAACCTGGCTCTTTTAACTGAAAGCTTGTTAGCAAGACGCTACAGGGAGAAAGTTTAAAAATGAAATTAATTAATCTGCCATTTAGAAACGATTAGCTTTAGGAGGCTTAGATTTTGTATGTATGCTTCTGGTATGTAGCAGAATGTTTAAAATTTAAACCAAAACCTGTTTCTACTCTTCTTTTAGTAAGGGTTTTTGTTTTTTATTATCCCACTACACTGTTATATTGTCAGATGAACTTAAATGGTTAAGATTAATTAATTAAAACTACTTTATGGCAACGCACGCAAGACAAGTCAATAAAGCAGTGTAAGAACCAGCAAGCACAATTTCTCTTGCAGTTGATGACCTGTCATTACTCTTAGGCTGTTTGAGAGACCAGATTCATTCTCAAATGACAACGATCCGCTGCAATTAAAAAAAAAAATAGGAAGCTGTTTCATTTAGGCCAGATTTTCCAGTGTGATGACATTTAGCAGTACCCTGCAAAGTAAACAGGCACAGCCTGAGAGTCTAAACTCCAATTCTTAACTGAGGAGCACCTAGAACAATTTTACCCTGTTTGATTTGGGGCAGATACACGCTGAATCCATTTCAAGTGAACTGAAATGACTGTTCTTGTTTTCTGTTACCTGTCAAACCCATAAATTCAAAATATCCTTTCTTGCCATATAACAAAATTTCTGTGACAGCAAATGAATGTGATGCAAAAGGAGTTGATAGGCTTGTGTGAAGAAATACTTTGCACGTCTAAAGCATCTACAAATGACTAGGACATGATTTCTGTGTTCAGCCTTTGCCTTTCCACCTGGCTTCCTACCATGTGAGCTAAAGGAGTATCTCCTGCATGTCCTCGAGTACAACTGTTCAGAAACAGGGTCTGTTCCTATTTCAAGAGCCCAAACAGCATCTTACATCTCAGGACACACAGGGAAAAATATTACTGCAAAGTGATTGAATTTGAAAAACAAATCTGTAGCACAGAGATAGCTGTCTCTGTTAGCTGAAGTATGTCCTCACAACATACCTTAGGCTGTTCTCTTGTACCTTTCAGCCAGTCTAAACTACCTGCCAAATGAATTATTGACAGCAACTGTAAAGATGAAGCAGCATTTCAAATCTGTGTCCATGTCGATGTCAACACTAAACCCTGAAAGATTGTTCACAGACAAATTAATGGAGCCTGCAAACACAAGCCTACTAGTATACTGATACCTGCACTCTCTGAAACCTGCAACCTCACAACAACCTGCTCTGGACTAAATACTGTCCCTGTCTACTTAGAGAAGACTTTCATTTAACTGACAGGAACTGCAAACATAGATCCGGGAGGGAAGGTTATTTTTTTTTTTTTAAGCTTTTCATTAACTCATTTTCATTAACTTCATTTAGAAGTGAAGCACAGAAGAATTTTTGCAATACTGTGCCCGGCACTTCTCAGAGAAGCAGCTGCTTTCATCTGGCAATCCAACAGAGAGAATAGTTGAGGATGAAGCTGAACAAGAGTGATTAGTAATGTGAAGAGAAAGAAGGGAAGGAAGCAAAGTTATGCATAAGAAGCAAAACAGACACGGTGCACATGAAAATGTGAAAGATGTATCTATTGGTAAGGTCAGAAAGGACATGGATAGTGTGTGAGGGGAAACCTTATGTTATCTTCCACTACATACAGGGTCAAACGATATATCCCAATATACTGCCCAGACTTCTAGTAGAGCTGAACTGAATGCACTTGATCACTTAAATGAAAGTTAAAGATTACTCAATTGTCCCCCCTCTATACAAACAACCACGGTGATAAAAAACTGGAATATGTTGCCGCTTACTCTGCATTATTGTGTTTGTTAGCAAGTCTGCTTCTCCCCCGGGACACAAAGTCAGTCCTGTCAGCCACAGTTGAATACACAAGTGTGTGTATCCACAGAGCTCCAGACAGCACAAATTCCTGCTGTCCAGGTATACCTGATAAGGTGACTTTCCTATTTAATATACATTATAACATACAGATGTGCTGCTTAGCAGCAAAGAGAGGTACTCCCAAGATATGTTCTGGGAAGGAAAACGATGCTCAGCATGCTTTAGGTCAGATTACTTCACACTTCTAATGAGCAAACAATATTATAGCATGTTCTGCTGGTGTTGTACAGAGCAGCCTTAAATTGTAACCAGTAACCAGTAACCACAGAAAGGAGACCATTTCCTAAAAATTCCAATAACATTAATTTGTTTTCAGATCTATTTTATTCAAGTTTGTGATTGGTTTGGGGCACACTGTCAGCAGATGAATTGACTATATGCCCTAGGAGACTAAATTTGTCAAAGTGTGTTGCCTGTTGCTTTGGATGTTGGTCAGATTGACCCTAGAGGTAGGGCGAGAGGAACAATTAAGTGGAATCTCACTTGGGTTTTATTATTTAAGTGATAAACTAACGGTAAAAATTCACTCTTTTTTTTAACTCTCTGCACTTGGAAGAAGATGCAGAAACTGGCAGCAGGCAGCCTTTCCACTCTGTGCTGCCTATTTCACATGCAACAGCCTGAGCCACAAGCCCTGTCCCTCTATGAGCCCCGGGCTGCAATTCCTACACCTGGCTAAAAACCTGGAAAAAGCCTGGCTCCCGATCCTTACTTTGTGACTCAGGCTCATTTCTGTTTATACTCTTGTGAGCTGAAGAATGATGATGACTAGTAGCTATCTAGATAAATAAAGTATATTAAGTCACAGGAAGTAAAAAGGGAAAACCATTAATTTATTTTTAGAAACCTGTTCTTGCCATTCATCAGAAAAAGAACATTCAAAACTATGCAGCAAGATAGAAGCATCTGGATGAGGTTTGCTGACCACATACCAACATTCAGACTACACACAGAGAACCATTTTCCTTCTTTAGACCAGTCTCAGACTCTGTGCCAGGAACACAGGATACAGGCAATACTGTAGTAGTTTCCACTAGTGAGCCTCGGCAAAGGGTGTTTTCACCTCACATGCTACAGCTGCTTTGGAATGGTCTGCTTAGGCTTATCCTTTCAGTGGTCCTACAGGTGATACTCTGCTCTTGGGAGACTGCACCTGGAACACTGTGTACAGCTCTGGAGCCCTCAGCACAGCAAAGACGTGGAGCTGTTGGAGAGGGTCCAGGGAAGGGCCATGAAGATGATCAAAGACCTGGAGCACCTTTACTATGAAGACAGGGTGAGGGAGTTGGTGCTGTTCAGCCTAGAGAAGAGAAGGCTCCATGGAGACCTTAGAGCACCTTCCAATGCCTGAAGGGGCTCCAGGAAAGCTGGGGAGGGGCTTTTCACCAAAGAGGGCAGTGATAGGACAAGGGGTGATGGTTTTAAACTGAAAGGGGGGAGATTTAGGTTAGACATCAGGAAGAAATTCTTCACCATAAGGGTAATACGGCACTGGAATAGGTTGCCCAGGGAGGTTGTGGGAGCCCCCTCCCTGGAGGTCTTCAAGGCCAGGCTGGATGAGGCTTTGTGCAGCCTGGTCTAGCGGGAAGTGTCCCTGCTCATAGCAGGGAGGTTGGAACCTGATGATCTTTAAGGTCCCTTCCAACCTTAACTGTTCTATGATTCTATGACACCTCCCTTCAGATACATCGTGGCACCAGCTGGTACATCCCAAACTCCATCAACATTGTCCACACCAGGTTAAACACCAGAGAAAAGGTCTCAAGGTCTAGATCAGCTTCTCCATAGGAACAGAACATGCCAATGCTAGCCAAAACCAAACCTCAGGTGACTTAACACAGAGCTGGATGCTCAGCACCCAAAACCACAGCAGCGAATGCAGTACACCCACACCACCCTTCTTTTTCCTCCCCTTGCTGGGTTGCCAAAATCCCACACATCCAGCAGTAGAAAACCTCTTCAGGACAACAGAGCCACAACACACTGTGATGGAAGCTTTTATACAAATACCATCAAATTCATCTTTTGCAGCCTGCAGTAGATTTCTTCTGGGCAATCATACCACAAGCATAAAGTCATACCACATTTTGAACTTTTGCCTGCCAAAATCCGGGAAGAATCGCAAAGTACGTTCATTGACATATCTTGTGGTACGTTGTCAGCCAAGATGCTACAGTGCAAATGAGCAGAAAAATACAGAATTGGGATTTTTTTTTACTATTAATGCTACAGTGGACACATTTCTGCCACTTCCCTTGCTCAAAGCATTAAAAACACAAATCTTTGAGTGATGCTTAGCCCTAAAACTTCCACCTTGGGTCTTGTTCCTCTTCTTTAGAACAATTTTAAAACTCCCATGATACCATGTTAAAAACAGTTAAAACATTTATTCAGAGGACTCTGAATTCATTGCTTTTACCTCTATGATGCTGCTGAAGTCAGTATCTGATGACTTTTCTGATTTACTTTTTTAAAATGTGTCCTGAATCTGCACTGGAAAGGTAATTTAGTTGCCAGCCTTTCCCCTTTTTTACTAACTGAGTGCTGTGAAATGTTTTTCTTCCTGGACAAAGTTTTCTTTCCTGGGCAAACTTTTTGTTAGTGACCCTTCCCTATCAACACACAAACCCCTATTACATATTCCAAGTTTGTTCTGCAAGCAGGACCTCAGCTGACGTCAATGAAGATGTACAAGAGGCAACAAATATTTGCAATGTGTTTAGAAAACAAAGTTTTTTCTCATTTTAGTTCATACTCATCAAGTTTCTCCCCACACAGCACACAAACAGAGGGAGAGGTAAGACGTTGGGACTGGAAGCCTGGAATACACAACTTGTAATCACTGATCTCATGACATTAGCTAAATAATTTATAAGATATGAAAAAAGCAGCTAATGCCTGCAAACCACTTAGCCTTTTTGTAACAGGTTTCAGATTTTAAAACTCCCTCAGAGCTCTGAGAGTTGTGTGTAAAAAGTAATAGGTGTTTGTGACAGTTTAAAAAAATAAAGGACATTTTTCAGAGCTGCACTCTGAAAGGACAGTTCACTGATTATATATATTATTAATGCATCACTCATAGGAATAAGAATGTACATACAGGGCCTAGCACAGATACAGAGCTGCCAAGAATAAATCAGATATGCAGATAAGGTAAGCAGGCAAAGATACTGAAAAGGAATGGCACTGGATCTAGTGTTACTACTATCTTTTTATCAGTTCAAATTTGAAAATAGTTTCCGTAATGGCTGGAAGGACAGACTGCCAGTAGAAGGTTCAAAGATGTGAACTGTGGGAGTCTGAAGAAGAGAGAAAACACTGCCATGTGGGCCAGCCACGGAGGAGAGGCAATGCTGCTCTGGGGACAAGACAGTGGAAGCAAAAATCAAGTGGAAACGGCCAAACAGGCTGTGCAGCACAAAGACACGGAAGAAGCGAGAAGCCAGGGAGGACGCAGGGACACGGGGCAGCTGTCTGCAGAGGAAGGCTGAAGGATAGAGGGAGGTTAGGGGGCAGGGAGAAGGGCTGGCCCTCCCACCAGGATGTAGTACTACTTTCAGAAATAGAGGGATGAGGGATACAAATCAAAGGCTAAACCAAATAAATACAAATCTGTTTCCCTGGAGAGCATGTGGGCTAGCCTACAATGCAGCAGTGGTGACTAATGCAACCCAGCATGAGGAGCTTTGCTTCCTGCATGTTCAGAGTCTCCCAGGCAAGGCAGCCATTGTGGCTCTACAGGCCCAGATTTACCATAAAGTACCTTGCAGCAACAATGGAGACACCACTATCTTTTTTGGCTCTTCAAAGTACCAAAAAAATGTGTGCACTGTTACTCACATTACTCCGTTACGTTGCTGCAATCTAACAGCTGGCACAAGATGACTTAGCACCACTGAAAATAACACCATGATGGGTCCCAGCAGGGTACAGAAGTTGCCAACTCCTGAAAATCTGCCATTTGTAAAACCCCCCTTGGGGTTTGTACCTACAACAGAAGTGCAAGTCCGGCCATAATCTCAAGTTTGGCAGCAATCATGGGTGAGGTCGGAAAGGTGAGTAGTCTCAAACTGGCACACGTTCTCCCAAGCTAAACTGCTTTTGTAGTCTCTGAAAGTAAGTGGAACTATTTCATGCCACTATTACTAACTTGGCTTGTAAAGTAAAATATGAGGATGTGCACAGAGGTACTTTTTCAGAATCCCTGAAAACACTTGCAAGAAATAAGAAGTGGTGGCTTCTGTTCATGGAGCTCATCAGTCTAATGGTTTACCTGTCCAATGACCCACCAACTCTACACAAAATCAATGTTTGATAGCTGAAGTACTCCAAGCTCCCCATCATCTTGCCAAGGGACAATGCCAAGGGCTTTGGACCCGTCTCCTCTGAAGCCTTCTGGCTTGCACAGATCTGCTGACTGCCCTCTGCAGCAAATGTACAAAAGTACAGTGCAAAGATTGACAAGTTCCTTGCTAATCAGGGCAAATACTGAGCCCTGTGCAGAGGCTAAGGGGATCTCCTTCTCAAGAAGTCACAAGCCTTGCAGTACAGGGTGATACAGCCATAATATTTAGTGCTGTGCTCTCAGTGAGAACGGCTTCTCTCTCCTTTGCCCCCTAGAGAAGCCTCTGGTCAGGAGCGTA